>JAYEPQ010000013.1:11890054-13263804 GCA_036321105.1 Dracaena cambodiana | reverse complement strand
TAGTAGTTAACATGTCATTTAGTAGTTAATATGTCATGTACAATTACTATGGGCATATTATGGTCTTGATTATATCCTTCCGGAAAGGTTGGCAGTGAAAGAGAATCCTTAATGTTCTGGTTAAGTTTGGTAACAGCTACTAATATGTTTCTCAAAACTGAAACTTGAATTTATTGATTCTACTTGTACTATATATATTAGACAATTTGTAGGTGCATTACCATTTATTGATAGGCACATATACTAGCACAAAAATAAATGTAATAAAAATCCATGGGGTTATGGGAGAACTCGAAGAAGGAGCTGTACACATGTTTTATGAGTTTTACATTCTTGAGGTTGTACAATCGAACTTAGGGACCTAATTATGGGGTTCTAGGTAATTACTAAATCACCAACATTATATAGGGCTGCGCACTTGGAGCTTGGACTCATCAGAGTTCATGTTCATTAGTACTTAGTAGTACGTCCTGGGGCAGTACTAGGAATCATAACCATGGTCCCAGATATGCACGGAATACTCGTAAAATATGTGGCACACTACTTCTAACAGTTCAAAATTAATTAACCAAAAAAACATAATATGATGTCATATTTCACATGCATGTCCATTTTATTATATATATCTTTACTACAAGGTTATCCATGACATGTGTATACAGATGTACCCCTGACCATTGTCATCACCAAAGCATCGCAATTCAACTAATGTTCTATTTCTTTCTAAAGATATATATTTTGTTGATACTATTATGATTTTTAATAATTTACTTTGTTTTATGTTTAATTCATATATATACACATAGCATGCCTGTGTATTATTATTTTTTTTTATAGTACTTGCTAGGTAGTTCTAACGATCTTGATTTGGCACGCCCAGATAATTTATAGGATACTGAGGAGGAGGACCTACCACAGCTAGAACAATATTTCGAGGGGTTAGGAGACAATCAGTAGTGTTTTCGTTGTAAGGCGCCATTTAGAAAATTTTTATTTATTTTATTCTTTTATACTACTTCATCCACTTAATTTTTTATTTTCAAGACTCAAAGTTTAAATTTGTAATAAGTACTACCCTTCTTTGGATCCTTTATTGATCGATTTAATATTTTGTTAGAATAAAAAGAGATTGTTTATTGTCTTTCTATTATTCTTTTTTGTGCATATGTATGTGATTTTGTGGCAGTAATATTTAATTTATTAAAAGTACTTTAGACTTGGCGTATTTATTTATGACACGTTACCAAACAATACGCGTATTTTAGGATGCGAGGCGTTACAGTTGGTATCAGAGTCAAAGTTCAGCTCTAGCTTCTAACTAGAAGTCTCAAACTAGGATTACTGTCACATATACATATGCATAAATTGCAATTATCTTTGATTTTTATTCTTGTCCAATTTCTCTGGTTCCTTATAACCTATCATTCTGTTTATCCTTTGTTTCTCGATGTAATCCAAATCCTTCATCTTTCAGAGAAATGTCTAGTTGTCGCATCACTTCCTCAAGTATCACTTCCTGAGCAGAAGATCCCAACATGATAGAATTGCTTTGGGGACTTAATAAGAACCAATAACAATAGACTGAAATATTGCGACAAGAGTTGGTGGCTGGAAAACAGAAAATGAGCGGTGTTTCAGACTTTAGGAAGTTGAGCTCGTCATAGTTTTATAGAACCGAGGAACTTATGAAGGAAGAACAATGGTTGGTCCACATTGAGAACCTGTTGGGTGCAGTACAAATAGTGTATGAAGATCTTGTGGAGGTGATCAAAATATAATTCATGGATATTGCTTGAACATGGTGATTGGCCGAGGAGAATCGGTTGGCAAAACCAATACATAGGAGGCCTTTAAGGAGAGCTTGTATACAAGGTTCTTTCCCCAGATGGCACAGTGAGATCTGGAGTAGCAATTTATCCATTTGAAGTAAGGAAATCAGATGGTAGAAGATTACGTAGTAGAATTTATCAGATTGAGTAGGTTTGCTCTATTGTTGATGCTTAAGAAACAAATAGATAGGGCCCAAAGGTTCCAGAATGAGTTGAAGTTTGAGATTCAGGAACACATAGCCGCCCTACAGTTTGAAACCTATACTCAAGTTTTGAATGCTACTAAAGTGCAAGAACAGATAGCGGATAGGAAGAGAAAATTTTATATTGAGTCCCAGAAGAGGAGCATGGATCAAATGGCAGGAAGTTCTAACAAGGGTACTCTATCGCCACCACAAAAGTGTCAAGTAATGCAATAGGATCACAATGTGGTTTGCAACTATTATTTTCGACCCGAGCACGTTCAAAAGAACTGCAGATGAGCCCACAAGTTGTGCCTGGTATATGGCTCGACGGATCATCAGATTGGAGGCTGTCCATGGCGACAAGAGACAAGTGACATTACCAAGCACCAGCACCACACTAATAGCAGCAGAGACTTCCAGCACCCCTCAACAGCAAAGGTTACCGATGCCGCCTCAACAGAGATCTACGGGACCTAACCCAAGGAGTTCCGCACTTGTCACTCAATAACAGGCTTTCCAAAGGGCTCAGACAGGAGAGAACGAGAGATAAGGACATACACTCACACTGACAACAAAATAAGCCAGTGAGAACAGTGATGCGATAATCGTTACTATTTTGGTTTAAACTATACTATATTCTATCTAGTTTCGTACTCTCTTATTTGCTTTATTCAATTGTTTTTTTTTTTTAACTTCTCACTAAATATAGAGATCTTGTGTTTTGTGAGAGTTGACTAATCTTTCTCAACCTTATCCTTTTAAATAAGAGTGCACAATGAAACTTGTGGGCCCTTTTTCATGTCATACATTTTCTTATTAATATCATCATCTCTATTTTGCATTAAATTAAATTTCAAGGACGAAATTTTCTCTTAAGATGGGTAGATTGTAACACCCTAATATTATTAAATAAAAAACTACTTTTCTTAAAAGAATAAAAAATAAAATAAACATGATAAGAATGATAATATTATTGTCTAACAAATCTAATCTTTTACTATTTTCAAAATTTTATGTTTATCTAAATACTAGTTAACTAGATAATGACAAATTTAGTTAGTTTGGACTTAGTTAATTTTAAACTTATCCTATATAATATTATCTTAACCTAAATGTCTAAATAAAAACTAAACAAATTGAACAATAATAAAAATAAAAAGACAGAGAAGGAGGCTTTTCTCTGTTGAACGCAGAGAAAAGAAAAAGGGGAAAGAGAGAGAGAGAGAGAAGAAAAGAAAGGAAAGAGAGAGAGAAAGGGAAAAAAGATCTCGCAGTCAATTTTTGGAGCTGAATTTTGAGGCAAGTACTATTTCTATTTTTATTTTTGCCATTTTATTATATGTATTAGTGGAATATGTTATTACTTTCCTATCTTTAATAAATTTTATGATGTTAATAAGCTTTAGAGGAGTTCGTAAATGTTTATTTTTATTTGTACTTGTTGTTTGAGATTGTCTAGACTGACTGTATATTTCTACACAAACATAACAAGAAATTGAAAAAAAAAAGACAAGTATTTTAGGAGACGAAATCAATTAATCAAAGTTGTTAGTCATTCTTGTGCACATATTAATTTTAATTTATCTTAGATTGGATTTGAGATTTTTAGTTGTAGATTGTAGACTAAAACTTGTTTTGAATGCTCATTTTTGTGCTTTTTGCTCGAAATGGTATGATTTGGTTGTAGGTTGAATTTTGTTATATTTGATTGCTGGTTGTGTATAGAAAAATTTATATTTTGATGAAGTTATCAAATGAAAATAGTATAATATAAACAATATGACACTGTTCTGTTCACTCCTCCATTCTGTTGAGCCACAGACAAAAAAAATAAATAAAATAAAATAAAAAATTACAAGTTCTATTCAGTGAACAGAACACTGTTTTGTTCACTGAGCAGAACCATCCATCTTGTTGAACAACAAATGAATGAAGAAAAAAATAATAATTACCTATTTTGTTCTGTTGGACACAAAAAAAAAAAAAAATCAAAGACAGAGCAAACAGAATACAGAGGAATTAAAAAAAAAACCTGTTATGTTGAATACGTGCTTTTATTTGAGTATGACATTCTAACTCATCACATTCTCTTAAATTTTAACTCTTTATATTTAGTAGTTAACATGTCATTTACAATTACTATTACTATGATGGGCATATTATAGTCTTGATTATATCCTTCCGGAAAGGTTGGCAATGAAAGATATTTCTTAATGTTCTGGTTAAGTTTGGTGGCTGCTACTAATATGTTTCTCAAAACTGAAACTTGAATTCGTTGATTCTACGTGTACTATATATATTAGACAATTTGTAGGTGCATCGCTATTTATTGATAGGCACATATACTAGCATAAAAAAATGTAATAAAAATCTATGTGGTTATGGGGGAACTCGAAAAAGAAACTGTACATATATTTTAGGAGTTTTACATTCTTGAGATTGTACAACCGAACTTAGAGATCTAGTCATGGGAATTCTTGGTGATTACTGGATCACCATCATTATATAGGACTATGCGTCTGGAGTTTAGACTCATCAGAGTTCGTATTCATTAGTACTTAGCGATACATCCTGGAGCAGTATCAGGAATCATGGTCGTGGTCTTGGGTATGCACGGAATACTCATATAACATGAGGCACACTAATTCTGATAATTCCCAATAAATTAACCAAAAAAACATAATATGATGTCATATTTCACATGTATGTCCATTTTGTTATATATATCTCTAGTATAAGATTATCCATGATATGTGTATACAGATGTACCCCTGACCATTATTATCCCCAAGACATCTACAATTTAACTCATGTTTATGATTTTTAGTATTTTACTTAGTTTCATGTTCTATTCATATATATACACATAGTGTGCCTATGTATTATTATTTTCCTTCTGTAATACTTGCTAGGTAGTTCTAATGATCCTGATTTGGCATGCTCAGATAATTTGCTGGATAATGAGGAGGACTTACTACAGCTGGAACAATATTTCGAAGGGTTGGGAGCAATCAATAGTATTTCCATTGTAAGGTGCCATTTAGAAAATTTTTATTTATTTTATTCTTTCATACTATTTCATCCACTTAGCTTATTATTTTCAAGACTTAAATTTTAAAGTTTTAATAAGTGCTAACTTTCTTTGGATCCTTTATTGATCGATTTAATATTTTGTTGGAACAAAATGATATTATTCATTATCTTCCTATTATTCTTTTTGTGCATATGCATGTGATTTTGTGACAGTAATATTCAATTTATTAAAAGTACTTTAGGCTTGGCGTATTCATTTATGATATATCGCCGAGCGCTACTTGTATTTTGGGATGCGGGTATTACACTTTCCATTCCAAGCATGTTTTTTATTAATCTATTGTGGTAACACTTATAGTTATTCTAAAATCTGATATCTATTGGGTAGCCTACAATTTTACAGTAGTGTTCTTTTGAAATCCATCCCTTAATTCTTAATATCTTGAAATTAGTGCCTCAAATCTTCATTTTTTTTAATTAGTCTCTCAATTCAGGGTAAGAAGGGGTAGAGGAAATGCCTCGAGCCAATGTACGAGTACGAGGCGCTACGATGTTGAAGTAATCCATGCTGTACACCAAGGAAAAGCTCAAACAACCTTCAACAAACGGATACCTGTACCTGATGTGATAAACTGCAAGCGCACAGTATCGTTGTAGCGCTGTACAGGTCGTCCCACAGGGATCTAGGGTGCTTTTGCGATTATTACTTTTTCCTCAGTCTAACGGACTAACCAAAGATTTTAGTTTGAAGTCGGATTAATCTAAATAGCCTACGATCTAAAATCCACTAGTTTCCAACCATGTTCTTACTTCTATTATTTTCTTCTATCATAAAAATTTGATCTTTTTAGTTTAATCTTTATTTAAAGTGCTCTAAGTATGAGCTATCAAGTGGTGTGCAAGCATAACTCATCAAAGATACTACTTTTCATAAAAACAAACTAAATCTTTAGATAATTCAATGAAAAATATAAAATCAACAGCCCCAAACCCTAACTAAGCATAGGCTATCAAGAAACCAAATTCAAGTATAACCTATCAAAGTTCTAATCTTCGAGTTCTTTTATTTTAATCTTTTTCATAGAAAAATCCTGTCTTTATTATTTTATTTAAGAAGAAAATACTAGAGAGCAATTACATGGTGGATCTTAGCTTCATCTACATCCTAGAGCTAAACTAATTAGTTACACATGATTCTAGAAAGCAATAAAATCTAATCTAAAAAGCAAATAAATCTATACTAGAAAGCAATTAAATCTATCTAAAAAGCAAATAAAAAATTAAAAGCAATGGCTTACCTCTGGAGCACGGTATTGTGGTCGCCACCTCTTCAGCAAAACCCTAATTTTATTAATTTTAAAACGAGTACAAAAGTTCAGAATCCGCTTTAGAATACAAGGATAGGCCAATATATAGGCTTCCGAAATCAAACTCTAATTATAACAGAACTGCAAAACTAAAAAATTGCAATAAAGTCCTCAAAGAAATCTCCTCTGGAACGGCCAATGTTTGACCGCTATTTGGCGGTTAAAACCACCAATTGGCGGCTAAATAGTGGAAACATGGTCTGGATTTTCTTCTACAGGAGTCTCTTGTCTTTTAATCTTTATTTGCTTGACTGTATTTGATTTTTACCCTCTGCAGTAATTTAATCTCGTAGTCTCGCCCATTTTAGCAACTTTTCGGACTTTGATTTCCTACTCCAACTCTGATTTTCTACTCCAACTCTGATTTCATGCCATCTCCTTATATAAATCAGATTTTCTGAAAAACACACTGAAAATACCCAAGTAGCATTATTTATATACAAAAATAGGTAATATGAAGGCTACATATATGCAATATATGGCACTCATCACACCCCCACACCTATGTTTTACTAGTCCTCGAGCAAAACCTAAACCTAAAAAGAGAAAAGAAAAATCCTAACTCAATTTCGTAGGAATCGCGATTGCACTTAGCACGTGCAACAAACCTTTAAACCCCTAGGTTACCCTAATGGACGAGTGTTGTCTCGTGAGGGTTTGTAGTGAATATACCCACAAAATTCAAGAAGAAAATAGATTAAGGAATAAAGAAAAGAAAAATAAGGATAACCAAAAATAAAAAAAATAAAAATTTTATACAAAAAAAAAGAAAATCTTTTTTTAATGATATTTTCATCAATTAATCTCACTAATATACAAACTCAAGAACGCATTTAGATTATCAATTTTCAAATCGAGCGTCATATCAAATACACTTATCATTTTAATCAAAAATTTAAATCTTATCTTTTAATACCCACTAACAGATAATCCATTGGCTCCTATACATCTACATGCACGTGTGATAGTTTATTTCGGCTTTGGACACAAACTCTAACTCATGATTCATCTCCTCTCTCATAACAATTTTTTTTTCTTTTTTTTTCTTTTTTATTTCTTTTTTTTAAAGAATATTTCACCTTTCATGCGAATATTCACGCTTGCTTAGGCGCAACATACCCGATTACTCGGTTCATACTCTTTTCTTTTTCTTTTTCTTTTTTTTTAAAGAATATTTCACCTTTCATGCTAATATTCACGCTTACTTAGGCGCAAAGTACCCGATTACTCAGATCATACTCTATTTTTTTCACTCTTGAGGCTATTGCCTTAAAACCAGGCGCACCCCATTATTTTATCAATCTTGAGACTATTGCCTTAATACCAGGCTCACCCCATTATTTTATTCTCACCTTTTTTTTCCTTTTTTCTAGTTTTTTTCTCTTTTTTTTTTGTTTAGAGAGGGAAGACTCACTCAATCGTTATTATCTTTGTCCTTAACCTAATAAACTATTATGAAGTAAAAAAATAGATGTATACTTGCCTCAAAACTACTGTAAACGGTATTTATTTTTCGGATTTTAATCTTTTTTTTATAAAATTCAAAGTGTATCATCCAATCTACTCTCCTATCCAATTTCAAATCTAAATTTTTTCCTTTATCTGTAATTATTTTGATCTATTGATAAAAATATATAAATTTGTTGTTAAATTTATTTTTTATTAATTTTTTTTCAGTTTTTTTTTCAGTTAGTTACCCTAAAATGCCCTAAAAACTATCCAAAGTGTAAAATAAAGAAACCCAAAAATCTAAAAAAAAATCCTATAAATAAAAAAATAAAATCCGAAAAATCTCCTAAAAACTGCTCCCCCGCACCTAAACTTGTGTATGTCCTCATACACAAACCAAGTGTGGTAAAATAAATATGAAAACTATTATACAAATACTATACAAATAATGAGTCGTAAAAGTTACGATCTCAATATCATCATCCTATTAACGCATGGAAAGCGGTTACAACCTCTCGATCGCTTCCCACTTTCAAAGTGTGTGCGTTTTAAACGTGAAGTTGGTACATTATTATATCTCATCAATCTCTTACAAGTCACGAAATTACCTGTCTGCTTCTTATGTCGTCCTCGCTTTTTCTTTGTCCACATGTAAGCATTAACAATTGGGTTAAAGAATTCTTTATTATAAACCTGCCAATTATCGTTAGTAACAAGCATACATGTAGAAATATCATGAGGTGAGAAGAGTGTAATATGATCAAGTGAACATGGTGGTGGCTCTTCTAACTCATGAAGTAATGCGAGCTCTTCTGCAAACAAATCCTCAAAATTTTGCTCATAATTCAATGGCACACTTGCACAAGTATCATCATATATAAAATCAGTATGTGTCAATTCTTCTAATAGTATGCGCTCATCATTGAATATTTGCTCAAATAAGGGTCATTATCAGTGCAAGAGGTCGAATGAGAGTGCAAACCGTGAATCATGTTGACCTCAATGAGGGAGCTCATTGCGTGCTCATCCATATTAAATATGTTCAATGCCACAGTCATATTCCCAAACGATAACTTCATGAGGCCACTCTACAATCAATTAATACTTTTGATGTTGCAATGAATGGTCTACCCAAGATAACGGGAATTTGATTCCGTGGATTGGAGATCGGCTCAGTTTCTAAGACAATGAAGTCTACAGGAAAGATAAACTCGCCGACCTTAATGAGCATATCTTCAACCATACCAAGTGGTCTCTTGATCGAACGATCAGCTAGCTGTAATATGACCTTGATAGGTTGAAGTTTTCCTAACTCCAGTTGCTGATAAACAGTGTAAGGAAACAAGTTGACACTTGCCCCTAAATCAAGCAATGCCCTATCAAATATAGTGTTTCCAATGGTGCATGAGATTGTAGGGGAACCTGGATCTTTGTACTTGATAGGTAAGGAGTTAGAGATGATATGTGATATATTTGCAGCAAGAAAAAGTTTCTCAGGAACGTTTCTTGCTCGTTTCTTAGTACACAAATCCTTGAGGAACTTAGCATAAGTAGGAACCTGTTGTATAATATCAAGGAGTGAAATATTAACCTTCACCTTCTGAAATGTTTCAAGAATTTTTTCTACTTGCGGTGAAGGCTTCCTAAGCCGATTTGGATATGGTGCTTTCGGCTCAGGAACAGGTTCTTCCAAATGAGTATGTGACGGTGATGGAGGTGTGGAGATGATTGTGGAGAAAGGGGTGGAAGAGATGATGTAGCCTGCGAGATAGTAGGAGTGGGATCAGGGGGCATGGCTACATTATTGTCCACTTGTTTGCCAGATCTAAGAGTGTGAACGGCATTGCATTGGAGGACATGCGACTGATTGGAGTTTGAGCAACTGGCATTAGAGTTCGTTATGGGTTAACTTGGAAAGGTACCCTGGCCACGTTCACTCATTTGACTCGCTAATTGTCCAACCTGCTGCTCTACATTCTTAATAGATTGAGAGTTCACGAGCAGTTACTGACCTGTATTTTGAATAAAATCAGCTGACACTTTCATAAGATTTTGCATGTGTGTGTCAAGGTTGGACATATGTGTGTCAAACTTGGAATGAGACTTGAGAAGATTTTCAACGTTCTTCTCAAGTGACTGGAGTCGCTTTTCTTGATCAATATTAGATCCCTATTGTGGATGAGAGTGATTTTGTGCAGGTGGTCTATTCAGGTTGTTCTCATAATTTGAAGCGTTTGGGTGTTGGTAGGCACCCACATTTGGTCTAGGGAACTGACTAGTGGCTAGAGACTGCATGTTAGGGTTAGGGCCCCCTTAATATTGCCCTTGACCCCATGATAGATTTGGATGGTTCTTCCAGTCAGGATTGTATGTAGGAGCTAAGAATTGCTCATGGGTTGTTGATACAAGGCGTTAGCCTGCTCAAGTGTGGGACCCATGGAAAATAATAATGGATACTCCTCCATAACATGATTCGGAATTTCGCAATTAAAGCATGTGGGAACTTGAATTTGATTTACCTGACCCACCGGTGGAGCACTAGGAGTCTCCAATGCCTCAATTCTTCTCATAAGGGCTGCAATCTTAGTTTCGGCAGCTATAGAACTGTCGATGCTATGGATCTCACCCTTATGCGCAGAAGTTGATGCACTAGGCTTCTCAGTAAGACTCTCCCACTGCATAGTCTTTCACGATAGGTCCTCAAGAAAGTCCCATACTTCATCCTCATTCTTTCTCATGAACTCCCCCTGACACATGGACTCAAGAAGAGTTTTGGATGTGTAATCGAGTCCTTCGTACACGATTTGACACAACCGCCACTTTTCTATAGCATGATGGGGGCACTGAGTTAATAAGTCTTTGAACCATTCCAAATATTTCCAAAAGGGTTCTTCCGGCACTTGATGGAATTGATTAATTTGATTTCGTATCCTTGTCGTCTTATGCGTGGGATAATACTTCTTAAGAAACACCGTAACGAATTCATCCCAAGTAGTGATTGAATCAGTAGGCATACTATACAACCACTTCTTGGTATTATCCTTAAGTGCAAAGGGGATGAAGCGGAGCATAATTGCGTCCTCCGATAAGTGCTGCAGTTTTATCATTACACATACTTCCTGAAATTCACTGATAAAGAGATATGTATCTTCTGAATCAGAACCAGTGAATTTAGGAAGCATACTAATGTATTGTAGGTTCAACTCATAGTGATTACCCGCTGCGTGTGGAAGTTTTATGCATGATAGAAGAGATGTGCGCAACGGGTAACATCGATCCATAAGGAACAGGATCGGTTGGTCCATCTTGGCTCCCATGAACAAATCTGATCTCACAAGTCGACCAAATTGATCACGGGTCCAATGTGGCATGAACCAACGACCGTGAGTATATGCATGAATTTCCTAAACTAATGCAAGAAGTGGGGTATGGTGGAGAGATAAAATGGTGGAATAGATATGATCAAATAAAAATGTGATTTCTATTGTTCCTAATAAATTTTTTTTTGTATTTTTTACAAAGCCATAGAACCAAAATACAGAACTGGAGAAATTTTAGCACTCAAAATGTACCTCTTTGGCCGCTAAACAGTGGTTTGAACAGCGGAATAGCGGCCACACTAGAGCTTCTGGCTCTCTGGTTTCTGCGACGCAGTTCTGAGGCTTCTCCGATCGTTTTTGTCTTCCTGTATCTGCACTTTATATTCCCTGCACACTCAACACACACTGTTAACCCGTAAAACGTCAGAAAAAGCAAGAAAAACACTGTCGATTCCCGGCAATAGCACCAAAAACTTGATGTGATAAACTGCAAGCGCACAGTATCGTTGTAGCGCTGTACAGGTCGTCCCACAGGGATTTAGGGTGCTTTTGCGATTCTTACTTTTTCCTCAGTCTAACGGACTAACCAAAGATTTTTGTTTGAAGTCGGATTAATCTAAATAGCCTAGGATCTAGAATCCACTAGTTTTCAACCATGTTCTTACTTCTATTATTTTCTTCTATCATAAAAATTTGATCTTTTTAGTTTAATCTTTATTTAAAGTGCTCTAATTATGAGCTATCAAGTGGTGTGCAAGTATAACTCATCAAAGATACTACTTTTCATAAAAACAAACTAAATCTTTAGATAATTCAATGAAAAATATAAAATCAACAGCCCCAAACCCTAACTAAGCATAGGCTATCAAGAAACCTAATTCAAGTATAACCTATCAAAGTCCTAATCTTCGAGTTTTGTATTTTAATCTTTTTTATAGAAAAATCCTGTCTTTATTATTTTATTTAAGAAGAAAATACTAGAGAGCAATTACATGGTGGATCCTAGTTTCATCTACATCCTAGAGCTAAACTAATTAGCTACACATGATTCTAGAAAGCAATAAAATCTAATATAGAAAGCAAATAAATCTATACTAGAAAGCAATTAAATCTATCTACAAAGCAAATAAAGAATTAAAAGCAATGGCTTACCTCTGGAGCACGGTATTGTGGCCGCCACCCCTTTAGCAAAACCCTAATTTTATTAATTTTAAAACGAGTACAAAAGTTCAGAATCCTCTTTAGAATACAAGGATAGGCCAATATATAGGCTTCCGAAATCATACTCTAATTATAACAGAACTGCAAAACTAAAAAATTACAATAAAGTCCTCAAAGAAATCTCCTCTGGAACGGCCAATGTTTGGCCGCTATTTTGCGGTTAAAACCGCCAATTGGCTGCTAAATAGTGAAAACATGGTCTGGATTTTCTTCTACAGGAGTCTTTTATCTTGTAATCTTTATTTACTTGACTGTATTTGTCTTTTACCCTCTGCAGTAATTTAATCTTGTAGTCTCGCCCATTTTAGCAACTTTTCGGACTTTGATTTCCTACTTCAGCTCTGATTTCATGCCATCTCCTTATATAAATCAGATTTCTAGAAAAACACACTAAAAATACCCAAGTAGCATTATTTATATATAAAAATAGGTAATATGAAGGCTACAAATATGCAATATATGGCACTCATCAGTACCCAAAACTGACATAGGTGGGTAGGTAGAGAATACCAAGGGGCGCGAGACAACTCTCTCTGATAAAACTCTGCAAAATAGCCCTGTAATTTCGGAGAAGGGGTGCCTCTTCACAGATGGGGGTCGCAGTGATTAGGCCCAGGCAACTATTTACCAAAAACACAGGTCTCAGCAAAGTCGTAAGACCATGTATGGGGGCTGATGATTGCCCAGTATCGGAAGGTCAATGAAAGTTAGTGACCTGATGACAGAGGAACAAGCGACTGAAGCCCCCAATGAACAGAGACCGTAACTATAACGGTCCTAAAGTAACGAAATTCCTTGTCAGGTAAGTTCCGACCCGTACAAAAGGCGTAATGATCTGGGCACTGTCTCAGAGAGAGGCTCGGTGAAATAGACATATATGCGGAGATGCGGACTATCGGCCCTGGACAGAATGACCCTATGAATCTTCATTGTTCCCTGAGATTGGCTTTGGGCCTTTCCTACGTAGCTTAGGTGGAAGGTGGAGAAGGCCTCCTTACGGGGGAGCCCGAGCCATCAGTCAGATACCACTTTGGAAGAGCTAGAATTCTAATATTGTGTCAGGACCTACGGGCCAAGGGACAGTCTCACATAGATAGTTTCTATGGGGTGTAGGCTTCCCAAAAGGTAACGGAGGCATGCAAAGGACGAGCCGGACGGAGATTGGCTCTCGAGTGCAAAAGCATAAGGGAGCTTGACTGCATAACCCACCGGTCGAGCAGGGACGAAAGTCGGCCTTAGTAATCCGATGGTACCGAGTGGAAGAGCCGTCGCTCAATGAATAAAAGTTACTCTAGGGATAACAGGCAAATCTTCCCCAAGAGTTCACATCGGCAGGAAGGTTTGGCACCTCGATATCGGCTCTTCACCACCTGGGATTGTAGCATGTTCCAAGGGTTGGGCTGTTCTCCCATTAAAGTAGTACATGAGCTAGGTTCAGAACGTCGTGAGACAATTTGGTCCATATCTAGTGCGGGCGTTAGAGCATTGAGAGGACCTTTCCCTAGTATGAGAGGACCAGGAAGGACGTACCTCTGGTATACTAGTTATCGTGCCCACGGTAAATGCTGGGTAGCCAAGTGTGGAGCGGATAACTGCTGAAAGCATCTAAGTAGTAAGCCCACCCCAAGATGAGTGCTCTTCTATTCTGACTTTCCCACAGCCTCTGGTAGCACAGATGAGACAACGATGGGTTCTCTGCCCCCCTGCGGGGATGGAGCGATAGAAGTATTGAGAATTCAAGACAAGATCACAGCGAGACGAGCCATTTATCATTACTATAGGTGTCAAGTGGAAGTGTAGTGATGTATGCAGCTGAGGCATCCTAACAGACCGAGAGATTTGAACCTTTTTCCTACATGACCTGATCAATTTGATTAGGCACTGGCCATCTATTTTCATTGTTCAACCGTTGGACAACATGAAAAAACCAAAAGCTCTACCCTTTCCTATTTATCCGACGGGAGGGAAGGGTAGAGGCCTTTGGTGTCCCTTCCAGTCAAGAATTGGGGTCTCACAATCACTAGCCAATATGCTTTTCTCTCATGCCTTTCTTTGTTCATGGTTCGATATTCTGGTATCCAAGGTGTAGAGGAACCACACCAATCCATCCCAAACTTGGTGGTTAAACTCTACTATGGTGACGATACTATAGGGGAGGTCCTGCAGAAAAATAACTCGAGGCCAGAATGATAAAAAAGTTAACACCTCTTGTTTTACTTTTAAAATATTAAAAAGAGAAATCAAAAATGCAGAGGTCGTCTTATTCAAAACCCTAATTAGAATTATAACATATTTTCTCTCACCCCTCACACCTTGGAATGCACTGTTCTTATAGAGAGAAACGCGCTTTCACATCTTATTAAGCCGAAATGAAATAAAATGGCTGAGGAGAGGTTCTTTTTTTGGGTAATCACGGGAACAGATCCAGTGGAGATGGGGTGGGGCCTTTAGCTTAGAGGATTAGAGCACGTGGCTACGAACCACGGTGTCG
This sequence comes from Dracaena cambodiana, assembly GCA_036321105.1. Lineage (NCBI taxonomy): Eukaryota > Viridiplantae > Streptophyta > Magnoliopsida > Asparagales > Asparagaceae > Dracaena > Dracaena cambodiana. The sequence continues at coordinate 13,248,909 of JAYEPQ010000013.1, read as the reverse complement.
GGGGTTCGAATCCCTCCTCGCCCAAAACCGGCCCAAAAAGGAGGAACCGTCAATTACTCCACCAAACGGAGTCATTGAAGAAGCGAAGTGCGCCGCTCCCGCACGCGTACTCTTTTTCTTTAGTACATGGATATCGTAGCAGAGGCGAAGGAGTGCTATGTTTTACTAGCGAAGGAGGTCTCGAGGAGGCCTTTGAATACTCAAAAAAGGGGGGTAGACAAAGTTGCTAGATTAATTCCGACGATTGTTATGACTGCTCCATTCCTAACATCGATTACAACCAGTGAGGAAGGTTGTACATCAACATTTTTTTCAGGAGCGTGCGTGTGACGGCCGCCGGATGTATCCGGTGGAGCCCCCTAGATGAAAAAGTGGAGATGAGATTCGTAAACAATATGACTGTTTACGAGATGACGGGTCATATATGATGCCCTTGCTCTACTCCAGCAGTTTTCGCACCAAAGAAGGATGGGAGCGGCTGCAGTAAGAGTAGAGCGTTGCACTATATTGATCTGCCCCTATGCTTGACCTTCTGAGTGGGTGTAGGCGCACATTCTCAGACGGTGGATTTGATAAGTGGATACAACTATGGCATTTTTCATGTGGGGAGACGAATGGAAGACGCCATTCAACACAGATGGAGGGCCTGTATGAGTGGCTCGTGATGCCGTTCGGTCTCGACCATGCACGCACCGAGTACCGTCTATGCGACTGATGAATGAGCAACTGAGACCATACAAGGATAAATTTCGTATACTCAGATGATCTTTCTCTTTCTGAAGTGAGGAAGACCTAAACTGTAGTGGGAATTATTGGATAGACGTTGTCAAAAAATGGTGAGGCAACAATATTGGGGAACTCGGTATATCGACAGGTTTGGTTGATCCAGGGAAGGATTGATGATAAACCAGTTCTTCATTCCCTCCGACGATTGTGAAAAAGCCTCTCAGGTTGCTACGTCGAGAGCTTGTTGTTTATGACCTTTCAAACTGTCTTGACTTACGTGGCAAGCGATGGGGCTGTGCCTCCGGGATTTCAACTCAGATGGGATTTCCCGATGTGCATAAAGACGTACCGCAGCCCCCAACAGAGATATATCGATATTGATTTGGTAGACAGAGCTTAGGTCACCGACGCCCGACGCCCCCCCGAAAGAGAGAGTATGGATCACTATATCTCAAAAATGCGTCTTGAGGAGCAAATGAAAGTAGGGGGGCTGTTCTTATGCCGTTCTCCGTGGATCAAACACTCATCATTTCTCTTATTTTTCAGAGTATATTTTTTCTTAGTCGAGTCAGCAGATCCGCACTACAGGCTAATCTCTCATTTTTTGGAGCTTCCGACTTGTTGCTCCTATATGCTTCGACGCTTATGGACACTTCGACGCTTGTACCGCATTATCGCCTTTAGATTTGATCGATTTGTATGCTGTAATTTCACTCAGGTTCTGTGACTCGAGTCATAGGAGCTCGAAGAGCGGGCACAAAAGAACAACATCTCTCTATCGGATTGCCTTATCCCTTTGGTATCCCATTGGCTTACCCCAATTTCAGTCTTGGTCTCCCATTCTGATGACTTGCCTGCGCATCTTTTTTGGGTTGACACACTTATGGAAAAGTGGCAGGATTAATGTCTTTTATTGGCTTCTCTTTCCCTATTCAATATCTCGTCTATTCTGTCTCTGTCTTTCTCAAATAAAGACCTATTTCTGTCTTCTCGGGTAGTGAATTTGCCAACTCAATGGCTCGTCATATTGCCTTTTCACTTTTTGTTTGTGAATTCTATTTCCCCCTGTACTTCCACTTCCCCTTGCCTCAAGATCATGCCTTTTGTCATTCGAAAAGTCCTACTCGTCGGACACATGACATCTGAAAGACTCTTCCAAGACCGTTTCTATATCGAGAGGAGAGATTCACTATCTCTTTGCTGGCGTGCCATCTCTATCTGTGGATTCCCCAACTCAATCGTGACGCCCCTTTCCCCTATGTGTCGGCTCTCTGTCCTCGTTCTTGTCTCTCGATGCTCCGTCTAAAACCCAATATCAATTTATGTCTTTCTTCTCAGACATAGTCCGTAAGCCAGGCATGGTGGAATAGGCGATGTTCTTAAGTATAGTGGATTCAGCAAATAGATATCTATCTTTAATAGCCGATCGACGAACTCCGTGTCTCAGAGCTAGGTCCCTTGCTTTGGCTTGGTCCTCAAGGTGGGGATCATGTTCTCGTTCAAGCTCAACGTAGCTCAGGGAAAGCTTATCGGATCACAGAATCAAAACCTCCTGCCCCTCGAAACGTCGAACAGAGTCTCGGTACTCACTAACGGAATGACGAATGTTTATGTGATCCACCTGCATCGAATGGTAAATGCAAAAGTACACATTATACGACAAGACAATTACTAGATGCTTGCAGACTGAAAGCTGGGAACGAGTGCTTACCTAAACGAGTGCGGGAGAAAATAAAAATAAGCCTAATTCTTTCAGAACCATCGACTTCCTACTTACGAACTGTACGTTTATTTGCACTTCTTGCGCTTAGATGTAAAACGAAAAGACAAAACAAGAAGAGAAGGCCACAGGTTGGGGTGAAGGACGTCTCATGGAACGGTTGACTTCGGGACTTCAGTAGTTCAGTAGCGACTAAATAGAATAAGAAAAAAGAGGGCTATAAGTTGGTTGTTTTGTTTGCCATTGCTATAAGGACTGCTCACCTTTTGATTAGACGGCGTCGGCTTTGCTATCGCTCCTATGGCCATCAAAAAGAGTCTTCCTACCATACTAGATTGCCTATGTCTTAGTGCGCGTCAAGCTTCACCAGAAGCAAGCGACGACGAGGAAGCAAAGCTTCATAGACAAGGCTCATTCCGTGCTTGACTTACGATTTCGTATAGTGACGACGCTTTCTAGAAAAATCCTACTTCAATGACGACGCTATTGCTACGCCCTCTACTCGCTGTCTACTAAATGAGCTTCAAAGAAAATTGAACAAGCGAAGCCTTCCGTCGAGCTTCCCTCTTTCCTCACCCAATTTCCCATTTCATTTCCACTTCAGCTTCCCTGGTTTAGTTGGTTTAGAGGATTAATTGATTGGATACCCGAAAACCATAATCTTTCAAAGGAACAGATTCTACGACGATAGATAGGGGTTAGGTTTAGCATCTATGCTCTTGCCCTCCAAACAGTATGAGATCCTTTCAACCCGTAACTGCTCACGCTCCTAGATCTTCACGACACCACCTCCGCCACCATAGTGTTAGCTGGGAGCATCTACAAAAATCCTAGCCTACTCAGAAATGAGCGTCGAAAGTCAATGTCAACAACAACAACACGAAAAAGTACACGTTAGTTGCCCACAGATCTGATCATAGTTCCAATCCAATCCCTTTTCCTCACCATGCCTCCCAATCTATAATGACCGGCAAGTCAGAACATATACATAACCACGCTTCGCACCGGGCTGGGAATCACAAGAATGTCTGAAGTTCCTTATGGAAGGATGAGCTAGAATAAGTCCGTAAGAGAGTGGCGCCAGGACTAAGAGAGCATCTATTGTCTTTTTATAGTAATTGTACGATCGTCGGACTGGCCCCCTTCGCATGACCTAGAATGAAATAGAGGTCCGTGCTACTATAAGGCCTTTCAACTCCTCCCTCAGGACACTGTTGTGTTGCCATGGGGACGGGGTAGCCCCAACTTTCATAGGTCCGTCGGTTCGACCTCCTAATGAGAATTGAGGTCCTTGCGTGGGCGTCTCATTCTTGACGACATCGTTTGTTCTATATAGAGTGCCCCATAGTTCCTTGAGTGCCAGCTGTAGAGAGGAATGCCATCAACTAGGGCGCTATTTGCCACTAATCACTCACTCCCCGGCCGCTCCGGCTTCGTGTTTCAAGTTCGTTATCCTAACCGTCTCCTCTGCTCTATCGGGAGCCTGGCCCCTTCTTCTATTTTATCTACTACCTAGCTCCGTCGGCTCCCAACTGCTCTAGCCACTCGCTGTAATAGCTTGCTTCGTCAGGTGGCTCACACCCCGACCCGAGGTGGGGTGGTGCGGCTGAGCTAGAGTGGGCTTAACAGTCAGCCTATATATCCGGGCGCACACGTAAGGGCATGATTAGTTCCACGAATCTCACTGCACTGACCTTAGTAAACTCCTCGTTGTACAGAAATGGAGGTCTGATTTAAACGACTAGGTACAACATCACATTTGACACCTGAAGAAGGTACAACCCAACTATGAGGTACATCAGCAGGTGTTACAATCATACGTAGATGAGTTTTGGCTGGTACAACTACTCTATTGTCCACTTGTAAAAAAAATGATTGACCCAATTCTGGATCATTATCTGGAATCGTATAACTGTCAAAAGTGAGTGATTTTTCATCGAAACTGCTATAGTCTGAATACTCATATGGTTGGGTCGATGCCCGCCTCCCCGCAAACTTGACTTGCGTTTTCTCGCAAAAAGCTCTCCACGCCTACTCTCTGAATATCAAAATCCCCCTTCTTCATCTATTTTGGTAGTTCTCCTCCCTCAGAGACCGTCAGACCCGGTGGAATTGAAGGCCCGCGTCACAGAGAGGCAACAAGGGACCCTTTCTCACCCAGCCCTACCTACTTCATTCCTGCTAAAACTGAAAAAGACCTAGTTCCACACACATGAGACAGGCATAAGGTATGGGACAATCAGCTCACCACGGAAAGCGAATTCGATTCTAAATAACAGTCATCATCCTTTTTCAAAAAATGCAAAGTGGAAAGGGATTCATGTCTGCTCGGCGAAGTTGTAGGCCCCAATAGATTAGATCAACGAGTGATTCCTCACCTATCCTGTCAGGGGCTGACATCAAACGCTCGAATATAGATTCCCTATGCTCATATGAATGACCAACCCATAGATCTAAAAGGATCCATCCATATGCCTGACCGGAAAGTATGTAAAAAAAAAAGTCATTCATGAGACCTCAAATTTCCACGTTCCAGCATGCATTATGCTAGTGGGTCCTATCCCCAATTGATTGAGTTACCCTTAGAAAGAAAAAGATATAGAAAATCAATATTTTTTTGATTTCTTTTTCTTTATGATAAGACAGATTCGAGATATTATATCTCGATCATAGATCACTCTGTGAATAGGTTGCTTCCCTGGAGGGGGCTCCTGACTTTCATGCCTTACCGGATGTCAGAAATTTTGGCAGTCCAGATTTATATCGTCGATACCCATGAACTGTGAGATTATATGCGGAATTGTGTTGCCAGATCTATATGGTAATCTCACATCTCGTTTGGCTACGCCCTTTGATTTTGTCGGACCCACATAGGGTTACTCTATTGGATATCGTACGCCTCTCTCTCTTCAACGAAGAGGAGAAAAATTTTATCTTCATTGCAAGAGGTCTTGCAAAACCTCATTGCATTAGGTTCTGACTCAGAGTTCTTCCAATGGTTTCTACATGGCTTACAAAACGCATTATGCTTTTTTCCATAAGCGACTTTTGTAGTGGTGGAGGACCATCTCTGGCAAGCTGAGGTTAACCTTTTCTTGTCTCCACCTCAGATACATTTCCGTCAGTCTGAACCACACCGTCACCCGTCGATACCTGCAGCACTGTCGCCCTCTTGACGAGTTGATCCCTAACCAATTGTCCTATTCCTCTAACATTGAAGAGTTGTTGCATTTTTAACACCCTCCTCCCATATGGCAGTACCCCCCGACAGAAGGAAGGCATATATGGAGCTCCCTCAATCCCCTGTCACCGTAAACAAGGCCGTCACCATCTCTTCTTCTCACCCTCACTTATCCTCCTTTCTGACTTCTTCTTTTCTTCAATCAACTTCATCTCTTCGAGCTCTTTTCTGTTCAAAGGACGTTGCGTCATTGGACGATCTGCATCGGAGTCTTGCCTTTCATCATCTCTCTTCGATCTCTGATTTGAGAATTCTGCTCTGCAGATCTACACAACTATAGGGCTGCTTTATCATTTCTTTTTTTCTGCTCCTTTTCTCTCTTCTGCTATGGCTGCACTCTCTTAGAAAGCCAGGTAACATGGCGGCCGAACTGAACCAGCCCTGGGACTCAGCATTAGATCTGGAGTGTCCGTTCAGTATGTAAGACAGACTTATCCTGCTGGATCGCTCACAATCAAACACAAACCTCCCTTTTGCCGTAAGGTAAATAAAACGAGGAAGATGTGGTTGAGTAAAAAAAACAGCAACGAAATCGACTTTCGGAAATGAATGCAAATTCACAACTACTAAAGTAGATAGAATTTCATTCATTTCCTCCAGTAGGGCTATTCGCTGTTTTAGTAGCGAAGAAGCGGGGGAAGTATCTCACCGCTCACAAGCGAGCATAATTTCAACCAATTCTTTAAAGACCTTCTTTGTCAGAAAGAAGGGTCATTGGAGGGGTCTTCTAGGAACCCACCCACTGTACAGTAGAACAACTGTTCAACAAGTCATTTGATTCATGCTCGAGGACAACCATGTAGCCGTAGGTATTTGGGAGCAAAAAGGGAAAAAGCGGCGAATGAGATTCCCCGTACCTGAAGGAAAGGATCTCGGAGAGAGAGCTGAGTTTGCAATGTCTTGCCAGCGAGCTATGTATAGCAGAGTTGGAGTAGCTATCTCCCACTGACTAGTACATGGGCCTAGCAACTATTTCGTTTGGTGGACCAACCTTGTCATTCTTACGAGAGAGCTATTACATCCCCTCCATATTCGTTTCGGGAGGAAAAAATAGTGAACTTGGCAACATTGTCTACATTGGCATCCTCAGAACCAAAGAGGAGTCTGTCGAACAAGAGCCACTTCACGTCATAAGGATAAGTGATGAACATCATCAGGTGCTACCACTAAAAAAGAACTGTCGACGTCTTTTATTCTCTCTCTATGAAAAGGTAGGAGGAGGAATACGTCACTACTTACTCTTTGTAGTCAGACTATCACAATAGGGGAACTCTCGTGACGTGTCGCACCTGACTTGCCGGTTTTTTACAAACAATATAAAATAGTAGGAGGAAGGAGACATGTAGAAGTGACGAGTCTTAATATGAAGTAGAGGGGAAGGAAGAGACAAAAAACTTCCCTCGTAGCAGTCAGACTTTGAGTAGTCTTATTGACGGTACCCGCAAGGGGAGTTTCACTGCCGGAAGTACGAGCGATAATCTGCTATCAAACGGAATGGAAGAAGGAACCAGAGTCAGACTGGAAAAGAGGGTGGTATTCACATCTATCCCTGCTCGACGAACTACAGGAAGACCAGGAGAAGGGCATAAATTCTGATGGTCGTTTGGTCTTTTCCTTTTAGTAGAGTAACAATGGAGAAATTCCCCAGGTATAAATGGGTTCGTCAATTCGAGTACTATCGTACTATAGTGAGTGGCAGACAACAAAGTCGCTGTGACGTGAACTGCGTTGTGCTCATCAGTGTAGGCTGCACCGTGCGGAATGAGAAGTGCATCCCATGTCTTTCAGGGCTATGACTATGAATCGGAACGTCACTGACGGAAACTCATTCTTTAGATGTACAGGGAATAGACGAAGCCGTCACACCCAACAGGAATAGTGAGTTCCCTACCATTTCCTTACTCCGCTCGCCTCCCGTGAAGGGAGCCTATGGTCGTAATACCTCCCATTCACGGTTTACTTCCTTGCCCACCGCCGTCTGGTGATCTTTGAACTTTATAACTATAACTTTTTTAACCCTCCCTCGCTCAACGCAACACTTGACGTAGCCCGATGTCTTTGCCCACCGCCCTTGCAAAACGGAATAGGAAGAATCCTTTTGTGATTCACTGATTCGCTTAGACTAGTATAAATACGTCACACTCAACATCTTAACCAAACTTCACTTTCTCTTCCCCAATGTTGATCGACAAAGTTCTAATGTCGACAAGCAAAGTACTCATGTCGAGAAGTAACAAAGGCTCTACCAAGCCGAAGAAAGCGCTTTTATCGAACCTTCAGCAAGTTGTTTTATTTATTTAGATGACCTATGAAAGTTGATAAATGAACATGTCTATGTAGCAAGACACGATCCTCATAGCAAGGAGAGACAGAAGACTCACTTTGGGGTTTTTATGCTGAGCGCTTACCCAGAGACATTGAAGCTGCACAAAGCTCTACTCTAAGAGAGCACGATTAGCAAGAATAAAGAAGTAGGCCTACTAAAGGAAGGAAAACCACTTCGTCAGGTTCCCATTAGGGGCTCAAAGAGTATCATACTATTCCAACTATCACTTGACGCGTCGACGGGATGGGCAGTTCCCTTAGGGACTGGAATAGTTTAATAAAACTTCAACTGAAAGGAAACAAAAGGACTTATTAGCCATCTTCATGCTTATACAGTGGCTTCCCCTTCCCGCTCGCCTGCCTCATGCATGAACGGTTTGTAATTTGCCTTCGTCTATCACTTGTATCGCACACGAAAAGCGGGCACTATTGGAAGGGAGTTGGTACTAGTTACAAAATGCATACGAGACTCACGTCTAATCGACTATAGGTCACTTACCATTTTACTCACTGGAGAGTTACCTGGGAAAGTAGCCTAAAAGCATCAGGCTACATGAAAACGGCTTTTGCAGTGGCAGGGAGGGCTCGTGAAGCAACCTGTGGTAGGGCTCATAGCGGGCACATGTAGATGGATTGGTTCCCAGAGCACGAACAGGAGGGAGCATCAATTGCTAGGCCGGCATCAATTGCCCTGGCATCCCTCCGTGGTTGGAACTTAGAAAAAATGTCAGGAACGAGGCATAATCACCAGGAGTAAGAGGATGAACATCTTCATGCTGTCTAGATATTCTCAAGTGAGGGAGAAATACCTTTTCTTACAGGAAGGGATCTTATAGATCCCTTTCTTTTGTCAGCAGAGACTGGCATCTTTGACCGTCACTAGACTAGCTGTAGCTTGACTTCCTAGTCTACTTTGCCATAATAGCGTCGGTCTGTCTTAGTTGCTTGTCTTTTTGCTTTTGGTATTCATGAGTGGGATCGGATTTTCATTACTCATGTATAGGGCAGGGCACTACTGGCAAATCTTCACTTTCCTGCTGTGCATGCTTTCGGCTTTTTTTTTATAAAGACCTCTTTCTCTTAATCCTGGCTTTACCTACTCTTATTACTTGCTCTCGTCAGATGGAGAGCATGTTTGAGCTTATTTCCCTGTCTGTCTGCTGCTTTGTCTAACTCTCCGGACTAGGACAGAAGAGCTTCCTTTCTTACCAACAACTCAATAACTACGTCAAACTATAGGAGCGGTACGAGTTATGGAGAGGCTTACTAGAAGAAAGTGCCTTTGAGATCCTTTTTCCAGGCTTGACATACTCTGACCCATGAGACCCATTGATGGAAGACCACTCATGATGAAGGGAAACTCATTCAACGATATCAATTAACTGCTTGCCACCCTATATCTTGACCAGCGAATTGACCTGCTGACCCTCATTGACTTTACGGACCGTTGCTTTGGTTTTCAATTACTGATTGGAACAAATCAAAGACCAGATAGTTGTGGTGAACGAGACGACTGCCCCTATTTAAAGCGAAAAATGTTGATTGACTGTTCCCATCGCAACCTGTGCACATCATGCCTATTTCAAATGCGAGGTGAAAGAGAGACGAGTACGAGCTTCAGAACTTCTCAACAAGGAGATTCATCATAAGCCAATACGCCTATTCCGATGTTGACGATAGCCATTCGACGCTCCCGATAGTGTGTTTGGTCAAGCTCGAAAGACAAATTCCTCTTTTCGAAAGAGTCACTGTGCTCGGAACTTCAAATACCGAGTTTGATTGCTGAGGCGATTTCTAGGTTGTTGTCCCTGCTCGGGAAGAGGGAAGTGTGCTGTTGACTTTATGATAATGATGAAATACGAAGTGGGAATCTTTCGTTCTGTTTTCTTATTTCTTTTTCAGGCCCTTTCTCGCCGGGCGAGCACACTTTACGTAGAGTTTCGAAAGGAGTGGATGAGGTCAACTCTTCTATCTTCCAATTCCCTTCTACACTTAATAACGTCACAGAATGACTAGCAGCTTTGCTTTGTCCAATCCCTCTCCTGCACCTATAACAACCTACCCACATCGACGACTTCTTTCGAGGAAGTTTAAGACGGTGGAGGGGCACTAGACTGACTCACTTTTCTGAATGGTTTTGTCTTTGCCTCAATCCAGCTCTTTTCCAACAACTCAAATCTGCAAGGACAGGACAACTATTCGGGGAGACCTCGTCTAGCGAACGCCCCTTAACTGACTCTCTCATCTTATATCTACTCAGGTACAGAGTCGATCGCTCTCGCTCGGGATAAGGAAAGGACATACAGTAGGGAAGGAGATTCTGTCAAAAGCCTACTACTCTTTGGCCCCGTCGGCTAGCTTGCTTGCATGTTATGAATAGTCTTGCTGACTGTCTCACCTACATCGAACTATCAAGCATAAAGCAGAGATGCCATACTCTTCTTTCGTGCACTATGCTTAAGACATAGAATTCGAAGAAAGAAAGACATTTGCAATTGGCTAGGACAGTTCCCTACACGGGCGAATTCCGTACTCACTGTACTCCCCTTAACTTTCACCTACTGAGCTTAGGCTGGTAAGCTTCGGGGCCAGTCTCCTTCCCCTGTTATCCTCCCCCTGCTTCCTATAGTACTTTCCTTTGGCTTGGAAGACAGCCATGTCATTATGGAATTACATATATAATGATGATGGTAGCTATCTGCCGGGACTATGGTACATATTATATGATGATGGAGGGCCGTCCTAGAAAGATGACTTACATTGTAGAGAAAGGTTTATCTAACTAGTGTGGGAGTTTGGCTGACCACCCTGCTTTCTGATGCTTTCTCGACGGTAGGCACCCAACATTGCCAAACAACTCCGCCTCTCCTTCCTCAATAGCTGCCGTCAATTTAGTCTTTGGTTGGTGTGTGACTATGAGCTTCTGGGCCTGTACGATTTCCTGTCCGAAAAGGCAATCCTCTACAGGAAGGGCCAATGGCTACGTTCCGCCGGTTCGTCGACTCGGACACCGTGCACTCCCACAACATCCCACAATTACATATTATGGTTGAGTCTAAACTGTTGCGCTCACTTAGCTAGGGTTTAGTCTCGACGGGAACCTCCCATCATCGGATAAGGGGCTCACTCCATCGTCCCCCCTCATCTCACTCTCCCTCTACACTTTTGTGGGCTTAGGGAGCTCTGTCTTCTCCCCTTTCCCTTTGCTTTGGCTTTTTGCCTTATCTCGTGCAAATGAAATAATAGGAGAAAAGAGTTTTACATCTCTCTCTCATTCTACAGGAAGTGCCAATGGCCCTTCCTGTAGAGAATATAGTATTATATTCTCCACCACCACCAGGAGGTTGATTGGGATTGTAGGGTGGTGGTGTGGTCCGTATCAGCCCCTCTTTCGGTTGATTGCTATCATTTTCCCAGCTAGGTCATGATCCCAAAATTACCCTTGAAGACGGAGACTCCAAGTTGTACTTGTTCAACTCTGCATGAGATTTGGAATGTAGATCCAGAACCAGGACCTTCAGCTCCTTATCGCTAACCCGATCGAAGTCCATTCTCCTGAACATCTCCTTCAGGTCTTCCTTCTTGCCAGTGTAATAGTCCATTCGCTCCCCCAAAGCCTCAAACTCCCCCCAGCTTGGGTGTACGGGAGGATCGGGTCTCACGATAATGGAAGAGAAGACTGACCGTGCTCTGATACCTATGTCAGAGACTCCCTCCGAACTCTGGGACTCTGATGGTTTGGTGTTTGGCACAATTCTTGAGAGACCTGCAAAAGGGTGAGTGTACAAACAATAATAGAATTTAAGGGTGATCTAAGAAGAACATAGATGGGATGAGGGAGATTAGAGAGAGGATTATGAAAACAATGAAATCAAACTGTATTTTGTTGGAAGTGATGGAGCTTTCCCGAAAAACCCTTCTCCTTAATCTGATTCTATGCTTGATGGTGGCAATAGGGTTTACCTCTTTCCCTACCCTAAATCGATGGTAGGAAGCCCCGAAAGACTCGGTATATGTTGATACTGCCGCTCCAATCCTAAATAGGAAGACCTTCACTTGAGCTGATCTCCAAAATGAGAGACTGACTCTCGTAGTTCATGTCAGGCAAGAAGCTTCTTCTCTCTCGAATAGCCTGCTCACGAGGCTAGAAGACTCGAGTGGGGTTTGAAAGCTCATTGGCTCCATATCCATACCGTGCTTCGATAAGCAGACTGTCGTTTTCTTTGTAGACTCACTCACTCGAAATCTAGAAAGAGGAAGAGTTATTCCCTCTTTGTCCATTGTTCCTTGGTCTTTTCATTTGTAACCGAAGTATGAAAACAACAGTCTGAGCAATGATGTCAATCCTGTCTTCATCGTGTGATCTCACTGATCATCTTAACTAAACCCGTCGGTCCTCTTGGTCACAAAATCCCTTCTTTTCCTCAACGAGAGGGGGCACGAGTCTTTGTCAGAGATCTATAGTTGACACTCGCTTTAGGAAGCGTCATTCCGAGCTCGATCAAAAAAAGGAAAGGGCATTGAGGGCTCGGAAACAAAAAGGATGTAGGCCGGTCAGGGATAGGAAAGCAATAGCTGAAGCTCGTCCCAATAGGGAGGAGGGAGCCCTTTTCGATGACTTGACGACCTGCAATGCATACGATCAAAGTGTAGGAGCCAACTCTCCCTGAAGAGGTACAGGGACTATGAGCTTCTGGGCCTGTACGATTTCCTGTCTGAAAAGGCAATCCTCTACAGGAAGGGCCAATGGCTACGTTCCGCCGGTTCGTCGACTCGGACACCGTGCACTCCCACAACATCCCACAATTACATATTATGGTTGAGTCTAAACTGTTGCGCTCACTTAGCTAGGGTTTAGTCTCGACGGGAACCTCCCATCATCAGATAAGGGGCTCACTCCATCGTCCCCCCTCATCTCACTCTCCCTCTACGCTTTTGTGGGCTTAGGGAGCTCTGTCTTCTCCCCTTTCCCTTTGCTTTGGCTTTTTGCCTTATCTCGTGCAAATGAAATAATAGGAGAAAAGAGTTTTACATCTCTCTCTCTTTCTCTCTGATTTTTTCATTGCCAAAATACCCTTGCTCTTCCATTGGCATAGGTAACGTTAGAAATTACCGATGTCAAGTTCAAGCGGAGTCACTTACGGACCTTGGAACCTTGCTGTTTTGGGTTCATAAGTGACTCTAGAGCGCTATGTTCCACAGCAGGATGGCGGGATTCCCTTGCCATTCCGTCAGAGGTAGGACGTATTTCGAATGGCCTAAAACGATGGAGCAATCTGACAGCCCCTAAAATCACATCAGTACTACGAAGGCAGACGTTGATGACTGTGTACGTCAAATGGCGATCCCCTATCTGCCCTAGAAAAAAGGAAGAAGATTACTATAATCAGTAAGGAAAAGAGGTTCATGACGATTTGCTAGTAGGAGAGATATACCCTACTGGAATTTTGTTGATTTGAGACCCAGATCATAGAGGAAAATGGGCTGTTTGACGGAAAGCATAGCTCCCGTCCTCTTATGGATTGGTGGGACTAGGACCAATATCATGCTATTCTAGAGATAGATAGGCGAACAACGACAAGGAAATCCCAATCCCTGAATGTTCGGAAGTTTGCTTCTGTCGAAACTTGTTCCTTTCCCACCCGCCCTCCATCTTTACTTCTGTTGAGTGTGAAGCACATGTTGGCATTCTGACGTTCCATCAAAACTCTATGACCTACTAAATCTTTCTTCCTTCAGAGACTCATCCTGCTTTTTCAGTTCGTCGAACGAATGAGCTGTGAATATCGATTTGGTTTTCTTCTGTAACTCTTTATCGTCATAGTTCACCATCCAAACACTTCCAGTAAACTGACGGAAGACTCGCATCGGGCTCGTCATTTACTCTACGCCGTCAATTGACGGATGAAAGTATCATCGAGTCTGGTAGCCAGTATTGGAAATATCATATAGAAATAGAAAAGCCACGCCAAAAAAGTCCCATGTCTTTCGTCAATTGGATCAACCCAACCAGAAAAAACATTTCCGACAAGTCTTTGTCAAATTGTCGAGAGCGACGAAGCGGAACTCAAAAGGAAAGCTCATATAATGGATTCTGATTCATTTGCTTTCTATGGTGTGACTTCTTTCCGAGCTCTGAGTCTTTCTGTGTTGCTATTTCGGAACGGAATAGGAGAACAAACGAAAGAGCATCTTCATTTGCTCTCGAGATCGTCCCTAAGATGGAGACCCGACGAAGCTTCCCATAGTGAGGCTTCAGATGCTTCCGTCAGAATTTTCCATAGGAGGTGATCTTGAGATGGAAATTCGTCGCTATCGATGATCAAAATAGTATTTTTTGGAAGCAACCAGAATGGCCTTGCCCTTACAATGGTATCTCCCAGAATGGGACCGGGAGGTGATTGGGGAAGAGGCTATGCTAGACCCCTCTTATCTTTGCCGAGATCGTCAGTCGATCTGCTCCAACATGATTTGCAGAGTTGGTATTGGGAGGCAGCTTCAGAGCTTCTATCTCTCATTACCAGCATCAATTGTAGAGTTTCCATCTTATGCAGTAGTGGAGGTTGGAGGGGGAAGTTCATTTTTATTTGGTATGCCGCTCCGCGAGCGACGGAGCGCCTTGAGCAGAGCGAGAGAACAAAGTGGGCTTTAGTAATATCGGAATTTGCACCTATTTGTATCTATTTAGTGATGAATCCGCTAGTTTCTTTGATCCCACTCGGTGTTCCTTTTCCATTTGCTTCCAATAGTTCGACCTATCCAGAAAAATTGTCAGCCCACAAATGTGGTTCTGATCCCTCCGGTGGTTTCAGATGTTGTTTCGATATACGATTTTATCTGGTTTCGATTTTATTTATTATCCCTTATTCGGAAGTCACCATTTCTTCTCCTTGGGCAGTACCTCTCAACAAGATTGATTCGTTTGGATCTTGGTCCATGATGGCCTTGGCCTTTTTATTGATTTTGATGATTTGATCTCTCTATGAATGGAAAAGGGGTGCTTTGGATTGAGAGTAACCACAAGTGATAGGGCAAAGGGGGGAAGGACATAAGAAAGAGATGGATGTCTAATTCAATTAATTGATTCGTCATGGAAGAGAAGAAAAATGGCGCACGGACTATACTCGAGCTTCGGATCAATGTCCCCAGAAGCAAGGAGTATGCCCGCATGTTCTGATGAGAATACCGAAAAAACCAAATTCAGCTCTACGTAAGATAGCCAAAGTACGGTTGAGCAATCGGCATGATATATTTGCTCACATTCCGGACGAAGGCCATAATTTGCAGGAACATCCTATAGTCTTAGTTAGAAGAGGTAGAGTGAACCAGGTGTGAAATCCCATTGTATTCGAGGAGTCAAGAATTTGCTGGGAATTCCGGATCGAAGAAGAGGTAGATCTAAATATGGTGCGGATCGAAGAATAGGTAGATCTAAATATGGTGCGGAAAAACCAAAATCCAAATGAATGGAAGATGCCTTTGGAACGTCATTTTTCTCGGTCAGTTGAGGGAACAACCACAATATTACGCCCTAAAATAGAACTATACGGAGCCCTTTCGAATGACCTATAGTCTACTACACTAGCCGACGAAAGAGACTAAAAGAAACTCAGACAACTATGTGAGGGCTTCCTTCCTCCTATAGATAAGAGACTAATTGCTCTAACACAGCACTTACTACACTGACGGTTACTGATTCAATCACAGCAGGAAGGATCACAACCGATACGCATTCAATTGCTAACATCACACTGGTTACTGATTAATGTCTAACAACTGCTCTTATTCCAATGTCTACTCCTATTAGTGCACCGGCGATTACTCAACAGTGGATAGGCGTCAGAGCTCCTATGAACACACCGGATATTGAAAGAAGCTTACTCTTCTTGCAGCGGAGTCTTTCACAAGAGAAAGACTAGCTGTGGATTCAATAGCAGTTTATTCTCAAACAGGAGACTAGTGCCTTACCTTACTTTTTTAATTGAAATTGTGTCAATTCAAAAGAAATATCTAGTTACCGTCACATCAATAGTCAAGGAAGAAGGGAAGGTAATAGAGTTCCGAAAGGCACTAATTACTAGTTGAGCTGATACGAGTAGTTACAAATTGGAACTAGATGAGCAAAGAAAGAAAAATAGCCATGGAAAGGAGCTACAACGTGCATGCTTTAGTTGATAGGCTTCACTTATTAATAGAGAAAACTACGCTCTTTGAACTTCGACTTGAACCATACGATACCTCAATCCTACTCTGGAGCCCAATCTCTAGCGAAAGCATGAGTGGTTGTACTCCACTAATGAGCTACGCATATCAGCAGTACGATCCATTTGGTCCAAGTCTTCCCATCGTGTAATGACAGTGTGCCTTCACCCCATGGTTCTCCCACTTTGGGCACAGGGTCCCTCGGGTATTTTCACCCTCTTCGACTTGCAACATGAACACTTTTTTTAAGCAGTACTGCCACTGAGACTGAAATCTTTTGACAATGACGTACCAGACATGATAGTACGAGAAGTCGAACTCATATTCCTCTCCCTCTTGCTTGTTTGTTTGCTAATTAAGTAGGGAAAGGCAGAGACCATTCCTATTAGTAAGATCGATTCCTTCGTGTGACCATAAACAAATTACTCGATCTGATTGACTATTAAAATTTCTCTTTTGTTTATCCGTTCGTGTACACGAGAAAGCGATCCATTTCATTCGGGATGCTTTGATACTTCTTTCATTCCTTTCCTTTCTTTAGATTAGAGGTGCAGTGGGGAGTCAGTCGCCATTTTCCAACTGGAGAATGATGATTAAATCCCCATTTCGGGGTCAAGAGCGTGGGAAGGTCATATTCTAACTAGAAAAAGATGCGTTTGGGTACCCGGTCTGAAACCTCAAGGGGTTGAAACTCACGATTCTACGTTTATAGATTGGCCATATTGAGAAAGTTACCTGTCAGAGGGAGATTTATCTTTATGTTTCTTGATGGACTTCCTTGGTTTTCAGTTCTTTGGTCTATCGTGTTCTTCCAACCCAACCTATTGAGACCATTGATGACCTACCAAATGCTCATCCGTTAGTTCAATGATGCGATGTGTTTTCCAAAGACACATACCGTGGCATTAGTCCTAGCTCTCATTTGTTGCTTTTCATAGCTAATTGCCTAGACAATGAAGGTCAGAGAAGGCAACCCTTAGGTATGATGAAGTCTCAATCGATCTTTCCCTCACTACTGAATCTATTCCACCCACGGCTACTAGAAAGCACTTAAAGGCCTGCTCCGAAAATGCTGTGAGAAAGGGAAGATCTTGGTTCTGGAGAAAGATGATCCGTTGGTTTAGGAAAACTAGAACTCTTTGTTCTTGAAGAAGCGGGTTTCGGCCCCTCTGCATCAAGATAGTCAATTGAGAGAAGTGTTCATCCGAGAAAAGGGGTATTCTTCCTCAAGTCGGTTATCCGTATCGGTGAAATGACTCTATCCTTAACACATATGCTTCGGTAGAGTTTCCCCACGAAATAGGCTAGTGCTGATCCCTCTCTCCAGTTAAGTACTTACCCGTGAGATTAGAGCATATTCGCTTGTCGTTGTATTGTGTCACATCGACTGCAGTTTATTAATCTATCTGCTATCGGTTGAATCTCAATATCTTATCAATAGATCTGAAAGAACAACTTGAAAAGGAGGAATCCCAACGTTGAGTCAGAGCTGGAGTTAAAAGAACAAGTCCCTCTTCATCCTATACAGAAAGCTCTTCTTGTGCGCAAAAACAATCAAAGAAAGAGACATCCTATCTAATGATGCAATTACAACAGCATCTAAGGAAGAAAGAAGCAAGGCAAGGCTTCATGGCACTACTTTTGAGACAGCTCATGTTCCACTACCAATTATTAGATCTTCGTTTTGATTGGTTAATAAGAATAATTACCCCTACTTCTCTCAAAAGAGTAGATCACATCCACTTTCCTGTGAAAGAAGCCGCCCCACTCACCAATCCTTTCACAAAAATTTCCAGAAAGAATGCTTTGGATGGCAGCTTCAATCCAGAAAGTGCCACTAGACAGTAATCTAAATGGATAACCTTCGCACTTGGTATTCCACATTAGTAGTGTCGCTCTTGCTTTGAAGCTGACCGATTGGGAGTAGGTTCTGGCTGCTCTTTTTTTGATGTTATTTTGACCTTACAAAGATATTAGGACTTTCGCACTGATATTGAGACAGAAAACATTGGATCAGTTTCCCAGTGCTATGATCACCTTCAAAAACAGGATTCGAGGCCTTTGTCCCCATTACTTGTTAGTTAAGTAGGGAGAGAGAACGCCCCATCTCTTGATTACGAAGATCACTTTCACAGCATGCACAAATGCGCGAGAAGTTGGAATATTATGTAAATGGAAACGATCTCCCCGGGAAAGCATTATGCCTGACTTGCCCCTGCTTTAGACAAATTGTAGACAAAAAAGCACTGAAATGAATATGATAAATGTGGCTTACCTATAGAAGGAATCTTTCGTTACTAGAACCCCTTTCCTACTGACTGTATAGAAAATGCATTTAGTGAATTACTGGTTCTATCAAACTAGACACTTCATCCCTGGGGATACTGAGTTTAATATTTTTGATGTATAGCTCTGTTATCTCTATCTAAACGAATAAGTCTTCGAGTGGTTTGTCTACCACCCAAAACCCTTCCTTCCAGCGTTAGCGCACAAGAAGGAGCTTTTGGCAATGAGTCAAAAGTGTTAGTGAGTAGCCCTCTCCTATTTAAGACTATTTCCACTCTTCTCCGAGTCCCTTCAACAGTGCTTAGGTAACGCTCACAGCGAGATAGGCAGCTCAGCTTACTAGTATTCCAACGCTAATGTATCAAGAATAGAGTAGGTAGCACAGGACATCAAGCAAGCATAGCTAGATCTAAGGTATCTGAATCAGAAGGTATATCCTACCCCAACCCACCACCCTTTCATCGATTGACCAGTTCATCTACTATGCTCTTTCTGCTTGATCACAGCTCGCCCTTCTTTCGTGCAGTGCACTTTTTTGATGATTGCAGGCATACTCACTGAACATTCCCTTCATGGACCACAAACAAGATCTATAAGCAAATAGATGAATTCAAGCGATAGCAATGAGGCATTCAAGCTCTTCTTTGCAAACCGATCACAATGTGGATTTACTATGATGTAATCCACGTTAAACAACTCGCCTGCAATCTCACTTTCAGTCATCTCATTGTCATTCAAAATTTTGACTAGCCGTGTGTGTGTAGTGGAGAAAGAAACCAATATTGGATATGTGCACAAGAGCCTTGTTTACACTTTATTGCATGCTCAGTAGTCAGACTCCTCCAGAAATTCCGGCAGGCTCCGGCTCAGGAGCCAAGGGGAGGTTGAGATCGAAAAGCGGTCTTTGCGAAGGGTCGAGACCACTGGAGATGGGAAAGTTGTGCTCTATCCATCATGGTAGAAAGGAGAAAATCGAGAAACTCAACAAATGGAGCAAAGAAAATGGCTCCCCAAGTCAAGTCCCAGCCCCAAAGTGTGCTAGTCAATAAGATGACAAAAATATTGATTAAGAATTTCATAAAGAAAAGCCTGAGTTTTGACATTTGATCACAGAATCCATTGAAGAAAGAGATTCTTTCTCCTTAGTCTTTACTTGAAAATTTCAGTTGCATTCCTGACTGCGGATAGGCCACTGGGCTCTGCACTTCGACCCTTCATATCAAGGTGACAGGATTCGAACCTATGGCCCTCTGTACCCAAAACAGATGCGCTAACCAGACTGCGCTACACCTCATCTCACCCCCCGGAGCATATAGATCCACCCTATCCATGATTACTTGCACCGAACTCGCCCATCCTTTTTGGGCACAGGGACGCGAGAACCAATCCGAGTAATCGACCGCTTTTTTTAGAAAATCTGCCTCCAGCTTCATAGGGCGATGCCAAAAAAGCCGTATAGTGCAGGAGCGCTCACTTGGGCTTCCTCTTTCACTTGAATTTCAAAATCAGGCTCGACCCCAGCTACTTGTCCTTTGGACCAAAAGCCCGCTTAGAAGTGGATTTGAACCACTGACACAAGGATTTTCAGTCCTTTGCTCTAACCAGCTGAGCAACCTGAACCACTTTCCCAAAGTCTATTTTCTGCATCGAATAGCACCCTACCTTACCACTTGACTAGTAAGGGAAAAGCCTCAAACAAAGAAAAGAGTTAGGGATTTTTTTTGCTTGTTCGTCAAGCTTTCGAGTAGCTCTTTCAACTACCTCCTAATCTCCCAACATAGTCCAGAATCGAGAGCCGCTTAGGGACTGGACGGCTGGAGAGAGCTTGCAACTAGAAAGAAAATAGGTCGTCAAACAAAAACAAGGCGTAACAGGCTTTCTACTCAATTTCACTGACGTAGTGCTATTCTGTCCTTCGGGAATGGAACCAAGAGGTTCTTTCTCTCACATAATTTCGACCGCCCGTTCCACTGGAGTGCCAGAGGAAGTGGGATTCGAACCCATGATACAATCTTCATCGTATGTCAAGTTAGCAAACTAATACCTTAAGCTACTCAGCCATACCTCCTTTTTGTTGATATCCATTTGATGTATCGGGTTTGGTTGGTTGCACGAAGGGTTATCTGATCCGATCAACTGCGTAAGCCATAGCGCGTGTTAGCACGTACTCTTCCTCTATCTATGAGGGCGACTCTATCCAGATCTATGTATCTCCCTAGCATCAAAGCGAGACTCCATCCAAATCTGCCACTCGTTGGACGACGCCTTCTTTTCTATGAACACTCCACCACTGAATGATGAACTTTGCCAGTCTTCACCTCCAACCGGGCCAGGAGAGAACACAGGGTCAAGCCAAACCCTTACCCACCTGAATGGAATTATTATCTCCTTTGTCTGGTCGAGAAGGGGAAAGCCTGAGGAACTGGACTGTGACTCAAATATTACTTACATTACATGGAATAGAAGTCCATTCTTGTCATGATCGATCCACATCCTACCTACGTGCCCGGGGAACGAGGCTTGCTTAGTTTACAAAGCTAGCTTACTAAGGTGAAGGAATTTCTCGTTGATTGCACGAGTTAGATAGTACGTCCAGCCGTTTTCTTGCTTAGTGTGTTAGTACTAAACTGACCTGCCGAGCGTACGAAAAGGAGAATCTTTTTCTGAATCGCCCGCTACACTCCCCTCGCTACTATTCCATGGCGGAACAAGGCCAAAGTCGCCACAACTGACTTTCATCATAACACCACTACTTCTAACGTAAATAACTCCCCCAATGCGAGACTGAGAGAGAAACCCCAATCATCACTGCTAAAGCCATAGTTCTATTTGGCGGCTTGAGAGAAAGGATCAAAGACCTCAGGTTCGGTAAACGTTTCTATTTATTACTTGGTTGTGTATTCCATAATAGAGACATTGAAAACCATTCGACCTTATCAGGCACTCTCTTCCTAAAGTGCACTCACTCATCAGTTGTAACACTAACGCACTACTTAGAATATGAATGAGGCCCTGGAGAGCAGTCCACCCAACTCCATTGACTCTCATAACCTTGGTTCCATTCTTTGAATCTCAAATTCTAAACTGGGGGCCCCCTCCTGTCTTATCTTGCATCATAGATCATAGTTAAGACAATTCTCTTTGTTTACCCAAACAATTGGGACCAACCAAGATGTATGTTGTCCATTCCCTCCCTTCATTCCCTTTTACAACATTAGGACTTCTAGATTGGCATACAAATTCAGAAGCCGGGAGCAGCAAAGATGGCAATTCCAGCAAAGGAAAAAGCGACGAGTTGTCGAATTCAAACCAGTCTACTAATGCCCTATTCAAATAAGCAAGAGAAAGCTCAATCGATGGAATGGATGAGACAGCTACTACAGCTTGGAACGCTTCTTTGGATAGGAGGGCTAAGAGAGGAAGGGGTTAGGTTTTTTTGAAAATCTTCGAGACCATTTTGATGGGCCTTCACTCATGGAAGAACTGGGCCGTAATAGTGAAGCGAACTCTTTACATAAGATAAAGTGAGTCAACTTGCTCAATGTAGGCTTGCTCCTCTTGGCAGCCTTCTTCAAGTAGGCTTCTTTCTTCGCTAATGCTTGGGAATTCCTAGAGAGTGAACAACTAAGTTGAGTTCTATTTCTAGCTTTTTTGATAGCTATATATTTCGCAACTGGGGTTCCCATTTTTTTAGTTTAAAGTGAGCATGAACGCACTTCATAAATCATGGTTGCCTGTTGCTGTTTCAGCCTATTCCCCATGACGATGAAATCCATATCCCGAGCCTTGCTTATACAGTTGAATTACCCCCGACCTAGATACGAGCGCATTGAGTTTTTCAGTACATTCCGAAAGCAGCCACAAACTGACTCGATAGGGGTGAAAAAAGAGCTTTTAACGTGCGTTTAGCAAGCTTTTCACACAGGACACAAAGACAAAAGCTCGTTAAGAGAAAGAAGTTCCTAATTAATGACAATTGATATGTTGAAGGAGGGTGGTGGGCGGGACAGGAAGGAGCCTCTGAACAACCTGATGAACTGCGTTAAGTGTGCTTATCCGGCATCTTTGAGTTTATGTTATGAGCCAACCTTCTCTTATCCTAGTTCATAGTAGGGCAAAGAGCCCCATGCCCTCTATTATGATGATATGGATTCAACTTGTCGGGTGATATGGAAAAGAAAGTTATCCCTCTTCGGAGTCAAATTCTGGTTTGGATGCAGATGATACTAAGATAAAGCCTGATGCCAAGGGTTAAGGATACTTTGTTTCAAGAGAACCTGGATACTTTGGTTCGGGAAAAGCTGCTTCACACTCTTGCCTCCGGTTTCTTCGCAAGCTTGCTTTGCTCTAATTAAGTTTACCTCCTACCTTAAAAAGTATATTGTCATAACCTCTCCCGTTGGTCGAGCAATTTCATTTCCTCACCTAATTTGTAAAGTCCAGAAATGAGAACGCAAGAGGAGGCCTTTCTTTTTTATTACTACACATCTTGGAAATAGAAGAGGAGAAAGGATAATGCTTTAAATAAAGGGCGAGGTCCGAAGGAGCTCGACCAACGGCAGAGGGGACGAAGGAGTGATCTCAAAGGAACGATTCATTTGTGAACACCAAATTGACTTAGTTCCTGAGGGCTGTTCTGGTTAAGACACGACCTCGGCAAATGAATCCAAAGCCAGCAAAGTCCAGGAAGAAAGAAAGAGCAGCTGGGGGTCTTTTCGAAGTCAATAACAGTAGTGACTGGCCCAATCGTGATCGCACAAAAAAAGCCTGGAAGAAAGAACACCACTTGAATAATTGGCATGCACCAGGAAGTCATCCACCGAATTCTTATTCCATCATTACAATGAAAGCAATACAGGTTGATGGTAATCAAATCATATTCTTCTACTCTCAGTTCTACCAATCCCGATACAGAAAAGAGCCCCTGCAAATGGAGAAACACCAGCTTAAACTTTGACAGCCTCCATAGACGTTCTCAGGCTAGGAAGAAGACCACCGCCTCTTTACCTGTCTACGTTAAAGTCGAAAGGAGTACCCGTCATGAATGAATGAAATCCTGTTCTGCTCGGAACCCAAGTTGGTACCTTCTTTTTAAAAGCCTTATTCGGCTGAATCAGCAGATTGGAAAGGCGAGGATCCAGCTGTTGTATCGGACAAGGATCGAAAAAAGCTGGCTGGCTTGGATTTTCTTGGGCTTTCCAGAATGATATAATTCAAGAGGCGGAGCAGAGACTTTACATTATTTTGTTTACGAATGTGGTTTGCCAGGATGATCCCCTATTTTATTTGCAGGGGGAGTTGAACAAAAGATGGGAGGATTGAGAAGGACCCACCATCGTCGACTAGCGGCTGGGAGTGGATTCCTATGCCTCGAGAGTTGGTAAATACACTGAAGCGAAGGGGAGCGATGGTAACCCGGTAGCACCGCGAGAGGAATTACTCCTGTGAAGCCTGTCGGTCGGATTGTCACAGCCAGCGGGGAGGGGTGGCTGTACGGGTTCTTTACGCATCCGCCCAGGTTCTGTTCTGTCTATGGAATCGGTGTGACCCACCACATGGACTGCTTCTTTTAGTACAATCGACGGTTTTCTGCTCTATATACCCCGTCTCTACAATATTGAGATGGGATAAGATATGTTATTTGCAGTGCACCTAAAAAGAAAGAGACTGAATAGTCAGAGCACCAGCATTTTTGGCATTAGCAGTCTTTTACACTTTCCCTAACAAGTCTTTTACCGATGTCCTCATGGAAAATGAACCGGCTCGAATCCTCAACAATCTCCAAAAAAATCGAAAATTGTCATAGGTAAACTTTTCCGATGCCTTCCTTCCCTCCCCAATGAAAAGTCATAGGGCGAACCATCTGTCGAAAGCCTCCTGCGGAGGGGACCCGTCACATCACTACATTTGTAGGTTGAGTTCCAGTCCCACCAGCTTGATAGCTATATATTTGGCAACCGAACTGAAATGAACTGCCAGATCGACCAAGTGAAGTGATAAAACACGTCAAAAAGCACTTGTGCCCCTGAGGTGTCGTAACGGCAAGGTACGCTGGGCGAGAGACTTTGATCCCGAGATTTTTCAGGCAGGGCAATCAACCAAGTGAAGTGATAAAACATGTCAAAAAGCACTTGTGCCCCTGAGGTGTCGTAACGGCAAGGCACGCTGGGAGAGAGACTTTGATCCCGAGATTTTTCAGGCAGGGCAATCAGCAAGCCCTTTTTTTACCGACCTTCTGGAACCTCAAAATCAAAGGCGGTGAAACCCCTGATTGAAACTAGACCCTCCATAGCCCGTCAGGAAATCCCCATAGATTCCCTCTGACAAAGTCTGAGTTTGGTCGTTCCATCAATATTCCGTCCTCGCAGGCATAAACATTTTATCACCATTGGCGGGTATTGCACACCGCCCATCTCTATACGGGCGTCGGGTGGGGCACAAGGCAGCAAAAGAAGTGGCTTAGCCAGTGTGGCTCTAGCATCTTCAACACAGCGAAGGAAGAAAAGAATGGCGTAACTCTACCAACGATGGATATGATATGGCACAGCGCGGCACGCACAAAGACAAGGCTCGCGCAACAGGGTGCTATCGAAGTAGTGCTATTGCATGTTCCAGAAGGCACTTCTTCGATTAGGTGTCTCGTGGCAGGGGCTGTGCCGTCGGGATTTCAACTCAGACGGTATTTCCCGACGTGCATAATGATGTACCGCAGCCCCCAGTAGAGATATGTCGATATTGGTTTGGTAGACAGAGCCTAAGTCGCCGATACCCGACCCCCCTGAAAGAGAGAGAGAGAGAGAGAGAGTATGGATCCTATATCTCGACAAAAGCGTCTTGCGGAGCAAATGAGACGTAGGGGGCTGTTTGTCATGCCGCTCTCCATAGATCAAACGCTTGTCATTTCTCTTATCTTTTGGAGTATATATTTTCTTAGTCGAGTCAGCAGATCCGCACCGCAGGCTATTCTCTCCATTTTTGGAGCATCGACTTCCGACTTGTTGCCCTATATGCTTCAACACTTATGGACACTTCAACGCTTGTACTGTCAGCATCATCACCGTTCTGGTTTGATCAACGTCGTATGCTGTAATTTCACTGGTTTGATCAACGTCGTATGCTGTAATTTCACTTAGGTTCTGTGACTCGAGTCACAGGAGCTCGAAGAGTGGGCACAAAAGAATGGCATCTCTCTATTGGATTGCCTTATCCCTTTGGTATCCCATTGGCTTACCCTGATTTCAGTCTCGGTCTCTCGTTCTGATAGACTTGCCTGCGCATCTATTTTGGGTTGATACACATCATGGAAATGTGGCAGGATCAACGTTTTTTATTGGCTTTTCTTTCCCTATTCATTATCTCCTCTTTTCTGTCTGTCTTTTTCAAATAGACGACCTCTTTCTGTCTTCTCGGGCAGTGGATTTGCCAACTCTATGACTTATTATATTGGTCTGAATTCCTATTTCTCTTCCTTTTCACTTTTTGCTTGTGGATTCTATTTCCCCTGTGCTTCCACTTCCCGTTGCCTCGAGATCTTGCCTTTGTCACTCGAAAAGTCCTACTTGTTGAACGCATGACATCTGAAAGACTCTTCCGAGACCGCTTCTATATCGAGATGAGAGATTCACTATCTCTTTGCTGGCGTGCCATCTCTGTCTGAGGATTCCCCAACTCAATCGCGACGCCCTTTCCCCTATGTGTCGGCTCTATGTCCTCTGTTCTGGGCTCACGACGCTCCGTCCAAAAACTAATATGTATTTATGTCTTTCTTCTCAGGCACAGTTCTTAAACAAGGCACAGTGGAATAAGCAATGTTCTCAGGTATAGTGGATTTGGCAAATAGATATCTATCGTCGGAGAGCCGACCGATGATCTCCGTGTCTCAGAGCTATGTCCCTTTCTTTGGCTTAGTCCTCGAGGTGGGGATCATGTTCTCGTTCAAGCTCGATGTAGCTCAGGGAAAGCATATCGGAACACAGAGTCAAAGCCTCTCGCCCCACGAAACGTCAAACAGGGTCCCGGTACTCACGAAAGGAATGACGAAGGATTATGTGATCCGCCTGCATCGAATGGTAAACGCAAAAGTACACATTATACGACGAGATGCTTACTAGATGCTTGCAGACTGAAAGCCATGAACGAGTACTTACCAAGACTAGTGCGGGAGAAAATGAAAAAAAAACCTACTTTCTTTCAAAACCGTCGACTTCCTACTTACGAACTGTACGTGTCATTTGCACTTCTTACGCCTAGAAGTAAAACGGAAAGACAGAACGAGAAGAGAACGCCATTAAACGGAGTCTTCCTATAATACCAAAATACCTATGTTATAGTGCGCGTCGACGCTTCGCCAGAAGTGACGCAACGATGAGGAAGCGAAGCTTTGTAGACAACGGCTCGTTCCATGCTTGAATTACTAGCTCATGTAGTGACGGCGCTTTCCGGAAAAACCCTACTTCAATGACGGCGTTGTTGCTACGCCCTCCACTCGTTGTCTACTAAACGAGCTTCCGAGCGAATTAAGTGAGCGAAGCCTTCCGTCGAGCTTCCCCCTTCCCTCACCCATTTTCCCATTTTATTTCTGCTTCAGCTTCCCCAGTTTAGGTGGTTTGGAGGATTAATTGATTGGATACCCGAGAACCATAATCTTCGAAGGAACAACTTCTATGACGATAGATAGGGGTCAGGTTTGGCGTCTATGCCCCTGCCCTCCAAACAGTATGAGAGCCTTTCAGCTCGTACTGCTCACACTCCTAGATCTTCACGGCAGCACCTCCGCCACCATAGTGTGAGCTGGAGCAGCTCCGAAAATCCTGGCCTACTTAAAAATGAGCATCGAAAGTCAACGTCAACAACAACAATACGAAAAAGTACACGTTGGTTGCCCAATGTCTGATCATAGTTCCGAGACAATCCCTTCGCCTCGCCATGCCTCCGATCTATAATGACTGGCGAGTCGGAACATATACATAACAATACTTCGCACTGGGCCGGGAATCGCAAGAATGTTAGAAGTCCCTTATGAAAGGGTGGGACAGTCACGACTCGAGGCCGGATTAGCAGGAGGGAGGGCGGTCCCACCCTGAAACAGACGGTGTACATACATAAAAAGAGGCTAGTTATGTTGGCTCCTCCCATCTATATTGACCGGGAAGATGGGGGAGGCTCTTGCGGAAGCCCTACCTGCCTTTCTCTATTTTGAGGGATCCCTCATATTGATGTTTCCAGGCTTCCTGGACTCGTAACAGACGGCTAGGAACGACGAAGAGGATGACGGGGGATCTGCCACTGCAGGTCCTTCTCCTTTCGCTGAGACGGCCCTCTTTTTTTGTTCGTTCACCGCGGCACGAAAAGAAAAATTGAATATGCTGGAATAAGTCAGAAAGAGAGTGGCACTGGGACTAAGAGAGCATCTGCTGTCTTTTTAAAATAACTGTACAATCGTCGGACTGGCCCCCTTCGCATGACCTAGAATGAAAAAGAAGTCTGTACTACTATAAGGCCTCTAAACTCCTCCCTCAGGACACTGTTGTGTTGCCATGGGGATGAGATAGCCCCGACTTTTATAGGTCTGTCGGTTCGACCTCCTAATGAGAATTGAGGTCCTTGCGTGGGCGTCTCATCCCTGATGATGTCGCTTGCTCTATTATTCTGGTATCAGAATCCGGACGTTCTTTTCTTGGGCGACAGGGGTCTGCAATCTGTACAAAAAGTATTCGGTGTGATGGCTACTATTCCGGTATATACTGTTTGTTTTAAAGTATTATAAAGTAGATTACACTTTCTTTCGTGTGTTAGCTACTATTCCGGTATGTACTGTTTGTTTTAAACTATTATAAAGTAGATTGCACTTGTTCGTGTGTTAGGTAAGCTCTATGTTTATTTATTTTGTGTAAATTTATTTCTACAAAATTCTTAAAAAATCATAGAAATTCGAAAAAATTTCCCAAAAATAAAAAAAGTTATAGAAATGTCGTCACTGTAGCAACACTGTAGCAAAAAACAAAAAACAAATCAAGTAAAAAACAGAAAAAATTGGGAAAGTTTGGAGAATTGGTTTTAGGCATCGTAGGCTACTCAAACCTAGTTACCCACTGACATGTTAGATAGCTACCGACGTAGTGTGTAATTGCGAGATATGTAGAGCGGATTGTAGTAAATATGACATTATGTATAATGATATATATGATATGTTGAACACTCCAAGATATTCCCAAAAAAAATTTGATGAGGTAGTTCGCCAAATAGAAAGATTAAAAGAATAAGATAAAAATCCCGACATGACTTTAGAATCCAAAGAAAATTTAATTCAACAACTTGAAAAGGTCTATAAAAAATTTAAGAGTCGACTAAGTTATTTTAGATATAAGTCAAACCAAAAAGAGGTCGAACCTAATATCATAAAAACTAAAGAGGATGAAAAGACAATTAAAGAAAATAATCTCCTAGTAGAAGAGGAAAATGAATGTAATAGTAACAATCTATCACAAACCAGTGACCAAGAAAATAATAATGAGGCAATTGAAAAGGATAATAATAACCTAAGTGGTCCCTCACAAACTGAATATCAAACGAGGAATAGTTACCAAGGAAGTAGATATGCGGTAGAGAGTTCAAATGAAGAATTCATCTTAAATTCTGAAGAGTATTTTGACAGAGAAGGAGAGTATACGATAGGATACGATGAAATAACTCCTATTCCAGAACAATAGATAAAGGAGATAGTAGGAAAGTTAGATCACATTGACAGATTAGCAAATAGTTTAAAACAAAAGAGATCAAGTCAACAAATTAATATGGTGCAAGTTGAGAAAACATACTCCAAACAAGAGTTTGACTCAATAGTTGAACTGATTAATTGCTGGAAAGAGTTGTATAGGGATCAAAATAGCACCATTTAAGAGAAAGATGGATGAAGATAAAAAAATGAGAGCATCACGAATTCAGGGAATAAAAACTGTGAGGAGACTACACAAGATGAGTACAAGATAGAATCTGAAAAAAATAGCAAATCTGACAATGAATTGATAAATGTTAGTGAAGGTAACAAGACTTCATCAGATTTGAATGATTTGCGAATGGGAAAAAATTTGAGGGTTAATGATTTAATAAATTGGAATACATCACAAGAAAAAAATTATCCGGATCAATGTTATATACACATTATGGATAAACAAAAGGTCATAGATGACTTGACACAACCTCTAACAATATTAATAACAAACTATGAAGAAGCATGGGATGAAAAAAGGATTGTCAGTTACATCACGGGAACTTTATAAGAAGATGTGTTGCAATGGATAAATTTAAAAAAAATAAACGATAAGCAAAAAGAGTGGGTTGAAGATAACAAAATCACTAGGCTTGAAGATATCCTTATGAAAGAAAATTTATATGGATTCATAAATATCAAAGCCCAAGAGAGAGAAATACTTCATGCATTATTCAAAAATGAATTATGGAGAATATGTGAGCTTGAAGAATTTTACAAAATATTTTCAGAAAATTGACACAACTGGTTTGATCCGTTCTTTCACAAGCTCCCAAGTCCATGGGATACTAAAACACAAAACGAGAAAGAGGACAATCTAAGACACTATATTCACTATGCTCTTAATATAGAATCTTATAAAGAAATGAAAAACATAATCAGTAGCTCTGCTAAAGTGAGGAAATGCTGTGAAAGGATAAATGGTGAGAAATAGAAAAAAAAAGCAAGAAAAGACCAAAATCATTTGAAAAAGAAATAAAGAATAAGAGACAACAGCAGAGCCTATTAGAACTGCTGAACGTTAGAAATAATTTTCTAAAGAAATTGATTAAGCAAGAAATACCATTATTGAAAAAACTAGATAAAAATAGAGGTTTCATCTGGATGGACGAAGATAAAAGAATTTAAAATAGCAAGCTGAAAATGCCCTAGAAGTTTACCTACCTTAATCAGTGTCTATAAAACTTTCTCGATGGAGGCCATGGAGAAAAAAAAGGGGATTTATCAAGAGTAACAAATATATCAAGAAGTGTGATGAATCCTCTACACAAATGGGTAAAAAGAAATGCAAGTATTTTGAATGTGACAAAAAAGGACACTATACTAGAAATGGAAAATACCTCAGAAAATATTAAAGCAAAGTTTAGAAGCCTACATTTGAAAAGAAATCTCCCCTCCTGATATAGTGTTGTGCTGACTTGATGACAAGAGCAATTCGGAGTTTGAGATAATCCATATAATGAACAACGA
The DNA here is from genome assembly GCA_036321105.1 of Dracaena cambodiana. NCBI lineage: Eukaryota > Viridiplantae > Streptophyta > Magnoliopsida > Asparagales > Asparagaceae > Dracaena > Dracaena cambodiana. The sequence continues at coordinate 13,218,171 of JAYEPQ010000013.1, read as the reverse complement.
GTCAGATATTATCACACTCCTAACGCCAAGATTAGACAACATAACGTTAGGAAATGCAGTTGGGAGAAAAACAGCCTTTAGTCCAGGATGCGTCAAAAAACAAATAAAAAATAATAGTAAATTCTTAATAAAGAAAAATGCTAGTGATATATCATTAAGATTTTGAAGATGAGAAACATGGTAAGGAAAAAACTATAGCAAATAGTATTCCTATTTCAGCAGCATTTGTTGTATACGTAGGATACCAAGCAGGTATCTACACAATACGGGATAAATATTATAAACAGATATTCAATGAATCACTTTAGAATCCATGCATGACAGAAGAAACAAAAGCAATAAGCCGAGAAATTTCAGAGCTCAAAGGAGTCTGGGAATTACACCAAAGAATAAATCCTAAGATTGGAAATCATTGCTCTTTTCAAGCAGCATATAAGGTAAGGATCAAGAAGAAGCTGCTCATCCTCACTGAATCCTGCAAAAATCTTGGATTGCAGTTCAGGATCTTAGCAAAAGAAGATTTGCAGGTGTTCAGCATCTCCAGAGATGAGATGGTCATAGAAGTAGAAGTCGACAAGAATATCGATCTTCGTAGCATTAAGAACACTGCCCAACAACAATAAAAATGAGTGTTCAAATGTAAGACATGCAGCAAATAATTCGTTTCGTTCCAAGCACTCAATGGCTACCAGACAAGCCACAGGAGGTCGAGACCAGAAAAGCTACATGATATAGAAAGGAAGCCTAAAGTGCACAAGTGTTCCATCTGTGGAGTCGAGTTTATGAACGGAAAGGCACTTGGGGGCACATGAGGACGCATGGGACTAGAGATAGTCAATAAAATCCTAGTGGCAAGAATGGTTTGTATCTGGATCTGAGCTTGGGACCCTCTAGCTATGCCAACAAGATAAGACGACCTTGCATCTCCAAGTTTGGCTAAAATTTCAGCCTCTGGTAATTTTTACAACTTTTGTAAGTATACTCATATAGAAATCTCATATAGCCTATTAAAAAAAAAGAGCAATGTAAAGAGGAATAGTTTGACATTTAAGCGCAAACGAAATCCTTCACAACTCATCATTCTGAGGGGAATAACATGGCTAGCCCAATTCAAACGGTAGTTAGTAAAGGCAAGACAAATCCGTTGATCGCTGGAAATTTCCTAAAAGTCCCATATCATTTGACAATTCCCGATGAAGTCTCTGGTCTCAACCATAGGCGACAAGTTTATCTATGAAAGAAAAAAGCTTGTGAAAAGAAAACAGACAACAGTAGAGAAGCGGGCCCCATCAAAAGTAATCTAAAGCTTCACAAAGAAGGAACCTAAATGTTTCACTAGAAAGGAATCCAAAGCTTCGTCAAGAAGGAGCCCTTATTCAACAAAACCTCTCTTAACATCCACAGCCCAAATCAACCGCAAAGATTCTTGACAACAGTATCAACAGTAGAGATTCCTGACATCAACAAGCAAATCAACAAGACATCAATAGTAGGGATTCCTGACGGCAACATCAACAGTGAAGATTCCTGACAGCGACAAGACATCAACAGTAAAGATTCCTAATAACGACAAGACATCAACAGTAAAGGTTCCTGACAACGACAAAATATCAACAGTGAAGATTCCTAGTAATGACAAGACATCAACAACGGAGTTTCGATCACATCGACAGTGTAGACTGGAAAAAACCAAGTCAACAAATCAATATGCAAGTCGAAAGAACATATTCCAAATAAGAATACGACTCAATAGTTGAGATAATTAATTACTAGAAAGAATTGTATAGGGATCAAAATAGCACTATTCAAGAGAAAGACTATCTAGTGAATAGGATACAAGAGACGTACCTCCAGTATAAAAATTTGTTATACCATTTCGAGTTTGACTCTGGGATATACAACTTGGAAAGTGAGAATGAACGCGTCACGAATTCAATGATTGAAGACTGTGGAATGGTTATAAATGATAAATACAAGAATCAATCTGAAGGAAATACCAAATCTGACAATAAATTGATAAATGTCAGTGAAGGTAGCAAAACTTCATTATATTTGAATGATTTACGAATGGTAAATTTTTTTTTTAGAATTAATTATCTAGTAAATTGGAATATATCACAAGGAAAAAATTATCCGAATATATATAGTTTAAGGATAAACGAAAGGTCATAGATGACTTGGCACAATCTCGAGCAATCATAATCACAAATCATGAAGAGACATGGGATGAAAAAGATTTGTCAGTTGCATCACGGTAGCCTTATAAGGAGATGTGTCGCAATGGATAGCTTCAAAAACAAAATAAAAGTTTAGCAAAAAGAGTGGTTTGAAAACGACAAAATCACTAGGGTTGAATATATCCTTACTAACTTTGTAAAAGAAAATTTATATATATCATTTTCAAAATACGAAAAGACACAAAATGAACATTCTTCCCATCTCAAAAAAGTATTAAAAAGATTAATAGCTAAGGGAGTAATTATTAGTAAAGAGAAAATAGAATTATACGAAGTTTATATAGAGTTATTAGGACATAGAATAGGACCTTTTAAAGACATAAAGATACTAAAACAAATCAAACAAGAAACCGAAAGAATAACTAGATATGCAAACGGAAAATTCGATTCAAGTTTAGATAGTAATGCATTTCGATTATACTTGCATAAACCTTTTACTAACAGGACAGATTATGTAGCAATTATTAAAATTGCATCTAAAAATTTAAGTAGTCATAAATAGACAAAATTTATAAATACAATACAAGATCATAGACACAAACCAAAATCTGAGCATATAATTACAGAAAATTTATCTAGACTAATTTTTTGGAATTCAATTTTGTAGATGAATCCCAAAGAATTCATGAGATTTGGAGATATTTATCTCAAGCAGTTTGCGCCACAGAGTAAAAAGTCATTCAAAGTCACAGAATTTTAGGTAGATTTAATACAACAATATCTACTAGATAATTTGTAGAATCTAAGAATAGATCAGCCAAAAGAAAAAGTTAAAGCAATTAAAATATACCCTTATTATTTTAAAGGTATTATACAAACACTCCAGTCACAGAGTTTTATTTGTTATGTCATACTTAGAGGTCATCAATTAGGAATTTACAGAAATTGATATATAGTTAAAATGTTAGTCTCAAATTTTGATAATCCAATATTTAAAGTTACTTATAGCATTAAAGAAGTTATAAAATATGCTAGAAATAATATTCCAAATTCCTGGTATTTTGATGAAAGTTTCATAGAATTTATGAATCAAGTCAATAGAGTTCAAGTGAATCAGAATCATCAATAGAGTGTAAAGATTGTCAAGTTATTATGAAGCATTTTAAAAATTTAAAAATACAAAAAGTTAAATTAGTTGGAAATCTCAGTAAACAAGCACAGATAATAGAGAGCTTACAGAAGGAAAATGAGAGCCTAAAAAATATGAGAGAAAAAGAATCGAGTGTAAGAGATAGAAAGGAGAGCCTCCAACATATGATAAATACAGAAGCCATACAAGCCAGATTATTTTATAAAACATGTAACGAATTATCTATTCTTCCAGAAGATGTCAGACTAAGCTTTTACTAGAAAGTTCAAGACAGTTTCTATAGAAAAACCGAAGACATGTAATAGATACTCAAAGAAATCCAACAAGAAGAAAGAAGATGTAGTGGGGTAGTTGTAGACCAAGTGATACACTATGCCAACATAGATAGATGCATCAACATCAATTTAGATTGCAGCATCATAGACCCACACAACCAAAATGCAAATATGAGTTAGCTTATGCCATTTACAGACTAAATATACAATTAAGCCAAATAAAAACAGAGAAAATTCATGGTACAGACTATAATTGGAAAGACTTTCTAGATATGGAATTTGTTTCATAAATAATTATTTATCATCCAGATCATGCAAAATTACTTCCAGATTCTTTAGTATTTTCAGTCTTAGAAACTTTTACAGATAAGGAGCGACAGCTCAAGATAGAATTTGACTCCATAATAGCATAATATATTAAAGGAGTATGGTATCCTACAAAGCACAGTGCATGGATTACACACAGGTTGGCCCATTCTCTATATCCAAGTATAGAGAAGAGGAGTAATCTCTGACAGAAAAATTCCAAGACAGATCAGGTACTGGAGAGCAAAAATCATATCATATGAATTCAATTGGCAAAAATACAGTGCAAATAGATTCAAATTAGCCACAGAAACAGAAATCTATAGAGTCTGTAGATTAAAAAAAATATTTGTAAGATCCCTAAGATTGTCAGATCAGCTCATGAAGAATTAATTCAAACTATAAATAAAAGAAAATGGTAGAAGAAGACAACATACTTCAGCAGGTCATGACAGAATGGGTAGAAGAATATATACCACTAGATCTACTATGACACATGGGAGAAGAAGGCACACAGAATATCGACAACATGATGGAAGAATAGGCAACTAGTCAATTTTCTATAAGTAACTTATGTAAATATAGTCTATTAAAAAAATATATTTTTGTCCTATGAAGCCCAAAGCTGCTAAAGCAATGGGAGGAAGAATAGTTTGGCATTTAAGTCAAAACGAAATGCTCGATAACTCATCATGCTGAGGGGATGGCATGACTAGCCCAACTCAATCGGTAATTGGTAAAGGCAAGTCAAATCTGTTGATAGCTGGGAGTTTGCTTAAAATCTCATGACAACTCATCATGCTGAGAGAACTAGCATGGCTAGTCCAACTCAAACAGTAGTTGGTAAACGCAAATCAAATCCGTTGATAGTTGGAAATTTGCTAAAAATTCCATGACAACTCATCATAATGAGGGAAATACCATGGCTAGCCCAACTCAAATAGTAGTTGGTAAAAACAAATCAAATCCGTTGATAGCTGGAAATTTACTAAAATTCCCATAAGACTTGACATTCACAAGCCAAAGACATCATCAAGATAGTAGCAGTAAGATTCTCTACAAAAATCTTGACAACCTACATCAACAGAAAGAATCCCCGCAAAAAGTGCTTGACAAAAGGAGCCTGCTACAGATGAAAGGAGTATAATATATCCAAAAGAAAAAAGGGAGGCATGATTAAAAACTCCTTCATAATTAAAGAGGCAGGCCCCACACAAATGAAATCCAAGGAGTCCAAGGCTTTGACAAGAAGAAATCAGAGACTTCGGTAGGAAGGAATCTCTCTTATAAATAATAGGCTTCCAGAAGATTGAGAGGAGCAGGTGAAGATATCAGATTAAGGTTAAGATTATAGAAAACCTTCGACACCATTCTCCATCACCATCATCTCCCATCACCATCATTCTCCAATCAACATCATCCACCTTCCTTCTCATCCTCTCCACCATTTTTCCGGTCTTGTGCCATCCAATCCGACCACCTATATAATTCCACCACATATGTATAATTAGTGTGTGACAGTAGTAGTAGTGTGAGAGTGTGCTTGTATTTCCTTTTTAGTATTCTGTTTAACCCCTTGGTTGATGCGAACCCCGTCAAGAATAATGAGACCCGTAAAAAAAAAGAAAAATCCAAGAACGTCCACGATCAGGTCTGGTTGGGAGACCTCGATCCGTTGTTTCAACAAAAACAAGAACGTCGGTAAAATTGATCTCAACCCGTTGTTTAATACGAAACAAGAATCTTGGTATAAGGAAGACGTCACAAACGGTAGTAGAAAGCCGTTTGATAAATCGAAGATGAACGCCACGGAAGAATTCTGATAAGTTCGATAGTCTTTCAAAGAACCAAAGAGAATAAAACTCACTAATTTTCAGAAAACAATTTATCTCCTTCTATTCCATTAGACACCTATTAATAGGCTAAAAAAAATACAAGAAAAGTTCTAGAAATAGAAACAAATCAAAAGGAAACAATTAGCCCCTTAATTTGGCTCCATAATAAAAAAAAGGAAACTCCCAGAAATAGAAACAAATCAAAAGTAAACAATCAACCCTTAATTTGGCTGATCACATGCCCACAAAAAGGAAACAATCAACAATCAGTTTTGTCTGGATTTTTCAACTAGTTGAATTATGTTAATGCATTTTTGTTGAACACGTGAACCATCCTCAATTGGCCTACACGAATTTGCTTGAGCCCAAACCTCTTGAATCAGCCCATTAAGTACATCTTTGAACTTCTTTTCTCGTGCTCTTGTAACTGGCCCAGTTGGAACTTGAACTGGTTTCTTTGTAGTCATGCCATTATTTGCATCATTCCTCTCTTCTTGAAAAGAATTTCCTTCAAATCATCACCTATATCAAAAGGACTCAAATCAGTAACATTGAAAGTAGCACTAACATTATACTCACTGGGCAAATCTAGCTTGTTAGCATTGTCATTGATGCGCTCTAGAATTTGGAAAGGACCATCCCCTCTTGGAAGCAGTTTGGAATGTCTTTGCGCCGGAAATCTCTCTTTTCTCATATGCAACCAAACCCAATCTCCGGATTCAAAAATAAGCTTATGATGCCCCTTGTTGGCTTGTTTTGCATACTGCTCCGTTCTTCTCTCAATGTTGAGCCTTGCCTTCTCATGTATCTGCTTAACAAAATTAGTATTTTTCTTTCCATCCAAATCAACATGCTCAGAAACAGGAAATGGAGATAAATATAATAGAGTCAAAGGATTAAACCCATAAACAATTTCAAACGGTGAGAATTTAGTAGCAAAATGAATAGACCTATTATAAATAAACTCAACATGTGGTAAACACTCTTCCCATATTTTGATGTTCTTTTTAATTATTGCCCTCAATAAAATAGACAAAGTCCTATTTACTACTTCGGTTTGACCATCAGTTTGTAGGTGACAAGTAGTAGAAAATAAAAACTTGGTACCTAACTTACACCACAAAGTCTTCCAAAAGTAGCTCAAGAACTTAGCATCTCTATCCGAAACAATGGTTCTAGGCATGCCATGCAATCTCACAATCTCCCTAAAAAACAAATCAGCAACATGCAAAGTATCATCCGTTTTGTGACATGGAATAAAGTGTGCCATCTTAGAAAATCTATCCACAACCACAAAAATCGAATCTCTTCCACGTATAGTCCTAGGTAATTCTAACACAAAGTCCATTGAAATATCAATCTAAGGCTCATTAGGAATGGGCAAAGGAGTATACAAACCGTTGGGCTGCACTCTGAATTTAGCTTGCCTACATGTGACACATCTGCCAAAAATCCGCTCAACATCTCGTTTCATGTGTGGCCAATAGAAGTGTTCCTACAAAACTGCTAAGGTCTTAGCAACTCCAAAATATCCCATTAATCCCCCTCCATGGGATTCCTGCACTAACAAATCTCTCAAAGAACAGTTAGGCACACAACTTATTTTCTCAAAACAAGAACCCATCATGTCTAAAGAACTTACCACAAGCGTTTTTCTCACAAGCCTGGTACTCTTCACAAAATTCATGGTCATCAATGTATAAACATTTAATGTGTTCAAAACCAAGCAATTTTGCATACCTGCTAGTTTGATTATAATAGGTCTATTCATTATGCTACTAAATTCTCACTGTTTGAAATTGTTTATGAGTTTAATCCTTTAACTCCATTGGATTTATCTCCATTACCTATTTATGAGCTTGTTAATTTGGATGGAAAGAAAAAGACTGATTTTGTTAAGCAGATACATGAGAAGGCAAGGCTCAATATTGAGAAAAAAACGGAGCAGTATGCAAAACAAGTTAATAAGGGGCGTCACAAGCTTATTTTTGAACCCGAAAATTGGGTGTGGTTGCATATGAGAACAGAGAGATTTTCAGCACAAAGACGTTCCAAACTGCTTCCAAGAGGGGATGGTCCTTTCCAAGTTCTAGAGCGTATCAATGACAATGCTTACAAACTAGATTTGCCCAATGAGTACAATGTTAGTGCTACTTTTACTGATTTGAGTCCTTTTGATGTAGGTGATGATTTGAGGGCAAATCCTTTTCAAGAGGAGGGAATGAAGTAAATAATGGCATGACCACAAAGGAGCCAGTTCAAGTTCCAACTGGGCCGGTTACAAGAGCACGAGAAAAAAAGTTCAAAGATGCACTTAATGGGTTGATTCTAGAGGTTTGGGCTCAAGAAAATTCGTGGAGGCCCATTGAGGATGGTTCACGGGTTCAACAAAGATGCATCAACATGATTCAACTACTAGAAGAATTCGGTCAAAACTGATTGTTTTCTTTCCTATTGTGGGTGTGTAATCAGCCAAATTAAGGGCTGATTGTTTTCTTTTGTTTCGTTGTTATTTCTGATCGTTTTCTTTTTTTTATTATGGATGTGTTATCAGCCAAATTAAGGGGCTGATTGTTTCGTTTTGTTTTGTTTCTATTCCTGAAACATTCCTTGTATTTTATAGCCTATAAATAGGCATCTAATGGAATAGAAGGGATATCATAGTTATCTTGAAATTGGTGAGTTTTATTCTCTTTGGTTCTTTGAAGAACTATTCAAACTTATCGGAATTCTTCCGTAGCGTTCATCATCGACTCATCAAACGGATATTCTACTACCGTTTGTGGCGTCTTCTTTATACCGAGATTCTTATTTCGCATTAAACAATGTGTTGAAGTCAATTATACCGAGGTTCCACCGTCGATTCCCGGCAATAGCGCCAAAAACTTGATGTGATAAACTGCAAGCGTACAGTATCGTTGTAGCACTGTACAGGTCGTCCCACAGGGATTTAGGGTGCTTTTGCGATTCTTACTTTTTCCTCAGTCTAACGGACTAACCAAAGATTTTTGTTTGAAGTCGGATTAATCTAAATAGCCTAGGATCTAGAATCCACTAGTTTTCAACCATATTCTTACTTCTATTATTTTCTTCTATCATAAAAATTTGATCTTTTTAGTTTAATCTTTATTTAAAGTGCTCTAATTATGAGCTATCAAGTGGTGTGAAAGTATAACTCATCAAAGATACTACTTTTCATAAAAACAAACTAAATCTTTAGATAATTCAATGAAAAATATAAAATCAACAGCCCCAAACCCTAACTAAGTATAGGCTATCAAGAAACCTAATTCAAGTATAACCTATCAAAGTCGTAATCTTCGAGTTTTGTATTTTAATCTTTTTTATAGAAAAATCCTGTCTTTATTATTTTATTTAAGAAGAAAATACTAGAGAGCAATTACATGGTGGATCCTAGTTTCATCTACATCCTAGAGCTAAACTAATTAGCTACACATGATTCTAGAAAGCAATAAAATCTAATATAGAAAGCAAATAAATCTATATTAGAAAGCAATTAAATCTATCTACAAAGCAAATAAAGAATTAAAAGCAATGGCTTACCTCTGGAGCACGGTATTGTGGCCGCCACCCCTTTAGCAAAACCCTAATTTTATTAATTTTAAAACGAGTACAAAAGTTCAGAATCCTCTTTAGAATACAAGGATAGGCCAATATATAGGCTTCCGAAATCATACTCTAATTATAACAGAACTGCAAAACTAAAAAATTACAATAAAGTCCTCAAAGAAATCTCCTCTGGAACGGCAATGTTTGGCCGCTATTTTGCGGTTAAAACCGCCAATTGGCTGCTAAATAGTGAAAACATGGTTTGGATTTTCTTCTACAGGAGTCTTTTATCTTGTAATCTTTATTTACTTGACTGTATTTGTCTTTTACCCTCTGCAGTAATTTAATCTTGTAGTCTCGCCATTTTAGCAACTTTTCGGACTTTGATTTCCTACTTCAGCTCTGATTTCATGCCATCTCCTTGTATAAATCAGATTTCTAGAAAAACACACTAAAAATACCCAAGTAACATTATTTATATATAAAAATAGGTAATATGAAGGCTACAAATATGTAATATATGGCACTCATCAGTACCCAAAACTGACATAGGTGGGTAGGTAGAGAATACCAAGGGGAGCGAGACAACTCTCTCTGATAAAACTCTGCAAAATAGCCCTGTAATTTCGGAGAAGGGGGTGCCTCTTCACAGACGGGGGTCGCAGTGATTAGGCCCACGCAACTATTTACCAAAAACACAGGTCTCAGCAAAGTCGTAAGACCATGTATGGGGGCTGATTATTGCCCAGTATCGGAAGGTCAATGAAAGTTAGTGACCTGATGACAGAGGAACAAGCGACTGAAGCCCCCAATGAACAGAGACCGTAACTATAACGGTCCTAAAGTAACGAAATTCCTTGTCAGGTAAGTTCCGACCCGTACAAAAGGCGTAATGATCTGGGCACTGTCTCAGAGAGAGGCTCGGTGAAATAGACATATATGTGGAGATGCGGACTATCGGCCCTGGACAGAATGACCTTATGAATCTTCATTGTTCCCTGAGATTGGCTTTGGGCCTTTCCTACGCAGCTTAGGTGGAAGGTGGAGAAGGCCTCCTTACGGGGGAGCCCGAGCCATCAGTCAGATACCACTTTGGAAGAGCTAGAATTCTAATATTGTGTCAGGACCTACGGGCCAAGGGACAGTCTCACATAGATAGTTTCTAGGGGTGTAGGCTTCCCAAAAGGTAACGGAGGCATGCAAAGGACAAGCCGGACGGAGATTGGCTCTAGAGTGCAAAAGCATAAGGGAGCTTGACTGCATAACCCACCGGTCGAGCAGGGACGAAAGTCGGCCTTAGTAATCTGATGGTACCGAGTGGAAGAGCCGTCGCTCAATGGATAAAAGTTACTCTAGGGATAACAGGCAAATCTTCCCCAAGAGTTCACATCGGCAGGAAGGTTTGGCACCTCGATGTCGGCTCTTCACCACCTGGGGTTGTAGCATTTTCCAAGGGTTGGGCTGTTCGCCCATTAAAGTAGTACATGAGCTAGGTTCAGAACGTCGTGAGACAATTTGGTCCATATCTAGTGCGGGCGTTAGAGCATTGAGAGGACCTTTCCCTAGTATGAGAGGACCAGGAAGGACGTACCTCTGGTATACTAGTTATCGTGCCCACGGTAAATGCTGGGTAGCCAAGTGCGGAGCGGATAACTGCTGAAAGCATCTAAGTAGTAAGCCCACCCCAAGATGAGTGCTCTTCTATTCTGACTTTCCCACAGCATCTGGTAGCACAGATGAGACAACGATGGGTTCTCTGCCCCCCTGCGGGGATGGAGCGATAGAAGTATTGAGAATTCAAGACAAGATCACAGCGAGACGAGCCATTTATCATTACTATAGGTGTCAAGTGGAAGTGTAGTGATGTATGCAGCTGGGGCATCCTAACAGACCGAGAGATTTGAACCTTTTTCCTACATGACCTTATCAATTCGATTAGGCACTGGCCATCTATTTTCATTGTTCAACCGTTGGACAACATGAAAAAACCAAAAGCTCTACCCTTTCCTATTTATCCGACGGGAGGGAAGGGTAGAGGCCTTTGGTGTCCCTTCCAGTCAAGAATTGGGGCCTCACAATCACTAGCCAATATGCTTTTCTCTCATGCCTTTCTTCGTTCATGGTTCGATATTCTGGTATCCAAGGTGTAGAGGAACCACACCAATCCATCCCAAACTTGGTGGTTAAACTCTACTATGGTGACGATACTATAGGGGAGGTCCTGCAAAAAAATAACTCGAGGCCAGAATGATAAAAAAGTTAACACCTCTTGTTTTACTTTTAAAATATAAAAAAGAGAAATCAAAAATGCAGAGGTCGTCTTATTCAAAACCCTAATTAGAATTATAACATATTTTCTCTCACCCCTCACACCTTGGAATGCACTGTTCTTATAGAGAGAAACGCACTTTCACATCTTATTAAGCTGAAATGAAATAAAATGGCTGAGGAGAGGTTCTTTTTTTGGGTAATCACGGGAACAGATCCAGTGGAGATGGGGTGGGGCCTTTAGCTTAGAGGATTAGAGCACGTGGCTACGAACCACGGTGTCGGGGGTTCGAATCCCTCCTCGCCCACAACCGGCCCAAAAAGGAGGAACCGTCAATTACTCCACCAAACGGAGTCGTTGAAGAAGCGAAGTGCGCTGCTCCCGCACGCGTACTCTTTTTCTTTAGTACATGGATATCGTAGCAGAGGCGAAGGAGTGCTATGTTTTACTAGCGAAGGAGGTCTCGAGGAGGCCTTTGAATACTCAAAAAAGGGGGGTAGACAAAGTTGCTAGATTAATTCCGACGATTGTTATGACTGCTCCATTCCCAACATCGATTACAACCAGTGAGGAAGGTTGTACATCAACATTTTTTTTAGGAGCGTGCGTGTGACGGCCGCCGGATGTATCCGGTGGAGCCCCCTAGATGAAAAAGTGGAGATGAGATTCGTAAACAGTATGACTGTTTACGAGATGACGGGTCATAAATGATGCCCTTGCTCTACTCCAGCAGTTTTCGCACCAAAGAAGGATGGGAGCGGCTGCAGTAAGAGTAGAGCGTTGCACTATATTGATCTGACCCTATGCTTGACCTTCTGAGTGGGTGTAGGCGCACATTCTCAGACGGTGGATTTGATAAGTGGATACAACTATGGCATTTTTCAGGTGGGGAGACGAATGGAAGACGCCATTCAACACAGACGGAGGGCCTGTATGAGTGGCTCGTGATGCCGTTCGGTCTCGACCATGCACGCACCGAGTACCGTCTATGCGACTGATGAATGAGCAACTGAGACCATACAAGGATAAATTTCGTATACTCAGATGATCTTTCTCTTTCTGAAGTGAGGAAGACCTAAACTGTAGTGGGAATTATTGGATAGACGTTGTCGAAAAATGGTGAGGCAACAATATTGGGGAACTCGGTATATCGACAAGTTTGGTTGATCCAGGGAAGGATTGATGATAAACCAGTTCTTCATTCCCTTCGACGATTGTGAAAAAGCCTCTCAGGTTGCTACGTCGAGAGCTTGTTGTTTCTGACCTTTCAAACTGTCTTGACTTACGTGGCAAGCGATGGGGCTGTGCCTCCGGAATTTCAACTCAGATGGGATTTCCCGACGTGCATAACGACGTACCGCAGCCCCCAACAGAGATATATCGATATTGGTTTGGTAGACAAGGCTTAGGTCACCGACGCCCGACGCCCCCCCGAAAGAGAGAGTATGGATCACTATATCTCAAAAATGCGTCTTGAGGAGCAAATGAAAGTAGGGGGGCTGTTCTTATGCCCTTCTCCGTGGATCAAACACTCATCATTTCTCTTATTTTTCAGAGTATATTTTTTCTTAGTCGAGTCAGCAGATCCGCACTACAGGCTAATCTCTCATTTTTTGGAGCTTCCGACTTGTTGCCCCTATATGCTTCGACGCTTATGGACACTTCGACGCTTGTACCGCATTATCGCCTTTAGATTTGATCGACTTGTATGCTGTAATTTCACTCAGGTTCTGTGACTCGAGTCATAGGAGCTCGAAGAGCGGGCACAAAAGAACAACATCTCTCTATCGGATTGCCTTATCCCTTTGGTATCCCATTGGCTTACCCCAATTTCAGTCTCGATCTCCCATTCTGATGACTTGCCTGCGCATCTTTTTTGGGTTGACACACTTATGGAAAAGTGGCAGGATTAATGTCTTTTATTGGCTTCTCTTTCCCTATTCAATATCTCGTCTATTCTGTCTCTGTCTTTCTCAAATAAAGACCTATTTCTGTCTTCTCGGGTAGTGAATTTGCCAACTCAATGGCTCGTCATATCGCCTTTTCACTTTTTGTTTGTGAATTCTATTTCCCCCTGTGCTTCCACTTCCCCTTGCCTCAAGATCATGCCTTTTGTCATTCGAAAAGTCCTACTCGTCGGACACATGACATCTGAAAGACTCTTCCAAGACCGTTTCTATATCGAGAGGAGAGATTCACTATCTCTTTGCTGGAGTGCCATCTCTATCTGTGCATTCCCCAACTCAATCGTGACGCCCCTTTCCCCTATGTGTCAGCTCTCTGTCCTCTGTTCTTGTCTCTCGATGCTCCGTCTAAAACCCAATATCAATTTATGTATTTCTTCTCAGACATAGTCCGTAAGCCAGGCATGGTGGAACAGGCGATGTTCTTAAGTATAGTGGATTCGGCAAATAGATATCTATCTTTAATAGCCGATCGACGAACTCCGTGTCTCAGAGCTAGGTCCCTTGCTTTGGCTTGGTCCTCAAGGTGGGGATCATGTTCTCGTTCAAGCTCAACGCAGCTCAGGGAAAGCGTATCAGATCACAGAATCAAAACCTCCTGCCCCTCAAAACGTCGAACAGAGTCTCGGTACTCACTAACGGAACGACGAATGTTTATGTGATCCACCTGCATCGAATGGTAAATGAAAAGTACACATTATACGACAAGACAATTACTAGATACTTGCAGACTGAAAGCTGGGAACGAGTGCTTACCTAAACGAGTGCGGGAGAAAATAAAAATAAGCCTAATTCTTTCAGAACCATCGACTTCCTACTAACGAACTGTACGTTTATTTGCACTTCTTGCGCTTAGATGTAAAACGAAAAGACAAAACAAGAAGAGAAGGCCACAGGTTGGGGTGAAGGACGTCTCATGGAACGGTTGACTTCGGGACTTCAGTAGTTCAGTAGCGACTAAATAGAATAAGAAAAAAGAGGGCTATAAGTTGGTTGTTTTGTTTGCTATTGCTATAAGGACTGCTCACCTTTTGATTTGACGGCGTCGGCTTTGCTATCGCTCCTATGGCCATCAAAAAGAGTCTTCCTACCATACTCGCCTATGTCTTAGTGCGCGTCAAGCTTCACCAGAAGCAAGCGACGACGAGGAAGCAAAGCTTCATAGACAAGGCTCATTCCGTGCTTGACTTACGATTTCGTATAGTGACGACGCTTTCTAGAAAAATCCTACTTCAATGACGACGCTATTGCTACGCCCTCTACTCGCTGTCTACTAAATGAGCTTCAAAGAAAATTGAACAAGCGAAGCCTTCCGTCGAGCTTCCCTCTTTCCTCACCCAATTTCCCATTTCATTTCCACTTTAGCTTCCCTGGTTTAGTTGGTTTAGAGGATTAATTGATTGGATACCCGAAAACCATAATCTTTCAAAGGAACAGATTCTACGACGATAGATAGGGGTTAGGTTTAGCATCTATGCTCTTGCCCTCCAAACAGTATGAGATCCTTTCAACTCGTAATTGCTCACGCTCCTAGATCTTCACGACACCACCTCCGCCACCATAGTGTTAGCTGGGAGCATCTACGAAAATCCTAGCCTACTCAGAAATGAGCGTCGAAAGTCAATGTCAACAACAACAACACGAAAAAGTACACGTTAGTTGCCCACAGATCTAATCATAGTTCCAATCCAATCCCTTTTCCTCACCATGCCTCCCAATCTATAATGACCGGCGAGTCAGAACATATACATAACCACGCTTCGCACCGGGCTGGGAATCACAAGAATGTCTGAAGTTCCTTATGGAAGGATGAGCTAGAATAAGTCCGTAAGAGAGTGGCGCCAGGACTAAGAGAGCATCTATTGTCTTTTTATAGTAATTGTACGATCGTCGGACTGGCCCCCTTTGCATGACCTAGAATGAAAAAGAGGTCCGTGCTACTATAAGACCTCTCAACTCCTCCCTCAGGACACTGTTGTGTTGCCATGGGGACGGGGTAGCCCCAACTTCCATAGGTCCGTCGGTTCGACCTCCTAATGAGAATTGAGGTCCTTGCGTGGGCGTCTCATTCTTGACGACATCGTTTGTTCTATATAGAGTGCCCCATAGTTCCTTGAGTGCCAGCTGCAGAGAGGAATGCCATCAACTAGGGCGCTATTTGCCACTAATCACTCACTCCCCGGCCGCTCCGGCTTCGTGTTTCAAGTTCGTTATCCTCTGCTCTATCGGGAGCCTGGCCCCTTCTTCTATTTTATCTACTACCTAGCTCCGTCGGCTCCCAACTGCTCTAGCCACTCGCTGTAATAGCTTGCTTCGTCAGGTGGCTCACACCCCGACCCGAGGTGGGGTGGTGCGGCTGAGCTAGAGTGGGCTTAACAGTCAGCCTATATATCCGGGCGCACACGTAAGGGCATGATTAGTTCCACGAATCTCACTGCACTGACCTTAGTAAACTCCTCGTTGTACAGAATGGAGGTCTGATTTAAACGACTAGGTACAGCATCACATTTGACACCTGAAGAAGGTACAACCCAACTATGAGGTACATCAGCAGGTGTTACAATCATACGTAGATGAGTTTTGGCTGGTACAACTACTCTATTGTCCACTTGTAAAAAAAATGATTGACCAAATTCTGGATCATTATCTGGAATCGTATAACTGTCAAAAGTGAGTGATTGTTCATCGAAACTGGTATAGTCTGAATACTCATATGGTTGGGTCGATGCCTGCCTCCCCGCAAACTTGACTTGCGTTTTCTCGCAAAAAGCTCTCCACGCCTACTCTCTGAATATCAAAATCCCCCTTCTTCATCTATTTTGGTAGTTCTCCCCCCTCAGAGACCGTCAGACCCGGTGGAATTGAAGTCCCGCGTCACAGAGAGGCAACAAGGGACCCTTTCTCACCCAGCCCTGCCTACTTCATTCCTGCTAAAACTGAAAAAGACCTAGTTCCACACACATGAGACAGGCATAAGGTATGGGACAATCAGCTCACCACGGAAAGCGAATTCGATTCTAAATAATAGTCATCATCCTTTTTCAAAAAATGCAAAGTGGAAAGGGATTCATGTCTGCTCGGCGAAGTTGTAGGCCCCAATAGATTAGATCAACGAGTGATTCCTCACCTATCCTGTCAGGGGCTGACATCAAACGCTCGAATATAGATTCCCTATGCTCATATGAATGACCAACCCGTAGATCTAAAAGGATCCATCCATATGCCTGACCGGAAAGTATGTAAAAAAAAAGTCATTCATGAGACCTCAAATTTCCACGTTCCAGCATGCATTATGCTAGTGGGTCCTACCCCCAATTGATTGAGTTACCCTTAGAAAGAAAAAGATATAGAAAATCAATATTTTTTTGATTTCTTTTTCTTTATGATAAGACAGATTCGAGATATTATATCTCGATCATAGATCACTCTGTGAATAGGTTGCTTCCCTGGAGGGGGCTCCTGACTTTCATGCCTTACCGAATGTCAGAAATTTTGGCAGTCCAGATTTATATCGTCGATACCCATGAACTGTGAGATTATATGCGGAACTGTGTTGCCAGATCTATATGGTAATCTCACATCTCGTTTGGCTACGCCCTTTGATTTTGTCGGACCCACATAGGGTTACTCTATTGGATATCGTACGCCTCTCTCTCTTCAACGAAGAGGAGAAAAATTTTATCTTCATTGCAAGAGGTCTTGCAAAACCTCATTATATTAGGTTCTGACTCAGAGTTCTTCCAATGGTTTCTACATGGCTTACAAAACGCATTATGCTTTTTTCCATAAGCGACTTTTGTAGTGGTGGAGGACCATCTCTGGCAAGCTGAGGTTAACCTTTGCTTGTCTCCACCTCAGATACATTTCCGTCAGTCTGAACCACACCGTCACCCGTCGATACCTGCAGCACTGTCGCCCTCTTGACGAGTTGATTCCTAACCAATTGTCCTATTCCTCTAACATTGAAGAGTTGTTGCATTTTTAACACCCTCCTCCCATATGGCAGTACCCCCCGACAGAAGGAAGGCATATATGGAGCTCCTTCAATCCCCCGTCACCGTAAACAAGGCCGTCACCATCTCTTCTTCTCACCCTCACTTATCCTCCTTTCTGACTTCTTCTTTTCTTCGATCAACTTCATCTCTTCGAGCTCTTTTCTGTTCAAAGGACGTCGCGTCATTGGATGATCTGCATCGGAGTCTTGTCTTTCATCATCTCTCTTCGATCTCTGATTTGAGAATTCTGCTCTGCAGATCTACACAACTATAGGGCTGCTTTATCATTTCTTTCTTTCTGCTCCTTTTCTCTCTTCTGTTATGGCTGCACTCTCTTAGAAAGCCAGGTAACATGGCGGCCGAACTGAACCAGCCCTGGGACTCAGCATTAGATCTGGAGTGTCCGTTCAGTATGTAAGACAGACTTATCCTGCTAGATCGCTCACAATCAAACACAAACCTCCCTTTTGCCGTAAGGTAAATAAAACGAGGAAGATGTGGTTGAGTAAAAAAAAAAAGCAACGAAATCGACTTTCGGAAATGAATGCAAATTCACAACTACTAAAGTAGATAGAATTTCATTCATTTCCTCCAGTAGGGCTATTCGCCGTTTTAGTAGCGAAGAAGCGGGGGAAGTATCTCACCGCTCACAAGCGAGCATAATTTCAACCAATTCTTTAAAGACCTTCTTTGTCAGAAAGAAGGGTCATTGGAGGGGTCTTCTAGGAACCCACCCACTGTACAGTAGAACAACTGTTCAACAAGTCATTTGATTCATGCTCGAGGACAACCATGTAGTCGTAGGTATTTGGGAGCAGAAAGGGGGAAAGCGGCGAATGAGATTCCCCGTACCTGAAGGAAAGGATCTCGGAGAGAGAGCTGAGTTTGCAATGTCTTGCCAGCGAGCTATGTATAGCAGAGTTGCAGTAGCTATCTCCCACTGACTAGTACATGGGCCTAGCAACTATTTCGTTTGGTGGACCGACCTTGTCATTCTTACGGGAGAGCTATTACATCCCCTCCATATTCGTTTCGGGAGGAAAAAATAGTGAACTTGGCAACATTGTCTACATTGGCATCCTCAGAACCAAAGAGGAGTCTGTCAAACAAGAGCCACTTCACGTCACAAGGATAAGTGATGAACATCATCAGGTGCTACCACTAAAAAAGAACTGTCGACGTCTTTTATTCTCTCTCTATGAAAAGGTAGGAGGAGGAATACGTCACTACTTACTCTTTGTAGTCAGACTATCACAATAGGGGAACTCTCGTGACGAGTCGCACCTGACTTGTCGATTTTTTACAAACAATATAAAATAGTAGGAGGAAGGAGACATGTAGAAGTGACGAGTCTTAATATGAAGTAGAGGGGAAGGAAGAGACAAAAAACTTCCCTCGTAGCAGTCAGACTTTGAGTAGTCTTATTGACGGTACCCGCAAGGGGAGTTTCGCTGCCGGAAGTACGAGCGATAATCTGCTATCAAACGGAATGGAAGAAGGAACCAGAGTCAGACTGGAAAAGAGGGTGGTATTCACATCTATCCCTGCTCGACGAACTACAGGAAGACCAGGAGAAGGGCATAAATTCTGATGGTCGTTTGGTCTTTTCCTTTTAGTAGAGTAACAATGAAGAAATTCCCCGGGTATAAATGGGTTCGTCAATTCGAGTACTATCGTACTATAGTGAGTGGCAGACAACAAAGTCGCTGTGACGTGAACTGCGCTGTGCTCATCAGTGTAGGCTACACCGTGCGGTTTGGTGGACCGACCTTGTCATTCTTACGGGAGAGCTATTACATCCCCTCCATATTCGTTTCGGGAGGAAAAAATAGTGAACTTGGCAACATTGTCTACATTGGCATCCTCAGAACCAAAGAGGAGTCTGTCAAACAAGAGCCACTTCACGTCACAAGGATAAGTGATGAACATCATCAGGTGCTACCACTAAAAAGGAACTGTCGACGTCTTTTATTCTCTCTCTATGAAAAGGTAGGAGGAGGAATACGTCACTACTTACTCTTTGTAGTCAGACTATCACAATAGGGGAACTCTCGTGACGAGTCGCACCTGACTTGCCGATTTTTTACAAACAATATAAAATAGTAGGAGGAAGGAGACATGTAGAAGTGACGAGTCTTAATATGAAGTAGAGAGGAAGGAAGAGACAAAAAACTTCCCTCGTAGCAGTCAGACTTTGAGTAGTCTTATTGACGGTACCCGCAAGGGGAGTTTCGCTGTCGGAAGTACGAGCGATAATCTGCTATCAAACGGAATGGAAGAAGGAACCAGAGTCAGACTGGAAAAGAGGGTGGTATTCACATCTATCCCTGCTCGACGAACTACAGGAAGACCAGGAGAAGGGCATAAATTCTGATGGTCGTTTGGTCTTTTCCTTTTAGTAGAGTAACAATGAAGAAATTCCCCGGGTATAAATGGGTTCGTCAATTCGAGTACTATCGTACTATAGTGAGTGGCAGACAACAAAGTCGCTGTGACGTGAACTGCGCTGTGCTCATCAGTGTAGGCTACACCGTGCGGAATGAGAAGTGCATCCCATGTCTTTCAGGGGGCTATGACTATGAATCGGAACGTCACTGACGGAAACTCATTCTTTAGATGTACAGGGAATAGACGAAGCCGTCACACCCAACAGGAATAGTGAGTTCCCTACCATTTCCTTACTCCGCTCGCCTCCCGTGAAGGGAGCCTATGGTTGTAATACCTCCCATTCACGGTTTACTTCCTTGCCCACCGCCGTCTGGTGATCTTTGAACTTTATAACTATAACTTTTTTAACCCTCCCTCGCTCAACGCAACACTTGACGTAGCCCGATGTCTTTGCCCACCGCCCTTGCAAAACGGAATAGGAAGAATCCTTTTGTGATTCACTGAGTCGCTTAGACTAGTATAAATACGTCACACTCAACATCTTAACCAAACTTCACTTTCTCTTCCCCAATGTTGATCGACAAAGTTCTAATGTCGACAAGCAAAGTACTCATGTCGAGAAGTAACAAAGGCTCTATCAAGCCGAAGAAAGCGCTTTTATCGAACCTTCAGCAAGTTGTTTTATTTTTTTAGATGACCTATGAAAGTTGATAAATGAACCTGTCTATGTAGCAAGACACGATCCTCATAGCAAGGAGAGACAGAAGACTCACTTTGGGGTTTTTAGGCTGAGCGCTTACCCAGAGACATTGAAGCTGCACAAAGCTCTACTCTAAGAGAGCACGATTAGCAAGAATAAAGAAGTAGGCCTACTAAAGGAAGGAAAACCACTTCGTCAAGTTCCCATTAGGGGCTCAAAGAGTATCATACTATTCCAACTATCACTTGACGCGTCGACGGGATGGGCAGTTCCCTTAGGGACTGGAATAGTTTAATAAAACTTCAACTGAAAGGAAACAAAAGGACTTATTAGCCATCTTCATGCTTATACAGTGGCTTCCCCTTCCCGCTCGCCTGCCTCATGCATGAACGGTTTGTAATTTGCCTTCGTCTATCACTTGTATCGCACACGAAAAGCGGGCACTATTGGAAGGGAGTTGGTACTAGTTAAAAATGCATACGAGACTCACGTCTAATCGACTATAGGTCACTTACCATTTCACTCACTGGAAAGTTACCTGGGAAAGTAGCCTAAAAGCATTAGGCTACATGAAAACGGCTTTTGCAGTGGCAGGGAGGGCTCGTGAAGCAACCTGTGGTAGGGCTCATAGCGGGCACATGTAGATGGATTGGTTCCCAGAGCACGAACAGGAGGGAGCATCAATTGCTAGGCCGGCATCAATTGCCCTGGCATCCCTCCGTGGTTGGAACTTAGAAAAAATGTCAGGAACGAGGCATAATCACCAGGAGTAAGAGGATGAACATCTTCATGCTGTCTAGATATTCTCAAGTGAGGGAGAAATACCTTTTCTTACAGGAAGGGATCTTATAGATCCCTTTCTTTTGTCAGCAGAGACTGGCATCTTTGACCGTCACTAGACTAGCTGTAGCTTGACTTCCTAGTCTATTTTGCCATAATAGCGTCGGTCTCTCTTAGTTGCTTGTCTTTTTGCTTTTGGTATTCATGAGTGGGATGGGATTTTCATTACTCATGTATAGGGCAGGGCACTACTGGCAAATCTTCACTTTCCTGCTGTGCATGCTTTCGGCTTTTTTTTTATAAAGACCTCTTCCTCTTAATCCTGGCTTTACCTACTCTTATTACTTGCTCTCGTCAGATGGAGAGCATGTTTGAGCTTATTTCCCTGTCTGTCTGCTGCTTTGTCTAACTCTCCGGACTAGGACAGAAGAGCTTCCTTTCTTACCAACAACTCAATAACTACGTCAAACTATAAGAGCAGTACGAGTTATGGAGAGGCTTACTAGAAGAAAGTGCCTTTGAGATCCTTTTTCCAGGCTTGACATACTCTGACCCATGAGACCCATTGATGGAAAACCACTCATGATGAAGGGAAACTCATTCAACGATATCGATTAACTGCTTGCCACCCTATATCTTGACCAGCGAATTGACCTGCTGACCCTCATTGACTTTACGGACCGTTGCTTTGGTTTTCAATTACTGATTGGAACAAATCAAAGACCAAATAGTTGTGGTGAACGAGACGACTGCCCCTATTTAAAGCGAAAAATGTTGATTGACCGTTCCCATCGCAACCTGTGCACATCATGCCTATTTCAAATGCGAGGTGAAAGAGAGACGAGTACGAGCTTCAGAACTTCTCAACAAGGAGATTCATCATAAGCCAATACGCCTATTCCGATGTTGACGATAGCCATTCGACGCTCCCGATAGTGTGTTTGGTCAAGCTCGAAAGACAAATTCCTCTTTTCGAAAGAGTCACTGTGCTCGGAACTTCAAATACCGAGTTTGATTGCTGAGGCGATTTCGAGGTTGTTGTCCCTGCTCGGGAAAAGGGAAGTGTGCTGTTGACTTTATGATAATGATGAAATACGAAGTGGGAATCTTTCGTTCTGTTTTCTTATTTCTTTTTCAGGCCCATTCTCGCCGGGCGAGCACACTTTACGTAGAGTTTCGAAAGGAGTGGATGGGGTCAACTCTTCTATCTTCCAATTCCCTTCTACACTTAATAACGTCACAGAATGACTAGCAGCTTTGCTTTGTCCAATCCCTCTCCTGCACCTATAACAACCTACCCACATCGACGACTTCTTTCGAGGAAGTTTAAGACAGTGGAGGGGCACTAGACGGACTCGCTTTTCTGAATGGTTTTGTCTTTGCCTCAATCCAGCTCTTTTCCAACAACTCAAATCTGCAAGGACAGGACAACTATTCGGGGAGACCTCGTCTAGCGAACGCCCCTTAACTGACTCTCTCATCTTATATCTACTCAGGTACAGAGTCGATCGCTCTCGCTCGGGATAAGGAAAGGACATACAGTAGGGAAGGAGATTCTGTCAAAAGCCTACTACTCTTTGGCCCCGTGGCTAGCTTGCTTGCATGTTATGAATAGTCTTGCTGACTGGCTTACCTACATCGAACTATCAAGCATAAAGCAGAGATGCCATACTCTTCTTTCGTGCACTATGCTTAAGACATAGAATTCGAAGAAAGAAAGACATTTGCAATTGGCTAGGACAGTTCCCTACACGGGCGAATTCCGCACTCACTGTACTCCCCTTAACTTTCACCTACTGAGCTTAGGCTGGTAAGCTTCGGGGCCAGTCTCCTTCCCCTGTTATCCTCCCCCTGCTTCCTATAGTACTTTCCTTTGGCTTGGAAGACAGCCATGTCATTATGGAATTACATATATAATGATGATGGTAGCTATCTGCCGGGACTATGGTACATATTATATGATGATGGAGGGCCATCCTAGAAAGATGACTTACATTGTAGAGAAAGGTTTATCTAACTAGTGTGGGAGTTTGGCTGACCACCCTGCTTTCTGATGCTTTCTCGACGGTAGGCAACCAACATTGCCAAACAACTCCGCCTCTCCTTCCTCAATAGCTGCCGTCAATTTAGTCTTTGGTTGGTGTGTGACTATGAGCTTCTGGGCCTGTACGATTTCCTGTCCGAAAAGGCAATCCTCTACAGGAAGAGCCAATGGCTACGTTCCGCCGGTTCGTCGACTCGGACACCGTGCACTCCCACAACATCCCACAATTACATATTATGGTTGAGTCTAAACTGTTGCGCTCACTTAGCTAGGGTTTAGTCTCGACGGGAACCTCCCATCATCGGATAAGGGGCTCACTCCATCGTCCCCCCTCATCTCACTCTCCCTCTATGCTTTTGTGGGCTTAGGGAGCTCTGTCTTCTCCTCTTTCCCTTTGCTTTGGCTTTTTGCCTTATCTCGTGCAAATGAAATAATAGAAGAAAAGAGTTTTACATCTCTCTCTCATTCTACAGGAAGTGCCAATGGCCCTTCCTGTAAAGAATATAGTATTATATTCTCCACCACCACCAGGAGGTTGATTGGGATTGTAGGGTGGTGGTGTGGTCCGTATCAGCCCCTCTTTCGGTTGATTGCTATCATTTTCCCAGCTAGGTCATGATCCCAAAATTACCCTTGAAGACGGAGACTCCAAGTTGTACTTGTTCAACTCTGCATGAGATTTGGAATGTAGATCCAGAACCAGGACCTTCAGCTCCTTATCGCTAACCCGATCGAAGTCCATTCTCCTGAACATCTCCTTCAGGTCTTCCTTCTTGCCAGTGTAATAGTCCATTCGCTCCCCCAAAGCCTCAAACTCCCCCCAGCTTGGGTGTACGGGAGGATCGGGTCTCACGATAATGGAAGAGAAGACTGACCGTGCTCTAATACCTATGTCAGAGACTCCCTCCGAACTCTAGGACTCTGATGGTTTGGTGTTTGGCACAATTCTTGAGAGACCTGCAAAAGGGTGAGTGTACAAACAATAATAGAATTTAAGGGTGATCTAAGAAGAACATAGATGGGATGAAGGAGATTAGAGAGAGGATTATGAAAACAATGAAATCAAACTGTATTTTGTTGGAAGTGATGGAGCTTTCCCGAAAAACCCTTCTCCTTAATCTGATTCTATGCTTGATGGTGGCAATAGGGTTTACCTCTTCCCCTACCCTAAATCGATGGTAGGAAGCCCCGAAAGACTCGGTATGATACTGCCGCTCCAATCCTAAATAGGAAGACCTTCACTTGAGCTGATCACCAAAATGAGAGACTGACTCTCGTAGTTCATGTCAGGCAAGAAGCTTCTTCTCTCTCGACTAGCCTGCTCATGAGGCTAGAAGACTCGAGTGGGATTTGAAAGCTCATTGGCTCCATATCCATACCGCGCTTCGATAAGCAGACTGTCATTTTCTTTGTAGACTCACTCACTCGAAATCTAGAAAGAGAAAGAGTTATTCCCTCTTTGTCCATTGTTCCTTGGTCTTTTCTTTTGTAACCGAAGTCTGAAAACAACAGTCTGAGCAATGA
The DNA here is from genome assembly GCA_036321105.1 of Dracaena cambodiana. Taxonomy (NCBI): domain Eukaryota; kingdom Viridiplantae; phylum Streptophyta; class Magnoliopsida; order Asparagales; family Asparagaceae; genus Dracaena; species Dracaena cambodiana. The sequence continues at coordinate 13,193,194 of JAYEPQ010000013.1, read as the reverse complement.
TGTCAATCCTGTCTTCATCGTGTGGTCTCACTGATCATCTTAACTAAACCCGTCGGTCCTCTTGGTCACAAAATCCCTTCTTTTCCTCAATGAGAGGGGGCACGAGTCTTTGTCAGAGATCTATAGTTGACACTCGCTTTAGGAAGCGTCATTCCGAGCTCGATCAAAAAAAGGAAAGGGCATTGAGGGCTCGGAAACAAAAAGAATGTAGGCCGGTCAGGGATAGGAAAGCAATAGCTGAAGCTCGTCCCAATAGGGAAGAGGGAGCCCTTTTCGATGACTTGACGACCTGCAATGCATACGATCAAAGTGTAGGAGCCAACTCTCCCTGAAGAGGTACAGGGACTATGAGCTTCTGGGCCTGTACGATTTCCTGTCTGAAAAGGCAATCCTCTACAGGAAGGGCCAATGACTACGTTCCGCCGGTTCGTCGACTCGGACACCGTGCACGCCCACAACATCCCACAATTACATATTATGGTTGAGTCTAAACTGTTGCGCTCACTTAGCTAGGGTTTAGTCTCGACGGGAACCTCCCATCATCGGATAAGGGGCTCACTCCATCGTCCCCCCTCATCTCACCCTCCCTCTACGGTTTTGTGGGCTTAGGGAGCTCTGTCTTCTCCCCTTTCCCTTTGCTTTGGCTTTTTGCCTTATCTCGTGCAAATGAAATAATAGGAGAAAAGAGTTTTACATCTCTCTCTCTTTCTCTCTGATTTTTTCATTGCCAAAATACCCTTGCTCTTCCATTGGCATAGGTAACGTTAGAAATTACCGATGTCAAGTTCAAGCGGAGTCACTTACGGACCTTGGAACCTTGCTGTTTTGGGTTCATAAGTGACTCTAGAGCGCTATGTTCCACAGCAGGATGGCGGGATTCCCTTGCCATTCCGTCAGAGGTAGGACGTATTTCGAATGGCCTAGAACGATGGAGCAATCTGACAGCCCCTAAAATCACATCAGTACTACGAAGGCAGACGTTGATGACTGTGTACGTCAAATGGCGATCCCCTATCTGCCCTAGAAAAAAGGAAGAAGATTACTATAATCAGTAAGGAAAAGAGGTTCATGATGATTTGCTAGTAGGAGAGATATACCCTACTGGAATTTTGTTGATTTGAGACCCAGATCATAGAGGAAAATGGGCTGTTTGACGGAAAGCATAGCTCCCGTCCTCTTACGGATTGGTGGGACTAGGACCAATATCATGCTATTCTAGAGATAGATAGGCGAACAACGACAAAGAAATCCCAATCCTTGAATGTTCGGAAGTTTGCTTCTGTCGAAACTTGTTCCTTTCCCACCCGCCCTCCATCTTTACTTCTGTTGAGTGTGAAGCACATGTTGGCATTCTGACGCTCCGTCAAAACTCTATGACCTACTAAATCTTTCTTCTTTCAGAGACTCATCCTGCTTTTTCAGTTCGTCGAACGAATGAGCTGTGAATATCGATTTGGTTTTCTTCTGTAACTCTTTATCGTCATAGTTCACCATCCAAACACTTCCAGTAAACTGACGGAAGACTCGCATCGGGCTCGTCATTTACTCTACGCCGTCAATTGACGGATGAAAGTATCATCGAGTCTGGTAGCCAGTATTGGAAATATCATATAGAAATAGAAAAGCCACGCCAAAAAAGTCCCATGTCTTTCGTCAATTGGATCAACCCAACCAGAAAAAACATTTCCGACAAGTCTTTGTCAAATTGTCGAGAGCGACGAAGCGGAACTCAAAAGGAAAGCTCATATAATGGATTCTGATTCATTTGCTTTCTATGGTGTGACTTCTTTCCGAGCTCTGAGTCTTTCTGTGTTGCTATTTCGGAACGGAATAGAAGAACAAACGAAAGAGCATCTTCATTTGCTCTCGAGATCGTCCCTAAGATGGAGACCCGACGAAGCTTCCCATAGTGAGGCTTCAGATGCTTTCGTCAGAATTTTCCATAGGGGGTGATCTTGAGACGAAAATTCGTCGCTATCGATGATCAAAATAGTATTTTTTGGAAGCAACCAGAATTGCCTTGCCCTTACAATGGTATCTCCCAGAATGGGACCGGGAGGTGATTGGGGAAGAGGCTATGCTAGACCCCTCTTATCTTTGCCGAGATCATCAGTCGATCTGCTCCAACATGATTTGCAGAGTTGGTATTGGGAGGCAGCTTCAGAGCTTCTATCTCTCATTACCAGCATCAATTGTAGAGTTTCCATCTTATGCAGTAGTGGAGGTTGGAGGGGGAAGTTCATTTTTATTTGGTATGCCGCTCCGCGAGCGACGGAGCGCCTTGAGCAGAGCGAGAGAACAAAGTGGGCTTTAGTAATATCGGAATTTGCACCTGTTTGTATATATTTAGTGATGAATCCGCTAGTTTCTTTGATCCCACTCGGTGTTCCTTTTCCATTTGCTTCCAATAGTTTGACCTATCCAGAAAAATTGTCAGCCCACAAATGTGGTTCTGATCCCTCCGGTGGTTTCAGATGTTGTTTCGATATACGATTTTATCTGGTTTCGATTTTATTTATTATCCCTTATTCGGAAGTCACCATTTCTTCTCCTTGGGCAGTACCTCTCAACAAGATTGATTCGTTTGGATCTTGGTCCATGATGGCCTTGGCCTTTTTATTGATTTTGATGATTTGATCTCTCTATGAATGGAAAAGGGGTGCTTTGGATTGGGAGTAACCACAAGTGATAGGGCAAAGGGGGGAAGGACATAAGAAAGAGATGGATGTCTAATTCAATTAATTGATTCGTCATGGAAGAGAAGAAAAATGGCGCACGGACTATACTCGAGCTTCGGATCAATGTCCCCAGAAGCAAGGAGTATGCCCGCATGTTCTGATGAGAATACCGAAAAAATCAAATTCAGCTCTACGTAAGATAGCCAAAGTACGGTTGAGCAATCGGCATGATATATTTGCTCACATTCCGGACGAAGGTCATAATTTGCAGGAACATCCTATAGTCTTAGTTAGAAGAGGTAGAGTGAACCAGGTGTGAAATCTCATTGTATTCGAGGAGTCAAGAATTTGCTGGGAATTCCGGATCGAAGAAGAGGTAGATCTAAATATGGTGCGGATCGAAGAATAGGTAGATCTAAATATGGTGCAGAAAAACCAAAATCCAAATGAATGAAAGATGCCTTTGGAACGTCATTTTTCTCGGTCAGTTGAGGGAACAACCACAATGTTACGCCCTAAAATAGAACTATACGGAGCCCTTTCGAATGACCTATAGTCTACTACACTAGCCGACGAAAGAGACTAAAAGAAACTCAGACAACTATGTGAGGGCTTCCTTCCTCCTATAGATAAGAGACTAATTGCTCTAACACAGCACTTACTGTACCGACGGTTACTGATTCAATCACAGCAGGAAGGATCACAACCGATACCCATTCAATTGCTAACATCACACCGGTTACTGATTAATGTCTAACAACTGCTCTTATTCCAATGTCTACTCCTATTAGTGCACCGGCGATTACTCAACAGTGGATAGGCGTCAGAGCTCCTATGAACACACCGGATATTGAAAGAAGCTTACTCTTCTTGCAGCGGAGTCTTTCACAAGAGAAAGACTAGCTGTGGATTCAATAGCAGTTTATTCTCAAACAGGAGACTAGTGCCTTACCTTACTTTTTTAATTGAAATTGTGTCAATTCAAAAGAAATATCTAGTTACCGTCACATCAATAGTCAAGGAAGAAGGGAAGGTAATAGAGTTCTGAAAGGCACTAATTACTAGTTGAGCTGATACGAGTAGTTACAAATTGGAACTAGATGAGCAAAGAAAGAAAAATAGCCATGGAAAGGAGCTACAACGTGCATGCTTTAGTTGATAGGCTTCACTTATTAATAGAGAAAACTACGCTCTTTGAACTTCGACTTGAACCATACGATACCTCAATCCTACTCTGGAGCCCAATCTCTAGCGAAAGCATGAGTGGTTGTACTCCACTAATGAGCTACGCATATCAGCAGTACGATCCATTTGGTCCAAGTCTTCCCATCGTGTAATGACAGTGTGCCTTCACCCCATGGTTCTCCCACTTTGGGCACAGGGTCCCTCGGGTATTTTCACCCTCTTCGACTTGCAACTTGAACACTTTTTTTAAGCAGTACTGCCACTGAGACTGAAATCTTTTGACAATGACGTACCAGACATGATAGTACGAGAAGTCGAACTCATATTCCTCTCCCTCTTGCTTGTTTGTTTGCTAATTAAGTAGGGAAAGGCAGAGACCATTCCTATTATTAGTAAGATCGATTCCTTCGTGTGACCATAAACAAATTACTCGATCTGATTGACTATTAAAATTTCTCTTTTGTTTATCCATTTGTGTACACGAGAAAGCGATCCATTTCATTCGGGATGCTTTGATACTTCTTTCATTCCTTTCCTTTCTTTAGATTAGAGGTGCAGTGGGGAGTCAGTCGCCATTTTCCAACTGGAGAATGATGATTAAATCCCCATTTCGGGGTCAAGAGCGTGGGAAGGTCATATTCTAACTAGAAAAAGATGCGTTTGGGTACCCGGTCTGAAACCTCAAGGGGTTGAAACTCACGATTCTACATTTATAGATTGGCCATATTGAGAAAGTTACCTGTCAGAGGCAGATTTATCTTTATGTTTCTTGATGGACTTCCTTGGATTTCAGTTCTTTGGTCTATCGTGTTCTTCCAACCCAACCTATTGAGACCATTGATGACCTACCAAATGCTCATCCGTTAGTTCAATGATGCGATGTGTTTTCCAAAGACACATACCGTGGCATTAGTCCTAGCTCTCATTTGTTACTTTTCATAGCTAATTGCCAAGACAAAGAAGGTCAGAGAAGGCAACCCTCAGGTATGATGAAGTCTCAATCGATCTTTCCCTCACTACTGAATCTATTCCACCCACGGCTACTAGAAAGCACTTAAAGGCCTGCTCTGAAAATGCTGTGAGAAAGGGAAGATCTTGGTTCTGGAGAAAGATGATTCGTTGGTTTAGGAAAACTAGAACTCTTTGTTCTTGAAGAAGCGGGTTCCGGCCCCTCTGCATCAAGATAGTCAATTGAGAGAAGTGTTCATCCGAGAAAAGGGGTATTCTTCCTCAAGTCGGTTATCCGTATCGGTGAAATGACTCTATCCTTAACACATATGCTTCGGTAGAGTTTCCCCACGAAATAGGCTAGTGCTGATCCCTCTCTCCAGTTAAGTACTTACCCGTGAGATTAGAGCATATTCGCTTGTCGTTGTATTGTGTCACATCGACTGCAGTTTATTAATCTATCTGCTATCGGTTGAATCTCAATATCTTATCAATAGATCTGAAAGAACTACTTGAAAAGGAGGAATCCCAACGTTGAGTCAGAGCTGGAGTTAAAAGAACAAGTCCCTCTTCATCCTATACGGAAAGCTCTTCTTGTGCGCAAAAACAATCAAAGAAAGAGACATCCTATCTAATGATGCAATTACAACAGCATCTAAGGAAGAAAGAAGCAAGGCAAGGCTTCATGGCACTACTTTTGAGACAGCTCATGTTCCACTACCAATTATTAGATCTTCGTTTTGATTGGTTAATAAGAATAATTACCCCTACTTCTCTCAAAAGAGTAGATCACATCCACTTTCCTGTGAAAGAAGCCGCCCCACTCACCAATCCTTTCACAAAAATTTCCAGAAAGAATGCTTTGGATGGCAGCTTCACTCCAGAAAGTGCCACTAGACAGTAATCTAAATGGATAACCTTCGCACTTGGTATTCCACATTAGTAGTGTCGCTCTTGCTTTGAAGCTGACCGATTGGGAGTAGGTTCTGGCTGCTCTTTTTTTGATGTTATTTTGACCTTACAAAGATATTAGGACTTTGGCACTGATATTGAGACAGAAAACATTGGATCAGTTTCCCAGTGCTATGATCACCTTCAAAAACAGGATTCGAGGCCTTTGTCCCCATTACTTGTTAGTTAAGTAGGGAGAGAGAACGCCCCATCTCTTGATTACGAAGATCACTTTCACAGCATGCACAAATGCGCGAGAAGTTGGAATATTATGTAAATGGAAACGATCTCCCCGGGAAAGCATTATGCCTGACTTGCCCCTGCTTTAGACAAATTGTAGACAAAAAAGCACTGAAATGAATATGATAAATGTGGCTTACCTATAGAAGGAATCTTTCGTTACTAGAACCCCTTTCCTACTGACTGTATAGAAAATGCATTTAGTGAATTACTGGTCTATCAAACTAGACACTTCATCCCTGGGGATACTGAGTTTAATATTTTTGATGTATAGCTCTGTTATCTCTATCTAAACGAATAAGTCTTCGAGTGGTTTATCTACCACCCAAAACCCTTCCTTCCAGCGTTAGCGCACAAGAAGGAGCTTTTGGCAGTGAGTCAAAAGTGTTAGTGAGTAGCCCTCTCCTATTTAAGACTATTTCCACTCTTCTCTGAGTCCCTTCAACAGTGCTTAGGTAACGCTCACAGCGAGATAGGCAGCTCAGCTTACTAGTATTCCAACCCTAATGTATCAAGAATAGAGTAGGTAGCACAGGACATCAAGCAAGCATAGCTAGATCTAAGGTATCTGAATCAGAAGGTATATCCTACCCCAACCCACCACCCTTTCATCGATTGACCAGTTCATCTACTATGCTCTTTCTGCTTGATCACAGCTCGCTCTTCTTTCGTGCAGTGCACTTTTTTGATGATTGCAGGCATACTCACCGAACATTCCCTTCATGGACCACAAACAAGATCTATAAGCAAATAGATGAATTCAAGCGATAGCAATGAGGCATTCAAGCTCTTCTTTGCAAACCGATCACAATGTGGATTTACTATGATGTAATCCACGTTAAACAACTCGCCTGCAATCTCACTTTCAGTCATCTCGTTGTCATTCAAAATTTTGACTACCCGTGTGTGTGCAGTGGAGAAAGAAACCAATATTGGATATGTGCACAAGAGCCTTGTTTACACTTTATTGCATGCTCAGTAGTCAGACTCCTCCAGAAATTCCGGCAGGCTCCGGCTCAGGAGCCAAGGGGAGGTTGAGATCGAAAAGCGGTCGTTGCGAAGGGTCGAGACCACTGGAGATGGGAAAGTTGTGCTCAATCCATCATGGTAGAAAGGAGAAAATCGAGAAACTCAACAAATGGAGCAAAGAAAATGGCTCCCCAAGTCAAGTCCCAGCCCCAAAGTGTGCTAGTCAATAAGATGACAAAAATATTGATTAAGAATTTCATAAAGAAAAGCCTGAGTTTTGACATTTGATCACAGAATCTATTGAAGAAAGAGATTCTTTCTCCTTAGTCTTTACTTGAAAATTTCATTTGCATTCCTGACTGCGGATAGGCCACTGGGCTCTGCACTTCGACCCTTCACATCAAGGTGACAGGATTAGAACCTATGGCCCTCTGTACCCAAAACAGATGCGCTAACCAGACTGCGCTACACCTCATCTCACCCCCCTGAGCATATAGATCCACCCTATCCATGAATACTTGCACCGAACTCGCCCATCCTTTTTTGGCACAGGGACGCGAGAACCAATCCGAGTAATCGACCGCTTTTTTTAGAAAATCTGCCTCCAACTTCATAGGGCGATGCCAAAAAAGCCGTATAGTGCAGGAGCGCTCACTTGGGCTTCCTCTTTCACTTGAATTTCAAAATCAGGCTCGACCCCAGCTACTTGTCCTTTGGACCAAAAGCCCGCTTAGAAGTGGATTTGAACCACTGACACAAGGATTTTCGGTCCTTTGCTCTAACCAGCTGAGCAACCTGAACCACTTTCCTAAAGTCTATTTTCTGCATCGAATAGCACCCTACCTTACCACTTGACTAGTAAGGGAAAAGCCTCAAACAAAGAAAAGAGTTAGGGATTTTTTTTGCTTGTTCGTCAAGCTTTCGAGTAGCTCTTTCAACTACCTCCTAATCTCCCAACATAGTCCAGAATCGAGAGCCGCTTAGGGACTGGACGGCTGGAGAGAGCTTGCAACTAGAAAGAAAATAGGTTGTCAAACGAAAACAAGGCGTAACAGGCTCTCCACTCAATTTCACTGACGTAGTGCTATTCTGTCCTTCGGGAATGGAACCAAGAGGTTCTTTCTCTCACATAATTTCGATCGCCCGTTCCACTGGAGTGCCAGAGGAAGTGGGATTCGAACCCATGATACAATCTTCATCATATGTCAAGTTAGCAAACCAATACCTTAAGCCACTCAGCCATACCTCCTTTTTGTTGATATCCATTTGATGCATCGGGTTTGGTTGGTTGCACGAAGGGTTATCTGATCCGATCAACTGCGTAAGCCATAGCGCGTGTTAGCGCGTACTCTTCCTCTATCTATGAGGGAGACTCTATCCAGATCTATGTATCTCCCTAGCATCAAAGCGAGACTCCATCCAAATCTTCCACTCGTTGGACGACGCCTTCTTTTCTATGAACACCCCACCACTGAATGATGAACTTTGCCAGTCTTCACCTCCAACCGGGCCATGAGAGAACACAGGGTCAAGCCAAACCCTTACCCACCTGAATGGAATTCTTATCTCCTTTGTCTGGTCGAGAAGGGGAAAGCCTGAGGAACTGGACTGTTACTCAAATATTACTTACATTACATGGAATAGAAGTCCATTCTTGTCATGATCGATCCACATCCTACCTACGTGCCCGGGGAACGAGGCTTGCTTAGTTTACAAAGCTAGCTTACTAAGGTGAAGGAATTTCTCGTTGATTGCATGAGTTAGATAGTACGTCCAGCCGTTTTCTTGCTTAGTGTGTTAGTACTAAACTGACCTGCCGAGCGTACGAAAAGGAGAATCTTTTTCTGAATCGCCCGCTACACTCCCCTCGCTCCTATTCCATGGCGGAACAAGGCCAAAGTCGCCACAACTGACTTTCATCATAACACCACTACTTCTAACATAAATAACTCCCCCAATGCGAGACTGAGAGAGAAACCCCAATCATCACTGCTAAAGCCATAGTTCTATTTGGCGGCTTGAGAGAAAGGATCAAAGACCTCAGGTTCGGTAAACGTTTCTATTTATTACTTGGTTGTGTATTCCATAATAGAGACATTGAAAACCATTCGACCTTATCAGGCACTCTCTTCCTAAAGTGCACTCACTCATCAGTTGTAACACTAACGCACTACTTAGAATATGAATGAGGCCCTGGAGAGTAGTCCACCCAACTCCATTGACTCTCATAACCTTGGTTCCATTCTTTGAATCTCAAATTCTAAACTGGGGGCCCCCTCCTATCTTATCTTGCATCATAGATCATAGTTAAGACAATTCTCTTTGTTTACCCAAACAATTGGGGCCCAACCAAGATGTATGTCGTCCATTCCCTCCCTTCATTCCCTTTTACAACATTAGGACTTCTAGATTGGCATACAAATTCAGAAGCCGAGAGCAGCAAAGATGGCAATTCCGGCAAAGGAAGAAGCGATCGAGTTGTCGAATTCAAACCAGTCTACTAATGCCCTATTCAAATAAGCAAGAGAAAGCTCAATCGATGGAATGGATGAGACAGCTACTACAGCTTGGAACGCTTCTTTGGATAGGAGGGGTAAGAGAGGAAGGGGTTAGGTTTTTTTGAAAATCTTCGAGACCATTTTGATGGGCCTTCACTCATGGAAGAACTGGGCCGTAATAGTGAAGCGAACTCTTTACATAAGATAAAGTGAGTCAACTTGCTCAATGTAGGCTTGCTTCTCTTGGCAGCCTTCTTCAAGTAGGCTTCTTTCTTCGCTAATGCTTGGGAATTCCTAGAGAGTGAACAACTAAGTTGAGTTCTATTTCTAGCTTTTTTGATAGCTATATATTTCGTAACTGGGGTTCCCATTTTTTTAGTTTAAAGTGAGCATGAACGCACTTCATAAATCATGGTTGCCTGTTGCTGTTTCAGCCTATTCCCCATGACGATGAAATCCATATCCCGAGCCTTGCTTATACAGTTGAATTACCCCCGACCTAGATACGAGCGCATTGAGTTTTTCAGTACATTCCGAAAGCAGCCACAAACTGACTCGATAGTGGTGAAAAAAGAGCTTTTAACGTGCGTTTAGCAAGCTTTTCACATAGGACACAAAGACAAAAGCTCGTTAAGAGAAAGAAGTTCCTAATTAATGACAATTGATATGTTGAAGGAGGGTGGTGGGCGGGACAGGAAGGAGCCTCTGAACAACCTGATGAACTGCGTTAAGTGTGCTTTTCCGGCATCTTTGAGTTTATGTTATGAGCCAACCTTTTCTTATCCTAGTTCATAGTAGGGCAAAGAGCCTCATGCCCTCTATTATGATGATATGGATTCGACTTGTCGGGTGATATGGAAAAGAAAGTTATCCCTCTTCGGACTCAAATTCTGGTTTGGATGCAGATGATACTAAGATAAAGCCTGATGCCAAGGGTTAAGGATACTTTGTTTCAAGAGAACCTGGATACTTTGGTTCGGGAAAAGCTGCTTCACACTCTTGCCTCCGGTTTCTTCGCAAGCTTGCTTTGCTCTAATTAAGTTTACCTCCTACCTTAAAAAGTATATTGTCATAACCTCTCCCGCTGGTCGAGCAATTTCATTTCCTCACCTAATTTGTAAAGTCCAGAAATGAGAACGCAAGAGGAGGCCTTTCTTTTTTATTACTACACATCTTGGAAATAGAAGAGGAGAAAGGATAATGCTTTAAATAAAGGGCGAGGTCCGAAGGAGCTCGACCAACGGCAGAGGGGACGAAGGAGTGATCTCAAAGGAACGATTCATTTGTGAACACCAAATTGACTTAGTTCCTGGGGGCTGTTCTGGTTAAGACACGACCTCGGCAAATGAATCCAAAGCCAGCAAAGTCCAGGAAGAAAGAAAGAGCAGCTGGGGGTCTTTTCGAAGTCAATAACAGTAGTGACTGGCCCAATCGTGATCGCACAAAAAAAGCCTGGAAGAAAGAACACCACTTGAATAATTGGCACGCACCAGGAAGTCATCCACCGAATTCTTATTCCATCATTACAATGAAAGCAATACAGGTTGATGGTAATCAAATCATATTCTTCTACTCTCAGTTCTACCAATCCCGATACAGAAAAGAGCCCCTGCAAATGGAGAAACATCAGCTTAAACTTTGACAGCCTCCATAGACGTTCTCAGGCTAGGAAGAAGACCACTGCCTCTTTACCTGTCTACGTTAAAGTCGAAAGGAGCACCCGTCATGAATGAATGAAATCCTGTTCTGCTCGGAACCCAAGTTGGTACCTTCTTTTTAAAAGCCTTATTCGGCTGAATCAGCAGATTGGAAAGGCGAGGATCCAGTTGTTGTATCGGACAAGGATCGAAAAAAGCTGGCTGGCTTGGATTTTCTTGGGCTTTCCAGAATGATATAATTCAAGAGGCGGAGCAGAGACTTTACATTATTTTGTTTACGAATGTGGTTTGCCAGGATGATCCCCTATTTTATTTGCAGGGGGAGTTGAACAAAAGATGGGAGGATTGAGAAGGACCCACCATCGTCGACTGGTGGCTGGGAGCGGATTCCTATGCCTCGAGAGTTGGTAAATACACTAAAGCGAAGGGGAGCGATGGTAACCCGGCAGCACCGCGAGAGGAATTACTCCTGTGAAGCCTGTCGGTCGGATTGTCATAGCCAGCGGGGAGGGGTGCTGTCTATGGAATCGGTGTGACCCACCACATGGACTGCTTCTTTTAGTACAATCGACGGTTTTCTGCTCTATATACCCCGTCTCTACAATATTGAGATGGGATAAGATATGTTATTTGCAGTGCACCTAAAAAGAAAGAGACTGAATAGTCAGAGCACCAGCATTTTTGGCATTAGCAGTCTTTTACACTTGCCCTAACAAGTCTTTTACCGATGTCCTCATGGAAAATGAACCGGCTCGAATCCTCAACAATCTCCAAAAAAATCGAAAATTGTCATAGGTAAACTTTTCTGATGCCTTCCTTCCCTCCCCAATGAAAAGTCATAGGGCGAACCATCTGTCGAAAGCCTCCTGCGGAGGGGACCCGTCACATCACTACATTTGTAGGTTGAGTTCCAGTCCCACCAGCTTGAAATGAACTGCCAGATCGACCAAGTGAAGTGATAAAACACGTCAAAAAGCACTTGTGCCCCTGAGGTGTCGTAACGGCAAGGCACGCTGGGCGAGAGACTTTGATCCCGAGATTTTTCAGGCAGGGCAATCGACCAAGTGAAGTGATAAAAGACGTCAAAAAGCACTTGTGCCCCTGAGGTGTCGTAACGGCAAGGCACGCATGGAGAGAGACTTTGATCCCGAGATTTTTCAGGCAGGGCAATCAGCAAGCTCTTTTTTTACCGACCTACTGGAACCTCAAAATCAAAGGCGGTGAAACCCCTGATTGAAACTAGACCCTCCATAGCCCGTCAGGAAATCCCTATAGATTCCCTCTGACAAAGTCTGAGTTTGGTCGTTCCATCAATATTCCGTCCTCGCAGGCATAAACATTTTATCACCATTGGTGGGTATTGCACACTGCCCATCTCTATACGGGCGTCGGGTGGGGCATAAGGCAGCAAAAGAAGTGGCTCAGCCAGTGTGGCTCTAGCATCTTCAACACAGCGAAGGAAGAAAAGAATGGCGTAACTCTACCAACGATGGATATGATATGGCACAGTGCGGCATTCACAAAGACAAGGCTCGCGCAACAGGGTGCTATCGAAGTAGTGCTATTGCATGTTCCAGAAGGCACTTCTTCGATTAGGTGTCTCGTGGCAGGGGCTGTGCCGTCGGGATTTCAACTCAGACGGTATTTCCCGATGTGCATAACGATGTACCGCAACCCCCAGTAGAGATATGTCGATATTGGTTTGGTAGACAGAGCCTAGGTCGCCGATACCTGACCCCCCTGAAAGAGAGAGAGAGAGAGTATGGATCCTATATCTCGACAAAAGCGTCTTGCGGAGCAAATGAGACGTCGGGGGCTGTTTGTCATGCCGCTCTCCATAGATCAAATGCTTGTCATTTCTTTTATCTTTTGGAGTATATATTTTCTTAGTCGAGTCAGCAGATCCGCACCGCAGGCTAATCTCTCCATTTTTGGAGCATCGACTTCCGACTCGTTGCCCTATATGCTTCAACACTTATGGACACTTCAACGCTTGTACTGTCAGCATCATCACCGTTCTGGTTTGATCAACGTCGTATGTTGTAATTTCACTGGTTTGATCAACGTCGTATGCTGTAATTTCACTTAGGTTCTGTGACTCGAGTCACAGGAGCTCGAAGAGTGGGCACAAAAGAATGGCATCTCTCTATTGGATTGCCTTATCCTTTTGGTATCCCATTGGCTTACCCTGATTTCAGTCTCGGTCTCTCGTTCTGATAGACTTGCCTGCGCATCTATTTTGGGTTGATACACATCATGGAAATGTGGCAGGATCAACGTTTTTTATTGGCTTCTCTTTCCCTATTCATTATCTCCTCTTTTCTGTCTCTGTCTTTTTCAAATAGACGACCTCTTTCTGTCTTCTCGGACAGTGGATTTGCCAACTCTATGACTTATTATATTGGTCTGAATTCCTATTTCTCTTCCTTTTCACTTTTTGCTTGTGGATTCTATTTCCCCTGTGCTTCCACTTCCCGTTGCCTCGAGATCTTGCCTTTGTCACTCGAAAAGTCCTACTTGTTGAACGCATGACATCTGAAAGACTCTTCCGAGACCGCTTCTATATCGAGATGAGAGATTCACTATCTCTTTGCTGGCGTGCCATCTCTGTCTGAGGATTCCCCAACTCAATCGCGACGCCCTTTCCCCTATGTGTCGGCTCTCTGTCCTCTGTTCTGGGCTCTCGACGCTCCGTCCAAAAACTAATATGTATTTATGTCTTTCTTCTCAGGCACAGTTCTTAAACCAAGCACAGTGGAATAGGCAACGTTCTCAGGCATAGTGGATTTGGCAAATAGATATCTATCGTCGGAGAGCCGACCGATGATCTCCGTGTCTCAGAGCTAGGTCCCTTTCTTTGGCTTAGTCCTCGAGGTGGGGATCATGTTCTCGTTCAAGCTCGATGTAGCTCAGGGAAAGCATATCGGAACACAGAGTCAAAGCCTCTCGCCCCACGAAACGTCAAACAGGGTCCCGGTACTCACGAAAGGAATGACGAACGATTATGTGATCCGCCTGCATCGAATGGTAAACGCAAAAGTACACATTATACGACGAGATGCTTACTAGATGCTTGCAGACTGAAAGCCGGGAACGAGTACTTACCAAGACTAGTGCGGGAGAAAATGAAAAAAAGCCTACTTTCTTTCAAAACCGTCGACTTCCTACTTACGAACTGTACGTGTCATTTGCACTTCTTACGCCTAGAAGTAAAACGGAAAGACAGAACGAGAAGAGAACGCCATTAAACGGAGTCTTCCTATAATACCAAAATACCTATGTTATAGTGCGCGTCGACGCTTCGCCAGAAGTGACGCAACGATGAGGAAGCGAAGCTTTGTAGACAACGGCTCGTTCCATGCTTGAATTACTAGCTCATGTAGTGACGGTGCTTTCCGAAAAAACCCTACTTCAATGACGGCGTTGTTGCTACGCCCTCCACTCGTTGTCTACTAAACGAGCTTCCGAGCGAATTAAGTGAGCGAAGCCTTTCGTCGAGCTTCCCCCTTCCCTCACCCATTTTCCCATTTTATTTCTGCTTCAGCTTCCCCAGTTTAGGTGGTTTGGAGGATTAATTGATTGGATACCCGAGAACCATAATCTTCGAAGGAACAACTTCTATGACGATAGATAGGGTCAGGTTTGGCGTCAATGCCCCTGCCCTCCAAACAGTATGAGAGCCTTTCAGCTCGTACTGCTCACACTCCTAGATCTTCACGGCAGCACCTCCGCTACCATAGTGTGAGCTGGAGCAGCTCCGAAAATCCTGGCCTACTTAAAAATGAGCATCGAAAGTCAACGTCAACAACAACAATACGAAAAAGTACACGTTGGTTGCCCAATGTCTGATCATAGTTCCGAGACAATCCCTTCGCCTCGCCATGCCTCCGATCTATAATGACTGGCGAGTTGGAACATGTACATAACAATACTTCGCACTGGGCCGGGAATCGCAAGAATGTTAGAAGTCCCTTATGAAAGGGTGGGACAGTCACGACTCGAGGCCGGATTAGCAGGAGGGAGGGCGGTCCCACCCTGAAACAGACGGTGTACATACATAAAAAGAGGCTAGTTATGTTGGCCCCTCCCATCTATATTGACCGGGAAGATGGGGGAGGCTCTTGCGGAAGCCCTACCTGCCTTTCTCTATTTTGAGGGATCCCTCATATTGATGTTTCCAGGCTTCCTGGACTCGTAACAGACGGCTAGGAACGACGAAGAGGATGACGGGGGATCTGCCACTGCAGGTCCTTCTCCTTCCGCTGAGACGGCCCTCTTTTTTTGTTCGTTCACCGCGGCACGAAAAGAAAAATTGAATATGCTGGATTAAGTCAGAAAGAGAGTGGCACTGGGACTAAGAGAGCATCTGCTGTCTTTTTAAAATAACTGTACGATCATCGGACTGGCCCCCTGCGCATGACCTAGAATGAAAAAGAAGTCTGTGCTACTATAAGGCCTCTAAACTCCTCCCTCAGGACACTGTTGTGTTGCCATGGGGACGAGGTAGCCCCGACTTTTATAGGTCTGTCGGTTCGACCTCCTAATGAGAATTGAGGTCCTTGCGCGGGCGTCTCATCCCTGATGATGTCGCTTGCTCTATTATTCTGGTATCAGAATCCGGACGTTCTTTTCTTGGGGACAGGGGTCTGCAATCTGTACAAAAAGTCTTCGGTGTGATGGCTACTATTCCGGTATATACTGTTTGTTTTAAAGTATTATAAAGTAGATTACACTTTCTTTCGTGTGTTAGCTACTATTCCGGTATGTACTGTTTGTTTTAAACTATTATAAAGTAGATTGCACTTGTTTCGTGTGTTAGGTAAGCTCTATGTTTATTTATTTTGTGTAAATTTATTTCTACAAAATTCTTAAAAAATCATAGAAATTCGAAAAAATTTCCCAAAAATAAAAAAAGTTATAGAAATGTCGTCACTGTAGCAACACTGTAGCAAAAAACAAAAAACAAATCAAGTAAAAATCAGAAAAAATTGGGAAAGTTTGGAGAATTGGTTTTAGGCACCGTAGGCTACTCAAAGCTAGTTACCCACTGACATGTTAGATGGCTACCGACGTAGTGTGCAATTGCGAGATATGTATAGCGGATTGTAGTAAATATGACATTATGTATAATGATATATATGATATGTTGAACACTCCAAGATATTCCCAAAAAAAATTTGATGAGGTAGTTCTCCAAATAAAAAGATTAAAAGAACAAGGTAAAAATCCCGACATGACTTTAGAATCCAAAGAAAATTTAATTCAACAACTTGAAAAGGTCTATAAAAAATTTAAGAGTCGACTAAGTTATTTTGGATATAAGTCAAACCAAAAAGAGGTCGAACCTAATATCATAAAAACTAAAGAGGATGAAAAGACAATTAAAGAAAATAATCTCCTAGTAGAAGAGGAAAATGAATGTAATAGTAACAATCTATCACAAACCAGTGACCAAGAAAATAATAATGAGGCAATTGAAAAGGATAATAATAACCTAAGTGGTCCCTCACAAACTGAATATCAAACGAGGAATAGTTACCAAGGAAGTAGATATGCGGTAGAGAGTTCAAATGAAGAATTCATCTTAAATTCTGAAGAGTATTTTGACAGAGAAGGAGAGTATACGATAGGATACGATGAAATAACTCCTATTCCAGAACAATAGATAAAGGAGATAGTAGGAAAGTTAGATCACATTGACAGATTAGCAAATAGTTTAAAACAAAAGAGATCAAGTCAACAAATTAATATGGTGCAAGTTGAGAAAACATACTCCAAACAAGAGTTTGACTCAATAGTTGAACTGATTAATTGCTGGAAAGAGTTGTATAGGGATCAAAATAGCACCATTTAAGAGAAAGATGGATGAAGATAAAAAAATGAGAGCATCACGAATTCAGGGAATAAAAACTGTGAGGAGACTACACATGATGAGTACAAGATAGAATCTAAAAAAAAATAGCAAATCTGACAATGAATTGATAAATGTCAGTGAAGGTAACAAGACTTCATCAGATTTGAATGATTTGCGAATGGGAAAAAATTTGAGGGTTAATGATTTAATAAATTGGAATACATCACAAGAAAAAAATTATCCGGATCAATGTTATATACACATTATGGATAAACAAAAGGTCATAGATGACTTGACACAACCTCTAACAATATTAATAACAAACTATGAAGAAGCATGGGATGAAAAAAGGATTGTCAGTTACATCACGGGAACTTTATAAGAAGATGTGTTGCAATGGATAAATTTAAAAGAAATAAACGATAAGCAAAAAGAGTGGGTTGAAGATAACAAAATCACTAGGCTTGAAGATATCCTTATGAAAGAAAATTTATATGGATTCATAAATATCAAAGCCCAAGAGAGAGAAATACTTCATGCATTATTCAAAAATGAATTATGGAGAATATGTGAGCTTGAAGAATTTTACAAAATATTTTCAGAAAATTGACACAAAACTGGTTTGATCCGTTCTTTCACAAGCTCCCAAGTCCATGGGATACTAAAACACAAAACGAGAAAGAGGACAATCTAAGACACTATATTCACTATGCTCTTAATATAGAATCTTATAAAGAAATGAAAAACACAATCAGTAGCTCTGCTAAAGTGAGGAAATGCTGTGAAAGGATAAATGGTGAGAAATAGAAAAAAAAAGCAAGAAAAGACCAAAATCATTTGAAAAAGAAATAAAGAATAACAGACAACAGCAGAGCCTATTAGAACTGCTGAACGTTAGAAATAATTTTCTAAAGAAATTGATTAAGCAAGAAATACCATTATTGAAAAAACTAGATAAAAATAGAGGTTTCATCTGGATGGACGAAGATAAAAGAATTTTAAATAGCAAGCTGAAAATGCCCTAGAAGTTTACCTACCTAAATCAGTGTCTATAAAACTTTCTCGATGGAGGCCATGGAGAAAAAAAAGGGGATTTATCAAGAGTAACAAATATATCAAGAAGTGTGATGAATCCTCTACACAAATGGGTAAAAAGAAATGCAAGTATTTTGAATGTGACAAAAAAGGACACTATACTAGAAATGGAAAATACCTCAGAAAATATTAAAGCAAAATTTAGAAGCCTACATTTGAAAAGAAATCTCCCCTCCTGATATAGTGTTGTGCTGACTTGATGACAAGAGCAATTCGGAGTTTGAGATAATCCCTATAATGAACAACGAGTCAGATATTATCACACTCCTAACGCCAAGATTATACAACATAACGTTAGGAAATGCAGTTGGGAGAAAAACAGCCTTTAGTCCAGGATACGTCAAAAAACAAATAAAAAATAATAGTAAATTCTTAATAAAGAAAAATGCTAGTGATATATCAATTAAGATTTTGAAGATGAGAAACATGGTAAGGAAAAAACTATAGCAAATAGTATTCCTATTTCAGCAGCATTTGTTGTATACGTAGGATACCAAGCAGGTATCTACACAATACGGGATAAATATTATAAACAGATATTCAATGAATCACTTTAGAATCCATGCATGACAGGAGAAACAAAAGCAATAAGCCGAGAAATTTCAGAGCTCAAAGGAGTCTGGGAATTACACCAAAGAATAAATCCTAAGATTGGAAATCATTGCTCTTTTCAAGCAGCATATAAGGTAAGGATCAAGAAGAAGCTGCTCATCCTCACTGAATCCTGCAAAAATCTTGGATTGCAGTTCAGGATCTTAGCAAAAGAAGATTTGCAGGTGTTTAGCATCTCCAGAGATGAGATGGTCATAGAAGTAGAAGTCGACAAGAATATCGATCTTCGTAGCATTAAGAACACTACCCAACAACAATAAAAATGAGTGTTCAAATGTAAGACATGCAGCAAATAATTCGTTTCGTTCCAAGCACTCAATGGCTACCAGACAAGCCACAGGAGGTCGAGACTAGAAAAGCTACATGATATAGAAAGGAAGCCTAAAGTGCACAAGTGTTCCATCTGTGGAGTCGAGTTTATGAACGGAAAGGCACTTGGGGGCACATGAGGACGCATGGGACTAGAGATAGTCAATAAAATCCTAGTGGCAAGAATGGTTTGTATCTGGATCTAAGCTTGGAACCCTCTAGCTATGCCAACAAGATAAGACGACCTTGCATCTCCAAGTTTGGCTAAAATTTCAGCCTCTAGTAATTTTTACAACTTTTGTAAGTATACTCATATAGAAATCTCATATAGCCTATTAAAAAAAAAGAGCAATGTAAAAAGGAATAGTTTGACATTTAAGCCCAAACGAAATCCTTGACAACTCATCATCCTGAGGGGAATAACATGGCTAGCCCAACTCAAACGGTAGTTAGTAAAGGCAAGACAAATCCGTTGATAGCTGGAAATTTCCTAAAAGTCCCATATCATTTGACAATTCCCGATGAAGTCTCTGGTCTCAACCATAGGCGACAAGTTTATCTATGAAAGAAAAAAGCTTGTGAAAAGAAAACAGACAACAGTAGAGAAGCGGGCCCCATCAAAAGTAATCTAAAGCTTCACAAAGAAGGAACCTAAATGCTTCACTAGAAAGGAATCCAAAGCTTCGTCAAGAAGGAGCCCTTATTCAACAAAACCTCTCTTAACATCCACAGCCCAAATCAACCGCAAAGATTCTTGACAACAGTATCAACAGTAGAGATTCCTGACATCAACAAGCAAATCAACAAGACATCAATAGTAGGGATTCCTGACGGCAACATCAACAGTGAAGATTCCTGACAGCGACAAGACATCAATAGTAAAGATTCCTGACAACGACAAGACATCAACAGTAAAGGTTCCTGACAACGACAAAATATCAACAGTGAAGATTCCTAGTAATGACAAGACATCAACAACGGAGTTTCGATCACATCGACAGTGTAGACTGGAAAAAACCAAGTCAACAAATCAATATGCAAGGCAAAAGAACATATTCCAAATAAGAATACGACTCAATAGTTGAGATAATTAATTACTAGAAAGAATTGTATAGGGATCAAAATAGCACTATTCAAGAGAAAGACTATCTAGTGAATAGGATACAAGAGACGTACCTCCAGTATAAAAATTTGTTATACCATTTCGAGTTTGACTCTGGGATATACAACTTGGAAAGTGAGAATGAAAGCGTCACGAATTCAATGATTGAAGACTGTGGAATGGTTATAAATGATAAATACAAGAATCAATCTGAAGGAAATACCAAATCTGACAATAAATTGATAAATGTCAGTGAAGGTAGCAAAACTTCATTATATTTGAATGATTTACGAATGGTAAATTTTTTTTTAGAATTAATTATCTAGTAAATTGGAATATATCACAAGGAAAAAATTATCCGAATATATATAGTTTAAGGATAAACGAAAGGTCATAGATGACTTGGCACAATCTCGAGCAATCATAATCACAAATCATGAAGAGACATGGGATGAAAAAGATTTGTCAGTTGCATCACGGTAGCCTTATAAGGAGATGTGTCGCAATGGATAGCTTCAAAAACAAAATAAAAGTTTAGCAAAAAGAGTGGTTTGAAAACGACAAAATCACTAGGGTTGAATATATCCTTACTAACTTTGTAAAAGAAAATTTATATATATCATTTTCAAAATACGAAAAGACACAAAATGAACATTCTTCCCATCTCAAAAAAGTATTAAAAAGATTAATAGCTAAGGGAGTAATTATTAGTAAAGAGAAAATAGAATTATACGAAGTTTATATAGAGTTATTAGGACATAGAATAGGACCTTTTAAAGACATAAAGATACTAAAACAAATCAAACAAGAAACCGAAAGAATAACTAGATATGCAAACGGAAAATTCGATTCAAGTTTAGATAGTAATGCATTTCGATTATACTTGCATAAACCTTTTACTAACAGGACAGATTATGTAGCAATTATTAAAATTGCATCTAAAAATTTAAGTAGTCATAAATAGACAAAATTTATAAATACAATACAAGATCATAGACACAAACCAAAATCTGAGCATATAATTACAGAAAATTTATCTAGACTAATTTTTTGGTATTCAATTTTGTAGATGAATCCCAAAGAATTCATGAGATTTGGAGATATTTATCTCAAGCAGTTTGCGCCACAGAGTAAAAAGTCATTCAAAGTCACAGAATTTTAGGCAGATTTAATACAACAATATCTACTAGATAATTTGTAGAATCTAAGAATAGATTAGCCAAAAGAAAAAGTTAAAGCAATTAAAATATACCCTTATTATTTTAAAGGTATTATACAAACACTCCAGTCACAGAGTTTTATCTGTTATGTCATACTTAGAGGTCATCAATTAGGAATTTACAGAAATTGATATATAGTTAAAATGTTAGTCTCAAATTTTGATAATCCAATATTTAAAGTTACTTATAGCATTAAAGAAGTTATAAAATATGCTAGAAATAATATTCCAAATTCCTGGTATTTTGATGAAAGTCTTATAGAATTTATGAATCAACAAAAGAGTCAATAGAGTTCAAGTGAATCAGAATCATCAATAGAGTGTAAAGATTGTCAAGTTATTATGAAGCATTTTAAAATTTTAAAAATACAAAAAGATAAATTAGTTGGAAATCTCAGTAAACAAGCACAGATAATAGAGAGCTTACAGAAGGAAAATGAGAGCCTAAAAAATATGAGAGAAAAAGAATCGAGTGTAAGAGATAGAAAGGAAAGCCTCCAACATATGATAAATACAGAAGCCATACAAGCCAGATTATTTTTTAAAACATGTGATGAATTATCTATTCTTCCAGAAGATGTCAGACTAAGCTTTTACTAGAAAGTTCAAGACAGTTTCTATAGAAAAACCGAAGACATGCAATAGATATTCAAAGAAATCCAACAAGAAGAAAGAAGATGTAGTGGGGTAGCTGTAGACCAAGTGATACACTATGCCAACATAGATAGATGCATCAACATCAATTTAGATTGCAGCATCATAGACCCATACAACCAAAATGCAAATGTGAGTTAGCTTATGCCATTTACAGACTAAATATACAATTAAGCCAAATAAAAACAGAGAAAATTCATGGTACAGACTATAATTGGAAAGACTTTCTAGATATGGAATTTGTTTCATAAATAATTATTTATCATCCAGATCATGCAAAATTACTTCCAGATTCTTTAGTATTTTCAGTCTCAGAAACTTTTACAGATAAGGAGCGACAGCTCAAGATAGAATTTGACTCCATAATAGCATAATATATTAAAGGAGTATGGTATCCTACAAAGCACAGTGCATGGATTACACACAGGTTGGCCCATTCTCTATATCCAGGTACAGAGAAGAGGAGTAATCTTTGACAGAAAAATTCCAAGACAGATCTAGCACTGGAGAGCAAAAATCATAGCATATGAATTCAATTGGCAAAAATACAGTGCAAATAGATTCAAATTAGCCACAGAAACAGAAATCTATAGAGTCTGTAGATTAAAAAAATTATTTGTAAGATCCCTAAGATTGTCAGATCAGCTCATGAAGAATTAATTCAAACTATAAATAAAAGAAAATGGTAGAAGAAGACAACATACTTCAGCAAGTCATGACAGAATGGGTAGAAGAATATATACCACTAGATCTACTATGACACATGGGAGAAGAAGGCACACAGAATATCGACAACATGATGGAAGAATACGCAACTAGTCAATTTTCTATAAGTAACTTATGTAAATATAGTCTATTAAAAAATATATTTTTGTCCTATGAAGCCCAAAGCTGCTAAAGCAATGGGAGGAAGAATAGTTTGGCATTTAAGTCAAAACGAAATGCTCGATAACTCATCATGCTGAGGGGATGGCATGACTAGCCCAACTCAATCGGTAATTGGTAAAGGCAAGTCAAATCTGTTGATAGCTGGGAGTTTACTTAAAATCTCATGACAACTCATCATGCTGAGAGAACTAGCATGGCTAGCCCAACTCAAACAGTAGTTGGTAAACGCAAATCAAATCTGTTGATAGTTGGAAATTTGCTAAAAATTCCATGACAACTCATCATAATGAGGGAAATACCATGGCTAGCCCAACTCAAATAGTAGTTGGTAAAAACAAATCAAATCCGTTGATAGCTGGAAATTTACTAAAATTTCCATAAGACTTGACATTCACAAGCCAAAGACATCATCAAGATAGTAGCAGTAAGATTCTCTACAAAAATTTTGACAACCTACATCAACAGAAAGAATCCCCGCAAAAAGTGCTTGACAAAAGGAGCCTGCTACAGATGAAAGGAGTCTAATATATCCAAAAGAAAAAAGGGAGGCATGATTAAAAACTCCTTCATAATTAAAGAGGCAGGCCCCACACAAATGAAATCCAAGGAGTCCAAGGCTTCGACAAGAAAAAATCAGAGACTTCGGTAGGAAGGAATCTCTCTTATAAATAATAGGCTTCCAGAAGATTGAGAGGAGCAGG
Source organism: Dracaena cambodiana (assembly GCA_036321105.1). NCBI lineage: Eukaryota > Viridiplantae > Streptophyta > Magnoliopsida > Asparagales > Asparagaceae > Dracaena > Dracaena cambodiana. The sequence goes on along the minus strand of JAYEPQ010000013.1, from coordinate 13,169,633 downwards.
TGAAGATATCAGATTAAGGTTAAGATTATAGAAAACCTTCGACACCATTCTCCATCACCATCATCTCCCATCACCATCATTCTCCAATCAACATCATCCACCTTCCTTCTCATCCTCTCCACCATTTTTCCGGTCTTGTGCCATCCAATCCGACCACCTATATAATTCCACCACATATGTATAATTAGTGTGTGACAGTAGTAGTAGTGTGAGAGTGTGCTTGTATTTCCTTTTTAGTATTCTGTTTATCCCCTTGGTTGATGCGAACCCTGTCAAGAATAATGAGACCCGTAAAAAAAAAGAAAAATCCAAGAACGTCCACGATCAGGTTTGGTTGGGAGACCTCGATCCGTTGCTTCAACAAAAACAAGAACGTCGGTAAAATTGACCTCAACCCGTTGTTTAATACTAAACAAGAATCTTGGTATAAGGAAGACGCCACAAACGGTAGTGGAAAGCCGTTTGATAAATCGAAGATGAACGCCACGGAAGAATTCTGATAAGTTCGATAATCTTTCAAAGAACCAAAGAGAATAAAACTCACTAATTTCGAGAAAACAATTTATCTCCTTCTATTCCATTAGACGCCTATTAATAGGGTAAAAAAAATACAAGAAAAGTTCTAGAAATAGAAACAAATCTAAAGGAAACAATTAGCCCCTTAATTTGGCTGATCACATGCCCATAATAAAAAAAAGGAAACTCCCAGAAATAGAAACAAATCAAAAGTAAACAATCAACCCTTAATTTGGCTGATCACACGCCCACAAAAAGGAAACAATCAACAATCAGTTTTGTCTGGATTTTTCAACTAGTTGAATTATGTTAATGCATTTTTGTTGAACACGTGAACCATCCTCAATTGGCCTACACGAATTTGCTTGAGCCCAAACCTCTTAAATCAGCCCATTAAGTACATCTTTGAACTTCTTTTCTCGTGCTCTTGTAACTGGCCCAGTTGGAACTTGAACTGGCTTCTTTGTAGTCATGCCATTATTTGCATCATTCCTCTCTTCTTGAAAAGAATTTGCCTTCAAATCATCACCTATATCAAAAGGACTCAAATCAGTAACATTGAAAGTAGCACTAACATTATACTCACTAGGCAAATCTAGCTTGTTAGCATTGTCATTGATGCGCTCTAGAATTTGGAAAGGACCATCCCCTCTTGGAAGCAGTTTGGAATGTCTTTGCGCCGGAAATCTCTCTTTTCTCATATGCAACCAAACCCAATCTCCGGATTCAAAAATAAGCTTATGATGCCCCTTGTTGGCTTGTTTTGCATACTGCTCCGTTCTTCTCTCAATGTTGAGCCTTGCCTTCTCATGTATCTGCTTAACAAAATTAGTATTTTTCTTTCCATCCAAATTAACACGCTCAGAAACAGGAAATAGAGATAAATATAATAGAGTCAAAGGATTAAACCCATAAACAATTTCAAACGGTGAGAATTTAGTAGCAGAATGAATAGACCTATTATAAACAAACTCAACATGTGGTAAACACTCTTCCCATATTTTGATGTTCTTTTTAATTATTGCCCTCAATAAAATAGACAAAGTCCTATTTACTACTTCGGTTTGACCATCAGTTTGTAGGTGACAAGTAGTAGAAAACAAAAACTTGGTACCTAACTTACACCACAAAGTCTTCCAAAAGTAGCTCAAGAACTTAGCATCTCTATCCGAAACAATGGTTCTAGGCATGCCATGCAATCTCACAATCTCCCTAAAAAACAAATCAGCAACATGCAAAGTATCATCCGTTTTGTGACATGGAATAAAGTGTGCCATCTTAGAAAATCTATCCACAACCAACAAAATCGAATCTCTTCCACGTATAGTCCTAGGTAATTCTAACACAAAGTCCATTGAAATATCAATCCAAGGCTCACTAGGAATGGGCAAAGGAGTATACAAACCGTTGGGCTGCACTCTGGATTTAGCTTGCCTACATGTGACACATCTGCCAAAAATCCGCTCAACATCTCGTTTCATGTGTGGCCAATAGAAGTGTTCCTACAAAACTGCTAAGGTCTTAGCAACTCCAAAATATCACATTAATCCCCCTCCATGGGATTCCTGCACTAACAAATCTCTCAAAGAACAGTTAGGCACACAACTTATTTTCTCAAAACAAGAGCCCATCATGTCTAAAGAACTTACCACAAGCGTTTTTCTCACAAGCCTGGTACTCTTCACAAAACTCATGGTCATCAATGTATAAACATTTAATGTGTTCAAAACCAAGCAATTTTGCATCAAGTGTAGAGAGTAATGCATACCTGCTAGTTTGATTATAATAGGTCTATTCATTATGCTACTAAATTCTCACCGTTTGAAATTGTTTGAGTTTAATCCTTTAACTCCATTGGATTTATCTCCATTACCTATTTTATGAGCTTGTTAATTTGGATGGAAAGAAAAAGGCTGATTTTGTTAAGCAGATATATGAGAAGGCAAGGCTCAACATTGAGAAAAAAACGGAGTAGTATGCAAAACAAGCTAATAAGGGGCGTCACAAGCTTATTTTTGAACCCGAAAATTGGGTGTGGTTGCATATGAGAACAGAGAGATTTTCAGCGCAAAGACGTTCCAAACTGCTTCCAAGAGGGGATGGTCCTTTCCAAGTTCTAGAGCGTATCAATGATAATACTTACAAGCTAGATTTGCCCAGTGAGTACAATGTTAGTGCTACTTTTACTGATTTGAGTCCTTTTGATGTAGGTGATGATTTGAGGGCAAATCCTTTTCAAGAGGAGGGAATGAAGTAAATAATGGCATGACCACAAAGGAGCCAATTCAAGTTCCAACTGGGCCGGTTACAAGAGCACGAGAAAAAAAGTTCAAAGATGCACTTAATGGGTTGATTCTAGAGGTTTGGGCTCAAGAAAATTCGTGGAGGCCCATTGAGGATGGTTCACGTGTTCAACAAAGATGCATCAACATGATTCAACTACTAGAAGAATTCGGTCAAAACTGATTGTTTTCTTTCCTATTGTGGGCGTGTAATCAGCCAAATTAAGGGTTGATTGTTTTCTTTTGTTTCGTTGTTATTTCTGATCGTTTCCTTTTTTTTATTATGGATGTGTGATCAGCCAAATTAAGGGGCTGATTGTTTCGTTTTGTTTTGTTTCTATTTCTGAAACATTCCTTGTATTTTATAGCCTATAAATAGGCATCTAATGGAATAGAAGGGATATCATAGTTATCTTGAAATTGGTGAGTTTTATTCTCTTTGGTTCTTTGAAGAACTATTCAAACTTATCGGAATTCTTCCGTAGCGTTCATCATCGACTCATCAAACGGATATTCTACTACCGTTTGTGGCGTCTTCTTTATACCGAGATTCTTGTTCGCATTAAACAATGTGTTGAAGTCAATTATACCGAGGTTCTTGTTTTGTTGAAGTAACGGGTCGAGATCTCCCAACCAAACCTGATCATGGATATTCTTGGATTTTCCTCTTCTTTTACAGGTCTCGTTATTCTTGACGGAGTTCGCATCATTCTGCACTAATAAATCCCTCAAAGAACAGTTAGGCACACATAACTTATTTTCTCGAAACAAGAACCCATCATGTCTAAAAAACTTACCATAAGCATTTTTCTCACAAGCCTGGTACTCTTCACAAAATTTGGGGCCATCAACGTATAAAGTTTTAATGTGCTCAAAACCAAGCAATTTTGCATCAAGTGTAGAGAGTAATGCATACCTGCGAGAAAGTGCATCAGCGACCACATTCTCCTTACCTTACTTATACCGGATGACATATGGAAATGTCTCAATGAACTCTACCCAACGAGCATGCCTTTTATTTAGCTTGTGTTGGCCCTTCAAGTGTTTCAAGGGCTCATAATCAGTGTGAATCACGAATTCCTTAAGCCATAGGTAGTGTTGCCATGTCTCCAAAGCTCAAACCAATGCATACAACTCCTTGTCATAAGTCGGGTAGTTTAAAATTGCCCCGCTTAATTTCTCACTGAAGTAAGCAATTGGTCGTCCCTTCTGCATAAGAACTACACCTATGCCAATACCTGAAGCATCACATTCAATCTCAAATATTTTAGAAAAGTTAGGTAAAGACAATCAGGGAGCATTGGTTAGCTTCTCTTTGATTAGCTGAAATGCGTTCTCTTGTTCTTCTCCCCATCTAAATCTGACGTTCTTCTTGATCACTTTGGTAAGTGGTGCGGCTATGCTACTAAAGTCCTTCACAAGCCGCCGGTAAAAACTAGCAAGTGCATGAAAACTACGAACATTGCCTGCACTTGTGGGACTAGGCCACTCTTGGATTGCACGTACCTTCTCTTCATCAACATATATACCTTATGCACTAACAACAAATCCCAGAAATACAAGTCTATCGGTGCAAAAAGTACACTTCTTCAGGTTAGCAAATAACTTTTCTTTTTTAAGCACATTTAAAACCGATTTCAAATGTACGTCATGATCATCCAAGTTTTTACTATAAATGAGTATATCATCAAAATATACAACAACAAACCTGCCTAAAAATATACACAAAATATGATTCATAAGTCTCATAAAAGTGCTTGGTGCATTAGTCAACCCAAAAGGCATAACTAACCATCCATACAAACCATATTTTGTTTTAAAAACAGTTTTCCATTCATCTCCTTCTTTTATTCTAATCTGATTATAACCACTCTTTAAATCAATCTTAGAGAACACACAAGAACGATGTAACTCATCTAACATGTCATCTAAGCGAGGAATAGGATGACGATACTTTACCATTATGTTGTTGATGGCTCGGCAATCAACGCACATTCTCCACGTCCCATCCTTCTTAGGTACAAGTAAAACTGGAACGGCGCACGGACTCATGCTCTCCTTCACGTATCTCTTCTCCAACAACTCACTTACCTGCCGTTGAAGCTCCTTTGTCTCCTCGGGATTGCTCCTATAGACTGGTCGGTATGGAATTGTCGCACCGGGAACAAAATCAATTTGATGTTCAATCCCTCGAATTGGTGGTAATCCATATGGTGTTTCTTTGGAAAAGACATCCTCAAATTCCTGCAAAAGAGAAACAACAGAACTGGGCAAAGTAGGGTCAAGTTCGTTAGTATTTAAAAGTGCCTCTTTGTACAAAAGTACAATCATCGGCTGATTTGAAAATATTGCTCGCTTAATCTCACTCACTTTTATATAGAAATCATTTTGTTTTCTCTCTGATTTTCTCTCAATGGCTGAATTTTGATTTACTTTTTCTCTCTCATTTTGCTCGGCCACTCTCCGATTTTCACTCTTTTTCTTTTACTCACTCTCTTTCTTTTGATCACTCTCTTTTTGCAACCTCACATGATCTTCATAAACCTGTTTCGGTGTCATCAGCACAAGAGTGATGGGTTTTTGGTTGAGCTCGAATGAGTATTTGTTGGTGAAGCCATCATGTTTAACTTTCCGATCGAATTGCCACGGTCGGCCTAATAGCAAATGTCCAGTTTGCATCGGAACTACTCACATAAAACTTCATTTTCATATTTTCCGATGCGGAATGAAACCAAAACCTGCTTATTTACCTTTACCTCGCCACTATCATTCAGCCATTGTAACTTATACGGCCTAGGATGTTTCAGTGTGGGCAGTCCTAATTTCTCCACCAAGATTGTGCTTGCAACATTAGTACAACTTCCTCCATCAACAATCATACTACATACCTTCTCTTTGACGTAGCACCTAGTATGAAAGATGTTCTCCCGCTGCACTTCTTCAACTTCTTTTGCTTGCAAACTTAGAAGTCTTCTTGACACCAACAATTCACCTTGGACCGCATATTTTTCATCATCCACGTCCTCCAAGGGTGGCATAGAGTAGGTATCGGACTCGTCGTCGGTTTCAATCTCTACATTACCCCTTATCACCATGACTCTTTTGTTCGGGCATTGACTTGCTATGTGACCCCTGCTTTGACATTAAAAATACTTAATGTCATGATTTCGAGAAGTGGAAGGGTCAGATTTACTTTGAGTGCCATGATTGGTTGTCTCTTGTTTTGGCTCGAATTTAGGTTTTGCAGCTAGTTTCTCCTCTTTCTTCACATGACTCGGTTTCCATGGGAAAAATCCAAATTATGGGATGCACGTGTACCACCCCTCCTCTTGAGTTGTTGCTCCACCTTGATGGCCATGTGCACCATATCCTCTAATTCCACATAATGCTGCATTTCCACTCTATCATGAATTTCTTGATTCAAACTATTAAAGACCCTAACCATAGTAGCCTCTCGGTCTTCTTCGATATTAGCCCGCTCTATCTCTTGATGATAATCCTCCACACTCCGGTTACCTTGTCGGAGCGTTTGCAAATTTATTGTACAACTCCCGGTGGTAATGGCTGGGCACAAACCGCTTTATCATCACTATTTTCATTTTTTTTCCACGTCTCTACCAGTCGTTCCCTATTTCGCCGCCTATTGAACACTAATTGATCCTACCACACAATAGCATAGTCAGAAAACTCAATGACAGCAAGTTTTACTTTCTTCATCTCAGAGTAGTTGTGGCAATCGAACACTAACTCCACCTTTTTCTCCCACTCAAGATAAGCCTCGGGGTTGTTTCTTCCTTGAAACGCTGGAATTTTCATCTTAATACTACCCAAGTTGTTATCTTCCCGATTCCTATCTTCTCTAAACCGCCCTCTATATCTCCTATTACCAACAACTGAATCCTGATCTTCTTCTTCATCAAAACCAGCCCCATAATACTCTCCATCTTCATCTTTCACTCACTGATATTGAACTCTTTCCCTCCTACGCACTTTAGGAGCGTTTTGTGGCTGCTCCAAACGTGTATTCTCCGTCCGATCAATCCGCTCATGTACCTGCTCCAATTCTAATCTCATCACACGCCTCATCTCACTCATCATGGCCTCCATGAGCATCTTTGGGTCAGCCATCCCTGTAGCACCTTTGGCGTGCTCTTTTCACTGTTGTGAGACATGATTGTTGCAAATCAAAGTTAGAAATTAAAATGGAAAAGACCTCACACACTCCCTCACGTGTTTCACTCAAAGAATGATTCACTCTATTCCACTCGTGTTTCACTTAGTATAATCGGCTTTTACCATCTAATATGTTCACCACTCTTGTCTTTTCCCACTCAATAATCCTCTTTCAGTTCTTTTGAAACTATACGAACAATATTCAAAATTTCAGCAATAATTCACCAAGAACTCACCAAGGGAATTCATTTTCAAAAGGTAAGAAATTAAGGGATATGGGTGATTAGATTTTCAAAAGTACAATTCAGCAAAATTTCCATAAACATTTTTGGTCTTCGGGGTGAGCTGATTTTCGGGCTTATTGGAACCAAAATGGGTGAAAACAAATGAAAGATTTTTTATGTCGAATCTTTTTACTCTTTTTTTCCCGGACCCCTTCCTATTTTTTTTTTTTTTTTGATGATCAAATTATTTCTTTCGTTAATAACATAACAAGATTTCGAATTAAGATTAGAGCAAATAGATTACGATCAGAATGGGGTAAAAGAAAGAAATTTGGCTAAACTATGATATGTTAAACCGAATTTTGGAAAGCTAAAGAGCACGTAATTAAAGCACAAGGAAACAACAAAATTCAAACCTAGGGCTAGAACCAATTCGGCCACAACAAATTCGGCCAGATAAGAAAAGGAAATTAAATTTAAATGGGATAGGCAAACCTAAAACGAGAAATTCTTGGCTCTGATACCAAATGATGTGAACCCCGTTAAGAATAACGAGACCTGTAAAACAAAAGGAAAATCCAAGAACGTCCACGATCAGGTTTGGTTGGGAGACCTCGATCCGTTGCTTTAACAAAAACAAGAATCTCAGTATAATTGACCTCATCCCGTTGTTTAATGCGAAACAAGAACCTTGGTATAAGGAAGACGCTACAAACGGTAGTGGAAAGCAGTTTGATAAGTCGATAATGAACGCCATGGAAGAATTCCGATAAGTTCGAATAGTCCTTCAAAGAACCAAAGAGAATAAAACTCACCAATTTTCAGAAAACAATTTATCTCCTTCTATTCCATTAGACGCCTATTAACAGGCTAAAAAAATACTTTGGCATAGCTTGGGATATAGTATGGAAGAACATTTTGACATTTATACGGTGATAAATTAATTATAGGATGGATTATTGCTCTTTCATGATTTATATTGGTATATCATAGTTCCATTCTAAGTGTTTTTTGCTAGATTTGAGTAATCTTAAAATCCATATTCCTAAGTGATCCCTTTGTTGCTGCGGGTAGGCGTTTGTAGGGTGACATTAGGAGGTGGTTTTAGGCATCATAGGTGACTCTGAGCTAGCTACCCACCAACATCTTAGATGGCTACCGATGATCTTTATTGGGAATGTGAGATCTATGAAACGTATTTTAGTTTAGATGACACAATGTATCATGATGATATATAATATACGCCCTAGAGTATTCCAAACAAAAATTTTATGAAACAGATTTTAATTTGTCTAGTACTAAATATTACGATGATAGAACATATAAACCAAAGTATTCTAAAAAACGATTTGATGAGATAGTTCGCTCAATATAATAGTGGAAAGAATAGTGTAAACATACCAGCCATTTAGTCAACTACCCATGTATCAGAGCCGGAACATCTATTCCCTTTATCTCTTCTACAAATTGTGTAATCAGCCAGTTCCTTTTTGAACGGTAGAGATCTGCAGAACTGTTCCGGTATTTTGATTTATTATAAAGAAGTTTGTATTTGATTTGGTATGTTAGATAAGTTTTATGTATATTTATTGATAATTTTATGCATGATAGTTTGTATTTACTTTGGTGTTGGTGTATTTGATCACTATGTATATTATGACAAATTGATTATAAGACGGATTCTTGTTCTCTCATAACTTATATTGGTATATCATAGTTTTCATTCTAAGTGTCCCCTGCTAGAATTGAGTAATCTTAAAGCCCAGATTTCTAAGTGATCCCTTTGTTGCCGCAGGTAGGCGTTTGTAGGGTGACCATCAAGAGGTGGTTTTAGGCACCATAGATGACTCAGATCTAGCTATCCACCGACATCTTAGATGGCTACTGATGACCTTTATTGGGAATATGAGATCTATGAAAAGTATTATAATTTAGATGACAACATGTATCATGATGATATAATATACGCCACAAAGTATTCCGAACAAAAATCTTATGAAACAGATTTTAATTTATCTAGTACTATGTATTGTGATGATAGAATTTATAAACTAAAGGATTCTAAGAAACGATTTGATGAGGTAGTTCGCTCAATAGAATATTGGAAACAACAGAGTAAAAACCCTGATTTAACTGCAAAAGAGATAAATGACAATATACTTGAAAAGATATATAAAAAATTTAAAGATTTACTAAGTCATTTTAGATATAAGTTAAACCAAGAAGAGATTGAACCTAGTGCCATAAACAAAGTAACTGTGGAGGATAATACGGTGAATAAAGAAAATGATAGTAATCTCCCTGTAGAAAAGGAAAATAGATGTAGCAACCTATCACAAGTTAGTGACAAAGAAAATACTAATGAGGCAATTGAAGAGGATAATAATAACCTAAGTGGTCCCTCACAAACTGAAAATCTAATGAAGAATAGTTACCAAAGTGGTAAATATGAGGTAGAGAGAATAAATGAAGAATTCATCTTAAGTTCTGAAGAATCTTTTGACAAAAAAGAAGAGTGTACAGTAGGATACAATGAAGTAATTTCTATTCTAGATCAAGTAAAAAAATAAAGGTGGTAGTAGAAAAGTTAGATCATATTAATAGTTTAGAAACCAGTTTAAAACAGAAGAGACCAAGTCAACAAATTGATATGATGCAAGTCAAGAAAACATACTCCAAACAAGAATATGATTTGATAATTGAACTGATTAATTATTGGAAAGAACTATATAATGATCCGAAATACACTATTCAGGAGAAAAACCATCTAGTAAATAGGATATACGAGACATACCTCTAGTATAAAAATTTGTTACACCATTTCGAGTTTGACCCTGGAATATACAATTTGGATAAAGATCTAAAAAATGAGAGCATCACGAATTCAGGGAATAAAGCTGTGAGGAGACTACACATGATAAGTACAAGACAGAATCTGAAGAGAATAGCAAATCTGACAATGAACTGATATATGTTAGGAAAGATAGTAAATCCTCAAATGACTCGAGTGATTTACAAATAAAAGGAAATATGAGGTTTAATGATTCAAAGAGTGTGCCATAAGGTGGAACTCATCTGGATCTGTCTAATATACACTTAAAGTATAGACAAAAAACCATAAACAACCGGGCACAGAATCCAGCAATAATCGTCACAACTCACAAGGAAATATGGATAAAAGAAAGGTTTTTAAATCACATTTCAAGAACCCTTCAAGAAGATGTACTATCATGTATAGACTCAGAAGAAGGGAAGGGAAAAAGTAAGCAAAAGGAGTGGGTTGAAAACAACAAATCCATTAGATCCGAGGATATCCCCACTAACCTCATAAAAATCATGAAAGAAAATTTATGTGAATTAATAAATGACAAAGCTTATGAGCAAGTAATCCTCTATGCATTATCTAAAATTGAACTATGTGAATTCGAATAATACTGTTAAACGTTCTCAAAATACTTTTACAAATTAGAATACGATATGACACGAAACTGGCTTGATCCGTTCTTTCACAAGCTCCAAGTCCGTGGGATACTAAAACACAAAACGGATACCTAGATTACCTAAAACAAAACGAGAAAGAGGACAATTTAAGACACCATATTCGCTATGCCCTTAATATAAAAACTTATAAAGAAATGAAAAACACAATCAATAGCTCTGCTAAAGTGAGGAAATGTTGTGAGATGATAATTCGTGAGGAATGAAAAAAAAGAAGTAAGAAAAGACCAAAATCATTTGAATAAGAAATAAAGAAAAAGAGACAACAGCAGAGCCTGTTAGAACTGTTGAACGCTGGAAATAATTTTCTAAAAAAATTGACTAAGTAAGAAATACTACTATTGAAAAAACTAGATAAAAATCAAGGTTTTGTCTGGACGGACGAAGATAAAAGAATTTTAAAACAGCAAGCTGAGAATGGTCCAGAAGTTTACCTATCAAAACTTTCTCGATGGAGGCCATGGAGAAAGAAAATGGGGTTTATTAAGAATAACAAATATATTCAGAAGTGTCATGACACCTCTACCCAAGTGGGTAAAAGAAAATGCAAGTATTTTGTATGTGACGAAAAATGACACTATCCTAGAAATGGAAAAGATGCTCAAAAAATAATAAAGCAAAATTTAAAAGTCTGCCTTGGAAAAATCTCTCCTCCGAATATAGTACTATGCGAGAGAAATTTGGAGTTTGAGATAATCCCTATAATTAACAATGAGTCAGATATTATCACTCTCCTAACACCAGGATTAGACAATATAACGTTAGGAAATGCAGTTGGGAGAAAAGCAGCCTTTAGCCCAAGAGACATCAAAAAACAAATAAAAAATAATAGTAAATTCTTAATGAAGTAAAATGCTAGTAATATATCAATCAACCTTTTGAAGATGAGAAATATGGTGAGTAAGGAAAAAACTATAGCAAATAGTATCCCTATTTTAGCAGCATTTGTTGTATACGTGAATACCAACTAGGTATCTACGCAATACAGGATAAATATTATAAACAGGTATTCAATGAATCATGCAGCAGACATTACTACTCCTGTGAGAATGCTATATCGCTTTAGAATTCATGCATGACAGAATAAATAAAAGTAATAAGCCAAGAAATTCCGGAGCTAAAAAAGGTTTGGGAATCACACCAAAGAATAAATCCTAAGGTTGAAAATAATCGCAACTTTCAGCAGCATATGAGGCAAGGATAAAAAAAAGAAGCTGTTTATCCTCACTGAATCAAGTAAGAATCCAGGATTGCAGTACAGGATCTTAGCATAAGAAGATTCGTAGGAGTGCAACATCTCCAGAGAAGAAATGGATACAGAAGTAGAAGTCGACATAGCCAAAGAAGCTTACAATAAAAGAGTCGCCGCACAAATACTACTAAAGCAATTACCTGAAGATAGCAATCCAACAGTTGGTCTACCGGGAGATGAATTTTGAAAGTTTGACTATAATAGTACGCCAGAACTAACCCATAGGGTTAGAGATACACACTCTAAAATAGCCAACAAGAATATTAATCTTCGTAATGTTGAGGACACTATGACCATGAACCAACAACAACATAATTGAATGTCCAAATGTAAGACATGCATCAAGCAATTCGTTTCGTAACAAGCGCTCGGTGGCCACCAGACATGCCACAAGCGGACAAGGGCGGAAATGCCACATGTTGCACCAAACAAGTCTAAAGTGCGTAAGTGCACCGTCTGTGAAGTCAAATTTGCAGTGGGGAAAGCTCTTGGGGGGCACATGACACAAAGCTAGGAATGATCAAGAATGTTCTAGCGGAAAGAAGGGTTTGTGCTTAGATCTGAGCTTGGAACCCTCTAATTATGCCAACAAGGTAAGACGACCATGCATCTCCAAATTTGGCAAAAATTTCAGCCTCTGGTAATTTTTACAACCTTTTGAAAGTATACTCATATAGATATCTCATGTAAATATAGCCTATTTAAAAAAAAAAACAGAGAGATCCTGTAAAGACCAAAGCTGCTAAAAAGAATAGTTTGGCATTTAAGCCCAAATGAAATTCTTGACAACTCATCATACTGAGGGAAATGTATGACTAACCCAACTCAAACGGTAGTTGGTAAAGCCAAGTCAAATCTGTTGATAGCTGGGCGTTTGCTAAAAACTCCATGACAACTCATCATGCTGAGAAAAATAGCATGACTAGTCGAACTCAAACGGCAATTGCTAAAGGCAAATCAAATCCATTGATAGCTGGGAGTTTACTAACAATCTCATGACAACTCATCATGCTGAGAAAAATAGCATGATTAGCCCAACCAAACGGTAGTCGGTAAAGGCAAATCAAATCTGTTGATTGCTAGGGATTTGTTAAAAATCCCATAAGATTTGACATTCACAGGCCAAAGACACCATCAAAATAGAAGCAGTAAAATTCTCTACAAAAGTCTTGACAATCGATATCTACAGAAAGATTTCCTGCAAAAAGTGCCTGACAAAACAGCCTGATATAACCGAAAGGAGCCTGATACAGACGGCAAGAGGCTAATATACCCAAAAGAGAAAAGGGAGGTATGATTAAAACCTCCTTCATGATTAAAGATGCGGGCCCCTCCCAAATGGAATCCAAGGAGTCCAAGACTTCGGCAAGAAATTGAAAATTTCGGTAAGAAAGAATCTCTCCTATAAATAGAAGGCTTCTTGGAGAGATCAGGGCAGATTGAGAGGAGCAGGCTAAGATTTCAGATTGAGACTAAAATTTCAAATTAAGCTTGAGATTAGAGAAAACTTTCGATACCATTCTCCATCACCATCATCTCACATCGCAATCTGCCTCCATCAACAACATCCACCTTCCTTCTCATTCTCTCCACCATCTTTTCGGTCTTGTGCCACCCAATCCGACCACGTGTATAGTTCCACCACATATGTATAATTAGTGTGCGACAGTAGTAATATGTGAGAGTGTGCTTGTATTTTCATTTTAGTAGTTGTTTACCCCTGGTATCCCTACTCCTGTTTAGTGTGCTTGTCTTAACCCCTGGTACCAGAGCAATATGTGGTTGAATTATACAGGTGGTCATATTGGGTGGCACAAGACTAGAAAGATTGTGGAGAGATGAGAGGGAAGGTGGATGATGTTGATGGAGGATGATGGCGATGGGAGATGATGGTGATGGAGATTGGTGTCGGATGTTTTCTCTACTCTCAACCTCAATATGAAATATTAGCCTGGTATCTTAACCTGCTCTTCTAAATTTGCTCGAAGCCTTCTATTTATAGGAGAGATTCCTTCCTACTGAAGTCTCCGATTTCTTCTTGCCGAAGCCTTGGACTCTTTAGATTCTATTTGTGTGGGGCCCGCATCTTTAATCATGAAGGAGTTTTTAATCATGCCTCCCTTTTTTCTTTTGGATATATCAGGCTCCTTTTGGCTGTATCAGGCTATTTTTGTCAGGCACCTTTTGCAGGGAATCTTTCTATTGATGTCGATTGTCAATGCTTTTTGAAGAGAATCTTATTACTGCTGCCTTGTTGATGCCGTTCATGGATGTAAATAGTGATATCAATCATCTTTTTGTGGAGAATCTTGCTGCTACTATCTTGATGATGTTTTTGGCCTGTGAATGTCAAATCTTATGGGTTTTTTAGCAAATTTTCAACTATCAACGGATTTGATTTATCTTTACCAACTACCGTTAGAGTTGGGCTAGCCATGCTATTCCCCTCAGCATGATGAGTTATTACGGAATTTTTAGCAAATCCCCAGCTATCAACAGATTTGATTTGTCTTTACCAACTACTGTTTGAGTTGGGCTAGTCATACTATTTCCCTCAGCATGATGAGTTATCACGGAGTTTTTAGCAAACCCCTAACTATTAACGGATTTGATCTGCCTTTACCAAGTACCATTTGAGTTGGGCTAGCCATGCTATTCCCCTCAGCAAGATGAGTTGTCATGAGATTTTTAGCAAACCCCGAACTATCAGCGGATCTAATCTGCCTTTACCAACTACCGTTTGAGTTGGGCTAGCCATGCTATTCCCCTCAGCATGATGAGTTGTTAAGAATTTTGTTTGGGCTTTAAATGCCAAACTATTCCTTTTCCCATTACTTTAGTAGCTTTGGTCTTTACAGGGTCTCTTTTTTTTATCAGACTATTTACATGATGAAGTTGTGAAAATTATCTAAGGGTAAAGTTTTTGTTGAACCTGGAGATGCGGGATCGTCCCATTCTCTTGGCAAAACTAGAGGGTCCCAAGCTCAGATCCAAACACAAAGCACTCTTGCCACTAGGACTTTCTTGACTATCTCTAGCCCCATACGTCCTCATGTGCCCCCTAAGAGCCTTCCCGTTCATAAACTCGACTACACAGATGGAACACTTGTGCACTTTAGACTTGCTTACCATATCATGTAGCTTTTATGGTCTCGACAGCCTGTGGCTTGTTTGGTGGCGACCGAGCGCTTGGAACAAAGCAAATTGCTTGCTGCATGCCTTACATTTGAACACTCGTTGTTGATGATATTGGTTCATGGGCGTAGTGTCATCTATTTTAGAGCGTGTATCTTTGCCCCTATTGTTTGCTTTTGTACCATAATCGCTGAGCTTTCCAAACTCCTCCCCTAGAAGACCAACTGCTAGATTGCTATCTTTATGTAACTACTTCATTTGTTTTTGTACATAGGCTTCTTTAGGGTGGGCTTCTTTGGCTATGTCAACTTCTACTTCTGTATCCATTTCTTTTCTGGAGATGTTGCACACCTGTAAGTCTTCTTGTGCTAAGATCCTGAACTGCAATCCTGGATTCTTGCTTGATTAAATGAGAATGAGCAGCTTCCCTTTTTATCCATGCCTTATATGCAGCTTCTTTTTTGATCCTTACCTTATATGCTGCAGAAAAGCGCGATGATTTCCAACCTTAGGATTTATTTTTTGGTGTGATTCCTAGGCTCCCTTTTGCTCCGGAATTTTTTAGCTTATTACTTTTGTTTCTTTTGTCATACACGGATTCTGGAGTGATATAGCATCCTCACAGGAGTAGTAATGTCTGCTGCATGATTCATCGAATATCTGTTTATAATATTTATCCCGTATTGTGTAGAAACCTGGCTGGTATCCTATATATACAATAAATACTACTGGAATAGGGATACTATTTGCCATAGCTTTTTCCTTACTATGTTTCTCATCTTCAAAAATTTGATTGATATATTACTAACATTTTCCTTCCTTAAGAATTTACTATTATTTTTTATTTGTTTTTTGATGTCTTCTGAACTAAAGGTTGCTTTTCTCCTTACTGCATTTCCTAACGTTATGTTATCTAATCCTGGCGATAGGAGCGTGTTAATATCTGACTCATTGTTCATTATAAGGATCATCTCAAATTCTGAATCAAGTTCGCATAGCACTATATCCGAAGAGAGATTTCTTTTTTAAGGCAGGCTTCTAAATTTTGCTCTATAACTTTCTGAGCATCTTTTTCATTTATGGGATGTTGACCTTCTTTGTCACACACAAAATACTTGCATTCCCTTTTACCCATTTGTATAGAGGATTCATCACACTTCTGGATATATTTGTTATTCTTGATAAATCTCCTTTTCTTTCTCCATGGCCTCCATCGAGAAAGTTTTTCAGACACAGGTTTAGGTAGGTAAACTTCTGGGCATTTTCAGCTTGCTGTTTTAAAACTCTTTTATCTTCATCCGTCCAGATGAAATCTCGATTTTTATTTAGTTTTTTCAATAGTGGTATTTCTTACTTAGTCAATTCCTTTAGAAAATTCCTTCCATAATTCAACAGTTCTAGCAGACTCTGCTGTTGCTTTTTATTTTTTATTTTTTCTTCAAACAGTTTTGGTTTTTCCTTGCTTTCTTTTTTCTATTTCTCACTATTACAGCATTTCTTCCTTTTAGAAGAGTTACTGATTGTGTTTTTCCTTTTCTATAAATTTTATATTAAGGGTATAGTGAATATGGTGTCCTAGAATGTCCTCTTGCTCAATTCGTTTTAGGTAATCTAGGTATCCGTTTTGTGTTTTAGTAACCCATAGACTTGAGTGCTTGCAAAGAAATGGATTAAGCCAGTTTTGTGTCTTATCTAATTTGTAAAAATATTCTGAAAATAATTTGCAAAATTCTTCAAACACACATACTTCGCATAATTCTATTCTGAATAACGCATGAAATATTTGTTACTCTTAGGCTTTGTTATTTATGAATCCACATAAATATTCTTTTATGATTTTTATGAAGTCAGTAGGGATATCTTCAAACCTATCAAATTTATTATTTTCGACTCATTTTTGCTTATCTTTTATTTCCTTTGAATTTATCCATTGCAATACATCTTCTTGTAAGGTTTCCATGATGTAACTGACAAATCATTTTTCATCCCATGCCCAGGTGCAGGCTGTGCACCTGCCCAGGGCTCACAATCTAAAGGGGCCCATTGGCCCAAGGTACACTGTACACATGTACAGTAATTTTCAACGGTTAGTTTTTTTTTTTTAATTTATTTCTTCAAATGGCTTGTTTTTAACTCAATGGTAGACTCCATTCCAAAACAAAAACCACACTAAACCAATATCTCCTCCTCTCTCCCTCTCTTTATCTCTATAAATATTTCTTGTTATTAGGTTGTCGAATGTGTTGGCTCCCAGCTATTCTGGCATTCTGCTACTTGGTTCTTTTCAAGGTGCTTTTGTTCTTTTTTCTTATATAATTTTGTTATATTTTTTCTCAAAAAAATGTTTTCTCAAAAACATTTGTCTGGGAGTGAAAAAAGAAAAGAAAAGAAAACAAATAGAGCAGTTAATACAATCACAAAGGGGAGCTATGGATAAATTTGTTAAAATAGCAAGTTCCTCTAATGAAAATTTGGATGGATTAAGTGATGATAATGTTGAAAATTCAAATGAAAATGTAAATGAACAAAATCAAAATAATGTGGATATTGATAATTTGAGTGAGCATAATGATGTACCAAATGAATCTATTATTGAAAATGTAATAGTTGATGAACAACTAACCCATTCTTTTGATATTTATGATCCTAAAAATTGTGATAATCTTGATAATAAATCAAGAGACATTTTGGTTAAAAAATGGCCTATTAGAGAATTGAATCTTGTGTTTCCTTTAGATAACACATCTAGGCATTTTTCATATAGTTATTATACTAGGAAGTTAAGTAATAGAGAGACTAGTGATCGAAAATGGTTGGTTTATTCTAAACATGTGGATAAAGTATATTGTTTTTGTTGTAAGTTGTTTAAATCTAATAATAATAAAACTGCATTAGCAACTCCGAGAGCGTTATATATGCCATGTGCTTGTCATAGTCTTAATCTTACTCTTAGTGATATGGCACATTCTTGTGTTAAAACTGTTTCATTTTTTGGGATTGTTCAACGCATATATACTTTATTTTCTAGCTCTCCTAAAAGATGGAAGGTTTTACTTGATAATATTTCAAATATAACTGTGAAATCTTTGTCTAATACTCGTTGGGAGAGTCGAATAAAAAGTGTCAAAACTATTAGATTTCAAGCTCCTCAAATAAGGTTGGTTTTGTCAGAGTTATCAAAATCTTGTGATGATGCAAAGACAAAGAGTGAAGCAGAAAATTTGGTTAGTGCACTTGAGTGTTTTGAGTTTTTACTTGGTATGGTTATTTGGTATGATATTCTATTTGCAATTAACATGGTAAGTAAAAAGCTGCAATTCAAAAAAGTTGAAGTCATTGGATGATAATGAATTAAGAGAGTGTTGTATTAATTTTGCCAATACTTTTTCTCATAACAATGTGTCAGATGTGGATTTAGATGATTTTTTTCTGAACTAAAAGTGTTGAAGATGACTCTGCCAAATATGTCAATGTCATCAGTTGAAATTCTTGAGTATGTCAAAATTACAGATTGCTATCCTAATGTTTCCATTACTTATCGAATCTTATTGACAGTACCTGTGACTGTTGCATCAGTAGAGAGAAGTTTTTCAAAATTGAAATTGCTGAAAATCTATTTGAGGTCATCAATGTCACAAGAAAGGTTGAATGGTTTGGCGATTTTATGTATTGAGAAGGAAATGTTGGACAATATTAATCTTGATACTATTATTGAGGATTTTGCATCTAGAAATGTCCGAAGGAATTGCTTTTTATGAATTATGATTAGTTTTTGTAATGGCAAAACTATGTACTAAATTTTAATTTTGGTAATGAAAATATTTATTTAAAATTTTAATAAGACTTGTTAGGATCCCTTTCTCATTTCGCCCCGGGCCTCTAAAATGTTAGGACCGGGCCAGACCATGCCTCTTTAGAGTTTGTGATTATGATTGCTAGGGATTGTTCCAAGTCATCTATGACCTTTCGTTTATCCATAAAGTGTATATCCAGATAATTTTTTCCATTTGTAAATCACTCAAGTTTATTGTAGATTTACTATCTTCTCTGACATATATCAGCTTATTGTCAGATTTAATATTCCTTTAGATTCTGTCCTATACTCATCATGTAAAATTTCCTCACAGTCTTCGTTTTTTTAATTTGTGATGCTCTTATTTTATAGATTCTCATCTAAGTTGTATATCCCAGGGTCAAACTCGAAATGGTGTAACAAATCTTTGTACTGGAGGTACGTTTCTTGTATCCTATTCATTAGATAGTCTCTCTCTCTTGAATAGTGCTATTTTTATCCCTATACAACTCTTTCCAACAATTAATTAGCTCAATTATTGAGTCGTATTCTTGTTAGGAATATGTTCTTTCGACTTGCGTATTAATTTTTTGACTTGGTTTGTCTGTTCTACACTGTCGATATGATCTAACTTCCCTACTACTTCCTTTATCTCTTTTACTTGTTCAGGAGCAGAAATTATTTCATCGTATCCTATCGTATATTCTTCCACTTGATCCGAAAGTTCCTTAGTTCTCAAAATGATTTCTTCAATTGTTCTTTCTACTACATAATTATTTTCTTGGCTGTTATCAGAAGGTTCTTTGAAATATAAAATATTTTTTCATAATCATTTTCTTTTTCTACTAGAAGGTTACTATCATTTTCTTTATTCGCGTTTTATCTTCCTAAGTTACTTTGTTTACGTCACTAGGTTTGATCTCTTCTTAGTTCAACTTATATTCAAAATGACTTAGTAAACTTCTAAATTTTTAATTGATCTTTTCAGGTGTATTATCATTTATCTCTTTTGCAGTTAAGTCAAAGTTTTTTACTCTGTTGTTTCTAATATTCTATTGAGCGAACTACCTCATCAAATTATGTTTTAGAATACTTTAGTTTATATTTTCTATCATCGCAATACATAGTACTAGATAAATTAAAATCTGTTTCATAAGTTTTTTGTTCAAAATACTTTGGGGCGTATATTATATCATCATGATACATGGTGTCATCTAAACAAGAATACATTTTATAGATTCACATCCCCAATAAAGGTCATCGGTAGCCATCTAAGATATTGTTGGATAGTTAGCTCTAAGTCATTTACGGTGCTTAAAACCACCTCCTGAGGGTCATACTACAAACGCCTACCTGCAGCAACAAAGGGATCGCTTAAAAATCTGGGCTATAAGGTTACTCAAATCTAGCAAAAAACACTTAGAATGAAACTATGATATACCAATATAAGTTATGAGAGAGCAATAATCCGTCTTATAGTTAATTTGTCAGCATATACATGCTGATCTATCACACCAACACCAAAGTAAATACAAATTATCAAGTATAAAATTATCACTAAATATACAAAAAACTTATCTAACATACCAAAAAAATACAAACTATTTTATAATAATTCAAAATATACAATACATACTGGAATAGTACTGGAGAAACTCTGTACAGACTGTAGATCCCTACCGCTCAAAAAGGAACCGGCCGGACTCTGATACCAGGACCTTTGGGCTTTACAGGACTTTTTTTTATATCACCCTATGTACATGCAATATTTACAGGAAATTTTTGTAAAAGTTATCAGAGAGTGAGTTTGATCCATTCATCCGTAGATGAGGTAGGATCATCCCATCCTGTTAGTACAATCTTTTCCTTTGATGGTTTCTTTGGACCAGACTTTGATTTTGGGACTAATTTTTTTATCTTAAAGCCTGATGGAGCAATGCCACATGGAGGTAGAAGGCCCACAGGTTATGAAATTCTTTTCTCGAAGAAGAAGCAATGACGGTATCTGAGGAATAAGTATCGGCTAATTTTGTGCCAGCAGCCACAGTAAGACAGATGATGCAAGCGTTATCCAAAATGATTTGGCGTAAAGGGGATACCAAGAATTGAAAACTGTTTCCGGCCATCTCGTACCGGCGATCGACGAAAGAATGCATTTCACAGGTAAGGCACGAAAATGGGATCCGTTGATTTCATTGTTCATTGCACCATATTCAAATATCTCCACGCTGGATTGTTTGAACAAGCCTTGTTACTACAACGTCGTTACTAAAGAAAGTATGCCATATGAGAGAAGTGAGATGAAGCAAGCGATGGTAAGAGTTCCTACAAAGCAATTGATCCAATCTAGTTGAGACCGATATACCGAGTATGACCAATACGGAAAGGGGACGTAGAACATATTTCTTTATAGGAATCCCTAGACTGAATGAAAATCTTGAAGAAAGATGAAGACTTCCCAATTGACAAAGCTGGTTTCCATCAGACACAATATGAATTGTAATACAACACCCCAAAAAAGGGTAGGCCTACATGTAGTGTTTGTCAGAATTGTAATTCAGTTTGACTGTAAATATCTTTTAGGTTTCTCTCACTTGATTAAAAGTGTCATCCCGAGTTTATTCAGCCAAAGAAGGGGAAAGAAGGAGACGGTTGCTAGGATACTCTACTCAAAGATAGAGGAAAATATATAGAAATGGCATAATACATTGGTGGGGTATGTACTCGGGTCTGATGACTTTCCACATGCAACGTCAAAGACTCCATGCAGAGAATATGAAGGACGAAATGCTTACTAGAGATAGACTCGACGGGATAATGGATACTTTTTCTTTGACGTTCGCAGAAAAGGAAGAGTGTGACAGAGTACTTTAGCTAGGACCGTCGGATCTATCGATGGTAAATTGATCATTCTAAAGAGAGAGATCAGCAAGGCAGCAAGTCTTGTTGGAGTTCCTTTGTACATGGCGGTTACAGGAGAAACCCCCGCTTTTGCAAAGTGCTTTTAGTATAGGTGTCTGCGGCGAAACCTCTTCCGAAAACTGTCAATCTAAAGATGGAAGATGGCTCAGTGGTAGAGCAGCTAGTAAGTCAAGTACGAATGGGTTCCCCCAGTGTGCAACAAATGCTACTCTTTCGTACATCGTCGAGGAAGAGTGCACTCCCTGAGAGAAGGGGTTACACAAGGAGAAAAAAGGAGTGAGTAATAGACGTCTTATAAAAAGACTACGGGCAGAGAGTGAGGAATACGGGCACGTCACTCGCAATAGAGTAGAGGAGAGACTCCGCGCGGGACACATAGCCTTCGCTCGTAATAGAGGAATAAGACGACAAAGACAAGTAAAGACAGGCACAATGCATTCAAAAGAGCAAAACAACGACGGTATCCGGGGGGACACAACCACGAACAACCAGAGGTTATACATCCGAAACGAATATGAGATATCCCCTTTTATACGTCCAAAGAAAGAGATTTGGCATGTGTGAAGTCTGACGTACAGGAAAGCAAGCAGGAGAGAGAGCAAGCGGGGGGGAGGATCATCGATGGAGAAATGATGATCAAGATTAGAGGAATTCCCGAAGAAATGTAGAATGCATCGGAGTGTGGCAAGAGGGGCCACTTTGCTCGTGATTCGTCGGTCAAAGAAGAAAGCGGCCGAAGGTAATTCAGCATCCTCCCCTCACCAAAACAAAGATAGTGAAGATGAGTGGGGAAGGCAAATGAAGTGGGGGGCAAAGACTCTCATTCAAAATACCTAAATCATCTCATGGGACGCTTTGTCATTAGAATAGTGAAGAAGACAATGAAAAGAAGAATAGGTTCTATAAGCTCAACCAGGCGAGTTCGAAATATATTTGAAGAACATGAAAATCAAAAGCAAAAGGCGTTAGTTTTGGTCCCAGTCCATTGAGCTGGTGGAGCTTCGTCGAGCTAAAGAGAGATCAGTAACCAACCACGGTAAGGGGATGAACCGAGGTCGCTCCCTCCCCGTCACCACTCTGTGGGGTAACCATCTCCTCCAGCAATGCCAAGTCCAGTGTCAGCAATTGAACCAACCATTAGCCCCTCCCCTCTTTAGCGAGAGTCAACATCGGTGAGCTTTACCAATAACCAATGTCACGTTAGCTTTCTCATGATGATTTAGGAATAGATCTCCTGACACAGACAGGAACAGAGAACCATGGGAAATATCAGACGTCATCTTTTTCATGCCTTTTGTCTAAGGCTTACCCGATGCAAATAATGGAATGACTACAAAGGAACCAGTTCAAGTTCCAACTGGGCCGGTTACAAGAGCACGAGAAAAGAAGTTCAAAGATGCACTTAATGGGCTGATTCAAGGATTTGGGCTCAAGCAAATTCATGGAGGCCCATTGAGGATGGTTCATAGATTATGATCACAAATTTGCCCAAATTTGTTTGAATCAATATAATTCAACTATTAGAAGAATCCGAACAAAGCTGATTGTTTCCTTTTCTATTGTGGGCGTGTGATCAGCAAAATTAAGAGCTGATTGTTCCTTTTGTTTCATTTCTATTTCTGATTGTTTTCTTTTTTTATTATGGACGTGTGATCAGCCAAATTAAGGGGCTGATTGTTTTCTTTTATTTTGTTACTATTTCTGGAACTTTTCTTATATTTTTTTAGCCTATTAATAGGCGTCTAATGGAATAGAAGGGAGATAATTGTTTTCTGAAAATTCGTGTGTTTTATTCTCTTTGGTTCTTTAAAGGATTATTCGAACTTACCGGAATTCTTCCGTGGCATTCATCATCGACTTATCAAACAGATTTCCACTACCGTTTGTGGCATCTTTCTTATACCAAGATTCTTATTTCGCATTAAACAACGGGTTGAGGTCAATTATACCGAGTTTCTTGTTTTTGTTGAAGCAACTGGTCGAGGTCTCCCAACCAAACCTGATCGTGGACGTTCTTAGATTTTTCTTTTGTTTTACGGGTCTCATTATTCTTAACGGGGTTCGCATCATTTGGTATCAGAGCCAAGAATTTCTCGTCTCAGGTTTGCCTATCCTATTTAAATTTAGTTTCCTTTTCTTATCTGGCCGAATTTGTTGTGGCCGAATGGGTTGTAGCTCTAGGTTCAAATTTTGTTGTTTCCTTGTGCTTTAATTCCGTGCTCTTTAGCTTTCCAAAATTCGGTTTAACATATCATAGTTTAGCCGAATTTTTTCTTTTACCCCATTCTTATCGTAATCTGTTTGCTCTAATCTTAATTCGAAATCTTGTTCTGTTATTAATGAAAGAAAGAATCTGATCATTAAAAAAAAAACAGAAAGGGGTAAAAAAAAAGAGTAAAAAGATTCGATAAAAAAAATCTTTCGTTTGTTTTCACCCATTTTGGTTCCAATAAGCCCGAAAATCACCTCACCCCAAAGACTAAAAATTTTCATGGAAATTTTACTGAATTGTGCTCTTGAAAATCTAACCATCCATATCCCTTGTTTTCTTACCTTTTGAACTTGAATTCTCTTGGTGAGTTCTTGGTGAATTATTTCTGAAATTTTGAATATTGTTTATATAGTTTCAAAAGAACTGAAAGAGAATTATCGAGTGGAAAAAGGCAAGAGTGGTGAGCATATTAGAGGGTAAAAGCCGATTATACTTAGTGAAACATGAGTGGAATAGAGTGAATCATTCTTTGAGTGAGCACGAGAGTGTGTCAGGTCTTTTCCTTTTTGTTTTCTAACTTTGATTTGTAGCAATCATGTCTCACAACAGTGAAAAGAGTATCGCGAAGGTGCTACAGGGATGGCTAACC
This sequence comes from Dracaena cambodiana, assembly GCA_036321105.1. Classification (NCBI taxonomy): domain Eukaryota; kingdom Viridiplantae; phylum Streptophyta; class Magnoliopsida; order Asparagales; family Asparagaceae; genus Dracaena; species Dracaena cambodiana. Next base: position 13,144,977 of record JAYEPQ010000013.1, on the reverse strand, counting down.
CAAAGATGCTCGTGGAGGCCATGATGAGTGAGATTAGGCGTGCGATGAGATTAGAATTGGACAGGTACATGAGCGGATTGATCGGATGGAGAATACACATTTGGAGCAGCCACAAAACACTCTTAAAGTGCGTATGAGGGAAAGAGTTCAACATCGGGGAGGGAGAGATGAAGATAGAGAGTATTATAGGGCTGGTTTTGATGAAGAAGAAGATCGGGATTCAGTTGTTGGTAATAGGAGATATGTTGGGCGGTTTAGAGAAGATAAGAATTGGGAAGATAACAACTTGGGTAGTATTAAGATGAAAATTCCAGCGTTTCAAGAAAGAAACGACCCCAAGGCTTATCTTGAGCAGGAGAAATAGGTGGAGTTAGTGTTCGATTGCCACAACTACTCTGAGATGAAAAAGGTAAAAATTGCTGCCATTGAGTTTTCCGACTATGCTATTGTGTGGTGGGATCAATTAGAGTTGAACAGGCAGCGAAATAGGAAACGACTGGTAGAGACGTGGGAAGAGATGAAAATAGTGATGAGGAAGTGGTTTGTGCCCAACCATTACCACTGGCTATACATAAAATTGCAAACGCTCCGACAAGGTAACCGGAGTGTGGAAGATTATCATCAAGAGATGGAGATTACTATGATCCGGGCTAATATCGAAGAAGACCGAGAGGCTACTATGGCTAGGTTCTTGAATGGTTTGAATCAAGAAATTCATGATAGGGTGGAGATGCAGCATTATGTGGAATTAGAGGATATGGTGCACATGGCCATCAAGGTGGAGCAACAACTCAAGAGGAGGGGTAGTACATGTGCATCCCATAATTCAGGTTTTTTCCCATGAAAACCGAGTCATGAGAAGAAAGAGGAGAAACCAGCTGTAAAATCTAAATTCGAGCCAAAACAGGAGACAACCAACCATAGTACTCAAGGTAAATCTGACCCTTCCACTTCTCAAAATCGTGACATTAAGTGATTTAAATGTCAAGACAGGGGTCACATAGCAAGTCAATGCCCGAACAAAAGAGTCATAGTGATAAGGGGTAATGGAGAGATCGAAACTGACGACGAGTCCGATACTGGCTCTATGCCACCATTGGAGGACGTGGATGATGAAGAATATGCTGTCCAATGTGAAGTGTTGGTGTCAAGAAGACTTCTAAGCTTGCAAGAAAAAGAAGTTTAAGAAGTGCAGCGGGAGAACATCTTTCATACTAGGTGCTACGTCAAAGACAAGGTGTGTAGTATGATTGTTGATGGAGGAAGTTGTACTAATATTGCAAGCACAACCTTGGTGAAGTAATTAGAACTGCCAATACTGAAACATCCTAGGCCATACAAGTTACAATGGTTGAATGATAGAGGCGAGGTAAAAATGAATAAGCAGGTTTTGGTTTCATTCCGCATCGGAAATAATGAAGATGAAGTTTTGTGTGATGTAGTTCTGATGCAAACTGGACATTTGCTATTAGGCCGACCGTGACAATTCGATCGGAGAGTTAAGCATGATGACTTCACCAACAACTACTCATTCGTGCTCAACCAAAAACCCATCACTTTTGTGCCGATGACAGCGAAACAGGTTTATGAAGATCCAGTGAGGTTGAAAAAAGAGAGTGATCAAAAGAAAGAGAGTGAGCAACAGAAAAAGAGTGAAAATCGGAGAGTGACCGAGCAAAATAAGAGAGAAAAAGAAAATCAAAATTCAACCATTGAGAGAAAATCAGAGAGAAAACAAAAGAATTTAATGCAAAAGTGAGTGAGATTAAGCGAGTAATGTTTTCAAATCAGCCGATGATTGTACTTTTGTACAAAGAGGTATTTTTAAACACTAACGAACTTAACCCTGCTTTGCCCAGTTCTGTTGTTTCTCTTTCGCAGGAATTTGAGGATGTCTTTCCCGAGGAAACACCACATGGATTACCTCCAATTCGAGGGATTGAGCATCAAATTCGAGGGATTGAACATCAAATTGAAGTCGAAAAAGATGCTATAGGAGGCCGAGTAGGGTTCGACGCTCCTATCGCTAACGCGCAGGATGATCGTAGACCACCCTCTCCGTCAGGAAGCCAGAAGAGAACTGGAAGCTCCTTTCTGAGAGTCTATGCAAGCCTATTGCATCGTAAAATCCCGTGCTTATGCAGAATGAGTTGTTGCAGTCGATGAGTGAAACAACTCCGTCGATGGGAAACCTATCAGCATTCCGATCGGTGTCTTTCACGATTGCAGATTCTCATTTATGATATGATGATGGATTCGGAGAATTTTTTTTATGACATTCTCATATTCTCTGATATTCGTCAAGCAAACTCCCATATGCTGGTTTTGTATCGAAGTTGGCTACATCAGATTAGGAAGAATTGGTCAACACATGCAACGCTAAAAGCGCATGATAGGCGGAGGAACGAACAACACAGCCTAGACAAGAGGAAGGTGACAAGGATACCGGGCTACCACAACTGGGGGAACGGATTGTACGGAGAATAAGGAAAGGAGTCGAGGCCGAAGGGGTTGCGCAATCTGATCAATGCATCCGTTTTGAAGCATCGCTGGGGTAAGTGACGACCTTTCCGGTAATGACGAAAGATTGATGGGCAAATTCCGGCATCTCCCATGTTTGAATGAGGGGGAAGAGCATGAGGTCTTGCAGAACCTTCTCTTTTTCGGAATAGGAATCCGCATGACGAAAGCGTAACCGTCACTACTGTTGTTACTCGTCAGTCAGCTGGCTACTAGGCAACTACTTCTCGGGTTACCATTTCCCTATTGGTCACACTCCCCTCGCTCTACTAGTGGTGAGTATGCTCCAGAAAATGAAAGCAACCTAAGGGTGCAAACTAGGAAAAAGAAAATCAAGCCAATCGAGTAAGAAAGCACAAGTATCAATTCCATCAGGAAAGGGAGTCCCAATGGCTCTTCTCTTGAAGAAGCTATGCCTGGGGAGGAAAAGCGGTGATGTGATGGCCGAAGGGCAAAAAACCAAACAAAGTCATATTTGTCCGGGTTGGGTGGGAATAATAGACGCAATTTTTTGTGGGGATAGAAAGTTCGGTATTCCTCCCTGTGCGGGAGTGATAAAGATGCTTCTTACTATCTTAGCAACTGGATCTGAGACTGTAGCAACAACTGATGTATTTTCGACTTCTGTGACTCTTTATGCTACTCTTGCTATCTCTGCCCCTATTGCTGCAACCTTCGATCCAGTTATTGGAGTCAGTGTTGCTTCCATTACTTTTGCAATATATGAAAGAGGTACCAGAACCTCTCTCTCTATTTCGAAAAGCGTCAGGCTCGTTCTTCGAAGGGATCGAAAGGCGATGGGAGACCCGGCTTCGGGGACGTTTGTATACCTATAACGGGACACCAATATCATACCCGATTGGATAGAAGTCGGAACACCACTAGATATAGAACTGTTGCTGGTGGAACCAAAACAGCCCAAAGATTCGATCCTGTTGTCGGTATATAGATAGGGACTACATAGATGTGCATCCCGTGATGGCTATAGATTGTCTCTCCACTTGATTTTGATCTGAAATTCGTTTTTCTACTAGAGAATCTAGACCTACAACTAGAAACCCTCTGAGGTGTGTATGTGCTTAGGCAATGAAAAAGAAATTGGAAGAAGTTTAGGGGCACCACATTTCGTTGACCTAGTAGATCCAGTAGATGATGGACACATTCCAGTAGTTTGAGTTAAACCTGGAGAAGAAGGCAGCAGCTGACCTTATCTCTAGGTCCGTTTTCTATGTTTCCATCGGGAGCAATGATTTTATACATTACTATTTGCGGAATCTGTCAAATGTGCAATCCTTGTACATGCCATGAGAGTTCATCCAGCTTCGTCGCAGCCACTGTCAAGCAGGAAATCTAGGTCTTCTCATCTTTCATTGACATAATACCTCCGTCGGTAGAGTTAGTTGGGCGTGTGCCAGTTTTCAATCTCCGTGTGATGCCTTGTTTCATATCCATTACTTTGTCATATGGATTATTGAATCATTGAAATTTTATTGGATGCAGGGATTCCATTTTTTGTGGACTGTTCGTCAGTCTTTCATTTTCTGGATGTTTCATTTGCGAAGGATTCAATAGCTTTCCTACTGTATCTCCCAACCTTGTCTATCAATGCCATAGTTTCGGACAAGCTATGTGGTTCTACACCAAATGGCTCCAAAAGCGATGCAGTTGCTACAATGAAACAAAACAAAAGCCACGGGAGAGGATACGTGACGGTATCACATTAGCGCGTCTGGACCAGTGTATGACTCCAGTTGGTTAGTAGACCAGAGGAAAGAAGTTGGTAAGAACGCTATAGATAGAGGCCTTCGATCGAGGTGATTGATACCGATGCTCTTCCTAGGCGACCCTCCTTTTGAAAGGAGCTTTGTTTGCTTCCAAAGCAGGGTCGACTATCGCTGATCCTAAATTTCATTTCCTAAAGTACTAGTAAGAGTTAAGAAAGTACGAGATCGGTTATCTACGAAATTCGAAAGAAAGGTTTGTTGTTCTGAAACCAGCTAGTTTACAGTCTTGTCTTAAATCAAAAACGCATCTCTATAGAGGACGGCGGGTGACACATTGCCCAATTGGGCTTATGCTTGCTTGGTATCTTCAGAAAGATAGCAAACCATAATCATATATGCAATTTCTCTCTCTTTTTGTGTGGAAGTGAAGATAGACCTGAAGGGACAGTAAAGCCGTTTGAGAATCTTTTTTTAATAGACAGTGGGACCTCGTGGCTCGAGCCGCATTTCACGAAGTTAGGCTTTGTCACCCACCATTCGACATGTGACCTAAACAACACACAACTATAGAAAAGCAGAAAACGAAATCTCAAGTGAAAAGACAGTGAGGGTTTTGAAAAGGTATAGGTTGGCCTGAGTTCGTCGATCTGTATCCAGTTTTTCACTTATCCCCGTTCATCGACAGTGGCTTTCCCTCTCCGTCTTCCACCTCTGGAGAGTGTCTTTAAGCTCAGCAATCTCTTTTGAGGCGTCAGTCTGCTATGACCACTTTCCAAAAGATTCGTTTCCAGACGTATTCTAGTTCTGACTCTTTTATGATTAATCATTCTCTGATGAAACAAAACAGAAATCGTCATTTAGTTGGGAAAATAATTCTGATAGTTTCGCTTTCCTTTAGAGTCGACAAATCTCTATCCTCTAACGAACCTCTTCCTCCAGTCACCTATTCTACAAATAAATGATCCATTTCGATGATGAGAAGACAAAGATCCTACTTCTTCACAAGCCTTCTCTAGCACACCCACTCAAAAGAAAAGTTATCTCCACCCCAAAAGGACGAATATTGTGGTGTTATAACAACGGCAGATCAAAGAAGAACTTTCTGAGGAAAAAAAAAGAAAGAGAAAATATTTCCGACATCCGAAGCTCACCGTCAATCCATTATTTTGTTGAGGGTCTGGCACATCATTCCATCCCACGATTTACATAGCGAAGAAAGGCTCGTGCTCGAATACATGACTGCGGAGCACCTATCACTTTTTTTCGGCACAACACTCGAAAATGTTGGGTTGGGACAGCAATGGTGACTGAAACTAGGGAGATGAAGAATGGAATTGAAGAAGGCATAGTCTGACGATAACAGAATAGATAACCAACCAATGAGTGAGTGGCGAATTATATCGAATGGTGATAAAGCCTGACTTCGTGAAATGTGGCTGGAGCCCCAAGGTCCCACTGTCTTTTTTTTGACATATTATTGGCGAAGCCTAGTTTTCCTCCCTCTTTTCACTTCCACACAAAAGAGAAAGACGAATTGCATATATGATATTATGGTTTGCTATCTACCAGAAGATACCAAGCAGAAGAACAATTGGGCGGTGTGTCACCCTCCTCGAAGTCCAAGCTAACTCCCATGTTGATTCCTTTGTTGTGCCTGCCGATTCGATGACTCCGGAAAAAGGTGGCATCGGCTTCTGATTGTCGAAAAAAGGGCCAAGGACATTCCAGGGGAGATATGCGAAAAAATGACTCTCATTTCGAAAGTCAGTGATGATATGCGAAAAAAATGACTCTCATTTCCAATGTCTTGGATCTAAAGTAGATACGACCCTTCACTCTTTGATCTCCTATCTCTTTCGTCACTCCTTTTGGTAGAATGATAAAGAAAAGCACAGTCTCCATCCCGCATAGCTGAAGTCACTTTAAAAGCTAGAAAACCACTCCGATTAGGCTAAAAAAACAAGCTCAGTCAAGCCAATGGAAGACTGGCATTTGATGTCAGAGGAATCAGAAGAGAAACTCTTTTTCATGTTCCATATCCTAGCTTTGCAAACACGTCGATTCGGAGATGGTGCACCATACTTGTAAACAATCACACCAGAAAGAATGGAATACAGACCTAGGATTCATTGGTACCTGACATCGTCGGATTCCTTTTACGATACGGATGTATTCCTATCACCATTGTATGACTTCGTTGTACAATCTTTTTCTTCCATCTGAATATAGAACTGTTGCTGGTGGAACCGAAACAGCCCAAAGATTCGATCCTGTTGTCGGTATATAGATAGGGACTACCCATAGATGTGCATCCCGTGATGGCTATAGATTGTCTCTCCACTTGATTTTGATCTGAAATTCGTTTTTCTACTAGAGAATCTAGACCTACAACTAGAAACCCTCCGAGGTGTGTATGTGCTTAGGCAATGAAAAAGAAATTGGAAGAAAACATAGCTAGTGAACCAATGAAAAAGACATCTATCCCCATCTCTCTTTGATACTGAGGGCTCGTCGATCTGGCTCATATGTAAGGAATTCGACATATGCACTGTATCCCGGAACTTTGCCTTACGGGGGGCCCTGGCTAAAAGGGATAAAGAGAAAAGAAATAAGGGAATTGGAGCGGGAAATAAAAGACACAACAAAAGAAAGCCGCAGCCACATATATCGATGTACAACTCAACTCTAGGCCAAAAAAAGAAAATGGCCTCTAGAAAGAGGGATAAGCCTATCTCATTGAAGTCGAAAAAGATGCTATAGGAGGCCGAGTAGGGTTCGACGCTCCTATCGCTAACGCGCAGGATGATCATAGACCACCCTCTCCGTCAGGAAGCCAGAAGAGAACTGGAAGCTCCTTTCTGAGAGTCGATGCAAGCCTATTGCATCGTAAAATCCCATGCTTATGCAGAATGAGTTGTTGCAGTCGATGAGTGAAACAACTCCGTCGATGGGAAAAGTCCCATCGAAAGACATAAACTCCAACCACGAGTTCGGGGACGTTTGTATAGAGGATAGAATATTGGTTTTTAGACGGAGCGTCGAGAGCCAAGAATAGAGGATAGAGAGCCGACACATAGCCGGGATACAAACGTCCCCGGCTTCGGGGACGTTTGTATACCTATAACGGGACACAAACTCCAGCATGGGTGCTTCATTGCAATCCCCTTGTTTCGGTTTGAGCATTGGATTCGATACCTGCAAGCCATCGGTAAGCTTCAGCTGATTCTGAAGAAGGGATACAAAGACTACGCAAACTAGCGAGTACGATGTCCGACAAGCCAGAGGAAGTCAAAGCGATATTCGTGACGTTCACGCCCTGGCTAAAAGGGATAAAGAGAAAAGAAATAAGGGAATTGGAGCGGGCGATAAAAGACACAACAAAAGAAAGCCGCAGCCACATATATCGATGTACAACTCACCTCCAGGCCAAAAAAAGAAAATGGCCTCTAGAAAGAGGGATAAGCCTATCTCATTGAAGTCAAAAAAGATGCTATAGGAGGCCGAGTAGGGTTCGACGCTCCTATCGCTAACGCGCAGGATGATCGTAGACCACCCTCTCTGTCAGCAAGCCAGAAGAGAACTAGAAGCTCCTTTCTGAGAGTCGATGCAAGCCTATTGCATCGTAAAATCCCGTGCTTATGCAGAATGAGTTGTTGCAGTCGATGAGTGAAACAACTCCGTCGATGGGAAACCTATCAGCATTCCGATCGGTGTCTTTCACGATTGCAGATTCTCATTTATGATATGATGATGGATTCGGAGAATTTTTTTTATGACATTCTCATATTCTCTGATATTCGTCAAGCAAACTCCCATATGCTGGTTTTGTATCGAAGTTGGCTACATCAGATTAGGAGGAATTGGTCAACACATGCAACGCTAAAAGCGCATGATAGGCGGAGGAACGAACAACACAGCCTAGACAAGAGGAAGGTGACAAGGATACCGGGCTACCACAACTGGGGGAACGGATTGTACGGAGAATAAGGAAAGGAGTCGAGGCCGAAGGGGTTGCGCAATCTGATCAATGCATCCGTTTTGAAGCATCGCTGGGGTAAGTGACGACCTTTCCGGTAATGACGAAAGATCGATGGGCAAATTCCGGCATCTCCCATGTTTGAATGAGGGGGAAGAGCATGAGGTCTTGCAGAACCTTCTCTTTTTCGGAATAAGAATCCGCATGACGAAAGCGAAACCGTCACTACTGTTGTTACTCATCAGTCAGCTGGCTACTAGGCAACTACTTCTCGGGTTACCATTTCCCTATTGGTCATACTCCCCTCGCTCTACTAGTGGTGAGTATGCTCCAGAAAATGAAAGCAACCTAAGGGTGCAAACTAGGAAAAAGAAAATCAAGCCAATCGAGTAAGAAAGCACAAGTATCAATTCCATCAGGAAAGGGAGTCCCAATGGCTCTTCTCTTGAAGAAGCTATGCCCGGGGAGGAAAAGCGGTGATGTGATGGCCGAAGGGCAAAAAACCAAACAAAGTCATATTTGTCCGGGTTGGGTGGGAATAATAAACGCAATTTTTTGTGGGGATAGAAAGTTCGGGATTCCTCCCTATGCGGGAGTGATAAAGATGATTCTTACTATCTTAGCAACTGGATCTGAGACTGTAGCAACAACTGATGTACTTTCGACTTCTGTGACTCTTTATGCTACTCTTGCTATCTCTGCCCCTATTGCTGCAACCTTCGATCCAGTTATTGGAGTCAGTGTTGCTTCCATTACTTTTGCGATATATGAAAGAGGTACCAGAACCTCTCTCTCTATTTCGAAAAGCGTCAGGCTCGTTCTTCGAAGGGATCGAAAGGCGATGGGAGACCCGGCTTCGGGGACGTTTGTATACCTATAACGGGACACCAATATCCTACCCTATTGGATAGAAGTCGGAACACCACTAGATATAGAAGTGTTGCTGGTGGAACCGAAACAGCCCAAAGATTCGATCCTGTTGTCCGTATATAGATAGGGACTACATAGATGTGCATCCCGTGATGGCTATAGATTGTCTCTCCACTTGATTTTGATCTGAAATTCTTTTTTCTACTAGAGAATCTAGACCTACAACTAGAAACCCTCCGAGGTGTGTATGTGCTTAGGCAATGAAAAAGAAATTGGAAGAAGTTTAGGGGCACCACATTTCGTTGACCCAGTAGATCCAGTAGGTGATGGACACATTCCAGTAGTTTGAGTTAAACCTGGAGAAGAAGGCAGCAGCTGACCTTATCTCTAGGTCCATTTTCTATGTTTCCATCGGGAGCAATGATTTTATACATTACTATTTGCGGAATCTGTCAAATGTGCAATCCTTGTACATGCCATGAGAGTTCATCCAGCTTCGTCGCAGCCACTGTCAAGCAGGAAATCTAGGTCTTCTCATCTTTCATTGACATAATACCTCCGTCGGTAGAGTTAGTTGGGCGTGTGCCAGTTTTCAATCTCCGTGTGATGCCTTGTTTCATATCCATTACTTTGTCATATGGATTATTGAATCATTGAAATTTTATTGGATGCAGGGATTCCATTTTTTGTGGACTGTTCGTCAGTCTTTCATTTTCTGGATGTTTCATTTGCGAAGGATTCAATAGCTTTCCTACTGTATCTCCCAACCTTATCTATCAATGCTATAGTTTCGAACAAGCTATGTGGTTCTACACCAAATGGCTCCAAAAGCGATGCAGTTGCTACAATGAAACAAAACAAAAGCCACGGGAGAGGATACGTGACGGTATCACATTAGCGCGTCTGGACCAGTGTATGACTCCGTTGGTTAGTAGACCAGAGGAAAGAAGTTGGTAAGAACGCTATAGATAGAGGCCTTCGATCGAGGTGATTGATACCGATGCTCTTCCTAGGCGACCCTCCTTTTGAAAGGAGCTTTGTTTGCTTCCAAAGCAGGGTCGACTATCGCTGATCCTAAATTTCATTTCCTAAAGTACTAGCAAGAGTTAAGAAAGTACGAGATCGGTTATCTGCGAAATTCGAAAGAAAGGTTTGTTGTTCTAAAATCAGCTAGTTTACAGTCTTGTCTTAAATCAAAAACGCATCTCTATAGATGCCGGCGGGCGACACATTGCCCAATTGGGCTTATGCTTGCTTGGTATCTTCAGAAAGATAGCAAACCATAATCATATATGCAATTCATATTTCTCTCTCTTTTTGTGTGGAAGTGAAGATAGACCTGAAGGGACAGTAAAGCCGTTTGAGAATCTTTTTTCAATAGACAGTGGGACCTTCGTGGCTCGAGCCGCATTTCACGAAGTTAGGCTTTGTCACCCACCATTCGACATGTGACCTAAACAACACACAACTATAGAAAAGCAGAAAACGAAATCTCAAGTGAAAAGACAGTGAGGGTTTTGAAAAGGCATAGGTTGGCCTGAGTTCGTCGATCTGTATCCAGTTTTTCACTTATCCCCGTTCATCGACAGTGGCTTTCCCTCTCCGTCTTCCACCTTTGGAGAGTGTCTTTAAGCTCAGCAATCTCTTTTGGTGCGTCAGTCTGCTATGAACACTTTCCAAAAGATTCGTTTCCAGACGTATTCTAGTTCTGACTCTTTTTATGATTAATCATTCTCTGATGAAACAAAACAAAAATCGTCATTTAGTTGGGAAAATAATTCTAATAGTTTCGCTTTCCTTTAGAGTCGACAAATCTCTATCCTCTAACGAACCTCTTCCTCCAGTCACCTATTCTACAAATAAATGATCCATTTCGATGATGAGAAGACAAAGATCCTACTTCTTCACAAGCCTTCTCTAGCACACCCACTCAAAAGAAAAGTTATCTCCACCCCAAAAGGACGAATATTGTGGTGTTATAACAACGGCAGATCAAAGAAGAACTTTCTGAGGAAAAAAAAAGAAAGAGAAAATATTTCCGACATCCGAAACTCACCGTCAATCCATTATTTTGTTGAGGGTCTGGCACATCATTCCATCCCAAGATTTACATAGCGAAGAAAGGCTCGTGCTCGAATACATGACTGCGGAGCACCTATCACTTTTTTTCGGCACAACACTCGAAAATGTTGGGTTGGGACAGCAATGGTGACTGAAACTAGGGAGATGAAGAATGGAATTGAAGAAGGCATAGTCTGACGATAACAGAATAGATAACCAACCAATGAGTGAGTGGCGAATTATGTCGAATGGTGATAAAGCCTGACTTCGTGAAATGTGGCTGGAGCCCCAACGTCCCACTGTCTTTTTTTTGACATATTATTGGCGAAGCCTAGTTTTCCTCCCTCTTTTCACTTCCACACAAAAGAGAAAGACGAATTGCATATATGATATTATGGTTTGCTATCTACCAGAAGATACCAAGCAGAAGAACAATTGGGCGGTGTGTCACCCTCCTCGAATTCCAAGCTAACTCCCATGTTGATTCCTTTGTTGTGCCTGCCGATTCGATGACTCCGGAAAAAGGTGGCATCGGCTTCTGATTGTCGAAAAAACGGCCAAGGACATTCCAGGGGAGATACGCGAAAAAATGACTCTCATTTCGAAAGTCAGTGATGATATGCGAAAAAAATGACTCTCATTTCCAATGTCTTGGATCTAAAGTAGATACGACCCTTCACTATTTGATCTCCTATCTCTTTCGTCACTCCTTTTGGTAGAATGATAAAGAAAAGCACAGTCTCCATCCCGCATAGCTGAAGTCACTTTAAAAGCTAGAAAACCACTCCGATTAGGCTAAAAAAACAAGCTCAGTCAAGCCAATGGAAGACTGCCATTTGACGTCAGAGGAATCAGAAGAGAAACTCTTTTTCATGTTCCATAGCCTAGCTTTGCAAACACGTCGATTCGGAGATGGTGCACCATACTTGTAAACAATCACACCAGAAAGAATGGAATACAGACCTAGGATTCATTGGTACCTGACGTCGTCGGATTCCTTTTACGATACGGATGTATTCCTATCACCATTGTATGACTTCGTTGTACAATCTTTTTCTTCCATCTGAATATAGAACTGTTGCTGGTGGAACCGAAACAGCCCAATGATTCGATCCTGTTGTCGGTATATAGATAGGGACTACCCATAGATGTGCATCCCGTGATGGCTATAGATTGTCTCTCCACTTGATTTTGATCTGAAATTCTTTTTTCTACTAGAGAATCTAGACCTACAACTAGAAACCCTCCGAGGTGTGTATGTGCTTAGGCAATGAAAAAGAAATTGGAAGAAGGCATAGCTAGTGAACCAATGAAAAAGACATCTATCCCCATCTCTCTTTGATACTGAGGGCTCGTCGATCCGGCTCATATGCAAGGAATTCGACATATGCACTGTATCCCGAAACTTTGCCTTACGGGGGGGAGCTCCCATCGAGATGGACGTCGCGACGGGCATATGCCTTTTTGGGAACTCCATGATTGTTGGGAAGGGTTTCCGGCCCCGCAGCAGTTGTTCTTATTCCTCTGGACAGGCAACGTTCTAGCAACTAGTCCCGACGCAACTGACGTGTAAAGCAGACAAAGTTCTTTACTTTTTTGTAGTGGAGCTTACACCAAGATCAGCAACAGTTTTCCACTAGAAATGACAGGGAGAGATGTTGCTCTAGGTCAACTCGAGCACTGGGTGGGCTATGGGCGTATTCCCCAAAGTTCAATCAGATGGGAATCTTTGTTGGGGGGAATAAGACGTTTGCAACTAAAAAACTAGCAGATGCAAAGCAAAAAGCCAATAAACCATCCCCTCTCTTCCTTCAACTAACTGACTGACTACTTTACTGAAATAGGAACCATAATGTCATCTCTGGTAAAGAGATAGCACTAGGTGGTGTCGATTGGCAACTCTTCTATTTGAAAGCACTTTTGGTTTCTGAAAGCCTTCTAGAAAAAAAGGTGAGTAACAAAAAAAACTACGAAAAGTTTTTTGAATCCCCCGTAGCAGAAGCTGCGAGGAAAGAGTAAGAGAAGAGGCCAGTCAGACACTACTATAAGCCAGTCGGGCACTATGGAGATAGATTCAGGTGCTCGTGATCGAGATAGTGGTGCCGAAGACTTCACTCGTCAATGGCTTTGATTGATCATTTGTTTTCACTTTCGAAGAGGGATAGGCTTACCAGAAAGTTTCGTTCCATCCACCGTCAGTCACTGTGGTCAGTGCTCCCATCACCTGTCTCTGATTAGCAGCTCGCGCATAAATCTCCTCTCTCTCCAGTTTATGCCCCTGTATGTCATTCTTCCTACGTTTTGCCAAGATGAGATAGCCCGCCGATGCCGATAAGGTGAAGTGAAAGGAAGGAAGGAAGCCATTATTTTAGTTTTGTCTACGACGTCCTTCAACGGCCATTTGCCAAATCCGCTGGAGTGGAGAAAGACTAACTGAAAGCCCAATCTAATTATCATAGTTTAACCTCTTTTTTTGGGTCTTCAAAAAGAGTTTCTTTCGTTTCTTCCTGTCCTCTCCGTTTCGCCAGTGGTGCATTACATTTCTCTTTCCTTTTAGGGGTCAGCCTCATTTCCGGTGTGGTAACATTGGTAGTGTGTTAAGTCGACTCTTGTCTTTCAGTTTTTTCTGTCTGTCTAGTTCATGCCACATTCCTTTCATCGATTGGGATTGGAAAAAGGGAGACTAAGTGACGAGAGGAAGGTAACTATTCTATTCTAATGCCACAAAGAAGGAAGTCAGTCTTCCTTCGAAGATCAGATTGACTATCTGGTGCTTCGGAACTTGGAAAATGAAGCCTGGAGTCTGGGGTTCGTTCCTATCTAATGCTGTAAAACGACGAAGAGGACTAGTAAAAGCTATAGAAAAACCTAAAGTAGAAACTCCAGACTAACACCTGAGAATAAGGGAAAGTGTTTAGCTTACTTGACCAATAGGAGAGGAAAGCCACGTAAAAGGCTGCGTCAAGTAAAGGGGTTATAGGTTACGCTCATTCGGCAAAGCGACAAAAGGGCCTTTCGGAGAGAATAGTGGAACAAGTTACGACGTATATAGACGAAAGATTGTTCTTTCGTTATGTGCTTTTTCATATTGTCATAGCACCTTGCCAGTCTTTCTCTATTCAATCGGTACGTCGAAACTAGACCAAATGAAATTCCAATGTTCCGAGAAAGAACCGGAGAGTGATAAGAAGTCCGGACAGACCTAGGTTCCTGACGCATCAAAAGAAGAGGCCATTGCGTTCAAACCGAAGCGCTAGAGGACCACGAAAGGTGACTCTCCAAAAGCTGATAAAGGAAAGGGAAGAGGCAATGACCCTCTGTCTGTGAGGTAATTCCACATCGCAGAAGCTCGACCATGATGCCAAGGGACGGAAAAAGGCCAATCCTGATGCCTGTCAGTAGCGAGGAAAAGTTGTCCTCGGCAAGTGGTCCCATATTTCAACTCCGATGAAAGAAGGAGTCTACCGAGAGAAATGTAATAAAGTCCTACTCTCTGGTAGGATCGGATTGGACTCGGGCTCATCGACGTCACGAGAAAGTTCATTTAGAAAAGCAAAGGATACCACACGGCATTAGGGGTGGAAAGTTTCCGTTTCCTTCATTTAACTTACTCTTAGAAAGAGGTACTCGTTTCACATATGAAAATAGATCTCCTTCGAGAACAAAGAGGTAGTCGTTTCGAGATTCGATAGGAGAAGCAAGATAACATCGATCGTCGCTTTGACAAATTCAACTGAAAGTGGTATATCGGTTTGAGGAACCAACGAGAGTTTACTCGACAAACTCCTGAGCCTTTTCGTTAGGTTAGCACATCTGATGTCGATAGCTTGACTTTTTTTTCTCCGAAGAACCAGATATGCGGACGTCGCTTGGCAGTGGAATTAGTCTTCCGCCAGTATGGTACTATGAATACGACGACTTTGGCAGGAAATCCAGGGGAAAAGGCACAACACGAAAAAAGAAGTCGACGAAACAATGGAAGAATTTCGCGAATGACGTGACGATGGAGGCTTTGACGTGTTAGCTATAAAGAGCAAGTAAAAGAAGCAACGGCCTCCCCATCACAGAGTAGGGAGGGACAAGGCCCGGTCCATAGGATCGATGGGTCACAGGTCGGTCAACACCAGATATTTCTGGCAAAATAGATACATTTCGAATGTGGTAATGATGCGACCCTATCAAGAATAACGAGACTCATAAAACAAAAGAAAAATCAAGAACATCCACGATCAGGTTTGGTTGGGAGACCTCGATCCGTTGCTTCAACAAAAACCAGAATCTCGGTATAGATGACCTCAACCCGTTGTTTAATGCGTAACAAGAACCTTGGCATAAGAAAGACGCCACAAACGGTAGTGGAATTCCGTTTGATAAGTCGATGATGAACGTCACGGAAGAATTCCAATAAGTTCGAATAGTCATTCAAAGAACCAAAGAGAATAATACTCACGAATTTCCAAAAATAATTATCTCCCTTCTATTCCATTAGACGCCTATTAATAAGCTAAAAAAATACAAGAAAAGTTCCATAAATAGAAACAAAACAAAAGAAAATAATTAGCCCCTTAATTGGGCTGATCACATGCCCATAATAAAAAAAGGAAACAATCAGAAATAGAAACGAAACAAAAGGAAACAATCAGCCCTTAATTTGGCTGATCACACGCCCACAATAGAAAAGAAAACAATCAGTTTTGTTGAACACGTGAACCATCCTCAATGGGCCTCCACAAATTTGCTTGAGCCCAAACCTCTTGAATCAGCCCATTAAGTGCATGTTTGAACTTTTTTTCTCGTACTCTTATAACCGGTCCAGTTGGAACTTGAACTGGCTCCTTTGTAGTCATGCCATTATTTGCATCATTCCCCTCCTCTTGAAAAGGATTTGCCCTCAAATTATCACCTACATCAAAAGGACTCAAATCAGTAACATTGAAAGTAGCACTAACATTGTACTCACCGGGCAAATCTAGCTTGTAAGTATTGTCATTGATGCGCTCTAGAACTTGGAAAGGACCATCCCCTCTTGGAAGCAATTTGTAACGTCTTTGTGCCGAAAATCTCTCTTTTCTCATATGCAACCAAACCCAATCTCCGGGTTCAAAAATACGCTTATGATGCCCCTTGTTGGCTTGTTTTGTATACTGCTCTGTTCTTCTCTCAATGTTGAGCCTTGCTTTCTCATGTATCTGCTTAACAAAATCAGCCTTTTTCTTTCCATTCAAATTAACACGCTCAGAAACAAGTAATGAAGATAAATCCAATGGAGTCAAAGGATTAAACCCATAAACAATTTCAAACGGTGAGAATTAGTAGCAGAATGAATAGACCTATTATAAGCAAACTCAACATGTGGTAAACACTCTTCCCATGTTTTGATGCTCTTTTTAATTATTGCCCTCAATAAAGTAGACAAAATCATATTTACTACTTCGGTTTGACCATCAGTTTGTGGGTGATAAGTAGTAGAAAACAAAAACTTGGTACCTAGCTTACACCACAAAGTCTTCTAAAAGTAGCTCAAGAACATAGCATCTCTATCTGAAACAATAGTTCTAGGCATGCCACGCAATCTCACAATCTCCGTAAAGAACAAATCAGTAACATGCGAAGCATCATCCGTTTTGTAACATGGAATAAAGTGTGCCATCTTTGAAAATCTATCCACAACCACAAAAATCGAATCTCTTCCACGTATAGTCCTAGATAATCCTAACACAAAGTCCATTGAAATATCAATCCAAGGCTCACTAGGAATGGGCAAAGGAGTATACAAACCGTTGAGCTGCACTATGGATTTAGCTTGCCTACATGTGATACATCTGCCACAAATCCGCTCAACATCTCGTTTCATGTGTGGCTAATAGAAGTGTTCCTGCAAAACATCTTAGGTCTTAGTAACTCCAAAATGTCCCATTAATCCCCCTCCATGTGATTCCTGCACTAACAAATCCCTCAAAGAACAGTTAGGCACATGTAACTTATTTTCTCGAAATAAGAACCCATCATGCCTAAAGAACTTACCACAAGCGTTTTTCTCACAAGTCTGGTACTCTTCACAAAATTCGTGGTCATCAATATATAAACTTTTAATGTGTTCAAATCCAAGCAATTTTGCATCAAGTGTAGAGAGTAATGGATACCTGCGAGAAAGTGCATCGGCGACCACATTCTCCTTACCTTGCTTATACCGGATGACATATGGAAATGTCTCAATGAACTCTACCCAATGAGCATGCCTTTTATTTAGCTTGTGTTGGCCCTTCAAGTGTTTCAAGAACTCATGATCAATTGAATCACAAACTCCTTACGCCATAGATAGTGCTGCCATATCTCCAAATCTCGAACCAATACATACAACTCCTTGTCATAATTAAGGTAGTTTAAGGCTGCCTCGCTTAATTTCTCGCTAAAGTAAGCAATTGGTCGTCTCTCCTGTATAAGAACTGCGCCTATACCAATACCTAAAGCATCACATTCAATCTCAAACGTTTTAGAAAAGTTAGGTAAAGACAAAAATAGGGCATTGGTTAGCTTAAACGCCTTCTCTTGTTCTCCTCCCCATCTAAATCCGACATTCTTCTTGATCACTTTGGTATGCTACTAAAGTCATTCACAAACCGCAGGTAAAAACTAGCAAGTCCATGAAAACTACGAACATTGCCTGCACTTGTGGGACTTGGCCACTCTTGGATTGCACGTACCTTCTCTTCATCAACCTGTATACCTTGTGCACTAACAACAAATCCCAGAAATACAAGCTTATCGGTGCAAAAAATACACTTCTTCAGGTTAGCAAATAACTTTTCTTTCCTAAGCACATCTAAAACCGATTTCAAATGTACGGCATGATCATCCAAATTTTTGCTATAAATGAGTATATCATCAAAATAAACACAACAAATCTGCATATAAATTCATGCAAAACATGATTCATAAGTCTCATAAAAGTGCTTGGTGCATTAGTCAATCCAAAAGGCATAACTAACCATTCATATAAACTATATTTTGTTTTAAAGGCAGTTTTCCATTCATCTCCTTCTTTCATTCTAATCCGATGATAACCACTCTTTGAATCAATCTTAGAGAACACACAAGAACCATGCAACTCATCTAACATGTCATCTAAGCGAAGAATAGGATGCCGATACTTTACCGTTATGATGTTAATGGCTCGGCAGTCAATGCACATTCTCCATGTCCCATCCTTTTTAGGTACAAGTAAAACCGCAACGGCGCACGGACTCATGCTCTGCCTCATGTATCCCTTCTCCAACAACTCACTTATCTGCCGTTGAAGCTCCTTTGTCTCCTCGGGATTGCTCCTATAGGCTGGTCGGTTTGGAATTATCGCACCGGGAATAAAATCAATTTGATGTTCAATCCCTCGAATTTGATGCTCAATCCCTCCAATTGGTGGTAATCCATGTGGTGTTTTCTCGGGAAAGACATCCTCAAATTCCTGCAAAAGAGAAACAACAGAACTGGGCAAAGCAGGGTTAAGTTCGTTAGTGTTTAAAAATGCCTCTTTGTACAAAAGTACAATCATCAGCTGATTTTAAAACATTACTCGCTTAATCTCACTCACTTTTGCGTGAAATTCTTTTGTTTTCTCTCTGATTTTCTCTTAATGGTTGAATTTTGATTTTCTTTTTCTCTCTCATTTTGCTCGGCCACTCTCCGATTTTCACTCTTTTTCTGTTGCTCACTCTCTTTCTTTTGATCACTCTCTTTTTTCAACCTCACTGGATCTTCATAAACCTGTTTCGCTGTCATCGGCACAAAAGTGATGGATTTTTGGTTGAGCACGAATGAGTAGTTGTTGGTGAAGCCATCATGCTTAACTCTCCGATCGAATTGTCACGGTCGGCCTAATAGCAAATGTCCAGCTTGCATCGGAACTACATCACACAAAACTTCTTCATTGTTTCCGATGCGGAATGAAACCAAAACCTGCTTATTCATTTTTACCTCGCCACTATCATTCAGCTATTGTAACTTGTATGGCCTAGGATGTTTCAGTATGGGCAGTTCTAATTTCTTCACCAAGGTTGTGCTTGCAATATTAGTACAACTTCCTCCATCAACAATCATACTACACACCTTGTCTTTGACGTAGCACCTAGTATGAAAGATGTTCTCCCACTGCACTTCTTAAACTTCTTTTTCTTGCAAGCTTAGAAGTCTTCTTGACACCAACACTTCACATTGGACAGCATATTCTTCATCATCCACGTCCTCCAATGGTGGCATAGAGTCAGTATCGGACTCGTCGTCAGTTTCGATATCTCCATTACCCCTTATCACCATGACTCTTTTGTTCGGGCATTGACTTGCTATGTGACCCCTGCCTTGACATTTAAATCACTTAATGTCACGATTTTGAGAAGTGGAAGGGTCAGATTTACCTTGAGTGCTATGATTGGTTATCTCCTGTTTTGGCTCGAATTTAGATTTTACAGCTGGTTTCTCCTCTTTCTTCTCATGACTCGGTTTTCATGGGAAAAAACCTGAATTATGGGATGCACATGTACCACCCCTCCTCTTGAGTTGTTGCTCCACCTTGATGGCCATGTGCACCATATCCTCTAATTCCACATAATACTGTATCTCCACCCTATCATGAATTTCTTGATTCAAACCATTCAAGAACCTAGCCATAGTAGCCTCTCGGTCTTCTTCGATATTAGCCCGGATCATAGCAATCTCCATCTCTTGATGATAATCTTCCACACTCCGGTTACCTTGTCGGAGCGTTTGCAATTTTATGTATAACTCCCAGTGGTAATGGTTGGGCACAAACCGCTTCCTCATCACTATTTTTATCTCTTCCCATGTCTTTACCAGTCGTTTCCTATTTCGCTGCCTGTTCAACTCTAATTGATCCCACCACACAATAGCATAGTCAGAAAACTCAATGGCAACAATTTTTACCTTTTTCATCTCAGAGTAGTTGTGGCAATCGAACACTAACTCCACCTATTTCTCCCGCTCAAGATAAGCCTCGGGGTCGTTTCTTTCTTGAAACGCTGGAATTTTCATCTTAATACTACCCAAGTTGTTATCTTCCCGATTCTTATCTTCTCTAAACCGCCCAACATATCTCCTATTACCAATAACTGAATCCCGATCTTCTTCTTCATCAAAACCAGCCCTATAATACTCTCCATCTTCATCTCTCCCTCCCCGATGTTGAACTCTTTCCCTCCTACGCACTTTAAGAGTGTTTTGTAGCTGCTCCAAATGTGTATTCTCCATCCGATTAATCCGCTCATGTACCTGTCCAATTCTAATCTCATCGCACGCCTAATCTCACTCATCATGGCCTCCACGAGCATCTTTGGATTAGCCATCCCTGTTGCACCTTCGCGATGCTCTTTTCACTGTTGTGAGACATGATTGCTACAAATCAAAGTTAGAAAACAAAAAGGAAAAGACCTGACACACTCCCGTGCTCACTCAAAGAATGATTCACTCTATTCCACTCACTAAGTATAATCGGCTTTTTACCTTCTAATATGCTCACCACTCTTGCCTTTTTCCACTCGATAATTCTCTTTCAGTTCTTTTGAAACTATATAAACAATATTCAAAATTTCAGCAATAATTCACCAAGAACTCACCAAGAGAATTCAGGTTCAAAAGGTAAGAAAACAAGGGATATGGGTGGTTAGATTTTCAAAAGCACAATTCAGCAAAATTTCCATGAAAATTTTTAGTCTTTGGGGTGAGGTGATTTTCGGGCTTATTGGAACCAAAATGGGTGAAAACAAACGAAAGATTTTTTTGTCGAATCTTTTTACTCTTTTTTTTTTACCCCTTTCTGTTTTTTTTTTAATGATCAGATTCTTTCTTTCATTAATAACAGAACAAGATTTCGAATTAAGATTAGAGCAAACAGATTACGATAAGAATGGGGTAAAAGAAAAAATTCGGCTAAACTATGATATGTTAAACCGAATTTTGGAAAGCTAAAGAGCACGGAATTAAAGCACAAGGAAACAACAAAATTTGAACATAGAGCTACAACCAATTCGGCCACAACAAATTCGGCCAGATACGAAAAGCAAACTAAATTTAAATAGGATAGGCAAACCTGAGACGAGAAATTCTTGGCTCTGATACCAAATGATGCGAACCCCGTTAAGAATAACAAGACCCGTAAAACAAAAGGAAAATCTAAGAACGTCCACGATCAGGTTTGGTTGGGAGACCTCGACCAGTTGCTTCAACAAAAACAAGAAACTCGGTATAATTGACCTCAATCCGTTGTTTAATGCGAAACAAGAATCTTGGTATAAGGAAAACGCAACAAACGGTAGTGGAAATCTGTTTGATAAGTCGATGATGAATGCCACGGAAGAATTCCGGTAAGTTCGAATAATCCTTCAAAGAACCAAAGAGAATAAAACACACGAATTTTCAGAAAACAATTATCTCCCTTCTATTCCATTAGACGCCTATTAATAGGCTAAAAAAATATAAGAAAAGTTTCAGAAATAGTAACAAAACAAAAGAAAACAATCAGCCCCTTAATTTGGCTGATCACACGTCCATAATAAAAAAAAGGAAACAATCAGAAATAGAAATGAAACAAAAGGAAACAATCAGCCCTTAATTTTGCTGATCACACGCCCACAATAGAAAACGAAACAATCAGCTTTGTTCGGATTCTTCTAATAGTTGAATTATATTGATTCAAACAAATTTGGGCAAATTTGTGATCAGAATCTGTGAACCATCCTCAATGGGCCTCCATGAATTTGCTTGAGCCCAAACCCTTGAATCAGCCCATTAAGTACATCTTTGAGCTTCTTTTCTCGTGCTCTTGTAACCGGCCCAGTTGGAACTTGAACTGGTTCCTTTGTAGTCATTCCATTATTTGCATCGGGTAAGCCTTAGACAAAAGGCATGAAAAAGATGACTTCTGATATTTCCTATGGTTCTCTGTTCCTGTCTGTGTCAGGAGATCGATTCCTAAATTATTATGAGAAAGCTAACGTGACATTGGTTATTGGTAAAGCTCACCGATGTTGACTCTCGCTAAAGAGGGGAGGGGCTAATGGTTGGTTCAATTGCTGACACTGGACTTGGCATTGCTGGAGGAGATGGTTACCCCACGGAGTGGTGACGGGGAGGGAGCGACCTCGGTTCATCCCCTTATCGTGGTTGGTTACTGATCTCTCTTTAGCTCGACGAAGCTCCACCAGCTCAATGGACTGGGACCAAAACTAACGTCTTTTGCTTTTGATTTCCATGTTCTTCAAATATATTTCGATCTCGCCTGGTTGAGCTTATAGAACCTGTTCTTCTTTTCATTGTCTTCTTCACTATTCTAATGACAAAGCGTCCCATGAGATGATTTAGGTATTTTGAATGAGAGTCTTTGCCCCCCACTTCATTTGCCTTCCCCACTCATCTTCACTATCTTTGTTTTTGTGAGGGGAGGATGCTGAATTACCTTCGGCCGCTTTCTTCTTTGACCGACGAATCACGAGCAAAGTGGCCCCTCTTGCCACACTCCGACGCATTCTACATTTCTTCAGGAATTCCTCTAATCTTGATCATCATTTCTCCATCGATGATCCTCCCCCCCGCTTGCTCGCTCTCCTGCTTGTTTTCCTGTACGTCAGACTTCACACATGCCAAATCTCTTTCTTTGGACGTATAAAAGGGGATATCTCATATTCGTTTCGGATGTATAACCTCTGGTTGTTCCTGGTTGTGTCCCCCCGGATACCGTCGTTGTTTTGCTCTTTTGAATGCATCGTGCCTGTCTTTACTTGTCTTTGTCGTCTTATTCCTCTATTACGAGCGAAGGCTATGTGTTCCGAGCGGAGTCTCTCCTCTACTCTATTGCGAGTGACGTGCTCGTATTCCTCACTCTCTGCCCGTAGTCTTTTTATAAGACGTCTATTACTCACTCCTTTTTTCTCCTTGTGTAACCCCTTCTCTCGGGGAGTGCACTCTTCCTCGACGATGTACGAAAGAGTAGCATTTGTTGCACACTGGGGGAACCCATTCGTACTTGACTTACTGGCTGCTCTACCACTGAGCCATCTTCCATCTTTAGATTGACAGTTTTCGGAAGAGATTTCGCCGCAGACACCTATACTAAAAGCACTTTGCAAAAGCGGGGGTTTCTCCTGTAACCGCCATGTACAAAGGAACTCCAACAAGACTTGCTGCCTTGCTGATCTCTCTCTTTAGAATGATCAATTTACCATCGATAGATCCGATGGTCCTAGCTAAAGTACTCTGTCACACTCTTCCTTTTCTGCGAACGTCAAAGAAAAAGTATCCATTATCCCGTCGAGTCTATCTCTAGTAAGCATTTCGTCCTCCATATTCTCTGCATGGAGTCTTTGACGTTGCATGTGGAAAGTCATCAGACCCGAGTACATACCCCACCAATGTATTCTGCCATTTCTATACATTTTCCTCTATCTTTGAGTAGAGTATCCTAGCAACCGTCTCCTTCTTACCCCTTCTTTGGCTGAATAAACTCGGGATGACACTTTTAATCAAGTGAGAGAAACCTAAAAGATATTTACAGTCAAACTGAATTACAATTCTGACAAACACTACATGTAGGCCTACCCTTTTCTGGGGTGTTGTATTACAATTCATATTGTGTCTGATGGAAACCAGCTTTGTCAATTGGGAAGTCTTCATCTTTCTTCAAGATTTTCATTCTGTCTAGGGATTCCTATAAAGAAATATGTTCTACGTCCCCTTTCCGTATTGGTCATACTCGGTATATCGGTCTCAACTAGATTGGATCAATTGCTTTGTAGGAACTCTTACCATCGCTTGCTTCATCTCACTTCTCTCATATGGCATACTTTCTTTAGTAACGACGTTGCAGTAACAAGGCTTGTTCAAACAATCCAACGTGGAGATATTTGAATATGGTGCAATGAACAATGAAAAACAATGAAATCAACGGATCCCATTTTCGTGCCTTACCTGTGAAATGCATTCTTTCGTCGATCGCCGGTACGAGATGGCCGGAAACAGTTTTCAATTCTTGGTATCCCCTTTATGCCCAATCATTTCGGATAACGCTTGCATCATCTGTCTTACTGCGGCTGCTGGCACAAAATTAGCCGATACTTATTCCTCAGATACCGTCATTGCTTCTTCTTCGAGAAAAGAATTTCATAACCTGTGGGCCTTCTACCTCCATGTGGCATTGCTCCATCAGGCTTTAAGATAAAAAAATTAGTCCCAAAATCAAAGTCTGGTCCAAAGAAACCATCAAAGGCAAAGATTGTACCAACAGGATGGGATGATCCTACCTCATCTACGGATGAATGGATCAAACTCACTGTCTGATAACTTTTACAAAAATTTCCTGTAAATATTGCATGTACATAGGGTGATATAAAAAAAAGTCCTGTAAAGCCCAAAGGTCCTGGTATCAGAGTCCGGCCGGTTCCTTTTTGAGCGGTAGGGATCTGCAGTCTGTACAGAGTTTCTCCAGTACTGTTCCAGTATGTATTGAATATTTTGAATTATTATAAAATAGTTTGTATTTTTTTGGTATGTTAGATAAGTTTTATGTATATTTAGTGATAATTTTATACTTGATAATTTGTATTTACTTTGGTGTTGGTGTGATAGATCAGCATGTATATGCTGACAAATTAACTATAAGACGGATTATTGCTCTCTCATAACTTATATTGGTATATCATAGTTTCATTCTAAGTGTTTTTTACTAGATTTGAGTAATCTTATAACCCAGATTTTTAAACGATCCCTTTGTTGCTGCAGGTAGGCGTTTGTAGTAAGACCCTCAGGAGGTGGTTTTAGGCACCGTAAATGACTTAGAGCTAACTATCCAACAACATCTTAGATGGCTACCGATGACCTTTATTGGGGATGTGAAATCTATAAAATGTATTCTTGTTTAGATGACACCATGTATCATGATGATATAATATACGCCCCAAAGTATTTTGAACAAAAAACTTATGAAATAGATTTTAATTTATCTAGTACTATGTATTGCGATGATAGAACATATAAACTAAAGTATTCTAAAACATAATTTGATGAGGTAGTTCGCTCAATAGAATATTAGAAACAACAGAGTAAAAAACTTTGACTTAACTGCAAAAGAGATAAATGATAATACACCTGAAAAGATCAATAAAAAATTTAAAAGTTTACTAAGTCATTTTGAATATAAGTGGAACTAAGAAGAGATCAAACCTAGTGACGTAAACAAAGTAACTTAGGAAGATAAAACGCGAATAAAGAAAATGATAGTAACCTTCTAGTAGAAAAGGAAAATGATTTGAAAAAATATTTTATATTTCAAAGAACCTTCTGATAACAGCCAAGAAAATAATTATGTAGTAGAAAGAATAATTGAAGAAATCATTTTGAGAACTGAGGAACTTTCGGATCAAGTGGAAGAATATACGATAGGATACGATGAAATAATTTCTGCTCCTGAACAAGTAAAAGAGATAAAGGAAGTAGTAGGGAAGTTAGATCATATCGACAGTGTAGAACAGAAAAACCAAGTCAAAAAATTAATACGCAAGTCGAAAGAACATATTCCTAGCAAGAATACGACTCAATAATTGAGCTAATTAATTGTTGGAAAGAGTTGTATAGGGATCAAAATAGTACTATTCAAGAGAGAGACTATCTAATGAATAGGATACAAGAACCGTACCTCCAGTACAAAGATTTGTTACACCATTTCGAGTTTGACCCTGGGATATACAACTTAGATGAGAATCTATAAAATAAGAGCATCACAAATTAAAAAAACGAAGACTGTGAGGAAATTTTACATGATGAGTATAGGACAGAATCTAAAGGAATATTAAATCTGACAATAAGCTGATATATGTCAGAGAAGATAGTAAATCTACAATAAACTTGAGTGATTTACAAATGGAAAAAATTATCTGGATATACACTTTATGGATAAACGAAAGGTCATAGATGACTTGGAACAATCCCTAGCAATCATAATCACAAACTCTAAAGAGGCATGGTCAGGCCCGGTCCTAACATTTTAGAGGCCCGGGGCGAAATGAGAAATGGGTCCTAACAAGTCTTATTAAAATTTTAAATAAATATTTTCATTACCAAAATTAAAATTTAGTACATAGTTTTGCTATTACAAAAACTAATCATAATTCATAAAAAGCAATTCTTTCGGGCATTTCTAGATGCAAAATCCTCAATAATAGTATCAAGATTAATATTGTCCAACATTTCCTTCTCAATACATAAAATCGCCAAACCATTCAACCTTTCTTGTGACATTGATGACCTCAAATAGATTTTCAGCAATTTCAATTTTGAAAAACTTCTCTCTGCTGATGCAACAGTCACAGGTACTGTCAATAAGAATCGATAAGTAATGGAAATATTAGGATAGCAATCTGCAATTTTGACATACTCAAGAATTTCAACTGATGACATTGACATATTTGGCAGAGTCATCTTCAACACTTTTAGTTCAGAAAAAAAATCATCTAAATCCACATCTGATACATTGTTATGAGAAAAAGTATTGGCAAAATTAATACAACACTGTCTTAATTCATTATCATCCAATGACTTCAACTTTTTTGAATTGCAGCTTTTTACTTACCATGTTAATGGCAAATAGAATATCATACCAAATAACCATACCAAGTAAAAACTCAAAACACTCAAGTGCACTAACCAAATTTTCTGCTTCACTCTTTGACTTTGCATCATCACAAGATTTTGATAACTATGACAAAACCAACCTTATTTGAGGAGCTTGAAATCTAATAGTTTTGACACTTTTTATTCGACTCTCCCAACGAGTATTAGACAAAGATTTCACAGTTATATTTGAAATATTATCAAGTAAAACCTTCCATCTTTTAGGAGAGCTAGAAAATAAAGTATATATGCGTTGAACAATCCCAAAAAATGAAACAGCTTTAACAAAAGAATGTGCCATATCACTAAGAGTAAGATTAAGACTATGACAAACACATGGCATATATAACGCTCTCGGAGTTGCTAATGCAGTTTTATTATTATTAGATTTAAACAACTTACAACAAAAATAATATACTTTATCCACATGTTTAGAATAAACCAACCATTTTCGATCACTAGTCTCTCTATTACTTAACTTCCTAGTATAATAACTATATGAAAAATGCTTAGATGTGTTATCTAATGGAAACACAAGATTCAATTCTCTAATAGGCCATTTTTTTAACCAAAATGTCTCTTGATTTATTATCAAGATTATCGCAATTTTTAGGATCATAAATATCAAAAGAATGGGTTAGTTGTTCATCAACTATTACATTTTCAATAATAGATTCATTTGGTACATCATTATGCTCACTCAAATTATCAATATCCACATTATTTTGATTTTGTTCATTTACATTTTCATTTGAATTTTCAACATTATCATCACTTAATCCATCCAAATTTTAATTAGAGGAACTTGCTATTTTAACAAATTTATCCATAGCTCCCCTTTGTGATTGTATTAACTGCTCTATTTGTTTTCTTTTTTTTCTTTTTTCACTTCCAGACAAATGTTTTTGAGAAAACATTTTTTTGAGAAAAAATATAACAAAATTATATAAGAAAAAAGAACAAAAGCACCTTGAAAAGAACCAAGTAGCAGAATGCCAGAATAGCTGGGAGCCAACACATTCGATAACCTAATAACAAGAAATATTTATAGAGATAAAGAGAGGGAGAGAGGAGGAGATATTGGTTTAGTGTAGTTTTTATTTTGGAATGGAGTCTACCATTGAGTTAAAAACAAGCCATTTGAAGAAATAAATTAAAAAAAAAAAAAAACTAACCGTTGAAAATTACTGTACATGTGTACAGTGTACCTTGGGCCAATGGGCCCCTTTAGATTGTGGGCCCTGGGCAGGTGCACAGCCTGCACCTGGGCATGGGATGAAAAATGATTTGTCAGTTACATCATGGAAACCTTACAAGAAGATGTATTGCAATGGATAAATTCAAAGGAAATAAAAGATAAGCAAAAATGAGTCAAAAATAACAAATTTGATAGGTTTGAAGATATCCCTACTGACTTCATAAAAATCATAAAAGAATATTTATGTGGATTCATAAATAACAAAGCCTAAGAGTAACAAATATTTCATGCGTTATTCAGAATAGAATTATGCGAAGTATGTGTGTTTGAAGAATTTTGCAAATTATTTTCAGAATATTTTTACAAATTAGATAAGACACAAAACTGGCTTAATCCATTTCTTCGCAAGCACTCAAGTCTATGGGATACTAAAACACAAAACGGATACCTAGATTACCTAAAACGAATTGAGCAAGAGGACATTCTAGGACACCATATTCACTATACCCTTAATATAAAATTTATAGAAAAGGAAAAACACAATCAGTAACTCTTCTAAAAGGAAGAAATGCTGTAATAGTGAGAAATAGAAAAAAGAAAGCAAGGAAAAACCAAAACTGTTTGAAGAAAAAATAAAAAATAAAAAGCAACAACAGAGTCTGCTAGAACTGTTGAATTATGGAAGGAATTTTCTAAAGGAATTGACTAAGTAAGAAATACCACTATTGAAAAAACTAAATAAAAATCGAGATTTCATCTGGACGGATGAAGATAAAAGAGTTTTAAAACAGCAAGCTAAAAATGCCCAGAAGTTTACCTACCTAAACCTGTGTCTGAAAAACTTTCTCGATGGAGGCCATGGAGAAAGAAAAGGAGATTTATCAAGAATAACAATTTTATCCAGAAGAGTGATGAATCCTCTACACAAATGGGTAAAAGGGAATGCAAGTATTTTGTGTGTGACAAAGAAGGTCAACATCCCAGAAATGAAAAAGATGCTCAGAAAGTTATAGAGCAAAATTTAGAAGCCTGCCTTAAAAAAGAAATCTCTCTTCGGATATAGTGCTATGCAAACTTGATTCAGAATTTGAGATGATCCTTATAATGAACAATGAGTCAGATATTAACACGCTCCTATCGCCAGGATTAGATAACATAACGTTAGGAAATGCAGTTGGGAGAAAAGCAACCTTTAGTTCAGAAGACATCAAAAAACAAATAAAAAATAATAGTAAATTCTTAAGGAAGGAAAATGTTAGTAATATATCAATCAAATTTTTGAAGATGAGAAACACAGTAAGGAAAAAGCTATGGCAAATAGTATCCCTATTCCAGTAGTATTTATTGTATATATAGGATACCAGCCAGGTTTCTACACAATACGGGATAAATGTTATAAACAGATATTCGATGAATCATGCAGCAGACATTACTACTCCTGTGAGGATGCTATATCACTCCAGAATCCGTGTATGACAAAAGAAACAAAAGTAATAAGCTAAAAAATTCTGGAGCAAAAGGGAGCCTAGGAATCACACCAAAAAAATAAATCCTAAGGTTGGAAATCATCGCGCTTTTCTGCAGCATATAAGGTAAGGATCAAAAAAGAAGCTGCATATAAGGCACGGATAAAAAGGGAAGCTGCTCATTCTCGTTTAATCAAGCAAGAATCCAGGATTGCAGTTCAGGATCTTAGCACAAGAAGACTTACAGGTGTGCAACATCTCCAGAAAAGAAATGGATACAGAAGTAGAAGTTGACATAGCCAAAGAAGCCCACCCTAAAGAAGCCTATGTACAAAAACAAATGAAGTAATTACATAAAGATAGCAATCTAGTAGTTGGTCTTCTAGGGGAGGAGTTTGGAAAGCTCAGCGATTATGGTACAAAAGCAAACAATAGGGGCAAAGATACACGCTCTAAAATAGATGACACTACACCCATGAACCAACATCATCAACAACGAGTGTTCAAATGTAAGGCATGCAGCAAGCAATTTGCTTTGTTCCAAGCGCTCGGTCGTCACCAAACAAGCCACAGGCTGTCGAGACCATAAAAGCTACATGATATGGTAAGCAAGTCTAAAGTGCACAAGTGTTCCATCTGTGTAGTCGAGTTTATGAACGGGAAGGCTCTTAGGGGGCACATGAGGACGTATGGGGCTAGAGATAGTCAAGAAAGTCCTAGTGGCAAGAGTGCTTTGTGTTTGGATCTGAGCTTGGGACCCTCTAGTTTTGCTAAGAGAATGGGACGATCCCGCATCTCCAGGTTCAACAAAAACTTTACCCTTAGATAATTTTCACAACTTCATCATGTAAATAGTTTGATAAAAAAAAGAGACCCTGTAAAGACCAAAGCTACTAAAGTAATGGGAAAAGGAATAGTTTGGCATTTAAAACCCAAACAAAATTCTTAACAACTCATCATGCTGAGGGGAATAGCATGGCTAGCCCAACTCAAACGGTAGTTGGTAAAGGCAGATTAGATCCGCTGATAGTTCGGGGTTTGCTAAAAATCTCATGACAACTCATCTTGCTGAGGAAAATAGTATGGCTAGCCCAACTCAAATGGTACTTGGTAAAGGCAGATCAAATCCGTTAATAGCTAGGGGTTTGCTAAAAACTCCATGATAACTCATCATGCTGAGAGAAATAGTATGACTAGCCCAACTCAAACAGTAGTTGGTAAAGACAAATCAAATCTGTTGATAGCTGGGGGTTTGCTAAAAATTCCGTAATAACTCATCATGCTGAGGGGAATAGCATGGCTAGCCCAACTCTAACGGTACTTGGTAAAGATAAATCAAATCCGTTGATAGTTGAAAATTTGCTAAAAAACCCATAAGATTTGACATTCACAGGCCAAAAACATCATCAAGATAGTAGCAGCAAGATTCTCCACAAAAAGATGATTGATATCACTATTTACATCCATGAACGGCATCAACAAGGCAGCAGTAATAAGATTCTCTTCAAAAAGCATTGACAATCGACATCAATAGAAAGATTCCCTGCAAAAGGTGCCTGACAAAAATAGCCTGATACAGCCAAAAGGAGCCTGATATATCCAAAAGAAAAAAGGGAGGCATGATTAAAAACTCCTTCATGATTAAAGATGCGGGCCCCACACAAATAGAATCTAAAGAGTCCAAGGCTTCGGCAAGAAGAAATCCGGCTTTCTGTATCATGTCTTTCTTTTCTTCTTGGCTTAGCTCCTTTACCTGGTAAACTACTAGAACATAAGCAACAATGCGTCAGGTTGTTGATAGGTGCTTATAAACTACTTACAAGTAAGCATCAAGTCACGGAGCAAGTGTAGTCTCGGCCGGCAGGGATAGGGATTCAAAGAAAGACTAAAAAAGAGGAAGCTGAGCTAAGAGTCAGGCTCGACCAACCCACCAAGCAACTACACTGACTGAACGGAATGAAACTTGAGAAGAGGTTATGAAATAGATTTCATATCCTATTGCACCCATCTGGTCATAGGTCCATTACCTAGGGCGGGCGGAGGAGACCCCAACTACACTTCTCCGATCCAATGCAGCCCAGCCGCCTTATTTTAGAGTAATGACGTGCCTCAGTCTATGGAGATACAGAGGGAGATATCTCCGGGGCCATGTATTTGAGTGGGGCATAGCTCTTTCGACTTTTCATGGCAGTAGTGTGGTGCTTGCCCCTTCTCCTACGAAGAAACTTGCAAGGCCAACTCCATTTGTAATTCAATCAATTAGTCACCTATCAAAAAAATGAGTTAGTTTGGCTAATCCTCTTATATTCCTAGTTAAGGTTGTTGCATAAAGAGCGTCTGACTTCAGGGCCTTCAAAGTGGGCTTTTATCCACTCTGCATATGAAAATTGATCAAAGATGTGTTGTCCAATCACATCGAAGGGTGTACGGTTAGTCATCTCCCTAGCCTTGGAATAGGGTCGAATAGAACATTAGTTTGGGCATACTTAGTGCTTAGATCGTCGGCTTCTTCATAGCATTGCTTATCCGCTACTCAATCGAGATTGAAAACTTCGATTCGAGTGGCTTGAAATGTCGAATTTTAGTTCAGCCTTTGAAGCATCAGTATATTTCGCCTTCTTTAAGATCTCACTTTACGGTAGAGCTTTGCTGTCGCTTTATTTGTTGGCTCTGGCGCCCACCTAACTTGGCAATATTGAGCTTCAGAATCATCCCATTCCTTCCAAGTAAGTTCGCTCACCGCCCTCAGTGAACATTTTTTAATGCTTTCTTGCTTAGCTTGCCAGTTGGCTCTAAACCCACTGTACTTAGCTACTAGAAAAAGTCTTTCTTTTCTTCTATTTTGCTGAGGGGAATAGCATGGCTAGCCCAACTCTAACGGTACTTGGTAAAGATAAATCAAATCCGTTGATAGTTGAAAATTTGCTAAAAAACCCATAAGATTTGACATTCACAGGCCAAAAACATCATCAAGATAGTAGCAGCAAGATTCTCCACAAAAAGATGATTGATATCACTATTTACATCCATGAACGGCATCAACAAGGCAGCAGTAATAAGATTCTCTTCAAAAAGCATTGACAATCGACATCAATAGAAAGATTCCCTGCAAAAGGTGCCTGACAAAAATAGCCTGATACAGCCAAAAGGAGCCTGATATATCCAAAAGAAAAAAGGGAGGCATGATTAAAAACTCCTTCATGATTAAAGATGCGGGCCCCACACAAATAGAATCTAAAGAGTCCAAGGCTTCGGCAAGAAGAAATCCGGCTTTCTGTATCATGTCTTTCTTTTCTTCTTGGCTTAGCTCCTTTACCTGGTAAACTACTAGAACATAAGCAACAATGCGTCAGGTTGTTGATAGGTGCTTATAAACTACTTACAAGTAAGCATCAAGTCACGGAGCAAGTGTAGTCTCGGCCGGCAGGGATAGGGATTCAAAGAAAGACTAAAAAAGAGGAAGCTGAGCTAAGAGTCAGGCTCGACCAACCCACCAAGCAACTACACTGACTGAACGGAATGAAACTTGAGAAGAGGTTATGAAATAGATTTCATATCCTATTGCACCCATCTGGTCATAGGTCCATTACCTAGGGCGGGCGGAGGAGACCCCAACTACACTTCTCCGATCCAATGCAGCCCAGCCGCCTTATTTTAGAGTAATGACGTGCCTCAGTCTATGGAGATACAGAGGGAGATATCTCCGGGGCCATGTATTTGAGTGGGGCATAGCTCTTTCGACTTTTCATGGCAGTAGTGTGGTGCTTGCCCCTTCTCCTACGAAGAAACTTGCAAGGCCAACTCCATTTGTAATTCAATCAATTAGTCACCTATCAAAAAAATGAGTTAGTTTGGCTAATCCTCTTATATTCCTAGTTAAGGTTGTTGCATAAAGAGCGTCTGACTTCAGGGCCTTCAAAGTGGGCTTTTATCCACTCTGCATATGAAAATTGATCAAAGATGTGTTGTCCAATCACATCGAAGGGTGTACGGTTAGGCATCTCCCTAGCCTTGGAATAGGGTCGAATAGAACATTAGTTTGGGCATACTTAGTGCTTAGATCGTCGGCTTCTTCATAGCATTGCTTATCCGCTACTCAATCGAGATTGAAAACTTCGATTCGAGTGGCTTGAAATGTCGAATTTTAGTTCAGCCTTTGAAGCATCAGTATATTTCGCCTTCTTTAAGATCTCACTTTACGGTAGAGCTTTGCTGTCGCTTTATTTGTTGGCTCTGGCGCCCACCTAACTTGGCAATATTGAGCTTCAGAATCATCCCATTCCTTCCAAGTAAGTTCGCTCACCGCCCTCGGTGAACATTTTTCAATGCTTTCTTGCTTAGCTTGCCAGTTGGCTCTAAACCCACTGTACTTAGCTACTAGAAAAAGTCTTTCTTTTCTTCTATTTTGCTTTCTTTCTTCCATCTACCCTTCGCCTAGCGACTAAGCTCTTCGCACCTTCTTATCCGAATTCGTCGATTAAGCCAACAGTAAAATGGTTTCATTGAACTGGAATCCACTATCGTGTAGAGAAGTGGCTTTTGTATTTCCAACTCTTTCTCCTCGTCGGTGAAGTGGCATTCTCTTTCTTTTCAATTATAGGAAGTGAGGCTACCCCGGCTCGGCACGTATCTTTTGAATCTGAGCTGGCTTATTGAGCTTGCCTTTAATCACATTCTGTTGACCTGTGATTCAATAGACTAACTATATGTGTCCGGTTCAGATGTGGATACAGAAGGCATGGCAGGGTCGATGATGACTCATCTAATTCTGTGCTGTGCTTTTTAAAATCCCGCTCAATCACGTAAATAAAGATCAGATAGTTAGTCTTTCTCGTCGGCTGGGAACACACCCATTTATCTGACATCAAATTCACTGATAGCGATCAATTAATGAATGGTGGGTGAACTCGCTCTCCGATGAGAGTTTCCGGCTTTCAAGCCAGTTAGACCTACAACGTTTGCTTGCTGGATTGGTTGGGATATAGGTCGGTGTCATGGAGAGAAGGTGAATCAATGATAGAACAAGGGCTTTCGCAAAGTAAAGTGATTGTATAATAGAAATAGAAAATCAAGCTCGGGTGAACGCTCATAAATTCAATGAGATCAGGTGCTATTACACTCTCTCCCAATGACATATGGAGTTGCTGGTGCATCTTCGACATTTAGACACAATGAGAGAGATAAGACCGGGTTAGAACGAAAGCGGGATTCAGAGTGGGTGCTTCTTTCTGGCTGCTTGGTTTATGTAAGAATAGAGTGCTACTAGAAGCGGAGATTCTTCATCTTTTTTCTCTCCTTGACAATCCAACAAGCTTTTAGTTGGCCTGCGTGAAGGTTATTTTGGTACAGCCAGATCCGCTTTGAGTGCCATGGGATAGAGAGAGGTGTTCGGTTCAGCAGATTCTAACTCATCTAAGATGGTTTAAGAATTTGTCTCTTCCGTTGCTGACTCCCTCCGAAACCCAACGGTCAATCAGTCTCTTACTTCGGTTCTCTCGGCATTAGATTAAGAAGTGATCCCGACCGAATCACTCAATTGGGTCATTGATGATGGCATGGCGAGGAACTCATCTTCTTCACAATCTGAAATCTATCATGAACATCGTAGGATCTTATAGTCTAAATCGTAGCTTGCTTCTTTCATTCCCTTATCTTCTGAAGAAGGGTTCACTCCTCCCGTTCTTGGGTAAGCAATCTCACTCCTCTCCTGATGGTCTAGAAATTTCACTCGTTACCTCAGCCCTCGCTTAGTTGCAAGGTAAGATTCTGATTCTCAGTTTGCATCGGCAGGTTCAAGGCAAAACTACTGACGATGATGAATCAAAGGCAAAGGGTCAATTCACATCAAGGGATGAGCCTCATGACCACTCTTTCATCTAACACCGTGAAATGAGCGTCAAGTGACTCGAGCACAGTGGGAGGAGCCACATATAGATGTAGACTATAGCGCGAAGAGGAAACTAGCCCATCCTTGTCCCTCGTTTCCCATCCCAAGCGAGAACATTAGATCATGGATTAGTGCAAGTAGCAAAACGAGCTCTATTTACGTCATTATCAGAGGCCCTTCACGCGGCTTGACAAAGAATGGAGCGTTCAGGCAGAGGCTATCGGGATTTTTCCAAGCCCAGCTCCTCAGCCTAAGGCTTCCTTTATGAGTCACTAGGCTAAATGAGGAGCGCATTCATGCGCACTAGCTTTCCTGGCTTGGAGGAGAACTGAATGAAGTAAGCTTTCCCACTAATGCAATTCGATGCTTCTTGCGTCGAACGAAAGTATGGTAAATCAGTCGTCCCTCAAAGTCCCTTCTCGAGACACTCTTTCTTAGTCCATTTGCCTTCTCCTTTTCGATGCCATCTCTTATTTCCCCTTAGATGTCACTTTCTCTATCAAATCAAAGAGCAGCTATTCACCATCAGGAAAGACAGTAAGCCAAGGGAAGGAAGAACTGAACTTCTAAGCTAGGGAAGAGGCTAGAGAAGGAAAGGAGGGAACTTATAGCACTAGTCTCGTATAAGGGACATGGCCATAATAGGATGCATACGGAAATAAAATCGATACCCTAGAAGGAATTGATAGAGGTATTTAATTTGCTGTGAAAGAATCTATCAATTTGGACATCTGATATTCATTTTTAAAAGAATGACACTAATTCCTAAATAGGAACTTCACTCAGACTTGACTGAAAGCAGGAACGAGAACTTTAGGATTGAGCAAGAATCATAACCTACTCTCTAGCCTTCAACGTCCGATTTGCGCTTGATGTATGGAAAACAGCGGAAGCTCTCTAGCATAAAGAGAGAAGGGGGAGAGCTGACTTTCCTTATATCCATATAGAAGGAGCAGAAGCGGCAAAAGAAGAAGCCTTCTTGCACGGATACAACCCCTCAGTTTCCATAAGGGCCTGCCATAAGCAAACACAAAAGAAAAGATGGTAACCAGAAGAAGCAGCAAAGAAAGAGCTTGTGCATAACTAGTGAAACAAAGCACTCAACCATAGGGTAGCAACTAAAGGAGGATGGTCGTATAGTATATAAGAGCAGGTCCTGGAATTAATCAGTCAAGAGTAGAAAGGTAAAACTAAAGTAATAAAATTCTAGTAATGAAGCTTGCTATTCTGTCTATTTGGCGGAATCCGACACTGGGCCTGCCCTTGGGAAGGATTTTTCTTTTCCCTGCCTATCTTTCATGGCGAACCGATTGATGGATTTCCATCATAGCGACCCGAACTTTTTAAATGGATTGGATTATTCTTCCTTTCCCCTTAACTGAGAATAACCTTCTACTGGGGTTGATCACCCCATCCATCTCCTACTGCTTTAGCATTAGCCTTTTCACTCCCTGATCGTAGATTACCCTCAATGCTCTTATTGTTTTTACCGGACTAGCGCTTTTTGCTAGCTAGTCAATGAAAAGTTGGACTCGTCTTTTTAGCGAACTCTTCTAACTACTTTACCCCAGATCACTACTTGCTCAACCTTGCTTGTAAGAGCAAGTACATAAACAACCTGCTCTCAAGCATATCGCATGAGTGGAGCAGTAAATGAAGTGAACGAACCGGGCACTCATCCAATCTCTTCTTTTTCTTTTCGACATCACATTCCAAAATTCCTACCTCATTTCGCTAAGCCGCCTCTCGTCAGAGAACAAGAACAAAACAATGCATTTCCTTCTATAGGTGACCCACTTGGGGATCAAAAGCCAGTGCTGGCAGCTATGAGAGTAATTGCCGAAGTAGGTAGCTACGACAATTGCCCGCTTAACCAAAACTCCCAAACCTAGGGGACTCCCTGAGGGTTGATTTAAATTTGAATTTGAGTGGCCTATTTCGGCCTCACGACCACAAATCGCTCACCTGTGGGTGAGTTCCCGATTGCTTAACCAAAATATGTAAAATATAGTATTTTCTGATTCCATTGGTTAGTTCAAATATGGAATGGAATGGCCTGGTATATAACTACTGAACACTATTGATGATGGTAGAAAACAAATTTGGGTTAGCTAATCAACCCGGCCGAAAGACAAGGGTCATGTGTTTGTGCAACTGCCACTGACTTAGAGCTCACATATCTACTTGACGCTCCCAAAAGTACAAGACGACAGTGGCTGGGCGAGCGAAGTAGGCTTAGATTAGAGGGAGGGGGACTGCGAACGTCCATCCCATGAAGCGCTAGGGAACCATTGCATTCCTTCCGAGCTGGGCTCTCGCGTGTCCGTGGTCTGATCAGATCAACCAGCGATCGGTTTACGAAACAAGGAGTTAAGCAAAGGCCAGGAGATTGATGAAAGAACCGTCAGTGTTCTGTTCAACTCCATGGTTGGAAGGATTGCTTTCTGCCGTCTGTCTTTCCCCTCTCTCTTCTCTTAGCAAAGTAGGCTGAAGTCAAACTTTTGGCTTGCTACAAGCTGGGCTCATGGACTGCAGTCAGCCGCTACTCCTGTAGTCGTCAGCTCATTCTTGACCGATCCGATCGGGTGTTCATAAACTAGGGTAAAAGGATTCGAAGCTTTGCATGCCGGTACCAAAAACTGATGCCTTACCACTTGGCTATACTCCATACGGCCTGTTTTGGACGGTAGAACGGGGAGAGGGGGAAGGGAGAAGCAGGGCTCGAAGAAGAAGCCAAGCCATGCAAGGACACGGGGATATAAAGTAAGCAGCGACGGTTCTCCCTTTAGGACCAACTACAATAAGCTCGCGACTCAGAGAGAAACAAAGGGTAAGATCTCTGCTCCATTTACTTGCAATGCTATGCCTATCAAAGTTAGTGAACGCTTCTGTAATCTTAGACTTGTTACGCTGTTCGACTGAACTTGTTGGCTCCGTGTCCACCAAAAGTCGGTAACCTTTGTCACCGTCAACATTTGGTACTCTCTCGATAGCTTCAATAGTTCACTGAATGTCTTTGGTGTAATGAACAACAAGCCCTTCAGAAATAAAGACATAATAATAAAGGGTTGGTTAGGAACTATTGACTGTAAATCATAGCAGTTACAGTCACTCAATGGAGATGTTTGCCTTTGGAATGAAGATGGATGAACAGGCACTTGAGCCTGGAACTGATGAAATAAGGGAAAAGATGGAACCGGTCACTATACTGGGGGGTGAGACATGACTGCAACTTAAAATTAAAGTACCATTGAAAAGACTAAAGGAATGGGGGAATGACTACCTGTAATAAAGCACAAGCTGATACGAGCGCAGAAGAAGTAAGGCTTAGATTACCAAATCTTGGATACAATCTTCCTAGAGATGGAGAGCCCCTTGCCTCACCTTTTCTAGCCTTTCCTTCGTTGCCTGCTTACCTAGCTCTTGTCTTAGTGACTCTTCTTCTTTTCTATGTTTTTCTGAGTGTTAAAATGGTAGAATTTTCATTTGCCAATGATTTCCCAGATTTGGTCAATAATGGGATTCTTGGCTAGAGAAAGGTTCTGTGACATGGATGTCCATCCCAACTCGGTCGGTCGGTTGGCCCACCTAATAGATGATGATATTATCGATCGATTTGATTGAATTTTGAAAAGTCTTTCTCACTATTTCGATCAAGATGTTCTCGCCTCTCCTGTTTGGGCTCTCGCTCGAATCGGAATTGGTAGGCTTTCAACTCAATCTATAAGCCTATCTATCGGGGGCCAATAAAAGAAAAAGTTTGCGAGGGGGGCAAAAACGGGGATTGATAGCTTTCAATGAACCAGCAGATGGAAAGAGTTGTTTCCTGCATTCCTTCCTTTCTAAAGATAGTAATTCATTTTGTTTGGGCTGGCATAAAAGATTTGATTGAATTCCTTGCCTCACCTTGAGATGAGAGGGAAGGTCAATTTGACTCGAATCCTGAACCTGATTTTTAATTCTACACCGATTAATGATGCAATGGGAGAAGTTTTTCTTTTTTCATTTTTTTCATCAATGATGGCCCAGTCGAGGCTCGTCCATGCCCAAACCCAATGGAGAAACCTTCAATTTGCCCCTAGCTCTATAATCTACCTTCCCCAATCCCTGAAAGCCCTCCTGGGGGCCTAGCCCTGTTTCTCAACTCAAATCTTAAGTTCAGCGGCTTTCAGCATTGACGAACACCTGCGCAGTGAAGATTAAGAAATGGGGAGTCTATGCCATCGAATGAATCAGTAACAACGGATTAGTGGAATGAGGGATCAAGAGATGGATAGGGGGGAATGGCCTATCAATCATTGGTGCACCTTCCCTTGAACCATTCACAGATCTCTCAACTGAGTTGTTTAGGTTTGTCAAATTCCATCTCTAGTTCGGGGTTTCGGTTCAAAAGTTATAAAATGTGGTGCAGGTTCATCGCTCTCGACCTATTCAGGTTCATGGGAGGGTGACCGAGAGGACCCAGACTTTAGATCTCTTCTCTATAGCGGGAGGTTTCTTTCGTATCCAAAGTGTGTTGGAGAGGCCAGGGAAGACGGATTGGATCGAGAGGCAATGCTTATGCATCTTCTTTATCGATAGGATTCCCATCATTTGCAGTCTCCGACGAAGGGGACAAGGGCAAGGCACCGAACATGTTCTATCCTCAACCTCCATCCATAATTAGTAATCTCAATTTGCCTTTCCTATTCACTAGTACACTACGCGCTACAACTAGCAGCCCCTTGACTAGTAAGGGAAAATGCTAACGCGCTAGCTAGCTACTTATACTTATAGTTATAGCCCCTACTTCATTTATGGGATATTTGAAGAAGCTTGCTGAAAAACAGAAACGCGCGTTGGCTGATGGCCAGCAACTTTTTCGGATGGCTTGCCCCTTTCTATGTTATTAGTAAGATAGGTTTGGAACCCTATGCAAGGGGCTGCTTGCTGCTCATCTCTCTCTCTAAAGGGGCTTATGCACTCCACTCATTACCACTAAACTACGAAGCCAGGAGCGGAAGGAGGGACGCCGAACCCTCAACCTCAGCCTTGGCAAGGCTATGCTCGACCATTAAGCTATTTCTGCCAGCTACGGTAGTGGCGAAGCGCTACTGAGCAATTCACGTATCACTTGATATGGACGAATTCCATTTTTCCACCAGACCAAAGTCTTGACCTCCGATCGAGCTACGAACACGAGCAGGTAGGCGGCTAGGGGGCTGCCTTTTTAATCAATCTCCGACCGCTCAGTGTCGCTATTGGTACGAGTTGTAAGGAGTCTTGGTCTCGAGTCAAGCTGGGGCATCATTTCATTCTCATAACGGGAATGAGTGCACTACAAGACCAGACAAGTTGCTCCCTCGCCTCGCAGCGGCGACATCTATCTTTTAAGTGAAGTTATTTCCTCATATGGCTCCTCTTATTCTACTATAATTCCTACTGCAGCTTCCACGAGTCTGCTCGAAATCGGTAGATTCCAGAGTCATTCGTTCTCCTCTCTTGGTTGGCCTTTGCCAGCCACTAGAGCAAGTAAGAGAACCTACAGTGAATGAACTTAAAGAACCGCGAGTTTGACCGGATTGTACACCTTTGTGTCTCGCTATGTATATGGATGTGCATAAAGAAGGGACGGGGCATCTCTCTCCTTTTTCAGGGGAAGAGAGAGAGAAGAAGCTGAAGCTAGCCTCACGAGCTTCTTATTGGGGCAGTACTATAGGCATTTTTATAGGCATTTTCAAGTGTTTGGATGCACGTGTTTTGTTCATATTCCTCCAAAATTAAGAGAGAAATTGTCCCCAAGGCAACCCTTTATTGGATATGCTCAGTCTGGGTATAGATACTATGACGTAAAATCCATGAGACTCAATGTATTCTTGAATGTTCTCTATAATGGGGTCGCCTCACATTTTTCTTAACCTAATTAATCAGCCCCGGGGGAGAATGATGATGGAGATATATTGCGACCTTCTGCTGTTCATCAACTCTAACCTCATTCTTCTGTAGTTGATGTTACAAATCAGCCTCACTCTTCAAGCCAACAGTTTTGCTCAGCATCTTCTGCCGATTATCAGCCTTTTCAACTGATCTCAAAGGATTACAGTCTCCCGACACAGCATGTTTCTTCTCGACGGTGATTACAGTCTATTTCCAAGGTCAGACTACTCCAGAAGATCAGCAGTCTAGCCTAGTTGCTTCCTTCCAATCACTTCTTCAAATTCTAGATCCCTCTCTAAGGTTCGTCGATCCTCTCAAGTTTCTTATCCTCGTCGAAAGATTTTTATCTTATCTTATGAATCGTTTTCCCCAAAAGATCGAGCTTACCTCATGTCAGTTTAATCGTCTCATGAACCTAAATCGTTTGCTGAAGCCTCCAATCATTCTTGCTGGAGAGATGCTATACAGGAAAAAAATGCCCAGGGAAAAAAGAATAAGACTTAGTCTCATTGCCAATAGGGAAACAAGCCATTGGTTGCAAGTGGATTTAAATAAAGCAGATGGCCCGGTAGAGAGATACAACACTAGATTAGTAGCTAAAGGATTCCTTCATGAATATTGAGTCAAACCCCATCTAGAGATGGGGGAAAGAAATATATATTCCAACAGTCTTCATTTTAAATAACCCTATCATCGCTCGTGAAGCCTGGCTTCTCATGGAAAAGTTATTTCATGACCAAGACGCACTCTTCAAATGTCAAGATCCAATTGAAGAACCTTAAGTCCACCGTCTGAAAACCATCGCGGATTATCTCAACTCAGTTGGTACACCAGTTTCTAATATAGATCTACTTCTCCAAAAATTTCCTGGTCTTCCTCCCTTTCATCGAAGACATCTGGTGGGGCTCACCCTCTTCCTTGCGCACGACATTGCTTGAGGTTCTTTAACGCGCCACACTAGCTCTTCTTTCCTCATCCTCTGAGCTTACCCGTAAATTTACCCTTCAGATCTTACCACCAAACGTCACCTCCTGCGTTCTTCAATTTTCGATTCTATTATATATTAGTTTTCAATCTCATTTGAGTTGGCGAGAAGTATCAAGCTTTCATCCGATTTTTTATTGATGTGGATTGGATGATGGATAAAACAGTTAGTAGGGTCTTGCATCAGGTTGAACATGCAACTGATAGGGCATAGTTATGTAAACGCAAGGGTTGCTCCAGCCTATGAAAAGAAAGATAGTCCCAGACCTCTTTGACATACCTTCCATTTTGCTAAAGCAGTAGTACCAGGGTAAAGACAGGTGGCATAGGGCAGCCCTCACCAATGTGAGTGACTAGACACCACATCTTGACTAGCTCGTCCCAACAAAGGGAAGAGGCCTCCTCAGCATGGTAAGCTCCATTTCCTGTCACTTGTTTAAGGCAATACGGTATCTCCATACTTTTATAACTAAGTCAATTGAAAATGACATCGGCTAGTGAGTAAACGAGCTTCGAAATCGGATTAAAGCCAAGAACTAAGGTCTGGAGTGTCCGGATCAGACTAAGAAGAAAGGTAATGTGTTCGTGATTTCGAAGAAAAGTAGCATGTGCTCCATTCTAGGCTGACTCGCTTAGTCTTCAATACATCACATCGTCAATGGCAATGGTTGTTAATGCCACAACGAGAGCGCTACGGGTTGTTGTCTTCCTTTCTTTTTTTTGCTAAGGCTAGCTTTCCTAAGACAGTTCCTATGCTTGATCGAAGTTATCCTATGGCCGCAGAAGACTCCCGAGGTTTTCCGCTATTCAAATCATATTTTATTTGTAGATAGAGGTAATGTGTCACCCTAAATAGAAAGTCTATCATGTTTCCGTTCCCTCCTCTATTATCCAAAGGCATCGCTGCTATCTGTGCTAACATCAATGTAGTTCCCAATCCTTTTAGAATTCATCCATATTATGGACACGAGAGTGCAAAGGGTGAAGAAGAGGGAAGAGCCGTGATGAGTGAGCACGGAGAACCGTCGAGAGACAAAGAGAAAACAACAACGACCAGAAGACATATACGAAAATAAAAACTCTCATAGTAGAGTGGATGGTAGTTTTCCATGTCTAGTGCAATATTTATGTGATGCTGAGGGTCGCACAATTCCTAATCCAGGTTATTCTGCCTGGGTCAAGACTGATCAGAGTGTGCTTTCTTGGCTCAACACCACACTCACCAAGGACTTTCTTATTTAAGTCTATGACTTGCAGACTTGAGGTGTGGTTGGCTCTCGAATAATGCTTTGTTGATCAATCTACTACCCATTATTGATCGAATCAGAGCAGCTCAAATTTGCCATTCTTAATCATCGCAAAGGCAAACCATAGTGGTTTATCTCTGCGAGTTGAAGGAAATTGTTGATTCCTTGACTGCAGTTAACTTGCAAATTTCAAACAAAGATTTGTCCCTATCGGTCCCCTTGCATGGGTTGCCTCTTGAATATGAGGGCTTTGTCACGACCATTACCAATATGAAAGAACTTCCATCCTTTGCGCAGTTGATGGCTAAATTGTTGCATAGGAGAGCGTCTGCTCCAGTACAAAGCTCTATTCACAAGTTCTTTACTATTTATTCACACTAGGAGTTTATAGAAGCAGATCAGAGGAGATAAAAAAAGAAGATCGGAAAGGCTCTCTGCCTCCTCCCTTCAGCTGAAGTCTTTATTTATAATCAAACCTCTGAGTACAGTAAGATTCTTTTACAGAAGAAGTGGTACAGTGAAAAGGCAAAATAATTGCAAAAGACTAAAGGTGCTACAGGAAAAAGGTAGAGTGATTGCTAACAGACAAAGCTTTTGGTACAATAATTAAAGATGCTGTCGGTTGGGTTGATAAGAGAGCATCTTTTAAGTGCTGAGTGACCTGTCTGTCTAGAAGATGGTCCCACCACGCTTAATCTTGCAT
This sequence comes from Dracaena cambodiana, assembly GCA_036321105.1. Classification (NCBI taxonomy): domain Eukaryota; kingdom Viridiplantae; phylum Streptophyta; class Magnoliopsida; order Asparagales; family Asparagaceae; genus Dracaena; species Dracaena cambodiana. Next base: position 13,100,759 of record JAYEPQ010000013.1, on the reverse strand, counting down.
GATGTTCTGTAGAGCATCTTCGTCAAAAGCTGCTTCTGGATCATGATTGTCTTCTCCGTCAATGTCTGGGTCGTGGTTGTCTTCTCCGCCAAGGTCTTCATCTTCATTCCTTTCTAGGTCTTCATAGAATTCTTCTTTTGCTTTGGAACTGATCTTGCCCAACTGAGTGGAGTTTAAAAAGGACAAGACTTTGGGAATTTTGCCTTCTACTGGTTCATATGCTCCAATAAAATCATAAAATAGAATGTTATCTTCTATTTTAATAGAGTGGACTCCAGAGATGGCCTTAGTATAAGCTTCATCAAAGAATTCTTTAGCTGCCTTTTTAGTCTCTTCTTCCAGATCAAGGACAGGTAGATTTTCACATGTAGGTGAAGGAATGTAGTTGAAATTGTGAAGCTCCCATAGTTGAAAAGAAGGAAAAACTTTGAAATATTTTCTTTCTTCCCAAGTGCTCCATATGCGGAAAAAGAATGTTGTTTGATACCCTATTATGTAGGCTTTGATGCCTTTCAGACAGATGGCTGGTAGAAACTCTTGGAACTCTTCAGGGTGAGAGGAATTCACGAAGAGCTCATGAACAAGGCCAAGCCGAATAGCCTTGCTGCATTTTGGAATCTCTTGAAAGCCTGTAATGATTCTTGGAGAATTATTTTTATTGTAGATGAGCTCATGCTACTGGAGGATAGCATTGACATCTGTAGCTTCCAATTGTCTAAAAAAATCCCTTAGTTGTTCATCAGGGATCATGTTCTGTTGATTTAGGCCGATCATCTTATAAACCGTGATTTCGGCTTCTAACTGTCTGGTTTTTTCTGTCTGTATTCTGCAGAGATCTAGAAGTTTATAGAACTCAGGTAAAAGATGATATACCTGATTCGAGATCTCTAAGTCTTGAATTATATTTCTTAAGAATATCTGGTCTTGTGAAGAGCCTTGGAACCAGGTTCCCATTCTCTGCTCTAGATCTGAACTTTGAGCAGTGAGTGTGTAGTTGCATAGATCAGAAACTGTCTTTGAGATGTTCTGTTTCTCTGTCTTTTCTTGCAAGTAATGGTTATACATAGAGAGCACCATTTGCTCAATCTGAGATAACCAGTATTTGGAAGAATGGAAGTCATTGGATTGAATGGCGCGGTAGCACCCATTCAATTTCTCATATATACTTGGATTGGATGTCTTGAGATCAGCATTGTACCAATCCCTGACAACTGCAGCTGCAGTGGGTCTTGAAACTTGTCCTGTCTGAACCCTTCTTTGAGCTGAAGTGATATTCCTGTAAGTTGAAGTAGAATTGTGGATTGGAAGAACTGTCATTCCCGGAGGGGGAATGGCTTTGCCTCGGTAGAGGTGGTAGCTGTGTTGGAGCCGGTTTCCCGGGTTGATGTCGTGCCTCCAGTTTCCTGGGTTGTTTTACTGCTTTCTCCCTTTTCAGGGGTCTTCTTTTGGTTGCTTCCTCCCGTTTGTGGCGGGGTCTTTTTGTTTGCTCCGATAGTAGTCCATTTGACTTGTTCAGTCATGGACTTGAGCCTTTTCAGGCGCTCGTCATCCATAGTCAGGACGCGTTAGTAAATCTGCAAGAACATTAGTATAATCAGGAATATATTTAACATCATATTGATATATTTCAAGATATAAAGCAATTCTTATTCTCCTGATGTTTTCTTCAGGATTATTTATTGTTCGCATTTTTAAAAACTGAGATATTGCTTTGTTATCGATTTCGATTATAAACTGTCTGTTAAGCAAATATATTTTTAAGCTTTTTATAGCTAATTTGATAGCTAACAATTCTTTATCATAAGTGGAATAATGTCGTTGTGGTTTATTAAATTTTCCTGAAGTATAGGCAATAATTTCCTTTTGTTTTGCTATTAGAACTCTTGCCCAGAATAGGTCAGAAGCATCTGTTTGGAGAGTTACCAACTCTTCGTCTTTAGGAAAATATAATATTGTTTGCTGAGTAATCAATTCTTTATACTTTGTATTTCCCTTTCTTCTTTAGCAGTAAGCTGGATTCCTATTTTATCTGTATTCCATTTTCTTGGTTGTTCACCATTTTCTATCTTATATTTAGACTGTTCTATAGTCAGCTTTTCTTGTAAACTTTGGACTAGCTGAGATAGGTGAGGAATAAATTTCCTTCCATAATTTAGAAGTCCCAAAAAACTCTGCAACTGTTTTAAGGTCTTAAATGTTTTAGGGAATTCTTTTATCTTGAAATATATATGTTGTTGTAATTCTATTTGGCCTTCTTTTATATATTTTCTAAGGAATTCTATTTCTTTTTTAAATAAATGTATTTTTGTTGGACTTAAGATAATACCATTATCGAGTAATAGTTTTACCACTTGTAGTAAATGTTGTTTATAATCCTCTAAAGTTGGTGAGAAAACTAATATTTGTGGAGCATTTTTTAGGCCAAATGGCATTACTAGCCACTCATAGTATCCCTGAGGGCAGCTAAAAGCGGTTAATTCTATAGATTCTATATTGGCTAATCTTATTTTGCCAGAAGCCAGATTTTGCGTCAAATTTACTATAGTATTTTGATCCTTGTATTTGTTTTATTAACTGTTCTGCAGCAGGTATAAAATAGCTATCAAACTTTGTATAGCTATTTAGTTTTCTGTAGTTGATAACCATTCTAGCTTTTCCTCTTTTTTGTTCTGCATAGTCGGTAACCTTTGTCACCGTCAACATTTGGTACCTCTCGATAGCTTCAATAGTTCACTGAAAGCCTTTGGTGTAATGAATAACAAGCCCTTCAGAAATAAAGACATAATAATAAAGGGTTGGTTAAGAACTATTGACTGTAAATCATAGCAGTTACAGTCACTCAATGGAGATGTTTGCCTTTGGAATGAAGATGGATGAACAGGCACTTGAGCCTGGAACTGATGAAATAAGGGAAAAGATGGAACCGGTCACTATACTGGGGGGTGAGACATGACTGCGACTTAAAATTAAAGTACCATTGAAAAGACTAAAGGAACGGGGGAATGACTACCTGTAATAAAGCACAAGCTGATACGAGCGCAGAAGAAGCAAGGCTTAGATTACCAAATCTTGGATACAATCTTCCTAGAGATGGAGAGCCCCTTGCCTCACCTTTTCTAGCCTTTCCTTCGTTGCTTGCTTACCTAGCTCTTGTCTTAGTGACTCTTCTTCTTTTCTATGTTTTTCTGAGTGTTAAAATGGTAGAATTTTCATTTGCCAATGATTTCCCAGATTTGGTCAATAATGGGATTCTTGGCTAGAGAAAGGTTCTGTGACATGGATGTCCATCCCAACTCGGTCGGTCGGTTGGCCCACCTAATAGATGATGATATTATCGATCGATTTGATTGAATTTTGAAAAGTCTTTCTCACTATTTCGATCAAGATGTTCTCGCCTCTCCTGTTTGGGCTCTCGCTCGAATCGGAATTGGTAGGCTTTCAACTCAATCTATAAGCCTATCTATCGGGGGCCAATAAAAGAAAAAGTTTGCGAGGGGGGCAAAAACGGGGATTGATAGCTTTCAATGAACCAGCAGATGGAAAGAGTTGTTCCCTGCATTCCTTCCTTTCTAAAGATAGTAATTCATTTTGTTTGGGCTGGCATAAAAGATTTGATTGAATTCCTTGCCTCACCTTGAGATGAGAGGGAAGGTCAATTTGACTCGAATCCTGAACCTGATTTTTAATTCTACACCGATTAATGATGCAATGGGAGAAGTTTTTCTTTTTTCATTTTTTCATCAATGATGGCCTAGTCGAGGCTCGTCCATGCCCAAACCCAATGGAAAAACCTTCAATTTGCCCCTAGCTCTATAATCCACCTTCCCCAATCCCTGAAAGCCCTCCTGGGGGCCTAGCCCTGTTTCTCAACTCAAATCTTAAGTTCAGCGGCTTTCAGCATTGACGAACACCTGCGCGGTGAAGATAAAGAAATGGGGAGTCTATGCCATCGAATGAATCAGTAACAACGGATTAGTGGAATGAGGGATCAAGAGATGGATAGGGGGGAATGGCCTATCAATCATTGGTGCACCTTCCCTTGAACCATTCACAGATCTCTCAACTGAGTTGTTTAGGTTTGTCAAAATCCATCTCTAGTTCGGGGTTTCGGTTCAAAAGTTATAAAATGTGGTGCAGGTTCATCGCTCTCGACCTATTCAGGTTCATGGGAGGGTGACCGAGAGGACCCAGACTTCAGATCTCTTCTCTATAGCGGGAGGTTTCTTTCGTATCCAAAGTGTGTTGGGGAGGCCAGGGAAGACGGATTGGATCGAGAGGCAATGCTTATGCATCTTCTTTATCGATAGGATTCCCATCATTTGCAGTCTCCGACGAAGGGGACAAGGGCAAGGCACCGAACATGTTCTATCCTCAACCTCCATCCATAATTAGTAATCTCAATTTGCCTTTCCTATTCACTAGTACACTACGCGCTACAACTAGCAGCCCCTTTACTAGTAAGGGAAAATGCTAACGCGCTAGCTAGCTACTTATACTTATAGTTATAGCCCCTACTTCATTTATGGGATATTTGAAGAAGCTTGCTGAAAAACAGAAACGCGCGTTGGCTGATGGCCAGCAACTTTTTCGGATGGCTTGCCCCTTTCTATGTTATTAGTAAGATAGGTTTGGAACCCTATGCAAGGGGCTGCTTGCTGCTCATCTCTCTCTCTAAAGGGGCTTATGCACTCCACTCATTACCACTAAACTACGAAGCCAGGAGCGGAAGGAGGGACGCCGAACCCTCAACCTCAGCCTTGGCAAGGCTATGCTCGACCATTAAGCTATTTCTGCCAGCTACGGTAGTGGCGAAGCACTACTGAGCAATTCACGTATCACTTGATATGGACGAATTCCGTTTTTCCAGCAGACCAAAGTCTTGACCTCCGATCGAGCTACGAACACGAGAAGGTAGGCGGCTAGGGGGCTGCCTTTTCAATCAATCTCCGACCGCTCAGTGTCGCATTGGTACGAGTTGTAAGGAGTCTTGGTATCGAATCAAGCTGGGGCATCATTTCAGTCTCATAACGGGAATGAGTGCACTACAAGACCAGACAAGTTGCTCCCTCGCCTCGCAGCGGCGACATCTATCTTTTAAGTGAAGTTATTTCCTCATATGGCTCCTCTTATTCTACTATAATTCCTACTGCAGCTTCCACGAGTCTGCTCGAAATCGGTCGATTCCAGAGTCATTTATTCTCCTCTCTTGGTTGGCCTTTGCCAGCCACTAGAGCAAGTAAGAGAACCTACAGTGAATGAACTTAAAGAACCGCGAGTTTGACCGGATTGTTCACCTTTGTGTCTCGCTATGTATATGGATGTGCATAAAGAAGGGACGGGGCATCTCTCTCCTTTTTCAGGGGAAGAGAGAGAGAAGAAGCTGAAGCTAGCCTCACGAGCTTCTTATTGGGGCAGTACTATAGGCATTTTCAAGTGTTTGGATGCACGTGTTTTGTTCATATTCCTCCAAAATTAAGAGAGAAATTGTCCCCAAGGCAACCCTTTATTGGATATGCTCAGTCTGGGTATAGATACTATGACGTAAAATCCATGAGACTCAATGTATCCTTGAATGTTCTCTATAATGGGGTCGCCTCACATTTTTCTTAACCTAATTAATCAGCCCCGGGGGAGAATGATGATGGAGATATATTGCGACCTTCTGCTGTTCATCAACTCTAACCTCATTCTTCTGTAGTTGATGTTACAAATCAGCCTCACTCTTCAAGCCAACAGTTTTGCTCAGCATCTTCTGCCGATTATCAGCCTATTCAACTGATCTCAAAGGATTACAGTCTCCCGACACAGCATGTTTCTTCTCGGCGGTGATTACAGTCTATTTCCAAGGTCAGACTACTCCAGAAGATCAGCAGTCTAGCCCAGTTGCTTCCCTTCCAATCACTTCTTCAAATTCTAGATCCCTCTCTAAGGTTCGTCGATCCTCTCAAGTTTCTTATCCTCGTCGAAAGATTTTTATCTTATCTTATGAATCGTTTTCCCCAAAAGATCGAGCTTACCTCATGTCAGTTTAATCGTCTCATGAACCTAAATCGTTTGCTGAAGCCTCCAATCATTCTTGCTGGAGAGATGCTATACAGGAAAAAAATGCCCAGGGAAAAAATAATAAGACTTAGTCTCATTGCCAATAGGGAAACAAGCCATTGGCTGCAAGTGGATTTAAATAAAGCAGATGGCCCGGTAGAGAGATACAACGCTAGATTAGTAGCTAAAGGATTCCTTCATGAATATTGAGTCAAACCCCATCTAGAGATGGGGGAAAGAAATATATATTCCAACAGTCTTCATTTTAAATAACCCTATCATCGCTCGTGAAGCCTGGCTTCTCATGGAAAAGTTATTTCATGACCAAGACGCACTCTTCAAATGTCAAGATCCAATTGAAGAACCTTAAGTCCACCGTCTGAAAACCATCGCGGATTATCTCAACTCAGTTGGTACACCAGTTTCTAATATAGATCTACTTCTCCAAAAATTTCCTGGTCTTCCTCCCTTTCATCGAAGACATCTGGTGGGGCTCACCCTCTTCCTTGCGCACGACATTGCTTGAGGTTCTTTAACGCGCCACACTAGCTCTTCTTTCCTCATCCTCTGAGCTTACCCGTAAATTTACCCTTCAGATCTTACCACCAAACGTCACCTCCTGCGTTCTTCAATTTTCGATTCTATTATATATTAGTTTTCAATCTCATTTGAGTTGGCGAGAAGTATCAAGCTTTCATCCGATTTTTTATTGATGTGGATTGGATGATGGATAAAACAGTTAGTAGGGTCTTGCATCAGGTTGAACATGCAACTGATAGGGCATAGTTATGTAAACGCAAGGGTTGCTCCAGCCTATGAAAAGAAAGATAGTCCCAGACCTCTTTGACATACCTTCCATTTTGCTAAAGCAGTAGTAATAGGGTAAAGACAGGTGGCATAGGGCAGCCCTCACCAATGTGAGTGACTAGACACCACATCTTGACTAGCTCGTCCCAACAAAGGGAAGAGGCCTCCTCAGCATGGTAAGCTCCATTTCCTGTCACTTGTTTAAGGCAATACGGTATCTCCATACTTTTATAACTAAGTCAATTGAAAATGACATCGGCTAGTGAGTAAACGAGCTTCGAAATCGGATTAAAGCCAAGAACTAAGGTCTGGAGTGTCCGGATCAGACTAAGAAGAAAGGTAATGTGTTCGTGATTTCGAAGAAAAGTAGCATGTGCTCCATTCTAGGCTGGCTCGCTTAGTCTTCAATACATCATATCGTCAATGGCAATGGTTGCTAATGCCACAACGAGAGCGCTACGGGTTGTTGTCTTCCTTTCTTTTTTTTGCTAAGGCTAGCTTTCCTAAGACAGTTCCTATGCTTGATCGAAGTTATCCTATGGCCGCAGAAGACTCCCGAGGTTTTCCGCTATTCAAATCATATTTTATTTGTAGATAGAGATAATGTGTCACCCTAAATAGAAAGTCTATCATGTTTCCATTCCCTCCTCTATTATCCAAAGGCATCGCTGCTATCTGTGCTAACATCAATGTAGTTCCCAATCCTTTTAGAATTCATCCATATTATGGACACGAGAGTGCAAAGGGTGAAGAAGAGGGAAGAGCCGCGATGAGTGAGCACGGAGAACCGTCGAGAGACAAAGAGAAAACAACAACGACCAGAAGACATATACGAAAATAAAAACTCTCATAGTAGAGTGGATGGTAGTTTTCCATGTCTAGTGCAATATTTATGTGATGCTGAGGGTCGCACAATTCCTAATCCAGGTTATTCTGCCTGGGTCAAGACTGATCAGAGTATGCTTTCTTGGCTCAACACCACACTCACCAAGGACTTTCTTATTTAAGTCTATGACTTGCAGACTTGAGGTATGGTTGGCTCTCGAATAATGCTTTGTTGATCAATCTACTACCCATTATTGATCGAATCAGAGCAGCTCAAATTTGCCATTCTTAATCATCGCAAAGGCAAACCATAGTGGTTTATCTCTGCGAGTTGAAGGAAATTGTTGATTCCTTGACTGCAGTTAACTTGCAAATTTCAAACAAAGATTTGTCCCTATCGGTCCCCTTGCATGGGTTGCCTCTTGAATATGAGGGCTTTGTCACGACCATTACCAATATGAAAGAACTTCCATCTTTTGATCAGTTGATGGCTAAATTGTTGCATCAAGAACAACGAAAGACATTCAGAATGCTTCTAATTCTGATCAGGCCGTGGCTTCCTCTACTGGCATAATCGTAACAGAAATGGAAAATATGATGGCTATGGAGGTGGTCGCAATGGCGGCTGTGGTGGAACCAATTCCGGTTATTCACAGCAAAATCGAAACAGAAACAATTGGGGTTCTCGGTCTGGTTATTCACAGCAATAGCAGCAGTACTCTCAAGGCACGATAAATTCATCTACTACTCCCAATTAGAATCATGGTACTATGTCCTCTTAGTCTTTTTCATTCGGTATGTTCACTCATAATAATTCTAATGCTTCATCATCTGTTGCCTGTCAAATTTGAGAGTATGTGGGTAGATGATGAAGATTGTGAAAAGGTTATAGAAGATGTTGGTAGCAGCCAGCTCAGGGCTCTTTTAGTCACCAACTAGTTCAGAGATTGCAGCTATGCTAGAGAAAGTTGATTCAGTGGAGTAAAGGGGCTTTTCCAAACAATAGAATTCTACTTTCCGCTATTGAGATCACAACTTATCTTGAATCTTATAGTTTGCCTTTGCAATGATTAAGGAAAGTCAATCTTTCTCTTCTTTCAGCTTCGGGTAATAGCCCTAAGGCACTCGAGTTCAGGTCGAAGAATACTGTACTCTTTGCATCAAGCGTTGTACCGAGATATAGGCTCTTGAAGAGAGTCCTTTTTGGGCTAACGGTCATCGGAGAATCTCTGCTTTTCCGTAAGGGTAAGGAAAGGATACCAGAGTATGCCAAAAAGCATTAAGCGGAGAAGGGAGAAGCTTCGTAAAGTAAAGCGGAGCTCCTAGCTGGCCTTATCTTGCACATTCCACTAACCGCTATCACAAAATTTAAGAGAACTCTTACTCTAACTTGACAAAGAGTCAGATCGTCTATATAGATCTCAAGCCAGAAAAGACAAGAAACAAATACGTGCCTAGTAAGGCTCAGAAAAGATAAAATCTGAAATCAATGTGTTCACAAGGCCGAAGGCCAAGTCAAAGACAAAGACCATGCCTCTCGAGCACCTCTGAAGAGAGTGACGCCCTTCCCCTAAGCCTTCCTACCTATATTCAAATCAGTACAAAGGCTAGTATATATTTGGAGGGAAAAGAATAAGGAAAAGATGGACTATGCCACATGGCCGCTACAAATGAAAGAAAAAATGCGAGTGATACCAATTGGACACACTTGGAAAAAAAGGAATCATCAGCTAATACTAATAATACAGCTAGATCAAAGGAAAAGAAGTCATAAAGTAGAAAGAAGACAATGTGAGAAAGCAAAAAAGGTAACGAGACTACCGGAGGGGAGAGAAAGGATAAAAGGGGTGGTAAAAAAGTGAATGTGATATCGCCCTTCATCTTGACACTGAATCTTGATCCTAGAAGGAGAAGGCGCATGACTAGTTCTTGTGGAGATTCCTTGGGAATTTCTTTTAAGAATACGTTCGTATTTGATTAGAATTTCTCTTAGCTTCCACCCGGCCAACATCCTCGTGAGGTGAGTGATTCTTTTTACAAGCCTAAAATCACGATTCCTCCTTTCTTTTTGAGTCCAGCCATATTTCCATTTGGTTATGCTATACGCTAGTACTTGTTGTGGGGGCAGGCCATAGACCTACTAAGTTGCTATGTATATATATAATATATATATATAATTTTCTCAAGTGTGAAAGCGGAAGGTCCTGCACATAAAAAATATTCCACTTCAAAGATCTTTTAACGCCTTTGATTACGTGGTCAAGACCCGGCACTACGGGTATGAGATGTGGCAAAAAAATACCCAGAAATGGGTGCAGAATCAACTCCCAGAAATGCCTGGTCAAAGAAGGGCTTACTAGAACTCTGAAGAAAGGCTTAAAGCAGAGCTTTCTCACTGGCTCAGGAAAGGTTCAATCATCAGAAATGGCCCTACTGAATAAGGTAAGGGAGAGACTTTTGAAAGAAAGAGAAGTGTCTTGGTTTATAAGCGTAGAACTCCTATTCATAAGCAGTATCGAATCCTTATCTCATTCATCAGAAATGTGTCATGTATAGGCCCTTCTTCCCCTTTCTTTGGAATTGAATCATCCATGGCGAGTAGTATCCTATAATAGAGTAGGCTCGTCATCTCTTTCCTGTTGATGCGATGGTAACTCGAGATAGAATACTTAAGAGAAGAAAGCTTTTTGCTTAGTTTTGGATTATACCGTAGATAGCACTACCTTGAATTCGCTAGTTGCGTGTACTTTTCTTTATCAACTGCTTGCTGAGATTTCTTTGGTGTTCGGTTGTGGGTTCATAGTGTCTTGTCTTTCTTTAAAATTTACATCTTTCTCCCATGCTTTTCGTCGGTCGGAAAAACCAACCGGCGATTTCCATTTGTTTTCCTGAATTGGGAGAGCAAGAAGAAGTCTCTCTTCATTTTTGGGGGGAGTAGAACTATCAAAGAATAAAGCTTTTGATGTGGAGAATTTGAATGTCGTATCCATATTTCTGGGGATCGGAATGACGGTTTGAAAAGGTTCCTTTCGTTTTCCTGGTGCCTTCGGAGTCGATAGCAAAACCTAAACAGATGGACAACCTCTATTGCCTACCCCTATCACACTGTTCGCTTCCCCCCTGCAATGTAGATCCCTCGCCTGTGGAATCCAACCTCCTGCCATAGACATAAGGAGTGGATCGGGTTTAGTAGCCCGCCCTAAAATGTAGGTAGGCGGGTGATGTGATAATTTAACTGAAAGCGTACAGTGTCGGTTGTAGCGCTATACAGATCGTCCCACAGAGATCTCAGGTGTTTTGCGATTCTTACTATTTCTTTAGTTCTAGTGGATTAACTAAGAGTTTCTAAATTGAGGAAAGATTGGTTCTAAGTTCTAAAGATTAGCCTAGGATTTCGAATCCATTAGAATAATAGCCTAACAGTGAATTATCTCTTTCTTTCTATCTTTTTAATTATGTACGGTTAAGTAATATATTAAAAATGTGATCTTTTTAATTTGATTTTAATCAAGTACCTCTAAGTATGACCTATCAAGTGATGTGCAAGTATAAGAAATCATATTAAGTAGAAAATCTCATAAACAAAAGAAAAGAAATAAACTTCAAACCCTAATCTAAGCATAGGCTATCAAAAGACCGAACTTAAGTATAACCTATCAAAAAAAATAGATTTACAAGTTTATCCAATTCAATTTATTTATAGTAAAATCTTTATTGATAATTCTAAAAATAAACAAACAATAAGAATTCCAAACTTCATCTAAGTATAGATTATCAAAATATTAATTAAGCATAATCTTTCAAAGAATTATGATTTGTGAACTCTATATTTTATTTATTTATAGTACAATCATAACTTTATTTCTTTTTTGAAAGAAAATAAGATAAATCCATGTTAGATCTATTAAACTAACTTCATTTACATCCTAGGGCTAAAGAAAATTAGCTACTCATGTTCCTAATAAGCAAAATCGAATTTTTATTCATGAACACAATAAAATCAAATCTAGAAAGTAATAAAATCTAGAACTAAAACGCAATTAACTCTATCTATAAAGCAAATAAAGAATTAAAAGCAATGGCTTACCTCTGGAGCACGGTATTGTGGCCGTCACCCTTCAGCAAAACCTTAATTTTATTAATTTAAAACGAGTGCAAAGGTTCAGGATTCTCCTAGAATATAAGGATATAGCCAATATATAGGGTTCGGACATTAAACCCTAATTCTACCAGAACTGTAAAACTACAAAATTACGACGAATCCAACGACAAAAACTTAGCGCATGAGCCCACAGTTGGGCTGCTATTTGGCTGAAATTACTGCCATTTGGCAGCTAAATTTTGTGATAAATTCTTGAAATTTTTTTCACGTGAAACTCGTGTCTTGTACGTTTAAGTTTCCTGACTGCATTCGACTTAGAGTCTCTGCAGTATCGTAATCTCGTAGTCTTGCCCACTTTAGAAACTTTTCGGACTTTGATTTTCTACTCCGACTTTGATTTCATGCCATCTCTTTGTACGAATAAAATTATTAAAAAACACACTAACAATACCTGAGTAGTATTATTTATATAAGAAAATAGGTAATATGAAGGTTATAAATATGCAATATATGACACTTATCACACCCCCACACCTATCTATCGCTAGTCCCCGAGCAAAACCTAAAAGAAAAATCCTAACTCACTTTCGCAGGAATCGCGATTGCACTTAGCACGTGCAACAAGCCTTTAAACCCCTAGGTTACCCTAGTGGACAAGTGTTGTCTCATGAGGGTTTGCAGTGAATATACCCACAAAATTAATGAAGAAAATAGATTAAGAAATAAAGGAAAGAAAAATAAGGATAACCAAAAATTAAGAAGAATAGAAATTTTATACAAAAGAACGAAAAATCTTTTTTTTAATAATATTTTCATCAATTAATCTCACTAATATACAAACTCAAGAACGCATTTAGATTATCAATTTTCAAATCGAGCGTCATATCAAATACACTTATCATTTTAATTAAAAATTTAAATCCTATCTTTTAATACCTACTAATAGATAATCCATTGACTCCTATACATCTACGTGCACGTGTGATAGTCTACTTCGGCTTTAGACTCCAACTCTAACTCATGATTCATCTTCTCTCTTATAACAATTTTTTTCTTTTTTTTCTTTTTTTTAAGAATATTTCACCTTTCATGCGAATATTCACGCTTGCTTAGGTGCAACATACCCGATTACTCGGTTCATACTCTTTTATTTTTTTTAGAATATTTCACCTTTCATGCGAATATTTACGCTTACTTAGGCGCAACATGCCCGATAACTCGGTTCATACTTTTTTTTTTTCACTCTTGAGGCTATTGCCTTAATACCAGGCGCACCCTATTATTTTATCACTCTCGAGATTATTGCCTTAATACTAGGCTCACCCCATTATTTTATTCTCACTTTTTTCTTTTTTTTTCTTTTTTTTGTTTAGGGAGAGAAGACTTATTCAATCGTTATCATCTTTATTCTTAACCTAATAAACTATTGTGAAGTAAAAAATAGATGTATACTTACCTCAAAACTACTGTTAGCGATATTTATTTTTCGGATTTTAACCATTTTCATAAAATTCAAAGTGTATCGTCTAATCTACTCTTCTATTCAATTTCAAATCTAAATTTGTTCTTTTATCTTTAATTAGGTTGATCTATTGCTAAAATACATAAATTTATTAAAAAAAATTATTTTAGTTTTGTTTTTCAATTTTTCTTTTAAATTAGTTACCCTATAAAAACTACCCAAAGTGCAAAATAAAGAAACCCAAAAATCTAAAAAAAATCCTTAAAATAAAAATAAAATCCTAAAAATCCTAAAAAAATAAAAATCTCCTAATCCACACCTAAACTTGTGTATGCCCTTATATACAAACCATGGGTGGTAAAATAAATATGAAAACTATTATACAAATACTATACAAATAATGAGAGTCGTAAAAGTTACGATCTCAATATCATCACCCTATTAACGCATGGAAAGCGGTTATGACCTCTCGATCGCTTCCCACTTTCATAGTATGTGTGTTTTAAACGTGAAGTGGGTTCATTATTATATTTCATCATCCTCCTACAAGTCACGAGATTACCTGTCTGTTTCTTATGCCGTCCTCGCTTTTTCTTTGTCTATATGTAAGCATTAACAATTTGGTTAAAGAATTCTTTATTATAAACCTGCCAATCATCGTTAGTAACAAGCATACATGTAGTAATATCATGAGGTGAGAAGAGTACTATATGATCAAGTGAATGTGGTTTTGGCTCTTCTAATTCACGAAGTAATACGAGCTCCTCTGCAAACAAATCCTCAAAAGTTTGCTCATATTTCAATGGCACACTTGCATAAGTATCATCATTCATAGAATCACTATGTGCCAATTCATCTAATAATATGAGCTCATCTTTGAAAATTTGCTCAAATGAGAGTTCATCATCAGTGCAAGAGGTCGAATGAGAGTGCAAATTATGAATCATGTTGACCTCAATGAGGGAGCTCATTGCGTGCTCATCCATATTAAATATGTTCAATGCCATAGTCATATTTCCAAACGATAACTTCATGAGGTCACTCCTGCAATCAATTAATACATTTGATGTTGCAAGGAATGGTCTACCCAAGATAACGGAAATTTGATTCCGTGGATTGGAGATCGGCTCAGTTTCTAAGACAATGAAGTCTATAGGAAAGATAAACTCGCCGACCTTAATGAGCACATCTTCAACCATACCAAGTGGTCTCTTGATCGAACGATCAGCTAGCTGTAATGTGAGTTTGGTAGGTTGAAGTTTTTCTAACCCCAGTTGCTGATAGACAGTGTAAGGAAGCAAGTTGACACTTGCCCCTAGATCAAGCAATGCCCTATCAAATGTAGTGTTCCCAATGGTGCATGAGATTGTAGCGGAACCTGAATCTTTGTATTTGATAGGCAAGGAGTTAGAGAGGATTTGTGATATATTTGCAGTAAGAAAAACTTTATCAGGAACGTTTCTCGCCCGTTTCTTAGTACACAAATCCTTAGGGAACTTAGCATAAGTAGGAACCTGTTGTATAATGTCTAGGAGTGGAATATTAACCTTCACCTACTGAAATATTTCAAAAATTTTCTCTACTTGCGGTGAAGGCTTCCTAAACCGCTTTGGATATGGTGCTTTCGGCTTAGGAACAGGTTCTTCTAGATGAGTATGTGACGGTAACGGAGGTGATAGAGATGGTTGTGGAGAAAGGGGTGGAAGAGATGATGTAACCTGTGAAATAATAGGAATGGGATCAGGGGGCATGGCTATATTATTGTCCACTTTCTTGCCAGATCTAAGCGTGTGAATGGCATTGCATTGGTGGACATGTGACTGATTGGAGTTTAAGGAACTGGCATTAGGGTTCGTTATGGGTTGACTTGGAAAAGTACCCTGGCCACGTTCACTCATCTGACTCGCTAATTGTCCAACCTGCTGCTCTATATTCTTTGTAGATTGAGAGTTTACAAGCTGTTGCTGACTTGTACTTTGAATAAAATCAGTTGACACTTTCATAAGATTTTGCATGTATGTGTCAAGATTGGACTGAGACTTGAGAAGATTTCAACATTCTTCTCAAGTGACTGGAGTCGCTTTTCTTGATCAATATTAGACCCCTGTTGTGGATGAAAGTGATTTTGTGCAGGTGGTCTATTCTGGTTGTTCCCATAATTTGAAGTGTTTGGGTGTTAGTAGGCACCCACATTTGGTCTTTGGAACTGACCAGTGGCTGGCGACTATATGCTAGGGTTAGGGCCCCCCTGATATTGCCCTTGACCCCATGATAGATTTAGATGGTTCCTCTAGCCAGGATTGTATATAGGAGCGTAAGAATTATTCATAGGTCCTTGATACAAGGCGTTAGCCTGCTCAAGTGTGGGACCCATGGAATTCATTAATAATGGATACTCCTCCATAACATGATTCGGAGTTCCGCAATTAAAGCATGTGGGAACTTGAAATTGATTTACCTGACCCACCGGTGGAGCACTAGGAGTCTCCAATATCTCAATTCTCCTCATAAGGGCTGCAATATTAGCTTCGGCAGCTATAAAGCTGTTGACGCTATGGATCCCACCCTTATGTGTAGAAGTTGATGCAGTGGGCTTCTCAGTGGGACTCTCCCACTGCATAGTCTTCCACGATAGGTCATCAAGAAAGTCTCATGCTTCATCCTCATTCTTTCTCATGAAATCCCCCTGACACATGGACTCAAGAAGAGTTTTGGATGTGTAATCGAGTCCTTCGTACACGATTTGGCACAACCGCCTCTTTTCTATCGCATGATGGGGGCACTGAGCTAATAAGTCCTTGAACCGTTCCAAATATTTCCAGAAGGGGTCTCCCGGCACTTAACGGAATTGATTAATTTGATTTCGTATCCTTGCCGTCTTATGCGTGGGATAATACTTCTTAAGAAACACCGTAACGAATTCATCCCAAGTAGTGATTGAATCAGTAGGCATACTGTACAACCACTTCTTGGTATTATCCTTAAGTGCAAAGGGGATGAAGCGGAGATTAATTGTGTCCTCCGATAAATGTTGCAGTTTAATCATTACGTATACTTCCTGAAATTCATTGATAAAGAGATATGCATCTTCTGAATCAGAACCAGTGAATTTAGGAAGCATACTAATGTACTGTGGCTTCAACTCATAGTGATTACCCGCTGCGTGTGAAAGTTTGATGCATGATGGCAATGATGTACGCAACGGGTAATATCGATCTTGAAGGATCGGGATCGGTTGGTCCATCTTGGCTCCCATGAGCAAATCTGATCTCATAAGTCAACCAAATTAATCATGGCTCCAATGTGGCATGAACCAGTGACCGTGAATGTATGCGTGAATTTCCTAAAGTAATGTAAGAAGTGGGGTGTGATGGAGAGATAAACGGTGGAATAGATATGATCAAACCTACTGTTGCTAAATTGGTTTTTTTTGTATTTTTTTATTCAATCAGAGACACAAAATACAGATGCCTGGAAAATTTTGTGGGATTTTGTACCTGAAGTGCTGCTAAATAGTGGTTTATACCGCTAATTAGCGGCCAAAACAGGGATTCTCGTTCTCTGCTTTTCTCATTGCACTCCAAATGCTTATCTTAACCTGTTTATTTTCCTATATATGCACTCTCTTCTCCCTGCACACTCAACACACACTGTTAATCCCGTAAAACGTCAAAAAAAGTAAGAAAAATACTATCGATCCCCGGCAACAGCGCCAAAAACTTGATGTGATAATTTAACTGTAAGCATACAGTATCGGTTGTAGCGCTATACAGGTCGTCCCACAGAGATCTCAAGTGTTTTGCGATTCTTACTATTTCTTTAGTTCTAGTGGATTAACAAAGAGTTTCTAAATTGAGGGAAGATTGGTTCTAAGTTCTAAAAATTAGCCTAGGATTTCGAATCCATTAGAATAATAGCCTAATAATGAATTATCTCTTTCTTCCTATCTTTTTAATTATGCACGGTTAAGTAACATATTAAAAATGTGATCTTTTTAATTTGATTTTAATCAAGTATCTCTAAGTATGACCTATCAAGTGATGTGCAAGTATAGACTATCAAAAATAAAACCTTTTTTAATAAATCATATTAAGTAGAAAATCTTATAAAGAAAAGAAAAGAAATAAACATCAAACCCTAATCTAAGCATAAGCTATCAAAGACCGAACATAAGTATAACCTATCAAAGAAATTAGATTTACAAGTTTATCCAATTCAATTTATTTATAGGAAAATCTTTATTGATAATTCTAAAAATAAACAAAGAATAAGAATTCCAAACTTCATCAAAGCATAGATTATCAAAATATTAATTAAGCATAATCTTTCAAAGAATTATGATTTGTGAACTCTATCTTTTATTTATTTATAGAAAAATCATATCTTTATTTCTTTTTTGAAAGAAGATGAGATAAATCTATGTTAGATCAATTAAACTAACTTCATTTACATCCTAGAGCTAAAGAAAATTAGCTAGTCATGTTCCTAATAAGCAAAATCGAATTTTTATTCATGAACACAATAAAATCTAATCTAGAAAGCAATATAACCTTAACTAGAAATCAATTAACTCTATCTAGAAAGCAAATAAAGAATTAAAAGCAATGGTTTACCTCTGGAGCATGGTATTATGGCCATCACCCTTCAGCAAAACCCTAATTTTATTAATTTAAAACGAGTACAAAACTTATGGCCCCATATTCTGAGTGTGCCATGGGGGACTATTTTCGCAATAATGGAATGCACGCATTAATAATATATAATGATCTTAGTAAACAGGCGGTGGCATATCAACAAATGTCATTATTATTACGCCGACCACCAGGCCGTGAGGCTTTCCCCGAGGATGTTTTCTATTACATTTCTGTCTTTTAGAAAGAGCTGCTAAACAATCGGTCCAGATAAGTGCAGGTAGCTCGACTGCGTTGCATTACCCGTTATTGAAACACAAGCTGGTGACGTATCAGCCTATATCCCCACCAATGTGATCCCCATTACAGATGAAAAAATCTATTCGTAAACAGAGCTCTTTTATTGCAAAATTAGACTTGCAATTAGCGTTGGCTTATCTATCAGTCATGTCGAGTCAGCCGCTCAGTTGAAAGCTAGGAAACAAGTCTGCGGTAGTTCAAAACTGGAATTGGCACAATATCGCGAAGTGGCCGCCTTCACGCAATTTGGCTCAGACCTTGATGCAGCAACTCAGGCATTACCAGAGAGAGGTGCAAGGCTTACAGAACTGCCCAAACAACCACAATATTCACCACTTCAAATTAAAAAACAAATTGTAGTGATTTATGTAGCTGTCAAAGTCTTCTATGATCGAATGCCACTAGACAAAATTTCTCAATATGAGAGAGCCATTCCAAGTAGTATAGATCCCGAATTACTAAAATCCTTCTTAGAAAATGGTAGGTTAACGGAAGAAAGAAATGGAACCAGATGCCTCTTTAAAAGAATGCGCTTTGCCTTACCTATGATGCAAAAAGCGTGACGAGCAAATGGTCCCCAATTTTATTTATTTTATTTTATTCCAAATAGAAGGTTTCTTTGAGAGTGTGAGGGAGGGTGCTGACGAATCTCTTGAAGCGTTGCCACATTACTTGTCTCGACGCGCGCTATTATGAGGAATCAACGAAGAATCCGACGAAAGAGTAGCGAAGGAAAAGCATGACGAGCAAATGGGATCATATTAGAAATATGTTAGAGGGTGCAAAATCAATAGGTGCCGGAGCAGCAACAATTGCTTTAGCGGGAGCAGCTGTCGGTATTGGAAACGTCTTCAGTTCCTTGATTTATTCCGTGGCGCGAAATCCCTCATTAGCTAAACAATTATTTGGTTATGCCATTTTGGGATTTGCTCTAACCGAAGCTATTGCATTGTTTGCCCCAATGATGGCCTTTCTGATCTCATTCGTCTTTCGATCGTAAACAAAGATGTACTCTTTCTTTCTCTTCTTAACAGAAGAAAAAATGGGAAGATACAGGCCCTGTTTCAGCAATGGAGCAGGGGAAGGGGAGTGGTGAGGTGGGCCCCTTCACATTCTTTAGGATGAAAAGAAAAGAGAAGTGGAAGTCTTTTCTGGTAGTAAATAGTCCCCGAATGTAGTTTTCCACTGAGAACATGCCCCCGTTCCATTGTGAAATTTCTTCATCTTCCGACGATGCAGGTGTAGTCAATTTCCGATAATTGATAGTTTAGCCACATACTTGCTATGCCTTTTCAAAACCCTTCTGGGAAGATTTTTTACTTCGTTCGGCGGGATGGATCTACCAGCTACAACCACGAAGTTGAGGTTATCGGCTTGGTCTTCTTTCGACGGTGGCAAGGATGAAGCGTTGACTCGGGTAGGAGGACTGCTGATGTCCGTGCGACTTTTGAAACTAAAGATATGCCGACGGATCTTCCAACAAAGTGTTCACTATATCTTCCTCAAAAACCTATACGACTTCACTTCAAAAGGTAGTTAAGGTAGGAGAGGAGGTTCCGAGGGTATACTTCCTAGTGTTTGGAACGCAGGAGGTGCAAGATTTTGATGATGCCGGATAAGGTCTTAGGATTCTTCATTTTGACTATCTTCGCTTGCTTCAGAAATATCGCCAGCTCCTTTCTTTCTTTCAATATTCTCTGAATAGTAGATCATTTGGAATGGAAAAAACTCTACAGAATGGTATTAAGGCAAGAATATTCTTTAGATCTTTCAGGTACTTTGGCAGATTTTCAACAATTAGTCCAATTCAGCTGCTTATGCAAGACCGAAGATGAATGAACTGTCTCTGCCACATACTCTCCATTTACTAGAATTTACTCTCCAAAGGTCGAGCGTGTTTGTTTTTACTGCCTTTCCTAGTGCCATTTCTCTTACAGAGATCGACGTCGACCTTTTTCTCGGAACTGGTGAAGAGTTACTATTATTCTTTGACCATAGAGTGAATTCCTCCCTCTTGGTTTTAGCTTTTCTTCAGAACATTTCGCACGAGCGGACCAACTTTACACACTCGAATAAGCTAGAGGAGAGGTAAGCCTGCGTCGGAAATATGGAGTGAATCTCATAGATTTCTTCAAAAAGTCTTCAATAGATTACAGAAATAATTTTTCTTTCTAGTTGGTGTGCTAGAGAAGGCTTGTGAAGAAGTAGGATCTTTGTCTTCTCATCATTGAAATGGATCTTTTATTTGTAGAATAGGTGACTGGAGGATGAGGTTCCTCAGAGGATAGAGATTTGTCGACTCTAAAGGAAAGCGAAACCATCGGAATTGTTTTCCCAACTAAACGACGATTTCTGTTTTGTTTCATCAAAGAATGATTCATCATAAAAAGAGTTGGAACCAGAATACATCTGGAAATGATTCTTTTGGAAAGTGGCCATGGCAGACTGACGCCCCAAAAGTGGTTACCGAGCTCAAAGACGCTCTCTAGAGCTGAAAGACAGAGAGGGACTCAGCCCAACCTATGCCTTTTCAAAACCCTCATTGCCATTTCACTTGAGATTTCATTTTCTGCTTTTCTATAGTTGTGCTTTGTTTAGATCACATGTCGAATGGTAGGTGACAAAGCCTAACTTCGTGAAATGCAGCTCAAGCCACGAGATCCCACTGTCTATTGAAAAAAGATTCTCAAACGGCTTTGCTTTCCCTTCAGCTCTATCTTCACTTCCACACAAAAAGAGAAAGAGAAAAACATATTGCATATATGACTATGGTTTACTATCTTCCCGAAGATTCCAAGCAAGTATAATCCCGTATCAATAGTCAATCATACTTGCATTGACACATGCATACTAGTTATTTGTACAACATATACGAAATTATGCCGGACTTTCCTTATTAGTACATACACGTCTTGATAGTGCCATGGATCTTGACTTGCCTGTTAACTTGATTTTGACATTCCATCATATTTACTTCGACGTATACATACTAATTACTTGTACAAGATACATGAAAATATTCCGGATTTTCCTTATTAGTATATACACATGTCTTGATGGTGCCATGGATCCTAACTTGCCTGTTAACTTGATTTTGACATGGACCACATCTTGCTTGTTACTAGACATGTATATGTATTAATCTTGACATGATTAGTTTATCATATTCCGGATTGATTTGCATGTAAAATAACTTGAAATCTTGGGTTATGGGAGAACTAAAAGGTGGACAAATATTGTATCGTGAAAGGTTTAGGATAGGTTGCGCAACCGAAATAGGGGCCCATCTGCGGGGGCGCCCGGGTGGTACTGAGCCATCATCTCTTGTTTAGTCCATGTTGATGGGACGACCGATTACTCAGTAATCGGTATCTGCTTGAGTGCTTAGCGGCACGGCTGGTTCAGTGCCAGCATCTTGGCCGGGTCCCGGGTATGCACGGGTACTTTCACGATACGAGTCATTTCTTCACCACTTAGTTCAAATATAAGATAAAATATGATATTAACCTAGACTTGATATGTATTAGTCTCCGTACTTGATATCGATCACATACGATACGAGTCATTTCTTCACCAGTTAGTTCAAATATAAAATAAAATATGATATTAACCTAGACTTGATATGTATTAGTCTCCGTACTTGATATCGATCACATACGATACGAGTCATTTCTTCACCAGTTAGTTCAAATATAAAATAAAATATGATATTAACCTAGACTTGATATGTATTAGTCTCCGTACTTGATATCGATCACATACGATACGAGTCATTTCTTCACCAGTTAGTTCAAATATAAACAAAATATGATATTAACTTAGACTTGATATGCATTAGTCTCCGTACTTGATATCGATCACATACGATACAGATCTATTTCTTCACCAATTAGTTCACCATGCATTACATCAATTCATATTTTACTTGTTAATACATATTGCATGCTCTCTACCATACAAGTCTATTTATTCACCATTAGTCTCCATACTTGATGGCATGTACATTCTTTCTTGATATCATTACTTGATCATTTAATATTTTCCACACATGCGCATAGTTTCATATCCACACCCATATCTTACCTACTTGTTTATATTACACGCTCCGTACTTCTTATTATTTTACTTACCGGGTTTGACCTTGAGCTCCCCCACACGCTCAGGTACTGAAGATGTGAGCGAGGATCTGCCACTGCATGATTCGTACTTTCTAGAGCAGACCGAGCAGCAATAGATATATAGGCCTCCGCTTTTGTATTTTTGGTTTGGTATGTATCACTCTTTTGGGACTTTATTTCTAACTTTTGTATCAGTATTGTACTTGTTACTGCTTATCTTAGACATGTATATCTTCTCTTTTATATGGCAGTAGACTAACTTCCAAGATCCTGGTTGATTACTAGTATTCAATTCCATTCATTTCTTCTTTTACATATTTATAGGCCTCGTGCACGTCGACTTACACGTGCCCGCCGGTAACGCACTCCGTTTTCGTATCTCTCCGGAAAATGGGGCGTTACAGTATAAACCCTACTGACGTGGAGAGCTAGCCTTGAGTTCCCAATAGTTATGACCTTCTCTTTCTTTTCCGCCTCACCCGAACCATTATTGATACGATGCAGCTGACTGATTCG
The DNA here is from genome assembly GCA_036321105.1 of Dracaena cambodiana. Taxonomy (NCBI): domain Eukaryota; kingdom Viridiplantae; phylum Streptophyta; class Magnoliopsida; order Asparagales; family Asparagaceae; genus Dracaena; species Dracaena cambodiana. Next base: position 13,077,956 of record JAYEPQ010000013.1, on the reverse strand, counting down.
TCAAAAGGGGAGAATGAGCCTCCAGAATCTTTTTCCTTAAGCCCTACGAGGTCGAATAGGGGAGCGGGATATGGCCGGGTCGACTGCGGAGAGCCAATGAACTTCATTCTTTCCTCCGGTTTCATTGATGGAGGGGCCGACTACTGGAATGGACTTAGTATAATCATGATCGTAGTCACTTTCGAAGACAGCACTGATGGTAGCTTTCTCATTCTGTTAACTTTACAAATAGACTACATGAAAACAAATGGTCCCATCAAAGGTGACTCGATGGCTTTCGTACGCAGTCTCTAGTTTCCGTATGGTTCATAGTCTGCCTTTTTGCTTTCCTTTGTCAACTCGCGAAGGTGCAAACCAATGGTTCAGGAATGGAGTCTCAGCTGCCATAGGGTGTAGGTAGGTCCCCTACCATCACATCATAAGCAGTTCAACTTGCTCTCCTCTCGCATCTATGAAATTTCGTAGAGAGACCTGTGCTTTATGACTCTTCCAGCTGTTAGCTTCGTCGCTTTCACGATTTTCTTTCTATTCTAAAAGAAAGACGTTCTGATTGCATCGGATCTTTTATTCCGTTTGTTTTATAAAGTGGATTTCCCCCATCGACTCTCTCAATTTCTTTCTTCGACGTATGGAATTCTCTCCCAGAGCTGCGAAACTCACGACTCTATTAGCAAGTCGAACGACCAACGTTTACACGAATTTTCAAGTGGATGAGATCAGCCAATGGTCTCAGTTGGAGATGGGATTGAACGTGTTTATGGATTGAACGAGATTCAAGTTAGAGAAGATAGTCAACCCCTATTCGTAGTCAGTGAGTGTTTGCTTTTTTGGGAACTCCACGATGGTTGGAAGGGTCTCTGGCCTAGCAATAGGGGTTCTTATTCCTTTGGACAGGCAATGTTCTGGTACCTAGTCCCAAACAATTGACGTGTAAAGCGGACAAAGTTCTTTACTTTTTTATAGTGTAGCTTACACCAAGTTCAATAGCAGTTTTTCCACGAGAAATGATGGGGAGAGATGTTGCGCTAGGTCAACTTGAGTATTGGGTGGGCTACGGGTGTATTCCCTAAAGGTCTACTTTGATTTTCATCAAAGCCCTTTTGACATATAGAAAATACTACTCTTTCATCCTCGCGGCCTGACGGGTTGGGTCCTACTTCGGGATATGAGGTGAAACAATCAAACTCCTATTGGTAAAATCCAAAGGATATAGGAAGATTTGATTACGGTCATGTATAAGAAAAGTCGAGCCTCCATGTTCGAAACAAATTTTAGTTCATTTTGTTTTGTAAGGGTGTGTAACTCAAAAGGATATAACTTATAGGATAAATTGCGCATAGAAGCAATGAACAAGTAGGCGAGGGCATTTCCATCGCTCCGGATTCAATCCTATGTTGCGGTAAGGCTTTTAAGCCAGATCACACTTTTTAGGGACCAATCGACAAGCCATTTTTCTTCCAGAGACGTCTTTTCACTAGTTCCTCCCGAAATCATTGGATCCCGAGCAGCATTTGCCTGCTTGCATTCTACTAGGCACCAATGGTGACTATTCATTTTTCGCTTTCTTTTATTGTTGCATCGCATAGTGTCTTTGAATCTCTCACTTCATCAGTGTATGGTTCTCATGCATCTGCTACGAATCCCGTATCAATAGTCAATCAAGTACAGGCAAGTGAAAATTCCCTCTTTCGATCCCGATTTTTACATTCCACAGTACTGTGGAATGTTTAAACCCCAGAAGGAGGGGTTTAAACTATCTAGATCTTGCTATACCAAAGACGGGCAAGTGAAAATTCCCTCTCACTATCCCAATGGAGAAGGGATGTCAACCGATGCCGACAAGCTCCCCGACGATGAAGAGCTTTAAACAGAATCCCTGCCTACTGTGGCAGTTATCTCAGAGTATTTTATATAATCCCTGCTTGCTGTGGCGGTTATCTCAGAATAGCCTTAACATGCCAGGCGCCATGATCCTTCGAAATGGAACAATCGAGAGCACTTGACTGATCGCATCAATCATCGCTCAATGAGCTCGCCATTGCCGGCAATAGCGCCTCGCTTGCATGCGATGGTGGCAAGCCAGGTAGATGTGTGTGGGCGAAGGAGATGCCTGATGCGATTACCTTTGGAAACGTGCTAAAATTGGCTCCAAGTCCATGGGATAATAATAAGAAAAGTGACTTTTTCTTTTGAGCTGAGCTTTCTCTTAAGCTGACTTGAAAGCATCAATCTACTCGAATATGTTAATAACTCTTATTGCCCCTACTGCATTCATTTAGCCAATCATCCACTATAGGTAACATTTTTTGAAAAAAGAAGACGATTATTCTTTAGGATCAAATTCTCTTTTTGTGGTGAACTGGTAATCAGCGTTAACAAAGCCAACGCCGTCAAATCAAAAGGTGAGCAGTCTACTAGTGAATGGGAGAGCCTTCACTATCGCTTATGATGTTGTATTTTAGTTTCTATAGTTGAGTAGGTCTGCCTCCTTCATTCTTCTAGCAGATGCTCCTGCACTGCCTAGAAGTTATAGAATTCCATGGTTTGCTAATTTGAGAGAATTTACTATCCCAAGCTTGGTATAGTGAAGGCTTCCAGCAGGTGCTCAATGCCAATAGAGATATGGCTCAGCCAAAAAGTTTTGGTCTTAACGCCCTTATAGAGCCGTGGAGCCTTTCATCGGGTTCGTAGAGTCGAGTTTCCCATTTACCCTCAACTGAGGAGCCACCCCCACTAGGCCAGCGACCATGGTTCATAACACATTCTTCACACAACAAATCCACTTTGAAGTTGACTCATTCGCTTGGACATTCGTCGGAATGTGTACGAGATACCATAAGGGCCCAATATCTCAATAGCACCCTTGTCTAAAGCTTCGAAGGAGACTGAATATCCGAAATGTAGGAACGATCTGACAAGAAAGATAATTAAAACTTGATCAAAGAACCAACGTTTAGTGAAGAAGCACTAGAGTCGATTACTAAAAGTACAGGGATGAAGGGCTTATTAGAATTGATCCACTACGGGATTTACATTATAAGCTAGAGAAGCACCTGAAGTACTAAACATAGTAGGTATGAGTTTTGTAATAGTTGGAGCAGCAAACTCAAATTCGGCAAGAATCTCATTGAGGAAAGCTGAATGCTATCTCTTCGCTGGAAAAGTATACATGCTACGGGATACTATTTGAAATCTCTTTGTCAACCCGTCAGCTCTCAATCATCGAGGGTTTATTTCGAGAAGAGTTGCATTAGCCAGAATACCAACGTCTTCTGGGGGTTGTTGGAATCTCCACCTTGAAACATGGGCCACCTCTTCTTACTTTCCTTTGATCTTATCAATGATTTTATCTTCATCATCTGATTCTTAACCAAGATTATGCAGGCTTAACAATGGCATCTTCTTCCTTCATGCCTCTCTCACTTTCGATAGGTTTCTAACATAGAAATATTCTTTATATGACAAAATACATCGAAGAATACCGAAAGAACGATCCCAACTGGGCCATAGCCAAACAACCCAGCTAGCTGGTCAATCTCATGCTTTCGATCAAGATGCGAACCCGATGAAAGGCTCCACGGCTCTATAAGGGCGTTAAGACCAAAACTTTTTGGCTGAGCCATATCTCTATTGGCATTGAGCACCTGCTGGAAGCCTTCACTATACCAAGCTTGGGATAGTAAATTCTCTCAAATTAGCAAACCATGGAATTCTATAACTTCTAGGCAGTGCAGGAGCATCTGCTAGAAGAATGAAGGAGGCAGACCTACTCAACTATAGAAACTAAAATACAACATCATAAGCGATAGTGAAGGCTCTCCCATTCACTAGTAGACTGCTCACCTTTTGATTTGACGGCGTTGGCTTTGTTAACGCTGATTACCAGTTCACCACAAAAAGAGAATTTGATCCTAAAGAATAATCGTCTTCTTTTTTCAAAAAATGTTACCTATAGTGGATGATTGGCTAAATGAATGCAGTAGGGGCAATAAGAGTTATTAACATATTCGAGTAGATTGATGCTTTCAAGTCAGCTTAAGAGAAAGCTCAGCTCAAAAGAAAAAGTCACTTTTCTTATTATTATCCCATGGACTTGGAGCCAATTTTAGCACGTTTCCAAAGGTAATCGCATCAGGCATCTCCTTCGCCCACACACATCTACCTGGCTTGCCACCATCGCATGCAAGCGAGGCGCTATTGCCGGCAATGGCGAGCTCATTGAGCGATGATTGATGCGATCAGTCAAGTGCTCTCGATTGTTCCATTTCGAAGGATCATGGCGCCTGGCATGTTAAGGCTATTCTGAGATAACCGCCACAGCAAGCAGGGATTATATAAAATACTCTGAGATAACTGCCACAGTAGGCAGGGATTCTGTTTAAAGCTCTTCATCGTCGGGGAGCTTGTCGGCATCGGTTGACATCCCTTCTCCATTGGGATAGTGAGAGGGAATTTTCACTTGCCCGTCTTTGGTATAGCAAGATCTAGATAGTTTAAACCCCTCCTTCTGCAAGCCTTGATATTGTCTATTTTTGAAAAGACAAAAAACAGAACCCATGATCGTCGATAGCATCTCCATAAACTGTACTTGATTGACTATTGATACGGGATTCGTAGCAGATGCATGAGAACCATACACTGATGAAGTGAGAGATTCAAAGACACTATGCGATGCAACAATAAAAGAAAGCGAAAAATGAATAGTCACCATTGGTGCCTAGTAGAATGCAAGCAGGCAAATGCTGCTCGGGATCCAATGATTTCGGGAGGAACTAGTGAAAAGACGTCTCTGGAAGAAAAATGGCTTGTCGATTGGTCCCTAAAAAGTGTGATCTGGCTTAAAAGCCTTACCGCAACATAGGATTGAATCCTGAGCGATGGAAATGCCCTCGCCTACTTGTTCATTGCTTCTATGCGCAATTTATCCTATAAGTTATATCCTTTTGAGTTACACACCCTTACAAAACAAAATGAACTAAAATTTGTTTCGAACATGGAGGCTCGACTTTTCTTATACATGACCGTAATCAAATCTTCCTATATCCTTTGGATTTTACCAATAGGAGTTTGATTGTTTCACCTCATATCCCGAAGTAGGACCCAACCCGTCAGGCCGCGAGGATGAAAGAGTAGTATTTTCTATATGTCAAAAGGGCTTTGATGAAAATCAAAGTAGACCTTTAGGGAATACACCCGTAGCCCACCCAATACTCAAGTTGACCTAGCGCAACATCTCTCCCCATCATTTCTCGTGGAAAAACTGCTATTGAACTTGGTGTAAGCTACACTATAAAAAAGTAAAGAACTTTGTCCGCTTTACACGTCAATTGTTTGGGACTAGGTACCAGAACATTGCCTGTCCAAAGGAATAAGAACCCCTATTGCTAGGCCAGAGACCCTTCCAACCATCGTGGAGTTCCCAAAAAAGCAAACACTCACTGACTACGAATAGGGGTTGACTATCTTCTCTAACTTGAATCTCGTTCAATCCATAAACACGTTCAATCCCATCTCCAACTGAGACCATTGGCTGATCTCATCCACTTGAAAATTCGTGTAAACGTTGGTCGTTCGACTTGCTAATAGAGTCGTGAGTTTCGCAGCTCTGGGAGAGAATTCCATACGTCGAAGAAAGAAATTGAGAGAGTCGATGGGGGAAATCCACTTTATAAAACAAACGGAATAAAAGATCCGATGCAATCAGAACGTCTTTCTTTTAGAATAGAAAGAAAATCGTGAAAGCGACGAAGCTAACAGCTGGAAGAGTCATAAAGCACAGGTCTCTCTACGAAATTTCATAGATGCGAGAGGAGAGCAAGTTGAACTGCTTATGATGTGATGGTAGGGGACCTACCTACACCCTATGGCAGCTGAGACTCCATTCCTGAACCATTGGTTTGCACCTTCGCGAGTTGACAAAGGAAAGCAAAAAGGCAGACTATGAACCATACGGAAACTAGAGACTGCGTACGAAAGCCATCGAGTCACCTTTGATGGGACCATTTGTTTTCATGTAGTCTATTTGTAAAGTTAACAGAATGAGAAAGCTACCATCAGTGCTGTCTTCGAAAGTGACTACGATCATGATTATACTAAGTCCATTCCAGTAGTCGGCCCCTCCATCAATGAAACCGGAGGAAAGAATGAAGTTCATTGGCTCTCCGCAGTCGACCCGGCCATATCCCGCTCCCCTATTCGACCTCGTAGGGCTTAAGGAAAAAGATTCTGGAGGCTCATTCTCCCCTTTTGACGAATCAGTCAGCTGCATCGTATCAATAATGGTTCGGGTGAGGCGGAAAAGAAAGAGAAGGTCATAACTATTGGGAACTCAAGGCTAGCTCTCCACGTCAGTAGGGTTTATACTGTAACGCCCCATTTTCCGGAGAGATACGAAAACGGAGTGCGTTACCGGCGGGCACGTGTAAGTCGACGTGCACGAGGCCTATAAATATGTAAAAGAAGAAATGAATGGAATTGAATACTAGTAATCAACCAGGATCTTGGAAGTTAGTCTACTGCCATATAAAAGAGAAGATATACATGTCTAAGATAAGCAGTAACAAGTACAATACTGATACAAAAGTTAGAAATAAAGTCCCAAAAGAGTGATACATACCAAACCAAAAATACAAAAGCGGAGGCCTATATATCTATTGCTGCTCGGTCTGCTCTAGAAAGTACGAATCATGCAGTGGCAGATCCTCGCTCACATCTTCAGTACCTGAGCGTGTGGGGGAGCTCAAGGTCAAACCCGGTAAGTAAAATAATAAGAAGTACGGAGCGTGTAATATAAACAAGTAGGTAAGATATGGGTGTGGATATGAAACTATGCGCATGTGTGGAAAATATTAAATGATCAAGTAATGATATCAAGAAAGAATGTACATGCCATCAAGTATGGAGACTAATGGTGAATAAATAGACTTGTATGGTAGAGAGCATGCAATATGTATTAACAAGTAAAATATGAATTGATGTAATGCATGGTGAACTAATTGGTGAAGAAATAGATCTGTATCGTATGTGATCGATATCAAGTACGGAGACTAATGCATATCAAGTCTAAGTTAATATCATATTTTGTTTATATTTGAACTAACTGGTGAAGAAATGACTCGTATCGTATGTGATCGATATCAAGTACGGAGACTAATACATATCAAGTCTAGGTTAATATCATATTTTATTTTATATTTGAACTAACTGGTGAAGAAATGACTCGTATCGTATGTGATCGATATCAAGTACGGAGACTAATACATATCAAGTCTAGGTTAATATCATATTTTATTTTATATTTGAACTAACTGGTGAAGAAATGACTCGTATCGTATGTGATCGATATCAAGTACGGAGACTAATACATATCAAGTCTAGGTTAATATCATATTTTATCTTATATTTGAACTAAGTGGTGAAGAAATGACTCGTATCGTGAAAGTACCCGTGCATACCCGGGACCCGGCCAAGATGCTGGCACTGAACCAGCCGTGCCGCTAAGCACTCAAGCAGATACCGATTACTGAGTAATCGGTCGTCCCATCAACATGGACTAAACAAGAGATGATGGCTCAGTACCACCCGGGCGCCCCCGCAGATGGGCCCCTATTTCGGTTGCGCAACCTATCCTAAACCTTTCACGATACAATATTTGTCCACCTTTTAGTTCTCCCATAACCCAAGATTTCAAGTTATTTTACATGCAAATCAATCCGGAATATGATAAACTAATCATGTCAAGATTAATACATATACATGTCTAGTAACAAGCAAGATGTGGTCCATGTCAAAATCAAGTTAACAGGCAAGTTAGGATCCATGGCACCATCAAGACATGTGTATATACTAATAAGGAAAATCCGGAATATTTTCATGTATCTTGTACAAGTAATTAGTATGTATACGTCGAAGTAAATATGATGGAATGTCAAAATCAAGTTAACAGGCAAGTCAAGATCCATGGCACTATCAAGACGTGTATGTACTAATAAGGAAAGTCCGGCATAATTTCGTATATGTTGTACAAATAACTAGTATGCATGTGTCAATGCAAGTATGATGGAGTATAAAATGTTAGAATGAATGAATTTTTCAAATTCTATAATGATTTCATGGTATGGAAAGTAGCAAAATTTATTAAACCTTACTAATGTATATATATTTCAAGTAAACATGAATTAGCATAAAGGAATTATGACCTAATATAATAGCTTGCATAAAAGAAATATTTTAGTAAATTTAATGTAATACTTATATGAAACTCTCTCTTTAAAACATGATAATGAATAAATAAATAAATGTATATATATACATATTTTCTAACGGCAAGTGGAAAATGATTTTAAAATCATTACATTATACATGAAGAACTTATATGGAAAAATTCAAATGTATATCCAATATGATGAACATTCATAAAGGTAGTTTCTTTGTAATTTCAAAATAAAACATAGTTTAAGTTGTAACTTATAGTTTAAGCATAGGAGACCTTAAATAAAATCACAAATTTAATACATAAACATAGAGTAGAGTGTAAGAATCATATTTTTATATTTAAAATAATCATAGAGAATTTTGTATAAAAATATCACATTTCTAAAATTAAACAAATCAAGATTCTAAGTTAACCATAAACAATTAGAATTAGAAATAAAACATGAGAGGGGATGTGATTTTACTTGCCTTGATAGGTTAAGGAATGTAAATCTATCTTGAGGCTAAAGAACTTCTCTTTTTATTCTTTTTCTCCTCTTTTCTTCTTCTTCTCTTTTCTTCTTCTTCTCTTGAGTTGGAGTAGAAAAAAATAAAAGGAAGAGATTAATGAAAATAAAGGAGAGAAAACAAATGAAAAGAGGGGAAAAAAAAGATATAAATAAAGGAGAGATATGGGGTAACATGATGGTTTGTCATTCTTGACCAAAGGACAAGTATGGTGAAGGAGGTATGGGTGAATAAAAACAAAATAGGAATAGGACAAATGAATACTAATAATAGGTTATTAGAGTTGTTTAAAGTTATAATTTCAAATTAAACTAACCCAAAAAAAGTCAAACTTCATCTTTACAAGTCAAAGAAGAGACTAGTAAAAATATGTGTAGGACCCACCGGTGATTAAAATAATATTATTTTAAGTGACTATCTTAAAAATTTCAAGAAAATCACAAAAATATAGAAAAATGAGACAAACACAACACATTTATTTTGGGATTAATCTGATATAAAAAAATGTAAGTTATAATGAAATTAGGTTGTTACATATACCTTCTTCATCAGGAAGGCTACGGTGACGGCATGGAAAAAGCCTGCTGATAAGTGCCATATATTGCGTATTTATACCCTTCATATTACCTATTTTTGTATATAAATAATACTACTAAGATATTGTTAGTATGTTTTTCAGGAATTTTATTCGTATAATGAGATGGCATTAAATCAAAGTTGGAGTAGGAAATCAAAGTCCGAAAAATTTCTAAAGTGGGCAAGACTACGAGACTACGATACTGTAGAGACTCAAAGTCCAATACAATCAGGAAACTCAAACGTACAAGACAAGACTTTCACGAGGAAAACATTTCAAGAATTTATCACAAAATTTAGCCGCCTAATGGCGGTAATTTCAGCCAAATAGCGGCCCAATTATTGGTTCATGCGCTGCGTTTTTGTTGGTGGATTCATCGTAATTTTGTAGTTTTTCAGTTCTGCTATAATTAGGGTTTGATATCCGAAGCCTATATATTGGCCGTATCCTTGTATTCTAGGAGAATCCTGAAGTTTTGTACTCGTTTTAAATTAATAAAATTAGGGTTTTGCTGAAGGGTGATGGCCATAATACCATGCTCTAGAGGTAAACCATTGCTTTTAATTCTTTATTTGCTTTCTAGATAGAGTTAATTGATTTCTAGTTAAGGTTATATTGCTTTCTAGATTAGATTTTATTGTGTTCATGAATAAAAATTCGATTTTGCTTATTAGGAACATGACTAGCTAATTTTCTTTAGCTCTAGGATGTAAATGAAGTTAGTTTAATTGATCTAACATAGATTTATCTCATCTTCTTTCAAAAAAGAAATAAAGTTATGATTTTTCTATAAATAAATAAAAGATAGAGTTCACAAATCATAATTCTTTGAAAGATTATGCTTAATTAATATTTTGATAATCTATGCTTTGATGAAGTTTGGAATTCTTATTCTTTGTTTATTTTTAGAATTATCAATAAAGATTTTCCTATAAATAAATTGAATTGGATAAACTTGTAAATCTAATTTCTTTGATATGTTATACTTATGTTCGGTCTTTGATAGCTTATGCTTAGATTAGGGTTTGATGTTTATTTCTTTTCTTTTCTTTATAAGATTTTCTACTTAATATGATTTGTTTTTAAAAAAGGTTTTATTTTTTATGGTCTATACTTGCACATCACTTGATAGGTCATACTTAGAGATACTTGATTAAAATCAAATTAAAAAGATCACATTTTTAATATGTTACTTAACCGTGCATAATTAAAAAGATAGGAAGAAAGAGATAATTCATTATTAGGCTATTATTCTGATGGATTCGAAATCCTAGGCTAATTTTTAGAACTTAGAACCAATCTTCCCTCAATTTAGAAACTCTTAGTTAATCCACTAGAACTAAAGAAATAGTAAGAATCACAAAACACTTGAGATCTCTGTGGGACGACCTATATAGCGCTACAACCGATACTGTATGCTTGCAGTTAAATTATCACATCAAGTTTTTGGCGCTGTTGCCGGGGATCGATAGTATTTTTCTTACTTTTTTTGACGTTTTACGGGATTAACAGTGTGTGTTGAGTGTGCAGGGAGAAGAGAGTGCAGATATAGGAAAATAAACAGGTTAAGATAAGCATTTGGAGTGCAATGAGGAAAGCAGAGAACGAGAATCCCTGTTTTGGCCGCTAATTAGCGGTATAAACCGCTATTTAGCAGCACTTCATGTACAAAATCCCACAAAATTTTCCAGGCATCTGTATTTTGTGTCTCTGATTCTATAAAAAAATACAAAAAAAACCAATTTAGCAACAGTAGGTTTGATCATATCTATTCCACCGTTTATCTCTCCATCACACCCCACTTCTTACATTACTTTAGGAAATTCACGCATACATTCACGGTCACTGGTTCATGCCACATTGGAGCCGTGATCAATTTGGTTGACTTGTGAGATCAGATTTGCTCATGGGAGCCAAGATGGACCAACCGATCCCGATCCTTATGGATCGATGTTACCCGTTGCACACATCTCTTCCATCATGCATAAAACTTCCACACGCAGCGGATAATCACTATGAGTTGAAGCCGCAGTACATTAGTATACTTCCTAAATTCACTGGTTCTGATTCAGAAGATGCATATCTCTTTATCAGTGAATTTCAGGAAGTATGCGTAATAATAAAACTACAGCACTTATCGGAGGACGCAATTAAGCTCCGCTTCATCCCCTTTGCACTTAAGGATAATGCCAAGAAGTGGTTGCAGAGTATGCCTACTGATTCAATCACTACTTGGAATGAATTCGTTATGGTGTTTCTTAAGAAGTATTATCCCACGCATAAGACGACAAGGATACGAAATCAAATTAATCAATTCCGTCAAGTGCCGGGAGACCCCTTCTAGAAATATTTGGAACGGTTCAAGGACTTATTAGCTCAGTGCCCCATCATGCGATAGAAAAGTGGCGGTTGTGCCAAATCATGTACGAAGGACTCGATTACACATCCAAAACTCTTCTTGAGTCCATGTGTCAGGGGGATTTCATGAGAAAGAATGAGGATGAAGCATGAGACTTTCTTGAGGACCTATCGTGGAAGACTATGCAGTGGGAGAGTCCCACTGAGAAGCCCAGTGCATCAACTTCTACACATAAGGGTGGGATCCATAGCGTCGACAGCTTTATAGCTGCCGAAGCTAATATTGCAGCCCTTATGAGGAGAATTGAGGCATTGGAGACTCCTAATGCTCCACCGGTGGGTCAGGTAAATCAAATTCAAGTTCCCACATGCTTTAATTGCGGAACTCCGAATCATGTTATGGAGGAGTATCCATTATTAATGAATTCCATGGGTCCCACACTTGAGCAGGCTAACGCCTTGTATCAAGGACCTATGAATAATTCTTACGCTCCTATATACAATCCTGGCTAGAGGAACCATCTAAATCTATCATGGGGTCAAGGGCAATATCAGGAGGGCCCTAACCCTAGCATATAGCCGCCAGCCACTGGTCAGTTCCAAAGACCAAATGTGGGTGCCTACTAACACCCAAACACTTCAAATTATGGGAACAACCAGAATAGACCACCTGCACAAAATCACTTTCATCCACAACAGGGGTCTAATATTGATCAAGAAAAGCGACTCCAGTCACTTGAGAAGAATGTTGAAATCTTCTCAAGTCTCAGTCCAACCTTGACACATACATGCAAAATCTTATGAAAGTGTCAACTGATTTTATTCAAAGTACAAGTTTCTTTCAATATTCTCTGAATAGTAGATCTTTTGGAATGGAAAAAACTCTACAGAATGGTATTAAGGCAAGAATATTCTTTAGATCTTTCAGGTATTTTGGCAGATTTTCAACAATTAGTCCAGTTCAGCTGCTTATGCAAGACCGAAGATAAATGAACTGTCTCTGCCACATACTCTCCATTTACTAGAATTTACTCTCCAAAGGTCGAGCGTGTTTGTTTTCACTTCCTTTCCTAGTGCCATTTCTCTTACAGAGATCGACGTCGACCTTTTTCTCGGAACTGGTGAAGAGTTACTATTATTCTTTGACCATAGAGTGAATTCCTCCCTCTTGGTTTTAGCTTTTCTTCAGAACATTTCGCACGAGCGGACCAACTTTACACACTCGAATAAGCTAGAGGAGAGGTAAGCCTGCGTCGGAAATATGGAGTGAATCTCATAGATTTCTTCAAAAAGTCTTCAATAGATTACAGAAATAATTTTTCTTTCTAGTTGGTGTGCTAGAGAAGGCTTGTGAAGAAGTAGGATCTTTGTCTTCTCATCATTGAAATGGATCTTTTATTTGTAGAATAGGTGACTGGAGGATGAGGTTCCTCAGAGGATAGAGATTTGTCGACTCTAAAGGAAAGCGAAACCATCGGAATTGTTTTCCCAACTAAACGACGATTTCTGTTTTGTTTCATCAAAGAATGATTCATCATAAAAAGAGTTGGAACCAGAATACATCTGGAAATGATTCTTTTGGAAAGTGGCCATGGCAGACTGACGCCCCAAAAGTGGTTACCGAGCTCAAAGACGCTCTCTAGAGCTGAAAGACAGAGAGGGAAAACCACTGTCGATGAACGAGGATAAATAAAAACCTGGATACAGATCGACGAACTCAGCCCAACCATGCCTTTTCAAAACCCTCATTGCCATTTCACTTGAGATTTCATTTTCTGCTTTTCTATAGTTGTGCTTTGTTTAGATCACATGTCGAATGGTAGGTGACAAAGCCTAACTTCGTGAAATGCGGCTCAAGCCACGAGATCCCACTGTCTATTGAGAAAAGATTCTCAAACGGCTTTGCTTTCCCTTCAGCTCTATCTTCACTTCCACACAAAAAGAGAAAGAGAAAAACATATTGCATATATGACTATGGTTTACTATCTTCCCGAAGATTCCAAGCAAGTATAATCCCAATTGGGCGGTGTGTCATCCGCCTTCGTCTATAGAGATGCTTTTTTTATTAGACAAGACTGTGAACTAGCTGGTTTTAGAACAACAAATCTTTCTTTCAAATTTCATAGATAATCGATCTCGTACTTTCTTAGCTCTTGCTAATACTTTAGGAAATGAAATTTGTTCAATGATAGTCGACATGGCTTCGGAAGCAAACAAAGCTCGGTATCAATCATCTTGATCGAAAGCCTCTATCTATAGGTTCTTACCAGCTTCTTTCCTCTGGTCCACTAACCAATGGAGTCATACACTGGTCCAGTCGTCAATATTCTCTGAATAGTAGATCTTTTGGAATGGAAAAAACTCTACAGAATGGTATTAAGGCAAGACTATTATTTAGATCTTTTAGGTACTTTGGCAGATTTTCAACAATTAGTCCAGTTCAGCTGCTTATGCAAGACCAAAGATGAATGAACTGTCTCTGCCACATACTCTCCATTTACTAGAATTTACTCTCCAAAGGTCGAGCGTGTTTGTTTTCACTTCCTTTCCTAGTGCCATTTCTCTTACAGAGATCGACGTCGACGTTTTTCTCGGAACTGGTGAAGAGTTACTATTATTCTTTGACAATAGAGTGAATTCCTCCCTCTTGGTTTTAGCTTTTCTTCAGAATATTTCGCACGAGCGGACCAATTTTACACACTCGAATAAGCTAGAGGAGAGGTAAGCCTGCGTCGGAAATATGGAGTGAATCTCATAGAATTCTTCAAAAAGTCTTCAATAGAATCACAGAAATAATTTTTCTTTTCAGTTGGTGTGCTAGAGAAGGCTTGTGAAGAAGTAGGATCTTTGTCTTCTCATCATTGAAATGGATCTTTTATTTGTAGAATAGATGACTGGAGGATGAGGTTCCTCAGAGGATAGAGATTTGTCGACTCTAAAAGAAAGCGAAACCATCGGAATTGTTTTCCCAACTAAACGACGATTTCTGTTTTGTTTCATCAAAGAATGATTCATCATAAAAAGAGTTGGAACCAGAATACATCTGGAAATGAATCTTTTGGAAAGTGGCCATGGCAGACTGACGCCCCAAAAGTGGTTACCGAGCTCAAAGACGCTCTCTAGAGCTGAAAGACAGAGAGGGAAAACCACTATCGATGAACGGGGATAAATAAAAACCTGGATACAGATCGACGAACTCAGCCCAACCTATGCCTTTTCAAAACTCTCATTGCCATTTCACTTGAAATTTCATTTTCTGCTTTTCTATAGTTGTGCTTTGTTTATATCACATGTCGAATGGTAGGTGACAAAGCCTAACTTCATGAAATGCGGCTCAAGCCACGAGATCCCACTGTCTATTGAGAAAAGATTCTCAAACGGCTTTGCTTTCCCTTCAGCTCTATCTTCACTTCCACACAAAAAGAGAAAGAGAAAAACATATTGCATATATGACTATGGTTTACTATCTTCCCGAAGATTCCAAGCAAGTATAATCCCAATTGGGCGGTGTGTCATCCGCCGTCGTCTATAGAGATGCTTTTTTTATTAGACAAGACTGTGAACTAACTGGTTTTAGAACAACAAATCTTTCTTTCAAATTTCATAGATAATCGATCTCGTACTTTCTTAGCTCTTGCTAATACTTTAGGAAATGAAATTTGTGATCAATGATAGTCGACGTGGCTTCGGAAGCAAACAAAGCTCGGTATCAATCATCTTGATCGAAAGCCTCTATCTATAGGTTCTTACCAGCTTCTTTCCTCTGGTCCACTAACCAATGGAGTCATACACTGGTCCAGTCGTCAATATTCTCTGAATAGTAGATCTTTTGGAATGGAAAAAACTCTACAGAATGGTATTAAGGCAAGACTATTCTTTAGATCTTTCAGGTACTTTGGCAGATTTTCAACAATTAGTCCAGTTCAGCTGCTTATGCAAGACCAAAGATGAATGAACTGTCTCTGCCACATACTCTCCATTTACTAGAATTTACTCTCCAAAGGTCGAGCGTGTTTGTTTTCACTTCCTTTCCTAGTGCCATTTCTCTTACAGAGATCGACGTCGACGTTTTTCTCGGAACTGGTGAAGAGTTACTATTATTCTTTGACAATAGAGTGAATTCCTCCCTCTTGGTTTTAGCTTTTCTTCAGAACATTTCGCACGAGCGGACCAATTTTACACACTCGAATAAGCTAGAGGAGAGGTAAGCCTGCGTCGGAAATATGGAGTGAATCTCATAGAATTCTTCAAAAAGTCTTCAATAGAATCACAGAAATAATTTTTCTTTTCAGTTGGTGTGCTAGAGAAGGCTTGTGAAGAAGTAGGATCTTTGTCTTCTCATCATTGAAATGGATCTTTTATTTGTAGAATAGGTGACTGGAGGATGAGGTTCCTCAGAGGATAGAGATTTGTCGACTCTAAAAGAAAGCGAAACCATCGGAATTGTTTTCCCAACTAAACGACGATTTCTGTTTTGTTTCATCAAAGAATGATTCATCACAAAAAGAGTTGGAACCAGAATACATCTGGAAATGAATCTTTTGGAAAGTGGCCATGGCAGACTGACGCCCCAAAAGTGGTTACCGAGCTCAAAAACGCTCTCTAGAGCTGAAAGACAGAGAGGGAAAATCACTATCGATGAACGGGGATAAATAAAAACCTGGATACAGATCGACGAACTCAGCCCAACCTATGCCTTTTCAAAACCCTCATTGCCATTTCACTTGAGATTTCATTTTCTGCTTTTCTATAGTTGTGCTTTGTTTATATCACATGTCGAATGGTAGGTGACAAAGCCTAACTTCGTGAAATGCGGCTCAAGCCACGAGATCCCACTGTCTATTGAGAAAAGATTCTCAAACGGCTTTGCTTTCCCTTCAGCTCTATCTTCATTTCCACACAAAAACAGAAAGAGAAAAACATATTGCATATATGACTATGGTTTACTATCTTCCCGAAGATTCCAAGCAAGTATAATCCCAATTGGACGGTGTGTCATCCGCCGTCGTCTATAGAGATGCTTTTTTTATTAGACAAGACTGTGAACTAGCTGGTTTTAGAACAACAAATCTTTCTTTCAAATTTCATAGATAATCGATCTCATACTTTCTTAGCTCTTGCTAATACTTTAGGAAATGAAATTTGTGATCAATGATAGTCGACGTGGCTTCGGAAGCAAACAAAGCTCGGTATCAATCATCTTGATCGAAAGCCTCTATCTATAGGTTCTTACCAGCTTCTTTCCTCTGGTCCACTAACCAATGGAGTCATACACTGGTCCAGTCGTCAATATTCTCTGAATAGTAGATCTTTTGGAATGGAAAAAACTCTACAGAATGGTATTAAGGCAAGACTATTCTTTAGATCTTTCAGGTACTTTGGCAGATTTTCAACAATTAGTCCAGTTCAGCTGCTTATGCAAGACCAAAGATGAATGAACTGTCTCTGCCACATACTCTCCATTTACTAGAATTTACTCTCCAAAGGTCGAGCGTGTTTGTTTTCACTTCCTTTCCTAGTGCCATTTCTCTTACAGAGATCGACGTCGACGTTTTTCTCGGAACTGGTGAAGAGTTACTATTATTCTTTGACAATAGAGTGAATTCCTCCCTCTTGGTTTTAGCTTTTCTTCAGAACATTTCGCACGAGCGGACCAATTTTACACACTCGAATAAGCTAGAGGAGAGGTAAGCCTGCGTCGGAAATATGGAGTGAATCTCATAGAATTCTTCAAAAAGTCTTCAATAGAATCACAGAAATAATTTTTCTTTTCAGTTGGTGTGCTAGAGAAGGCTTGTGAAGAAGTAGGATCTTTGTCTTCTCATCATTGAAATGGATCTTTTATTTGTAGAATAGGTGACTGGAGGATGAGGTTCCTCAGAGGATAGAGATTTGTCGACTCTAAAAGAAAGCGAAACCATCGGAATTGTTTTCCCAACTAAACGACGATTTCTGTTTTGTTTCATCAAAGAATGATTCATCACAAAAAGAGTTGGAACCAGAATACATCTGGAAATGAATCTTTTGGAAAGTGGCCATGGCAGACTGACGCCCCAAAAGTGGTTACCGAGCTCAAAAACGCTCTCTAGAGCTGAAAGACAGAGAGGGAAAATCACTATCGATGAACGGGGATAAATAAAAACCTGGATACAGATCGACGAACTCAGCCCAACCTATGCCTTTTCAAAACCCTCATTGCCATTTCACTTGAGATTTCATTTTCTGCTTTTCTATAGTTGTGCTTTGTTTATATCACATGTCGAATGGTAGGTGACAAAGCCTAACTTCGTGAAATGCGGCTCAAGCCACGAGATCCCACTGTCTATTGAGAAAAGATTCTCAAACGGCTTTGCTTTCCCTTCAGCTCTATCTTCATTTCCACACAAAAACAGAAAGAGAAAAACATATTGCATATATGACTATGGTTTACTATCTTCCCGAAGATTCCAAGCAAGTATAATCCCAATTGGACGGTGTGTCATCCGCCGTCGTCTATAGAGATGCTTTTTTTATTAGACAAGACTGTGAACTAGCTGGTTTTAGAACAACAAATCTTTCTTTCAAATTTCATAGATAATCGATCTCGTACTTTCTTAGCTCTTGCTAATACTTTAGGAAATGAAATTTGTGATCAATGATAGTCGACGTGGCTTCGGAAGCAAACAAAGCTCGGTATCAATCATCTTGATCGAAAGCCTCTATCTATAGGTTCTTACCAGCTTCTTTCCTCTGGTCCACTAACCAATGGAGTCATACACTGGTCCAGTCGTCAATATTCTCTGAATAGTAGATCTTTTGGAATGGAAAAAACTCTACAGAATGGTATTAAGGCAAGACTATTCTTTAGATCTTTCAGGTACTTTGGCAGATTTTCAACAATTAGTCCAGTTCAGCTGCTTATGCAAGACCAAAGATGAATGAACTGTCTCTGCCACATACTCTCCATTTACTAGAATTTACTCTCCAAAGGTCGAGCGTGTTTATTTTCACTTCCTTTCCTAGTGCCATTTCTCTTACAGAGATCGACGTCGACGTTTTTCTCGGAACTGGTGAAGAGTTACTATTATTCTTTGACAATAGAGTGAATTCCTCCCTCTTGGTTTTAGCTTTTCTTCAGAACATTTCGCACGAGCGGACCAATTTTACACACTCGAATAAGCTAGAGGAGAGGTAAGCCTGCGTCGGAAATATGGAGTGAATCTCATAGAATTCTTCAAAAAGTCTTCAATAGAATCACAGAAATAATTTTTCTTTTCAGTTGGTGTGCTAGAGAAGGCTTGTGAAGAAGTAGGATCTTTGTCTTCTCATCATTGAAATGGATCTTTTATTTGTAGAATAGGTGACTGGAGGATGAGGTTCCTCAGAGGATAGAGATTTGTCGACTCTAAAAGAAAGCGAAACCATCGGAATTGTTTTCCCAACTAAACGACGATTTCTGTTTTGTTTCATCAAAGAATGATTCATCACAAAAAGAGTTGGAACCAGAATACATCTGGAAATGAATCTTTTGGAAAGTGGCCATGGCAGACTGACGCCCCAAAAGTGGTTACCGAGCTCAAAAACGCTCTCTAGAGCTGAAAGACAGAGAGGGAAAATCACTATCGATGAACGGGGATAAATAAAAACCTGGATACAGATCGACGAACTCAGCCCAACCTATGCCTTTTCAAAACCCTCATTGCCATTTCACTTGAGATTTCATTTTCTGCTTTTCTATAGTTGTGCTTTGTTTATATCACATGTCGAATGGTAGGTGACAAAGCCTAACTTCGTGAAATGCGGCTCAAGCCACGAGATCCCACTGTCTATTGAGAAAAGATTCTCAAACGGCTTTGCTTTCCCTTCAGCTCTATCTTCATTTCCACACAAAAACAGAAAGAGAAAAACATATTGCATATATGACTATGGTTTACTATCTTCCCGAAGATTCCAAGCAAGTATAATCCCAATTGGACGGTGTGTCATCCGCCGTCGTCTATAGAGATGCTTTTTTTATTAGACAAGACTGTGAACTAGCTGGTTTTAGAACAACAAATCTTTCTTTCAAATTTCATAGATAATCGATCTCGTACTTTCTTAGCTCTTGCTAATACTTTAGGAAATGAAATTTGTGATCAATGATAGTCGACGTGGCTTCGGAAGCAAACAAAGCTCGGTATCAATCATCTTGATCGAAAGCCTCTATCTATAGGTTCTTACCAGCTTCTTTCCTCTGGTCCACTAACCAATGGAGTCATACACTGGTCCAGTCGTCAATATTCTCTGAATAGTAGATCTTTTGGAATGGAAAAAACTCTACAGAATGGTATTAAGGCAAGACTATTCTTTAGATCTTTCAGGTACTTTGGCAGATTTTCAACAATTAGTCCAGTTCAGCTGCTTATGCAAGACCAAAGATGAATGAACTGTCTCTGCCACATACTCTCCATTTACTAGAATTTACTCTCCAAAGGTCGAGCGTGTTTGTTTTCACTTCCTTTCCTAGTGCCATTTCTCTTACAGAGATCGACGTCGACGTTTTTCTCGGAACTGGTGAAGAGTTACTATTATTCTTTGACAATAGAGTGAATTCCTCCCTCTTGGTTTTAGCTTTTCTTCAGAACATTTCGCACGAGCAGACCAATTTTACACACTCGAATAAGCTAGAGGAGAGGTAAGCCTGCGTCGGAAATATGGAGTGAATCTCATAGAATTCTTCAAAAAGTCTTCAATAGAATCACAGAAATAATTTTTCTTTTCAGTTGGTGTGCTAGAGAAGGCTTGTGAAGAAGTACGATCTTTGTCTTCTCATCATTGAAATTGATCTTTTATTTGTAGAATAGGTGACTGGAGGATGAGGTTCCTCAGAGGATAGAGATTTGTCGACTCTAAAAGAAAGCGAAACCATCGGAATTGTTTTCCCAACTAAACGACGATTTCTGTTTTGTTTCATCATAAAAAGAGTTGGAACCAGAATACATCTGGAAATGAATCTTTTGGAAAGTGGCCATGGCAGACTGACGCCCCAAAAGTGGTTACCGAGCTCAAAGACGCTCTCTAGAGCTGAAAGACAGAGAGGGAAAACCACTATCGATGAACGGGGATAAATAAAAACCTGGATACAGATCGACGAACTCAGCCCAACCTATGCCTTTTCAAAACCCTCATTGCCATTTCACTTGAGATTTCATTTTCTGCTTTTCTATAGTTGTGCTTTGTTTATATCACATGTCGAATGGTAGGTGACAAAGCCTAACTTCGTGAAATGCGGCTCAAGCAACGAGATCCCACTGTCTATTGAAAAAAGATCATCAAACGGCTTTGCTTTCCCTTCAGCTCTATCTTCACTTCCACACAAAAAGAGAAAGAGAAAATTATATTGCATATATGACTATGGTTTACTATCTTCCCGAAGATTCCAAGCAAGTATAATCCCAATTGGGTGGTGTGTCATCTGCCGTTGTCTATAGAGATGCTTTTTAGATTAGACAAGACTGTGAACTAGCTGGTTTTAGAACAACAACTCTTTTTTTCAAATTTCATAGAGAATCGATCTCGTACTTTCTTAGCTCTTGCTAATACTTTAGGAAATGAAATTTATGATCAACGATAGTCGACGTGGCTTCGGAAGCAAACAAAGCTCGGTATCAATCATCTTGATCGAAAGCCTCTATCTATAGGTTCTAACCAGCTTCTTTCCTCTGGTCCACTAACCAATGGAGTCATACACTGGTCCAGTCGCTCTAATGTGATACCGTCACGTATCCTCTCCCGTGGCTTTTATTTTGTTTCATTCTAGCAATTGTTTCGCTTTAGGAGCCATTTGGTGTAGAACCACATAACTTGTCCGAAGCTATGGCATTGATAGGCAAGGCTGGGAGGTACAGTAGGCAAGCTGTTAAATCCTTCGTAAATGTTGCAACTACTGGAGGAAGGTCATTCGAGTAATTATACTAAGAATGACCTCCCGAAGGATGTTACCCTTCCAATCTACATGTGCACGCTTCCTCATTCTGACGGGCTTCCCATTCCCTCAATAGACGAGACTTATGTTCCCCTGCCATCTCCTGCAATAGTCTTTATCAATAGCCTGTCTAACCTACCATGTGCTTGGTTCAGTCTTCTGTCTGGGAGCCCCGGACTTTTGGTACCTATGTCTAATGTGATGATGAATCCCGACAGCGTTTTTGGCCTGGAATAAGGCAGGATAGTAGTCCTGTATTTCCTGAAATAGGTCGCAGGGTTGCTGGATTGAAACCAATTTGATAATATACAAAAAAAAAGACATATTAAAAGACATCGAACTATCGCTTCTAGATGGGCACCTTTCTTTCTCAACACATCTTTCTTTCGTCAGGAGAGGGAGTCCCGTCAGCCTCTATTTTAGGTAGTATTTCCATTGTGGGGGAAGCGTCTTCTTATTCCGAAAGAGTACAAGAAGCTAGAAAACTCCAAAAGGGTCTGACGGAGCGACAATCCAGGAAAGCAAGTCCTCGGTCGTAAGAAGAGATTTTATTTGCTTACTTTTTTGTAATTTTCCATGGACTGAAAGTTTCGGTATTTAGTAAAATCCTAGTCGACAAAACTAGAACTGTAACTCCAGTAAAGGGTCAGCTAAGCCAGTACCGACGTGTGCCAAGCCATTACCAAGTCAGTACAGAGCCAGTAGTAGTACCTGTAGCAAGCCTAGACCTGATGGTGATGGGGCAAATTCTCTCAAAAGCGACGGTGGGATTGTCCGAGCACAAGCGATAATGAAATGAGATGACGTGTCTTTTAGGGCAACCGATCTATCCAATCGCAGGAAGAGAAAGGAAAGGAGGTCAGCTATTCTAAATGAGTAAAGGGTCGGTCTGACGTATCCAATGATATTTTCGAAGGACTAGCTTTCCTCAATTGCTCAAAAGGACAGATTCGCTTTGGATGAATGCCCCAGAATCCGTAGTGGTGCTTATGCCTGCTGGTATGCCTAGCCTGCGTCTGATTTGTCGATATTATTGAAATGGAAGGCTTTTTCAATCCCCTATCTCTTTGGTATCGGAAGGCCAACGTTCATAAGTAAAGGAAAGTGCATGAATCGGTTAAATAAGAGAGTGCCATTGATGAAGGGGATGTCACTGAAGAGGATTCTATCAAAGAGGGAAAGCAAGTCGTCGCAATATGGGCAAGGAAAAGTGAGTGGATCGCCATAACGAAGCACTTCTTTCTCTACCCGAGTTTACGTCGAATGCATTTGCTTGTGCGGCCATACCTCTCTCTCTCTCGTGGAGCATCTATCGATAGCCTTTCTCGTTCATCAAACAATGGTATATCGATACCTCTCCGCCGATCATCAATCTATATCGGGTCCCGTCGTTCAATCATCTCTAGCATGGCATGCCTTTAGTGGAGAGATTGAATTGATTGGAAAGGCAAGAGGGACATTAAATGCCTAAACAAGACAAAAACCAACTATATGTTGGAAACACCCTTTCCAATCCTCTCTCTAGCACACAGGGTTGGCCTCGGGGACGAAGCAAATGCAAAGGTCACTTTAGCTTGTTGTACCGGAGTGGTTCAACATCAAAAGAACAACAATGGGTTGTAGCATTTCCTATTATGTCGATTTGTCTAGGGGGATGCTCAAGTTGCTGCAAGCTGCTCTTAGCTGAATGCCTTGCTTCGCCATACATCCCGTGGAGACAACGACGGAGAAGATTGACAACAGGAGGTTTTTACGACTTTTTTGTTATTACAGAGACTTCCCTCCCTCACATTTGATTCAATAGCACTGGTAATTCCTCCAACACCATCAACCGCGGATATGATAGATGATTCTATGCCATTCTCATTCCCTTCCGTCGCTTGCTTTCCCTTACCCTATAGCTACTTCCTGCATTAGCACTACCTCGACGTCCCACAGTGGATTATGGGCATTCATCTGTAGTTGTTACTTTGACAACGGTTATTTCATGAAGGAACGGATATGAACCAAACCAAAAGAAAGAGCTTTTTCTTGAACAACCAGGCTCACTACCAATTGAATAATCGAAGAGGGATGGAATTCTAGCGTAAAAAAGAGATCTGACGGAAGAGAGCTTACATGATCAATAGTAGTAAAGAACTAGAGATGGTACCACTAACGTCGACTATTGGTGATGAAAAAGACGTTGTTTATGAAACGTGCCCGATGTCGAATGGGTGTCTTAGAAGGGCTCTTGACTTTCAACCTCTAGTCAATAATCATTCCTTAAGTTTCATTCGTTCACGTCGAAAGCACGAGCCGCGAGAAAAATTTTCAATTGTCGTACTAATCGCTAATCTCGATTCAACTAAGCCTGCTAGTCACTCGATTGAAAGTCGGATCGTCGCCTTCACTCCTACTCCTGACAGTAAAGGAAGAAAACTTCACCTTAGAGCTTCACAAGAGCAATCACAGTCGAAAGAGCAAACTGATTCAACAATCGCTATTCTTTTTCACTGCTAACTGTGCCATGAACAATATTCAAAGTTGATTCTATAACAGGAAAATTGCAGACCGCTACTGCTCTACGCCTTCCCCACAGCTATACCATACGGAATCTGTCTATTGCTCCTATAGGTTCTCCCGAATCGAAACTCCCTTTAGATAGAGAAGACTAAGAAAAAGAAGACTGTCACTCGTCCTTTCGGGATAAGTCGACATAAAGCTTTCCAGCAGCCAAGCCAGATGCAGATTTCATAGCTATGCTTACTCCTTCAACCCCGAAAAGATCGAATTTGCATGGAAGCAGATTCGATAGCGCCGTCTTCTTCCTTCACATGACGGTCGTGCCGTCGAAGATGACAGGACCAATGAAAACTGAGGTTTCAAAGGACGGTGAGAACGGTCAAAATTGTCACAGATTTGTTTGCCTACGGGACTAAATGTCTTATCGTAATCAATACCATGAAGTTGGGTGATTTGGCCACAGGGATGGCCTTGACAGTCGCAGCAAGTAGCGTCGGTTTGAAAACCATTTGCTACCAAGGACATTCGATTCGGATAGGTAAAAGTGTCCAGGTCAAGTAGCCATCTCTCTTGGTCTGCCCTGTGCAGGATGAGGCAGGGATCCCGTCGACGGTATTTATCCGCCAGCGAAGTAGATCTCAAACAACCAATGTAACCAATTCTGAAAGAAAGGCAATCAGAAGTGGAGACTTCCCTCCCTTTGGAAAAGAAAGGTACGAATATTTTTCATATATGGAGAGCGCTAGTTGTTGGTGAAGAAGATGCTCAGGCTTGCTTGCATGTAAACAAATGACGATCGATCTGAGAGTTCTCAGTAGAATAAATCAATATTTTTATGAGGAGGGTAAAGGCAAATGTCTGACTATGCGTCAAACTGATGAGAGAACAATATTCTCTAGCGCTCAGAATTGATTGCAACTTTCAAAGGCCTGGGGAGACGTCACATCCTCAAAATGAGTGACTTTGACGAATGGCGGGTCTTGTGATTAGACGGGCATAGACTGGACAAGATGACGGGAGTAACGTCCCGCGTATTGAAAGTGCTTTCCGGAAAAACCATCCTGATTGGTGGATCTCCATCAGTCGGCTTTCATTAAAGGTAGGAAGATCAGTGAAAACATTCATCATGGCTCACGAACTGGTCCGTCACTTTCATAGAGACAAAAAAGGAACTCCTGATGTTTTGTGCCAATTTTGATATTCGCAAGGCATACGACTCAATTCCATCGGCATGTTGTCCTCAATACTCTTCGAATCAGTCAAAGTTTCCTGAAATGTCAGGTAAGATGTATTAGATAATATATCTCTCTTTGCAAATATGATTAACGGATCCCCATTGGGATTCTTCAGGGGAGCTACGGTTTGAGACAGGTGTCTTGTCAGAGCCAGTATTTTCACCCCTGTCATGGAAATATTCAGTTGGAAGTTGGAAAGGGAAGTAAACAACAACCTGATCAACCATTTGACGAAGATTTAAGAAACATAGAGTTTATGGAGAAATATATGCTGATGATTTTATCGGAGATTCGCAGATAGCTCCGTGCGTAATGCATTGGCCATCAACCGACGTGCTCAATGAGTTTCAAAGCTGGGCAAGTATTAGGATGGAGAATGCAAAATGTTCCCTCTCATTCTCGGCTACAGGGTATAGGGTCAAATGGAAAATTATTCGTACTTGTCAGCTTCCATGAGGTGCAGCTCTTTCTCGACATACTGGGGACTGCCCCGGGGATCTACCAGATTGAGAAACTCCGACTGTCTCCCCCTCATCGGACGATGTTCAATCGCCGAAGATACAATTGGAAAGGAAGACTGCAATTATATGCGGAAAGAATGGAGCTAATCTCCTCAGTGCTTGCAAGCCTTCACATCGGAGGGTCATCTACTTTCAGACATTCGGAGAAGATATTGAAATCAATTTTCTCCTACATTCAGGATTTCTTTTGGTCAGGCCCCGAAACCACAATGTCGCCCATGTTTCTCAAGCTGTATAAAGAGTTGCCTCTGTGCGAAGGAAGGGCATATAATACAATATAGGTTGTCTTCACTATGGGCAAATTTATGATAAACTTGTCCAAACTGTTTTTATAGCTGAACGAATAATTTGATCCATTGAAACTATGTTCGACACAGTCAAATCGATCTCGCTGTACACGACCCATTCCACTTTTACACGAGTAACCGATCCATCGCTTACTTCACTATTTTGTGGCTCTGGCACTCGGAGAGAAGGTAGTCGCAGAAGTAGTCGTTAGGCTATTGATCCAATGAAAAAAAGTCACAGTAAGTCGATGAAATTCCACAATTGAATAACAAAGAGAGAGTCTTATAGTCTTATAAACTGCCTAACGATAGTCAGACATAACGAAACTCATTCTCCACAGCTCGGAGGGAACCCATGAACCCCCTTCATCATCGTGAGGCTTGACTACATTGTAGATAACAAAAAAAAAAAAAAAAAATTCTTTTTTTGCTAAGTGGGCACACCCGCGGGAGCCCCCGCGGGTAGCCACCCGCGGGAGAATTCCCGCGGGTTGCAACCCGCAGGAGCCCCGGGTTGCCACCCGCGGGAGGATTCCCGCGGGTGGCAACCCGCGGGGGCGATCCCGCGGGTTGCCACCCGCGGGTTGTTTTCCGTTCTTTATTTTCCGTTGATTTGTTTCCTTGGACTGATAATCCGTGATCCGCTTTTTCAGGAGAGAATTGAGCAGGATTTGGAGCTTCTTCGGTTTATAAAATACAGGAATTTAACGGGAGAAGGGACTTTTGACTTTTGAATTCTTGGACTTTGGGAAGATTTCGGGCGAGCTCGTGAGATCAAAAAAAAGAGCAGAGCCATCTTCTCCTGGTCGGACGGTCAACGGAGGCAGCAACGAGACTCCACCGCCACCCGAACCCACATAAAAAAGGGAATAAACTAATATTCCCGTTCTTGTAATTCTTCGGAATTTTTGTAATCTCAAATCTTCGTTGTAATCAAATAATTTTGCAATGAAATCAAAGATTCAATTTTCGGGCGTACAAGAACTGGCGACCACAGTGGGAGCTCCTCTGTTTACCACAGAGAATTTGGTGGCGCAGTCCGACCGGGTGCCGATTGGCTCAATGGTTGAGACGCTGGTCATAGAAGTTGACCAGCAAAAATATGAGGAATTTCTTTCCTCCTCTGATTCGGAGCCTAGGCGTCATCGCCGGGTGACGATGAAAAAAGGTGAGGCGTCATCGCCCACCAGAAAGGCGTCATCGCCTATGAGAATTTATGAGGCGTCATCGCCCGTTCGAACTGACAGGACGTCATCGTCTGTCAAGACATCGGCGTTATCGCCCATTCCAAAGTCAAGCCAAAAGTCAAACCAGTCCCTGACCCGCTCTCAGAGGAGAAACCTGAGGCGTAAGGCCCAGCGGGCCCGCCTCAACAGTGCCTCTGGAAAATTGCGGTCAGAAAATCAAGATTAGGAAACATCGGGAAGAAAAAATTCCAAAAATAAAAATCCGTAGGCAGAAGTGCGGGTTGCACCGCACGGGGGCAACCCCGAGGTTGCAACCGCGGGTGGAAACCCGCGGTTCCAACCGCGGGTTGCACCCCGCGGGGGCAACCCCGCGGGTGCAACCCCGCGGTTGCAACCGCGGGTGGAAACCCTTGGTTCCAACCGCGGGTTGCAACCGCGGGTGGAAACCCGCGGTTCCAACCGCGGGTTGCACCCCGCGGGTGCAAACCCGCGGTTCCAACCGCGGGTTGCACACCGCAAGTTCCAACTGCGGGTTGCACCCCGCGGGTGCAATCCCGAGGTTGCAACCGCGGGTGCAAAACCGCGGTTCCAATCGCGGGTTGCACACCGCGGGTTTCCCTCGGGTTGCACTCCGCAGGAAAAATCACGGGTTGGTTCTGATGTCTATTCGGGCACACGCGCAGTGAGCACACAGCGCACATCTAACTTTTTGGTTACTCTCTCAGGTGTACCATCCCGTTCCTCTACAAACAAATATAAGGATGTGCTCATGAACTCACCTGAGAATAGGTCTTCAAATTTCTCTTCAGATGAACATATTCATGATAGAATCCTCCAAATCCCGAAGAACAAGTCAGATGCGTGCGAGGCCCGTACAACTGCGCAGGTCAGCATACACTCCAGAAGAATCCGCAGAAGGGTTGGAGAACAATCTGATTCGGGAAAAGAGCCCAGCCCTGAAATATTGCAAACTCTCCGGTATTATGAACCAAGTTTGCGACACAAGCGGCGTCAGGTTGCAAATAGAGATAAAGAAGTATCTCAAGACTTGAGAGAATACCTCAATTGGAAGAACTCCGCACAGAATACTCCTCAATGCCAATGCGAACAGTTAATCTCAACTGTTCTATCAAACTGCGAGTGCCATCCGAGACGGTCCGTTTTGGAGCGGATCACCGAACCTAAAAGAATACGGTCGGTGAAAAAGGCGTACTCTGGAACCGATCAACCTGCTGCCTCATCAAATATGGTTAATAAAGGCAAAAAGGTGGTCGGAAACAACCCTTCGGATAAGGAAATCACTCCAGGATCAAAAAGAGTTTCTATCAACCAGAGGGCGCGCTTCTAGAAGAAGTCTGTGAAAGGCTTGAGAGACAAGAAAAACGTCTCGAACAGCACGAGGAGACCATAGAAGAAATGAAACAACTTTTGATTGAGTTGCTGGCTCAAACTAGAAAGAACCAATCATCGCCGTCCATTTCTAGTCTGCAGAAAGGAAAACGGCCTGTCCAAATAAATGAAGACAGCGAAGACGAAGATGAAGAAGTGCCTCCTCATTCGAGAGAGGAAGAGGAAGTGAAAGTTATCCTCAATCCTCACGCAGAGAAAATAGAGAAGATGGAGAACCAATTACAAGCTCTTCTTCATCGCAAAAAGCTACAAGAGGTGGGGGTAGTCCGTCCATATCCCGTAGAATGGGAGACCGTACCCTATCCTGCAAAATATAAACCGTTGAATCTTCAATCATTCGACGGTAAAAGTTCGCCGCAGCAACACATCTTCTATTTCCTCTCACAGACAGGACATCTCATGGGGAATGATCCAACTATGACTAGGATATTTGCGAGCACTTTACGGGGGCCCGCATTTACCTGGTTTATGCAACTTCCCCAGGGAACAATTAAATCTTGGGCTGATGTAGAACGTGA
The DNA here is from genome assembly GCA_036321105.1 of Dracaena cambodiana. Taxonomy (NCBI): domain Eukaryota; kingdom Viridiplantae; phylum Streptophyta; class Magnoliopsida; order Asparagales; family Asparagaceae; genus Dracaena; species Dracaena cambodiana. The sequence continues at coordinate 13,048,694 of JAYEPQ010000013.1, read as the reverse complement.
GTTCCTAGCCCGATTCTTTGAAAATGATACAGAAGTCTCCATATTATCTTTGCTAGCAGCGAAGCAAGAAGAAGGCGAAACGGTCAAAACTTATGTCGAGCGGTTCCGAGAACTTTCCGTTCGATGCCCACATGGCATGACGCAGGATACGCTTGTGGAAACCTGCAGACATAACTTGTTGACCGATATCTTAGACAAGATGGGTTCGGTCGAATCCAAGTCATGGAAGGATCTGCTTAAGCAGGGCAAACAGGCCGAAGAAATATTTCGACGTCTCGAAATGCAACAGTCTGCAACCGGAGACGGTGCAAACGAATCTCCCTTCCATTTTTCCCGTTCAAAAGGGAAAGACATAACGGCAATGGCGGTAGAAAGTACACTAAAGCAGAAACCATGGCCAACTACAAGCAACACAGCAAAGTCGCCCAGACTTCAAAAGCAGTATTCGTTCAAGGATGAACATACTGCTACTATGTTCAATCTGCTCACCAAACGCAAGATGCTTAAATTGCCGGAGAGCAAGAGACCTGAAGAAGTAAGGAAAACTAACGATCCGAATTATTGCCTGTACCATCGGATTGTAGGTCACCCCACAAAAAATTATTTTATCTTAAAAGATAAAATTCAAGCATTGATTGACGCTGGAGCAGTTCAGCTCAAAGCTGAACAAAAAAGGAGTTAGAGCTAACTCCGACACATTTAATGTGTGAGGTCTAAAGGTACCACTTGGGCTCACAACAACTCCCAAAAAATGGCCTCAAGGCGGTTAATTTAAACCCCCATATATATATATATATATATATATATATATATATATATATATATATATATATATATATATAAGAAGAAAAAAGAAAAAACATCAAAAAAAAAAAAGAGAAAGAAGAAAAAAAAAAAATGAACCACCCAACGCCGACAAGGCTACGGGGAGAGAATAAATTTCTCGCCAACCCCCCCATACTGGGGGTAATAAGAATGAATTGCCCAATGCCGCTAAAGCTACGGGAAGAGAATAAATTTCTCGCCAACCCTATCATACTGGGGGTAATAAGTATGAACCACCCAACGCCGACAAGGCTACGGGGAGAGAATAAATTTCTCGCCAACCCCACCATACTGGGGGTAATAAGTATGAATTACCTAACGCCGACAAGGTTACGGGAAGAGAATAAAATTCTCGCCAACCCCACCATGCTGGGGGTAAAAGGCATGAATCACCCTAAGCTGCTAAGGCAAAGGGAAGAGGAAAGTTTGGCATTTAAGCCCAAACGAAATCCTTGACAACTCACCATGCTGAGGGGAATAACATGGCTAGCCCAACTCAAACGGTAGTTGGTAAAGGCAAAATCAAACCCGTTGATAGCTGGGGGTTTGCTAAAAATCCCACGACAAATCTGTCACAACAGTATTCTTATCCGAATATAAGAATACATCACTGCCCTAAACTGCTAAGGCAAAGGGAAGAGGAAAAGTTTGGTATTTAAACCCAAACGAAATCCTTGACAACTCACCATGCTGAGGGGAATAGCATGGCTAGCCCGACTCAAACGGTAGTTGGTAAAGGCAAATAAACCCATTGATAGCTGGGGGTTTGCTAAAAATCCTGATCAGATAAATCTCCTGTCATGTTAAGATTTCACCTCTGACAGCAAAACTTTTCTTGTCATTTTGCTCCAACAGAGCAAGGGACACTCCAAAATATTTATCAAGTTAAAATCATACCTCTGACATCATAATTCAAAATCAAAAGAGATAAAATCCTAATTAAATCGATCCCCTGTCACGTTAAGATTTCACCTCTGACAGAAAAGAAAATTCACACTTCATCAAGTCCAACATTACAACCTCTGATGAACGTGCTTTTGATATCGTTAAGTTGAAAATCACCTCTAACGAAAATCATCTCCCTATCAAGTTAACAGTTACCTCTGATAGTCCGATTCCAAAACTAAATACGTTAACCGTCACCTCTGTTTAGTCAGCTTGTCCCTATCACGACCAGATCCTCTGAATAGGTTAAGCTCCAAGACACGTTTAATGTGAGCTCTGTCTTTTCCTGATTCGTCATACTAGATGTCACTGAACGGTTAGGATTAAAATAAGCACGTTAATATTATACCTCTACTTGACCTAAAATAAGCACGTTAACATTATACCTCTGCTTGTCCTCTAATGAGTACGTTAAAATCATACCTCTGCTTGTTATGGAATAAATAAATATATTAACAATTATCTCTATCGACCAAATCTTTTAAAAGGTCTATAACCAAAATTAAAGAATCCAAAGTATTTCGAAATTCAGTACGGTTCAATATAGAACTTCGAAAACTTTGGAGGGGGTTATGTAGATACAAAAAAAAAAAAAAAAAAATTCTTTTTTTTGCTAAGTGGGCACACCCGCGGGTTGCACCCACGGGATGCAACCCGCGGGAGAATTCCCGCGGGTTGCAACACGCGGGAGCCCCGGGTTGCCACCTGCGGGAGGATTCCCACGGGTGGCAACCCGCGGGGGCGATCCCGCGGGTTGTTTTCCGTTCTTTATTTTCCATTGATTTGTTTCCTTGGACTGATAATCCGTGATCCGCTTTTTCAGGAGAGAATTGAGCCGGATTTGGAGCTTCTTCGGTTTATAAAATACAGGAATTTAACGGGAGAAGGGACTTTTGACTTTTGAATTCTTGGACTTTGGGAAGATTTCGGGCGAGCTCATGAGATCAAAGAAAAGAGCAAAGCCATCTTCTCCTGGTCGGACGGTCAACGGAGGCAGCAACGAGACTCCACCGCCACCCGAACCCACATAAAAAGGGAATAAACTAATATTCCCGTTCTTGTAATTCTTCGAAATTTTTGTAATCTCAAATCTTCGTTGTAATCAAATTATTTTGCAATGGAATCAAAGATTCAATTTTCGGGCGTACATACATCGCCTGAACGCCTCAACGTCGGAGATAGGCAGACCGGGCTCCGAGGCCTCACTTGCTATGGCTTGACCACGAAAAGGCCGTCACTTTGCGCCCCTCAAATGGCGAGGCCGTCGGTAACAAAGGGAATCAAACGTTTGATATCACCATTATCTCTTTCTTGCCTTTGTGATGCGCACTTTCGCAGATGAACGCAAGGCATACGACTCAATTCCATCGGCATGTTGTCCTCAATACTCTTCGAATCAGTCAAAGTTTCCTGAAATGTCAGGTAAGATGTATTAGATAATATATCTCTCTTTGCAAATATGATTAACGGATCCCCATTGGGATTCTTCAGGGGAGCTACGGTTTGAGACAGGTGTCTTGTCAGAGCCAGTATTTTCACCCCTGTCATGGAAATATTCAGTTGGAAGTTGGAAAGGGAAGTAAACAACAACCTGATCAACCATTTGACGAAGATTTAAGAAACATAGAGTTTATGGAGAAATATATGCTGATGATTTTATCGGAGATTCGAAGATAGCTCCGTGCGTAATGCATTGGCCATCAACCGACGTGCTCAATGAGTTTCAAAGCTGGGCAAGTATTAGGATGGAGAATGCAAAATGTTCCCTCTCATTCTCGGCTACGGGGTATAGGGTCAAATGGAAAATTATTCGTACTTGTCAGCTTCCATGAGGTGCAGCTCCTTCTCGACATACTGGGGACTGCCCCGGGGATCTACCAGATTGAGAAACTCCGACTGTCTCCCCCTCATCGGACGATGTTCAATCGCCGAAGACACAATTGGAAAGGAAGACTGCAATTATATGCGGAAAGAATGGAGCTCATCTCCTCAGTGCTTGCAAGCCTTCACATCGGTGGGTCATCTACTTTCAGACATTCGGAGAAGATATTGAAATCAATTTTCTCCTACATTCCGGATTTCTTTTGGTCAGGCCCCGAAACCACAATGTCGCCCATGTTTCTCAAGCTGTATAAAGAGTTGCCTCTGTGCGAAGGAAGGGCATATAATACAATATAGGTTGTCTTCACTATGGGCAAATTCATGATAAACTTGTCGAAACTGTTTTTACAGCTGAACAAATAATTTGATCCATTGAAACTATGTTCGACATAGTCAAATCGATCTCGCTGTACACGACCCATTCCACTTTTACACGAGTAACTGATCCATCGCTTACTTCACTATTTTGTGGCTCTGGCACTCGGAGAGAAGGTAGTCGCAGAAGTAGTCGTTAGGCTATTGATCCAATGAAAAAAAGTCACGGTAAGTCGATGAAATTCCACAATTGAATAACAAAGAGAGAGTCTTATAGTCTTATAAACTGCCTAACGATAGTCAGACATAACGAAACTCATTCTCCACAGCTCGGAGGGAACCCATGAACCCCCTTCATCATCGTGAGGCTTGACTACATCGCCTGAACGCCTCAACGTCGGAGATAGGCAGGCTGGGCTCCGAGGCCTCACTTGCTATGGCTTGACCACGAAAAGGCCGTCACTTTGCGCCCCTCAAATGGCAAGGCCGTTGGTAACAAAGGGAAACAAACGTTTGATATCACCATTCTCTCTTTCTTGCCTTTGTGATGCGCACTTTCGCAGATGAACGCAAGGCATACGACTCAATTCCATCGGCATGTTGTCCTCAATACTCTTCGAATCAGTCAAAGTTTCCTGAAATGTCAGGTAAGATGTATTAGATAATATATCTCTCTTTGCAAATATGATTAACGGATCCCCATTGGGATTCTTCAGGGGAGCTACAGTTTGAGACAGGTGTCTTGTCAGAGCCAGTATTTTCACCCCTGTCATGGAAATATTCAGTTGGAAGTTGGAAAGGGAAGTTTAACAACCTGATCAACCATTTGACGAAGATTTAAGAAACATAGAGTTTATGGAGAAATATATGCTGATGATTTTATCGGAGATTCGCAGATAGCTCCGTGCGTAATGCATTGGCCATCAACCGACGTGCTCAATGAGTTTCAAAGCTGGGCAAGTATTAGGATGGAGAATGCAAAATGTTCCCTCTCATTCTCGGCTACGGGGTATAGGGTCAAATGGAAAATTATTCGTACTTGTCAGCTTCCATGAGGTGCAGCTCCTTCTCGACATACTGGGGACTGCCCCGGGGATCTACCAGATTGAGAAACTCCGACTGTCTCCCCCTCATCGGACGATGTTCAATCGCCGAAGACACAATTGGAAAGGAAGACTGCAATTATATGCGGAAAGAATGGAGCTCATCTCCTCAGTGCTTGCAAGCCTTCACATCGGAGGGTCATCTACTTTCAGACATTCGGAGAAGATATTGAAATCAATTTTCTCCTACATTCAGGATTTCTTTTGGTCAGGCCCCGAAACCACAATGTCGCCCATATTTCTCAAGCTGTATAAAGAGTTGCCTCTATGCGAAGGAAGGGCATATAATACAATATAGGTTGTCTTCACTATGGGCAAATTCATGATAAACTTGTCGAAACTGTTTTTACAGCTGAACGAATAATTTGATCCATTGAAACTATGTTCGACGCAGTCAAATCGATCTCGCTGTACACGACCCATTCCACTTTTACATGAGTAACCGATCCATCGCTTACTTCACTAGTTTGTGGCTCTGGCACTCGGAGAGAAGGTAGTCGCAGAAGTAGTCGTTAGGCTATTGATCCAATAAAAAAAGTCACGGTAAGTCAATGAAATTCCACAATTGAATAACAAAGAGAGAGTCTTATAGTCTTATAAACTGCCTAACGATAGTCACACATAACAAAACTCATTCTCCACAGCTCGGAGGGAACCCATGAACCCCCTTCGTCATCGTGAGGCTTGACTATATCGCCTGAACGCCTCAACGTCGGAGATAGGCAGGCTGGGCTCCGAGGCCTCACTTGCTAGGGCTTGACCACGAAAAGGCCGTCACTTTGCGCCCCTCAAATGGCGAGGCCGTCGGTAACAAAGGGAAACAAACGTTTGATATCACCATTCTCTCTTTCTTGCCTTTGTGATGCGCACTTTCGCAGATGAATTGAAGAATGGGATTCCCTTTTCTTTAGCGAACGGAGGCACAGATGAAGATTACCAATCACCCACTGACAACAGGTTGGGAAGGAGAGAGTGAGAGAGAATGTCCCGAGTAGAGCTACATCCGTTGACAAATGATGTAGGAGAGTAGTAGAGAACAATGCGGGGTCCATTTCATTTGTTTTTTGGTTGGCTGAGCGACCGCATTGTCTGTTTGCAGGGGAATGCATTAAAAAACGAATATATTTATTCGCAGGACACTTTGAGCTAAGTAGACAAGGCAGTTGACTGAGCTTTTAGTCACATGGCGTGTATCGGGGGCCACGCTGGTGGCTCAGACCAACCAACATCCTCGTCTTCCTGCACATGAACCAACGCTGGCATAGTGTGGAGGTGTTTGTCCCTTTTTTCTAGAGTTTGCATGAAATGATTTCCCATTGGTAGTTTCGGGGTTAAAGCACCCCACAAAACCAATAAAGATGCCGCTCAGTTCTTCAAAGATGATGGGGTACGGGAATGGCAAAAACAAACAACAAAAGTTCTTCTTCATACGTGGGAAGAACGGGAGTACAAAGCATAACAGAGACTCAATAAACAACAACACGTCATCATACTCCTCCGAAAAAATTTTCTCCAATCGGCCTACCGTTCGTCAGCCACTCAGACCGGATTTATTTGTTCTTTTAGGTTCTTAGTAGCAGTCGACGACCGTTTCTTCTTTTACTTCACATAGCTTTTCATCTCCTTGATAGTGGGAAGGACTTTGTACCTATCCATTCAAGTATGGTTGAATTCTGTTCAACAGCCCTAGGACTTGGAGCACATTTTTTGTTGTTTCCATTGCTTAAAGTGCTTGTGATGACCACGAACAAACAACAAATCCCAACTACGGATACCTCAGAGCCAAAACTACTCAGAGATTTCCATCAGACATAAGCATATGGATAATTTGGAATGCGACGTGGCATACCCGAAAGCCCTAAAAAATGCATGGGAAAGAAGGTTAGATTAACCCTGAAAGAAGTGATCTAAAAATAGATTTGACCTATAGTTTCCGGGTATGTCCGACCAAAAATTTTTCCCACCCATTAGTAAAATCCTGCAAATAAAGTAAAAAACGGCTCCCATAGAAAGTACATAATGGAAATATGCAACCACATAATAAGTATCATGTAGAGCAATGTCTAGCTCAGAATTAGCTAAAACTATTCCAGTGAGCCCTCCTATGGTGAACAAAAAGATGAACCCTACAGCAAATAACATGAGTGTATTGTATTGTATCGAACCTCCCCACATGGTTGCGATCCAACTAAAGATTTTGTGGGGATAGCTATGATCATGGTAGCTGCGGTGAAGTAAGCACGCGTATCAACGTCTAAGCCCATAGTAAAAATATGATGAGCCCAAACAAGAAATCCAAGAACACCTATACTGATCATGGCATAAACCATGCCTAGATACCCGAAGATCGATTTTCTCAAAAAGGTGGATACAATATAACTAATAATACCGAATCCAGACAGAATGAGAATATACACCTCTGGATGACCGAAGAACCAAAAGAGATGTTGGTATAATATGGGGTCTCCCCCTCCTGCAGGATCAAAAAAGGTTGTATTAAAGTTTCAATCGGTTAATAACATGGTAATTGCCTCTGCCATCTCAATATCTCGTTCACTTATAAGCTCGGTTCGGAATAAGAAGCTTCCTAGGCAATAATGAACAAAAGGATCTTTTTTTCGGAACTTCAAGTGCACTTCGCCCAGAGCTGGTGAAATCTCCCCAACCTCAAGGTCGATACCAATCCATGAATGTAGAAACCAATGCTTCCATCTGATCGTAGTTTCCAATTATGGAGATAGCTCCACGGGTTCTAGAGAAGAAAAAATATGAACCGGAACTTTATTAAAATGAATATTCAGCGAAAGTAGAATGTGAGAGATTGGAGCAATGTAAATTCATATTTGATTACTTGTTCCTTAGTAGCTAGATCTCTCACCAACCTTCATTCCACTTTGGCATCTAGTTGATACCAGCAAAAACATCTCGGAACAAGGTCCCAGCACCAGCCTGCCTGATGCGCTCGAAAAAGAAAGAAAGGAGGAGACGATCCGATATAGCATGTCCGAGGAGGAACAAACCCCTCAGACCACTATGGAAAACATCGATTTCAAAGGCAATCTGATCAATTTTACCTGCATGTCTATCATCTTTATTCACTGGGATCACCAGAACTAAGCCTAGTGAGTCACCAACCATATTACTAAACGTGACACCTACTTGCTTGTTTGACACCGGATCTTGATCCTGCTCTTCACGGGAGGCTCTTGCAATTCCTCCTCCAATAAAGGTTTCATGTTTCGAGGCTAATCCTTTTTCTAAGTTTAGGGGGGCTACTATCCAATTGACAAAAGATGCTTGCTCTTAAAAGAGTATGCACTAGGTCCCGCACCACTTATTAATGAAGAATGGATGGATTGCATGAACGATTCCCCATGATTCCATTCAGTTTCTCCGCCAGCCCGGTCAATTCAATGATAGACCTTCGGGTCCTTTCCTTATCCCAAACGAGAGCGATCGACTCTGTACCTGAGTAGATCTAAGATGAGAGAGTCAGTTAAGGGGCCTTCAATAGAGGAGGTCTCCCCGAATTATATTCAAAAGCTTGATTGATATATCACTAGCATTTTCCTTCACTAAAAATTTAGTATTATTTTTTATTTTTTTTTTGATGTATCCTGAACTAAAAGCTGCTTTTCTCCCAACTGTATTTCCTAACGTTATGTTGTCTAATCTTGGCGTTAGGAGTGTGATAATATCTGACTCGTTGTTCATTATGGGGATTATCTCAAACTCCGAATTCCTCTTGACATCAAGTCCGCACAACACTATATCAGGAGGGGAGATTTCTTTTCCAATGTAGGCTTTTAAATTTTGTTTTATCATTTTTTGAGCATCTTTTCCATTCTAGGATAGTATCATTTTTCAATACATAAAAAAAACTTACATTCCCTTTTACCCATTTGTGTAGAGGATTCATCACACTTCTGAATATATTTGTTACTCTTGATAAATCCCCTTTTCTTTCTCCATGGCCTCCATCGATAAAGTTATCTAGAAACTGGTTTAGATAGGTAAACTTCTAGGATATTTTCAGCTTGCTGTTTTAAACAAGTAGTAGTATCTATCAGAATACACTATTTAGAAACAACTACTACTACTGTCACACACTAATGCAGAACGGAAAGAAAAGGGGACTTTTTTTCGATGGACAGTGACGCCCGGGCAGTTGCTTCCATAAGTAGTAGTATCTGTTGACTTGGTTTCTTTTGCTTTAAGATGGTACCTAATCCGTCGATACGATCTAGCTTTCCTACCTCTATTTTGTTTTCTTGGTTACTAATTTTTATTGGTTTAGTTTGCAAAAGGTTTTAGTTATTGCCTTCCTCCATTCTTCTTGGTTATACTATTTATTTATTGTATTTGTTGTTTCTTCTTCACAATCTTCTCCCTTTTTTACTGGAATACTACCATCATTTTCTCTATTTGCCTTTTCCTCCTCTTTAATTTTTTTATTTATGATATTAGGCTTGGCCTCTTTCTGGTTCGGCTTATATCCAAAATGACTTAGTAGACCCTTAATTTTTTATAGACCTTTTCGAGTTATTGAATTAAATTTTCTTTGACTTCTAAACTTATGTTGGGACTTTTACCTTGTTCTTTTAATTTTTCTATTTAGAGAACTACCTCATCAAATTTTTTCTGGAATATCTTGGAGTGTTCATTATATCATATATATCATTACACATGATATCGTATGGACTACAATCCGCTCTACATATCTCGCAATTGCACACTATGTCGGTTGCCATCTAAGATGTCAGTGGGTAACTAGCTCTGAGTAGCCTATGGTGCCTAAAACCTCCTCCTAAGTGTCACCCTACAAACGCCTATCGTGGCAATAAAGGGCACACTTAGGAATCTGGGTTTTAAGATAACTCAAATCTAGCAAGTTAGAGTGTAACTAGGACAGTAATTATACAGGTTGTGAGAGAAAAGAGATCGGTGCAATAGTCAATTTGTCACCATGTACATGCTAAAAATGCTTCCCCAAGCTTTTTCAATTTTTCTAATTTTTACTTGATTTTTTCGGGTTTTTTGCTACAGTGACTTTTCCAATTTCCGATGATTTTTGCTACAGTGACTTTTTTTTATTTTTTAAGAATTTTTTGGAAATTAATTCACACAAAATAAAATAAATATAGAGCATACCTAACACACGAAAGCAAGTGCAATCTACTTTATAATAGTTCAAGACAAACAGTACATACCGGAACAGTAACCATCACACCAAAAGTTTTGTACAGACTGACTGCAGACCCCTACTGTTCAAAAAAGGAACGCCCGGGGTTTGATACCAGAGTAGATACTACTACTGTCATACACTAATACAGAACAGAAAGCTTATACACTCAGGCTACTTAACACACTCAGGCATACTTAATTATACATAAAGGTGGTGGAGAACTACAAGTGGGTGGTGGTTTGATCGGCAAGTATAAGACTGGCAAAACAGATGGGAAAGAATGAGAGGGAGAAAGAGGATGGTGATGAAGAAAGGAGGCATTGAGGAGCTTAGAGTGTTGGTGTGGATTGTCGATTAGCCGATGATTTTTTCATGCCTTCGTGAATCCCTTTTATAGACGATTTTCCTTACATGAGAAGCCTTTTGAGAATCTTACTGTAGAAGTCTTTCTCATGAATCTTCACTGTTGATTTTTTGTCGTTGTCAAGAATCTTCACTGTTGATATCTTGTCGTTGTCAGGAACCTTCATTGTTGATGTCTTGCTATTGTCAGGAATCTTTACTGTTGATGTCTTGTTGATTCACTATTGATGTTGTCGTCAGGAATCTTTGTTGTTGATTTGGACTGTGGAAGTCAAGAGAGCATTATATTTACATATGATGTTCAGCTATCCACTCGAATTCTGTTGGGATATCTAAACTTTTCTGGTTGAAAGTTATATCCCATAGTAGATTCAATGCTTTGTGGCTCCGTCCTTTTGGAATGCTAAATTTTGTATGATAGTCTTTTGTGGCGACTATCCTTCTTCTGTCTGTCATGATTGAATAGCTGTCGATGTTTTTGATAAGTTTTCTTACTTTATCAACAAACTCGATAAAACTGCTGCACCAGAAGTAATTATAATTGACTATTTCAATATTGTAATTGGGGTTGAATTTTTGGCAATGCTCGGGGTAGCCGAATATCTATATTTGGTATGGTTGAAAAAACTTTGTCTCTTCTCTCCATCCAAACATGCTGAATATTTGGAAGGTGAACAAATGATTATAATTGATACTTGTGGCTAGTTTGTGGGTGAAAAAACTTATTATTGCTGGTAGTTTGCACCATTCTTGTTCTCCTCGTAGTCTGAAACACTGATGGCTTGTAAGTCCCTATTCGACTCCTTGGATATCCCACATTCCTTCTTTCATGAATTTAAAAAGTTTCGGGTAGTTGTTTCGGGCCAAGATGATATCTATTTTATTTTTTGATAAGATTATTCTGATATTCTCTTTGTGATCAAGCGTCATTGTTTTGATACTCAAAAAGATTTCTTCGGGAAGTGCTTGTCTAGCTTTTTCAAGAGTTTGTACTCTTTTTGTTTTTTCTGACATGACTATTTCTTTTCCTTTCTTCGGGTTTTCCTGAAAAATGGTTAGTTTATAATTATTTACATATATAAAAATTTACTTTTAATAACTGAACTCGACGGCCTCTTGCCAAGACGTTGATCCTTGCATGAGAGGTATACTGAGTTTTGCCTATTTCCATAATATTTGGGCTTAATTTTAGATCTTCTCCTAACAGTCGTGACAGCACCGGCTCTCTTATTTCCTCCTTGGCACTAGATCTCCTGACTAGTTCTCTAGTTTTTCTTTCACTATTACTTCTTGTTAGTAAAGGTTGTTTTGAATTATGTTTAATATATAGACTGTTTCCAGAACTTTGTATTTCTACTCCTCCGAAGTGTTTCGGTTTTTCAATTTGTATTAAATCTTCGAGAAACCACTGTCTAGGTACTGTGAGATCCTTTTTATTCATTAGTCGGGGTTTTATTTCTTCTTCAAAAGGTTTTGGTTCAAATATTTTGATTATTTCTCTTTGGTCTGAAATTGTTCTTGCCTCTGTGATTTGGGTCAATTCAAGAATTGTCATATATTTTATGGCCTGATCGTGCGAGTTGGTTTTCATGTTCATTCCTTAAGTCTTAATCTTTAGTCGTACAGTGTCTATTATATTTGGGTCTGATATAGAGATAAAGTAGTTGGGTCGGATATTGAACCTTACAGTTTGATTTACTAAATTGAATTGGAAACCCCTTATTAGTGCTTGGTGGTAGTTGGTGAATCGATTATCCATTACGAGTGTTATTATAGGGATGTCTATGCCAGCCCTAAATAGTGCATTAATTTTAATTTGGATTAGACCAACACGGATCTAAAGAATTTCTGTGCATTTCTTTTTCCATCTTCGTATATTTTCTCAACTAAAGATGGGAATGTCTACTCTTCCTCCGGCTGACAGATTTGCTGTTTTGTTTCCGTTAAAATTTTTGATTATTTTTCTAGAAAAGAAATTGAACCGTGAAATTTTGTATATTTCTGTTTTCTTTATTTGTTGATATTTTTTCATCCTATCGATGTCCTCTAGGCTAAAAACTGCTTCTCTTCCAACTACATCTCCCAGTGTTATATTATCCAGTTCTGATGCTGGGGGTATGATAGGACCTGATTCTTCGTTCATCATAAAAACTAGTTCGGCGTCTGAATCATCTTCGACTTCAAGTTCATATAGTATTATATCTGTTGGTAAGATTTCTTCACCCAAACAAATTTCTGGTTCTTTTTCCTCCATATATTTTATCATTTTTTGAGCATTTTTTCCCTTCTTAGGGCAATCTCTGGTAAAATATCCTTCTTCATTGCATACGAAGCATCTGTACCCCTTCTTGTCCGTTTGAGCAGAAGACTCGTCTCTCTTTCTAACATATTTATTGCTTTTAACAAATCTTCTTCTCCTTGTCCAAGTTTTCCATCGAAAGCTTTTTTTAAATGCTGGTTTTGGCCTTCTTTCACTTCCTATTTTTTATTTTTTGCCAATTATTTTTTCGTAGCACCTTCTTTTTTTAGGAGAGTTACTTATCGTGTTCTTCATTTTTTATAGAATTCTACATTAAGGCTATCGTCCTATATTATTTTAAGCGCATAGTGTATACGGTGCCCCAAATTATCCCTTTTCTCAATTCGTTTTAAGTAGTTTGGGTATCTATTTCTTGTTTTGGTATCTCATGGACTAGGGAGTTTGTGGAAAAAAGGATCAAGCCAATTTTGTGCCTTATCGTATTCCAATTTGTAAAAGTATTTTGAGAATATTTTGCAGTATTCTTCTAATTCATATATCTCGCATAATTCAATTTTGGACAGCGCATATAGAACCTCTTCTTCTTGAGCTCTATCATTTATGAACCCACATAAATTTTCTTTGATGATTTTTATGAAATCAGTGAGGATTTTTTTCAAAACTAGTGAACTTATCACTTTCTTCTCACTCCTTCCGTTTACTTTTCCCTTCTTATGAATTTATTCATTGTTTCATCCATTGCAAAATATCTCCTTATAATGTTACCGTAATGTAATTGATAAAATATTTCATTGTCCCATGATCCTTCATGATTTGTGATTATGACAGCTAGGGATTGCACCCAGTCGTCTATATCCTTTCGTTTATCCTTGAAATGTACATTGGACAAATCTAGATAGGTTCCTCCTTGTGATACATCCCTTTTTATTAAATCATCAATCCTCATATTCCCTCCTATTTGTAGGTTGTTTAAATCTGCTATAGTTTTGCTATCTTCCCCAACATGTATCAGCTCACTGTCAGATTCAATTCCTTTCTCGTGTTCAGACTTGTATTCATCGTGCATAGTCATTCCGTAGTCCTCGTTATCTAAATTTGTGGTGTTATCTGGCCCTTCTTCTTCTTCTTCGCTTTCTAGATTATATATTTTAGGATCAAATTCAAAATGGTGTAGCAACTCATCATTCTGAAGGTAAGTTTCTTGCATCCTACTTACGAGATGGTCTCTCTTATGAATAGTATTACTTGAATCCCTATACAATTCTTTCCAACAATTAATTTGTTCCACAATCGAGTCATACTCTCTTCTGGAGTATTTTCTATCTACTTGCATCATATTTATCTGTTAACTTGGTTTCTTTAGCTTTAAGATGGTACCTAATCCGTCGATACGATCTAGCCTTCCTACCTCTATTTTGTTTTCTTGGTTACTAATTTTTATTGGTTTAGTTTGCAAAGGTTTTTGTTATTGTCTTTCTCCATTCTTCTTGGTTATACTGTTTATTGTATTTGTTGTTTCTTCTTCACAATCTTTTCCCTTTTTTACTGGAATACTATCATCATTTTCTCTATTCGCTTTTTCCTTCTCTTTAGTTTTCTTGTTAATGATATTAGGTTCGGCTTATATCCAAAATGACTTAGTAGACCCTTAAATGTTTTATAAATCTTTTCGAGTTGTTGAGTTAAATTTTCTTTGACTCTAAACTTATGTTGGGAATTTTACCTTATTTTTTTAATTTTTCTATTTGGAGAACATCTCATCAAATTTTTTTCTGAAATATCTTGTAGTGTTCATCATATCATATATATCATTTAAGTCGTATGGACTACAATCCGCTCTACATATCTCGCAATTACACACTATGTCGGCAGCCATCTAAGATGTCAGTGAGTAACTAGCTCTGAATAGCCTACGGTGTCTAAAATCACCTCCTGAAGGTCACCCTACAAATGCCTACCGCGGCAACAAAGGGCACGCTCAGGAATTTGGACTTTAAGATTACTCAAATCTAGTAAGAGACACTTAGAGTATAAATAGGACAGTAATTATGCTGGTTGTGAGAGAATAGAGGTCGGTATTATACTCAATTTGTCACCATGTACGTGCTAAAAATGCTTCCCCAAGCTTTCCCAATTTTTCTGATTTTTACTTGACTTTTTCAAGTTTTTTGGTACAGTAACTTTTCCAATTTTCTATGATTTTTGCTACAGTATTGCTATAGTGATGATACAGTGATTTTTTTTATTTTTTAAGAATTTTTCGGAAATAAATTCACACAAAATAAAATAAATATAGAGCTTACCTAATACACGAAAGCAAGTGCAATCTACTTTATAATAGTTCAAAACAAACAGTACATACCGGAACAATAGTTATCACACCGAAACCTTTGTACAGACTGCAGACCCCTACCACCCAAAAACGGAACGCCAGGCTCTGATACCAGAATAGATACTACTATTGTCATACTATTTGCTTATCTTTTATTTCTTTTGAATTTATCTATTGCAACACATCTTCTTGTAAGATTCCCGTGATGTAACTAACAAACATTTTTTCATCCCATGCCTCTTCATGGTTTGTGATTATGATTGTTAGGGGTTGTGCCAAATCATCTATGACCTTTTGTTTAATAGTAATATGTATATTAGATAGATCCGGATAATTTTTTCCTAGTGATATATTCCAATTTATTAAATCATTAGCCTCAAATTTTTTCCTATTCGCAAATCATTCAAATCTAATGAAGTCTTGTTACCTTCACTATCTATTCTGGTATCAGAACCTGGGCGTTCCTTTTTTGGACAGTAGGGGTCTGCAGTCTGTACAAAGGTTTCGGTGTGATAGCTACTGTTCCTGTATGTATTATTTGTTTTGAACTATTATAAAGTAGATTGCACTTGCTTTCGTGTGTTAGGTAAGCTCTACGTTTATTTTATTTTGTGTGAATTTATTTTCAAAAAATTCTTAAAAAATCATAAAAATTCCCAAAAAAAAAAAAAAACTTACTGTAGCAAAAAATCGAAAAAATCAAATAAAAAATCAAAAAAATTGGGAAAGTTTGGGAAAGCATTTTTAGCATATACATGATGACAAATTGACTATAACATCGACCTCTATTTTCTCACAAGCTGCATGATTACTGTCCTACTTACACTCTAAGTGTCCACAGCTAAATTTAAGCAATCTTAAAGTCCAGATTCCTAAGCGTGCCCTTTGTTGCTGTGGTAGGCATTTGTAGGGTGACCTACAGGAGGTGGTTTTAGGCATCGTAGGCTACTCAGAGCTACTCACCCACCGACATGTTAGATGGCTACCGACATACCACGCAATTGCGAGATATGTAGAGCGGATTGTAGTCCATACGACATCATGTATAATGATATATGATGTGAAAAATTACTGCAAGCGCACAGTATCGGTGTAGCGCTGTACAAGTCATCCCACAGGGATTTAAGGTGTTTTTGCGATTCTTACTCTTTCCTTAGTCTAACGGACTAACCAAATATTCTAGGTTGAACTTGAGTTAATCTAAATAGCCTAGGATCTAGAATCCAATAATTTCCAACCATGTTCTTACTTCTATTATCTTCTTCTATCATAAAAATTTGATTTTTTTAGTTTAATTTTTATTTAAAGTGCCCTAAGTATGAGCTATCAAGTGGTGTGCAAGTATAACTCATCAAAGATACTACTTTTCATAAAAACAAACTAAATCTTTAGATAATTCAATAAAAAAGTTAAAATCAATAACCCCAAACCCTAACTAAGTATAGGCTATCAAGAAACCTAATTCAAGTATAACCTATTAAAGCCTTAATTTTCGAGTTCTTGTATTTTAATCTTTTTATAGAAAAATCATGTCTTTATTAATTTTATTTAAAAAGAAAAATATTAGAAAGCAATTACATGGTGGATTTTAGTTTCATCTATATCCTAGAGCTAAACTAATTAGCTACTCATAATTTTAATAAACAAAATCAAATTTTTATTCATGAAAGCAAATAAAATCTAATCTAGAAAACGAATAAATCTATGCTAGAAAGCAATTAAATCTATCTAGAAAGCAAATAAAAAATTAAAAGCAATGGCTTACCTCTGGAGCACGGTATTGTAGCCGCCACCCCTTCAGCAAAACCCTAATTTTATTGATTTAAAAACGAGTACAAAAGTTCAGGATCCTCTTAGAATACAAGGATAGACCAATATATAGGCTTCGGAAATCAAATCCTAATTCTAGCAGAACTGAAAAAGTACAAAATTACATCAAAGCCATAGGAAAAATATCGGCGCATGGGGCCCATAATTGGCCGCTAAATAGCGGTGAAAATAGCTAAATAGCGGTTAAATTACGCCAAAAAATCATGAAACTTTTTTCTTCGTGAACATCTTGTCTTGTATATTTAATATTCCTGACTGTATTCGACTTTCGATCTCCTAGCATCGTAGTCTCGTAGTTTTGCTCACTTTAGAAATTTTTCTGGCTTGATTTCCTACTCCAACTTTGATTTCATGTCATCTCCTTGTACGAATCGGATTACCTGAAAATGACACTAAAAATACCCAAGTAGTATTTATTTATATACAAAAATAGATAAAGTATGAGAGGAAAAAATACAATATATGATATTCATCACACTCCCACACCTATCTTTTGCTAGTTCTCGAGCAAAACCTAAACCTCAAAAGAAAAATAAAAATCCTAACTCACTTTCGTAGGAATCGCGATTGTACTTAGCACGTGCAATAAGCCTTTAAACCCCTAGGTTACCCTAGTGGACGAGTTGTGTCTCGTGAGGGTTTGCAGTGAATATACCCACAAAATTCAAGAAGAAAATAGATTAAGGAATAAAGAAAAGAAAAATAAGGA
Source organism: Dracaena cambodiana (assembly GCA_036321105.1). Taxonomy (NCBI): domain Eukaryota; kingdom Viridiplantae; phylum Streptophyta; class Magnoliopsida; order Asparagales; family Asparagaceae; genus Dracaena; species Dracaena cambodiana. The sequence continues at coordinate 13,030,946 of JAYEPQ010000013.1, read as the reverse complement.
TAACCGAAAATCAAGAAAAATAGAAATTTTATACAAAGGAAAGAAAAAATCTTTTTTTCATGATATTTTCATCAATTAATATCACTAATATACAAACTCAAGAACGCATTTAGATTATCAATTTTCAAATCGAGCGTCATATCAGATACACTTATCATTTTAATCAAAAATATAAATCCTATCTTTCAATACCCACTAACAGATAATTCATTGACTCCTATACAACTACGTGCACGTGTGATAGTTTATTTTGGCCTTGGACTCCAACTCTAACTCATGATTCATTTCCTCTCTCATAACATTTTTTCCTTTTTTTTTCTTTTTTTTAAGAATTCTTTTTAAAGAATATTTCACCTTTCATGCGAATATTCACGCTTGCTTAGGCGCAACATACCCGATTACTCGGTTCATACTCTTTTTTTTTTTAGAATATTTCACCTTTCATACGAATATTCACGCTTACTTAGGTGCAAAGTACCCGATTACTCAGATCATACTCTTTTTTTTTTCATTCTTGAGGCTATTGCCTTAATACAAGGCGCACCCCATTATTTTATTACTCTCGAGGCTATTGCCTTAGACTTGCCCCATTATTTTATTCTCACTTTTTTTTTGTTTAGAGAGGGAAGACTTACTCAATCGTTATCATCTTTGTCCTTAACCTAATAAACTATTGTGAGGTGAAAAAATAGATGTATACTTGCCTCAAAACGACTATTAGTGGTATTTATTTTTCAGATTTTAATCTTTTTCATAAAATTCAAAATGTATCGTCTAATCTACTCTCCTATCCAATTTCAAATCTAAATTTGTTCCTTTATCTGTAATTAGTTTGATCTATTGATGAAAATATATAATTTTTTTTAATTTTTTTTATTTTTTTAGTTAGTTACCATAAAACTACCCAAAGTGTAAAATAAAGAAACCCAAAAATAAAAAAATAAAATCCTAAAAAATAAAAATAAAATCCTAAAAATCCTAAAAAAAAAATAAAAATCTCCTAATCCACTCCCCCACACCTAAACTTGTGTATGCTCTCATGCACAAATAAAAGGTGGTAAAATAAATAAGAAAACTATTACACAAATACAAACAATGAGAGTCGTAAAAAGTTACGATCTCAATATTCTCACCCTATTAACGCATGTAAAGCGGTTACGACCTCTCGATCGCTTCCCACTTTCATAGTGTGTGCGTTTTAAACGTGAAGTGGGTGCATTATTATATTTCATCATCCTCCTACAAGTCACGAGATTACCTGCCTGCTTCTTATGTCGTCCTCGCTTTTTCTTTGTCCACATATAAGCATTAATAATTAGGTTAAAAAAATTCTTTATTATAAACCTGCCAATCATCATTAGTAACAAGCATATATGTAGAAATATCATGAGGTGAGAAGAGTGGTATATGATCAAGTGAACGTGGTGGTGTCTCTTCTAACTCATGAAGTAATGCGAGCTCCTCTGCAAATAAATCCTCAAAAGTTTGCTCATAAACTAATGGCACATTTTCACAAGTATTATCATATATAAAATTAGTATGTGCCAATTCTTCTAATAGTATGAGCTCATCTTTGAATATTTGCTCAAATGAGGGTTCATTATCAGTGCAAAAAGTCGAATGAGAGTGCAAACAGTGAATCATGTTGATCTCAATGAGGGAGCTCGTTGCGTGCTTATCCATATTAAATATGTTCAATGCCACAGTCATATTCCCAAACGATAACTTCATGAGGCCACTCCTACAATCAATTAATGCATTTGATGTTGCAAGGACCCAAGATAACAGGAATTTGATTCCGTAGATTAGAGATCGGCTCAGTTTCTAAAACAATAAAGTCTACAACAAAGATAAACTCGCCAACCTTAATGAGCACATCTTCAACCATACGAAGTGGTCTCTTAATTGAACGATCAGCTAGCTATAATGTGACCTTGGTAGGTTGAAGTTTTCCTAACCCCAGTTGCTGATAAACAGTGTAAGAAAGCAAGTTGACACTTGCCCTTAAATCAAGCAACGCTCTATCAAATGTAGTGTTCCCAATGGTGCATGAGATTGTAGGGAACCTGGATCTTTGTACTTGATAGGTAAGGAGTTAGAGAGGATATGTGATATATTTGCAGCAAGAAAAACTTTCTCAGGAACATTTCTTGCTCGTTTCTTAGTACACAAATCCTTGAGAAACTTAGCATAAGTAGGAACCTGTTGTATAATGTCAAGGAGTGGAATATTAACCTTCACCTGCTGAAATGTTTCAAGAATTTTTTCGACTTGTGGTGAAGGCTTCCTAAGCCGATTTGGATATGGTGCTTCGGCTCAGGAACAGGTTCTTCCAAATGAGTACGTGACGGTGATGGAGGTGATGGAGATTGTTGTGGAGAAAGGGTGGAAGAGGTGATGTAGCCTGTGAGATAGTAGGAGTGGGATTAGAGGGCATGGCTACATTATTGTCCACTTGCTTGCCAGATCTAAGCGTGTGAATGGCATTGCATTGGTGGACATGCGACTGATTGGAGTTTGAGGATCTGGCATTAGGGTTCGTTATGCGTTGACTTGGAAAGGTACCCTGGCCATGTTCACTCATTTGACTCGCTAATTGTCCAACCTGCTGCTCTACATTCTTAATAGATTGAGAGTTCACGAATAGTTGCTGACCTGTACTTTGAATAAAATCAGCTGACACTTTCATAAGATTTTGCATGTGTGTGTCAAGGTTGGACATATGCGTGTCAAACTTAGAATGAGACTTGAGAAGATTTTCAACGTTCTTCAAAAGTGACTGGAGTCGCTTTTCTTGATCAATATTAGACCCCTGTTGTGGATGAGAGTGATTTTGTGCAGGTGGTCTATTCAGATTGTTCCCATAATTTGACGCGTTTGGGTGTTGGTAGGCACCCACATTTGGTCTTGGAAACTGACCAGTGGCTGGAAACTGCATGTTAGGGTTAGGGCCCCCCTGATATTGCCCTTGACCTCATGATAGATTTGAATGGTTCCTCCAGCCAGGATTGTATGTAGGAGCGTAAGGATTGTTCATGGATTGTTAATACAAGGCGTTAGCCTGCTCAAGTGTGGGACCCATAGAATTTATTAATAATGGGCACTCCTCCATAACATGATTCAGAGTTCTGCAATTAAAGCATGTGTGAACTTGAATTTGATTTACCTGACCATCGGTGGAGCACTAGGAGTCTCCAATGCCTCAATTCTTCTCATAAGGGCTGCAATCTTAGCTTCGGCAGCTATAGAGCTGTCGATGCTATGGATCCCACCCTTATGTGTAGAAGTTGATGCACTGGGCTTCTCAGTGGGACTCTCCCACTGCATAGTCTTCCATGATAGGTCCTCAAGAAAGTCCCATCCTTCATCCTCATTCTTTCTCATGAACTCCCCCTGACACATGGACTTAAGAAGAGTTTTGGATGTGTAATCGAGTCCTTCGTACACGATTTGACACAACCGACACTTTTCTATCGCATGATGAGGGCACTGAGCTAATAAGTCCTTGAACCGTTCCAAATATTTCCAGAAGGGTTCTCCTGGCACTTGACGGAATTGATTAATTTGATTTCGTATCCTTACCGTCTTATGCGTGGGATAATACTTCTTTAGAAACACCATAACGAATTCATCCCAAGTAGTGATTGAATCAGTAGGCATACTCTGCAACCACTTCTTGGTATTATCCTTAAGTGCAAAGGGGATGAAGCAGAGCTTAATGGCGTCCTCCGATAAGTGCTGCAGTTTTATTATTACGCATACTTCCTGAAATTCACTGATAAAGAGATATGCATCTTCTGAATCAGAACCAGTGAATTTAGGAAGTATACTAATGTACTGCGGCTTCAACTCATAGTGATTATCCGCTGCGTGTGGAAGTTTTATGCATGATGGAAGAGATGTGCGCAACGGGTAACATCGATTCATAAGGATCGGGATCGGTTGGTCCATCTTGGCTCCCATGAACAAATCTGATCTCACAAGTCAACCAAATTGATCACTGATCCAATGTGGCATGAACCAATGACCGTGAGTATATGCGTGAATTTCCTAAACTAATGCAAGAAGTGGGATATGGTGGAGAGATAAAACGGTGGAATAGATATGATCAAATAAAAATGTAATTCCTACTGTTCCTAATAATTTGTTTTTTATTTATTTACAAAATCAGGGAACCAAAATACAAAATTGGAGAAAATTTGGGACTCAAATGTACCTCTTTGGCCGCTAAATAGCGGTTCGAGCCGCTGAATAGCGGTGACACCAGAGATTCTAACTCTCTAGTTTCTGCGACGCAGTTTTGAGGCTTCTCCGATTCTTTTTGTCTCCCTGTATCTGCACTTTATATTCCCTGCACACTTAACACACACTGTTAACCCGTAAAACTTTAGAAAAGCAAGAAAAACACCATCGATCCCCGGCAACGGTGCCAAAAACTTGATGTGATAAATTACTGAAAGCGCACAGTGTCGGTGTAGCGCTGTAGAGGTCGTCCCACAGGGATCTAAAATATTTTTACGATTCTTACTCTTTCCTTAGTCTAACGGACTAACCAAATATTCTAGGTTGAACTTGAGTTAATCTAAATAGCCTAGGATCTAGAATCCAATAATTTCCAACTATGTTCTTACTTCTATTATCTTCTTCTATCATAAAAATTTGATTTTTTTAGTTTAATTTTTATTTAAAGTGCCCTAAGCATGAGCTATCAAGTGGTGTGCAAGTATAACTCATCAAAGATACTACTTTTCATAAAAACAAACTAAATCTTTAGATAATTCAATGAAAAAGATAAAATCAATAACCCCAAACCCTAACTAAGCATAGACTATCAAGAAACCTAATTCAAGTATAACCTATCAAAGCCTTAATCTTCGAGTTCTTGTATTTTAATCTTTTTATAGAAAAATCATGTCTTTATTAATTTTATTTAAGAATAAAAATATTATAAAGAAATTACATGGTGGATCTTAGCTTCATCTACATCCTAGAGCTAAACTAATTAGCTACTCATATTTTTAATAAACAAAATCAAATTTTTATTCATGAAAGCAAATAAAATATAATCTAGAAAGCGAATAAATCTATACTAGAAAGCAATTAAATCTATCTAGAAAGCAAATAAAAAATTAAAAGCAATGGCTTACCTCTGGAGCACGGTATTGTGGCCGCCACCCCTTCAGCAAAACCCTAATTTTATTGATTTAAAAACGAGTATAAAAGTTCAGGATCCTCTTAGAGTACAAGGATAGGCCATTATATAGGTTTCGGAAATCAAACCCTAATTCTAGCAGAACTGAAAAACTACAAATTTACATCAAAGCCACGGAAAAAATATTGGCGCATGGGGCCCATAATTGGCCGCTAAATGGCGGTAAAACCGCTAAATAGCGGTTAAATTATGCCAAACAATCATGAAACTTTTTCATCGTCAACGTCTTGTCTTTTATATTTAATATTCCTGACTGTATTCGACTTTGGGTCTCTGTAGCATCGTAGTCTCATAGTTTTGCTCACATTAGAAACTTTTCTGGCTTGATTTCGTACTCCAACTTTGATTTCATGCCATCTTCTTGTACGAATCGGATTACCTGAAAAAAATACTAAAAATACCCGAGTAGTATTTATTTATATACAAAAATAGATAAATTATGAGAGGAAAAAATACAATATATGATATTCATCAATATATATGATATGTTGAACACTCCAAGATATTCCAGAAAAAAATTTGATGAGGTAGTTCTCTAAATATAAAAAATAAAAGAACAAGGTAAAAGTCCCAATATAAGTTTAGAAGTCAAAGAAAATTTAATTCAACAACTCGAAAAGATCTATAAAAATTTAAGGGTCTACTGAGCCATTTTGGATATAAGTCGAACCAGAAAGAGGTCGAACCTAATATCATAAAAAAAAAATTAAAGAGGACGAAGAGAAGAACAGAGAAAGAATGGAGGAAAACAATAACAAAAAGCTTTTGCAAACTAAACCAATAAAAGTTAGTAACCTTCTAGTAGAAAAAGAAACTGACTGTAAAGAAATCATTTTGAGTTCTGAGGAATTTTCAGACCAAGTAAAAGAGTATATGATAGGATACGATGAAATAATTTCTGTTTCAGAACAAGTAAAAGAGATTAAAAAAAAAGTAGTAGGAAAGATAGATCACATTGATAGATTAAGAACTAGTTCAAAACAAAAAAAAACAAGTCAACAAATTAATATGATGCAAATCGAGAAAACATACTCCAAATAAGAGTTTGACTAAATAGTTGAATTGATTAATTGCTAGAAAGAGTTATATAGGGATCAAATTAGCACCATTCAAGAGAAAGATTATTTAGTAAATAGGATACAAGAGACGTACCTCCAGTATAAAGATTTGTTACATCATTTCAAATTTGACCCTAGGATATACAACTTGAATGAAGATCAAAAAAATGAGAGCATTACGAATTCAGGGAATAAAGACTGTGAGGAGACTACACATGATGAGTAAAAGACAGAATATGAAGAAAATAGCAAACCTGAAATTGAATAGATACATGTTAGTGAATGTAATAAGACTTCATTAGTAGAATGGAATGATTTGTGAATAGGAAAAAATTTGAGGGTTAATGATTTAATAAATTAGAATATATCACAAGGAAAAAATTATCCGGATCTATCTAATATACAAATTACAATAAACAAAAGGTCATAGATGATTTGGCACAACCCCTAACAATCATGATCACAAACCATGAAGAAGCATGAGATGAAAAAAGGTTTTGATAGTTGCATCATGGGAATCTTACAAGAAGATGTGTTGCAATGGATAAATTCAAAAGAAATAAAAGATAAGCAAAATGAGTGGGTTGAAGACAATAAAATCACTAGGTTTGAAGATGTCCATATAAAAGAAAATTTATATGGATCCATAAATAACAAAGCCCAAGAGAAAGAAACATTTCATGCGTTATTCAAAAATGAATCATGCGAAATATGTTAGTTTGAAGAATTTTGCAAAATATTTTAAGAATATTTTTACAAATTAAATAAGACACAAAACTGGCTTGATCTATTTCTTCACAAACTCTCAAGTCCATGGGATACTAAAACACAAAACAATTACTTAGATTACCTAAAAATTACCGAGAAGGAGGACAATTCAGGACATAATATTTACTATGCACTTAATATAAAAACTTATAAAGAAATGAAAAGCACAATCAGTAGCTCTCCTAAAGGGAGGAAATGTTGTAAGAAGATAAATGGTAAGAAATGGAAGAAAGGAAGTAAGAAAAGACAAAAACTATTTGAAGAAGAAATAAAGAATAAGAGACAATAGCAGAGCCTGTTAGAACTGCTGAACGTTAGAAATAATTTTCTAAAGAAATTGACTAAGAAAGAAATATACCATTATTGAAAAAACTAGATAAAAATAGAGGTTTTATCTAGACGAACGAAGATAAAAGAATTTTAAAACAGCAAACTGAAAATGCCCCAGAAGTTTACCAACATAAACCAGTGTCTAGAAAACTTTTTCGATGGAAGCCATGGAGAAAGAAAAGGCGATTTATCAAGAATAACAAGTGTATCCATAAGTGTGTTTAATCCACTACACAAACGGGTAAAAGGGAATGCAAGTATTTTGTATGTGATTAAAAAGGACACTATCCTAGAAATGGAAAAGATACTCAAAAAATGATAAAGTAAAATTTAGAAGGCTACATTGGAAAAGAAATCTCCCCTCTTGATATAGTGTTGTGTGGACTTGATGTCAACAGCAATTCAGAGTTTGAGATAATCCCTATAATGAACAACGAGTCAAATATTATCACACTCCTAACGCAAAGATTAGACAACATAATATTAGGAAATACAGTTGGGAGAAAAACAACCTTTAGTTTAGGATACATCAAAAAACAAATAAAAAATAATAGTAAATTTTTAATGAAGGAAAATGCTAGTGATATATCAATCAAGCTTTTAAAGATGAGAAACATGGCGAATAAGGAAAAACCTATAGCAAATAGTATCCCTATTTCAGCAGCATTTGTTGTATACATAGGATACCAATCAGGTATCTACACAATACGAGATAAATATTATAAACAGGTATTAAATGATCATGCAGCAGATATTATTACTCCTGTGAGGATATTATATCACTTCAGATCCATGCATGACAGAAGAAACAAAAGTAAGAAACCAAGAAATTCCAGAGCTAAAGGGAGCGTGGGAATTACACCAAAGAATAAATCCTAAGGTTGGAAATTATCGCTTTTTTCAAACAACATATAAGGCAAGGATCAAAAAGAAGCTGCTCATTCTCACTGAATCAAGCAAAAATCCAGGATTGTAGTTCAGGATCTTAGCAAAAGAAGATTTGCAGGTGTGCAATACCTCCAAAGATAAGATGGTCACAAAAGTAGAAGTCGACAAGAATATCGATCAATATAAACGAGTGTTCAAATGTAAGACATGCAACAAACAATTCGCTTCGTTCCAAGCGCTCGGTGGTCCCCGGACAAGCTACAAGAGGCCAAGGCTAGAAAAGCTACATGATATAGAAAGGAAGCCTAAAGTGCACAAGTGTTCCATTTGTGGAGTCTAGTTTATGAACGGGAAGGCACTTGGGGGTATATGAGGACGCATGGGACTAGAGATAGTCAAGAAAATCCTAGTGGTAAGAATGGTTTGTGTCTGGATCTGAGCTTAGGACCCTCTAGTTATGCCAATAAGGTAAGACGACCTTGCATCTCTAGGTTTGGCAAAAATTTCAGCCTCTGGTAATTTTTACAACTTTCTATAAGTATACTCATATAAAATCTCATGTAAATATAGCCTATTAAAAAAAAAGAAAAACCCTGTAAAGAGCAAAGCTGCTAAAAGGAATAGTTTGGCATTTAAGCCCAAATGAAATACTTGACAATTTGTCATACTAAGGGGAATAGTATGACTAGTCCAACTCAAACGGTAGTTGGTAAAGGCAAATCAAATCCGTTGATAGTTAAGAATTTACTAAAAATACCATAAGACTTGACATTCACAGGCCAAAAACATCATCAGAATAATAGCAGTGAGATTCTCTACAAAAGTATTGACAACCGACATCAACAAAAATATTCTTTGCAAAAGGTGCCTTACGAAAAGAGCCTGATATAACCGAAAGGAGGCTCATATATCAAAAAGAAAAAAGGGAGGTATGATTAAAAGTTCCTTCATGATTAAAGAAATGGGCCCCATCAAAAGTAATCTAAAGCTTCACAAAGAAGGAACTTAATAGCTTCACAAGAAAGGAACCCAAAGCTTCATCAAGAAGGAACCCTTATTCAACAATACCTCTCTTAACATATGGCTTCAAGACTTCTGACGACAACAAGACATCAATAGTGAAGATTCCAGACAATGACAAGGCATGAATAGTGAATAGTGAATCGACAAGACATTAACAGTAAAGATTCTTGACAATGACAAGACATCAACAGTGAAGATTCGTGACTTCTACAGTAAGATTCTCAAGAGGCTTCTCATACAAGGGAGGTCGTTTATATATGGGGCTTTTGAAGGATTGACAAGGCATCGGCTAATCCTCAAAGCCTCCTTCCTTCATCACCATCCTTTCTCTCCCTCTCATCCTCTCCCATCAGTTTTGCCAGAGCCTGCCGATCAAACCACCACTCACTTGAAGTTCTCCACCACCTATATGTATAATTAAGTGTGCCTAAGTGTATTAGCTCATCAGAAATTGGAAAAAGGCACCGTAGGGGTATCTATTCTGTGTGACAGTAGTAGTATCTATTCTGGTATCAGAGCCCGGGCGTTCCTTTTTTGGTATCTATTCTGATACCAGAATAGATAACATTCTTGTTCTCCAGAACAGAAAGAAGGAATGTGGGATATCCAAGGAGTCGAATAGGGACTTATAAGTCATCTGTGCTTCAGACTACGACGAGAATAAGAATGGTGCAAATTACCAGCAATGATAAGCATACTTAGATGGAGAGAAGAGACAAAGTTTTTTCAACCATACAAAATATGGATATTCGACTACCCCGAGCATTGGCAAAAATTCGACCCCAATTAAAACATCGAAAGAGTCAATTATTACTTCTGGTGCAGCAGTTTTATCGAGCTGGTTGACAAGAAAACTTATCAAAAACATCAACAGCTATTCAATCATAATAGACGGAAGAAGGATAGTCGCCACAAAGAGCTATCATGTAAAGTTTAGCATTCCAAAGGGACGGAGCCACAAAGCAATGAAGCTACTACGAGATATATCTTTTAACCAGAAAAATTTAGATATCCCAACAAAATTCGAGTGGATAGCTGAACATCATATGTAAATAAAAAAAATTCCTCTCCTGACATCCACAGTCCAAATCAACAGTAAAGATTTCTGACGATAATATTAACAGCAATCAACAGTAGAGATTTCTGACAGCGACAAAACATCAACAGTGAAGATTCCTGACAATGACAAGACATCAATAGTAAAGATTCCTAACAATGACAAGATATCAACAGTAAAGATTCCTAACAACGGCAAGACATCAACAGTGAAGATTTGTGACAAGACTTCTAGAGCAAGATTTTCAATAGGCTTCTCATGCAAGAGAGGTCGTCTATAAAAGGGGCTTTCGAAGGATCAACAAGGCATCGGTTAATCGGCAATCCACACCAACATAAGCAATCTTCCACAACACCCTAAGCTCCTCAACGCCTCCTTTCTTCATCACCATCCTCTCTCTTCCTCTCATCCTCTCCCATCTATTCTACCAGTCTTATACCTGCCGATCAAACCACTACCCATATTTATAATTAAGTGTGCCTGAGTGTATTAGTAACCTAAGTGTATTAGCTTTCTGTTCTACATTAGTGTCTGACAGTAGCATTATTAGTGTGCATTATTCTATTTCTATTCTGGTATCTGAGCCTGGGCATTCCTTTTTTGGGCAATAGGGGTCTACAGTCAGTCTGTGCAAAACTTTCGGTGTGATGGCTACTGTTCCGATTTGTACTGTTTGTCTTGAACTATTATAAAGTAGATTGCACTTTTTTTCGTGTGTTAGGTAAGCTCTATATTTATTTTATTTTGTGTGAATTTATTTCTGAAAAATTCTTAAAAAATAAAAAAAAGTCACTGTAGCGTCACTGTATTAATACTGTAGCAAAAATCATCAGAAATTGGTAAAGTCACTGTAGCAAAAAACCCTAAAAACTCAAGTAAAAATTAGAAAAATTGGAAAAGCTTGGGGAAGCATTTTTAGCACGTACATGGTAACAAATTGACTATAACACCGACCTCTATTCTCTCACTGTTCGCAGCAGAATTTCCTTTGCCTCCTTCCATCGAATACAACTTAGATTACAATAGAAGTGAATAAGAGAATAATTGAAAAGAAAGGAACAAATGAGAGGATTTTATAGTTCAATCTCTCTCTTTTACAATATAAACGTGGGATCAGTGGCGATGGGATCTGTCAAGCAGTTCCTTTGGACGATCGGTACGTTGAAATCTTCTCTTTTGAAGATATCGGCCGACTGTACACGATCTTCTTTGGTCTTTCCCGAATTCAAGGCTCTGTGCGTAACTTGAATTCTCCAAGATGCCGAAAAGAAGATGATCACTAAAGGCTTCAAGGCTCTCTCGCGTACTTGAATTGCCAAACGATCAAAAAGATCTCTTAAAGATTGATGATCATCTATAGATTGATCTATTCTTGATTGATTCCTCTGTTCTTGATTGATTCTATTCTTGATTGATCATCTCTAAAGTCTCCTCAAAGAGGGTATTTATAGACTTTAGTGGTTATGAGAGTTTCCGTAGGAATAAGAATAAAGAGTTCCATAGGAATAGGAATAAAGATTTCCATAGGAATATGAAAAGAAGGTTTTTGTGTTCATCAAGGATTCTAATCAAATATTTAATATTGATTTAAATCTCTTGATTTGGAATTCTGATTGGACTCAATTTGGATATTTGGATAAGCCCAAATCATAATCTCAATCAATTTGAGATTCTGATTATCTGTTCACGCGGAGTTAAACTCATCAAAACGCGGAACTAAATAACCAGTGCGCTGAGCTAACGTGGAGCTATTGATCACCTCCGCATTTTACTCAAACACGAGGCTAAAAGTAGCCAGACGCGGAGTTATAGATTATCTCCGCGTTCTGTTGTGGAAAACTCTACTTTTACTTAGAAATTTTCACCGCCAACAGAACTCTCTCCAAAGTTTTCAAAATGGCTTAGAACTTAGCAAATTTTGAAATACTTTGGATATTTAAACTGAAACGCGGAGTTAGAATACCAAGTCTCTTTCGCGTTATGCTCGCTTACGCGGAGCTAATAAGCTTCAATTCATTTTTAGTGAAATAAGTAATTGCTTCACTAATTACTCCAAATTTCTGCGCGATGGAAATTTTGTTTAAATAGAGCTCTCAGCTCATCTTCTTTTTCATTCTGAGATTTTGAAGAGTTCTCAACTCCTGCAACCGAGTGAGCAATGTCAACGAGCGATCTTCAACTGATCTCCGTTTAACTCTCCATAGATCTTCATTATTAGGATGTCACTCCAGAGGAGTTTGGCTTCACGCACGCAGTGGAGAACCAGTCAATGCAGCATATCTTGAAGGTAAAAACCTTAACTTTTGATCTTCTTAGAATCATTCTTAGATGTTTCGGCTCCAGCCAATTGTTTACTTCACCAGCGAGATCGCCGTTCTCCAGCCGTAAGGCTTGAAGGAGGAGAAGTCAGAGAGGAACTCTGATCTTTCTCTACGCGAAGTTATCGCTTCATCCTCGTGCTTGAAACGCGGGGCTATTAAAGAGAAGACAGAGAGAAACTCTGTTACGCGAAGTTATCGCGTCATCCTCTGTATTTTAAAACGCGAGGCTATTTCTCCAGCTGCACGCGAAGTTAGCTTAGCTCCGCGTTTTTATACTTAGAAGATTTTCCAAGTTTTGTCGAACTTCTGATTCTTCCTTTGCAGCGAACCAGATTTTGGCAAAGGTGTCCAATTGCACATGCCTACAATTTTATGAAGAAGTCCAAGTGCTCATCTGCGTAACTTGGATAAATGGAGGCGGTTCAAGGCTCTCTCGTATAACTTGAACTAGGCACACCACGATGATCGGTTAGGATCCATCAAATTTTGGCAGAGGCGCCAAATTGTGCATGCCTAGTCCAAGTGCTCTCACGCGTAACTTGAACAGAGATAGGAATAATCCAAATCATATTGTCAGAGGTAAAATCTTAACTTGACAGGTCCACGGAATTTTTAGCAAACCCCCAGCTATCAACGGATTTGATTAGCCTTTACCAACTACCGTTTGAGTTGGGCTAGCCATGCTATTCCCCTCAGCATGATGAGTTGTCGAGGAATTGATTTCTTCTCCCCTTTGCCTTTAATCAGCATTGGGTAGTTAATTTCATACTTTTACCCCAGTATGATAGGGTTGGCGAGGAACTTGATCTCCTCTTCCCTCTACTTTAACATCATTGGGCGATTGATTTCATACTTTTACCCCCAGTATGATAGGGTTGTCGAGGAACTTGATCTCCTCTTCCCTCTGCTTTAACAACATTGGGCAAAAAAAAATTTATAGCACCCAATTAGCCATTCCAATGGCTATTGAGAATAGCAGGAGCATGATGTTTATCACCGTCAATATTTTCGGCACCCCCAGCCAAATTCGGCTGCTAGCCAATGAAGATGACTTCGTCACAGTTGTGCTTCGGAGCGTACCCAAGGGGCGAGCTTGCAAATGCGGGCTGCCCATGCTTGGTGTCGCTATTGACTTTCCTACTGGTACATGGATCACTATGGTAGGGAACTCATTGGTTCCTACTACTAAAGTTGTCATATTTGCATAAAGTTTCTTCTGTTCCTCTTTGAGTGTGAGAACTCCGGCTTCTATCAACGCCTGAATTCGATTTTTAAGAGGATAGCAATCCTTAGTTGGGTGCCCGACGTTCCGATGGTACAGGCAATAGTTAGGATCGTTGGTTTTACCAACGTCTTCCGATTTTTCATTTTTCGGAAGTTGTAGCAAGCCCTTTCTGAGGAGGAGATGGAATAGAGTACCTGTCTGCTCCGTCTTGAACGTATAAGTTCTATCTTGGTGAGGCTTATTTTGTCCTGCACCTCTCGGATTCTGAGGTTTTGGCTTCGGACCTGCAACTGACGCCATCACAACCTTCCCTTTATTTTTAGGATTCTGTGGATATGGCCTGTTATTCGTAGAGTTTCTCGTGCCACGAGATTCCTTAATTCGACGAATTATATCTTCCACCTACTCTCCCTGCTTCAGCAGATCTTTCCAAGTTTTGGACTCTACAGCTCCCATTTTTATCAGCACGCCGGTCCTAAAATTATGCTTGCAGGTTTCCACCAGGGTTTCCTGGGTCATACCGTGTCGACAATACACGGATTTTTCTCTGAAGCGTTCAATGAAACTTTTGACCGTTTCTTCTTCTCCTTGTTTCGTCGCAAGAAGGGAATGAACCGATATTTCGGTATCATCCTCAAAGAAACGTGCCAAGAATTGTTTCTCGACATCATACCATGCGTTTATGGTTCCCGGGGGCAACTGCATAAACCATGTAAAGGCAGGCCCTCGCAGGGTGCTCGCAAATACCTTAGTCATTATGAGATCATTTCCCATCAGATAACCTGCCTGCGATAAAAAGTAATATAAGTGCTGGCTTGGGGATCCCTTCCCATCATATGACTCCAACTTGAGCGGTTTATACTTTTCTGGATAAGGGGCAAAGTCCCACTCAAGCGGATATGGCCTTGAAACCCCTGATTCCTTCAGTTCCTTCTTGTGCATCAAGGCATCCAGTTGGCTTTGCAATTTTTCGATCTTTTCTCCATGAGGATTATGAAAAGAATATTTGTCATTATCCTCATGTATCGAATAAGCCTTTTCTTCTTTAGTTTCTTCATTTGTCTTGGGTGGCGGTTCCGAAGAAATTTTAACCTTATCATCGGCTATCTTCTGGGTATTTTCGATCACTTTTAGAAGCATTGTTTTGAGATCATCAATGGCCTTTTGCTGACCTCGAATCATCTGCTTTTGGGCTTCCATCCTCTGGTCAATGTCATCGGACCTGTCCACCATATGTGACGTTGATTTTCGTGGTCGGGAAGATGCACGAGATTTTGTGGAAGCTATAACTGAGTTGTCGCTGTTATCATCATAAGAACCTTTTGAAAGTTTCTTATAATTTCGAGGAGCGACAGCACCTGATTTGAGTCGAGTAAGATGGCAAGGTTGTTCATCATCTGCATCTGACTTGTGTCTTTTTTCCATTTCTTACCTTTATTGACCATATTTGAGGTCACAACTCTCCATTGTTTTAGGGAAGCAGTCTTTGGCTTCTTAGTAAGGTTCTTGTCTGACTCGGTTAGTCGATCAAATACAGACATCCTGCTCTTGCTGCAGCGCAATTGTCCATCATAGCAGATACTGCCGTCATAAGCTGCTGGCAGTGACAAACAGGTTCAGCTTGGAGTTGTTCTATGCCCCTCTTTTTGGATAGATACTCCTTGAGATCAGCGCCTTTAACCATGGAATCATGAAGTCCATCTGACTTTTGAGAGGGTCTAGGAACCCACTGAAGCTTCTTTGACTGATCAATCCTGATTCTGTAATCGGATTGATCCTCGCGGAGCTTAGAAGTAGCCTCGCGTTTATATTGCGGGCCTGAAGAATAGCTCCGCATTTAGTATTGCAAGCCTGAAGAGTAGCTCCGCGTTTACCCACGCCAGCCTTGCATTTTACGCTGGCTTGGCGTGTTTTCGAAGTTTCTCTTCTGTAGTTTTAGCCTCGCGTGGAATAAAATTCCTATACGCTGGCTTACCCTTGTGGTTATTACAAGTCATAACTTCGCGTCTCGCATGATTTCTACGACTGACAACAATTTGCCAATCATCTTCGCGTTCCTCGCGAGCATTAGATATCTTGCGTTTCTCGCAAGCATTACTGTCCTCGCGTTTCTCGCTTGGCTCAGTATCAGCCTCGCGTGGAAAATCACACGCTGGCTTTACAGAATTTTATACTCGCGTCTCTCGCGAGTGTCAGATACTTTGCGACTAGCGCAAATTTCGCTGGCTTCGCGTCTCTCGCTAAGCTCAGCGGTAGCCTCGCGCGGAATATCACGCGCTGACTTTTCCTTACTTTTAAGGCAAGTTGTAACTTCGCGTTTAACGCGGTAGAGACTGGTCTCGCGGGTAGCGCGAGCCAGTTTGCGAGGGACCATAGCCTCGCGTCTTCTGATATTAGCTCTGCGTCCAAGGTGGGCTTTGAAGGCTCTATGCCTCGCTCTCCGGTTCCTGTTTCGGAGTTGGGTTCTGGTCAATCCAGTCCCCAGGTCTTCTTCGGCAGTCGAGAGATCACCCCCTGCTAGGATTTCCTGCCCAAACAATGAATCTATGGTTGCGGTCTCCAAGGATCCCCGTTCCTCGGTGGATACCTTTTTACCCGTTCCTCGGGTATTGGAGCGCACGCGACGATAGTGTCGCGTTTTGTTCAGGTTACCTGATTCAGAGGAGAGATACTCCTCATATTTCTGCTGGTCGATTTCAACGACTAGCGTATCTCCGTCGGATCCGATCAAATCAACGTCCAATTGCGCCACAATCTCTTCATCAGTGAAAGAGATAGCTCCCACTGTGGTCGCTAGTTTGTTCGCAGCAGAATTTCCTTTGCCTCCTTCCATCGAATACAGCTTAGATTACAATAGAAGTGAACAAGAGAATAATTGAAAAGAAAGGAACAAACAAGAGGATTTTATAGTTCAATCTCTCTCTTTTACAATATAAACGTGGGATCAGTCAAGCAGTTCCTTTGGACGATCGGTACGTTAAAATCTTCTCTTTTGAAGATATCGGCTGACTGTAGACGATCTTCTTTGGTCTTTCCCGAATTCAAGGCTCTGTGCGTAACTTGAATTCTCCAAGATGCCGAAAAGAAGATGATCACTAAAGGCTTCAAGGCTCTCTCGCGTACTTGAATTGCCAAACGATCAAAAAGATCTCTTAAAGATTAATGATCATCTATAGATTGATCTATTCTTGATTGATTCCTCTATTCTTGATTGATTCTATTCTTGATTGATCATCTCTAAAGTCTCCTCAAAGAGGGTATTTATAGATTTTAGTGGTTATGAGAGTTTCCGTAGGAATAGGAATAAAGAGTTCCATAGGAATAGGAATAAAGATTTCCATAGGAATAGGAAAAGAAGGTTTTTATATTCATCAAGGATTCTAATCAAATATTTAATATTGATTTAAATCTCTTGATTTGAAATTCTGATTGGACTCAATTGGGTATTTTGATAAGCCCAAATCATAATCTCAATCAATTTGAGATTCTAATTATCTGTTCACGTGGAGTTAAACTCATCAAAACGTGGAACTAAATAACCAGTGCGCGGAGCTAACGCCGAGCTATTGATCATCTCCGCGTTTTACTCAAACGCGAGGCTAAAAGTAGCCAGACGCGGAGTTATAGATTATCTCAGCGTTCTGTTGTGGAAAACTCTACTTTTACTTAGAAATTTTTACCGCCAACACTCACAACCTGCATAATTATTGTCCTAATTATACTCTAAGTGTCTCTTACTAGATTTCAGTAATTTTAACGTCTAGATTCCTGAGCGTGTCCTTTGTTACCGCGGTAAGCGTTCCTAGGGTGACCCTCAGGAGGTGATTTTAGGCACAGTAAGCTACTAAGAACTAGTTACCCCCGACATCTTAAATGGCTACCGACATACCATGCAATTGCGAGATATGTAGAACGGATTGTAGTCCGTACGACATCATGTATAATGATATATATATATATATATATATATATATATATATATATATATATATATATGATGAACACTCCAAGATATTTCAGAAAAAAATTTGATGAGATAATTCTCCAAATAGAAAAATTAAAAGAATAAAGTAAAAGTCCCAATATAAGTTTAGATGTCAAAGAAAATTTAATTCAACAACTCGAAAGGTTTATAAAAAATTTAAGCATCTACTTAGCTATTTTGGATATAAGCCGAACCAGAAAGATGTTGAACCTAATATCATAAACAAAAAAACTAAAGAAGAAGAAGAAAAGAATGGAGGAAAAAAATAACAAAAACCTTTTGCAAACTAAACCAATAAAAGTTAGTAACCTTTCAGTAGAAAAGGAAACTGACTGTGAAGAAATTATTTTGAGTTCTGAGGAATTTTCAAACCAAGTAAAAGAGTATACAATAGGATACGATGAAATAATTTCTATTCCAGAACAATTAAAAGAGATAAAGAAAGTAGTTGAAAAGTTAGATCACATTGACATATTAGGAACTAGTTCAAAACAAAAGAGACCAAGTCAATAAATTAATATGATACAAGTCGAGAAAACATACTCCAAATAACAGTTTGACTCAATAGTTCAGCTGATTAATTGCTGGAAAGAGTTGTATAGGGATCAAAATAGCACCATTCAAGAGAAAGATTATTTAGTAAATAGGATACAAGAGACGTACCTCTAGTATAAAGATTTGTTACACCATTTCAAATTTGACTCTGGGATATACAAATTGGATGAAGCTCAAAAAAATGAGAGCATCATGAATTCAGGGAATAAAAACTGTGAGGAGACTACAGAAAATAGCAAATCTAACAATGAATTGATAAATGTCAGTGAGGGTAACATGACTTCATTAGATTTGAATGATTTGCGAATGGAAAATTATTTGAGGGTTAATGATTTAATAAATTAGAATATATCACAAGGAAAAAATTATCCGGATCTATCTAATATACACATTACAGATAAACAAAAGGTCATAGATGACTTGGCACAACCACTAACAATCATAATCACAAACCATGAAGAGGCATGGGATGAAAAAAGTTTTGTCAGTTACATCACGGAAATCTTATAGGAAGATGTGTTGCAATGGAAAAATTCAAAAGAAATAAAAGATAAGCAAAAAGAGTGGGTTGAACACAACAAAATCACTAGGCTTGAAGATGTCCATATAAAAGAAAATTTATGTGGATCCATAAATAACAAAACCAAGAGAAAGAAACACTTCATGCGTTATTCAAAAATGAATCATGCGAAATATGTGAGTTTGAAGAATTTTGCAAAATATTTTCAGAATATTTTTAAAAATTAGATAAGACACAAAACTGGCTTGATCCATTTCTTCACATACTCCCAAGTCCATAGGATACTAAAACACAAAACGGATAGCTAGATTACCTAAAACAAAAGGAGAAAGAGGACAATCTAAGACACTATATTCACTATGCTCTTAATATAAAAACTTATAAAGAAATGAAAGGCACAATCAATAGCTCTGCTAAAGAGAGGAAATGATGTGAGAAGATAAAGGGCGAGAAATGGAAAAAAGGAAGTAAGAAAAGACCAAAACCATTTGAAGAAAAAATAAAGAATAAGAGACAACAGTATAGCCTATTAGAACTATTGAACGTTAGAAATAATTTTCTAAAGCAATTGACTAAACAAGAAATACCATTATTGAGAAAACTAGATAAAAATAGAGGTTTCATCTGGACGGACGAAGATAAAAGAATTTTAAAATAGCAAGCTGAAAATGTCCCAGAAGTTTACCTATCTAAACCAGTATCTAGAAAACTTTATAGGCCATGGAGAAAGAAAAGGGTATTTATAAAGAGTAACAAATATATTCAGAAGTGTGATGAATCCTCTACACAAATGGATAAAAGGGAATGCAAGTTTTTTGTATGTGACGAAAAAGGACACTATCATAGAAATGGAAAAGATGCTCAAAAAATGATAAAGCAAAATTTAAAAGCCTACATTGGAAAAAAAATCTCCCCTCCTGATATAGTGCTGTACGGATTGATGTCAAGAGCAATTCGGAGTTTGAGACAATCCTTATAATGAACAACGAGTCAGATAGTATCACACTCCTAACGCCATGATTAGACAACATAATGTTAGGAAATGCAGTTGGGAGAAAAATAATCCTTAGTCCAGGATACATAAAAAAAATAAAAAATAATAGTAAATTCTTAATGATGGAAAATGCTAGTGATATATCAATCAAGCTTTTGAAGATGAGAAACATGGTGAGTAGGAAAAGGCTATAGCAAATAGTATCCCTATTTCAGCGGCATTTGTTATATACGTAGGATACCAACCAAGTATCTACACAATAGGGATAAATGTTATAAACAGGTATTCAATGAGTCACGCAACAGACATTACTACTCCTATGAGGATGCTATATCACTTCAGAATCCATGTATGACAGAAGAAACAAAAGTAATAAACTAAGAAATTCTAGAGCTAAAGGAAGCCTGGGAATTACACCAAAGAATAAATCCTAAGGTTGGAAATCATCGGTCTTTTCAAGCAGTATATAAGGCAAGGATCAAAAAGAAGCTGCTCATCCTCACTGAATCAAGCAAAAATCCTGGATTGCAGTTTATAATCTTAGCAATAGAAGATTTGCAGGTGTGCAGTATCTACAGAGATGAGATGGTGACAAAAGTAGAAGTCGACGAGAATATTGATTTTCGTAGCATTAAGAACACTATCCAACAACAATATAAACGAGTGTTCAAATTTAAGACATGTAGTAAACAATTCGTTTCATTCCAAGCACTCGGTGGTCACCAGACAAGCCACAGGAGGTCGAGGCCAGAAAAACTACATGATATAGAAAGGAAGCTTAAAGTGCACAAGAGTTCTATCTGTGGAGTCGAGTTTATGAACAGGAAGGCACTTAGGGGCACATAAGGACACATGGGAATAGAGATAGTTAAGAAAATCCCAGTGGCAAGAATGGTTTTTGTCTAGATAAGAGCTTGGGACCCTCTAGTTATGCCAACAAGGTAAGACGACCTTGCATCTCCAGGTTTGGCAAAAAATTCAACCTCTAGTAATTTTTACAACTTTCTGTAAGTATACTCATATAAACACCTCATGTAAATATAGCCTATTCAAAAAAAGGAGACCCTGTAAAAACCAAAGCTGCTAAAAGGAATAGTTTGGCATATAAGCCCAAAACAAAATTCTTGACAACTCATCATGCTGAGGAGAATAGTATGGCTAGCTCAACTCAAATGGTAGTTTGTAAAAGCAAATCAAATCCTTTGAAAGCTGGGGGTTTACTAAAAACCCCATGACACCAATAGTGGAGATTCCGAGAATCCCAATATCAACAACAGTAAAGATTTCTGACAACAATATCAACAGTAGAGATTCCTGACATCAACAGTAAAAATTCCTGACAACAACATTAACAGTAGAGATTCCGAACATCAACAGTAAAATTTCCTGGCAACCGACATCAACAGTGAAGATTCATGTCAGCAACAATAAGATTCTCTGTAAAAGCTAGCCTGACATGACTAAAAGGAGAGTGCATTATTAAAAAGGCACCTTCATGATTAAAAAGCAAGGCCCAACCAAGAAGGAATTAAAAGCTTCACAAGGAAGGAATCCAATGCTTCACAAGGAAGGAATCCAATGCTTCATAAGGAAGGAGCCCTTCTATAAATAGGGACTCACAAAGGCATGAAAAAATCATCGGCTAATCGGCAATCCACACCAACACCCTAAGATCCTCAATGCCTCCTTTCTTCATCACCATCCTCTCTCTCCCTCTCATCCTCTCCCATCTGTTTTGCTAGTCTTATACCTGCTAATCAAACCACCACCCACTTGTAGTTCTCCACCACCTATATGTATAATTAAGTGTGCCTGAGTGTATTAAGTAGCCTGAGTGTATTAGCTTTCTGTTCTGTATTAGTGTGTGATAGTAGTAGTGGTGTGTTATTCTATTCTAGTATCAGTAATAGTTTCTCAAGGAGGCATTGAGGAGTAGTAGTTGTTTTTAGATAAGAACACTATTCAAAAATGAATTATGCGAAATATGTGAGTTTGAACCTAATATCATTAAAACTAAAGAGGATGAAAAGACAGTCAAAGAAAATAATAATGAGACAAATGAAGAATTAATGTTGAGTTCTGAAGAACCTTTTGACAAAGAAGAAGAGTATACGATAAGATACAATTCTGCTCCAAAGGAAGTAATGGATCATAAATTAGTACAGAAAAAACCAAGTCAACAAATTAGTATGCATATCGAAAGAACATATTCCAAATAAGAATAAGACTCAATAGTTGAGCTGATTAATTGTTGGAAAGAATTATATAGGGATAAAAATAGCACTATTCAAGAGAGACTATCTAGTGAATAGGATATAATAGACGTACCTCCAGCATAAAGATTTGTTATACTATTTCAAATTTGACCCTAGGATATACAACTTGGATGAAGATCTAAAATATGAGGTAGGAAGAACAAATGAAGATGTTATTCTAATTTCCGAACAATCCCCTAACAGAGAAGAGGAATATACGATACGATATGATGAGATAATCTTTGCCCCAAAATAAGAAAGAAGGTTTAATTATGTTAAAGGAACACTTAGATTTAAAGGTTATAAAAATTTTCATTACACGCGTTACTAGATACATGGGCCATAGTTTGTTCTTGTCGAGAAAATGCCATACCACTAGAGAAATGGGAACCAGTGAAATATCCAATTAAAATAATAGGGATCATTGCGCATAAAACAACTATCCAAAACAAAGCCAAGAACATGAAAAATTGGCTTAATGAGAAGAAATTCATTATACCAAAACTCTTATGTTTTCTACACATGAATGTGGGCATGGTTTTAGGAAACAATTTTATTGGAGAGTATCTGCCAATGATCGTAGTAAAACAAATAGTGTCTTTACATTAACGAGAAGGTAACCAATCCCAAAGGGTCAACATGCCACTCTTAGAAGGACCTAAGTATAAGTGTACAGAAAATTTTTCTCTTCCAAAATATATCTCAGACAATGAAAACCCATTAAAAAGTTGCGTAGCGATTTATGAGCTAGATCAAACCCACTGGCTTTATAAAACACTTAGCAAAAATTTCAGTGAAGATACTTTAAAATTATGGGATCGAAGCCCAAGATTTTATAAAATTCAGTTAAGAGACGACAACAGAATCATCAAAGTCTCTATACTAGGCAAGATATAGAGGAATGTGACAATCAGATAAGTGAACTTTTAAGTATAGGCCTAATAGAAAAACCCACTAGTCCTCACGCTAGTCCAGCATTCATGGTTATAAATCTTAATTAATTAAAAACAAAAAAACCACGAATGGTAATTAATTACAAGAGATTAAAGCAAAATTTAAAGTTCGATTGGTATTTTATCCCAAGGAAGGAAGTCCTAATAAATTTGACGAAAGAGTCTAGAGTATTCAGTAAGTTTGACTGTAAGTCTGGTTTCTGGCAACTAAAAATGACAATGGAATCGAAACCACTAACAACATTTAGTACGCTACGTAGTCACTTTCATTGGAATGTCACGCCATTTGGGTTAAATACCGCACCATAGATAATTCTAAGATGGATGGACTCAATGTTTAATAACTTAAAGGATTTCTATGTCGTGTACATTGATGACATTATGGTTTTTTCAAAAACAAAAAAATATCATAAGAAACACCTAAGGATCATTAGCGACATTTTAAAAGACACGGGATAATACTCTCCCCAAAAAAGATTGAAATCGAAACAGAATCAATAGAATTTCTTGAAATTATCCTAGATAAAGATGGCATTCAACTACAAAAACATATCATTTCAAAAATCAAGGAATTTCCCGAAGAAATAAAAGATAAAAAACAACTACAAAGTTTACTAGGGCTATTGAATTATGGAAGAAATTTTCTACGAGAACTTACGAAGGTAGAAATATCTCTATTGAAAAAACTAAATAAAAATCAAGATTTTATCTGGACAAGCAAAGATAAAAAGTTTCTAAAACAAATTAAGCAGCTCGCAGAAAAGACACCTGAAGTCTACCTATCTAAAACATGAGATAAAGTGATTTTAGACACGGATGCATCGGATGAATATTGGAAATATGCACTAAAAGCAATCCCAAAGGAAAATTGGGACGAAGAGGATCCACCTCTATCTCAGAATGGAATCAGACTCAAAAAAAGAAACATACCACAAAAGATATTAAAATATGAGAAACTTTGCGGGTACAACTCTAGAAAATTCAAACCAAACAAATTAAAATGGATAATATTCGAGAAAGGACTATACACTCTAAAACTAGCTTTGCAAAAATTTTAAATATTTCTTGCACCCGAATATTTTATTATCAAAATAAATAACAAAGCCGTTAGAGATTTTCTAGTAAATACGAGAAAAACCTCTGGAAAACGCATGCAATGATATAATGAATTAGCCCAGTCCTCCTTTAAGATAGAACATGTTAAAGGAAAAGATAATTTCATCGCAGATTATCTAAGTCGACCTAACAAGTAAAGAAATAAGTAATTACAAGTAAGCTCCCAGACAAGGAAAATATTAGTAATCTACTAATAAATTTATTTTGCAGAAGAACGATAAGGGGATGACTATAACAAATAGTGTTCATATTCTAGTAGCATTCGTCGTATTCGTGTGATACCAGCCGGGTATCTACACAAACTGGGAAAACTGCTACGACCGGATATTCAATTTTAATGGATCCTATTGTAAGCATTACTACTCGAAAGAGGATGCTGTCTTAGCCTAGGAGATGCTGTGTCAGATTCCATACTTAGCAGAAGAGATTCGTGATCTCGCCCATCACATGCTCAAACAAAAAATAGCAAGCTTTTCCAAGTTAGAGATCCCATCACCATTTTACTCCAAAATAAATGGAGCCTAGCGAGCTCATCAGAAGGCAAATCTGGGTATTGGAACTCGTTGTGACTTCCGAAAGCACATGGGGCCTAGCGAACTCGTCGTGACTTTCGAAGGTTCCTGACAGCGATAAAACATCAACAGTGAAGATTCCTGACAAGACTGTTCGCCATGAAAGTTGCACGCTCTTTATATCGAGTATTTTCAATAAAAGGGTTACAATCGAACGGTTTCCCGTTTACAGAAGATGAGGAAGATAGCTCTCTCCCTCTTTGTTTAATACTGGGTTTCTAGGTAGCTATGGAGGACGATCCTGCTCTCCGTTGACACTCCGTACAATCTCCCTCAGTTGGCTAAAAGGAAAAGAAAAAGGGGCTCTTTACTCTTGATCACAAAGGGTAACTTTTAGGAGAAGACGTCCGTCCTTGTCTGTGTGTATCTCTTTCACTCCCCGCCTTTTATAGGGGGCTTGGAGTAACGTCCCGCCATATTTTGCTCGACCATTAGCTCCCACTACTAGAGAAGTGCTGCCATATTCGTTAGGTTGTTACTCCCACGATTGAAGTAACGTCGCTGCATTCGTTTGGCAGTTATTCCCATGATCCGAGGTGGCAATTCTTCTGTTCGGTCGGGTGACTTTGTATTAAACCCCCACCCGAAAGCTATGGGTAGTGTCGCGAATCTCAGCTTCAGATTCGTGAACCTGTTCCGTCGTCTGGATCGCGGACCTCAGTTTCTTAGATTCGCGGACCTCAGTTTCTTAGTTTTGCGGATCAGATAAGTTGCGGGCTTCAGTTTCTGAACTCGTGGATCTGCTTTGCTTTTCCAGAATTTTTCGCCGACAAAACTCCCTCCAAAGTTTCCAAAACTCTCATGATTCTTTGAAGAGTTTCGGAGTACTTTGGATATAATCTTCTGTATTAGAACTTCCGTTGCGTTTGCTTGAAGTCTGTGACTCTGTATTAGCGCCGCTACTACTTCTTGCTTTTGAAGGGACACGTCTCTGTATTAGGGGCGCGACTCTCCATCTTTGAGTAGGAGACGACTCTGTATTAGGGTCGCGAACTCTCGTTTTGGAAGGAACACGTTTCTGTATTAGGGGCGCGAGCTTTCCATCTTTGAATAGAAGACGACTCTGTATTAGGGTCGCGAACTATCTTCGGAAGGGACACATCTCTGTATTAGGGGCGCAAGCCTTCATCTTTTGAATAGAAAACGACTCCGTATTAGGGTCGCAAATTGTCTTCAGAAGGAACACGTCTCTGTATTAGGGCGCGAGCCTTCATCTTTTTGAATAGAAAACGACTCTGTATTAGGGTCGCAAATTGTCTTCGAAAGGAACACGTCTCTGTATTAGGGATGCGAGCCTTTATCTTTTTGGGAAGAAAGCGGCTCTGTATTAGGGTCACAAACTTCACTTTTTGAGGAGAAACCGACTCTGTGTTAGGGTTGCGAACTTTTGCGGGAAGGCTGGCAGGCGGTTGCTTTTCCATGGTGTCAGATTCGAGGCGTTTTTCTGAGCCGCATTAAATGAAAAAGTATCCACGCGATTCAAGCCGGATATCACATCTGTTCAGAGATCCTGGCCATCAAATCACTGGCTATATAAGCTCCACTTTACGAGAGAGGCTACCTTATCTCAAGAAATTTGAAATCTGAGTTCTTCGTTTGGACTCCTTAGACTTCTCGTCTTCAATCTCCTATAGCTTTGGATTCGAAGGGTTTTCTCAATCTGCAAAAGACGCCAAAGAAATCTTTTTCCTCTGATGCTGCCGCCAGTGGTCGTCAAGATCCTCGAGCAACCTCCAGTTCAATAGTGGTTCGGCAGGAACCCTTGATTGGAGGAATAAAGAAAACTTTCGAAAGGCAGTCCCTTTCTTATCATTTTTTCTTTATCTTGAATCTGAATGTCTTTTGCAATCGACTATGCCTTGAATCCTTGGCCTAAAGACCATTATTTCGGATACTCTGATGGCTATGATGGGGAGAAAGAGTTCAGATTTGGTCATGTCTTTCCACATTGTACAACATCAGACAGCCAAGAGAGAGAAGATAAGATTCTCCACCCTTCTCACTCAACATTGCGAGAGCTGATGACCAATGTATCTTTTGAAGGAGACAATCGGTCTAAGTTGCCCAAACCTGTCTTTTTGTTTGGAGACCATATTTCAATGCCCGACAGTGATTTGGAAGATGGCGATTACAAGTGGCTTCGCCAAGTTGAAGGTCGCCACTTGTTTCTCCCCAATATGGAGAGATCTTATCCATTCTTATTCTTTCAGTCTCTTTCTGTGCCCAGGCGAATGGACTAGCACATAAACAGGCCACAAGACCGTATCCTGTTAAGGGGTTTCAATGCTCAAGGTGCTTTTGCTCGTGGTACTGGGAAGAGATTTCGCAGATTGCTGCTGGGATTGCTTAAACACGATCTCCCCAGAGGCGAGGTTCCTATAATCGCGCAGACTTTCCTGCACCGTTTTACCAATGCACAAGGAGAGTTTCCTGTTCAGGATTTTCGTCCCCCTGGATGGGTTCATTGCTCTTCAAAAGGAGAGTGGGCAGTCTTGACTGGCTTCTTCTTGAAAACCTTCAGGGATCAGCTTCATTATGCGGGGCTATATCGTGCTATCAGGGCTATTCAGCACGGTATTCCTGCTAGTAGATTTCATTTTTTTGCTTTACTGGAATTGTACAATCCCGATACTTGTACAGTTTTTAGCCCTCGTGGCGAGTTGGGTTTTGCCCTTCATGAAATGAATGAAATTTCGGGCTTACCCATGGGAGACATCCCATATGAAGAGTATGTCCCTACCGGGGAAGAACTCCATCTATTGAAGACCCGGGACCCTTTGATTTATAATACTTACTGGGAATTGCTCTGCCACTACCATATTTGCACCCACACATCTGGCACCCGTAGTTTGAAGCCAAAGAAGTGGCTGCAGTATCTTCTGCCCAATTTTTCTAAGGGTAGTCTTAACTTTACTCGCCTTCCTCCAGTTTCTGAAAAGGAATTTGAGAGAGGAATCGCCAGTTTTGGGACAGATGCTTATATCGCTGAATCTGACGAGGACGTCTTCAAGGCTGGAACGTCCTTTGAAAGTTTTCACTATCAGGCCCTCCAGCCTTTGTCCGATCCTGCCTTCTTGGCGAGCTTTTTGATGGTATGGCTGAAGAAGTGTGTTATTCTTTTGCAGGAAAACATACCCATTAGAGCCGTATACCCAGCCGTCCTACTAGCATTTGGTAGGCGGCTCAGTTTGTTGCCTGCGATGGTTTGCAACATCCAGAGCGGACTGAGAAGATTATCTGACAAATTCTGCCAGGTGAAGAAGGAACAAAGGAAGAAAGGAGATCCGGTCATTAAGACTCCCAATCCGCGTGTAGAACTCCCTTATACTTATTTGATGGTTTGGGTGGTTCTACATTGCCCTACTTTGATGAGTCCTGCAGACTCGCAGATTGACTTAAGTGCTCCCAAAGTGCAGCACTACGAGAAGTTGCAATGGAGAGGGGGCTACATGGCCGCGATCCGCAAGACCCTTCATCATTTCTCAACTTTCGAGTTGTTCAGATGTTTTCCGTACTTTCCAAATGCCGGGTACGGGGAAGAATTCGCGGACACTGCTGGTGTCGATAAATTTACTATCCTCTCCTCGGGATGTTTCTGGTGGTTGATAAATATCCGCCCAGGGCATCTGGTTTTTTGTTTGGGGAACCTTTGCTATATAGAACCTTACTACCCAAGTTGCTTTGCCCGACAGTTTGGGTATGATCAGTTTTACGTTGGCAATCCCAATAGAGAATTAAGCTTTGTTGGGAATGTTCTTGAGGGGGCTCGAGCTTGGTTTCACTTCGTCGTAGGTGGAACTCAAGCCAAATTTGATCTTCCGCTCAAGACCCCGAACTCAAGTATGAGCTTCTGCTTCTGTAAATGGTTTGCGAATTTCAACATACATCATACCAGTCTGCGGGAGATCAGATCCTGGTATGCCTAGAAAAAGAGGGCCGGCAGCACAAAGGTGGCAAGGATGGAGGACTTCAGGGGGGACAGCACATCCAATGAATCGGAACAAAAGGAAGAGGACACTGATGCACCGGTTCAGGCTGCCTCCTTTGATGCTTCTCCTGATCCGACATCGAGGAAGATTTCTCCTCCGTTGTCGTCTTCTCCTGAAAAATCTTCACATAAGCGGAAGAGACTATAAGGCGTCTTAGCGACTTTTCTACCATTCCGTGAAGAACTGACTCGTAGAGCACCCTGTCTGGGACAGGAACTGCAACACCCACTCTGATTTCTAAATCCCTCGTTGAGGAACCCGAGGAGGAGGAAGATGACTCGTCTTTAATTCTCCGTTCCCTTTAGAGGCGTCGGAGTCAAGGACCTGTTCTCTGCAGTGATCCTACTCCTGTTACTCAAGAGGGTTCTATTCCTCCTATTGCCCAGGCCGACGTTGAAGTTGGTTCTCCTTCGGCTTTACAAGAGGACTCTGTGGCTCCTATTGCTCAGGGCACTACAGATGATGAGATGCAAATCATTGGGGAGACTCGCGCATCAGATCCCCCAAAAGCAGCACCCCCTTCTGAAGATCAAAATGAATGGGGTGATGATGATGACGCCAGTAGTGATAGTTTTCGTTGTTCTACTCCTCCTTCAGATCATGGAAAATATGTCTTTTTGAGCGAGGAGGTTCGAACCGAAATCTACGGGCCTGAAGTGTTTGGTTCTGAAGTGCATGGACTTGGCGAATCCAGCGTCCAACCTTCAGGTCTTCATCTTCTTTCTTTAGCAATTATGCTATTCTATCAAACGATATTGTAATACTTAACTGTCAATTTTCTTCTTTTTTTTTTTGCTAGCTCCAGTTTTGACTCCGGACTTAGAGTGCATGGGCGCGAAGGTGACTTCACCAGATAATACCATCGCGGGAGCTGACACTGGTGGAGCGACCAAAGTTATTACTGCCACGGTTGATACTTCAGAAGTAGTGATTCCCGAGACTGCTATGCCTACGACCTTGGTCACGACCGCTCCAACTGATGTTATAGTTCAGGAGGCTATGATTAGTAGCTCCACGGAGATCTCCAGAGGTGTTATTCCTCCTGTTGCGGATCAACCCGCTTCTGCCTCATCCAGTATTACTCCTTCTCATGTAGAGATTGACATGTTTGAGAGTGATTTGCTGAAGGACACAGTGGAGACTTTCCTTCATTTTCTGGACCGCTGTATCGATAAAATACTAAAGGGGGTTCTTTTTGCTTCAATTGCCAATGTTCTTAACATTTATCTAACTGGTATTGTTAGTATTGGTGGAGAAGATAGAGCTGCTCCTTTTAGGCTCATGATAACTCAGCTTCAAAGGCATGCTGAATCTCTGTCGAAAGCCAGAAGTGCTGATAAATCTGAGACAGTGGAAATCATTTTTCAAAATCTGAAAGAGGAACAACATAAGTCTCAGAAGGAGATTCAAAAGAAAGCAACTATTTGCAAGGCCTCTTTAGAGCAATGTCAATCAAATCGCGAATCTCTGGTTTTTCAAGTGGAGGCCGCTGCTTCGATTGTCAAGAGCCATGACCAAGCTATTACTAAGGCTCAAGAGACCATCGCCAAGGCTCAAGCTTTCTTGGCCAAAATAACCAAGGAGCGCGATGAATCAATGAGGAATCTCGTCGACTTATCCCGCCAGCAGGACAATACAACCATAGATCTCCAGGCGGTACAGGCTGAATTGGCTACACTGGAGGCTGCTGTAGCGCAGAATGTTATCGCCAGTGACGAGGAATTACATCGTCAGGCCGCTGTTCAAGCTTATGAAACCCTTCAACAAGACATTGACGATACGGAGGAGAAAATAAAGGCCCTTTTGAACCATTGAATTGTAAAGCTATTGTTTACACTGTTTTAGGTTCCCCCTTTTTTTGTAATAGTTCCCTTGTTGTTTATGGAGAACCTCATTTTGGCCTTCCGAGGTATAATTTTGTAGCTATTCTTTAAAGATTTGCAACGAACTCGCCATCTTTTGCATGAAGTTTGCGAACTATCGTAAAACTCTGGTATCTGTATATCTGTTACGCGACTTTCTTAAGTCACATGAATTTTAGGAGTTCGCGGATTTACACAATCCATATCTAACCCGCGACCCGGGTTCCGGAACTCTGGTCCGCGATGCTTCGTCTGGAAGTTCGCGGAATAGACCGTAGATCTTTCAGAATTTATAGAGACTTCTGCGAGCCGTGGGATGCAGCCATTTGGTCGTGGAATTCCAAGCATTGCATGCCTCTATTAATGACGGGATCTCCGGGTTGCGATATCTAAGCGTCCCATGCAACAGCAATAAATTCTGTTGAGATCTGAACTGAAAATCTTGACCGAAGATCTCATTCTTATCTCTTCTAAACTGGAGGTCACAGTTAGCAGCTCGCCTATTTAAGGCACATGCTCTCTTCAATGAAGGATCATTCAGCCGTGAGAAAATTTCTTCTTGACTCTTTCTCCTTCTCTCTTTTGTAGTCGATCCACCAGCGCAGCTATGTTTTCTTCTTCTTCAACCGAAGTGATGGATAAGAGTTGGCATGTCACAAGACCTCCAGACTGCATCAATCCAGCGGGGTGTCTCACCGACAAGGTCCTTCTGACCGTAGTCATTTTCCTTAATTAAGGTATATTTCTTCTTCTGATTCATACCCTCCTCCTCTTTCTTTTTCTTTCTTTTTAACGAGGATTTGTTTCGGCTGCAGGAGATAACCGTAGTCATTCTCCTTAACAATGGCCCAGACCCAATGAGCTCGTAATTGCTTCCAATACCTCAAGGGGCTTGGAAGGTCTCATGTATCTTTCATGAGAGAGAAGATTTCGGGTCTAGGACATTATTTTTCTTCTTTTCTAGTATCCCATAAGGTTGGGGTACTAATGACCAGAACCTTGAATTTGCGCAACCCGTTAGCTATATAGCTGGAGTTTGCATTCGGTATGCCCAGTTTTGAACTAATCAATTCACTGGTATCATCCCTGGGAGAACCAACCAGAAGGTCCCTGATTGTGGTCGGAAAGAAGAAACAAGATTGTGCCTTTTAAGCCATCCTAAAAAAAAAGGAGGCTACAAGAGCAAATTGGAAGTGGAGGCCATGGAGCAAACTTTTTGATCTGAACCATACCGAAAGAGGCGGTTACAGAAGCAAGTCTGTCATTCCAGAAGAAGGGCCTGCAGAAGCAAACTTTTTTATCTGAACCATGCCGAAAGAGACGGTTATAGAAGCAAGTTTTCTCTTTTTTTTTTTAGTGATTTGTATTTACTCTTATTGGCTGTATAGCACCTAAAGAATTCTCTGTAATTTTGTTCTGATGATGAAGTTCTTTTCTTTCAATGTAACTTAGAGTATCTGAAAGATGTTTCTGATGTTGATTATCAGATGTAACTGTTAACTTGATAATTTCGAAATGGATCAGAATTTTCTAAGTACCCAAAACTACTATGAATGAATGAACTTCCTTGTTGATAAACTTGATTCGCCAAATATGTTATTGACTTGGCAAATTTGATAGGCAAGGAAATCCGATTCGCTAGAGGTAATTTTTAACTTGGCAAATTTTGGAAAAAGGAAATCTGGTCTGCCAGAGATAATTTTTAACTTGGCAAATTTGATAAAAGGAAATCTGATTCGCCAGAGGTAATTTTTAACTTGGCAAATTTGATATTAAGAAATCTGGTTCGAAAAAGGATTGCCAGAGGTAATCTTTAACTTGGCAATTTTGATATGAAGAAAAATCTGATTCGCCAGAGGTAATTTTTCTAACTTGGCAAATTTTGATAAAAGAAAAATCTGGTTCGCGAACTAAAGGCTTTTTAGTCCGGAACCAAGAACTTTCATTAACGACGTTCTGATTACAGAGAAACTATTTGCTTAGGGCTAGCATAGAACTGCCCAGGCAGTATTATAGCTGGTGTTATGCAATTTTGCTAAGGATAATACTTCTTCAAGAACTTGCCGTTATTGGCATTAGGATCTTGTCACCATTAGGCTTTGTCAACTGATACGCCCCGTTGGAGTAGACCGTATCAATGACGAAGGGTCCCTCCACTTTGGCTGGAACTTTTCCCTAGGCTTCTGGCTTGTTATGATTGATCTTCTAATTGACAGGACCAGATCACCTTTCTTAAAAGTCATTCGTTTAGCCTTTTTGTTAAAGATTCTGGAGATCCGCGCCTGGTATAGCTCGATACTCTGTTGAGCTTCTAACCGTTTATCATCCAAGGCCTCTAACTCTTGGAGCCTTTGCTGATACTTTTCTTCTTCTGTCACCCTTGTTGTTAACGCGACTCGTAATGAAGGGATTTGGATCTCCAATGGCAAGACCGCTTCTGATCCATATACCAAGGAGAACGGAGTGGCATTGGTGGGAGTTCGGACTGTGGTTCGGTATGCCCACAGACACTCTCCGAGCTTTTCGTCCCAATCCCGTTGATTGGATGACACAAACTTCTTAAGAAGTTTTATAATGGTCTTATTGAAAAGCTTCTGCTAGACCATTGGCTGTAGGGTAGTATGGCGATGAAGCCACATCTTCGATCCTGTATTTGTTGCAGAATCTAGAATACACTTGGCTCACTAATTGAGCTCCGTTGTCATGAATTATTCTTCTAGGCACCCCGAAGCGATAAAGCACATGGTGCTTGATGAACTTGATAACATCTGACGATTTTACTTCGGTCAGGGAAATGACCTCAGTCCACTTTGAAAAGTAATCAGTTATGGCCAAAATGAACCGGTGTCCTCTCGTTGATGGCGGAGAAATTGGCCCTATGATATCCATACCCTATTACTCAAATGGCCATGATGTAGCCGTTGGGTGGAGATATTCTGGAGCTTGATGTATAAAGTCTGCATGTATTTGGCAGGCCCTACACTTCTTGGCGTAGTTGACTGCTTCTATCATCATCTTAGGCCAATAATAACCCATCCTTTGGATTCTATTACAGAGTTTTGGTCCTGGCTGATGTGCTCCGCAGATGCCAGCATGGGCTTCTTCGAGTACCTTTTGAGCTTCGAGGTTGGAAAGACAGCGAAGTAAAACTCCGTCGTAGGATTTTGTGTACAACGTCTAGAGTTCCGCGTTGTAGTAAAACCGGATGGCCTTTCTCTGAAGGGCTTTGGCTTCTTTTGAACTTTCGGGTAATATCCCATAAAGGACATAGTCTAT
Organism: Dracaena cambodiana; assembly: GCA_036321105.1. Classification (NCBI taxonomy): domain Eukaryota; kingdom Viridiplantae; phylum Streptophyta; class Magnoliopsida; order Asparagales; family Asparagaceae; genus Dracaena; species Dracaena cambodiana. The sequence goes on along the minus strand of JAYEPQ010000013.1, from coordinate 12,996,987 downwards.
ATAAGGAAAACGCCAATCCCTTGGCTCTAGGCTAGATGCGCAAGCGTCAGCTTCGTTTTCTTGTGGCTTTTTTCGCTTCTTCTTCGAGCTCGTCCTTTGAACAGAACAATTCCTTGCTGCTTACCATAATTCGCCTTTTAGCATGCTTGGGTAAGGCTAATGTAGCAGCTAAGGAAGCTAGCGAATCTGCATAACTATTGAGGTGGCACTTTATGTGGCTGATATAGAAACCAGTGAAACCGTTAGCGACCTTGATCACCACATGATAATACGGTAGGAGGTCTTCATGTCTGACGTCGTACTCCCCTTTTATTGGTTTACAACGAGTTGAGAGTCCCCATACGCCTCCAAATATTTGACCCCCAGCTGTTTGGCTATTCTTAAACCGATTAAGAGGGCGTTGTATTTCGCGACGTTGTTGGAGCACGAGCCTGTCAATGAGTAAGCTTGAGGAATGATGTGGTTGCGAGGAGAGACGAGAACAACTCGCACTCCCGCTGTCGTCTTTCCTTTGGATCCCATTCGGGAGGCACCATCAAAGAAAAGTTGCCATACACCTTTCGAAACCATATTTGATCCGAAAGACCTTCTTGAACCATCCTTTTCTGAAATTAAATCCCGTTCCTCCAACTCTCCTGGGATTTGTTCATATAACCTCGAGGATGCCTAGACTGGATGTTCGGCCAAGAAGTCGGTCACGGCCTGTCCTTTGATAGACTTCTGTGGGACAAAGTGCATATCATATTGTGATAGCAAAATAGCCCAACTGGTTAGTCTTGAATTTAATGACCTGGGTTTAGTCATTAATATTCTCGGAGGGTTAACTCTTGATACAACATGGATAGTTTGTCCAACTAAGTAGTGTCGCATTTTCTGTATTGCGAACACCAGCTCTAGACATTCTTTTTCTACAGGATTATACCGGTGTTTCTCCCCGATCATCATTCTGCTGAGGTAGTAAATTGCTTGCTCATGGCCTGACTCATTCTTCTGTGCTAGCAAAGCGCCCAATGAATGGTCTATAGCCCTTACATATAACTGGAAGGGTTTTTCCGAAACTGGGGACACGAGACTGGTGGCTTCGTGAGATATTGTTTGATCTCTTCAAAAGCCTTTTGGCATGCGTCATCCCAGATGAACGACACTCCTGGTGAAAGGTTGACATTTACCAGATAAATTTGATATAAATCTGCGAATGTACGCCAGCCTGCCCTGTAATCCTCTAACTCTTTGAGGTTACGGGGAGGTGGCATGTCTTGGATAGCTTTGACTTTATCTGGATCAAGATGTTTTCCTTTCGAAGTTACAACAAAGCCGAGGAATTTCCCACTAGAGACCCCCAGGAAAGACTTAGCTGGATTCATCTTGAGCTGGTGCTTCCTCATGAGGTCAAACACTGTCTTCAAATCTTTCAAGTGATCTTCTTTATTTTTGTTTTTAATTGCTAGGTCATCTACGTAACACTCCACTGTTTTCCTAAGGTGCTCCTGGAAAATTGCATGCATGGCGCGTTGATACGTAGCACCTGCGTTCTTTAGGCCAAAGGGCATAACTGTATAGCAGTATACTCCGAGTGGTGTCCTGAAGGACGTATGCTTCTCATCATCGGGATACATCTTTATTTGATTATATCCCGAGAATCCATCCATGAACGTCATGCGCTCATACCCACAAGTATTATCTATCATGATATCAGTGATGGGTAATGGGAATTCGTCTTTGGGGTAAGTCTCATTCAAATCCCTAAAGTCTATACAGACTCGGATTTTTCCATTTTTCTTGGTCACGAGAACTATATTTGCGACCCAATCAGGGTGCTGTTCCTCGCGAATAAAGCTTGACGCGATCAACTTTTTGATTTCAGCTTCTATAGCTTCCATAATCTCTGGACGGAATCTTCGTTGTTGCTGCTTTACTGGCTTAGCTTCCGGTCGGATCTTCAACTTGTGAACCGCCACGCTTGGATCCAACCCTGGCATCTCCTCATAACTCCAAGCAAAAATATCGATGTATTCGCAGACGAGGGATATCAATTCCTTTCTTTCTTCCGAGGATAGGTTCTCACTTATAAATATGGGTTTAGGATTCTTTTCATCTCCCATATTAATTTGGATCACTTTCTCTTAAGTTGGGGGCTCCCGTTGTTCAAACTGAATCTCCCACGCCATATTAAGATGCTTGTCCCAAGGGTCGTCTCTTACTGGTGAGGTTTCCTCCAAATCTTCGTCTGAATCCCAGCATGATGATTCTGACGAATGATCGTACTGTCTTTCCTTAGGTTTGTCGCTTGAGGAGGCCTCGGAAGTGGTGATGCATCCCAACCCCCTGCCGGCTTTCTGGTAATAGTCTGGCGTCTTCCTTTCGGGGACAAAAGGTTGAAGGATTGTCTTCCTTCCTTTTCCGAAATTCAACCCCCTGCCTTCGGCCAGATTGTATCCCATTTTCTTTATTATTCCACGGGAATTTTCATCGTAATGGAAGAACTTGGGTTTTTCCTGTTCTTCCTCAGAATCTGAACATTTCTCTTTGTTCCTGTGACTTGCTCTTCCAAATATTATGGCCTTTTGGGTTCCGTTTTTGGGAGGGACCTCAAAAATAACTTGGTTAGCACTTTCAACGTCATCACTCAGTTCGTATAAGGATGATCGGATAGGTGCTTGGAAGGAAGTCAGAGAATATATCTCATTTACACTGTCGCTAAATGCATCTGTGCTAGTGCTTGAGGGCTCAGAATCAACACCAGAAGAATAAGCAAATTCCAGATTTTCATTTATCACCCATTCACCATCAGAGTGAACGGTGTTATTTACATCAAGGCCTTCAAGGCTTATTACAATGGGCTCACCATCCCAAATTACATCCTCGGATTCCGAATCTTCGGATCCTGATTCTGTATCAGCCTCTTTGCCACTATCAGAGTCATCCTGGACAGGCCGACCTGCGACGCCAAATGCATCCTGATACAGCAACGTGTCAGTAAAGTAGTTTTCAACTCCTTTGAAGGGTTGTTTCTCCGCAACGAGTGTCTTCACGTTCGCATCTTCGTTGACGTACTTCATGCATTGGTGTAACGTGGAGGGCACGATTAGATTGCTATGGATCCAGGGTCTCCCTAATAGCAGATTGTATGACGTGTCCGCATCTATTATGTAACACGTGACTTCCATTTTCAGGTCGCCGATTTGACACTTGAGCTTTCTTACTCAGGGGTCTACTACCGTTAGCATTGAACCCGAAGATAGTAGTGTTGGTTGCGGCCAATCTGTTCACCGGCACTCCAAGATATCGTAGCATCCTTCGCGGCATGATGCTCAAAGCCGAGCCTGGATCAGCTTGAATACGATCAGTCTCTGTAGACCCTATGTATCCTTTGTAATACAAAGGGCGATGATGCTTATTGCTTCTGACTTGCATATCTTTCGGAGAGAAGGTGACGCAAGGGATGTTTTTACCAGAGATCTGGTGACATATCATGCTAAGAGACTCTCCTTCTTCGATCATCTCTGGTATTTGCGCCAAGAACACTTCCGAATCTTGCAGAGCTTCTCTTAAACCTTCCCTAGTAGATTTGGAGAGCTTCAGGAGCTCGTACAAGGTTATCCTTGCAGGGATATTGGCCAACTGCATTAAGATGTCGAACTGGAATGACTTTCACGAGTCTTCCGCAAGTTCTTTTCCCTTTTTCCTTAGAGCTTTGTCAAACTTCAGCTCCTTTTGCTTGACTTTTTCTGGAGATGGTTGAGAACTCATTATTTGGCCGTAATTCTTTAAGTAATCTTTTCCCGAACGGGTCCCCGTGGAGGGAGGGTTTGCATCGGCGACCAAGAAATTTCCGATTTCTTTTTCCGAATCGGTCAGAGCAGGAATGACTTCATCGTCTTCGGAAATTACGGAAACGACATTGGAGGTGAAGACCCTCTCTCTTCGCTTCTTACCAGATGAACTGGAACTCCATTGTTCATCATTTAGGAGATCAGGGTGTACCCATAGTATCTCCCCCCTATCAGTTTCAAAAGGGAATAGTCCTTTTTTTTGCTGTTGGTGTGGATCAAAATTTACGACTTGCATCGTGCCTTTATGGATGGGTTGCACTCCATCTTGAACTGTTGACTCTATCCAGTGGGGCGCTTAACCGAACTTGACGGTCACTATATTCGCAGTCACCTTCTTCTGGTGCTCTTGAAGCTTGATGACATTAGCGTCCACTAAGACTTGAATTTTGTCTTTAAGGATGTAGCAGTTTTTGGTGGGGTGGTTAACGATCCTATGGTAGACACAGTGTTAGGATCATTAACTTTCCCAGCTTTCTCTGAACGTTTAGACTCTGGCAATTTCAGCATCTTCTTACTCATGAGGAGGTTGAAGATAGTCTTCGTGTGCTCATTCTTAAAGGAGTATTGCTTTTGTAGCACTCGCGCCTGAGGATGAAGTATCGGGGGAGTCTTCGTGGGTTGTGGCGCATCAGTAACCATTGTTTCCTTCCCCTTATACCCTCGAGGTCGGGACTTATAGCCGTTATCACCACTTCGCTTCGGTTTCTCCTCGCCTCCTTCTTCTTCAAGCCTTTGCGTAATTTCTTCAGCTTCTTCAGCTTGTAGGGCGAGATCCTTCTAAATTGAGGACATCACCGCCCCCATCCTGGCTAGAATCTTGGTCGATAAATTATGTCGACAGGTTTCTACCAGGGTCTTTTCTGGCATCCCATGCGGACATCTGAGAGAATCGTTCCGGAACCTTTTGATGAAGTCCCGGGCTGACTCTCCTTTCTTTTGTTTAGCAGCTAGAAGCGCCGGCATTGACACCTCCATATCATCTTCATAGAATCTAGTGAGAAAGGCTTTCTCCATGTCTCTCCAGGAATTGATGGTTCCCGGTTCTAATCTCCCGAACCATTCAAAAGCTAGCCTGGTTAAGGTACTAACAAATATTCTTGTAATAATAGGGTCATTTCCGGATAAATGCCCTATCTGCGACTTAAAATAGTAGAGGTGCTGGTTTGGCGATTCTCTACCATCAAAATATTTGAGCTTCAACGGTTTGTAGCTTTCTGGGAACGACACCGTTTCCCACTCCATGGGATATGGCCTTACTACACCCAGTTTTTGTAGGTCGCCCTTATGCATGAGGGCATTCACTTGGTTTTGCAAGCTCTCCATGCAGACAGTATTTGCGTTTCCCTCCTGGTGCATGAAGCAGTTGTCATCATATCTATGATGTTCTTCTTCTTCTCGATTGTTATGAGGACCATGACCTTCTTCGTCGGTCTTCTTTCTTGCATTCTTCAGTTTAGCTTTTTCTAACTCCATCAGAACGTGTAATATATCTTTAAGCTCGCTGATGGCGTTTTGCTGTTGCTGGATATGCCTATCTTGCTCCTCCATTCTCCGCACGAACTCTTCTAGGATTTTGTTCTGCGTCATATATGCCGAGGCGGAGTCTTCTAAGAATGAATCAGACGTCTGTGATTCAGCCATAACAGACTTGGCTATATCTTTTTCATCAGATGAGATCCCCGCCATCTATCTATAATTCATAGGGATCGTCACCCCACTTTTGAGTCGAGTGTGCCGAAAAACTACTCGCTCTTCGTTGGATGGGTCTTTCGAACTCGAAGAGAGCTCTGGGTCAGAAGCTTCTTCTTCGGAGATTTTCTTCGCCTTCTTTTTATTCTTCTTTTCTCCAACGCTTATCATGTTGGAGGTCATCGCGGGATATTCCGGCTTAGAAAACTCGAGCCCGCGTCGTCTCCTTTTTGCCGATTGGGATGACGATATTGATGGAGACGACAATCGACAAAACACCGAGGATCGGGCATGAGTTGAACAATGGCAGTGAGACAGTACTGCATTGATCAGTCGTTCACAGTGGCATTGAGATACATGGGATTCTTCTCTTCTTCTGTTTAGAAGTTCCCTAAGATTTTTTGCACTGGAGTCCCTTGTGATGGGCTCATTTATGAGGGACAGTGGAGTTTCAACCTCGCGGATAGGTATGCACCTTCTGCGAATTTGAGGTCCGTGAGCTTCTTCAGATTTTCCTCTTGGGACGCGAATGTATGCTCCGCGTTGATTATGGACCACTTTGACGGGTTCACTCCGCTTCCTGTAGGAAAAATGAGTGAATCCTTCTGCATCTTGACCAACCTCGCCCTTAGGCTTCCTATTTGGATCGTAGGTTTCTGCCGTTTTGCACTGGAGTCCCTTGTGATGGGCTCATTTATGAGGGACAGTGGAGTTTCAACCTCGCGGATAGGTATGCACCTTCTGCGAATTTGAGGTCCGTGAGCTTCTTAAGATTTTCCACTTGGGACGCGAATGTATGCTCCGCGTTGATTATGGACCACTTTGACGGGTTCACTCCGCTTCCTGTAGGAAACATGAGTGAATCCTTCTGCATCTTGACTAACCTCGCCCTTAGGCTTCCTATTTGGATCGTAGGTTTCTGCCGAGATGAGTTGACAGTTTCCTTTTGTTGCGCGTTCCTGTGAAGGGCACGAGCTTTACTTCTCCTCAGGTTTCTTTTCGTCGTACGAGTGGGAGGAACCTCCTTCTCTGCATGACAGCTTTGCGGAGCGGGTGGTGGTCGCTTCCCCTTGTTGAAGCGGAGACTTTGGTCCACTTTGCTTGAGAGATCAAGAGTCTTTATCGGGATTGGCAGAGAGCCCGTTGTTACGGAAGGGGATTTCGGACTATCTTGGTCCGTTGATTCCCTCAACTGGGCTATTGCCATCTTTTTGGGAATTGATCCCTTGGAGATTTTATGGTATCCCCTTAGGGAAGTAGGGCTCTTGGAGCCTGAAGAAAGAAATTCTTCATACCTTTGCTGGTCGACGGAAATGGTGAGCGAGTCGACCATACTACCAACTGGAATGTTGTCGGATTGAGCCACTACCAAGTCACCGGAGGTGATGGTAGTCCCCAGCAGAGTCGCCAATTTTCTGTTCGCCATAAAAGTTGCACGCTCTTTATATCGAAGTATTTTCAATAAAAAGGTTACAATCGAACGGTTTCCCGTTTACAGAAAATGAGGAAGATAGCTCTCTCCCTCTTTGTTTAATACTGGGTTTCTAGGTATCTCTCCCTCTTTGTTTAATACTGGGTTTTTAGGTAGCTATGGAGGACGATCCTGATCTCCGTTGACACTCCGTACAATCTCTCTCAGTTGGCTTAAAGGAAAAGAAAAATGGGCTCTTTACTCTTGATCATAGGGGTAACTTTTGGGAGAAGACATCCGTCCTTGTCTGTGTGTATCTCTTTCGCTCCCCGCCTTTTATAGGGGGCTTGGAGTAACATCCCGCCATATTTTGCTCTACCGTTAGCTCCAACTACTGGAGAAGTGCTGCCATATTCATTAGGTTGTTACTCCCATGATTGAAGTAACGCCGCTGCATTCGTTTGGCAGTTATTCCCACGATCCGAGTTGGCAATTCTTCTGTTCGGATCGGGTGACTTTGTATTAAACCCCCACCCGAAAGGTATGATTAGTGTCGCGAATCTCAGCTTTAGATTCGCGAACCTGTTCCGTCGTCTGGATCGCGGATCTCAGTTTCTTAGATTCGCGGACCTCAGTTTCTTAGATTCGCGGATCAGATGAGTTGCGGGCTTCTGTCTCTGAATTCGTGGATCTGCTTTGCTTTTCCATAATTTTTCGCCGACAAAGACATCAATAGTAAAGAACCCTAACAACAACAAAACATCAACAGTAAAAATTCCTGACAATGACAAGACATCAACAATTAAGATTCGTGACAAAGATTTCTATAGCAAGATTCTCAGGAGGCTTCTCAGGTAAGAGAGGTCGTCTATAAAAGTGGCTTCCGAAGGATCGACAAAGCATCGGCTAATCCTCAACGCCTCCTTCCTTCATCACATTCTCTCTCTCCCTCTCTTCCTCTCCCATCTGTTTTGTCAGTCTATCGATCAAACTACCATCCACTTGTAGTTCTCCACCACCTATATGTATAATTAAGTGTGTCTGAGTGTGTTAAGTAGCCTGAGTGTATTAGCTTTCCGTTCTGTATTAGTGTGTGACAGTAGTAATATCTATCTGGTATCAAAGCTCAGGCGTTCCTTTTTTGGGTAGTAGGGGTCTGCAGTCTATAAAAAGCTTTCGGTTTGATGGCTACTATTCCGGTATGTACTGTTTATTTTGAATAGTGAGAATAAAGATCTAAAAAATGTAAGTATCGCAAATTCAATGGTTAAAGACTGTGGAATGGTTATAGATGATGAGTACTGAACATATTCTAAATAAAATATCAAATATGACAATAAGATGATATATGTCAGGGAAGATAATAAATCCACAAAAGACTTGAATGATTTAAAAGTGGAAAGAAAAATGAGGATTGATAATCTAGATCTGTCTAACATACACATTAAGGATAGGTGAAAAACCATAAACGACTGGGCCTCATAAAGATTATATTCGGAAGGAGATATATTGCATCATGAAGGATAAAGAAAGGGTTGTCAATTGCATCATGATGACCTTACAAGGAGATATATTGTAATTGACGAAACAATGGATATATTCGGAAGAAGGAAAAAAAATAACAAATCCATTGGATCTGAGTATATCCCCACTGACCTCATAAAGACTATAAAAGAAAATTTAAGTGGATTAATAGATTACAAGGCTTATGAGGAAGTAATCCTCTATGCATTATATAAAATTGAACTATGTGATATATGCAAATTGGAAGAATACTGCAAAATATTCTCAAAATACTTAGAATACGGTAAGACACAAAACTGGCTTGATCCGTTCTTTCACAAGCTCCCAAGTCCGTGGGATACTAAAACACAAAACGGATATCTAAATTACCTAAAACAAAACGAGAAAGAGGGCAATCTAAGACGCTATATTCACTATGCTCTTAATATAAGAACGGATAAAATAATGAAAAACACAATCAACAGCTCTGCTAAAGTGAGGAAATGTTGTGAGAAGATAAATTGCGAGAAATGGAAAAAGGAAGCAAGAAAAGACCAAAATCATTTGAAAAAGAAATAAAGAATAAGAGACAACAGCAGAACCTGTTAGAACTGCTGAACGTTAAAAATAATTTTCTAAAGAAATTGACTAAGAAAGAAATACCATTATTGAAAAAACTAGATTAAATACCATTGTTAGAAAAAATTTCCTACAAAAAGTGCCTGCCGAAAGGAGTCTGAAACAGCCCAAAAGAGCCTAATATATCCAAAAGAAAAAAGGAAGGCATGATTAAAGGCTCCTTCATGATTAAAGAAGCAGGCCCCATCAAAAGTAATCTAAAGCTTCACAAAGAAGAAACTTAAAGGCTTCACCAAAAAGGCGCCCAAAGCTTCATCAAGAAGGAACCCTTATTCAACAATACCTCTCTTAACATTCGGCTTCAAGACTTCTGACGACGACAAGACATCAACAGTGAAGATTCTAGACAATGACAAGGCATGAATAGTGAACAGTGAATCGACATGACATCAACAGTAAAGATTCGTGACAACGACAAGACATCAATAGTGAAGATTCGTGACTTCTACAACAAGATTATCAAGAGGCTGTGCGAACTTGATATCAAGAGCAATTCGGAGTTTGAGATAATCCCTATAATGAACAACGAGTCAGATATTATCACACTCTAAATGCCAAGATTAGACAACATAACGTTAGGAAATACAGTTGGGAGAAAAACAACCTTTAGTTCGGGATACATCAAAAAACAAATAAAAAATAATAGTAAATTCTTAACGATGGAAAATGCTAGTGATATATCAATCAAGCTTTTGAATATGAGAAACATGGTAAGTAAGGAAAAAGCTATAGCAAATAGTATCGCTATTTCAGTAGCAAATAGTAAAGCTATACCAACTAGGTATCTACACAATACGGGATAATAGGTATTCAATGAATCATACAGAAGACATTACTACTCCTGTGAGGATCCTATATCACTTTATAATCCATGCATGACAGAAGAAATAAAAGTAATAAGCCAAGAAATTCTAGAGCTAAAGGGAGGCTGGAAATTACACCAAAGAATAAATCCTAAAGTTGGAAATCATCGCTCTATTCAAGCAGCATATAAGGCAAGGATCAAAAAGAAGCTGCTTATCCTCACTGATTCAAGCAAAAATCTAGGATTGTAGTTCAGGATTTTAGCAAAAGAAAATTTGCAGGTGCGCAACATCTTCATAGATGAGATGGTCACAAAAATAGAAGTCGACAAGAATATCGATCTTCGTAGCTTTAGGAACACTATCCAACAACAATATAAACGAGTGTTCAAATGTAAGACATGCAGAAAATAATTCGCTTCGTTCCAAGCACTCAGTGGCCACCGGACAAGCCACATGATATAGAAAGGAAGCCTAAAGTGCACAAGTGTTCCATCTGTGGAGTCGAGTTTATGAACGGGAAGGCACTTGGGGGGCACATGAGGACGCATGGGACTAGAGATAGTCAAGAAAATCCTAGTGGCAAGAATGGTTTGTATCTGGATCTGAGCTTGGGACCCTCTAGTTCTGCCAACAAGGTAAGACGACCTTGCATCTCCAGGTTTGGCAAAAATTTCACCCTCTGGTAATTTTTACTCATATAAATATCAACAGAGAGAGAAACCCTGTAAAGACCAAAGCTGCTAAAAAGAATAGTTTGGCATCTAAGCCCGAACGAAATCCTTGACAACTCATCATACTGAGGGGAATAGTATGACTAGCCCAACTCAAATGGTAGTTGGTAAAGGCAAATCAAATCTGTTGATAGTTGGAGATTTACTAAAAATCCCATAAGACATGACATTCACAGACCAAAGACATCATCAGAATAATAGCAGTGAGATTCTTTACAAAAGTATTGACAACCGATATCAACAGAAAAATTTCCTACAAAAAGTGCCTGCCGAAAGAAGTCTGATACAGCCAAAAAGAGCCTAATATATCCAAAAGGAAAAAGGGAGGCATGATTAAAGGCTCCTTCATGATTAAAGAAGCGGGCCCCATCAAAAGTAATCTAAAGCTTCACAAAGAAGAAACTTAAAGGCTTCACCAGAAATGAGCCCAAAGCTTCATCAAGAAGGAACCCTTATTCAACAATACCTCTCTTAACATTCGGCTTCAAGACTTCTGACGACGACAAGACATCAACAGTGAAGATTCCAGACAATGACAAGGCATGAATAGTGAACAGTGAATCGACATGACATCAACAGTAAAGATTCGTGACAACGACAAGACATCAATAGTGAAGATTCGTGACTTCTACAACAAGATTATCAAGAGGCTGTGCGAACTTGATATCAAGAGCAATTCGGAGTTTGAGATAATCCCTATAATGAACAACGAGTCAGATATTATCACACTCTAAATGCCAAGATTAGACAACATAACGTTAGGAAATACAGTTGGAAGAAAAACAACCTTTAGTTCGGGATACATCAAAAAACAAATAAAAATAATAGTAAATTCTTAACGATGGAAAATGCTAGTGGTATATCAATCAAGCTTTTGAATATGAGAAACATGGTAAGTAAGGAAAAAGCTATAGCAAATAGTATCGCTATTTCAGTAGCAAATAGTAAAGCTATACCAACTAGGTATCTACACAATACGGGATAACAGGTATTCAATGAATCATGCAGAAGACATTACTACTCCTGTGAGGATCCTATATCACTTTATAATCCATGCATGACAGAAGAAACAAAAGTAATAAGCCAAGAAATTCCAGAGCTAAAGGGAGGCTGGGAATTACACCAAAGAATAAATCCTAAAGTTGGAAATCATCGCTCTATTCAAGCAGCATATAAGGCAAGGATCAAAAAGAAGCTGCTCATCCTCACTGATTCAAGCAAAAATCTAGGATTGTAGTTCAGGATTTTAGCAAAAGAAAATTTGCAGGTGCGCAACATCTTCATAGATGAGATGGTCACAAAAATAGAAGTCGACAAGAATATCGATCTTCGTAGCTTTAGGAACACTATCCAACAACAATATAAACGAGTGTTCAAATGTAAGACATGCAGAAAATAATTCGCTTCGTTCCAAGCACTCAGTGGCCACCGGACAAGCCACATGATATAGAAAGGAAGCCTAAAGTGCACAAGTGTTCCATCTGTGGAGTCGAGTTTATGAATGGGAAGGCACTTGGGGGGCACATGAGGACACATGGGACTAGAGATAGTCAAGAAAATCCTAGTGGCAAGAATGGTTTGTATCTGGATCTGAGCTTGGGACCCTCTAGTTCTGCCAACAAGGTAAGACGACCTTGCATCTCCAGGTTTGGCAAAAATTTCACCCTCTGGTAATTTTTACTCATATAAATATCAACAGAGAGAGAAACCCTGTAAAGACCAAAGCTGCTAAAAGGAATAGTTTGGCATTTAAGCCCGAACGAAATCCTTGACAACTCATCATACTGAGAGGAATAGTATGACTAGCCCAACTCAAATGGTAGTTGGTAAAGGCAAATCAAATCTGTTGATAGTTGGAGATTTACTAAAAATCCCATAAGACATGACATTCACAGACCAAAGACATCATCAGAATAATAGCAGTGAGATTCTCTACAAAAGTATTGACAACCGATATCAACAGAAAAATTTCCTACAAAAAGTGCCTGCCGAAAGGAGTCTGATACAGCCGAAAAGAGCCTAATATATCTAAAAGGAAAAAGGGAGGCATGATTAAAGGCTCCTTCATGATTAAAGAAGCGGGCCCCATCAAAAGTAATCTAAAGCTTCACAAAGAAGAAACTTAAAGGCTTCACCAGAAAGGCGCCCAAAACTTCATCAAGAAGGAACCCTTATTCAACAATACCTCTCTTAACATTCGGCTTCAAGACTTCTGACGACGACAAGACATCAACAGTGAAGATTCCAGACAATGACAAGGCATGAATAGTGAACAGTGAATCGACATGACATCAACAGTAAAGATTCGTGACAACTACAAGACATCAATAGTGAAGATTCGTGACTTCTACAACAAGATTATCAAGAGGCTGTGCGAACTTGATATCAAGAGCAATTCGGAGTTTGAGATAATCCCTATAATGAACAACGAGTCAGATATTATCACACTCTAAATGCCAAGATTAGACAACATAACGTTAGGAAATACAGTTGGGAGAAAAACAGCCTTTAGTTCGGGATACATCAAAAAACAAATAAAAAATAATAGTAAATTCTTAACGATGGAAAATGCTAGTGATATATCAATCAAGCTTTTGAATATGAGAAACATGGTAAGTAAGGAAAAAGCTATAGCAAATAGTATCGCTATTTCAGTAGCAAATAGTAAAGCTATACCAACTAGGTATCTACACAATACGGGATAACAGGTATTCAATGAATCATGCAGAAGACATTACTACTCCTGTGAGGATCCTATATCACTTTATAATCCATGCATGACAGAAGAAACAAAAGTAATAAGCCAAGAAATTCCAGAGCTAAAGGGAGGCTGGGAATTACACCAAAGAATAAATCCTAAAGTTGGAAATCATCGCTCTATTCAAGCAGCATATAAGGCAAGGATCAAAAAGAAGCTGCTCATCCTCACTGATTCAAGCAAAAATCTAGGATTGTAGTTCAGGATTTTAGCAAAAGAAAATTTGCAGGTGTGCAACATCTTCATAGATGAGATGGTCACAAAATTAGAAGTCGACAAGAATATCGATCTTCGTAGCTTTAGGAACACTATCCAACAATAATATAAACGAGTGTTCAAATGTAAGACATGCAGAAAATAATTCGCTTCGTTCCAAGCACTCAGTGGCCACCGGACAAGCCACATGATATAGAAAGGAAGCCTAAAGTGCGCAAGTGTTCCATCTGTGGAGTCGAGTTTATGAACGGGAAGGCACTTGGGGGGCACATGAGGACGCATGGGACTAGAGATAATCAAGAAAATCCTAGTGGCAAGAATGGTTTGTATCTGGATCTGAGCTTGGGACCCTCTAGTTCTGCCAACAAGGTAAGACGACCTTGCATCTCCAGGTTTGGCAAAAATTTCACCCTCTGGTAATTTTTACTCATATAAATATCAACAGAGAGAGAAACCCTGTAAAGACCAAAGCTGCTAAAAGGAATAGTTTGGCATTTAAGCCCGAACGAAATCCTTGACAACTCATCATACTGAGGGGAATAGTATGACTAGCCCAACTCAAATGGTAGTTGGTAAGGGCAAATCAAATCTGTTGATAGTTGGAGATTTACTAAAAATCCCATAAGACATGACATTCACAAACCAAAGACATCATCAGAATAATAGCAGTGAGATTCTCTACAAAAGTATTGACAACCGATATCAACAGAAAAATTTCCTACAAAAAGTGCCTGCCGAAAGGAGTCTGATACAGCCGAAAAGAGCCTAATATATCCAAAAGAAAAAAGGGAGGCATGATTAAAGGCTCCTTCATGATTAAAGAAGCGGGCCCCATCAAAAGTAATCTAAAGCTTCACAAAGAAGAAACTTAAAGGCTTCACCAGAAATGAGCCCAAAGCTTCATCAAGAAGGAACCCTTATTCAACAATACCTCTCTTAACATTCGGCTTCAAGACTTCTGACGATGACAAGACATCAACAGTGAAGATTCCAGACAATGACAAGGCATGAATAGTGAACAGTGATTCGACAAGACATCAACAGTAAAGATTCCTGACAACGACAAGATATCAATAGTGAAGATTCGTGACTTCTACAACAAGATTATCAAGAGACTTCTCATGTAAGGGAGATCGTCTATAAAAAGGGCTTCCGAATGATTAACAAGGCATCGACTAATCGACAAGGTATCTTTCTTTGTGAAGCATTAGATTACTTTTGATGGGGCCCGCTTCTTTAATCATGAAGAAGCTTTTAATCATGCCTCCCTTTTTTCTTTTGGATATATTAGGCTCCTTTTGGCTGTATCAGACTCCTTTCATCAGGCACCTTTTGCTGGGAATCTTTCTGTTGATGTCGGTTGTCAATACTTTTGTAGAGAATATCACTACTATTATTCTGATAATGTCTTTGGCCTGTGAATGTCAAGTCTTATATGATTTTTAGTAAATCTCCAACTATCTACTGATTTGATTTGCCTTTACCAACTACCAATTGAGTTGGGCTAGTTATACTATTCCCCTCAGTATGATGACTTGTCAAGAATTTCGTTTGGGCTTAAATGCCAAACTATTCATTTTAGCAGCTTTGGTCTTTATAGGGTTTCTCTCTCTCTTTTTTTTGAATAGGCTATATTTACATGAGATATTTGTATGAGTCTTATAGAAAGTTGTAAAAATTACCAGAGGCTGAAATTTTTGCCAAACTTAGAGATGCAAGGTCATCTTACTTTGTTGGCATAACTAGAGGGTCCCAAGCTCAGATCCAGACACAAACCATTCTTGCCACTAGGATTTTCTTGACTATCTCTAGTCCCATGCGTCCTCATGTGCCATAAACTCGACTCCACAGATGGAACACTTGTGCACTTTAAGCTTCTTTTCTATATCATGTAGCTTTTCTGGCCTCGACCTCCTGCGGCTTGTCCGGTAGCCACCGAGCGTTTGGAACGAAGTGAATTGTTTGCTGCATGTCTTACATTTGAACAATTGTTTATATTGTTATTAGATAGTGTTCTTAACACTACGAAGATCGATATTCTTGTCAACTTCTACTTTTGTGACCATCTCATCTCTGGAGATGCTGCAAATCTTTTTTTGCTAAGATCCTGAACTGCAATCCTGGATTTTTGCTTGATTCAGTGAGGATGAGCAGCTTCTTTTTTATCCTTTCCTTATATGCTGCTTGAAAAGAGCGATGATTTCCAACCTTAGGATTTATTCCATGGTGTAATTCCCATGCTCCCTTTAGCTCTGGAATTTCTTGGTTTATTACTTTTGTTTCTTCTGTCATGCATGGATTCTAAAGTGATATAGCATCCTCACATGAGTAGTAATATCTGCTGCATAATTCATTGAATACCTATTTATAACATTTATTTCGTATTGTGTAGATACTTGGTTGGTATCCTACGTATACAACAAATGTTGCTGAAATATGGATACTATTTGCTATAACTTTTTCCTAACTCACCATGTTTCTCATCTTCAAAACTTGATAGATATATCACTAGTATTTCCCTTCATTAAGAATTTAATATTATTTTTTATTTGTTTTTTGATGTATCCCGAACTAAAGGCTGTTTTTCTCCCAATTGTATTTCCAAACGTTATGTTGTCTAATCTTGGCATTAGGAGTGTGATAATATCTGACTCGTTGTTCATTATAGGGATTATCTTAAACTCCGAATTGCTCTTGACATCAAGTCCGCACATCACTATATCAGGAGGGGAGATTTCTTTTCCAATGTAGGCTTCTAAATTTTGCTTTATTATTTTTTGAGCATCTTTTCTATTTCTAGGATAGTGTCCTTTTTCGTCACGTACAAAATACTTGCATTCTCTACTTGCATTCCCTTTTACCCATTTGTGTAGAGGATTCATCACACTTCTGGATATACTTGTTATTCTTTATAAATCCCCTTTTCTTTCTCCATGGCCTCCATCGAAAAAGTTCTCTAGACACTTGTTTAGGTAGGTAAACTTCTGGGGCATTTTTAGTTTGCTATTTTAAAATTCTTTTATCTTCGTCCGTCCAGATGAAACCTCTATTTTTATCTAGTTTTTTCAATAATGGTATTTCTTACTTAGTCAATTTCTTTAGAAAATTATTTCTAACGTTCAGCAGTTCTAATAGGCTCTGCTATTGTCTCTTATTTTTTATTTCTTCTTCAAATGATTTTGGTCTTTTCTTGCTTCCTTTTTTTCATTTCTCGTCATTTATTTTCTCATAGTATTTCCTCACTTTAGCAAAGCTACTGATTGTGTTTTTCATTTCTTTATAAGTTTTTATATTAAGAGCAAAGTGAATATATAGTGTCTTAGATTGTCCTCTTTCTCGCTTTGTTTTAGGTAATCTAGATATCCATTTTGTCTTTTAGTATCCCATGGACTTGGGAGCTTGCGAAAAAATGGATCGGACCAATTTTGAGTCTTGTTTTATCCCAATTTGTAAGAGTATTTCGAAAATGTCTTGCAGTATTCATATATTTTGCACAACTCAATTTTGGATGATGCGTAAAAGATTTCTTCCTCTTAGGCTTTGTTATTTATGAATCCACATAAATTTTCTTTTATAAGGATATTTTCAAACCTAGTGATTTTGTTGTCTTCTACCCACTCTTTTTACTTATCTTTTATTTCTTTTCAATTTATCCATTGCAGCACATCTTCTTGTAAGATTCCCGTGATATAACAGACAAACCTTTTTTCATCCCTTACCTCTTCATGGTTTGTGATTATGTTTGTTAGGGGTTGTCCAAGTCATCTATGACCTTTTGTTTATCCGTAATGTGTATATTAGATAGATCCGGATAATTTTTTCCTTGTGATATATTCCAATTTATTAAATCATTAACCCTCAAATTTTTTCACATTCACAAATCATTCAAATCTAATGAAGTCTTGTTACCTTCACTGACATTTATTAATTCATTGTCATATTTGCTATTTTCATCAGATTCTGTCTTTTACTCATCATGTGTAGTCTCCTAACAGTTTTTTATCCCTAAATTCATGATGCTCTCATTTTTTTTTATCTTCATCCAAGTTGTATATCCCAGGGTCAAATTTGAAATGGTGTAACAAATCTTTATACTGGAGGTACGTCTCTTTAATCCTATTTACTAAATAATCTTTTTCTTGAATGGTGCTATTTTGATCCCTATACAACTCTTTCCAGCAATTAATCAGCTCAACTATTGAGTCAAACTCTCGTTTGGAGTATATTTTCTCGAGTTGCATTATATTAATTTGTTGACTTAGTCTCTTTCGTTTTGAACTAGTTTCTAATCTATCAATGTGATCTAACTTTCCTACTACTTTCTTTATCTCTTTTATTTGTTCTTGAATAGAAATTATTTCATCGTATCCTATCGTATACTCTTCTTCTGTGTTAAAAGATTCTTCAGAATTTAAGATGAATTCTTCATTTGTTCTCTCTACCTCACATTTATTCCCTTGGTAACTATTCTTCATTGGATTTTCAGTTTGTGAGGGACCACTTTGGTTATTATTATTCTTTTCAATTGCCTTATTATTATTTTCTTGGTCGCCAGTTTATGATAGGTTGTTGCTATTACATTCATTTTCCTCTTCTACTGGGAGATTACTATTATTTTCTTTAATTGTATTTTCATCCTCTTTAGTTTTTATGATATTAAGTTCGGCCTTTTCCTGGTTTGGTTTATATCCAAAATGACTTAATAGACCCTTAAATTTTTTATAGACATTTTCGAGTTGTTGAGTTAAATTTTCTTTGGCCTCTAAACTTATGTTGGGACTTTTACCTTTTTGTTTTAATCTTTCTATTTGGAGAACTATCTCATCAAATTTTTTCTGGAATATTTTGGGGTGTTCATCATATCATATATATCATTATACATGATGTCATATGGACTACAATCTGCTCTACATATCTCGCAATTGCACACTATGTCGGTAGCCATCTAAAATGTTAGTGGGTAACTAACTCTGAGTAGCTTATAGTGCCTAAAACCACCTCCTGAGGGTCACCCTACAAACACCTACCGCGACAACAAAGGGCATACTCAAGAATCTGGGCTTTAATGTTACTCAAATTTAGTAGGGGACACTTAGAGTGTAACCAGGACAATAAATCATGCAGGTTGTGAGAGAAAGGAGGTCGTTGTTATAGTCAATTTGTCACTACGTACGTGCTAAAAATGCTTCCCCAATCTTTCCCAATTTTTCAGATTTTTACTTGATTTTTTCGTGTTTTTTGCTCCAGTAACGACTTTTCTACAGTGACTTTTTTGATTTTTTGGTAATTTTTTCAAATTTTTATGATTTTTTTGAAATAAATTCACACAAAATAAAATAAACATAGAGCTTATCTAACACATGAATGCAAGTGAAATCTACTTTATAATAGTTCAAAACAAACAGTATATACCGGAACAGTTGCCATCACACCGAAAGTTTTGTACAGACGGCAGACCCCTACCGCCCAAAAAATGAACGTCCGGGCTCTAATATCAGAATAGAATAGCGCATCCCAATACTAGAATAGATAGAGACACACAACTACTACTGTCACCAGAATAGACGTAGAACAACTACTACTATTAGTGTGTGACAATAGTAGTAGTAGTGTGTGCATCATTCTAATATCAGAGACTGGGCGTTCCATTTTTTGGTGGAAGGTGTCTGCAGTTTGTACAAAACTTTCGGTGTGATGGCTACTGTTCCGGTATGTACTGTTTGTTTTGAACTATTATAAAGTAAATTGCACTTGCTTTCGTATGTTAGATAAGCTCTATATTTATTTTATTTTGTGTGAATTTATTTCTTAAAAATCATAAAAATTCGAAAAAAATCCCAAAAAATAAAAAAGTCAATGTAGAAAACCCTTCACTGTAGCAACACTATAGCAAAAAACCCAAAAAAATCAAGTAAAAATTAAAAAAATTGGGAAAGTTTGGAGAAGCATGTTTAGCACGTATATGGTGACAAATTGACTATAACACCGACCTCTATTCTCTCACCACATGAATGATTACTGTTTTAGTTACACTCTAAGTGTCCCATACTAGAATTAAGTAACCCTAAAATCTAGATTCCTGAGCATACCCTTTGTTGCCGTGATAGGCGTTTGTAGGGTGACCCTCAGGAGGTGGTTTTAGGCACCGTAGGTTACTCAGAGCTAGTTACCCATTAACATCTTAGATGGCTACTGACATAGTGTGCAATTGCGAGATATGTAGAGAAGATTGTAGTCCATACGATATCATGTATAATGATATAAATGATATGATAAACACTCCAAGATATTCTAGAAATAAATTTGATGAGGTAGTTCTCCAAATTTAAAGATTAAAATAATAAGTTAAAAGTCCCAACATAATTTTAGAATCCAAAGAAAATTTAATTCAACAACTTGAAAAGGTTTATAAAAAATTTAAGAGTCTATTAAGTCATTTTGGATATAAACCAAAGCAGGAAGAGGTCGAACCTAATATCATAAAAACTAAAGACGATGAAAAGACAATAAAGAAAATAATAGTAATCTCCAAGTAGAAGAGGAAAATGAATGTAATAGCAACAACCTATCACAAACCAGTGACCAAGAAAACAATAATGAGGCAATTGAAAAGGATAATAATAACCTAAGTGGTCCCTCACAAACTGAAAATCCAATGAGGAATAGTTACCAAGGGAATAAATGTGAGGTAGAGAGAACAAATGAAGAATTCATCTTAAATTCTGAAGAATCTTTTGACAAAAAAGAATAGTATATGATAGGATATGATCAAATAATTCCTATTCCAGAACAAGAGATAAAAGAGGAAGTAGGAAAGTTAGATCACATCGACAGTTTAGAAACTAGTTCAAAACAAAAAAAACCAAGTCAACAAATTGATATGATGCAAGTCGAGAGAACATACTCCAAAAAAGAATATGACTTGATAATTGAGCTGATTAATTGTTGGAAGGAACTATATAAAGATCCGAAATGCATATCCAGGAGACAAACTATTTAGCAAAAAGGATACAAGATAAATACCTCTAGTATAACGGTCTATTACACTATTGTAAGTTTGACCCTGGGATATACATTTTGAAAAGTGAGAATGAAGATATAAAAAATGTAAGCATCGCAAATTCTATGGTTGAAGACTGTGGAATGGTTATAGATGATGAGTACAGGATAGAATCTGAAGAAAATAGCAAATCTGACAATGAATTGATAAATATCAGTGAAGGTAACAAGACTTCATTAGATTTGAATGATTGGTGAATGGGAAAAAAATTCAGGGTTAATGATTTAATAAATTGGAATATATCACAAGGAAAAAATTATCTAGATCTATCTAATATACACACTACAGATAAACAAAAAGGTCATAGATGACTTGGCACAACTCCTAACAATCATAATCAAAAACCATGAAGAGGCATGGGATGAAAAAAAGTTTGTCAGTTACATCACGGGTATATTACCAGAAGATGTGTTGCAATGGAAAAATTCAAAAGAAATAAAAGATAAGCAAAAAGAGTGGGTTGCAGACAAAAAAATCACTAGGTTTGAAGATGTTCATATAAAAGAAAATTTATGTGGATTCATAAATAACAAAGCCCAAGAGTAAGAAATACTTCATGCGTTATTCAAAAATGAATTATGCGAAATATGTTAGTTTGAAGAATTTTGCAAAATATTTTTAGAATATTTTTACAAATTAGATAAGACACAAAACTGGCTTGATCCATTTCTTCACATGCTCCCAAGTCCATGGGATACTAAAACACAAAACAGATACCTAGATTACCTAAAACAAAACGTGAAAGAGGACAATCTATGACACTATATTCACTATGCTCTTAATATAAAAACTTATAAAGAAATGAAAGACACAATCAGTAGCTATGCTAAAGTGAGGAAATGCTGTGAGAAGATAAATGGCGAGAAACAGAAAAAAGGGAGCAAGAAAAGACCAAAATCATTTGAAGAAGAAATAAAAAATAAGAGATAATAACAAAGCCTGTTAGAACTGCTGAACGTTAGAAATAATTTTCTAAAGCAATTGACTAAGCAATAAATACCATTATTGAAGAAACTAAATAAAAATAGAGGTTTCATTTGGATGGATGAAGATAAAATAATTTTAAAACAGCAAACTGAAAATGCCCCAAAAGTTTACCTATCTAAACCAATGTCTAGAAAACTTTATCGATGGAGGCCATGGAGAAAGAAAAGGGGATTTATCAAGAGTAACAAATATATTCAGAAGTATGATGAATCCTCTACACAAATGGGTAAAAGGGAATACAAGTTTTTTGTATGTGACGAAAAAGACACTATCCTAGAAATGGAAAAGATACTCAAAAAATGATAAAGCAAAATTTAAAAGCCTACATTGGAAAAAAAATCTCCCCTCCTGATATAATGCTGTGCGAACTTGATGTCAAGAGCAATTCGGAGTTTGAGACAATCCCTATAATGAACAACGAGATGATATTATCACACTCCTAATGCCAAGATTAGACAACATAACGTTAGCAAATACAGTTTGGAGAAAAATAGCCTTTAGTACAGGATACATCAAAAAACAAATAAAAAATATTATTAAATTCTTAATGAAGGAAAATGCTAGTGATATATCAATCAAGTTTTTGAAGATGAGAAACATGGTGAGTAAGGAAAAAGCTATAGCAAATAGTATCCCTATTTCAGTGGCATTTGTTGTATATGTAGGATACCAACCAGGTATCTACACAATACAGGATAAATATTATAAACTGGTATTCAATGAATCATGCAGTAGACATTACTACTCCTGTGATGATGCTATATCACTTCAGAATCCATGCATGACAGAAGAAACGAAAGTAATTAGCCAAGAAATTTCAGAGCTAAAGGGAGCCTGGGAATACATCAAAGAATAAATCCTAAGGCTGGAAATCATCGCTCTTTTCAAGCAGAATATAAGACAAGGATAAAAAAGAAGCTGCTTATCCTCACCGAATCAAGCAAAAATCTAGGATTGCAGTTTACGATCTTAGCAAAAGAGATTTGCAGGTGTGCAACATCTCTAGAGATGAGATGGTCACAAAAGTAGAAGTCGACAAGAATATCGATCTTCGTAGCTTTAAGAACACTATCCAACAACAATATAAACGAGTTTTCAAATATAAGGCATGCAACAAACAGTTCGCTTCGTTCTAAGCGCTCGGTGGCCACCGGACAAGCCACAGGAGGTCGAGGCCAGAAAAGCTACATGATATATAAAAGAAGCCTGAAGTGCACAAGTGTTCCATCTGTGGAGTCGAGTTTATGAATGGGGAGGCACTTGGAGGGCACATGAGGACCCATGGGACTAGAGATAGTCAAGAAAATCTTAGTGGAAAGAATGGTTTGTATTTGGATCTGAGCTTGGGACCCTCTAGTTATGCCAATAAGGTAAGATGACCTTGCATCTCCAGGTTTGGCAAAAATTTCAGCCTCTGGTAATTTTTACAACTTTCTATAAGTATACTCATATAAAAACCTCATGTAAATATAGCCTATTAAAAAAGAAGAGAGATCCTGTAAAGACCAAAGCTGCTAAAAGGAATAGTTTGACATATAAGTCCAAAACGAAATCCTTCATGATTAAAAGCAAGGCCCAACCAATAAGGACTCAAAAGCTTCACAAGGAAGGAATCCAATGCCTCATAAAGGACCTTTCTATAAATAGGGACTCCCAAAGGCATGAAAAAATCATTGGCTAATCTGCAATCCACACCAACATAAGCAAGCTTCCACAACACCCTAAGCTTCTCAACGCCTCCTTCCTTCATCACCATCCTCTTTATACCTCACATCCTCTCCCATCCATTTTATCAGTCTTATACCTACCGATCAAACCACCATCCCCTTGTAGTTCTCCACCACCTATATGTATTATTAGTAGCTTGAGTGTACTATCTTTCAGTTTTGCATTAGTGTGTGACAACAGTAGTAGTAGTGTGTGCATCACTCAAAAAGATTTCTTCGGAAAGTGTCTGTCAAGATTTTTCAAGAGTTTGTACTCTTTTTTTCTTTTCTGACATAACCATTTCTTTTCCTTTCTTTGGATTTTCCAGAAAAATGGTTAGTTTATAAGTATTTACATATATGAAAAATTACTTTTAATAACTGAACTCGACAACCTCTTGCCGAGACGTTGATCCTAGCATGAGAGGTATACTGAGTTTTTGGCCTATTTCCTTAACATTTGGGCTTAATTTTAGATCTTCTCCTAACAGTCATGATAGCACCGGCTCTCTTATTTCCTCCCTGGCACTAGATCCCCTGGCTACTTCTCTGATTGTCCTGTCCTTGCGAATTCGCTATTCCTGTCCTTGAGGAACTGCTTTAGCTTGAGCTTGAGTACTGGAGGAAGACACACTCCTTGTCTAGTCCATAATTCGGTAATAGGACTGGCCTGAAGGTCTTTCTGTCATGTAGGAATAGGCCAGTTAGTTCAGTCGGAGTTCTCCCGTCTCATAGCAAGTCATGAAAGAGTAAAGCTGGCATGAAAGCTAGAACATAGAGTTGGACGCATCATTTCATGTAACACAAAGAAAAGCAGTGGCCGTTCACTCACTCAAGTTAGGGATGTAACTAAAAGGCAGAACTGAAAGCATATATCCATAATAGGAGGAAGCTGCTTCTTTTTCCTTCTCTTTGACCAGTTCTTTATTCGTATAAATAAGGTTCGGTACAGATCGTATGGGAAAGCACGATCAAGGATTTGCTTTGACATAGAAAAGAAAAAGCAAAAAAGAAGCAACTCCTTGAGCGCTAGGAGCAGAGGCAAGGGATCTTCTCCTGTGGTCATTAGTAATGAACTTTCTTATTGGGTGCTGGCGAAGCATAAGAGGAGATGTCCTTCTTAACGTCAAGAATATCGGCCTTAGCATTTTTCTTATAAGAAATTCTACTATCTTCCTCTACTTGAGAAGGTTCTTACCATGCATACTACTCATTGATTATTTGGCCCTTTGGGATCGAAACAACCTACGAAGAGTTGTTGCCTATATAACCTACCTCTCCCAGACTAAGGGAAGAAGGTCTCAGATCACTGTAGTTCAAGACCCCTTTTGTTAACCCAGTTCCTCTACGTGGAAAGAGTTCCTGTAAGTAAAGTAGTCTGGGGGAAAAGAGAAGCCCTACCCACTATCATTTCCACCCAAAAAGGGGCCCTGCCCTAAGAAGACTCAAACTGCAACCCATATTTAACTAACCAACTAACCTACCTAACCCGACGCCCCACCTTGTTCTAAAAAAGGCGGATGATGCTAATGAAGAATTAACTCGTCGCGCCATAAGTAGCAAGATCTACACTGTTTCGATTAAGAAATTAAGGTTGTTGAGATTTTCCTCTGCAATAACATATGTTGTTAATTTGTTTATGTTCCAATTAGGAGATAGGGGGAAATTGTGTTTATTTAATAGAGTTTGTGTCATAGTCTCAATAGCCGTTTTTGATAAAAGAAGGGCCTGCTACTGAGCAAGAGTGTTTTTTTGCCCGTTCACAATGCTAGCGAAATCCTTTCTCCATTGGGTAATGAGAGAATAGGTTGTTTTCCTATAGTATTTCTAATATGATCCTATTTGCTCGTCATGCTTTTCCTTCGCTGCTCTTTCGTCTCATCCTCTACCTTACATTAAGTGATTTCACTGTCAATGTTCAGGCAGCAGATGGAGGGAGAGATCAAACTGTCAGCTGCGCCATTAGGAGCCCTTTTGCACTTATTGTTTGGAGAGAACAGCCAGTCAGAAGGTAGAGCCTTTATGGAGGGTATATCAGATGATGGAATTCGTGATAATGGATGTCAACATCGTGAAGTGGAGTTCGGGGGCTTGGATTTGCCTTTCATCATTTAACTACTAAGCAAAATAGGCCAACTATAAGCATCGATGGTCAATAAAGTACGTGCCACACCATTAACATTTGTCTGATGAAAGCTTAATCTCATCTCTTGTTGTACCAACGAGGAGAGTCAATCTCAACTACGCAAATAAGGATCGAAATCAAAGCTATAATGTCCTTCCCCTTGTGGTTTTGGAGAACATCCTCTTATCGTGATTGATTGGTCACTGGAAATGCTCACCTGTAGCGATTAGGTTTCTTTCCCACTCTAGGGCATATCTACTTTCTTAGCTTACAATGGAAAGGGCAAAGATAAATGCTATTAGACTGGAATAACTTAAAAGCTTCATCCTCCATGTCTACTGCTTACCCCCTTTCCCTATTTAATAGCATTTTCAGATCCCTTAGCATCTTCAGACCATCGGCGAGGAATCACCAAACCGTCGACTTTTTTGGTCAATCATATTCGGGCTTATCCCCCAACCCCAATACCCAAACTTTTCTGTCATAGTCTTTGCAGAGCTTCTTTCAGCCAGTACTTAGCCTCAGTTTTGACTCTTCTTCCTTTCCCTACAAAATAGAATAGGGAGAAGTCTTGTTTAGGATTTAAAGAAGGGTGTCGACGGGTTGGTTTAAAGAGAATAAGAGAAAATACAAAGCTTTCTATTTCATGACTCTCGTTTGGTGCAGGGTTTAGGCAGTAGACTTCAAAGACAAGACGGAGTGCTGGGGGTTGAGAGTTGGCAAGTGAAATTGATTTAGAGAAGAAGTGAGATGTGATAATGAAATGGAAATCACTTTTATGGGCGAGGTTGTTGGAGCATCAGCATCCGGCGATAGGATGCTAGAGAAGGATTCGATTTCCTTGAACCGTCATGTCTAATCCTAACGGGAGATAGCCAAGTGAAAAAGCATACTAAGGTCACTGCTGGTATCCCATGCTATAACTAGAAGGATTGGAAACTATGAGAATGTACAGAAGCTAGTCTAAGATAGTAGAGCGAGAAAGCGGTCAGGCCCAATAAGCTCTCCAATCATGCACCAAAATGACGCCGGAGAGACGGCAACCTCAGATCGTCTAAGCTCTCTTATTACACGAATTTCTGCTCCTTCTCATGATTAGGGCGGTGGGGAGAACCACTTATACTATGACATTTCATAGGGTACCCCAACTAAATGAGAAGCAAAAGAGATTAAGTAACCCTTCTTCCTTCCCCTCTGAACTTCACTGCTTTGTTTCACTAGATGGAACTCAAAAGCATAAACTCAACTCGAACCTCTAGAGAGTGGGAATCAAATGCTTAGAGCTTGCCTTCTCTCTGTCCTTTTCCGTGCCCCATGCGTGACAAGCAAATGCTTTTCTTTCTTTCGGGAATATAAGGACGCTTCTGCATTTCGGTGTTCTCGTCAATAGAGGAGTTGGCTATCATGGTATGAGGTTCGCGGACGGCGATCACACTTCTTCCTTGGGTATAAGTGGGAGTAAGGTTTGTAGAATCTTTCCCGCTAGATCCCTTTCTCGTTCTCGAGCTAGACGACCTGCTATGAGGAATGCCCTTGATCTCACTCTCATATAAGCTGACGGGGTCCGCATAGATAGCAGCAGTTTTGTCCCCCACAGGAGCATTGGTTTATTGGCAAGCTTAGAAAAGAGAGTAGGGAAGATAGCTGATATGAGGAAGGCACATTTAGCACTTTCCCTTGAAGAGTGCTGCTCTCTATCCGTCGTTCTCATCCTCGATTCAATTCGTCGAACTGGGCGTATGCTCTGTACGGAACTCGGGGGGATCCAGGAGGAAGCGCATCTTTCTGGATTGATCTCGATGATCCCAATTCCTTCTTTTCGTTAGTCTAGTTTTAGAAGAGAAGCTTACAGGTCATTGCAGGAGTTCCTTCCTTCCTCTATCTATTTTAGTTTAATAAGGAAGTGTTTGATTTAGCTAACTAGATGTAGCCACTGGACTTTCTGGATGTAGAAACCTGAAGGATAAATTCTTGAAGGTTAGAACAAACTAGAATAGTATGTCTTTCTTAGTGTTAGGACAACTGACGTAGGACGGAGGCGAAATTAGGATTAGGATTTTGAAAAATAGGATTTTTTGGATGAATTGAGAAAAATAGATAAATTAAGAAAGAACTTACGGGTTTGGAAATCCACCCAGGCGAACCCACGCCCACTCTCCACGAATCAACGAGGAAAGATTTGCTCAAGCGAAATCCACGCAAAAAATTTCTCAAGAAATTTTCAAATATTATTCATTTTCTTTAATTCTTCATACAAACCCATATATATAGGAAAACCCTAACAACTAGAATCCTAATAGAATCTAAACTTCTAATCCAATAAATATCCTAATAAAATCTAAATCCTAATAAAATCCAAACTAATGCTCTCCCCGATTGTGAATGCTCCTTGGCACCCACCGCACCTGTTATTGTTCCGCCGCCCTTCCCACAACAAGGAGGGACGAGGACGGCCATGGGTGCCCCGTGGTGGCAGGGTCAAGCGGACGAATGCCGCCGTCCATCCGCCCTCGCGGGAGCATTGATGGGTTCGCGATTGTCCATTTGGGTCTCGACAATGATCCTTCTGCAGGTTCACCTACGGAAACCTTGTTATGACTTCTCCTTACGCTAAATGATAAGGTTCAGTGGTCTTCTCATGACGTTGCAGGTAGCGAATTGCCCCTGTCGCCGCGATCCGAACACTTCACCGGACCATTCAATCGGTATTAGCAACGAGCAATGTGTACAAAGGGCAGGGACGTAGCCAACGCGAGCTAATGACCTGCACTTACTAGGAATTCCTCGTTGAAGACCAGCAATTGCAATGACATATCCCCATCATGATGAAATTTTCGATGATTACCAGGCCTGTCGCCCAAGGCTATAGACTCATTGAATACATCAGTGTGGCGCGCGTGCGGCCCAGAACATCTAAGGGCATCACAGACCTATTATTGTCTCAAACTTCTACGGCCTAAGCGGCCATAGTCCCTCTAAGAAGCAGGCCGCGGAGGATGCCTCTGCATAGCTAGTTAGTAAGCTGAGGTCTCATTTGTTAAAGGAATTAACCAGACAAATTGCTCCACTAACTAAGAACGGCCATGCACCACCACCCATAGAATCAAGAAAGAGCTCTCAGACTGTCAATCCTTACTATGTCCGGACCTAGTAATTTTACCCGTGTTGAGTCAAATTAAGCCGCAAGCTCCACTCCTGGTGGTGCCCTATCGTCTATTCCTTTAAGTTTCAGCCTTGCGACCATACTCCCCCCGGAACTCAAAAACTTTGATTTCTCATAAGGTGCCGGCGGAGTCCTAAAAGAAACATCCGTCGATCCCTGATCGGCATTAATTATGGTTGAGACTAGGACGATATCTAATCGTCTTCTAGCCCCCAACTTTTGTTCTTGATTAATGAAAACATCCTTGGCAAATGTTTTCGCAGTTGTCCGTATATCATAAATCCAAGAATTTAACCTCTGACTATGAAATACAAATGCCCCCGACTGTCCCTCATAATCATTACTCCGATCCCGAAGGCCAACAGAATAGGACCGAAATCCTGTGATGTTATCCCATGCTAATGTATACAGAGCGTCGGCTTGCTTTGAGCACGTTAATTTCTTCAAAGTAACGGTGCCCGAGGCACGACCCGGCAAGTTAAGGCTAGGAACGTATCGCCGACAGAAGCGACGGGACGGCCGGTGCACACCGGAAGGTGGACCGGCTGGCCTAGCCCAATGTCCAAGTACGAGCTTTTTAACTGCAACAACTTAAATATATGCTATTGGAGCTGGAATTACCGCGATTGCTAGCACCAGACTTACCCTCCAATGGATCCTCATTAAGGGATTTAGATTGTACTCATTCCAATTACCAGACTCGTAAGAGCCCGGTGTTATTATTTATTGACACTACCTCCCCGCGTCAGAATTGGATAATTTGCGCACCTGCTACCTTCCTTGGATGTGGTAGCTGTTTCGTAGGCTCCCTCTCTGAAATCGAATCTGAATTCTATGTCACCCATCACCACCATGGTAGGCCTCTATCCCACCATCGAAAGTTGATAGGGCAGAAATCTGAATGATATGTCGCCGGCACAAGGGCCGTGCGATCGCTATTCCTGTCCTTGAGGAACTGCTTTAGCTTGAGCTTGAGTACTGGAGGAAGACACACTCCTTGTCTAGTCCATAATTCGGTAATAGGACTGGCCTGAAGGTCTTTCTGTCATGTAGGAATAGGCCAGTTAGTTCAGTCGGAGTTCTCCCGTCTCATAGCAAGTCATGAAAGAGTAAAGCTGGCATGAAAGCTAGAACATAGAGTTGGACGCATCATTTCATGTAACACAAAGAAAAGCAGTGGCCGTTCACTCACTCAAGTTAGGGATGTAACTAAAAGGCAGAACTGAAAGCATATATCCATAATAGGAGGAAGCTGCTTCTTTTTCCTTCTCTTTGACCAGTTCTTTATTCGTATAAATAAGGTTCGGTACAGATCGTATGGGAAAGCACGATCAAGGATTTGCTTTGACATAGAAAAGAAAAAGCAAAAAAGAAGCAACTCCTTGAGCGCTAGGAGCAGAGGCAAGGGATCTTCTCCTGTGGTCATTAGTAATGAACTTTGTGGTCCTTATTGGGTGCTGGCGAAGCATAAGAGGAGATGTCCTTCTTAACGTCAAGAATATCGGCCTTAGCATTTTTCTTATAAGAAATTCTACTATCTTCCTCTACTTGAGAAGGTTCTTACCATGCATACTACTCATTGATTATTTCGCCCTTTGGGATCGAAACAACCTACGAAGAGTTGTTGCCTATATAACCTACCTCTCCCAGACTAAGGGAAGAAGGTCTCAGATCACTGTAGTTCAAGACCCCTTTTGTTAACCCAGTTCCTCTACGTGGAAAGAGTTCCTGTAAGTAAAGTAGTCTGGGGGAAAAGAGAAGCCCTACCCACTATCATTTCCACCCAAAAAGGGGCCCTGCCCTAAGAAGACTCAAATTACAACCCATATTTAACTAACCAACTAACCTACCTAACCCGACGCCCCACCTTGTTCTAAAAAAGGCGGATGATGCTAATGAAGAATTAACTCGTCGCGCCATAAGTAGCAAGATCTACACTGTTTCGATTAAGAAATTAAGGTTGTTGAGATTTTCCTCTGCAATAACATATGTTGTTAATTTGTTTATGTTCCAATTAGGAGATAGGGGGAAATTGTGTTTATTTAATAGAGTTTGTGTCATAGTCTCAATAGCCGTTTTTGATAAAAGAAGGGCCTGCTACTGAGCAAGAGTGTTTTTTTGCCCGTTCACAATGCTAGCGAAATCCTTTCTCCATTGGGTAATGAGAGAATAGGTTGTTTTCCCATAGTATTTCTAATATGATCCTATTTGCTCGTCATGCTTTTCCTTCGCTGCTCTTTCGTCTCATCCTCTACCTTACATTAAGTGATTTCACTGTCAATGTTCAGGCAACAGATGGAGGGAGAGATCAAACTGTCAGCTGCGCCATTAGGAGCCCTTTTGCACTTATTGTTTGGAGAGAACAGCCAGTCAGAAGGTAGAGCCTTTATAGAGGGTATATCAGATGATGGAATTCGTGATAATGGATGTCAACATCGTGAAGTGGAGTTCGGGGGCTTGGATTTGCCTTTCATCATTTAACTACTAAGCAAAATAGGCCAACTATAAGCATCGATGGTCAATAAAGTACGTGCCACACCATTAACATTTGTCTGATGAAAGCTTAATCTCATCTCTTGTTGTACCAACGAGGAGAGTCAATCTCAACTACGCAAATAAGGATCGAAATCAAAGCTATAATGTCCTTCCCCTTTTGGTTTTGGAGAACATCCTCTTATCGTGATTGATTGGTCACTGGAAATGCTCACCTGTAGCGATTAGGTTTCTTTCCCACTCTAGGGCATATCTACTTTCTTAGCTTACAATGGAAAGGGCAAAGATAAATGCTATTAGACTGGAATAACTTAAAAGCTTCATCCTCCATGTCTACTGCTTACCCCCTTTCCCTATTTAATAGCATTTTCAGATCCCTTAGCATCTTCAGACCATCGGCGAGGAATCACCAAACCGTCGACTTTTTTGGTCAATCATATTCAGGCTTATCCCCCAACCCCAATACCCAAACTTTTCTGTCATAGTCTTTGCAGAGTTTCTTTCAGCCAGTACTTAGCCTCAGTTTTGACTCTTCTTCCTTTCCCTACAAAATAGAATAGGGAGAAGTCTTGTTTAGGATTTAAAGAAGGGTGTCGACGGGTTGGTTTAAAGAGAATAAGAGAAAATACAAAGCTTTCTATTTCATGACTCTCGTTTGGTGCAGGGTTTAGGCAGTAGACTTCAAAGACAAGACGGAGTGCTGGGGGTTGAGAGTTGGCAAGTGAAATTGATTTAGAGAAGAAGTGAGATGTGATAATGAAATGGAAATCACTTTTATGGGCGAGGTTGTTGGAGCATCAGCATCCGGCGATAGGATGCTAGAGAAGGATTCGATTTCCTTGAACCGTCATGTCTAATCCTAACGGGAGATAGCCAAGTGAAAAAGCATACTAAGGTCACTGCTGGTATCCCATGCTATAACTAGAAGGATTGGAAACTATGAGAATGTACAGAAGCTAGTCTAAGATTGTAGAGCGAGAAAGCGGTCAGGCCCAATAAGCTCTCCAATCATGCACCAAAATGACGCCGGAGAGACGGCAACCTCAGATCGTCTAAGCTCTCTTATTACACGAATTTCTGCTCCTTCTCATGATTAGGGCGGTGGGGAGAACCACTTATACTATGACATTTCATAGGGTACCCCAACTAAATGAGAAGCAAAAGAGATTAAGTAACCCTTCTTCCTTCCCCTCTGAACTTCACTGCTTTGTTTCACTAGATGGAACTCAAAAGCATAAACTCAACTCGAACCTCTAGAGAGTGGGAATCAAATGCTTAGAGCTTGCCTTCTCTCTGTCCTTTTCCGTGCCCCATGCGTGACAAGCAAATGCTTTTCTTTCTTTCGGGAATATAAGGACGCTTCTGCATTTCGGTGTTCTCGTCAATAGAGGAGTTGGCTATCATGGTATGAGGTTCGCGGACGGCGATCACACTTCTTCCTTGGGTATAAGTGGGAGTAAGGTTTTTAGAATCTTTCCCGCTAGATCCCTTTCTCGTTCTCGAGCTAGACGACCTGCTATGAGGAATGCCCTTGATCTCACTCTCATATAAGCTGACGGGGTCCGCATAGATAGCAGCAGTATTGTCCCCCACAGGAGCATTGGTTTATTGGCAAGCTTAGAAAAGAGAGTAGGGAAGATAGCTGATATGAGGAAGGCACATTTAGCACTTTCCCTTGAAGAGTGCTGCTCTCTATCCGTCGTTCTCATCCTCGATTCAATTCGTCGAACTGGGCGTATGCTCTGTACGGAACTCGGGGGGATCCAGGAGGAAGCGCATCTTTCTGGATTGATCTCGATGATCCCAATTCCTTCTTTTCGTTAGTCTAGTTTTAGAAGAGAAGCTTACAGGTCATTGCAGGAGTTCCTTCCTTCCTCTATCTATTTTAGTTTAATAAGGAAGTGTTTGATTTAGCTAACTAGATGTAGCCACTGGACTTTCTGGATGTAGAAACCTGAAGGATAAATTCTTGAAGGTTAGAACAAACTAGAATAGTATGTCTTTCTTAGTGTTAGGACAACTGACGTAGGACGGAGGCGAAATTAGGATTAGGGTTTTGAAAAATAGGATTTTTTGGATGAATTGAGAAAAATAGATAAATTAAGAAAGAACTTACGGGTTTGGAAATCCACCCAGGCGAACCCACGCCCACTCTCCACGAATCAACGAGGAAAGATTTGCTCAAGCGAAATAATAAAAGCATTCATTCCCGATGAATTTGGAGATAAGGAATGATAAATACGTCTGGGTTGAACTGATTGGCATCCACGAAGTATCCAAATTGGACTGTAGTGGTGGTGGAGAAACCATATCTAATACATCACATCTGAAGTAAGGCGGTGGAGGTGGAACTGGCTTTTTTCGTGAATCAGTTTCAGATGATTGTAAATCCCATAAATTATTCTGGCCATGAACAGTAGAAGCAAATCTCTTCGAAACTTCATATGTATCTGTATGCTGAGTCGGTAAGTTTTTTATAATTTTTGTAATTAATCTCTCAAGAGGAACTGAAGTTTTTACCTCATCATCAACAATAACTTCTTTTCAGTCTGAAGTCTCGCTTTGGATTGGAAGTTCCTGTACTCCCTATACATCTGCAACTGATATGCAAATACTATCAGTAAACACGAATTGTCGACGAAGTTTCGACGAAGTTTCTTACGAAATTTCAGTAGAAGGTCTTCTAAAGAAACTGTCGGTTTTATGGGTATGTGATATAGGAGAGTAGGAGGTACTTCTGTTGGCTTCTGCTCATGAATATGATCATCAGATATATTTTTATGTGGCTGAAACTTCTCAGTTGGTTCCACTTAGAGATCGTCAGAAGTCTGAACTTTTGAGTCTTCAACTTCTATGGATGGAAAGAAAGTTCTATCTGGCATTAATAGTGGCTCATCATGAACTTCTGTATCCAGTATAGGCTGCAATTCGCAATCAACAATATGAATATTTGCTTCAATCTTGTTGGCGATACTATCATCATTAACCATTTGACTTCTTTCATCCTGTGTTTAAGTGTTTTGTTAAAGTTGTCAAGTATTCGACTACACTTTTCAAATTTATCAATCATATATTGAAGTTTTTCATCAGTGGTCATTGTTTTAGGCTCAAACGATGAGATAATAAATTTGGAATGTGGTGTTGAGTATACCGATGATGAAATAGATGTCGCAAGATATCCCAATCCAAGCATAATTTATATTCTCTACTCAAAATATAAGTTTCTCCATCTAACTTGTGTCGGGCATAACGACATTTCTGCGCTGATGTTAGATCAAAATATCTAAAGAAATCTTTGAAATGATTCTCCCAATCGTCATAATTTTGCTGATCGTCAAAACCGAAAAAAGGGTATAGTAACATACATCATGCTCAACTCGTGATATTTTAGCATTGGAGTTAATGTAGTGACCATGAAATATGAACTCCATATATAATCAACTCAAAATTTTAATTCAAAAAGTTTAGAAAATACCCAAGAATCATGGAGAAAAAGATATGACAAAAGAAGTTTTTATTTAGATCTTTTTTTTTCAGATCTGTTTTTTTCAGATCTGTTTTTTTTATCTTTTTTTCAGATCTATCTTTTTTAGATATGTTTTTATTTCAAAATAAAATTTTAAAAAAATGAAATAAAAAAGAATGGAGATGCGGAAGAAGAAGATAATGGAAAATAAAATCTAGGCTCTGATACCAAATTTGACACAGGACGAAGGCGAAATTAGGATTAAGGTTTTGAAAATTAGGATTTTTTTTGGATGAATTGGGAAAAATAGATAAGTTGGGGAAGAACTTACGAGGTTTGGGAATCCATCCAGGCGAATCCACGCCCACTCTCCATGAATCCACAAAGAAATATTTGCTCAAGCGAAATACAAGCTAGAAATTTCTCAAGAAATTTTCAAATATTATTCATCTTCTTTAATTCTCCAAACAAACCCATATATATAGGAAAACCTAACAAACAGAATCCGAATAGAATCTAAACTCTTAATCCAATCAAATATCCTAATAAAATCTAAATCCTAATAAGATCCAAATCTAATCAAATCTAAACTATTCCCAAATCAAATCCTAATCTCTATCAACTACCCATTCAGTTCCTTCCCTCACTTTCAGTTCTCTAAGGGTAGTGCTCTGATCTACGACCAACCTCCTAGCTAGAGGGACTAGTGTAACGGCTTCTTTCTTTCCTTTAGTTTTTTTCTTTTGAAGGTAAGAACAATGGAAACCTAACAACAGCAAAGCATAGTAAGATAGGTTGAAGCTGCTAGGGTATAAATGATAGAGGCTAAGACTGCTAACTCTTTATCCTCATTGGACTCAAGGACCTCTTAAAAGAGGAGCTGACCTGGATTCAAATCAAATAAATGAAAAGAACTAACAGAGGAAAGCAGACAAACATAGGAGAATTTGTTCTAAGAGGTGCTTGAAATATAAACCTCATTCACAGAGGAGGTAACTGGGAGAAGGTTTTTCTTACTTACTTGAGGAATCAGGGAGAAGGCTTTCGACGAAAAGATTAGCTCCTATGGAGGACTTTAGAGCTTCTTATTGATACTTCTTACAGGACGTAGTAACTACCCATATCAGAAAGCTCGAAGTGGACTTAGACAAAGAAAACAGCTAGAGGAAGAAAAAGCACCTTACTTCATAGGGCTTGTAGGCAAGTAAGTAGGACTTAAAATTCTTCCGTCGGCTTACAGGAACTACAAGAAGATATTGATTCTAAGCTCGGCAGGTCACTTAGCAGTACGAATTGCATCTTCGCCTTCGGCTTGATCTTTATGAAACAAAGTGACAAGGAGGAAAGAGAACATTGTACTAACCGTTGGTTGGGTACCGTAAGAATAGACAGTCTAATCTAGTCTTATCTTGCCTTATCTAAACTAACCTAAACCTTAGAAAACCTTGGAATAACCTCCCAGTCAGGTAAACAAGGGAAAGGTGGTACGAACCGATTCAATATAGGAAAATCCAATTTTCCAAAGGGGATGTGATTCCGACCAGAAACCCTATTTTAAAGCATAGGACTCGAGAACAGGGCCGGTAGAGAAGGTGCGATTGAGCGACTGTCTGTAGCAGAACGTCGCCTCTCGGAAGGTGCGACGATCCTAGTTCAGCTGGACTCTCTCGTTCTTCCAGTTTCTTTCGATTCTGTAGATAAGTCATCTGTAATCGTCAGTCTTGTTGGTAGCCCGTAGTCCCTTTTCCAGTCTAAGAGAGGGATTTGATCCATTGTGATTTGGTTTCTTGGTGTGGAGAGATCTCTGCCATAAAACAAAGAGCTCGTAGGCCTTATTCTGCATATCAAAGAGCGACGTAATTCCCCATTCATCCGAAGTAGTATTTTATTATAGAACAGAGGTATTCTGGGTCGACTACTACTACATGCGCGTATTAAAATAATATGAAGTAAAAAAGGGTTTAAAGAAGATGAAATCAAGAATAGCTGTTGGTCTAGATAATATTCTTATTAAGATATGAAAATACTTACGAGAGATGGGTGTGAGGTGGCAGACAGATCTCTATAATAAGATTTGGTAAATAAAAAAACTGTTAAATAAATAGAGGAAGAGTACCCTAATATCTTTGTATAAGAATAAGGGTGATATTTAGAGTTGATTTAATTATCATAGAATAAAACTCATATGTCACACTGTAAAACTTTAGGAAGGGGTAACACATAACATGATATACAATCTATGAGAATATAATATGATATACTGCACATGAAAGGGTATAACTATCATGGAATCTAACTCTCTGAACTAAGCGGTCAACAAACAAATAAAGTTGAATTGAAATACTGCATATGATATGATATAGACTCTGAGAACCAGATTGGACCTAAATGACCATTTAAATAATACTTGGTCGGGGGAGAAACTGCATGATGGGAAAATAATTATTTCGCCTATAAATTTGTTAAGTTATACAACTGAATCAAGAATAAAGAACAATCAAGAATAACTACAAGCACCATCCACCTTACATGTGGACTTCTCTCTCTTCATCTTCAACTTTAAACCCAATTCCCTCTTCAATTTGTTCTTCCTTATCTTTTTATTCAATACGATTTCTTCAAAATTGTTGGCAGCTTTGATTTCGTCAGGTCGATTCTTCTTCTCTTTGAGCTTCTTATGAGATTTTTTATTTTCTGGTGACATTTTTCCTTTTTCTGGATGCTTGCCTGAGAGCGACTAGAGGCGGCGACCGATGGGGGTTTCAGTGAGTGAAGCCTTTGAACTTAGTTCGAACAAACAGATACATGAAAATTCTAAATACACATGAGAAATTTGAAATGAGCCCAAACTTTTACTAAGTGAGGCCCCACTGAATAGTTAGAGAAGTTATTTTAGGTGGGCTCACTTAGCAGAAGGGTGGGCTCATTTCGAATTTCCCAGTGGGTTAATTGCAGTTTGTTATTCTCACACTAGTTACAATTGATGACTTGGTGCATGGTATAATTCCTGAGACACCTGCAAAAAGGTGAGTACACAGATAATAATAAAATTGAAGGGTGATTTGAGTAGAATAGAAATTGGATGTAGAAGATGAGAGAAGGATTACATATTCATTATTTTGCTTAGGTAACAATCAAGGAAAAAAAGGATTGTATACTCTCCTCTACAACCCTATGTTCAATCCTAATCTTCCCTTTAAACCTTGTAAATCATATAATGGCTAATTGTTGTTCAGTTTGCCAGATGTGGTTGGCTCTCTCCCCCTGCTCACCTCCATTGGGCCTGTGTTTTCCTGAAAAAAGATTTAAGTGACATTTTAATTCCTCTCTGACCCGTGACATTTTTTTCCATGACCCTATAGTTAACCTATAATTTTCAGTGGAATATAGAGAAAAATGTGTTGGCTAGTTCTATTTTAGATAACACTTTAATTTCGTATAGTGGGGTTTGATTTTATTGATCAAGCGAAAATAATACTTGTAACTAAAACTTTTTCTGTACGATTGGAGAATTTTGGAATTATATCTATTTAATCTTACTCAGTAATGATGCCTTAGGATTACGGCCTTTAACTCTAATGCATCCAGACTTGTTATTAGAATTAAATTATCTAGTTGTGAGAAGTCTTCTTTACTAATGTTACCCTTTTAATGTAGTGGATGGAGTTGCACATGAGGGCTTGAATAGAGAGAATAAGGGATCAACAAAGAAGAAGAAAAGTAAGTCAGATTTGAAGAAGAAAAGGAGAAGGGACAAAAAAATGATGTTAATACTCGTAATATATAAAATTCATGCACATAAGCATGCGGGTAATGGAATGATTGATGTTGTGTATTAAACTAATTTTGTTTTTATCTATTTTTACAGTGCTAGTATTCTTATTTTTGCACTTTGAGAATGTTATTTAATCAGGATCAATTGTCTACCCATATTGTCAATCCAGTTTTAGAATTTATATATTATCACTTTCAAACACCATAAATAATGGATTGTTACTACTAGCCAATCAAAAAATATTCCTGCCTTTCAGCAAAAACCCATTCTTCAATTTCTATATGGGATGTTAATGCTCGTAGTGAAGATCAGATTCGCAGAAGAGCATGCAGGTGATGGAATGATTGGTGTTGTGGCTTGAGTTATTTATTTTTATATGTTTGGATTATCTCCAATTATATATTGAATTGAAGGATTCATTACATTACGTACAGTGCTAGAATTGTTACATTTGCAAGTTGTAATTGTTTTTTAACCAAGATTAATTGTCTATCCATATTGTCCATCCAATTTTAAAGCCAATACAACCAAAAATTACAAATTCTAGAGTTCACTTTCCCTTCCATCAAAAAATTATTCATCTTTTAACCACTTCATGGAAGGACAAATGAAACCCTAAACCCATGACTTTTGGCTCCAAATAAGCCGAGGGATTGTAGAAGAACATACATAGACTGGATCGTGATTTTTTTTATTTGAAAATAGGTTTTTGCTAAAAGGCAGGAATATTTCCTGGTCGGCTTGCAGTAGCAATCTATTATTTAAGTTGTTCAAAAATTATAATCTATTGAAGTTTATTGAAGTTTTCTTTCTTTTTTCAATAAACGATTACAATCCAACGGCTTCCCGTTTACAGAATATGAGGAAAATGGATTTTCTCTTTATTTAAGGTTGGGTTCTGAGGTAGCTGTGGAGGACAATCTTGCTCTCCGTTGACACTTCGTACAATGTCTCTCAATTGGCTAAAAGAATAAAGGCTCTAGACTCTTGATCACTAGGGGTAATTCAAGAAGAAGATGATTGATCTCTCTGTCCCGTTATTCTTTTCTTCTCTTTCGTTCCCCCACCTTTTATAGGGGTTCTAGGGTAGCGTCTCAGCTCATTTGCTAGACCGTTAGCTCTCACTACTTGAAAAGTGCCATCATATTTGTGAGGTGGTTGCTCCCACTATCGAAATAATGTCGCTGCATTCGTTTGGCAGTTAGCTCTACGATCCAAGGTGGGACCTTTTTTGTTCGGGTCGGGTGATTTTATATTAAACCCCTACTCGGAAGTTATGGGTAGTATCGCGAATCTCAATTTTAGATTCGCGAACCTGTTCTGTCGTCACTGGGTCGCGAATCTCAATCTTTAGATTCGCGGATCTGCTGAGTAGAGGATTTCCAAATCTAAATTTGATTACTTGAACATTGTTGACTCTTTTGGGGATTCGTAAATTCTTTAAGGCTTTCATCAAAATACCAAGAAATTGGAATACTATTTCAAGCATATTCTATTGCTTCTTTAACACTATAGAAATTTTAAATACTGGATTATCAAAATTTGAGACTAATCTTCAAACTATATTCCAAATTTTGTAAATTCCTACTTGATGAACTCTAAGTATGACATAGCATATAAAACTCTGTGACTGGAGTGTTTGTATAATACCTTTAAAATAATATGTTAATGCTTTGATTACTTTAGCCTTCTCTTTTTCCTGATCTAGTCTTAAATTCCACAAATTATCTAGTAGACATTATTGTATTAAATCTACCTGAAATTAAGTGATTCTGAATGACTCCTTACTTTGTGTCGCATACTGCTTGAGATAAATGTCTCCAAATCTCATGAACTCTCTGGGATTCATTCAAAATTAAATACCAAAGAATTAGTCTAGATAATTTTTCTGTAACTATATGCTCACATTTTGGTCTGTATCCATGATCCTGTATAAATTTCGTCCATCTATGCTTACAAAATTTCTTTTCATTTAATTTAACAATTGCGACACAATCTATTTGTGAGTAAAGTCGAGATGCATTAGTTATTCCTAGGATTTCACAATCTAAACTTGAATCGAATTTTCCATTTGTATATCTAGTTATTCTTTCTATCTTTATATCTTCTTTGTTAAAAGGTTCTATCCTATGTCCTAGGAACTCTGTATAATTTTTGTATGATCCTATTTTACTAATAATTATTACCTTGTCTATTAATCTCTTCAAAACTTCTTTGAGAAGCAAGCAAAAAAGAGATGAGGTGTGAAAGAGAGAGGAGAAAGAGAGAAGAAAGTGGTGGTGTCACTTGCCTTTGTTGTCTTGGCTTGACTTTGACACTACATGATCATCTTTGCTTGGCCTTCCCATGGTTTTGAGAAAGTAAGGAGAGAGTACAGTGAGATTTGAGAAAGAGGAATGGGTTTTGTGAGGAAGAAATGGATGATAAGGCTAGGCGTAATTTTGTAATTTGTTAAAACTATTCCCAAATCTCTTTCAAAAGCAACCACCAATGCTCCTCTTTGCCACTCTCTCCCGTCGACATCTCACATTTGACCAGGATTTGTGTCCTATGTTGTTGTGAATGTTTCCCATTTTTTCTTTCTTTTTTTTTAAATTTTATTTTACTAACCTAATCCTATTAATTCATGTGATAACACATCCCACAACATTTTGCCACACACACACATTTTCCCCACTCATACCTCATGACGTGGACACCTGGTCGCCACAATCTAAGTGATAAGAACACATAATTTTAAGGAAAATATTTAAATAATTTAATTATAAAGTTAAATAATTTATTGTTTATCGCTTTCTAAACCAAATTAATACAGGACATAGTGGTCAACTAGAGAAACACTAAAAATTATCCATTTGTTATTTCGATGTCCAGAATGAGAAATAATTAATTAAAAGAATAATTTAATGTTTGCAAAATTCAAAAATATTTTTGGATTTTTCGGAAAATTTTATAAAACTCATAAATATTTGAAAACTAATAAATGAAAAGACCGAATGTCATTTGGGTTTATGGATTTAAAGTTATATTAACCGAATACTTACTGCTATGAAAGATGTTTGTGGGTTAAATATCGACGATAAAGGTACGATTTCCAACTTTAAAATTTTATTATTGAATAAAAAAAGAAAGGTTGAAATAAATTGAGAAAAATCAAAAACAAGATGGAGAGATTAAATGCAAAAGTGACAAAAAGGCTAAGTTCATCCATATCAAAACATAAAAAGACACATTATGAGAGTGGAAAGCGATCAAGAGGTCGTAACCATTTGAATTTTTTAATAAGTGTATAATATTTGTATAATAGTTTTCTTATTTATTTTTCCATCCTTAGTTTGTGCATGGGGCATACAAAAGTTTAGGTGTTGGGGAGTGGATTAGGAGATTTTTCTTTTTTAGGATTTTTAGGATTTTATTTTTTTTTAGATTTTTAGGTTTCTTTATTTTACATTTTGGGTAGTT
The DNA here is from genome assembly GCA_036321105.1 of Dracaena cambodiana. Lineage (NCBI taxonomy): Eukaryota > Viridiplantae > Streptophyta > Magnoliopsida > Asparagales > Asparagaceae > Dracaena > Dracaena cambodiana. Next base: position 12,955,164 of record JAYEPQ010000013.1, on the reverse strand, counting down.
TTTAGAGTAACTAACTAAAAAAATTTAAAACAAAAACTTAAAAAAAATTAATAAAAAAATAAATTTAACAATAAGTTTAAGTATTTTATCAATAGATCAACCTAATTACAAATAAATGAATAAATTTAGATTTGAAATTGGATAGGAGAGTAGATTGGATGATACACTTTGAATTTTATGAAAAAAATCAAAATCCAAAAAATAAATACCACTTACAGTAGTTTTGAGGCAAGTATACATCTATTTTCACTTCACAATAGTTTATTAGGTTAAAATTTAGAGTTTTCTTATTTTTCTGGTGTTGATTCTGAGCCCTCAAGCACTAGCACAGATGCATTCAGCGACTGTGTAAATGAGATATGTTCTCTGACTTCCTTCCAAGCATCTATCCGATCATCCTTACACGAATTAAGTTATAACGTTGAAAGTGCTAACCAGGTCATTTTTGAGGTCCCTCCCAAAAACGGAACCCAAAAGGCCATAGTATTTGGAAGAGCAAGTCAATGCTTAGATTTTGAGAAAAAATAGGGAAAACCCGAGTTCTTCCATTACAATGAAAATTCTCGTAGATTAATAAAGAAAATGGGATATAATCTAGCCGAAGGCAGGGGGTTGAATTTCGAAAAATGAAGAAGGACAATCCTTCAACCTTTTGTCCCAGAAGGGAAAATTCTGGATTATTACCAGAAAACCGACAGGGGGTTGATATACGTCACCACTCCCGAAACCTCCTCAGGCGAGAAAACCGAAGAAGGACAGTACGATCATTTGTCAGAATCATCATGCTGGGACTCAGATGTCAGTACTGGTGTGATTTTCCGTGAAGTGTCCGCGAACATGGCTTTCGCGATCCAAGAAGATGAAGACTTAAAGGAAACATCGCCGATAAGAGACGACCCATGGGCCAAGCATCTTAATATGAAGTGGAAGATCCACTTTGAACAGCGTGAGCGCCCAACCGAAGATAAAGTGATCCAAATCAATATGGGAGATGAAAAGAATCCTAAACTCATATTTATAAGCGAGAACCTACCCTCGGAAGAAAGGAAGGAATTGATATCCCTCATTCTCGAATACATTGATATTTTCGCTTGGAGTTATGAGGAAATGTCAGGGTTGGATCCAAGTGTGGCGATTCACAAATTGAAAATCCGGCCAGAGGCTAAACCAGTAAAACAACAGCAGCGGAGGTTCCGCCCAGAGATTATGGAAGTTATAGAAGCTGAAATCAAGAAGTTGATTGAATCAGGCTTTATTATCGAGGAACGGCACCCTGATTGGGTCGCGAATATAGTTCCCGTGACCAAGAAAAACGGAAAAATCCGATTTTTCATAGACTTCAGGGATTTGAATGAGGCTTGCCCTAAAGATGAGTTCCCGTTACCTATCATGAATATTATGATAGATAATACTTGTGGGTATGAGCGTATGATGTTCATGGATGGATTCTCGGGGTATAATCAAATAAAGATGTACCATGATGATGAGAAACATACATCCTTCAGGATACCACTCGGGGTATACTGCTATGCAGTCATGCCCTTTTGCCTAAAGAATGCAGTTGCTACATATCAACGCGCCATGAACGCAATATTCCAAGAGCACTTCTGGAAAACAGTGGAATGCTACGTAGATGACCTAGCAATTAAGAGCAGAAACAAGGACGATCACTTGAGGGATTTGAAGACAGTGTTCGACCTCATGAGGAAGCACCAGCTCAAGATGAATCCAACTAAGTCTTTCCTGAGGGATTCCAGTGGAAAATTCCTCGGTTTTGTCATAACGTCAAGAGGAATACATCTTGATCCAGATAAGGTCAAGGCTATCCAAGACATGTCACCTCCTTGTAACCTCAAGGAGTTAAGGGGATTGCAAGGCAGGCTGGCGTACATCCGCAGGTTTATATCAAATTTATTTGGTAAATGTCAACCCTTCACCAGATTAATGAAGAAAGGAGTGTCATTTGTCTGGGATGACGCATGCTAAAAGGCTTTTGAAGAAATCAAACAATGTCTCACAAAGCCACCAATACTCGTATCTCCAGTCTCGGGAATGCCTTTCTTGCTATATGTAAGGGTTATGGACCATTCCTTAGGCGTTTTGCTAGCACAGAAGAATGAGTCAGACCATGAACAAGCTATTTACTACCTCAGCAGAATGATGATCGGGGCGGAACACTGGTATAATCCTGTGGAAAAAGAATGTCTAGCTTTGGTATTCGCAATACAGAAAATGCGGCACTACTTAGCTGGACAAACCATCCACATTGTATCGAGAGTTAACCCCCTGAGAGTAATAATGACTAAACCCGGGTCATTAAGTTAAAGACTATCCAATTAGACTATTTTACTGTCACAGTATGATATGCATTTTGTCCCACAGAAGTCTATTAAAGGACAAGCCGTGGCCGACTTCTTAGCCGAACATCCAATTCCGGCATCCTCGGAGTTATATGAGCAAATCTCGGGAGAATTAGAAGAATGGGACTTGATTCCAGAAAAGGATGACTCGCAAAAATCTTCCGAGGTAAATACAGTCTCGAAAGCTGTATGGCAACTTTTCTTTGATGGTGCCTCCCGAATGGGATATGAGAAAAGAATGACAGCGTAGGAGTTGTTTTTGTTTCCCTCCACAATCACATCATTCCTCGAGCTTACTCATTAACAAGCTCATGCTCCAACAATGTCGCGGAATATAACGCCCTCCTAATCGGCTTAAAAATAGCCAAACAACTGGGGGTCAAATATTTGGAGGCATATGGTGACTCTCAACATATTGTGAATCAAGTAAAAGGGGAGTATGAAGTCAAACATGAAGACCTCCTGCCGTATTATCATGCAGTGATCAAGATCGTCGATGGCTTCGATGGTTTCTATATCAGCCACATAAAGCGCCACCGAAATAGTTATGCAGATTCGCTAGCTTCCTTGGCTGCTACATTAGCCTTGCCCAAGCATGCTAGGAGGCAAATTACGGTAGGAAGCAAAAAATTATTTTGTCCAAAAGACGAGCTCAAAGAAGAAATAAAGAAACCACAGGAAGATAAAGCTGACGCTTTCGAATCAAGCCTAGAACCGAGGGATTGGCGTTTCCCTTATATAAACTATTCCCTTTACGGGATATTACCCGAAGGTCCAAAAGAAGCCAAGGCAATTCAGAGAAGGGTTGTCCGGTTCTACTACAACGCAGAACTCCAGACATTGTATAGGAAATCTTACGACGGAATTTTACTTCGCTGTCTCTCCAACCGCGAAGCTCAAAAGGTACTCAAAGAAGCTCATGCTTGCATCTGCGGAGCACACCGGCCAGGGCCGAAACTTTGGGATAGAATCCGAAGAATGGGTTATTACTGGCCCAAGATGATGACAAAAGCGGTTAACTACGCCAAGAAGTGTAGGGCCTGCCAAATACATGCAGACTTTATACATCAAGCTCCAAAGTATCTTCACCCAACGGCTACGTCATGGCCGTTTGAACAATGGGGTATGGACATCGTAGGGCCAATTTCTCCGCCATCAACAAGAGGACACACCGGTTCATTTTAGCCATAACTGATTACTTTTCGAAATGGACTGAGGCCATTTCCCTATCCAAAGTAAAATCGTCAGATGTTATCAAATTCATCAAGCACCATGTGCTTTATTGCTTCGGGGTACCCAGAAGAATAATTCATGACAATGGACCCCAGTTTGTGAGCCAAGTGTATTCTAAATTCTGCAACAAGTACAGGATCGAGGATGTAGCTTCATCGCCATATTACCCTGCAGCTAATGGTCTAGCAGAAACTTTCAATAAGACCATTGTAAAACTTCTTAAAAAGTTTGTGTCATCCAATCAAAGGGACTGGGACGAAAAGCTCGGAGAATGCCTGTGGGCGTATCACACCACATTCCGAACTCCCACTAATGCCACGCCCTTCTCTTTGGTATATGGGTCAGAAGTAGTCTTGCCTTTGGAAATCCAAATCCCGTCATTACGAGTTGCATTGAGAAGAAAGACATCAACAAAGGCTCCAAGAATTAGAAGTTTTGGATGATAAGCGCTTAGAAGCTCAACAGAATATCGAGCTATATCAGGCGCGGATCTCCAGAACCTTTAACAAAAAGACTAAGCGAAGAACTTTCAAGAAAGGTGATCTGGTCTTGTCAGTCAGAAGACCGATCATAACTAGCCAAAAGCCTAGAGGAAAGTTCCAGCCAAAGTGGGAGGAATGTTTTGTCATTGATACTGTCTATTCCAACGGCGCATATTGGTTGGCGAAGTCGAATGGTGATAAGATTATGGTGCCACTTAATGGTAAATTCTTGAAAAAGTATACTCTTAGTGAAATTACAGAACATCAGTTATAATACGGCCTGGGTAGTTCTATGCAAATTATGAACAAAAAGTTTCTCTGCAATTAGAGGTTCATTAATGAAGATTCTTGATTCCAGACTAAAAATCTTTAGGTCGTGAATCACATTTCCCCTCTTCCAAAATTGGCCAAGTTAAATAATACCTTTGGCGAATCAGATTTTCGTTGCCAAGTTAAATAATACCTTTGGCGAACCAGATTTTCTTTCTATCAAATTTGCCAAGTTAAATAATATCTCTGGCGAACCAGATTTTCTTTCAACCAGATTTTGTTTCTATCAAATTTGCCAAGTTAAATAATACCTCTGGCGAACTAGATTTTCTTTCTATAAAATTTGCCAAGTAAAATAATTCCTCTGGTGAACCAGATTTTCTTTCTATCAAATTTGCCAAGTTAAATAATACCTCTGGTGAACCAGATTTTCATTCTATCGAATTTGCCAAGTAAAATAATACCTCTGGCGAACCAGATTTTCTTTTTACCAAATTTTCCAAGTTAAATAATACCTCTGGCGAACCAGATTTTCTTTCTATCAAATTTGCCGAGCAAAAAAAACACCTTTGGCAAACCAAACTTGTCAACAAGAAGTTCTTTCATTCACAGTAATTTCGGGTATTTAGAAAAATGTGATTCATTTTGAGATTGTCAAGTTAACAGTTAACTCTGATAATCCATATCAGAATCATCCTTCAGACACTCTTAGTTACGTAAAAAGAAAAAGAACTTCTTTATTCATCATCAGAGCAAAATTACAGAGAATTCTCTAAGTGTTGTACAGTCAACAAGAGTGGATACAAATCACCGATAAAAAAAAACGAGAGAGGAAAGTTGCTTCTGTAACCGTCTCTTTCAGCATGGTTCAGATCAAAAAGTTTGCTCCCGCAGACTCTTCTTCTGGAATGACAAACTTGCTTCTGTAACCGTCTCTTTCAGCATGGTTTAGATAAAAAGTTTGCTCCCACGGACTCTTCTTCTGGAATTACAGACTTGCTTCTGTAGCCTTCTATTTTGGGCATGGCTCGGATCAAAAAGTTTGCTCCATGGCCTCCACTTCCAATTTGCTCTTGTAGCCTCCTCTTTAAGGACGGCTTAAAGGCACAATCTTGTTTCTTCTTTCGACCATAATCAGAGACCTCCTGGTTGGTTCCCCCAGTGATGATGCAGTGACTTGATTAGTTCAAAACTGGCATACCAAGTGCACACCCCAGATTTACAACATGATGGGCTGCACAAATTCAAGGTCCTGATCATTAGTACCCCAACCTTGTGGAGTACTAGGAAAGAAAAAAATAATACCCCAGACCCGAAATCTTTTCTCTCATGAAAAATACATGAGACCTTCCAAACCCCTTGAGGTATTTGAAGCAATTACGAGCCCATCGGGTCTGAGTCATTGTTAAGGAGAATGACTAGGTTATCTCCTATAGCCAAGTTACCTGTTTTAAAAAAAAGAGGGGAAGAAAAAGAAGGAAGAGGAGGATATGATCAGAAGAAGAGTTTTGCCTTAATTAAGGAAAATGACTACGGTCAGAAGAACTTTTTAGGTGGAACACCATGCTGGATTGATGCACTCTGGAGGTCTTGTAACATGCCAACTCTTATCCATCACTTCGTTTGGAGAAGAAGAAAATATGGCTGCACTAGATCGGCTACAAAAGAAAGGAAGAGAAGAGAGTCGGGAAGAAATTTTCTTACGGCTGAATGATCTTCCATTGAAGAGATCATGTGTCTTATATAGATGGCCTGGTGGCCGTAATCTTCAGTTTAGAAGAGATAAAACCGAAATTTTCGATCAAGATTTTCAGTTCAGATCTCAACAAGAAGTTAAATAATACCTCTGGCGAACCAGATTTTCTTTCTATCAAATTTGCTGAGCAAAAAAAACACCTTTGGCAAACCAAACTTGTCAACAAGAAGTTCTTTCATTCACAGTAATTTCGGGTATTTAGAAAAATGTGATTCATTTTGAGATTGTCAAGTTAACAGTTACCTCTGATAATCCATATCAGAATCATCCTTCAGACACTCTTAGTTACGTAAAAAGAAAAAGAACTTCTTTATTCATCATCAGAGCAAAATTACAGAGAATTCTCTAAGTGTTGTACGGTCAACAAGAGTGGATACAAATCACCGATAAAAAAAAACGAGAGAGGAAAGTTGCTTCTGTAACCGTCTCTTTCAGCATGGTTCAGATCAAAAAGTTTGCTCCCGCAGACTCTTCTTCTGGAATGACAAACTTGCTTCTGTAACCGTCTCTTTCAGCATGGTTTAGATAAAAAGTTTGCTCCCACAGGCTCTTCTTCTGGAATCACAGACTTGCTTCTGTAGCCTTCTCTTTTGGGCATGGCTCGGATCAAAAAGTTTGCTCCATGGCCTCCACTTCCAATTTGCTCTTGTAGCCTCCTCTTTAAGGACGGCTTAAAGGCACAATCTTGTTTCTTCTTTCCGACCATAATCAGAGACCTCCTGGTTGGTTCCCCCAGTGATGATGCCAGTGACTTGATTAGTTCAAAACTGGCATACCAAGTGCACACCCCAGATTTACAACATGATGGGCTGCACAAATTCAAGGTCCTGATCATTAGTACCCCAACCTTGTGGAGTACTAGGAAAGAAAAAAACAATACCCCAGACCCGAAATCTTTTCTCTCATGAAAAATACATGAGACCTTCCAAACCCCTTGAGGTATTTGAAGCAATTACGAGCCCATCGGGTCTGAGTCATTGTTAAGGAGAATGACTAGGTTATCTCCTATAGCCAAGTTACCTGTTTTAAAAAAAAGAGGGGAAGAAAAAGAAGGAAGAGGAGGATATGATCAGAAGAAGAGTTTTGCCTTAATTAAGGAAAATGACTACGGTCAGAAGAACTTTTTAGGTGGAACACCACGCTGGATTGATGCACTCTGGAGGTCTTGTAACATGCCAACTCTTATCCATCACTTCGTTTGGAGAAGAAGAAAATATGGCTGCACTAGATCGGCTACAAAAGAAAGGAAGAGAAGAGAGTCGGGAAGAAATTTTCTTACGGCTGAATGATCTTCCATTGAAGAGATCATGTGTCTTATATAGATGGCCTGGTGGCCGTAATCTTCAGTTTAGAAGAGATAAAACCGAAATTTTCGATCAAGATTTTCAGTTCAGATCTCAACAAAATTTATTACTGTTGCATGGGACGTTTAGATATCGCAGCCCGAAAATCTCGTCATTAATAGAGACATGCAACGCTTGGGATTCCACGCCAGACGGCTTTGTCTCAAGGCTCGCAGAAATCTCTACAAATTCCGAAGAATTTTGAGTCATTGCATAAAGTTTCTAGGCGCAATACCGCGAACCTGAAAATTGCAGTCCGCGAGAGCCAAGATCGCGAATTTAGCATGAATCCGCGAATTTCCGGGCGGAACAGCGCAAGCCAAAAGCTCGCAATTCTTGGAAGTTAGGATCGTGCATTTACTATGGGTTTAGTTAACTCGCGAACCTCCAAATGTGAAGTCGCAAACCTGACAAAGATCCATGGAAGTCACGTGACAGATACACGGATACCAGAATTTTATAGAGAATTGCAAATTTCAGAAGCGAGAGGACGAGTTTATTGCAAGTCTTCGAAAACAAATGCTAAGGTTATGCCTTAGAAATACAAAACCAAGTTTAAGTTCTCGACATAAGCAAGGAATCATACTATGCACAACAAATGTCAGGGGACTGTTACAAAAGAAGGAACAACAAAAGAATAAAAAAATATGCATATACAAGTTTCAACAACTCAATGATTCAAGTGGGCTTTTATTTTCTTCTCTGCACCGTCAATATCTTGCTGAAGGATCTCATAAGTTTGAACAGTGGCTTGACGATGCAATTCCTCGTCACTGGCAATAAAGATCTGCGCTGCAGCAGCCTCCAGCGTATCCAATTAAACTTGTATCGCCTGGAGATCTCTGGTTGTATTGTCCCGCTGGCGCGATAAGTTGGCGAGGTTCCTCATTGATTCATCGCGCTCCTTGATGATTTTGGCCAGGAAAGCTTGAGCCTTGGCGATGGTCTCTTGAGTCCTAATAATAGCTTGGTCATAGTCTTTGACAATTGAAGCAGCGGCTTCCACTTGAAGAACTAGAGACTCACGGTCTGATTGACCCTTTTCTAAAGAGGCTCTGCAAGCATTTGCCTTCTCCTGAGTCTCCTTCTGGAACTTAAGTTGTTCCTTTTTCAGCTTCTGGAAAATAATTTTCACTGCCTCAGATTTATCAGCACTTCTGGCTTTTGACAGGAATTCAGCATGCTTTTGAAGCTGAATTATCATAAGCATAAAAGGAGCAGCTTTATCCTCTCCACCAATGCTGATAATACCAGTTAAGTAAATATTAAGAACTTTGGCAAGTGAAGCAAAGAAAGCCCCCTTCAGTATTTTATTAACATAGCGGTCCAAGAATTGAAGGAAAGTCTCCACTGTGTCCTTCAATAGATCAATCTCAAGCATGTCAATCTCTGCATGAGAAAGATTGACACTGGCTGAGGCTGAGGCGGTTTGATCCGCGCCCTGTTGTATAGGGGCAACCAAGCTAGTATCCGGAAGAACGGAACTTCTGGAGACTTCAGCAGAGCTATCAATTACAGCCTCTTGAACCATAACATCAGTCGGAACAGCTGTAGCCAAAACCATGGACACAGTAGTTTCAAGGATCACTGTTTCCATAGTATCAACGACAGAAGTAGCAACTTCGATCGCCTCATCAGTATCAGCTCCCACGATGGTGTCATCTGCCAAAGTTACCTTCGCGCCCATGCGTTCCAAATCAGGAGTCAACACTGGAGCTATCAAAAGGAGAAAGTTAATAGTTAAATGATACAATATCATTTGATAATAACATAATTGCTAAAGGAAGAAGATGCAGACCTAAAGATTGGACACTGGATTCCCCAAGTCCGTACACTTCAGGACCAAACACTTCAGGCCCGTATACTTCGGTCTGAATGTCCTCGCTCAAATAGACATACATATCATGGTCTGATGGAGGGGTTGAGGATCGAAAATCATCACTGTCAACATTATAGTCATCCTGACTTCCTGAAGGAGGTGCTGCTTTTGGGGATCTGATGCGCGAGTCTCCCCAAAGATTTGTACTTCGTCGTCTGCAACGGCAGAAGCTGAAGGGCCCTCTTGTATGGCCAGAGAAACATCGACTTTAACAGTGGCCTGACAAATACGGGGGGTCGAACCCTCTTGAGTAACAGGAGCAGGATCACTGCAGATAACAGGTCCTTGACTCTGACGCCTCTTAAGGGAACGGAGGGTTAAAGATGAGCATCTTCATCCTCCTCGGGTTCCTCAACGAGGGATTCAGGAACCAGAAGGGATGTTGCAGTGCCAGTCCCAGATGGGGTGCTCTGTGAATCAATCCCCTGTGGAATAGTAGGCAAGTCACTGAGGCGCCTTAGTCTCTTTTGCTTATGAGAAGATTTCTTGGGAGGAGACTGTGATTGAGGAGAAGTTTTCTCCGATGTCGGATCAGGAGAAGCATCAAGAGAGCCAGCTTGGACTGGTGCATCATTGTCCTCTTCTCTTTGTTCTGATTCATTGGATGCACTGTCTCCCCCGAAATCTTCCATCCCTGCTACTTTGGTGCTGACAGCCTTTTTTCTTCTGATCATACCAAGCTCTGATCTCCTGCAGGCTGGTATGATTTATGTTGAAATTCTGGGAAGCGGAATTAGCATCCGCTAACCACTTACAGAAACTTAAGCTCATACTCGAATTTGGGGTCTTGAGTCGAAGATTAAATCTGGCCAGAGTTCCACCTGCGACGAAGTGAAACCAAGCTCGAGCTCCCTTAAGAGCATTCCCAACAAAACTTATCTCTCTGTTGGGATTACCAACGTAAAGCTGATCATACCCAAACTGTCGATCGAAACGACTCGGGTAGTAAGGCTCTATGTAGCAATGGTTCCCCAAACGAAGAACCAGTGTCCTGGACGGATGTTTATCAACCACCAGAAGCACTCCGAGGACAGAACAGTAAATTTATCGGCACCAGCAGTATCTGCGATTTCCTCCCCATACCCGACATTTGGGAAGTACGAAAAATATCTGAACAATTCAAAAGTCGAGAAATGACGAAGGGTCTTGCAGATCACTGCCATGTAGCCCCCTTTCCCTTGTGACATATCATAGTGCTACACTTTGGGAGCACTTAAGTCAATCTGCGAATCTGCAGGACTCATCAAAGTGGGGCAATGTAGGACCAGCCAAGCCATCAAATAAGTATAAGGGAGTTCTACACGTGGATTAGGAGTCTTAATGACCAGATCTCCCTTCTTCCTTTGCTCCTTCTTCACATTGCAAAATTTGTTAGATAATCTCCTCAGTCCAATTTGGATGCTGCAAACTATCGCGGGCAATAAACTGAGCCGCCTACCAAATGCTAGTAGTACGGCTGGGTATACGGCCCTAATAGGTATGTTTTCCTGCAAAGGAAAAACACACTTCTTCAGCCATGCCATCAAATAGCCCGCCAAGAAGGCAAGATCAGACGAAGGCTGGAGGGCCTGATAGTGAAAACTTTCAAAGGACTTCCAGCCTCGAAGACGTCCTCGTCAGATTTAGTGACATAAGCATCTGTCCCGAAACTGGTGATTCTTCTCTCAACTTCCTTTTCAGAAACCGGAGGAAGGCAAGTAAAGTTCGGATTACTCCTAGAGAAATTGGACAGAAGATACTGGAGCCACTTCTTTGGCTTCAAACTGTGGGTGCCGGATGTATGGGTGCAAATATGATAATGGCAGAGCAACTCCCAGTAAGTATTATAAATCAGAGGGTCTCGGGTTTTCAGCAGATAGAGTTCTTCCCCAGTAGGGACATACTCTTCATACGGGATGTCTCCCATGTGTAAGCCCGAAATTTCATACATTTCATGGGGAGCAAAACCTAACTCACCACGAGGGCTAAAGACTGTACAAGTATCAGGATTGTACAATTTCAGTGAAGCAAAAAAATAAAATATATTAGCAGGAATACCATGCTAAACAGCCCTGATAGCACGGTGTAACCCCGCATAATGAAACTGATCTCTGAAGGTTTTCAAGAAGAAATCAGTCAAGACTGCCCACTCTTTTTTTGAAAAGCAGTAAACCCAACCAGAGGGACGAAAATCCTGAACAGGAAACTCTCCTTGTACGTTGGTGAATCGGTGCAGGAAAGTTTGTGCGATTATGGAAACTTCGCCTCTGGGGAGGTCATGTTTAAGCAGTCCCGGAAGCAATCTGCAAAAGTGTTTTCCAGTACTATGAGGAAAAACACCTTGAGCATTGAAACCCCCCAATAAGATGCCGTCTTGCAGCTTGTTTATGAGCCAGTCCATTCGTCTGGGCACAGAGTGGGATTGAAAGAATAAGAACGGATATGACCTCTCCATATTGGGGAGAAACAAGTAGCGACCTTCAACTTGACGAAGCCACTTGTAATCCCCATCTTCCAAACCGCTATCGGGTTCCGAAATATGGTCCCCAAATAGAAATGTGGGTTTGCACAGCAGAGACCAATCATCTCCTTCAAAAGGTGCATTATTGATCAGTTCTCGTAACGTTGAGCGAGAAGGATGGAGGATTTTGCTTTCTCTTTCTTGGATATCTGGTGCAGTACAATGTGGAAAGACATGACCAAATCTGAACTCTTTCTTCCCATCATAGCCATCCAAGTATCCGAAATAATGATCCTTAGGCCAAGGATTCAAGGCATAATCGACTGCAAAAGACATTCAGATTCAAGATAAGGAAAAAAACGATGAGAAAAGGACTGCCTTTCGAAAGTTTTTTTTTTACCTCCAATTAAGGGTTCCTGCCGAACCACTATTAAAGTAGAGGTTGCTTGAGGATCTTGACGACCACTGGCAGCAGCATCGTAGGAAGAAGCTTTCATCGGTATCTTTTGCAGATTGAGAAAATCCTTCGAAACGAAAGCTATAGGGGAGTGAAGACGAGAAGTCTGAGAAGCTCTAACGAACAACTCAGATTTCAAATTTCTTGAGATAAGAGTAGCCTCTCTCATAAAGTGGAGATTATATAGCAGATGATTTGACAGCCGAGATCTCAGGACAGACGAGATATCAGGTCCGAATCTCATGGGTACCTTTTCATTTAATGTGGCTTAGAGAACGTCTCAATTCTTACGCCGTAAAAAGCAACCGCCTTCCGGCCTTTCCGTAACCAAAAAGTGAAAGCTCGCGTCCCTAATACAGATTCGCGATCATTCGAAAATTCCAGTTTGCGACCCTAACACAGAGTTGTTTTTTACTCCAAAATGAAGGCTCGCGCCTCTAATACAGAGACGTGTCCCTTCTGAAACGAAAGTTCGCGACCCTAACACAGAGTCGTTTTCTACCTCAAAATGAAGGCTCGCGCCCCTAATACAGAGACGTCTCCCTTCCGAAGCGAAAGTTCGCGACCCTAACGCAGAGTCGTTTTCTACTCCAAAATGAAGGCTCGTACCCCTAATACAGAGACGTGTCCCTTCCAAAGCAAAAGTTTACAATCCTAACACAAAGTCGTCTTCTTCTTCACAATACAAATCTGCGACCCTAACACAGAGTGGTATGTTCCAAGAATTGCAAAATGAGGCACAACACAGAGTCACATTTTCCTTCAGAAGCAGCAGTGGCACTAATACAGAGTCACAGATTTCTGCAAATGCAATGGAGATTCTAATACAGAATATTATATCCAAAGTATTACAAAACTCCTCAAGGAATCATGAGAGTTTTGGAAACTTTGGAGGGGGTTTTGTCGGCGGAAAATACTGGAAAGCAAAGTAGATCCACGGATTCAAAGTTAGAAGTCCGCGACTCAGTAGATCCGCAAACCTAAAGATTGAGATTCGCGACCCAGTAGCGACAGAACAGGTTCGCGAATCTAAAATTAAGATTCGCGACACTACCCTTAGCTTTCGGGTAGGGGTTTTAATACAAAAGTCACCCGACCCGAATAGAAGAATTGCCACCTCAGATCGTGGGGCTAACTGCCAAACGAATGTAGCGGCGTTACTTCGATCGTGGGAGCAACTGCTTAACGAATATGACGGAACTTCTCGAGTAGTGGGAGCTAACGGTCGAGCAAATATGGCGGGACGTTACTCTAAAACCCCTATAAAAGGCGGGGGAGCAAAAGAGACACACACGGAGACGGAGGAAGACAGGCGGATATCATCTCCTAAGATTGACCCCTTGTGATCAAGAGTCGAGAGCCTTTCTTTTTCCTTTAGTCAACTGAGAGAGATTGTACAGAGTGTCAACGAAGAGCAGGATCGTCCTCCATAGCTACTTAGGAATCCAGTCTTAAACAAAGAGGAAAAGCAATCTTCCTCATCTTCTGTAAACGAAAAACCATTGGATTGTAATCTTTTATTGAAAAGACTTCGATATAAAGAGCATTGCAATTTTTATGCCGAACAACAACCTGTTGAAGCTATTTGATAAAGCTCCTCGGATTGTACACTAGAATTATAAGAACCACACAAAGATACAAAGATAAGAGTAAATAGTATCATGGTGATCTCTAGCAGATAAAGAAGAATTCGCTGTATAGATCCTGTAATCAATACTTTTACTTCTAGTTACTTTGGGTTGTATACTAGATGTTGGATTTATTATTGTTGTGGAAATGGTATTTCCTGAAGCTACGAATTGCTAGATAGGTAAAGAAATTTTTGGCTTTAAGGATTTTATAAATAAATGCATATTGTTGTCATATTTTATATGTCTAATACCCTCCAATGTTAGTTGGATAACCTTTCCATTACCAACTTTGTATAATTTACTGAAAAAACTAGAGTCCCTCCAATTGGGGAGAATTGGAACAGAAGCCCAAGAAGAATTCTTCCTTAAGCTAGAAGGAGGAGGCAAAGACATGGAATCCGAGTTAGATCCAGAACAGTTAGCCAGCCTAGAGATTAGAGAATAAAAGCGTGATGGACCATACCATGTGAAGCCATGTGAAACAACATCCACTCACCAGAGTCTCACTCATCTAGAGGACAATTATTGAAGAAAGTGGACCATCTGACTCTTCGCCCACTCACACCGACAAAGACAACTGGAGAAAAGCTTCAAAAGCGGTTAAGCAACTTTTGAATAGCATGATGATGCTCAATTTGGCCCTTATATACTTACCAAGGAATTCTATTTCCTTTTTACATAATTCTATTTTTTTCGGATAGAGGATTATTCCATTGTCTAGCAGTAAATTTATTACTATTAATAAATGTTGTTTATGTTCTTCCATTGAATTGGAAAAAACAAGAATATCATCCATATAAACTACCGTAAATTGTAGACTTCCAAATATGGAATTCATTCATTTTTAAAATATTTGTGGGGTATTTTTTAGACCAAAAGGCATCACTTTCCATTCGTAATGCTCTTAAGGGCAGGTGTATGGTATTAGCTCAATGGAGTTTCTATCAGCAAGTTTTATTTGTCAAAATTCCGATTTGGCGTCAAACTTACTATAATATTTTGCTCCTTGTATTTGCTTAATTAATTGTTCTACTGATGGTACGAAATAGCCATCAAACTTCGCACAACTATTAAGCTTTCTGTAATTTATGACCACTCTAACTTTTCCTCTTTTTAGTTCTCCATGGTTTCTTACCAGAAATGCTGGAGACGAATGAGGGCTAGAACTTTTTTGGATTAAATATAATTTTAAAAGCTCTTTCATCTGTACAACCAATTCTTCTTTATCTGTTAGAGATACCATGATACTATTTACTCTTATCTTTGTATCTTTGTGTGGTTCTAATAATTCTAATGTACAATACCGAGGAGCTTTGTCAAATAGCTTCAACGGGTTGTTACTATATAAGGGTTCTAACATATTGTGAACCGTTCTTTTGAATTCATTATGTATAGGTATGTTATAGGTATAATATTGATTTTCTTACAATGCCTCCCATAGAGAGAAGGGTCTCAATTTATAGATTGGAGCCGAACTTCAAAAAATCTCAATACAACTTAATAAAAGATAAAATTTTCTAAATACCCGACCGGGTACATTGTGTGCCCCATCGTCATCGTGCTAATCTGAAGAATCTTTCTTTTTCAAAAGTTGCTTAACCTTTTTTTAAGCTTTTCTCCAACTGTCTTTGTCGATGTAAGTGGAAGAGTCAGATGGTCCACTTTCTTCAATAATTGTTCTCTAGATGAGTGAGAATCTAGTGAGTGGATGTTGTTTCACATGGTATGGTCCACCACGCTTTTATTCTCCAATCTCCAGGCTGGCTAACCATTCTAGATCTAACTCGGATTCCATGTCTTTGCCTCCACCTTTTAGCTTAAGGAAGAATTCTTCTTGTGCTTCTGTTTCAATTCTCCCCAATTGGAGGGACACTAGAAACTTCGTCACTTTGTTGATCCGTTCTTCTGATGGTTCAAAAGCGGACATGTAGTCTAGCAACAGGATGGTCCTCCCTTCTGCTATTGAGTGTGCCCCTATGGCTACTTTCGTCTAAGCCATGTGGAAGAATTCCTTAGCAGCAAGTTGTGCTTCTTTCTGTGTGACAAAGTCATTTTCGGAGAACTTTGTATATTCTTGATTTGGTAGTTCTACTACTGGGTGAAGTTCCCATAGTTGAACGGAAGAGTATAGTCTAACATAATTACGCTATTCCCATACACTCCATATTTTATACATGAAGTTGGTTTGAAATCTGGTAGAGTATTATTCTACCTTGTTGCTGCAGAGATCCGGGATGAAATCTTTATATTCTTCAGGGTGCCTGGTGCAGATGTATACTTCATGACAAATCGCAAGTCTAATCTATCATTGATACTTGGGAATTTCTTTGAAACATGCCTAAAGTCTGGGTCTTCCGAACTGGTTTAGGATAAAGTCTCTCTTTATTGAAATAAGAGTCGATATCCGTGGCTTCTATATTTTTGAAGAAAGCCACCAACTGGCTGTCTTCTAATAAATTTTGATGGTTAAGAGTGATCATCTGTCTGTTATTTCTGCATCCATCTGATTCACTCTTCATTTTGAATTTTGTAGAGTTTTAGAATTTCTAGGAAATCTGAAATCCTTAAACTCACCATATCTGTTGTTTCCACGTGGGAAAATATTTGTCTTAACTTTTCTGGTCCACTGATGCACCAGTAAAAAGTTCTTGCTCTCTTTTATGTAGAGCTTCTGATCCTGTGGTTGTTGAGTATTGGCAAAGCTATTTTAACAATTCCTCTGCCTTTGCTTGTTTACTTTTGGTTTCTCTTAGTTTAGCCTTTTCTCTTAGAATTATCTGTTATACTTGGCTTAACCAAAAGTTTGAGTCATTAGACTGTAAGGCTTAGAAGCAGCTATTGAATCTATTATAGCATTCTTCATCTTCTTTTTTCAAATTAGTGTTATACCAATGTTTTACCACAGTTGTGGCAAAAGCATTTGGTATTCTTCTTGGTCCTGTAGGACTTTGACTCTGTAGAGTCCCTTTTTGCTTCTGTAGAAGCAGCCAGTAGGCTAATAGTGACATTTTCTGTAGGGAATGTCTTTACCTCTTTAGAGAGATTTGCCTTAGTAGAGGACATTTCTGCTAATGTCTCAGCAATCTTCTTCTCTTTCTTGGAAGATATTGTCTGCCATGCAGATTGGCGCTTCATGTCATTCGGTAATCTTTTGTTTTTTTTCGTTTATATCTTAATTCATCACTTCGGCCTGGTCAAAGAATCAACAACAAGATTAGTATAACATGGAATATATTTAACATTATAATTAAAAATTTCTAGATAAACTGCAAAACAAACTTGTCTAAGGTTTTCTTCAGGATTATTAATTATCTTTTTCTTAAGAAATTGCGCCACAGATTTGTTATCTGTCTCTATGAAAAAATTTCTATGTAATTAGTATATGTGTAAGGATTTAATAGCTAATTTGATAGCTAATAATTTTTTATCATATGTAGAATATTTATATTATACTTAAGAAAATTATCCTGATGTATAAGCTATTATCTCCTTTTTTGGGCTATTAAAACTCCTACCCAAAACTATTCTGAAGCATAAGTTTGGAGAGTTATTAGCTCAGGTTCAGAAAGAAAATATAATATCTTTTGGTCTATTACCAAAGATTTTATATTTTCAATTTCTTTTTCTTCTTCTTCTATCATAGTTATTGGAATTTTATCAGTATTCTATTTTCTTGGTTGTTCACCCGTGTCTGGTTTATATTTACTTTGCTATATAGTTAATCTTTCTCAAGATATTTAACTTTTTAAGAGAGATTAGGAATGAATTTCCTTCCATAATTTAAAATTCCTAAAAAAACTTTGCAGTCTTTAAGGGTTTTAAATGTAGAAGGATTTTCATTTATTTTCGTATAAATATGTTGTTGTAGCTCAATTTGGCCGTTTCTTATATATTTTTCAAGGAATTCTATTTCCTTTTTACATACTTTTATTTTTCTCGGACTGAGGATTATTCCATTGTCCAATATTAAATTCATTACTGTTAATAAATATTGTTTATGTTTTTCCATTAAATTAGAAAAAACCAAAATATCATCAATATAAACTACTGTAAATTGTAGGTGTCCAAATTTGAAATTCATCCATTCTTAAAATATTTGTGGGGCATTCTTTAGACAAAAAGGCATCACTTTCCAATCGCAATGCCCTTGAGAGCAACTGAACGTTGTTAGCTCAATGGAGTTTCTATCAGCAAGTTTTATTTGCCAAAATCCCGATTTAGCATCAAACTTACTGTAATATTTTGCTCTTTTTATTTGCTTAATTAATTGTTCTGCTGATGGTATGAAATAGCCATCAAACTTCATACAACTATTATGCTTTCTATAATATATAACCATTCTAACTTTTTCTCTTTTTAGTTCTCCATGGTTTCTTATCAGAAATGCTGGAGATGAGTGAGGCTAGTACATTTTTGGATTAAATCTAATTATAAAAGCTCTTTTATCTGTATAGCAAATTCTTCTTTATCTACTGGAGATACCATGATACTATTTACTGTTATCTTTGTATCTTTGTTTGGTTCTAATAATTCTAGTGTACAATACCGAGGAGATTTGTCAAATAGCTTCAACAGGTTGTCACTATATAATGGTTCTAACATATTATGAACCGTTCTTTTGAATCCATTATGTATAGGTATGTTATAGGTATAATATTAATTTTATTACAATGCCTCCCATAGAGAGGAGGGTCTCCATTTATAGATTGGAGCCGGACTTCAAAAAATTTCAATACAACTTAATAAAAGATAAATTTTTCTAAATGCCGGACTGGGTACACTGTGTGACCCATCATCATCGTGCTAATCAGAAGAATATTTCTTTTTGAAAAGTTGCTTTATCTCTTTTGAAGCTTTTCTCCAGTTTTCTTTGTCGGTGTGAGTGGACGAAGAGTTAGATGGTCTACATTCTTCAATAGTTGTCCTCTAGATGAGTGAGAATCTGGTGAGTGGATATTGTTCCACATGGTTTCACATGGCATAGTCCACCATGCTTTTATTCTCCAATCTCCGGGCTGGCTAACTATTCTGGATCTAACTCGGATTCCATGTCTTCGCCTCCTCCTCCTTCTAGCTTAAGGAAGAATTCTTCTTGGGCTTCTGTTCCAATTCTCCCTAATTGGAGGGACTCTAGAAACTTCGTCACTTTGTTGATCTGCTCTTCTGATGGTTCAAAAGCGGACATGTAGTCTAGCAACAGGATGGTCCTCCCTTCTGCTATTGAGTGTGCCCCTATGGTTGCTTTCTTGTAAGCCATGTGGAAGAATTCCTTAACAACAAGTTGTGTTTCCTTTTGTGTGACAAAGTTCTTTTTGGAGAACTTTATATATTCTTGATTTGGTACTTCTACTACTGGGTGAAGTTTCCATAGTTGAACGGAAGAGCATAGTCTGACATAATTATGCTCTCCAGATTTTAAACATGAAGTTGGTTTGGAATCTGGTAGAGTATTCTTCTACCTTGTTACTGCATAGATTTGGGATGAAACCCTTATATTCTCCAGGGTGCCTAGTGTTGATGTATACTTCATGATAAATCCCAAGTCTGAATTGTCATTGATACTTAGGAATTTCATTGAAACATGCCTGAAGTCTGGGTCTTCCGAACTGGTTTAGGATAAGTTTCCCTTTGCTGAAATAAGAGGTGATATCTGTGGCTTCTATATTAATGAAGAAAACCACCAACTGGCTGTCTTCTAATAAATTTTGCTTGTTAAGAGTGATCATCTGTTGGACTGTTATTTCTGCATCCATTTTATTCACTCTTTCATTTTGAATTTTGTAAAGTTTTAGAATTTCTAGTAAATCTGAAATCCTTAAACTAATCATATATGTTGTTTCCAGACGGGAAAGTATTTGTCTTAACTTTTTCTAGTCCTCTTATGTACCAGTAAAAAGTTCTTGCTCTCTTTTATGTAGAGCTTCTGATCATATGGTTGTTGATCATTGGCAAAGCCGTTTCAACAATTCCTCTGCCTTCGCTTGTTTACTTTTGGTTTCTCTCAGTTCAGCCTTTTATCGTAGAATTATCTGTTCTACTTAAATTAGCCAAAAGTTTGAGGCCTTTTAGTAATTAGACTGTAAGGCTCGGTAACAGCTATTGATTCTGTTATAGCATTCTTTATCTTTTTTTTCAAATTAGTGTTATACCAATCTTTTACCATAATTGTAGCAAATGACTTTTTTGGTATTCTTCTTGGTCCTGTAGGACTTTGATTTTGTAGAGTCTCTTTTGCTTCTATAGAAGCAGCTGGTAGGCTAATGGTGACATTTTCCATAGGGAATGCCTTTCTCTCTTTAGAGAGATTTGCCTCAGTAGAGGACTTTCTGCTGATGTCTCAGCAATCTTTTACCCTTTCTTGGCAGATATTGTCTGCTATGCTGACTGGCGCTTCATGTCATTGGCTAATCTTTTGATTTTTTTTTATTTATATCTTCATTCATCAATTTGGCCTAGTCAAAGAATCAGCAATAAGATTAGTATAACATAGAATATATTTAATATCATAATTAAAAATTTCCAAAAAACTGCAAGACGAACTCGTCTAAGGTTTTCTTTAGGATTATTAATTGTCTTTTTCTTAAGAAATTATACCACAGATTTGTTATTTGTCTCTATAATAAAATTTCTATGTAGAATAATTCTTTATCATATGTAGAATATTTATATTGTACTTTAGAAAATCTTCCTGATGTATAAGCTATTATCTTCTTTTCTTGGGCTATTAAAACTCCTGGCCAAAACTGTTCTGAAGCATCAGTTTGGAGAGTTATTAGCTCAGATTCAGAAGGAAATATAATATCTTATGGTCTATTACAAAAGATTTTAATTTTTCAGTTTCTTTTTCTTCTTCTTCTGTGATACTGATTGGAATTTTATCAGTATTCTTTTTCTAAATTGTTCACCCATGTCTTGTTTATATTTACTTTGCTCTATAGTTAATCTTTCTTGAAGATATTTAACCTTTACAAAAAGATTAGGAATGAACTTCCTTCCATAATTTAAAATTCCTAAAAACTTTGCAGTTCTTTAAGGGTTTTAAATGTAGAAAGATATTCTTTTATTTTTGTATAAATATGTTGTTGTAGCTCAATTTGGCCGTTTCTTATATATTTACCAAGGAATTCTATTTCCTTTTTACATAATTCTATTTTTTTTCGGACTGAGGATTATTCCATTGTCCAATAGTAAATTTATTACTGTTAATAAATGTTGTTCATGTTCTTCCATTGAATTGAAAAAAACCAGAATATCATCAATATAAACTACTGTAAATTGTAGACGACCAAATATATAATTCATCCATTTCTTAAATATTTGTGGGGTGTTCTTTAGACCAAAACGCATCACCTTCCATTCGTAATGCCCTTGAGGGCAGCTGAATGCTGTTAGCTCAATGGAGTTTCTATCAGCAAGTTTTATTTGTCAAAATCCCGATTTGGCGTCAAACTTACTATAATACTTTGCTCCTTTTATTTGCTTAATTAATTGTTCTATTGATGGTATGAAATAGCCATCAAACTTTGTAAAACTATTAAGTTTTCTGTAATTTATGACCATTCTAGCTTTTCTCTTTTTAGTTCTCTATGGTTTCTTACCAGAAATGCTGGAGATGAGTGAGGGCTAGAACGTTTTTAGAGTAAATCTAATTATAAAAGCTCTTTTATCTGTACATCAAATTTTTATTTATCTGCTGGAGATACCATGATACTATTTACGCTTATCTTTTCATCTTTGTATTGTTCTAATAATTCTATTGTACAATACTGAGGAGCTTTGTCAAATAGCTTCAACGGATTGTCACTATATAAGGGTTCTATCATATTGTGAACCATTCTTTCGAATTCATTATGTATAGGTATGTTATAGGAATAAACAGTGTCTACTAATTGTATAATATCACCATGCTATGCTGGCGTAAAGTGTGGTAATAATGATGCTGGAATGGGCACACGAGGTACGTGTATACTATCAAACTCAAAATAATATTTATTAAATTGTGAATAGTTTCAGAGATTATTCATACCTATTATGCAATCACTATCAAATTCTTTCGGTAGTAATGTAAATTCAAATATATATTCTTTCTCAATACCATGAATATCTAGTATTGTTACAGGTATTTTTGTTTTATAGGTGACTAGAACTTGTCTACCCATAAAATCATTTAGCATTCCTTTTTTGTCTAAAGAAATCCAATACTGTTGTGGTATAAATGTATTCTGGATCAGACTGGCTTCTGCTCCAGAGTCTAATAATGCATATAACGTAAATTCAGGATACGTAGGAATATGTATTGTTAAGGGTATATATATATGTAATTGAGATTTTCTTTTCAAATTAATCGTATTTATTCTTTCTCCTTTATTCATGAGAAGTTTCCATAGTTAGTCTCACAAAATTTGTATTTTATAGATCTAATATATGTTGTGTTCTTCCCTAAATGGGTTGCTCATCTTCATCTTCTATAGAAATACTATGTCTTGGTATTTCAAGATTTGCAGGAGTTTGTGTGCTCCTGTAATCAATACTTTTACTTCTAGTTACTTTGGGTTGTATACTAGATGTCAGATTTATTATTCTTGTGGAAATGGTATTTTCTGAAACTACGAATTGCTCTATAAGAAAAGCAATTTTTGGCTTTAAGGATTTTATAAATATCTGCATATCGTTGTCATATTTTATATGTCTAATATCCACCAATCTTGGTTGGATAACCTTTCCATTGCCAACTACAAATAATTTAATAAATTGGTTAGGAGTTATGGATTTAAATGTCGAAGTATCATTTAGGACCATACAATGTTCCCATTATATTCCCAATACTTTAGAACCAGGTAAAAGTTCTATACCCTTGAGACTAATGGATAAAGAACAGACTTTGTCTATGTTTTTGTCATCTAGGCTTACACAGAAATGTAGATGTATATTTACTCCAAATATTCTATTAGTCAGATTAGATTTGGTGCCACCCATTAGACTATTTAATGGGTTGTTTATAATGCGCTCATCTAAGCACGCTATCATTATGGGCGTGTCTATACCGGAAATCCAGTTAGTTTGATTTGTATTAATCCAATATGAACATACTTTATTTTTGGATACTTCTTTGTTAGTTTATCTATTTGTTTTTCATTGATGAGCTTTACAGATGTAAAGTCTTTATCTTCCCTTAATTTAATATTACCTTACATTCTTTCGAATACATAAGTACGTTTATTAAGGAATATTGATTTGAATGGTGATGATTTATATACATCTTTTTTATCTATATGTGGGATAACATCTTTTAATGTTTCAAGATCTTCATCTGTAATGATGAATTACTCTCCCATGCTATCTTGAATACTTTCATTTTATATTTCAGAGTTATCTGAAATTGTCTTTATGTATATACTGTATTCGTAATATGTTTCCTTTCCTATAGATGAGGTAGTTTGAGACACTGGGGAACTAGAACTAGGTTCAGTTATGTCCCCTTTTATTAAAGGTAGATCTCCGTATTTTTGTAATACTAACAGACCGATTGGGTCTCCTTGTTCAATTAGTCTCTATCTTCTAGGCTTGTACTTTTTAGTAATATGTATACATTTATCTTTGACATATGTTCTATAATACCATATGTTATAAAGACATTATTTTTTGCATGTTTTGGAATATTATGGATAATTCCATAATATCCAAACGGTATTTGGATAATCAAATCCAGGAGAACTTCAGTAGTTCTATATCTTTTTTAGCCTTAAATTTATTCCAGAATATAATAAATATCCCAGAGAATTTATCCTTTCTTTTTTGGGAAGGATAGTATATATAGTTAATGGTGCAATTTTAATTTGATTATGTCTTATTGATAGTAAGCATATTAATTTTCAAATTTTCGAATTCATAAAGGTCTTCTGATCCTTCTGACTCTTCTAAAAATGAATATATACTTTCTATTTCATAAATTGTTGAATCATCACTTGATATGTCATTTATTGTTCGAATATTGATACCAAATTCATTTGGATCATTTATGACTACTGTTTAAATGTTTAGTGGACATTCATTTGCGAAATGTCCTTCTTGGTTGCATTTGAAGCATTAACAACCTTTCTTAAATTTTATTTTGACAAATTTACGTTTAGCAAAAGATTTATCTTTTTTGTATTTATTTTTGTATTCAGGTTTCTATTTTTTCTTTTTAATCCTGAATTTCTTTTTTTTTTATAGAATGATTTTCCGAATGTTTTCTTTCGACCATATTGTAGTTGGCATCCGAATTGTTGATTGATATCTATGTCATATTTAGGACAGCATAGATTTCCTAATTTTGATCTAAGAATTTGTTTTTTCATATGTTTATTTGCTTTGGTTTATTGACAAACCTCCTTTAATGTTTCCATGCATGCGTTCTTAAAGAAGCCTTTTGCATGTGTTGATTCAGGATTTACTCATGAATATTCTTTTAGTCTTAGCTGATCATATTTGTTTTTTATAAGGCTATCCCATGGATAAGGAATTTTTGAAAAAAATCTTTTAATCCAAAATAACTTTTTCTCTAGTAAGCTTAATTTGAATATACAACCTATGTATGTATTTACAAATTCTTCCAACATACATATGTCAAATAAAAGCAATTTTATTAGTATTTCTTCATAATTATAATCTTCAGACAGGGGTTCCCCTAATATATCTGCGACAAAAAGTTTAATGATGCTATATAAAACCTCCTTTTTGTTAGGAAATTCAGTATCTAGTTTTGCAATAGATTCTGGGTGAAATTTTTCATATTGGGAGAGCCAAGACAAGGCTATCCCTTCCCAATAACTCGTAGCATATAACACGAATTCCGTGTTGGAAATGGTTGATGGTAACAATAATATGGTTCCAACAATATGTTGAATCCAATTTTCAATATATTATCGTAATTTATTATGTGGTGTTTTGTCTATATTGAAGATTAATCCAACTTTATCTTCATAACCCCTTTCTATTATTTTATGCCTTCTTCCTGCTCGGATAATGTGATCGTTTATCAAATTTTCACGGTTTATGAAATTTTGATTAAATCATTTGTCTTCCCGATGCATTTCTACATCTTGAGAAGTCGGATTTTCCAATCCCAGTGCCGGAAGTAATAATGTTGATCCTGATGAGGATCTTCTTTCCATGTTTATATAGAAATAGTTTTCTAATGTATCATAATTATCTTCTTGTTCAGAAGAATGATTGTCTTCCTGTTCGGAAGTATGATTCTGTTCGGATCTGTAATAATTTATGTCTTTCCGTTTGGAAGTATGATCATGCTCGGATCTGTAATAATTTATGTTTTCCTGTTCGGAAGTATGATCCTGTTCGGATCTATAATAATTTATGGATGTAGTATTCTGCTCATAATATTTGTATATCTCTTCGCTAGAGATTTCTCTTGTAAACTCCTTTTCCTGCATAAGAAGAAAATTTTTGTAGACTTGGTAGTCCAATTTGTTAGTCTCTGATTTATTTTTTTTCTTTGGACAATATTTTACCATAAATATTGACCCAAATGACATCTTTATTGTTTTTTTCTTTTTTTGGTGGTACGAGATAGTTATCTAATGTTTTATTTATTTTATTGACTTCAATGAAAAGTCTTTTTAATTGATCACAGATATAATTACTTATACCTGCTTGAATTTTTATTGCATTATTTGAAGGCAAATGCACAATATGGCTGTAGTTGTTCAGTTTGTATGGACAAACATATTTTCGTCCGGTAGGACGTATTCTTTGTCTGTTAGGACATCTAAGTTTTTATCCATATTAATGGATTATGGGGTATGAGGACATGTTGTTATCATATATTTTCCTGTTTTCCTGTTATTTGTTCCTACCGCTTTCTCCGTTTCAACCCTACTCTCTCCAGCTACATGACACCTCCTACCGTGGCTTTCTGGTGGAGTTATGACTTCAAGGACCTGACCCTCCTAGTCTATCCACCACAAGCCTATTCAGAGAGATAAAGCACAGCACTAGTTCGTTTCCTACCCCATGCGTAAGGAGAAGAAGTACAAGCAGAATAGAATTCTAACTTGGAAAATTATGAGAACAACATGCCTCTATTCTAACAATTCATTAGAATAAAACTTACAATGATTGATCGAAGATTGTTGAAACAAAACTAAGGCTCTGATATCAATAAGCGAATACTCAATAATTTATAATTTTTGCTGAATATAGCAGAATAGAGATAATTTTTATATTGATTTTCATTGTGATTATCGGGTAGACTATAAGAAGGGGAAGGACATGTCATTGTCGATGTGTTGTCAAGGAGAGAACCAGCAGGGATTAAATATGTATGCGAGGTCATTACCATCCTAGAACCTGCTTGGTCTACTGACTTGACTAAGAAAAAATATACTTCGAAAAATAAGAGAAATGACAAGCGTTTGATCTACGGAGAGGGGCATAAGAACAGCCCCCCAACTTTCATTTGCTTCGCAAGACGCATTTTTGAGATATAGTGTTCCATACTCTCTCTCTCTCCCTCTCTCTCTCTCTCTCTCGTTCCGGGGGCATCGGGCGTCGGCGACCTAGGCTCTGTCTACCAAACCAATATCGACATATCTCTGTTGGGGGCTACGGTATGTCGTTATGCATGTCAGGAAATCCGTCTGAGTTGAAATCCCGACGGCACAGTCCCGTCGCTTGCCACGTAAGTCAAGACAGTTCGAAAGGTCAGGAACAACAAGCTCTCGACGTAGGAACTTGAGAGGCTTTTTCACAATCGTCAGAGAGAGTGAAGGATTGGTCTATTTTTAATCCTTCCCGGGATTAACCTAACCCATCGGTATACCGAGTTCCCCAATAATGTTGCCTCACCCTTTTCCGACGTTTACATACAATGTCTATCCAACAATTCCCGCTACGGTTTAGGTCTTCCTCACTCCGGAAAGAGAAAGATCATCTGAGTATACGAAAATTACCCCTGTTTACCCCTGTATGGTCTCAGTACATCATTCATTAGTCGCATAGACGGTACTCAGTGCGTGCATGGGTGAGACCGAACGACATCACGAGCCACTCATACAGGCCTCCGTCTATGCTGAACGACGTCTTCCATTCTTCTCCCCACCTGAAAAATACCATGGTTGTATCCACTTATCAAATCCACCGTTAAAGAACGTGCGCCTACACCCACTCAGAACGTTGGGCATAGGGTCAAATCAATATAGTTCAATGCTCTACTCTTATAGCAGCGGCTCCCATCCTTCTTTGGTGCGAAAACTGTTGGAGTAGAGCAATGGCATCACATATGACCTGTCATCTCGCAAACCGTTATACTTGCTTACGAATCTCATCTCCACCTTTTCATCTAGGGGGCTCCACCGGATACATGTGGCAGTCGTCACACGCGCGCTCCTAGAAAAAAAATGTTGATGTACAACCTTTCTCACTGGTTATAATCGACGTTGGGAATGGATCATGCATTACAATCGTCAGAATTAATATAGTAACTCTGTCTACCCCCCCTCCCCTTTTTTTTGAGTATTCAAAGGCCTCCTCCAGACCTCCTTCACTACTAAAACGTAGCACTCCTTCACATCTGCTATGGTATCCATAAACTAAAGAAAGAGAGTACGCATGTGGGAGTGGCTCGCTTCGCTTCTTCGACGCCTCGTTTGGTGGAGTAATTGACAATCCTTCCCTTTTGGACCGGTTGTGGGCGAGGAGGGATTCGAATCCCCGACACCATGGTTCGTAGCTACATGCTCTAATCCTCTGAGCTACAGGCTCCACCTTATCTCCACTGGATCTGTTCCCGGAAGTACCCTAAAAAAGGAACCTCTCCTCAGCCATTTCATTTCGTTTTGAGTTAATAAGATGTGTAAGAGCGTTTCTCTCTAAGTGCGTTCCGAGGTGTGAGGGTTTAGAGAAGTGATGTCATAATTCTAATTAGGGTTTTGAATAATACGACCTTAGCATTTTTTATTTTTCTCTTTTT
Source organism: Dracaena cambodiana (assembly GCA_036321105.1). Taxonomy (NCBI): domain Eukaryota; kingdom Viridiplantae; phylum Streptophyta; class Magnoliopsida; order Asparagales; family Asparagaceae; genus Dracaena; species Dracaena cambodiana. The sequence goes on along the minus strand of JAYEPQ010000013.1, from coordinate 12,927,341 downwards.
TATTTTTTAAAAGTAAAATGAGAGGTGTTAAACTTTTTATCATTCTGGCATCGAGCTATTTTTTCGTAGGACCTCCCCTACATTATCGTCACTGCAGTAGAGTTTAACCACCAAGTTTGGAATGGATTGGTATGGTTTCTCTATGCCTAGGACACCAGAATATCGAACCATGAATGAAGAAAGGCAGGAAAGAAAAGCATATTCACTAGTGATTGTGAGGCCCCAATTCTTGACTTGAAGGGACACCAAAGGATTTTGCCCTTCCCCCCCTTCGGATAAATAGGGAAGGGCAGAGCTTTTAGTTTTTTCATGTTGTCAAACAATTGAACAATGAAAATAGATGACGAGTGCCTGATCGAATTGATCAGGTCGTGTAGGAACAAGTTCAAATCTCTCGATCTGTTAGGATGCCTCAGCTGCATACATCACTGCACTTCCACTTGACACCTATTGTAATGATAAATGGCTCGTCTAGCCATGACCTTATCTTGGATTCTCAATACTTCTGTCACTCCTTCCCTGCAGGGGGTAGAGAATCCATCGTTGTCTCGGCTGTGCTACCAGAGGCTTTGGGAAAGTCAGAATAGGAGAGCACTCATTTGGGGGTGGGCTTACTACTCAAATTCTTTCAGCAGTTATCCACTCTGCATTTGTCTACCCAGCATTTACGGTGGATACGATAACTGGTACACCAAAGGTGCGTCCTTCCTGGTCCTCTCGTACTAGGGAAAGGTCCTCTCAATGCTCTGACGCCCGCACCAGATATGGACCGAACTGTCTCACGACATTTTGAATCCAGCTCACATACCTCTTTAATGGGCGAACAACTCAACCCTTGGAACATGCTACAACCCCAGGTGGCGAAGAGCCGATATCGAGGTGCCAAACCTTCCCGTCAATGTGAACTCTTGGGGAAGATCAGCCTGTTATCCCTAAAGTAACTTTTATCTATTGAGCGATGGCCCTTCCACTCGGCACCGTCGGATCACTAAGGCTGACTTTTGTCCCTGCTCGACGAGTGGGTCTTCCAGTCAAGCTCCTTTACACCTTTGCACTCGAGGGCCAATCTCTGTTCGGCCGGAGGAAACCTTGACATGCCTCCGTTATCTTTTGGGAGGCCTATGCTAGATTTCTGGCCTGGAGGCCTGAGGAAACTGTCTACTTGAGACTGTCCCTTGGCCCGTAGGTCCTGACACAATGTTAGAATTCTAGCTCTTCCAGAGTGGTATCTCACTGATGGCTCGGGCCCCCTCATAAGGAGGCCTTCTCCACCTTCCACCTAAGCTGCACAAGAAAGGCCCAAAACCAATCTTAGGGAATAGTGAAGCTTCATTAGGATCTTTCTGTCCAGGTGCAGGTAGTCCGCATATTCACAAATATGTCCATTTCACCTAGCCTATCTCCGAGACAGTGTCCAGATCATTACGCCTTTCGTGCGGGTCAAAACTTACCCGAAAAGGAATTTTGCTATCTTAGGACCGTTATAGTTACAGCCGCCGTTCACCCGGGGTCGGTCATCGGCTCCTCTGTCATCAGGTCACCAACTTCTATCGAACTTCCTGCACTGGGCAGGCGTCAGCCCCCATACATGGTCTTATGACTTTGCAGAGACCTCTGTTTTAGGTAAATAGTCACTCGAGCCTGATCGCTGCGACCCCCGTCTATTAGGAGGCACCCCTTCACCCAAAGTTACGGGGCTATTTTGCCGAGTTCTATCAGAGAGTGTGTCTTGTGCCCCTAGGTATTCTCTGCCTATATACCTGTGTCGATTTTGGGTATAGGTACCCTTTTGTTTAAGGTTGTTCGAGCTTTTTCTGGGAGTATGGCATGGATTACTTCAACGCTGTAGCGCCTCGTACTCGGACATTGGCTCGAGGCATTTCCTCTACCCCTTCTTACCCTGAAAAAACAAGGTCACCTTGCGTCCTTGAACCGATAACAATCTTTCGGCTAACCTAGCCTCCTCCGTCCTGCGGGACTGACAAGGGATAGAACAGGAATATTCACCTGTTGTCCATTGACTACACCTTTCGACTTGGTCGTTAGGCCCTTACTCACCCTCTATGGACGAACCATCATGGAGGAACTTGTCAGGTTTTCGGGGCATTGGATTCTCACCAATGTTTGCATTACTCAAGTCGACATTCTCGCTTCGACTTCGTCCACACCTGCTTGCACAGGCTATTCACTATGACGGCGGAACGCTCCCCTACTAATGCATTTTGACATCCCACATATTCGACAGATCACTTAGTCCCGTTCATCTTCAGCACAAGAGTGCTCGATCAGTGAGCTATTACGCATTCTTTCGTTGAGTGGCTGCTTCTAGGCAAACCTCCTGAATGTCTCTGCACTCCTACCTCCGTTTATCACTGAGCGGTCATTTAGGGGCCATCAGTTGGTGATCCAGACTGTTTCCCTCTTGACGCTGAATTTTATCCCCCATCGTCTCACTGGCTGACTGTCGGCCCCTGTAATTTTGGGGTCATATCGGGAATTCAGAGTTTGCCTTGATTTGGTACTGCTCTTGCGGCCCGCACCGAAATAGTGCTTTACCCCTAGATGTCCAGTTAACTGCTGCGCCTCAAAGCATTTCGGGGAGAACCAGTGGGATCTGGGTTCTAGTGGCATCTCACCCCTAACCATAACTCATCCGCTGATTCTTCAACATCAGTCGGTTCGGACCTCCACGTCAGTTTCACCCGACGCTTCATCCTGGTCATGGATAAATCACCTAGGTTCGGGTCCATAAGCAGTGACAATCTCCTATGAAAACTCGCTTTCGCTACGGCTCCGGTGGGTTCCCTTAACCGACGCCACTGCCTATGAGTCGCCAGCTCATTCTTCAACAAGCACGTGGCCAGAGATCACATTCTCCTCCCACTTTGTTGGGAGCACATGGTTTCATGTTCTATTTCACTCCCTAATGGGGGTTCTTTTCACCTTTCCCTCGCAATTGTTCCCCCTTTGCTACCGGTCACCCAGGAATATTCAGCCATGCGACGGTAGTCCTGACTAATTCACACAGGATTCCACGTTCCCCATGCTACTCGGGTTAGAGCGTAAGTTAGTAATTCTTTCAACTACTGGACTCTCGCCATCTAGGTTGCAGCACTCCATTACTTCGCCTGACAGCACGACGCGTCGTATCGCTCTCCCACAACCTTATTTTCATGGTTTAGGCTGGTCCCATTTTGCTCGCCTCCCCTACGGGAATCGCTTTTTCTTTCTTTTCCTCTGGCTACTCAGATGTTTCAGTTCGCCAGGTTGTCTCTTGCCTGCTCATGGATTTAGCAGCAATTTGAAAGGTTGAACTATTCGGGAATCTCCGGATCTATGCTTATTTTCAACTTCCCATAACATTTTGTCGCTTGCTACGCCCTTCTTCGTCTCTAGGTGCCTAGGTATCCACCGTGACGCCTTTCCTCATTTGAACCTTGCCCTCCATTTCTAGGCTATGCCATCCTGACGGTGCTGCTAAATGGAAGGATGCTCCTTAACTTCCATGAATGAGAAATCCTAGATCGAACTGCCGGAATGGAAAATTTGGGTGTTATCATAGTATCAGCTGATGTTCACAGGCTGGAGATAAGCGGACTCGAACCGCTGACATCCGCCGCAGGGTAAACCAGTGTCTCTCAGGCCTCCCCGGCTGATTCTACCATAGAGGCTGACGATAGACAATAACTCCCCCCTGAACACAGCTTACAACTTTCATCGTACTGTGCTCTCCAAAGAGCAACTCTTCTCAAATTCTCAAAAGGTGCTGAGTTGGAATCCCATTCATTCATTCTGACAGATTCGTCGTCTTGTGGTTCAGGAGAATCCAGCTATAGGAGAACCAGGAATCGAGAACTCTCTCCCTTTTCCCTCTCGACTTTTTGGTCGTCGACAAATGCGTTGCACTCCTTCAAACCGAAGCTAGTAGGTGGTGGGGTGCTGACGGGCCTCCCGGGTTCAATAGCTCTCCGAATTTGCCAAACATTCTTTATTAAAATAAAGTTGAGCTATCGCGTGCGGACGAATGAGATGAAGTTCTTTAATCATTCCAGATAGGAATGTAGAGGAGATTCTTTAGACAAATGTTGTAGTAGTGTGTTTTCCAATAGGATAGGACTTTGCATCGACTTCTAGACCCATATGTGTTTTTGACTTACTCTCGTCATTGTAGGCATATGTTCGAACTCTCATGACAAACTGGTGGAAGCCAGTCGGCGGAATTCCGCCTTCCTTCAGTGCGAGAAAAAACGTTTAGGTTTTATCGATGACTGGTAGCGTAAGCAAAATACATAAAATCCTCACATTTTGAAGTGAATCCTCTTCCTGGTTCATCAACTCTATCTTTTTCGATTTCTTCTACCAGTCCGAAATTCGACAATTGCTTGTTGATCGAGTCAATCGGGACTGACTTTCCGTAGCTTTCCTCACTATGCCAAAGCAATCCTCTTTTCTTGTTCTGTAGTTCACGAGATTGGTTCAGCTTTTCAATCTTTCAAAGGTGGCAGAGACCCTCTTCTCTAAACTATCGAACATGACTGACACTCGAAATCATTGAAATTCCCCTACTCGTCTTTCTTTTAAAGGGAAGGAAGTAAAGGGGAGGAACAAAGCCTTCGTCAACGTCCAAATGGCTGACAGACCTTTTCCCATGTCAGCGCACCCAACTGTATCCACTTCATCCAATGTAAGAGATTCTTCTTATTCTTCCTTGGGTTTCTTCCTCTGTCTCAGGAGATTAATGATTTTTGCATAGGGCCTAAAAGCAGTTATATATAGGTCTGGTGCTTCATCTTGCAAATGAAAGGCTTTTTTAACTGAATCAACCAGGCAGGGCAGGCTGGAGGGGATCAACCCCTTTTGTCGATTCTTCCCCTCCTTTCTAATATCGAGACTCTGACGGCAAAGACTTCTCTTAAAAGAGAAGCTTATGAAGGCCGTCAGAGCACTTTCTGGTAGTAGGAGGGAGAAAGAACAGCTCATCGATAGCTACTGATTCCATTGCCAGATCAACTTTCTGGGGTTCCACTGTAAAGATAGATGAACTAGACTGACAGTAGCTGATGAAGGTGGGCCTAACAGCGCTTGTCGTGGATAACCTGGAATGATCAAGTAGATTGTGCTGCTTGTAAATGATGCGTCGCTTCATGGAATATCGTTCCAGGCAAGGTGGGTCGCGTGGCTACTAGAAGGAGAAGCAGTAAAAGGAGGCTGACTCGCGTTTGTGATATCGACGCTCCTTTTATTATGATACTACTAGAACTAGTTGGTTATACATGGACATGCTTCATATGAGGGGTTGGGACTCATCAGTACGATGAGTTTGATGTGGAGAATGTATAAGAATTCGTCTTTCTTCCGTCACGGTAAAAAAATTGTTCTAGGACTCCTAGTTCCTAGAAAGCATATCATAGAGAAATTTCGTCTCCAACCGTCTGAAGTCAAGCTTATTGTTAGGCTCGACGCTCTGTCTAATCTTCCGACGAACATGGTTCATTCTCTATTCACATAGAAATTCTGTTTTTGAAATCGAAAGTGGTACCCTCATCTTCTTTTAGAAGACTACCTCGATGCTCTCAGTGGAATGATTTAACTATGTTGATCTTTCAGAGAAGGGAGTAGATGACTGTTTCAAACAATGATGGTCTGGGTCCCCCAAAAGAAAGTTTCGATGAAAGGAAAGGGGAGGAATCCTCATATTCAGCAGGGGAGAATCAATTCGCAAGAAACGACAGTTGAGGGGTTTGGGTGAGGGAGAGGAACCAAAATCAAAGAGTAGGGAGTATCCTCAAGGGATAGGGGCCTCGGTAAGAGAATAGTTCTTTTTTAAGGTCCCACTAGTGGTTGTTATCAGAGCTGAAAATAGATCATAAAGAAAGGTGAGTCAAAGTCAGGGAACTTACCGAGGGAAGCAGTGAAGTAAAGAAGGAACTCGAACATGAAGGCACATCGAGACGTTGCTGTAGAATGTCAAACCGGCATATGGCACTAGAAAGTGACACGATTCCAACTTTTGACATGTCAACAACGGTCGTCATACAATCCCTCGTTAGCGGAATGACGTATTGGGTGGAAGAACTAAACTTACGGAATAAAGATTATGGGAGATTCCGAGGGTTCTCAAAACTGGTTTTTGGGGAGGCCGAATAGAAATAGACATTTAACGATCGAAGCCAAGATAGAAAAAAGAGATCCTAAGTGCTTTGGCTACTAGAGATGGAACCAGATGGCACTTTCATCCATGACCCGAGAGTCCCTCTAATATGTCGGCTAGCTTTCTTTGGCAGGTTCACAGTTGAAAGTGGATCAAGCATATCGACGCTTTGACGGCTTCAAAACATAGATAACTTCTCAAAAGAGGGAGAGAGACTGGCGAAGCCCTAAAAGGTACAGTCATCCGACGCGACGATCATTTGAATTCCCACAGTCGGCGAAAAGGTTTTTGGAATTCAACAATTTCAGTGAGCCTGCTGGCCTTGCTTTAAGCAATCCTCGACGAATAGCTCCTATTCTTTCCTCCATTCCACTGCATTCGTCGATGCTGGTAGCCAATCGTGAAGCAGACTTAATCATCTCATCTTTTCGCACTGTCTCATTTGCGAGGTCCTTCTTCTTTTGCTCCAGTTCCTGATGTCGCTTCCTCCTATTGGACAATCAGCTGCGGTATCTTCTCTTTGACGATTTGCGATATAAACCGGGAGCCAATCCAGGCTTGTAGTGCTTCACATCTAGATGCCACCTCTTCGGCCGTAAATTATGAGGCAAGCAGCAGAACGAGGCACTCTGTTGGTTTTCTGAATCGTGTCCATGCATCCTGATCTTGAATCAAAGTAGTGATGATCATCCAAAGATTCTCTCTAGGTATGATCAGAGTCCCGAACCTCTGACATTTCATCGAGGAGGTAGTTGACTACTGGAAGCCCTCGGAGTGAAGAAGGAGGCACCGAACTACCGTTGAAATGTCTTGAAGAGACTGTGGGAGGCCTATCTCTTTGTGTATGGGGGTAGTTCTCGATTATAAGCTAGAACACCTTTTATTGAGTATCGGAATAAAAAGATAGACTGGCAGTGCGATATCTTGAGGAAGAGTCCGAGATGATGATTTGCAGTGACCAAGACTCGTGTGGTGGCTTTGTATCCCAGACTGAGGGTTCGGTTCTCGATACGGGATTAATGTGAGGAAAGGTTTGCCAGGTCTTGCATTGGCATAGGGTTCTCTCTCCTATTCGAGGAAGGAAAAGGCCACCCCATTGTGCGAGTACATACCAAACTGATATGCGGAAACTACCGATATGAGCCGGAACCCTGCTTCCACTATATGGTTGGCAAGCTAGGATTTCTTATCTGTCGGGGGGAAGGGGTTTTGGAGAGTAAAAAGAAAAGATTAGTGAGTATGATCTTCGCGATGACAGTTTCCCTGTTCTTCTCCACTTGTGCATTTCGATAGGTGCGTATCATATCAATGGGCCTTTCGTACCAATAGGTGTATGGGCGATGTATAGGTTTCCAAGTCAATGCTACTCTGCTTTTGCGTAAATTCCTTCCCTCTTTCGTCTAGTTCCTCGAGAATAACCAGAATCGTTTGACGTCGAATGCCGAAACCTGTCGAAAGCAAGGAAGAAGTCAAAGGGAGCTTTTACTTGCGAAAGAAGTAACCTCTCGGGCAAGAGTACGGCTGGCTCCCAGGTTAGATGAAGGGTCTTCCCCATAAGGAGATCTCCGTACTTGAAGGTTAAGATGAAGGAAGGGTTGAAACAAAGCAAAAACCCTCTATTGGGGTAGACGAAAGATGAGCAATCCACGGGAATAGCAAATGGGGAACCTTTCTCTGAAAAAGAAGAGGATATCTCGGTTTACGAGTTGAGACAGAGAAGTTCTGACTAATCAAGTAGGAGTTTACCCACGAGAGTCAGAGGCAGTATCAGCACCATAGAAAGCAGGTTCCGGTGCAGTCGCATTCAATCGAGAGCCGGATACACCAACCAGTCGGAAAGACGGAGTGCCTAGAACAGACTTACCGAGACAAGGGACATTTGAGCAAAAAACTAGCCCATATAGTAGTAGGTAAGCACCGCAAATCTTCGGAGCTTGCAATTTTCCAGAGAGAGTAAAACTTTCCCGGAATAAGGAACTTCTTCCCTATCTGCCGCTAAGGCGTTGTGGGATTGACGTGAGAGGGTAGGGATGGCTATATTGCTAGGAGCAAACTCCGGGTGTGAGATGAAGCGCCTGGGTCTGACGTTATGCATCGGAATGAAAGAAATTTTGAATCTGTTTTGTTTATGAATGATGGAAGTTATGATGTAATGCAACTATGAATCTCATGGAGAGTTCGATCCTGGCTCAGGATGAATGCGGGAGGCATGCTGGAAACATGCAAGTTGGACAGGAAGTAGTGTTTCCAGTGGCGGACGGGTGAGTAACGCGTAAGAACTGGCCCGTCAGGAGAGGAACAACAATTGAAAATGGTTGCAGAGACCTCTTTTGCAGGCTGAGGAGCAAAAGGAGGAATCCGTCCGAGGAGGGGCTCGCGTCTGTGGTGTTACCGTTGGTGAGGCAATAGCTTACCAACGGCAATGATCAGTAACTGGTCCGAGAGGATGATCAGCCACACTAGGACTAAGACACGGCTCGGACTCCTATGGGAGGCAGTAGTGGGGAATTTTCTGCATTAAGTAAAAGCCTGACAGAGCAATGCCGCGTGGAGGTAGAAAGCCCTCGGGTCATGAAGTTTTTTTCTTGGTGAAGAAGCAATAACGGTATCTGAAAAATATGTATTCGTTAACTCTGTGCCAGCAGCGGCAGTAAGATAGATGATGCAAGTGTTATTCCGAATGATTGGGCGTAAAGGGGATACAAAGAATTGAAGACAATTTTCGGCCATCTCGTACTGGCAGTCAATGAAAGAATGCATTTTGAAGGTAAGACACGGAAATGAGATCCATTGATTTCATTGTTTTTCATTGTTCATTGCACCATATTCAAATCTTTATCTCCACACTGGACTGTTTGAACAAGCCTTGTTACTACAACGTCGTTACTAAAGAAAGAATGCCATATGAGAGAAGCGAGATGAAACAAACAACGGTAAGAGTTTCGACAAAGCAATTGATCTAATCTAGTTGAGACTGATATATCGAGTAGGACCAATACGGAAAAGGGACATAGGACATATTTCTTTACAGGAAACGCTAGACAGAACGAAAATCCCGAAGAAAGATGAAGACTTCCCAATCGACAAAACCACTTTCCATCAGACACAATATGAATTGTAGTACAGCACCCCAAAAAGAGATAGGACTAGGTGTAGTGTTTGTCAGAATTGTAGTTTTGTTTGACTATAAATATCTTTCAGGTTTCTCTCACTTGATTAAAAGTGCCATCTCGAGTTTATTCAGCCAGAGAAGGGGATAGAAGGTAATGGTTGCTAGGACACTCTACTCAGAGATAGAGAAAAATGTATAGAAATGGTAGAATACTGTGTACAGAGACTATGGAAGACGAAATGCTCACTAGAGATAGACTCGACGGGAGAATGGATACTTCTTCTTCGATGTTCGCGGAAAAGGAAGATTGTGAAAGAGTACTTCAGCAAGGACCGTTGGATCTGTCGATGGTAGATTGATCATTCTAAAGAGGGTGATCAGCAAGGCAGTAAGTCTTATTGGAGTTCCTTTATACATGGCAGCTACTGGAGAAATCCCTTCTTTTGCAAGGTGCTTTTAGTATAGGTGTCTGCAGCGAAACCTCTTCTGAAGACTGTCAATCTAAAGCTGGAAGATGGCTCAGTGGTAGAGCAACCAGTAAGTCAAGTACGAATAGGTTCCCCTAGTGTGCAACAAATGCTACTCTTCAGACACCGTCGAGGAAGAGTGCACTCCCTGAGAGAAGGGGTTACACAAGGAGAAAAATGGAGCGAGTAATAGACGTCTTATGAAAAAACTACCGGCAGAGAGCGAGGAGTATGGGCACATCACTCACAAAAGAATAGAGGGGAGACTCCACTTGAGACACATAGCCTTCACTCGGAATAAAGGAATAAAATGACAAAGACAAGCAAAGACAGGCACGACGCACTCAAACATGCAAAGCAATGGCAGTATTCGGGGGGACACAACCATGAACAACCAGAGGTTATACATCCGAAACGAATCTGAGATATCCCCTTTTATATGTCCAAAGAAAGAGATTCGGCATGTGTGAGTCTGATGTATAGGAAAGCAAGCAGAAGAGCGAGCTAGTAGGGGGAGGACTATCAACAAAGAAATGATGATCAAGAACAGAGGAATTCCCGAAGAAATGTAGAATGTGTAAGAGTGTGGCAAGAGGGGCCACTTTGCTCGTGATTCGTCGGTCAAAGAAGAAAGCGGCCAAAGGTAAATTCAGCATCCTCCCCTCACCAAAACAAAGATAGTGAAGATGAGTGGGAATGGCAGATGAAGCGGGGGTCAAAGACTCTCGTTCAAAATACCTGAATCATCTCATGGGATGCTTTGTCATTAGAATAGTGAAGAAGACAATGAAAAGAAGATTAGGTTCTATAAGCTCAACCAGGTAAGATCAGAATATATCGGAAGAACGGGGAAATCAAAAGCAAAAGGCGTCAGTTCTGGTCCCGGTCCATTAAGCTGGTGGAGCTTCGTCGAGTTAGAGAGAGATCGGTAACCAACCACGGGAAGGGGATGAACTGAGGTTGCTCCCTCCCGTCACCGCTCTGTGGGGTAACCATCTCCTCCAGCAATACCAAGTCCAGTGTCAGCAATTGAACCAACCGTCAGCCCCACCCCTCTTCAGCGATGGTCGACATTGGTGAGCTTTACCAATAACCAATGTTACGTCAGTTTTCTACTAACGATTTAGGGATCGATCTCCTGACATAGACAAAAATAGAGAACCATGGAAAATATAAGATATAGGCTTTCTCATGCCTTTTGTCGAAGGCTTACCACGTTTGGAATTTCCCTATTTTGCTGAAAATATCAGGCGTTGACCGACCTATAACCCATCGATCCTATGGACCGATTCACTTCGCTTTGTGGGCCTTGTCCCTCCCTACTCTGTGATGGGCAGGCCGTCGCTTCTTTTTCTTGTTCTTTAGCCAACGCATCAAAGCCTCCATCGTCACGTCATTCGCGAAATTCTTCTGTTGCTTCGTCGACTTCTTTTTTAGTATTGTGCCTTTTCCCCTGCATTTCCTGCCAAAGCCGTCATATTCATTGTACCATACCGGCGGAAGACTGATTCCGCTGCCAAGCGACGTTAGCATATCTGGTTCTTCGGAGAAAAGAAAGTCAAGCTATCGACGTCGGATGCGCTAACCTAACGAAAAGGCTCCCCGGTTTCTTGCCGCCAGGAGTTTGTCGAGTAAACTCCCGTCGGTTCCGCAAACCGATATACCACTTTCAATTGAATTCGTTGAAGTGACTATCAACGTTCTCTTGCTTCTCCTATCGGATCTCAAAATGAGTACCTCTTTTTTCTTGAAGGAGATCTGTTGTCAAATGTGAAACGAGTACCTCTTTTTGAGAGTAAGTTACACGAAGGAAACGGAAACTTTCCACCCCTTTCTCATTCCATGTGGTATCCTCCGCTTTTCTAAATGTACTTTCTCGTGACATTGACGAGCCTGAGTCCAATCCGATCCTACCGGAGAGTAGGACTTCATTACACTATTCTCAGTAGACTCCCTTTTATCGGAGTCGAAATATGGGACCACTTGACGAGGACAACTTTTCCTCGCTACTGATAGGTGTTAGGATTGGCCTTTTCCCGTCACTTGGCATCATGGTCGAGCTTCTGCGAGTCAAATTACCTCGCAGGCGGAGGGTCGTCGCCTCTTCCCTTTCCTTTACTAGCTTTTGGAGAGTCGCCTTTTGTGGTCCTCCAGCACTTCGGTTTGAATGCAATGGCCTCTTCTTTCGACGCGTCAGGAACCTAGGTCGGTCTTGACTTCTTATCAATCTCCAGTTATTTCTCGTAACATTGGAATTTCATTTGGTCTGGCTTCGACGTACCGATTGAAGAGAGAAAGACTGGAAACGCGCTATGAGACAATATGAAGAAGTACATGACGAAAGAAGAATCTTTCGTCTATATATACTGTAACTTGTTCCACTATTCTCTCCGAAAGGCCCTTTCGGAGCTTTGCTGGATGAGCATAACCTATAACTCCATTACTTGACGTAGCCTTTTACGTCGCTTTCCTCTCCGGCCGGTCGAGTAAGCTATATGCTTTCCCGTAGTCTTGGGTGTGAGTTTGGAGTTTCTAGTCGGCATTTTCTATAGCATTTGCTAGTCCTCTTAGTCACTTTACAGCGTCAGGTAGGAACGAACACCAGACTCCAGGCTTTGTTTCCCGATTTCGGTGCACCAAATAGTCAATCTGATCTTCAGCGGAAGACTGACTTTCCTTCTTCTCAGAATTAGAATAGAATAGCTACCTTCCTCTCGTCACTTAGTCTCCCTTCTTCCCATCCCAATCGATGAAAGGAATGTGGCATGAACTAGACAGATAGAAAAAACAGAAAGACGAGAGTCGGCTTAACTCACTACCAATGTTATCGCACTGGAAAAGGGAAGAAGAATGTAATGCCGTTAACCACTAACGAAACGGAGAGGACAGGAAGGAACAAAAGCAACTCTTTTTGAAGACCCAGAAAAAGAGGTTAATAACTAGAGCAGGATCTATAGCCACCACGGGATGCACATCTACTGGCAGTCCCTATCTATATACCGACAGCAGAATCGAATCTTCGGGCTATTTCAGTTCCACCAGCAACAATTCTATATCCAGTGGTGTTCCGACTTCTATCCACCAGTGGTGTTCCGACTTCTATCCAATAGGGTAGGATATTGGTGTCCCGTTATAGGTATACAAAAAGGTACGTCCCCAGAGCCGGGTCTCCCATCACCTTTCGATCCCTCCAAAGAACGAGCCTGACGCTTTTCAAAATCAAGAGGTTCTGGTACCTCTTTTATATATCGCAAAAGCAATGGAAGCAGCACTGACTCCAATAACTAGAGCAAATGTTGCAGCGATAGGGATAGAGATAGCGGGAGTAGTATAGAGAGTCACAGAAGTCGAAAGTATATCAGTTGTTACTATAGTCTCAGATCCAGTTGCTAAGATAGCAAGCAGCAACTTTATCACTCCCACCTAGGGAGGAATCCTGAACTTCCGATCCCCACAAAAAATTGGGTCTATTATTCCCACCTAACCCAGACAAATATGACTTTTTTTGGTTTTTTGCCCTTTGGCCGTCACGTCACTGCCTTTCCTCCCTGGGCACAGCTTCTTCAAGGGAAGAGCCATTGGGACTCCCTTTCCTGATGGACTTGTTACTTGTGCTTGCTTACTGGACTGGCTTGCTTTTCTTTTTCCTAGTTTGCACCCTTCGGTTGCTTTCATGTTCTGGAGCATATTGACCACTGTAGAGTGAGGGGAGAGTGACCATAGGGAAATGGTAACCCGAGGAGTAGTTGCCTAGTAGTCAGTTGACTGACGAGTACCAGTAACAGTGACGATTACATTTTGTCATGCTGATTCCTAATCCGAAAAAGAGAAGGCTCTGCAAGACATACTTTCCTTAGGGGTAGTATGAAGGTAGCAAGGAGGAGAGGAAGGCAGCTAGGCTTCTATCCTCATCGCTAGGCCAATAGATCCGTAAGTGATTTGCCACTTAGTTATTCACAATTTATTCACACTCAAACAACTAAAACTTGAAACTTAAAGAAGAAGATCAGATGAAAAAGAAGAAGGATCAGGAAAGCTTGATGCCCCTTAGCCTTCGATTGAGTCTTTATTTATAGGTGTCTCCGAATTACAGTAAGATTCCTTTAGATAAGAAAGAATCTTGTAACAGGAAAAAGTTTAATAATTGGAACAATAAATAGTACAATTATTCATACAATTATTAAAGTGTTGTCGGCTGAGTGGAGAGTGAGCTGGAGAAGATAAGAAGGAATCTCTTTCTGGTGAAGTGGAAGAGGAATCTTGGGCCCACCATGCTTTTAGTCCTGCATAATGTTGTGGAGGGTGTCGTCATCCATGTCTTCTCTAATATCATTATCTTCTCTATTATCATGATAATTTTCGCCACCGAGATCTTCATCTTCTATTTTTTCAAGATCAGAATAGAACTCATCTTTGGCTTTGAAGGCTTGTTTTCCGAGTTGGAGATTTGCTAAAAACTCAAGAATTTTTGGAACTCGGACTTCGGACTGTTCAAAAGCGTCGATATAATCATAGAGAACAATGTTATTCTTAATCATTATTGAATGAGCTCCGATCAAGGCTTTGTTGTAGGCTTCATCAAAAAATTCTCTGGCTGCTTTCTTTGTCTCTGCTTCCAAGTCTAGCACTGGCAGATTGTCACAGACAGAGGATGGGATGTAATTCTGTCCATGTAACTCCTATACTTGTACGGAAGGATAAAGCTTTAAATACTTCCTCTCCTCCCATGTGCTCCATATTCTGAAGAAGAAGCTTGTTTGATACTAGAATGCATAAGCCTTGATACTCTTAACATAAATCTGAGGAAGATACTCTTGGAATTCCTCGGGGTGTGTAGAATTAACAAAGATTTCATGAACAAGACCAAGTTATATGGCCTTTTTGCAGCTGGTGATGTCCTGGAAGCAAGTAATAATTTGAGGAGAATTATTCTTGTTCCATATTAATTCATGTTGTTGGAGAATGGCTGAGATGTCAGTAGCTTCAAGTTGCTTAAAGAAATTCTTTAGCTGTATATCTCCAATCATGTTTTGTTGGTTGAGGCCGATTATCTTGTAAACTGTTAATTCCGCCTCGAGTTGCCTGGCTTTTTCAGTCTCGATTTTGCATAGATCGAGAAGCTTATAGAATTCTGTAAGAGGATGATATACTTGATCTGCAATCTCCATGTCTTGGACTACTTCCCTCAAGTATTGTTGATCCTGGGAAGTTCCTTGGAACCATGTTCCAATCCTTTGATTAAGATCGGAACTTTGAGCAGTAAGAGTGTAGTTGCATAGATCAGTGGTCGCTTTAATTATAGCCTGCTTTCTGATTTCTCTTGGGTGTAATGAGAGAACATGGATAGAACTAGTTGTTCTATTTGAGATAACTAATATTTGGAGGAAGAGAAATCATTAGATTGAATAGCGCGATAGCACCCATTCAATCGTTCATATATATGAGGATTTGAAGTTTTTAGTTCGAGATTATACCAATCTCGGACTACTGCTAATGCTGTTGGCTTGGTAGATTGTACTCTTCTCTGGGCTGCTACGATGTTGCTGTAAGATGGTGCTGAAGTATTTGGCTGGACTGGTAGGACAGTCATTCCTTGTGGTGGAAAGGGTTTAGCTTCCATGGTAGAAGTGGATGATGTGGTAGTAGTTGTAGTGTATGCTCCTGTCTCCAGGGTTGATGAACTTCCTCCCTTTTCAGGGGTCTTTAGCTTGTCTTCTTTGATGTTGCCTCCCGGTTGCGGGGCCTTCTTGGTATTCTGGACGGTAGTCCATCTGCCTTGTTCAGCTATGGACCTCAATCTCTTGAGGCGATCCTCATCCATTAGGACGAGTTAAAAGATCTGCAAGATGATTAGTATAATCAGGAATATATTTAATATCATATTGATAAATTTCTAGATATAAAGCAATTCTTATTCTTCTAATATTTTCTTCTGGATTATTAATAGTTCGTTTCTTTAGAAACTGTGCAACTGCTTTATTATCAGTTTCAATTATAAACTGGCGGTTAAGCAAATAAATTTTTAGACTCTTTATTGCTAATTTAATAGCTAATAATTCTTTGTCATAAGTAGAATATTTTTGTTGCGGTTTAGCAAATTTTCCAGAAGTATAGGCTACTATTTCCTTTTGTTTAGCAATTAAAACTCCTGCCCAAAATTCGTCTGAAACATCAGTTTGAAGTGTAACCAATTCTTCTTCTTTGGGAAAATAAAGTATTGGTTGTTTAGTAACTAATTGCTTAATTTTTTCTATTTCCTTTTCTTCAATAGGAGATAGCTGAATACTTATTTTGTCTGTATTCCATCTTCTAGGTTGTTCACCATTTTCTACTTTGTATTTTGATTGTTCTATCGTTAATTTTCTTGTAGATTTTGTACTAACTCAGATAGATGATGAATAAACTTCCTGCCATAGTTTAATAATCCCAAAAAGCTTTGTAACTGTTTTAAAGTTTTAAAAGTCTTAGGAAATTCTTTTAACTTTGTGTATATGTGTTGTTGCAATTCTATCTGTCCTTCTTTTATATATTTTCCTAGAAATTCAACTTCTGTTTTGAATAAGCAAATCTTTTTTGGACTTAAGATAATTCCGTTATCAAGTAGTAATTTTGCAACTTGTAATAAATGTTGTTTATACTCATCTAAATTATGAGAAAAAATTAGGATATCATCTATATAAACAACTACAAAAGGTAAATGTCCAAATATAGAGTTCATCCATTTTTGAAATACTTGAGGTGTATTTTTTAATCCGAAAGGCATTACTAACCATTTGTAATGACCTTGGGGACAACTAAATGCTGTTAGTTCTATAGTTTCTGTATTAGCTAGTTTTATTTGCCAGAATTCTGACTTAACGTCAAATTTGCTATAATATTTGGATCCTTGGACTTGTTTTATTAGTTGTTCAGCTGATGGTATAAAATAGCCATCAAATTTTGTATAACTATTTAACTTTCTATAATTGATAACCATTCTGGCTTTTCCTCTTTTTTGTTCTGCATGGTTTCTTACCATAAATGCAGAAGAGGAATGTGGACTAGTACTGGGTCGTATTAGTTTTAGATCTAGCATTCTTTTTTGTCAAATGGAGATACCATAATACTATTTACTCTTATTTTTGTATCTTTATATTGTTCGAGAATTTGTAAAGAACAATATCTTGGGGCTTTATGAAAGTGTAGTAAAGGATTATTAGAATATAGAGGTTCTAATATATCATGAATAACCCTTTCTGAATCTAATGTAATAGAGATGGGGAATGTACATAAAGTAGTAGTAGACTTGGTTTTATCGTTAAGATCAAGAGTGTTATTAAGAAGCATTTCACCACGCTGTGCTGGCGCAAAATGAGGAGCTAAAGGAATAGGAAAAGGGACGTGGGGTATAGAATGATTGTCAAATGTAAAATAATGGGTATTAAAAGGGGCATAATGTCGTAGATTATTCATACCAAGTAAGCAATCGATGTCGAATCCGCTTGGTAGGAGTGCGAAGTCAAAAGAGTAATGATAAGTGTTATTATGAATATCGAGTAGGGAAATGTTGAGTTTGGTTTTGAAATTGACAGTAGCGGGTCTACCCATAAAATCATGTAGTTTTGCTGGCTTGTCTAGAGGAATCCATAGTAGTTGAGATACAAATTTAGATTGTATAAGACTAGTTTCTGCACAAGAGTCTAATAGTGCATGTATAGTAAACGGGTTATTTGAACCAGAAGGATGTATAGTTAGAGGAATATAGATATGTAGCTGAGGGGTTATTTTAAGATCCAACTTGAGAATTGCTACAAGAAGTGGTAGGTAATTTGATAACATTTTGTTGCCGTCATTGATGATCCAGTATCCTTTGAATTCTACCTTCTATAGGTGAATTTTCTATCTCAGAATTTTCTGTAAGTATAGAAGTACTTGTTCTATTTGGTTCTAAATGTAGATTAGTATCTCGATAGTCTCTAGTGCTCAGACTTCGAGAGATATTTGGATTTATAATTGTTGTGGAAATTGTATTTCCAGAAGCTATAAATGTTTCAATAGGAAGTTGTGTTTTTGGTTTTAAAGTTTTTAAGAAAACTTGCATTCATTATCATACTTCAGGTGTTTAATGCTAACCAGTTTTGGTTGAATAATTTTACCATTTCCAACCTCATATAATTTAATAAACTGGCTTGGTGTTACAGATCTGAATATTGATGTTTCATTTAAAGCTAAACATTGTTCCCACTGAATGCATAATACCTTAGAACCAGGTAGCATTTCTATGCCTTTAAGGTTTATAGATAATGTACATGCCTTTTCTATATTTTTGTCATTTATACTGATACAAAAATCCGGATGTATATTTAGTCCGAATATTCTGTTTGCTAAATTGGATTTTACTCCACCTAATATATTGTTTAAAGGATTACTGATTATCTTTCATCACAGCATCTTATCATAATTGGGGTATCAATTACTGATCTAAATAGACCAGTTATGCAGATATTTCTTCTTCGGATATTTTTGTTTAAATTTTTCAATTTGTGCAATATTTAATATTTTTATAGAAGTAAAGTCTTCATCTCCCTTTAATTCTATATTACCTTGCATTCGTTCAAAAATATATGTATTCTTGTTTGACCATAAAGATTTTAGTTTAGATTGAGGATATTGAAAGTTTTAACCTTTCAATGTCTTCATCAGTAATTTCATATTGTTCTCCCTGACTATTTTCTATACTCGTATTATGAGTTTTTTGAGGTTCTATTTCTGTTAATGTATTCATGTATACTCTATACTCATACATGGTTTCTTTTGAAGTTTGTCCAGGTGTTATGTCTGGACTTAAAGGAGGAGAGGTAGAAAGTAAGGGATCTTGTTCTACCTTAATAAATGGTAAATCTTCGTATTTATGAATTATAAGAATACCTATTGGAGTTCCCATAGGTATTTGATAAGGATAATTTTCTAGACTAGTACTTTTCATTGTTATACAAGTATTTTGATCAGTCATAGATTCTATTAATCCATAAGTTATAAAAATATTTCTAATCGTATGATACCTTAAGTTTTAAATTTCTCCATAATATCCATAAGGGATTTTTATGATTACATCTAAATATATTTCAGTAGTTTGATACCTTTGTAAGCTATAATTTTTATTAGCATATAGTATATGACCTGGAAATTTTAATGATTCTCTTTTGGGTAATATTACCGTTTTTTACAAGGGTATTATTTGAACATGATGATAGGTTTTATTCAAAGTCATCATATTTATTCCTAAACTATCATTTTCGGAAGATTCATATTCAGAAGATTTTTTGTCATATACAGATTCTACTTCATATATTGTTGAATTTTCACTAGGAATTTCTTCTATAGTTCCTAGATGTATATCATAAGATTCTAGGTCTTCTAACCAAATTGTTTTTATGTTTAGAGTACATTCATATGCATAATGGCCTTTATTTCCACATTTAAAACATTTGCAATCCTTTTTAGAATTTATTTTATTATTTTTAATAAACTTTCTCTTTTTATATTTATTTGATTTTTTATACTGATGTTTGTATTCTGGTTTCCATTTTTTCTTAGATACTTTGTATCTTTTCCTTTTATGTTTAGGTTTATATTTATATTTTTACTTATGCTGCTTAGAATGCTTGGAGTATTTTTTATGTTTTTTCTTATATGGGAAATAAGATTTGTTGTACTCATATATTGGAGGACAACCAAATTGATAATTAATATCTGGGTCATATTTAGGACAACAGGATGTTTTTATATCTGATTTATGAATATATTTTGTAAGATGATTATTTGCCTTCTGTAACTGACAAGTTTTCTTTACAGTTTCCATACAAGCCTTTTTTAGGGCACCTGTATTGTGTGGAGTACTTTGTCTAAGATTATTATATTTTTTCTCTATCATGGAGTCCCAAGGTATTGGTAATTTAGAAAAGAAAGATGTTATCCAAAATATTTTCTTTTCTAATGTATTTAACTTGAAAATATAACTAATATATTGATTAGCAAATTCTTCTAGATAACATATATTACATAATCGCATTTTTAATAGTATATTTTCATCTATACCTTCTGCTGTAATATCCTCTCCTATTAGATCAGCATATAATAATTTACAATTACTATGTAAAGCATCTTTTCTAGAAGTATAACTATTTAAAGCTAATATTTAATATAGATTACGTACCAGCAAATGAATTAAGAGATTACATAGTTAATTGGAAACAATTAATGGTAGGAACATCTACATTAATACATGATTCTGTAACACATAAAGACTCGTATTACTTGCTTGTGGCTATTGGTAAGGAATAGCGCTAAGATGGTTAACCCAATATGAAAAATTATGTCCCAAGCTATTTTGACTGTTTTGCCAGCTATCTCTAATACAACGTTTTGGAAAATATCCCGCTATCTATGGACGAATGAATTCATTTCGACAGTTCATCTATCCCGCATAGGGAATGTCAGATCTGCCTCTGTATCGATAGCAAATGGTAAGAACTGGAACGACTTCACCCACGACTATCATCCAAATCATCTGCTATTCCATTCCAGCTTCCGCAGGATTTGAACCTATGCCAGCACTGTGTTACGACCGAAAAAAGGACCGGCTCTGACGTTCAGTTTTTCAGGATCAGGAATAGTAATAGTGGCATTGAGTTTTTCGACCCTTTGCCATCATGCTCTGTCATTTCTATTTCTCGATGGGGTCGGTGACGAGATATAACTCAGTGGTAGAGTGTCACTGTCGACATGGTGGAAGTCATCAGTTCGAGCCTTCTCATCCCTAAACCCAATGTGAGTTTTTCTATTTTAACTTGCTCCCCCGCAGCGATCGAATGAGAATGGACAGCCCAGAGGGTCTAATGTCCCTCTTAGAAGTCAGAGAAGAGCATCAAAACATACTTTCCTGAGTAAAGGCGACGCTTGCTTACGTGTTCAAACAAAAGTAAGGAAGCAGAGAGAATATTCGCCATTGAGGACGTCGACTCTATGTGGGTAGATTGAACTAGAATATTGAATCCCAAAGAAAAGATGCACGAGCTAGGATCGAACCCGTACCTCCAACGTCAATGAATGCATCAGAACCGTCAGTCTTCGTCATTTTGACAGCTTTCTCAATTTTTTGGTGACGAAACACTCACATTTGATTTTTCAGTGCTTTTGGCCGCTTCCCTCTGACAGTGGAAAGGGTATTTCTAGTGTAGTATTGACTACCTTGTTGATCCAGAATGAGCCAAACACACCACCCTGACATCAAAGGACAGAAAGTGGTGGGACAGAAAGCGGTCGCCTACAGGTCGAGCACAACGTAGGCGCTAACATCGACCTATACGATACGGTTGGGCTCACTGGTTCCATCGATTTCGTCGATCTGGAATGGAGAAAGAGACATGCTCGATCACATTTTTTGACTTCCATAGTTTTGCGTTATTTCCATTTATTCTTCATTGATATTGATATAGATCAATTCCGAGTTGACCAAATATGAAAACGACTAGAGCCGAACGAAGAGTGAGTCAAACGGTGAGTTTGTTGTTCACAGGCCTGGGTAGTTTTGTCGATGGGAATAGCAACCAGGGCATCCTTCGCAAGATAACGAAGCGCTTTCTCTTTTTGTTTCTATTTTTGTTCGATCTCGAGAATCTAATGATCCGAACTGTCAAGATGACGCCTTCTCCACGTCGAATGTGGATGGCGCAATGACATTCTCTCATGCATAGATGATTTGTACCGAATTTTGGCTTTGTTTTAGCACTTTCTTTTGGTAGGGCGAGGTTTGAAAATCCAACTATGTTTTGACGCTTTCTCAACCTCTTCCTATTCGGGTGAAGTAGACAAAAGGGTGAATCTAACGATGTTCCATCATAAGCCAGCACATGCTGCTTGCTTGCTATCACTCCCAGCAGAGAACTGATCAGATGAGTAGGACACATAGACGATGCTCCGCCCTAACGATCCGAGGAGCCTTCACCAGCAAGGGATTCGATAGAGGAACCTCTTTTCTTATAAAGAGATTTTTATTCGATACTCCGGGTCCCGAGTGAACTCGGCGACCCACTTCTTTGATGCTCTTCTAGAGGGCAAAGACTGCCTTGTGACTTGCTGTCTGATGTGGTATCCCACCAATTGATTAGCACGCTAACCAATCATCATTCCTCTCCTTTTTTTTTCGGAACGCAGCGTCA
Source organism: Dracaena cambodiana (assembly GCA_036321105.1). Taxonomy (NCBI): domain Eukaryota; kingdom Viridiplantae; phylum Streptophyta; class Magnoliopsida; order Asparagales; family Asparagaceae; genus Dracaena; species Dracaena cambodiana. Next base: position 12,905,411 of record JAYEPQ010000013.1, on the reverse strand, counting down.
CCTTTCCTCCATCCTGAGCATTGACGAATGCCATCGAAAGCAAGAAACTATCTAACCATCCCAGTCGTTCACCCAAAAACGTCGCCCCCGCACTCCCACTACCAATGAGAGGATTGAAAGCCGTCTGCAAAAGTCAAGAATGGCTCCGTCGACCTTTGCTTGCATCGCGTCGATTGATTGATTGACCGAACTAAGAGGACTGAGACCGTTGACTCCTTTAGCTCTTTTGGTTTGCTTGGAATGTTTTCGAAAGCCTTTGAACTGGCTTAGATAGACCAGATCAAATTTTCAACTAGAAATGGGAGTGAAAAAATGTCCGAGCAACAATCATGAAACCAGTCGGGATTACGGAATCTCCTGCTGCCAACCAATTTGGCCGTACCCATCAGAAGTTGTTAGACCAACGAGACTTTTCCGAGGTTCCAGTACTGTACTTGTCGGAAGGAACTCTTTCGAAGGCTATTCGAAAGCAGAGAACCATGGATACGCGGATTGCTTCCAACTCTAACTCATGGATTTGAGACAAATTTCACTGTCTACGGAAACGATATTCTCAGGTGTTTAGTCACTTCTCACTGCCCTACTTCCGAGATTCAACCCATCATGAGAAAGCCCCATCAACGAGTCATAGCTGGTCTTTTTGCTCAGGGTAAAAGCACACAGCTGGTGGATCCAGGTAGTCGCATCATTGGTCTCTCATAATCGACTATGGCCTAGCAGAACCACAAGACGTATTCAAGATAGGAAAGTGTCCATATAGACATCTACCACTTTTCGAAAAATAGAGCCTTGTTGTCGTCGTCGAGCTGCCTTAGAACTATTTAAACATGACCTTTTCTGGGGCTCTAAAAAGAGAGTTCTAATGAATCCGAAGAAAAGAGCACATTAGGGCCATGACCAGCAAAAGATCGCTGTCATCTCACGAGTTGGATTCGAACCAATATCGACACTACTTACTCGTCGGGGAGATCGTGAGTGGATGGGTGATCTCTTTCTCTTTCGCTCAGCAGATGGAAAGCAAATTCCGCCTATTTAGGTTTGCATAGCTTCCCGACGCGCCCTTCTGCTCGATATTTTTTTTTTTGGATTCCAAAAGGCAGAGTAGCTTCAACATCGAGCAGAGGATGGGATTTGACAGAGAGCAGTTCGTCAGGGAGTTTTTTTTAGGTATTCGACTTGCAAAAGAAAACAAATGCGACGACGGGCAGAGTGCAAAAGAGATGCAGCAACAATAGCAATATCCCGAAAAAGCCCTAAAATGAATTCCACCTACCGGAAGAGTTTCTTTGCAAAAGTGGGTCAGTGATAAGAGAGCGAGTGGGAAGGTCACCCTTTGGCGGAGAAGCCTTCTTCTGCACGTCGAGAAGAAAGAAAACTTTTATTCACTTTCATTGAGTAAAGAGGAATAATTCATTCATTCTATGTGAATATTTTATTTCGACGGAAAGGGTTTTGATTTGACCCAGAGAATAGGAAAATGAAAGAATATTCATCGATAGCGAATGGAGCTGCGCGAAGTGAGAATTAGAGCGTCGAGGTGGAAAGAGCCGGTAGGAACGGCATGTGCTGTATGAACAAATATGGCTCACGTCATGCCGTCACACCAGGAATTTTGCTATCAACTAGGATAGCCTAGAAGACGTCATGGAGAGATGGAGATGAACCATAGGCCCGACAATAGTACTATAACCTTCGGTATGGTGGTAAAATCGTCGGTCTTTGCCTATTGTCGGGACATGTGATGCAGAGGTTTCTGTTCCGACTGGGAAGTATTAGGAAGTCTAAACGCTTCCCCTAGCACTTGGACATAACTGTGACAGGAAAACCTTCTCTCGACTGGAAAGGCCTTGGCTTTCTTCATCAAAGAAAGATTGTAAGATAGGACGACATGAACAATTTATTGGTTACGATTGAGATATTTGAGAGATGCCCGACTCTATCAACCTCCTCCGACGAATGGTAACGCAGCAATCAATCCCTCTCGAAAAGCGAAAAAGGCGCAAACAGCTTCTTCTATTCCTTGACATCGCCCATCTCGCTTCCTAGAAACCCATTCGTCGCATTCAGGATACCATTTCTCCCCAACGATCGTCGGCATCCGTACCTTCTTCTGTCGAAAGTCATCAGGCCCAGTCATGAGGATACGGTGGGAAAGAGACAGGGGAAATTTGTCCAATCCTTATCTTCCTAAAAAGGGAGCGGAGCAAAATCACTTTGGGATTATTTCTCTTGCTCAGCTAGAAGTTAATGCAAAGGAAAGACCTTCTTCTTACAACAGATGATTCGATCAAAGAGTGCAGCTGGCTAAGCCGCATATTCTGCTTGGGATTGGGAGGGAGTGCGTCGAAAGTGACTGTCTTCACTTAGTCCGAAGAGAGGGATCAATCATCTTCCGTCATTAGCCATTGCTCTTCCTACTCTCATCTCAAAGAGTAATAGTCGTATGCCGCAAATCCTATTTAAAGTCAGGATGGATGGGCATTTTCAACACGTCAAAGGCGACGTTTTGTATGCACAACAGCCAAAGAGCAAATTGGCACAGCAGATTCAAGAGCAGCTTCGTGGCCTTCTCCTAGTCCTTGCCTTCCTTCTTCCCCATGTGGATTCTAAACCGTCACCTTCCCCAGTTTGTTCTCTGTCCATGATTACCCTATTCTAGCAGAAAACCTATGTCGATTTGTACGGAAAGGACCAAGGCAGCTCCTTCTGGGCATATGACGTCAGACAATTGATGAAAACAACATATTTGTCGAACAACATATTCGTATAATGACGAAGAAAAATCTGTATCAGTTCCTTGTCCAATTCGTCATACTACTCAACCTCCCCCAACGCCCTAGTTTACTATCGGGATGCAATCCAAATTGGATACTAACCCTACGAAAGAAAAACCCTAGATGCTACAAAAACAAAAAAGGCAAGGAAGCAACGGTTGGGCTACAAACTCATTCCCCAAAGTAGCTGACGAGCGTATTCTATGTGCGTGGATATGTGGAATATTGATTCAATTGCTGATGAGTGCTAGGCACCTTTCTAACGAAATCAATCAGAAATGGAAAAGGGCGAAAACATGATTTGTCCAATCATTCTTTCCCTCAGAGCTGATTCAATAGCATTGGATGGAATCGCCACGGAAAATCCTGCCATGAGTAAACTGACGGTGGAAAGCACTATTCATGTGCATTCAATTCTAAAAGACCGGATTCAATAACTGCAGATTCTCTTGCATTAACAGCACATTCGAGAACACCGGGACGCTCCTCCTCGGAGCACCGACGCCCGTCAGAGAGGCATATTTATGTACACAGGTAAGAATAAAAGCATTCTCCTACTGCAACTAGTCCTAGCAAAGAGTGGGAATGCCCCATCTATTCTCACAAACCGACGGGAGAGACCCGATAAGCATAAGCCTTCTCTTGGGGCAACCTATCCATGTCAAACCAACCCATCGGCATCGGTCTTCTGCTTCTGATTCAATTGCAGAAAAACCCTTCGTGGCAAAGAGCCTTTTCTCTCCGTCCCACAGCTCCTTATAGAATACTTGCTACTGTGGCCTAAATGCTATGGACTTTCTACAAGGATATCCGGGAACGTGCTACTTTATAAAAGACCGGGATGTCGGGGCAAATGAGTAACACTTGTCCCCTTCCTTCCCTCCCGAACTCTGGCAAAAAATGCCTATTTAAGCAGCTGTGGATATTTTCCCAAAAGCGATGAGCGGATACACAAACAAAGTCAAGCCGGAAAGCAGGAGAGGGGCGAAGGATACTTATGAGATTCCAAAAAGATGATCGCTATTTCCCTCGACGTCGACAGCCTGCGCCAGTTGAGTGATATCCTGACATCGGCTACCTCTCCCACTCATCAAGACAGAACATGATGAAATGCCAAGGGAGACGGGCAGTTTAGAGAAAGATTCCCCTTTCATACACCCATAACGGTTCCGTTAAGCAGCACAAGTTTAGGCACTCATCAGGTAGTCGCATATCTATGTCTTTCAAGTGATTTAAAGCCTACAGTAGAAACTCTGATGCAAGTTGGAAACATGTTTAGCTCAGGTGGTTGAGAATCAAATCCTTCTCGCTCTGGTTACAGTAGTAGATTCAATTGATATTCTCTTCTCTTGCTAGGCGCTACCAGTTGTCAACGAATGAATTTGCCTAAACTAGGACCTCTGAATCTCCCCTCGGAACAATTTCGGAAAGTCGCTTTTGTTTTGAATCGCTTTCTACATCACATAGCCCACTACACTTGCTTATAAAGGGAGCTCGCACTAGATCGTCATTGTGACGGTTATTTATTGCTCTTTCATTGTTCCTATTTAGTTTTTTCAGAACCGTCGACATGTTGTTCAAGCTCAATTGGCTTTGAACTTTGTCCGGTTGTTTCGGGTAGGCCAGAGAGAAGGGCCGGTGGTTGATTGCAAAAGGAGAGGGAAATAAAGCAAAAGCAGTTTCGACGCAAGTAAAGCCTCACTCAATTCCTTCTTTCGACGCCTGACAGTCTGACATCATTCTGCAGTCATGCTAGAAGTTTGAATAGGCATGTAGTTCTTCCTGAAGTTCATTCCGTTCAGCTAGTCTGTCTAGATCCACGGCAGGTGTAGCTCTTCTCATGTAGGTTCCGTGCTATATCTCAGGAGAGCGATAGCAAACTCAGATGGAATTGCTTTATGCTTCCTGTCAGGTTAGAGGGGAGATCGTCAAGTAGGAAATTGGAAGGTCAGAGAAAAAGTGGTTGGCTTAGCTATTCCTGGTAGCTTTGAACTTCTAATATCCCCACTTGAAAAAGGCTTCATCTCTCTTGTTGCCTTTCACTGAAACCGTAGTGAAAGCGATGGTGACTGCTAGGTGTAGGTAACATCTATGGAGCATTCCGCGAGTACTCATAGAATTCTTGTGTTTCCGGTAGCAAGTTCTAGACAAAATTGACTTTGATCAATCAATTGTTCCAGGCGTTGGAACGGTAGGTTATGAAAAATCTTTGCGTTCTGGCTATCAGTTCAAGCGGTAGTCCAGTCACAGGAACTCGAGGTCAAACAAATTCTATTTCTTCTACGAGGGGAAGCGTGCGTTGGATGGTTTCAACAACAGTAACCTGGAATGCTTTCACCAAAAGTCGTGCAGGATAACTGGAATTCACCTACTAGTATGAGACCGTCATGAATAGATAGTCGTATAGAGAGCAGGAGGGAAGGTGAAACTAAGACTACTGCATAGCGAGCCTACCGACGGCTAGGGAACCGTCACGTCAAGCTGGGACTAATGAGTTGGACTGGAAGAAAGATTGAAGATTTCCTTTTCTAGAAGTATCCTCAAAGCAAAAAAGAGAAATGAAAACATTCTCTATTCTAGTAGAAATTGTGATTGAATCAATCTTTTGTAAGTCTCTCCCATCACTGGAATAAAGCAGGGATAGTCTAGTTTAATTGACAAAAAGAAAGGAAAGCTCACAACCGATACTATTGCCTTACCTTCTTTCCCTATAGAATAGTATAGGGAGACCGTCTCAGGGTTCTTTCCTTTGCAGAGCACTCAACTCCTCGTCCATTTCTTTTTGCCAATGCAAAAAAAGAGATCGGAACCGATAGGACTGAGACTGATGGAAAGAAGAAAGAGAAGTGTGATAATAACGAAGACGAAGAAAATGTTGACAAAGACAGAGAGAGTACCTACGGTTAGCCTAAGATTCAGCAAGATCATCATCTTTAGATGGAGAAGTAGGCTTGAGCATAGGAGAGGGCTCCAGCTGCCATATACTCAAAAGGGATGTGCTGCAAGTAATAGAAAAAGGGAGGGGAAAGACTCCCAAAATGGAGGATAAGGTGAGATAGTTAGTTTTCTTTTCCAGGATAGGGGATTTAGGGGTGGAGTCTCATGCTCTTCCCCCTCATTCAAACACGGGAGATACCGGATTTTGCCCGATATCTTTCGTCAACACTGGAAAGGACATCACTTACCCAGTGATGCTTCAAAATGGATGCGCTGACAAGATTGCACAACCCCTTCGGCCTCGGCTCCTTTCCTTACTCTCCACACAGTCCATTCCGTTAGTTGTGGTAGCCCAGTATCCTCATCAACTTCCTCTTGTCTAGGTTGTGTGGTTCGTCCCTCCGCCTGTCAGGCGCTTTCAGCGTTGCGTGTGTGAACCAATTCCTCCTCACCTGAAGCAGCCAACTTCGATATAAAACCAGCATATGAGAGTTTGCTTGACGAATATCAGAGAATATGAGAATGTCATAAAAAAATTCTCCGAATCCGTCATCATATCATAAATGAGAATCTGCAATCATGTAACAACCTAATTTCATCATAAGTTACATTCCTGATATCAGATTAATCCCAAAATAAATGCGTTGTGTTTGACTCATTTTTCTATATTTTTATGATTTTCTTAAAATTTTTAAGATAGTCACTTAAAATAATATTATTTTAATCACCGGTGGGTCCAACACATATTTTTACTATTCTCTCTTCTTTGATTTGTAAAGATTAAGTTTGACTTTTTTTTGGGTTAGTTTAATTTCAAATTATAATATTAAATAACTTTAATAACCTATTATTAGTATTCATTTGTCCTATACCTATTTTGTTTTATTCACTCATACCTTACTTTACCATGCTTGTCCTTTGGACAAGCATGACAACCATCATCTAATCCCCCATATCCCTCATTTATTATATTTTTTTCTTCCCTTTCATTTGTTTTCTCCCTTTCATTTTTTATTCACCTCCTTTTTATTTTTTTACTCCAACTGAAGAGAAGAAGAAAAGAGAAGAAGAATAAGAAAAGAGAAGAAAAAGAAAAGAAGAAGAAGTTCCCTAGCCTCAAGATAGGCTTACCTTCTCTAACCAATCAAGGCAAGTAAAATCACATCCCCTCTCATGTTTTATTTCTAATTCTAATTGTTTATGGTTAACTTAGAATCTTGATTTGTTTAATTTTAGAAATGTGATATCTTTATACAAAATTCTCTATAATTATTTTAAATATAAAAATATGATTCTTACACTCTACTCTATGTTTATGTATTAAATTTATGATTTTATTTAAGGTCTCCTATGCTTAAACTATAAGTTACAAATTAAACTATATATTTTGTTTTGAAATTACAAAGAAACCACCTTTATGAATGTTCATCATATTGGATATAAATTTGAAGTTTCCTACATAAGTTCTTATTATATAATGCAATGATTTTTAAATCATTTTCCACTTGCCATTAGAACATAGGTATATATATATATATATATATGTATGTAATCATAATCATGTTTTAAAAAGAAGATTTCAAATAAATAAGTTTCTACATTAAATTGTTAAAATATTTCTTTCATACGAGATATTATGTTAGGTCATAATTCTTTCTATGCTAATCCATGTTTAAATATATACATATATATATATACATGTCTAAGATTTAACAAATTTGCTATTTTCCATACTATGAAATCATACTAGAATTTAGAAAATCAATATGTTGTTAAACTAATTGTTATAAAAGTGTTAAGCATATTTAATTCATATCCTTACAAATTTAGTACCCACTTGCCTAATGTGTTTATATGCATAATTGTATTGCGTGGTTTACATACATGATCATTATTTGCATAACACATTTTAATATTCTATGACTATCATGCTTGCCTTAACATATACGTACTAGTAACTTGTACAACATACATGAAATTATATATGTGTTTATATGCATAATTGTATATGCATGATTCACATATATGATCATCCTAGGTATCTTTACATCTTAAAACTCACATATGTATTTATATGTATACTTGTATTTATGTGTAGTTTACATAAATGATCATTTTCATAACATTCATTCTAACATTCTATACTCCATCATACTTACATTAACACATACATACTAGTTACTTGTACAACATATACGAAATTATGCCGGATTTTCCTTATTAGTACATACACGTCTTGATAGTGCCATGGATTTTGACTTGCCTGTCAACTTGATTTTGACATTCCATCATATTTACTTCGACATATACATACTAATTACTTGTACAAGATACATGAAAATATTCCGGATTTTCCTTGTTAGTATATACACATGTCTTGATGGTGCCATGGATCCTAACTTGCCTGTTAACTTGATTTTGACATGGACCACATCTTGCTTATTACTAGACATGTATATGTATTAATCTTGACATGATTAGTTTATCATATTTTCGGATTTATTTGCATGTAATATAACTTGAAATCTTGGGTTATGGGAGAACTAAAGGTTGGACAAATATTGTATCGTGAAAGGTTTAGGATAGGTTGCGCAACCGAAATAGGGGCCCATCCGCGGGGGCGCCCGGGTGGTACTGAGCCATCATCTCTTATTTAGTCCATGTTGATGGGACGACCGATTACTCAGTAATCGGTATCTGCTTGAGTGCTTAGCGGCACGGCTGGTTCAGCGCCAGCATCTTGGCCGGGTCCCGGGTATGCACGGGTACTTTCACGATACGAGTCATTTCTTCACCATTCAGTTCAAAACATTTACTAAAATAAGATATTAATTTAAACTTGATATGCATTAGTCTCCGTACTTGATATTGATCACATACAGGTTTATTTCTTCACCAGTTAGTTCAAATATAAAATAAAATATGATATTAACCTAGACTTGATATGTATTAGTCTCCGTACTTGATATCGATCACATACGATACAGATCTATTTCTTCACCAATTAGTTCACCATGCATGTGCATATGCTTTTTACATCAATTCATATTTTACTTGTTAATACATATTGCATACTCTCTACCATACAAGTCTATTTATTCACCATTAGTCTCCATACTTGATAGCATGTACATTCTTTCTTGATATCATTACTTGATCATTTAATATTTTCCACACATGCGCATAGTTTCATATCCATACCCATATCTTACCTACTTGTTTATATTACACGCTCCGTACTTCTTATTATTTTACTTGCCGGGTTTGACCCTGAGCTCCCCCACACGCTCAGGTACTGAAGATGTGAGCGAGGATCTGCCACTGCATGATTCGTACTTTCTAGAGCAGACCGAGCAGCAATAGATTTATAGGCCTTCGCTTTTGTATTTTTGGTTTGGTATGTATCACTCCTTTGGGACTTTATTTCTAACTTTTGTATCAGTATTGTACTTGTTGCTGCTTATCTTAGACATGTATATCTTCTCTTTTATATGGCAGTAGACTAACTTCCAAGATCCTGGTTGATTACTAGTATTCGATTCCATTCATTTCTTATTTTACATATTTATAGGCCTCGTGCACGTCGACTTACACGTGCCCGCCGGTAACGCACTCCGTTTTCGTATCTCTCCGGAAAATGGGGCGTTACAGAGTGGTATCAGAGCTCTAGGTTAATTTAGGATGTCTTTAGGACTACTGCCATATATAAATATGTCCAAATTTTTGATCTGAAACCTTATCTTGGTCCTATTATTAGTTGATTTTCTATCTTTCCTTGTTCTTTTATCCATACCATATATATTTTTTGATTTTCTATGTACCTAGTCTTGTACTTCTGATGTTCGAGTCCTATTGAGTTGACGTGGTAATTATTAAGGTTTATTCTCAGTCGACAACAATTACAGTCATTCATTAGAACTATAGCAAGCGGGTTTATGAGATACTCCATAATTGATTTTCGACTAAAATCATATGCTTTCGCTATAATGAGTCTTATCTATTGGCGTGGCAATAATTGATTTGCAGGCAATTATTGCAGCTATTCGCAAGGATCTAAAAAAAGTGAGACTTATGATATTTTTTTTCCATCATATATCTTTGATTATTTATCCCACTAGTTTAAATAGTATGACAAGTTAGTTTTCAATTATATTCTGATTGGAACTATTTTCTCAATAATCAAATTCTTATCAATCGATTGATATCTTACTACTCCAATCAGTAAAAAAAAAAAAAAAATTTAAATTTCGAGGACGAAATTTTTTTGTAAGGAGGGTAGGATGTAACAACCTAATTTCATCATAAGTTACATTCTTGATATCAGATTAATCCCAAAATAAATGCGTTGTGTTTGACTCATTTTTCTATATTTTTATGATTTTCTTAAAATTTTTAAGATAGTCACTTAAAATAATATTATTTTAATCACCGGTGAGTCCTACACATATTTTTACTAGTCTCTCTTCTTTGATTTGTAAAGATTAAGTTTGACTTTTTTTTGGGTTAGTTTAATTTGAAATTATAATATTAAATAACTTTAATAACCTATTATTAGTATTCATTTGTCCTATACCTATTTTGTTTTATTCACCCATACCTTACTTTACCATGCTTGTCCTTTGGACAAGCATGACAACTATCATCTAATCCCTCATATCCCTCATTTATTATATTTTTTTCTTCCCTTTCATTTGTTTTCTCCCTTTCATTTTTTATTCACCTCCTTTTTATTTTTTTACTCCAACTCAAGAGAAGAAGAAAAGAGAAGAAGAATAAGAAAAGAGAAGAAAAAGAAAAGAAGAAGAAGTTCCCTAGCCTCAAGATAGGCTTACCTTCTCTAACCAATCAAGGCAAGTAAAATCACATCCCCTCTCATGTTTTATTTCTAATTCTAATTGTTTATGGTTAACTTAGAATCTTGATTTGTTTAATTTTAGAAATGTGATATCTTTATACAAAATTCTCTATAATTATTTTAAATATAAAAATATGATTTTTACACTCTACTCTATGTTTATGTATTAAATTTATGATTTTATTTAAGGTCTCCTATGCTTAAACTATAAGTTACAAATTAAACTATATGTTTTGTTTTGAAATTACAAAGAAACCACCTTTATGAATGTTCATCATATTGGATATAAATTTGAAGTTTCCTACATAAGTTCTTATTATATAATGCAATGATTTTTAAATCATTTTCCACTTGCCATTAGAACATAGGTATATATATATATATATATATATATATGTATGTAATCATAATCATGTTTTAAAAAGAAGATTTCAAATAAATAAGTTTCTACATTAAATTGTTAAAATATTTCTTTCATACGAGATATTATGTTAGGTCATAATTCTTTCTATGCTAATCCATGTTTAAATATATACATATATATATATACATGTCTAAGATTTAACAAATTTGCTATTTTCCATACTATGAAATCATACTAGAATTTAGAAAATCAATATGTTGTTAAACTAATTGTTATAAAAGTGTTAAGCATATTTAATTCATATCCTTACAAATTTAGTACCCACTTGCCTAATGTGTTTATATGCATAATTGTATTGCGTGGTTTACATACATGATCATTATTTGCATAACACATTTTAATATTCTATGACTATTATGCTTGCCTTAACATATACGTACTAGTAACTTGTACAACATACATGAAATTATATATGTGTTTATATGCATAATTGTATATGCATGATTCACATATATGATCATCCTAGGTATCTTTACATCTTAAAACTCACATATGTATTTATATGTATACTTGTATTTATGTGTAGTTTACATAAATGATCATTTTCATAACATTCATTCTAACATTCTATACTCCATCATACTTACATTAACACATACATACTAGTTACTTGTACAACATATACGAAATTATGCCGGATTTTCCTTATTAGTACATACACGTCTTGATAGTGCCATGGATTTTGACTTGCCTGTCAACTTGATTTTGACATTCCATCATATTTACTTCGACATATACATACTAATTACTTGTACAAGATACATGAAAATATTCCGAATTTTCCTTGTTAGTATATACACATGTCTTGATGGTGCCATGGATCCTAACTTGCCTGTTAACTTGATTTTGACATGGACCACATCTTGCTTATTACTAGACATGTATATGTATTAATCTTGACATGATTAGTTTATCATATTTTCGGATTTATTTGCATGTAATATAACTTGAAATCTTGGGTTATGGGAGAACTAAAGGGTGGACAAATATTGTATCGTGAAAGGTTTAGGATAGGTTGCGCAACCGAAATAGGGGCCCATCCGCGGGGGCGCCCGGGTGGTACTGAGCCATCATCTCTTGTTTAGTCCATGTTGATGGGACGACCGATTACTCAGTAATCGGTATCTGCTTGAGTGCTTAGCGGCACGGCTGGTTCAGCACCAGCATCTTGGCCGGGTCCCGGGTATGCACGGGTATTTTCACGATACGAGTCATTTCTTCACCATTCAGTTCAAAACATTTACTAAAATAAGATATTAATTTAAACTTGATATGCATTAGTCTCCGTACTTGATATTAATCACATACAGGTTTATTTCTTCACCAGTTAGTTCAAATATAAAATAAAATATGATATTAACCTAGACTTGATATGTATTAGTCTCCGTACTTGATATCGATCACATACGATACAGATCTATTTCTTCACCAATTAGTTCACCATGCATGTGCATATGCTTTTTACTTCAATTCATATTTTACTTGTTAATACATATTGCATACTCTCTACCATACAAGTCTATTTATTCACCATTAGTCTCCATACTTGATAGCATGTACATTCTTTCTTTATATCATTACTTGATCATTTAATATTTTCCACACATGCGCATAGTTTCATATCCACACACATATCTTACCTACTTGTTTATATTACACGCTCCGTACTTCTTATTATTTTACTTGCCGGGTTTGACCCTGAGCTCCCCCACACGCTCAGGTACTGAAGATGTGAGCGAGGATCTGCCACTGCATGATTCGTACTTTCTATAGCAGACCGAGCAGCAATAGATTTATAGGCCTCCGCTTTTGTATTTTTGGTTTGGTATGTATCACTCCTTTGGGACTTTATTTCTAACTTTTGTATCAGTATTGTACTTGTTGCTGCTTATCTTAGACATGTATATCTTCTCTTTTATATGGCAGTAGACTAACTTCCAAGATCCTGGTTGATTACTAGTATTCGATTCCATTCATTTCTTATTTTACATATTTATAGGCCTCGTGCACGTCGACTTACACGTGCCCGCCGGTAACGCACTCCGTTTTCGTATCTCTCCGGAAAATGGGGCGTTACAGAGTGGTATCAGAGCTCTAGGTTAATTTAGGATGTCTTTAGGACTACTGCCATATATAAATATGTCCAAATTTTTGATCTGAAACCTTATCTTGGTCCTATTATTAGTTGATTTTCTATCTTTCCTTGTTCTTTTATCCATACCATATATATCTTTTGATTTTCTATGTACCTAGTCTTGTACTTCTGCTGTTCGAGTCCTATTGAGTTGACGTGGTAATTATTGAGGTTTATTCTCAGTCGACAACAATTACAGTCATTCATTAGAACTATAGCAAGCGGGTTTATGAGATACTCCATAATTGATTTTCGACTAAAATCATATGCTTTCGCTATAATGAGTCTTATCTATTGGCGTGGCAATAATTGATTTGCAGGCAATTATTGCAGCTATTCGCAAGGATCTAAAAAAAGTGAGACTTATGATATTTTTTTTCCATCATATATCTTTGATTATTTATCCCACTAGTTTAAATAGTATGACAAGTTAGTTTTCAATTATATTCTGATTGGAACTATTTTCTCAATAATCAAATTCTTATCAATCGATTGATATCTTACTACTCCAATCAGTAAAAAAAAAAAAAAAATTTAAATTTCGAGGACGAAATTTTTTTGTAAGGAGGGTAGGATGTAACAACCTAATTTCATCATAAGTTATATTCTTGATATCAGATTAATCCCAAAATAAATGCGTTGTGTTTGACTCATTTTTCTATATTTTTATGATTTTCTTAAAATTTTTAAGATAGTCACTTAAAATAATATTATTTTAATCACCGGTGGGTCCTACACATATTTTTACTAGTCTCTCTTCTTTGATTTGTAAAGATTAAGTTTGACTTTTTTTTGGGTTAGTTTAATTTGAAATTATAATATTAAATAACTTTAATAACCTATTATTGGTATTCATTTGTCCTATACCTATTTTGTTTTATTCACCCATACCTTACTTTACCATGCTTGTCCTTTGGACAAGCATGACAACCATCATCTAATCCCCCATATCCCTCATTTATTATATTTTTTTCTTCCCTTTCATTTGTTTTCTCCCTTTCATTTTTTATTCACCTCCTTTTTATTTTTTTACTCCAACTCAAGAGAAGAAGAAAAGAGAAGAAGAATAAGAAAAGAGAAGAAAAAGAAAAGAAGAAGAAGTTCCCTAGCCTCAAGATAGGCTTACCTTCTCTAACCAATCAAGGCAAGTAAAATCACATCCCCTCTCATGTTTTATTTCTAATTCTAATTGTTTATGGTTAACTTAGAATCTTGATTTGTTTAATTTTAGAAATGTGATATCTTTATACAAAATTCTCTATAATTATTTTAAATATAAAAATATGATTCTTACACTCTACTCTATGTTTATGTATTAAATTTATGATTTTATTTAAGGTCTCCTATGCTTAAACTATAAGTTACAAATTAAACTATATGTTTTGTTTTGAAATTACAAAGAAACCACCTTTATGAATGTTCATCATATTGGATATAAATTTGAAGTTTCCTACATAAGTTCTTATTATATAATGCAATGATTTTTAAATCATTTTCCACTTGCCATTAGAACATAGGTATATATATATATATATATATGTATGTAATCATAATCATGTTTTAAAAAGAAGATTTCAAATAAATAAGTTTCTACATTAAATTGTTAAAATATTTCTTTCATACGAGATATTATGTTAGGTCATAATTCTTTCTATGCTAATCCATGTTTAAATATATACATATATATATATATATACATGTCTAAGATTTAACAAATTTGCTATTTTCCATACTATGAAATCATACTAGAATTTAGAAAATCAATATGTTGTTAAACTAATTGTTATAAAAGTGTTAAGCATATTTAATTCATATCCTTACAAATTTAGTACCCACTTGCCTAATGTGTTTATATGCATAATTGTATTGCGTGGTTTACATACATGATCATTATTTGCATAACACATTTTAATATTCTATGACTATCATGCTTGCCTTAACATATACGTACTAGTAACTTGTACAACATACATGAAATTATATATGTGTTTATATGCATAATTGTATATGCATGATTCACATATATGATCATCCTAGGTATCTTTACATCTTAAAACTCACATATGTATTTATATGTATACTTGTATTTATGTGTAGTTTACATAAATGATCATTTTCATAACATTCATTCTAACATTCTATACTCCATCATACTTACATTAACACATACATACTAGTTACTTGTACAACATATACGAAATTATGCCGGATTTTCCTTATTAGTACATACACGTCTTGATAGTGCCATGGATTTTGACTTGCCTGTCAACTTGATTTTGACATTCCATCATATTTACTTCGACATATACATACTAATTACTTGTACAAGATACATGAAAATATTCCGGATTTTCCTTGTTAGTATATACACATGTCTTGATGGTGCCATGGATCCTAACTTGCCTGTTAACTTGATTTTGACATGGACCACATCTTGCTTATTACTAGACATGTATATGTATTAATCTTGACATGATTAGTTTATCATATTTTCGGATTTATTTGCATGTAATATAACTTAAAATCTTGGGTTATGGGAGAACTAAAGGGTGGACAAATATTGTATCGTGAAAGGTTTAGGATAGGTTGCGCAACCGAAATAGGGGCCCATCCGCGGGGGCGCCCGGGTGGTACTGAGCCATCATCTCTTGTTTAGTCCATGTTGATGGGACGACCGATTACTCAGTAATCGGTATCTGCTTGAGTGCTTAGCGGCACGGCTGGTTCAGCGCCAGCATCTTGGCCGGGTCCCGGGTATGCACGGGTACTTTCACGATACGAGTCATTTCTTCACCATTCAGTTCAAAACATTTACTAAAATAAGATATTAATTTAAACTTGATATGCATTAGTCTCCGTACTTGATATTAATCACATACAGGTTTATTTCTTCACCAGTTAGTTCAAATATAAAATAAAATATGATATTAACCTAGACTTGATATGTATTAGTCTCCGTACTTGATATCGATCACATACGATACAGATCTATTTCTTCACCAATTAGTTCACCATGCATGTGCATATGCTTTTTACTTCAATTCATATTTTACTTGTTAATACATATTGCATACTCTCTACCATACAAGTCTATTTATTCACCATTAGTCTCCATACTTGATAGCATGTACATTCTTTCTTGATATCATTACTTGATCATTTAATATTTTCCACACATGCGCATAGTTTCATATCCACACCCATATCTTACTTACTTGTTTATATTACACGCTCCGTACTTCTTATTATTTTACTTGCCGGGTTTGACCCTGAGCTCCCCCACATGCTCAGGTACTGAAGATGTGAGCGAGGATCTGCCACTGCATGATTCGTACTTTCTAGAGCAGACCGAGCAGCAATAGATTTATAGGCCTCCGCTTTTGTATTTTTGGTTTGGTATGTATCACTCATTTGGGACTTTATTTCTAACTTTTGTATCAGTATTGTACTTATTGCTGCTTATCTTAGACATGTATATCTTCTCTTTTATATGGCAGTAGACTAATTTCCAAGATCCTGGTTGATTACTAGTATTCGATTCCATTCATTTCTTATTTTACATATTTATAGGCCTCGTGCACGTCGACTTACACGTGCCCGCCGGTAACGCACTCCGTTTTCGTATCTCTCCGGAAAATGGGGCGTTACAAATCATGAAAAACACAAATCAGAATGTTGATAGATTTCCCATCGACGGAGTTGTTTCACTCATTGACTACAACAACTCATTCTGCATAAACACGGGATTTTTTGATGCAATAGACTTGCGCCAACTCTCGGAAAGGAGCTTCCAGTCTCTCTTCCGGCTTCCTGACGGAGAGAGTGGTCTACGATCATCCCGTGTGTTAGCGATAGGCTTGCGCCGACTCTCAGCCTACTGTAGCAACTTTTTCGACTTCGATGAGATAGGCTTTTTCCTCTTTCTAGAGGTCATTTTCTTTTTTTGTGGCTGCGGCTTACTTTCGTTGCATCTTGTATCGCCCGCTCCAATTACCTTATTTCTTCTCTTTATCCCTTTTAGCCAGGGCGTGATCGTCATGAATGTCGCTTTGACTTCCTCTGGCTCGTTGGACATCGTACTGGCTAGTTTGCGCAGTCTTTGTATCCCTTCTTCCTAATCGAAAGAAAAGGGTATATCGGCTGAAACTTATCGATAGCCTACAGGTATCGAATCCTATGCTCAGACCGAAACAAGGGGATTGCAACGAAGCACCCATGCTCGAGTAGAAAAGCAGGATGGATACAAGGAAAGGTCGACACTGCATGTACAAACACTCAAACGACAGAGCGCGGAGGAAGAAAGGCTAGGCCATCTAATGCACAAACGATACGGGCAATGAGAAAGATCCCGATTCTAGTTTCATAAAGCCTTTTGCATAAGCTGCAGATTATGAACACGAGGATGAAGCGACAGTAGTAGAGGATTTAGTAAACCAATGCCCAGCTAATGATTAGAAACTGTCCATTGCGGAAAGCAAGGTCGGTGTAGGTCTTGAACAGATGGCGCTTTCCAAATAGATCAATGTGTAAATTGCTAAAAAGATGTCTGAAGTATGAATCATCCAACCATGATGTCAAAATGGACTCACTTGAACCAGATAGATCAATGTGTAAATTGCTAAAGAGATGTCCATACCACCTAAACAACCGGTAGTGTCTCCATCTGTAAACGTATGTCGACGCATTGATAGTTTCCCAGAGGCAAGAGACGAACCACAACATCGTTGATATTGAAAGAGCAGGCTTTCCAAAATGCTATGTCGTCTTTCTCTCTATCCCGGCCACCAAAGCTTCATAAAAGGCACCTAAGATCATCAGCCCCCCTCATCCCCCATTTTCCTTTTTTCTCATCCCCAGGCACAACAAGGCTACTATAGAATTCACCCACTTGTCTGTCTTCCATCGCGTTGCATGCTTCGGAACGGATGGCCAAATGATTTGCCAGACACCGACATGGGCCGTCTACAAAATGTATCTCCACATCATTGGGGTAGTCCCGTCCCACCCATCACTTTTCAAAACAGGGAACTAATTAGAACGAAGGCACCCGATAGGAAGCTCAGCCTGAGTTTTAGTCGAGGCTTTGTAGCCTGGTTTGGAACGAGAGGATATAGGCAACATTCAGCTACAACTGACGGGATGCCACGGGGATAGTAAGCCAGCTCATAAGCGACGTCAAGAGGAAGGCACCCATCGATAGTCCTTCCTCCGGGCGCCTATTTCACATTTACACCTAGGCTCTCAATTTTCCTCTAGCCTTACTCCTGCCTTTCCCCGTAGGAAGCCCATTTTTGACGTTCCCATGCAGCTGGATTGACCGAAACTGCCTTGACTACTGCCTCATGTGCTTTGGCCAATAGTAGCCCAATAAGCCTAGTCCTACTTGTACACCTGGTGTTCCATTTCCGTCCGATCTGTATCGAGCTAGTGAACAGTTTGATAGACTAGGGACCTGGGATCAGGTTGCCTCTTTACAAGTCTGGCCTATTCAAGACAACCCCCATTAGGATGAAATGTCTCCCACGAGTGCTGAAGAAAGCGCTATTTGTCTTCCCCCTTTTCAATACCTCAAAAGGTCAACAAGGACTAATCGGCTCAATCAAGGGCAAGTGAACCAACTCTTATTTTAGTACATCAGCTGCGCTTCCGCATTTATTATTTCGGGTATTGGAAGACCTGACTCTAGTGAAAGAAGAGATCTTAGTGAAGAAGGGACAGTTGCATAGCCAATCATCCAAAGGAAAGGAAGAGATGCAAAGCCAATCATCCTCCTTCTTGTCATCTAAAGGAGAATAACTGGTTCCAAAAATCATCTCGAGTTTGCTTGAGCAGTAAACTAGCCTGAGCCAGGAATAAAAGGTAATGGGCTGAGCTGTGAGGGGACAGTACTACATAAATAAGGATTTTAGAAGATAGTTGAGTTGTCGAAGCCCCGCCACGAAGAAAAACAGGAGGGAGGATGCCTGAGGATCTCATCTTTCCTCGATCGATAAATTAGGCCAGGCGGTTGTCAATGACGAAGGTCTTTCGTAAAAAAAAATGAGAGTCGTCGCGTGCAGTCCCACTAGGAAGTCGAAGAGAAAGCATGCCCCACATAAAGTGGAAAAAAATCTCTGTCTGGTTATGAAGGAAAACCGTCAGTGAGCAATAAAATACCCAAGACATTAGTGGTGGATCAAGTCGAATCGTAGATTCTGTCCTATCAGTTATCAAAGCAGCGGTAGGAAGCTTGATAAGTAAGCCTTTCCTCTACATAAGAAAAGGCGAAAAGTGAATCTCGATAGTCTATTAATTTTCAGACTAAATGCGACGTGCCTTTTTTTACTGGGCGGGCTACTCTTCTTTGACGCGTAGATGCATTATCTAGGAGGAAATACTGGGATTAATAAAAAATGAAATGAGATTTTCTCAGTCGATTGAGACCTGTGAATAAAGAAAAGTTTGGGCTTCCCATGAGGACACATGACGTTCGCTTGAAGGAGGAAGGAAGGGAAGCTATAAGACAATGTTGGATAAGACAATCTCATAATTGTCTACTAACTAGGGGAAATAGAATGGATGAGAAGAGAATCATACAATCATAAGACTATTCTCAAGATTGTCTTCTTCATTCACAAAGGGTAAGAAAGACCTGCCCTTAGGAAAGAAGAAGAGACAGAGTTTTGATTTCACCTTGCTAACCTATCGGCAACTGTTCGCCCACTGAAGGGAGAAAAGCAAGAACGAAGAACAACGAAGCCCTTACATGCATCCCTCCTTGCAAGAGGTACGAGGGTAACGTCTAAGAGTTTTGATTTTTTTTCTCTAATTCTTTTTTGATCTTTTGACATAGTCGTCTCTAGGTGAATATCACTATGGAATGCGGTAGGATCCCTTCTATCTCTCCCTCTCTTTCTTCCTCCTGTAGTTAGTTTGGTTTGGGTAGTTAGGATAAGTCATTCTATCCTTTCTAGTTTCTATCTTCTATGGATTGACAGCTCCTATCCTAGCAGCTAGTAGTCCTATCTTATCTATTAGACGATACGCATTCTCGTCCGTATATATCTAACATCGTCCTTCTCTCTTTCTATCACTCAATATTGGGATTAGCCCCCATTAGAATGCATTATATGTAGCCATCTTTCTCCTGCTTTTAGGAATGAATAGACTTAGTCCTTAGGGTCTCTCTTTTTTATAGCAGTACTAGGACTTTGACTTCATTCTTTTAGATTGATCCCTCATGTAGTCAATCAAGTAATATGGAGCTAGCATACCTCCTTCTATCCTCTCTTCTAGTGGGATTGAGTGAATGCAAGAGCATTCTAATCTTCTTTCTACCAGAACTATTCTCTATCTTTCTATTGTCCTCCTCCTGTGGGTTTATAACAATTAGGAGAGATCAACAGCTGTTACCTATCTTCCTATATATGCCTTGCCGTTTCTGCTGTGTAGAAGATATTGGATGAAAAGATGTCAGCCCTTCTCCCATTCCTTCCTCAAGCTCTTAATAAATAAGAAAAACCTTCTTACTGTTAGCTCATCATTGATTCTTAAAGCACATCTGAGAGTGCGTGCATCTTACAAGTTCATGAAGACTAGTCAGTGACTTCGCTTCCCTTGCGAATCTTGCTAATTAGTAGCCAACTTACATAATTAGGAGAAGAAGGCCTAGGGGTGTGGTCGATTCGTCTTGCCTTGGGGTCGAGGTCAAGACCAAAAACTCGTAGACTACCCTTTTAGGAATATATCTTATCTTAGAACCTGGGGTTTTTTGTTAGCACCTTCTCGCACCTCTAAGTACAAAGAAGGCGGATCCTAGATATAGCCTAACAAACCTGACACTGACTTTATATAGATTATATTACCAGAAAATCAAGAGTGCTTAGTGCTTTGTCATAGATAGCAGCTCCTGATAAACAGCCTGGCTAGGCACGATCGCAGACAGATACAAATGGGGCACGAAGCCGCTTGCCTTATTGAGCCCCCCAAAGAGGAAAGGGAGGATGCTTTTGCACAAGAACAAAGGTGGAGTCATAGGGGATTGCTTGAGGAAGGCCCACATACCATTCCGAAAGAATGGAGTAGATGCACCGTCAAGATAGATGTATACATACAAGAAAGTAGCATACATAGAATAGTTGTTATGATGAACCATAACGCCATCTCAAGCGGCTATGTATCTTATTGCATTGGATTACTTCGGAAAGATGCTTCGTAAAGCTCCCCTGCCTATAGGCACAGATACAGCACTTGGGATGTTAGCGTTTTACTTGAATTCTGCTTGAGTCTCATCTTGTTTTAATGGAAGCCTTATTCAAAGGAGGTATTTGTGCCAACAATGACCATTTCTCAAGTAGATCAAGAGGCTATCATAGCAATGGAGATGGGCAACATGAAGTACATGCAACTACGCCTGTGAATTCGGATAGCCTTTCAGCATTCCTTTCATCTGCCCTAGGCAACTTTCTTTCTTATCTTAAGATATTCTATATCGAGTTACCGTCACATCTATAGGAAGCACCAGTTACAAGAGCTTTTTAAGCAAGAGCGTCTGATTGAACAAAAGCCATTCTTGAATAACGGCTATAGCACCAGCTTCCCCTGATCTGACTAATTTTTCTCATTTTCCTGGGATTATTAGATGTGGATTAGCGATTCATGAGATAATAGCCCGTTAATTATCTGAAAGCCAATAGTGGGACATATCCAGAATCTCCTCTTCCCTTTACAGTTGAAGAAGAAGAAACTCTGGGTGGAAGGTTCAAGACAGAAGTAAAGGAAATAGAATAAGATAAGATGTTATAGAATGGGATGGATGGACATCTGAGATTAATTTTCCAACGAATGTCTGACTTAACACCATAGGAACAGAACTTATACCTAGTATGCTATTCACTAGCTGAGGCACTAGAGATCTTATTTTCCTGCTTTAAGAGGGTGCCCTGGCATGGATTCCTAAAGGCTGATGAGCCTAGTCTCTTTATTCCCTTACCTAGCTGTCTTTTCTATTCCAAAAGGCTAAAACATGTACAATCCTTTTTCATACCTGTTTGATTTGTTTTAATAAACTTTCGTTTACCAAATTTCTTTGACTTTTTGTATTTCTCCTTATTTTCAGGTTTCCATTTTTTTCTAGATACCTTGTATTTTTTCTTGTTATGTTTTTTGAATCTAGATTTGTAGTCTCTGGATTTTTTCCCATATTTTGTTTTCTTGGGAAAGAATGATTTGTTGAACCCATATACTGGAGGACAACCAAATTGATAATTAATATCTGGATCATACTTAGGACAGCAGGAAGTTTTGATGTCAGACTTATGTATGTATTTGGATAGATGATTGTTTGCCTTTTGTAATTGGCAAGTTTTTTTAACTGTTTCCATACAAGCTTTCTTTAAAGCTCCTGTATTGTGTGGAATACCTCCGGCTCTAAGACTGTTATATTTTTTCTCTATCATGGTATCCCATGGTATAGGTAATTTAGAAAAGAAGGCTGTTAGCCAAAAGATTTTTTTATCTAAGGTATTCAGTTTAAAAATATAACTGATGTATAGATTAGCAAATTCTTCTAGATAACAGATGTTACACAATCTTAGTTTTAGAAGGATATTTTCATCTATTCCTTCAGCATTAATATCTTCTCCAGTTAAGTCTCCATATAGACTTTTACAAATACTATGTAAAGCTGTTCTTCTAGATTCATGGCTATTTAAAGCTATTATCTCAGTTGGGTATAATTTTTCATATTGTGTTAGCCATCTTAAGGCTATTCCTTGCCAATATCCGCAAGCTAATATTACAAAATCTTGGTGGGAAATTCCCTGTGGCATTAGGGTATTTGTCCCAACCATTAATTGTTCCCAAGTTAGTATATAGTCTCTTAAATCATTTGTTGGTATATGATCAACATTAAATATTAATCCTGAAGTAGTAGTTTGATGTCTCTTTCCTTGTTTATAGATATAGGAATCTACATAGTTTTCATCTGTATCTCTATGATACATAGTTTCTTCAGTAGTATTAGGAGGTGGTGGATTTTGTCTACCTGTAGAAATCATTTGGGTAGAAGATTCCCCACGTTCCATATTTATATTATATAAATACTGCTCCTCGTTAGAGGGTATATTTGATATATGATAGTCCTCGTTAGAGGGTATGTTGTATAATTCCTCTGACCAAGAGGACTCCTCGTTAGAGGGTTGTGATAATAGGTCAACATCACCATACTCCTCATTAGAGGGTATTTCATCAACAATATCATCATATTCAGATAATTCATCATCAAAAGAATCAGAAGCAGAAATATAACTTTCATTATCTGAAGAACTTTTGGAAAAATATTTAATAGAAGCAGAGTTTTCTTCATAGAATTTGAAAATCTCTTTAGAAGTAATTTTTCCTTCTATTTCTTCAACTAATAAGGTTTTATATTTCAAATATTTTTGATAATCAATTTCATCTAAGTTTGTTTCTTTCAAACTTTTCGAAGATGTTTTTATCATTCTTACTGATCCAAGTCTTTCTTTTGAAGATGAAGAAAAGGTTGGAAAACTTAAAAAGGTTTGCAAAGTAGTTAATTTTTTAGAAACTAAATAGATTTGATCACTTAAATAGTTTAGTAAACTATTTTGTTGTTTTATTGTACCATTACATGGAAGATGAATACTATGTTCATGAGAATTTAAACTGAAAGGACATTCATAAGATTCGGGAAGAACTAAAGCTCTAGACATCTCTGTATAGAGGTTCTTATAAACTTAGACACGTTATTTCCTTCCTTTCTTTTACTAGATTAGATAACAGTATCGCTTTGACCCTGTTCTCTCCGGCTATGTAACCTCTAGGGGTGGCTTTCTCCCTAGAGTTAGGCAGCCATAACTGAAGCGTCCCTTCCGGACATATAGTCAACCACAAGCACTATTACAAGCTTCAGAGAGACAGAGCACAGCCATGTTTCGTTTCCTACCTCATGGCGTAAGATACTATTACCTAAAATAGCTTAAGAAATTAAGGAAATAACATGCCTAAACAGTTTAGCCAGACATGGCTAAGTTAAGGATACTTACAAAAAAAGGAAGAACGGAACTGAACATAAGGAGAAATACAAAAAGTCAAAGAAATTTGGTAAACGAAAGTTTATTAAAACAAATCAAACAGGTATGAAAAAGGATTGTACATGTTTTAAATGTGGAAAACAAGGACATTATGCTACAGAATGTAGAGTAAATATTAAGACAATATGGTTAGATAACTTGGAAACATATGACATCCATACTGGAACCATAGAAGAAGTCCTTAGTGATAATTCTTCTATATATGAGATAGAAACCATATATGAAGAAAGTCCTTTTAATTCTGATTCTTCTGAAACAGAAGAGTTCAATATAAACATGTTAACTTTAAATAAAACATACCATTTTATACAGGTTATACCCCTGTCTAAAACAGCTATATTACCCAAAAGGGAATCATTGAAATTTCCAGGACATATTTTGTATGCTAACAATCATTATAGCATAAGAAGATATCAGTCCATAGAAATTTATTTAGACCTGATTATAAGAATTCCTTATGGATATTATGGAGAAATTAAAAATCTAAGACATCATGCTCTTAGAAATATATTCATTACTTATGGGATAATAGAATCTATGACAGATCAAAACAAAAGCATAATAATGAAAAGTACAAGTTTAGATGATAATCCATATCAAATTCCTTTAGGAACTCCTATCGGAATACTTATAATCCATAAATACGAAGATTTAGCATTGGTAAAGGTTGATCAAGATATTTTACTTTCAACATCTCCACCTCTTAGTCCAAAGTTTACCCCTGGACAATCTTCAAAGGAATCTATGTTTGAATACAAAGTATATATGAATACATTGAAGGAAATAGAACCTCAAGAAATTCATAATACAAGTATTGAAAATAGCCAAGGAGAACATTATGAAGTAACTGATGAAGATATTGAAAGACTAAAACTTTCCATACCACATGCTAAACAAGAAGAGGTATATAAACCTCAGTCCAAATTTAAATCTTTATGGACAAACAAACCTACCTATGTATTCGAAAGAATGCAAGGAAATATAGAACTAAAAGGAGATGAAGATTTTACTTCTATAAAATTGCTAAACTATCATCAGATAGAAAATCTGAAGCAAAAATATCCTAAAAAGAAATATTTACACATTGGATTAATCCAAATCAAGATTACTGGTCTATTCAGATCTGGAATAGACACACCAATTATGTTAATATGTTGTGATGAAAGAATCATCAATAATCCTCTAAATAGTATATTGGGAGGAGCAAAATCAAATCTAGCAAATAGAATATTTGGAGTAAATATACATCCTGATTTTTGCATCAGCTTACATGATACAAATATAGAAAAAGCCTGTACTCTTTCTATAAATTTAAAAGGAATTGAGATGCTTCCTGGATCTCAAGTATTGGGAATACAATGGGAACACTGTTTAGCACTAAACGAAACATCTACTTTTAGATCTATTACACCTACACAGTTTATTAAACTCTTTGAGGTTGGGAATGGAAAAATAATCCAACCAAAATTGGTCAATATAAGACATTTGAGATATGATAATGAGATGCAAATATTCTTGAAATCTTTAAAACCACAGACACATCTCCCTATAGAAACATTTATTGCTTCAGGCAATACTATTTCTACTACGATTATAAATCCAAATATTCCAAGAAGTCTTAGTACCACTGGATATCGAAATTCCAATATTTTGGTTGAACAAGCTAGACCTAGTATGTCTACTTTAGAAAATACTCCTCTTGAAGGAAGGACTCAACGGATCCTTGATCTTCAAAAACAATCAGAAGACCAACATATTATAAAATTACCTCCAAGTTCATTTGGTTTATCAAATGTCGGATCTTCTTAAGAAAAAACCTCAATTACACATATACATTCCCATGACATTATTATTTCCTGATCAATCATGTCTTACCTTACATACTTTACTAGATTCAGGTGCTGAAACTAGTCTTATACATGAAAAATTTATTCCTAAGCAATTATGGTTAACTCTAGAAAAGCAAGCAAGCTTAAATGACTTTATGGGTAGACCTGTCATTATTACTCATAAGGCAAATATCTCTATTGCTATTCCAGATATTCATAATATCTCTCATCACTATACTTTTGAATTTGCTTTATTACCTATTGATTTCAATGTCGATTGCTTAGTTGGCATGAATAACTTACGACATTATGCCCCTTTCAACTCTCAAATTTTTTTATTTGATAATCATCAAATACCAAGGGTTCCTTTTCCGGTCCCCTTAGCTTCATCTTATACTGCAGCCCAACGTGGTGACCAACTTATTTCCACCCAAAACAACTGCACTTCTTCTCTTACTATCTTCTCTAATACAGAAGAAATCATACACAGTATGCTGAAACCATTATATTCAAATAACCCTTTATTGTACTTTGAAAAGGCACCAAGATACTGTACCCTTACATTACTAGATCAATACAGAAATACTAATGTAAGATCAAACAGTATAATGGTATCCCCTATAGATAAACAAGAATTTTCAGCTCAAATAAAAGAGCTTTTATCTCTTAAATTAATACAGCCTAGCAGCAGTCCTCACTCATCACCTGCTTTTTTAGTTAGAAAACATGCAGAGCAAAAAAGAGGAAAGGCCAGAATGGTCATTAATTATAGAAAATTAAATAGCTATACAAAGTTTGACGGCTATTTTATACCTGCTGCAGAACAATTAATAAAACAGATACAAGAATCAAAATACTATAGTAAATTTGATGCTAAATCTGGGTTTTGGCAAGTAAGATTAGCCAATAAAGAATCTATAGAATTAACTGCTTTCAGTTGTCCCCAAGGACACTATGAGTGGTTAGTAATGCCATTTGGTTTAAAAAATGCTTCAACAATATTCCAAAAATGGATAAATTCTATGTTCGGACATCTACATTATGTAGTAGTTTACATAGATAATATACTAGTTTTTTCTCCTCCAATGAAAGAACATTATGGGATATTATTAACACTATTTAAACTCCAAATAATGGATGCCTTATATATAATCAATCTCTTTTTAATTGTAAAGAAGAAGAAGAATTGGTACCTCTTCCTCTTAAAATACATAATCATATTCTTCAAGTGTACTAAACCTCTTACAGATTTATTAGGAGTCCTAACGATGGACGATGAACGCCTGAAAAGGCTCAAATCCATGGCTGAAAAAGCTAAATGGATTACCATTGAGGCTAGCAAAAAGACCCCGCTACAAACGGGAGGCAACAACTCAAAAAAAGCCCCTGAAAAAGGAGCAAGCAGCAAATCCACCCAGGAAACTGGAGGCCCTACAGGCACCAACACTACTACCACCTCTACCGAGGCAAACTCATTTCCCCCTTTGGGGATGACTGTTCTTCCAATCACCAACTCCACTCCAACATACAGCAACATTACTTCTGCTCAAAGAAGAATTCAGCAAGGTCAAGTTACTAGACCAACAGCAGCAGCAGTTGTACGAGATTGGTATAACACCGACCTCAAGGCAACCAACTCCAACATATATGACAAATTGAATGGATGCTACCGTGCCATTCAATCCAATGATTTCCACTCTACTAAATATTGGTTATCCCAGATTGAGCAAATGGTGCTCTCTATGTATAACCATTACCTACAAGAGAAAACAGAGAAGCAGGACATTACAAAGACAGTCCAAGACCTATGCAATTATACTCTTACAGCTCAGAGTACAGATCTAGAGCAGAGAAAGGGAACTTGGTTCCAAGGCTCTACTCAAGACCAGACATTCCTGAGAAATATAATCCAGGATTTGGAAATCTCTGATCAGGTATACCATCCCTTACCTGAGTTTTATAAATTACTAGAACTCTGTAAAATACAAACAGAGAGAACTAGACAGTTGGAAGCCGAGATCACAGTTCACAAGATGATTGGCTTAAACCAACAAAATATGATCCCTGACAACCAGCTCCGGGATTTCTTTAAACAATTGGAAGCTACAGATGTTATCTCTATCCTTCAGGAGAACAAGCTCATCTTCAACAAGAATAATTCACCACGAATTATTACTGGCTTTCAAGAAATAAAAAAGTG
Organism: Dracaena cambodiana; assembly: GCA_036321105.1. Lineage (NCBI taxonomy): Eukaryota > Viridiplantae > Streptophyta > Magnoliopsida > Asparagales > Asparagaceae > Dracaena > Dracaena cambodiana. The sequence continues at coordinate 12,877,165 of JAYEPQ010000013.1, read as the reverse complement.
TGCCAAGGCCATTAAATTGGGTCTTGTCCATGAACTCTTCCTTAATTCATCTCATCCCGAAGAGTTCCAAGATATCATTCCACCTATTTGTCTGAAGATCATCAAAGCTTATACAACATGGTATCAGACAACATTCTTCTTCCGTATCTGGAGTACATGGGAAGAAAGGAGATATATTAAAGTCTATCCTTCTTACCAAATATGGGAACTTCATAACTTTAATTATGTTCCCTCTCCCACATGTGAAGCACTACCTGTACTTGATCTAGAAGAAGAAACCAAGAAGGCAGCAAAAGAATTCTTTAATGAAGCATATTGCAAAGCTATCAATGGAGCTCATTCAATCAAAATAGAAGACAATGTCCTGTTTTATGATTTCGTAGGACCATTAGATCCTGCAGAAAATAAAACATCCAGAGTTTTGTCCTTTTTAAACTCTACACAACTGGGCAAAATAGGCTCCAAAGCAAAAGAAGAATTCTATGAAGACTTAGAAAGAACTGATGATGAAGTTCTTGGTGAAGATAACAACCAAGACCCCAATGAGGAGAACAATCAGGATGAGGATCTTGATGAAGATGCCCTCCAAAACATCATGCAAGACTAAAAGCATGGTGGGCCCATTCCACTCAGCATCTACTCAGCCAAAAGATTCCTCCTTATCTTCTCAACAGACAGAAGGACATCAATCAGTTTGGCGGGACCCTATGAAGGACAATAATACTAACTTTTTCTGTTTAAAAGGACAATAATGTAGTCCTTTTTCCTGTACATCTTTTGTAAAGAGACTTTGTAAAAGATTCCTTCCTATCTGAAGGACGTCTTTTGAAACATTATAAATAAAGACATCAGATGAAGGGAGGAGGCAGAGAGCCTTTCCGAACTTCTTTTTTCTTAAGCTTACTTCTTCCTCTGATCTGCTTCTTAGTTTCAAATAGTGTGAATAAATAGTAGCTGAATACTGGAGCAGAAGCTCTCCTGCAAACTGGAATCATCAATAATCCTCTAAATAGTATATTGGGAGGAGCAAAATCAAATCTAGCAAATAGAATATTTGGAGTAAATATACATCCTGATTTTTGCATCAGCTTACATGATACAAATATAGAAAAAGCCTGTACTCTTTCTATAAATTTAAAAGGAATTGAGATGCTTCCTGGATCTCAAGTATTGGGAATACAATGGGAACACTGTTTAGCACTAAACGAAACATCTACTTTTAGATCTATTACACCTACACAGTTTATTAAACTCTTTGAGGTTGGGAATGGAAAAATAATCCAACCAAAATTGGTCAATATAAGACATTTGAGATATGATAATGAGATGCAAATATTCTTGAAATCTTTAAAACCACAGACACATCTCCCTATAGAAACATTTATTGCTTCAGGCAATACTATTTCTACTACGATTATAAATCCAAATATTCCAAGAAGTCTTAGTACCACTGGATATCGAAATTCCAATATTTTGGTTGAACAAGCTAGACCTAGTATGTCTACTTTAGAAAATACTCCTCTTGAAGGAAGGACTCAACGGATCCTTGATCTTCAAAAACAATCAGAAGACCAACATATTATAAAATTACCTCCAAGTTCATTTGGTTTATCAAATGTCGGATCTTCTTAAGAAAAAACCTCAATTACACATATACATTCCCATGACATTATTATTTCCTGATCAATCATGTCTTACCTTACATACTTTACTAGATTCAGGTGCTGAAACTAGTCTTATACATGAAAAATTTATTCCTAAGCAATTATGGTTAACTCTAGAAAAGCAAGCAAGCTTAAATGACTTTATGGGCAGACCTGTCATTATTACTCATAAGGCAAATATCTCTATTGCTATTCCAGATATTCATAATATCTCTCATCACTATACTTTTGAATTTGCTTTATTACCTATTGATTTCAATGTCGATTGCTTAGTTGGCATGAATAACTTACGACATTATGCCCCTTTCAACTCTCAAATTTTTTTATTTGATAATCATCAAATACCAAGGGTTCCTTTTCCGGTCCCCTTAGCTTCATCTTATACTGCAGCCCAACGTGGTGACCAACTTATTTCCACCCAAAACAACTGCACTTATTCTCTTACTATCTTCTCTAATACAGAAGACATCATACACAGTATGCTGACACCATTATATTCAAATAACCCTTTATTGTACTTTGAAAAGGCACCAAGATACTGTACCCTTACATTACTAGATCAATACAGAAATACTAATGTAAGATCAAACAGTATAATGGTATCCCCTATAGATAAACAAGAATTTTCAGCTCAAATAAAAGAGCTTTTATCTCTTAAATTAATACAGCCTAGCAGCAGTCCTCACTCATCACCTGCTTTTTTAGTTAGAAAACATGCAGAGCAAAAAAGAGGAAAGGCCAGAATGGTCATTAATTATAGAAAATTAAATAGCTATACAAAGTTTGACGGCTATTTTATACCTGCTGCAGAACAATTAATAAAACAGATACAAGAATCAAAATACTATAGTAAATTTGATGCTAAATCTGGGTTTTGGCAAGTAAGATTAGCCAATAAAGAATCTATAGAATTAACTGCTTTCAGTTGTCCCCAAGGACACTATGAGTGGTTAGTAATGCCATTTGGTTTAAAAAATGCTTCAACAATATTCCAAAAATGGATAAATTCTATGTTCGAACATCTACATTATGTAGTAGTTTACATAGATAATATACTAGTTTTTTCTCCTCCAATGAAAGAACATTATGGGATATTATTAACACTATTTAAACTCCAAATAATGGATGCCTTATATATAATCAATCTCTTTTTAATTGTAAAGAAGAAGAAGAATTGGTACCTCTTCCTCTTAAAATACATAATCATATTCTTCAAGTGTACTAAACCTCTTACAGATTTATTAGGAGTCCTAACGATGGACGATGAACGCCTGAAAAGGCTCAAATCCATGGCTGAAAAAGCTAAATGGATTACCATTGAGGCTAGCAAAAAGACCCCGCTACAAACGGGAGGCAACAACTCAAAAAAAGCCCCTGAAAAAGGAGCAAGCAGCAAATCCACCCAGGAAACTGGAGGCCCTACAGGCACCAACACTACTACCACCTCTACCGAGGCAAACTCATTTCCCCCTTTGGGGATGACTGTTCTTCCAATCACCAACTCCACTCCAACATACAGCAACATTACTTCTGCCCAAAGAAGAATTCAGCAAGGTCAAGTTACTAGACCAACAGCAGCAGCAGTTGTACGAGATTGGTATAACACCGACCTCAAGGCAACCAACTCCAACATATATGACAAATTGAATGGATGCTACCGTGCCATTCAATCCAATGATTTCCACTCTACTAAATATTGGTTATCCCAGATTGAGCAAATGGTGCTCTCTATGTATAACCATTACCTACAAGAGAAAACAGAGAAGCAGGACATTACAAAGACAGTCCAAGACCTATGCAATTATACTCTTACAGCTCAGAGTACAGATCTAGAGCAGAGAAAGGGAACTTGGTTCCAAGGCTCTACTCAAGACCAGACATTCCTGAGAAATATAATCCAGGATTTGGAAATCTCTGATCAGGTATACCATCCCTTACCTGAGTTTTATAAATTACTAGAACTCTGTAAAATACAAACAGAGAGAACTAGACAGTTGGAAGCCGAGATCACAGTTCACAAGATGATTGGCTTAAACCAACAAAATATGATCCCTGACAACCAGCTCCGGGATTTCTTTAAACAATTGGAAGCTACAGATGTTATCTCTATCCTTCAGGAGAACAAGCTCATCTTCAACAAGAATAATTCACCACGAATTATTACTGGCTTTCAAGAAATAAAAAAGTGTGCCAAGGCCATTAAATTGGGTCTTGTCCATGAACTCTTCCTTAATTCATCTCATCCCGAAGAGTTCCAAGATATCATTCCACCTATTTGTCTGAAGATCATCAAAGCTTATACAACATGGTATCAGACAACATTCTTCTTCCGTATCTGGAGTACATGGGAAGAAAGGAGATATATTAAAGTCTATCCTTCTTACCAAATATGGGAACTTCATAACTTTAATTATGTTCCCTCTCCCACATGTGAAGCACTACCTGTACTTGATCTAGAAGAAGAAACCAAGAAGGCAGCAAAAGAATTCTTTAATGAAGCATATTGCAAAGCTATCAATGGAGCTCATTCAATCAAAATAGAAGACAATGTCCTGTTTTATGATTTCGTAGGACCATTAGATCCTGCAGAAAATAAAACATCCAGAGTTTTGTCCTTTTTAAACTCTACACAACTGGGCAAAATAGGCTCCAAAGCAAAAGAAGAATTCTATGAAGACTTAGAAAGAACTGATCAGGATGAGGATCTTGATGAAGATGCCCTCCAAAACATCATGCAAGACTAAAAGCATGGTGGGCCCATTCCACTCAGCATCTACTCAGCCAAAAGATTCCTCCTTATCTTCTCAACAGACAGAAGGACATCAATCAGTTTGGTGGGACCCTATGAAGGACAATAATACTAACTTTTTCTGTTTAAAAGGACAATAATGTAGTCCTTTTTCCTGTACATCTTTTGTAAAGAGACTTTGTAAAAGATTCCTTCCTATCTGAAGGACGTCTTTTGAAACATTATAAATAAAGACATCAGATGAAGGGAGGAGGCAGAGAGCCTTTCCGAACTTCTTTTTTCTAAAAACATATTTCTTCCTCTGATCTGCTTCTTAGTTTAAAATAGTGTGAATAAATAGTAGCGCTGAGTACTGGAGCAGAAGCTCTCCTGCAAACTGGTATCAGAGCCTTGTGCAGTTCCGTTCTTCCTTTTTTTGTAAGTATCCTTAACTTAGCCATGTCTGGCTAAACTGTTTAGGCATGTTATTTCCTTAATTTCTTAAGCTATTTTAGGTAATAGTATCTTACGCCATGAGGTAGGAAACGAAACATGGCTGTGCTCTGTCTCTCTGAAGCTTGTAATAGTGCTTGTGGTTGACTATATGTCCGGAAGGGACGCTTCAGTTATGGCTGCCTAACTCTAGGGAGAAAGCCACCCCTAGAGGTTACATAGCCGGAGAGAACAGGGTCAAAGCGATACTGTTATCTAATCTAGTAAAAGAAAGGAAGGAAATAACGTGTCTAAGTTTATAAGAACCTCTATACAGAGATGTCTAGAGCTTTAGTTCTTCCTGAATCTTACGAATGTCCTTTCAGTTTAAATTCTCATGAACATAGTATTCATCTTCCATGTAATGGTACAATAGAACAACAAAATAGCCTGTTAAACTATTTAAGTGATCAAATCTATTTAGTTTCTAAAAAATTAACTACTTTGCAAACCTTTTTAAGTTTTCCAACTTTTTCTTCATCTTCAAAAGAAAGACTTGGATCAGTAAGAATGATAAAAACATCTTCGAAAAGTTTGAAAGAAACAAACTTAGATGAAATTGATTATCAAAAATATTTGAAATATAAAACCTTATTAGTTGAAGAAATAGAAGGAAAAATTACTTCTAAAGAGATTTTCAAATTCTATGAAGAAAACTCTGCTTCTATTAAATATTTTTCCAAAAGTTCTTCAGATAATGAAAGTTATATTTCTGCTTCTGATTCTTTTGATGATGAATTATCTGAATATGATGATATTGTTGATGAAATACCCTCTAATGAGGAGTATGGTGATGTTGACCTATTATCACAACCCTCTAACGAGGAGTCCTCTTGGTCAGAGGAATTATACAACATACCCTCTAACGAGGACTATCATATATCAAATATACCCTCTAACGAGGAGAAGTATTTATATAATATAAATATGGAACGTGGGGAATCTTCTACCCAAATGATTTCTACAGGTAGACAAAATCCACCACCTCCTAATACTACTGAAGAAACTATGTATCATAGAGATACAGATGAAAACTATGTAGATTCCTATATCTATAAACAAGGAAAGAGACATCAAACTACTACTTCAGGATTAATATTTAATGTTGATCGGTCAATATAAGACATTTGAGATATGATAATGAGATGCAAATATTCTTGAAATCTTTAAAACCACAGACACATCTCCCTATAGAAACATTTATTGCTTCAGGCAATACTATTTCTACTACGATTATAAATCCAAATATTCCAAGAAGTCTTAGTACCACTGGATATCGAAATTCCAATATTTTGGTTGAACAAGCTAGACCTAGTATGTCTACTTTAGAAAATACTCCTCTTGAAGGAAGGACTCAACGGATCCTTGATCTTCAAAAACAATCAGAAGACCAACATATTATAAAATTACCTCCAAGTTCATTTGGTTTATCAAATGTCGGATCTTCTTAAGAAAAAACCTCAATTACACATATACATTCCCATGACATTATTATTTCCTGATCAATCATGTCTTACCTTACATACTTTACTAGATTCAGGTGCTGAAACTAGTCTTATACATGAAAAATTTATTCCTAAGCAATTATGGTTAACTCTAGAAAAGCAAGCAAGCTTAAATGACTTTATGGGCAGACCTGTCCTTATTACTCATAAAGCAAATCTTCCCATTTCTATTCCAGATATTCATAATATCCCTCATCATTATACATTTGAATTTGCTTTATTACCAATTGATTTTAATGTCGATTGCCTAGTCGGCATGAATAACTTACGACATTATGCCCCTTTCAACTCTCAAATTTTTTTATTTGATAATCATCAAATACCAAGGGTTCCTTTTCCGGTCCCCTTAGCTTCATCTTATACTGCAGCCCAACGTGGTGAACAACTCATTTCCACCCAAAACCACCAAAACAACTGCATTTATCCCCTTACTATCTTCTCTGCTACAGAAGAAATCATACACAGCATGCTAAAGCCTTTATATTCAAATAACCCTTTATTATACTTTGATAAGGCACCAAGGTACTGTACCCTTACATTACTAGATCAATACAGAAATACTAATGTAAGATCAAACAGTATAATGGTATCCCCTATAGATAAACAAGAATTTTCGGCTCAAATAAAAGAGCTTTTATCTCTTAAATTAATACAGCCTAGCAGCAGTCCTCACTCATCACCTGCTTTTCTAGTTAGAAAACATGCAGAACAAAAAAGAGGAAAGGCCAGAATGGTCATTAATTATAGAAAATTAAATAGCTATACAAAGTTTGACGGCTATTTTATACCTGCTGCAGAACAACTAATAAAACAGATACAAGGATCAAAATACTATAGTAAATTTGATGCTAAATCTGGGTTTTGGCAAATAAGATTAGCCAATAAAGAATCTATAGAATTAACTGCTTTCAGTTGTCCCCAAGGACACTATGAGTGGTTAGTAATGCCATTTGGTTTAAAAAATGCCCCACAAATATTCCAAAAATGGATGAACTCTATGTTTGGACATCTACATTTTGTAGTAGTTTACATAGATGATATACTAGTTTTTTCTCCTACAATAGAAGAACATAAACAACATTTACTTCAAGTAGCAAAAATACTGATAGATAATGGGATTATACTAAGTCCTACAAAAATACAGTTATTTAAAAAGGAAATAGAATTCCTTGGGAAATATATAAAAGAAGGCCAAATAGAATTACAACAACACATATATTCCAAGGTAAAGGAATTCCCTACAACCTTCAAAACTCTAAAACAATTACAGAGTTTTCTGGGACTTTTAAATTATGGAAGAAAATTTATTCCTCACTTATCCCAGTTGGTCCAAAATCTGCAAGAAAGATTGACTATAGAACAATCTAAATATAAATTGGAAAATGGCGAACAACCAAGAAAATGGAATACAGACAAAATAGAAATACAGCTCTCTTCAAAAGAAGAGAAAGAAATAGAAAATATAAAAGAGCTGATTACTCATCAAACAATATTATATTTTCCTACCAAGGAAGAATTAATAACTCTCCAAACTGATGCTTCTGAACTATTCTGGGCAGGAGTAATAATAACCAAAGGAAAAGAAATAATAGCATATACCTCTGGAAAATTTACTAAAACCCAACAAAAGTATTCCACTTATGATAAAGAATTACTGGCCATTAAGTTAGCTATAAAAAGCTTAAAAATATATTTACTCAATAGACAGTTCGTAATAGAAACTGATAATAAGGCAGTATCCCAGTTTCTAAAAAAACGAACAATAAATAATCCTGAAGAAAACATCAGAAGAATAAGAATTGCTTTATATCTGGAAATATACCAATATGATGTTAAATATATTCCTGGATTTACAAATATTCTTGCAGATTTATTATCCCGACCAAATGATGGGTAACAAAAGACAAAGGGCTATGCTAAGACGAAAAAGAGAAGGACCAAGTTCCTCAAAAATTCCCCTTTCAGAACAGCCTGAAAGCCATCACCTTTCAGGACAACCTGAAAGCCCTCCAGAACATATCTTGGTCGAATTCAGAAGGCTACAACAGAAGTTTGCCGACCTGCAAAATCTTGCCAGACAGCTATGCCAGGTCTCTGTTCTTTCTAAATCCCAAGAAATGAAGCAAAAGGAGAAAAGCTGGTTTTGTGGTTCTTTGCCTGAAGAACAAAAACTCAAAACCATTGTCTCTAGAAGCAACCTTTCAGACATAGTGATCTGTCCAAATACAGATTTCTACCAGCTCCTATCACTTTTAGAAGTTGACTCTGAAAGGGCAAAACAATTCAAGGCAGAAGCCATTGTGAACACAATGGTAAATCTACATCAGCAGAACTGTCTATCACATGAGCATCTCCTCCTCTTTTTCCACCATTTGGAGGTTACAGAAATTACCCAGCTTCTGCTTAAAGAAGAGGCTTTAATCAAAAATAAGTATGAACGCCCAAGATTATCTGTCTATTTAGGAGATATTCCTGAATCTGCCAGAGCCTTACAGCTTGGGGTTGTTCATAGTCTTTATTTAAGCACTCTACATCCAGAAGATTATCTCGATCACATTCCTCAAATATGCAGTGACCGAGTTTTATCTTATTCTAAGCAGCACTCCTGGGAAACCGGATTCTGGTTCCGGATATGGAGCATATGGGAAGAAAGAAACCTGTACCAGTTATTTTCTTCCTTCCAGATATGGGAACTCCATGATGAAAGTCAACAATTTGCCCATGGATGGGGAATTTATCCCAAGCAGGAATTTAATTATGAAGAACAAGCTTATGAAGCTGCTAAAGAGTTTTTTACTGAAGCAATAACTGACAGTCTTTGTGGTGCCAGATCTATTACTATCAGCAAAAACATTATGCTCTATGACCATCTCTCAGCCATTGAATCTGCTCAAACAAAGATAGGAAAAGTCATTCCTTTTCTTACCAGTATCAACCTTGGAAGGATTGGATAGCATAAAGAGCGTGGTGGGCCCATGCCACGACAGAAGATTCCTCCTTATCCCCTCTATCAACAAAAGGACATCACTCAGCAAAAGAGGGACCCACAAGAGGACAATAATGTAAACCTTTTTCTGTACAAAGGACAATAATTCAGTCCTTTTTTTCTGTACATCTTTTGTAAAGAAACTTTGTAAAAGATTCCTTCCTATCTGAAGGACGTCTTTTGAAACACTATAAATAAAGACATCAGATGAAGGGAGGAGGCAGAGAGCCTTTCCGAACTTCTTTTTTCTTAAGCTTACTTCTTCCTCTGATCTGCTTCTTAGTTTCAAATAGTGTGAATAAATAGTAGCTGAATACTGGAGCAGAAGCTCTCCTGCAATTTCATCTGCCCTAGGCAACTTTCTTTCTTATCTTAAGATATTCTATATCGAGTTACCGTCACATCTATAGGAAGCACCAGTTACAAGAGCTTTTTAAGCAAGAGCGTCTGATTGAACAAAAGCCATTCTTGAATAACGGCTATAGCACCAGCTTCCCCTGATCTGACTAATTTTTCTCATTTTCCTGGGATTATTAGATGTGGATTAGCGATTCATGAGATAATAGCCCGTTAATTATCTGAAAGCCAATAGTGGGACATATCCAGAATCTCCTCTTCCCTTTACAGTTGAAGAAGAAGAAACTCTGGGTGGAAGGTTCAAGACAGAAGTAAAGGAAATAGAATAAGATAAGATGTTATAGAATGGGATGGATGGACATCTGAGATTAATTTTCCAACGAATGTCTGACTTAACACCATAGGAACAGAACTTATACCTAGTATGCTATTCACTAGCTGAGGCACTAGAGATCTTATTTTCCTGCTTTAAGAGGGTGCCCTGGCATGGATTCCTAAAGGCTGATGAGCCTAGTCTCTTTATTCCCTTACCTAGCTGTCTTTTCTATTCCAAAAGGCTAAAGACCAATTGTCGGACTTACGACTATTTAGCGAATTCCATATCAATTAGGATTTGGCTATGCCCTGTGAGTGGTATCAACTAACTATTGATTCTTCCTCCTACTCCTCTTAGAGAAACTATGTCATGGTATTCCCACATTGGTCTATAAAATCCTTTTTCACAAGAGGCGGTAGCGTATTCAGGTAATCCCCAAAAGGAAATAAAAGAAAGTAGAGAAGGTAATCCAGTGACGAAAGCTACGGCAAAAAAGAGTAATCAGGTCCTTCCCTAACCCTAACACTAGCTACTTTCTCTAAGGTGCAACGTTTTCTGTCCATGTCCATCTCAGAGCCATCCCATCACGAGGAAAAAGGATCTATTTACTTCGAAAAGAGCCTATTCGAGGCATGAATGTCCACCCTCTTATTCTAGTTGTGCAATTCCTCCTTTTGAATGGCAAATGCCACAGGATCTGATCCAATATCCATGAAAGGAAAGGACATTTAGTCTGCTGTTAGGGGAATAAGCGCTGTGAACAATCTGTAGTAAAGATATCCCCAAATAGGACATGCTATCGAATAGGCTGTGAATGCCCTCTTTGGACGAATAGGAACAGAATCCCCTTAAAAAGGTATTAAACTTCTCATATCTCTTGTTTTTGCTTAGTAACATTGGTCTGTCAAAGGATTACTCTATATTATGCATAACCCTCCTTCACAGCACATTTACTTGCAAAACCTATTCTTGCGGCATTAAGACAGTTTCTATCTCTCAAAACAAAGCCTAACCCAAACCCTTAGGACAAATTAGTTTGATGCACAGAACTTAACACTCGACACTCCCTTATGAATTATAGTTTTTCAAAAAATGAGTATAAAAACCCTATCCTTACCTTACCGGAACGGGAAAGGGCTCTCTTGCTTTGTTTGTTTGCTTTGTTCCTTATAGCACTATGTCAAGTTCTCCTTTCATTGGTCTCGGGTGAAGTATCTGTTATAAGCGAATCTTTCCTTCCGTTGATGGATGGTGGCATACTCCCTTCTGACCTATCCAAGTGCAACTTCTCATTCTAAAAAAAAGAGAAAGGGCAATAGCATTCGACAATTCTTCTCTCATTCGGAGGGGCTTTCTCTCCTCAAAGGCCCCCTTAAAGTGGAAATTTCCCTGGCTAGCGACTGCATACTGTAAGTATAGAGTTGGGTCCTCATTCTAATGATTTTCATCTCTTTCTTCCGGGGAAAAGAGAACGCAAAGATTGAAAGCATCATCTAGGCCTTACTTTATTTGATTAATTTTCTGTTCAAAGACTGAGCTAAGAACGGATCAAAGAAGATTACCAAGTTGAGTAGAAGGATGTGTTGAATGGGAGCAGAAGTACTGAAATGAAGGATATGGATAAGTTTATTTAGTTGTTTAGTTTTCTGGGCCCCCTTATTGGTAACTAAGCTGATTGTTGTAACTGTGGGATCTTCTCCAAAGTGTATCAAAAGACTAGGAAGCACGATACCACATCCTGCTTTAGGTTGTGTCAAACCTAGAGCAGACACCAATCAATCTGTACCACTAATACCACCCAATACATAACCTCGCAAGTATAAGTAAGCGAGAAATGAGTCCCTGCTAGTATTGATTGGTTTGACTTTATCAGACATAGGATTGTGGCAAGTAAGAGAAACTCAAGTTAGTGTAAGGTGCAGCGTGAAGGCCCCCTCGAATTGCACCAGAAACTGTAGGGGGAGAGCGATCTATATACTTCATTGAGGAGAGGCTAAGGCTGTGGGATGCTCTTTTGAATCCCTTCGCTCATAAGGAGGGTCCTAGAGGGAAAGAGATTCTACATGCCCTTTATCTCGAACTGATCGATAGAATCCACTCTAATAGAGCCTAGCATATTAGAAATCACATCTGAGTATTCCATTCAAGAACCAAGCCTTGTTTGTCACATCTAACTACTCGAATACGAAAGAAAGAGTAGATCGGATGGTAGCATAGGGTGTAAACTCCTATCTATTGGTTGCATCCTTAGGAACTGCCAACTTAATAGGAAAGAATAGAGCAAAGACATAACAGAACTAATTAGATCTAGCCATGGTAGCTAGTCGAATGTAGGAGATAAGAAACCTTTAGGACCACTTCCTTACTCAACTAGAATAATAGAGGTTGGAAGGGAGCGAGTGAAGTATACGTAACGAGCTAAGAAAGGGCTTCAGGAGATTAAAAAAAGAATGACTTCCTCACAAAGCATAAAGAAAAGTAAGGTATATAGCCAGGAAAGGAGAGACGGAAAGTTGAGGAGTTGTGTCCTCGCAGAAGCCAGCCCACTTTATCCTCTCTGAGAGTCCAACCTTACTTATGGAATTCCCTCCATATTTATATTTGGGCACTCGAGCGTTTTTCATTCCCTCTCTCGAATCTATGCCGCCCTCTGCCCATACAGAGATGTGGTCACACGATAAAAGTTTTCCCTAGTCACTAGAAAGAAATTGTCTATTTGACATGTCAGCATTGGAATAATAGCATATAGGACAAGCCACCCCCTGAGGGGATTCTATCTCGGTCATATAATGTTGGGAATTCACCTTCAAAGGAGCAACCTATGATCCATTGTGTGTTACGATGTCTTTAGTTGATAAATCAATCCTGGAATATTCCGCATCGGATAGGATTCTTGTGCCTAATCAGTCAATGATGAGAACTCTTTTGTCGACCCCAAAGTAGTTGATGACACAATAGATCTTTTAGTACGAGATTGTAGGCTTCATTCTCGAGCTATTGAGTTATGTGATCAAACCATAAATGAGTAGGAAGATCTAGACAATGACATCGTAACTACACTAAATGAGTGAAGCGACAGGAGAGAAGGGGGCCCATACGTACCGTCAATTGGGATGTCAGATGCTTTTATATGTTTGCTATGCTTTCTTAAGCACTCCACAAATGAATGACGAGAAGAAAGATCGTAGCGAACTGAAGGATTATAGCTATGATTTCGTTTATGATCTACTTACTTACAGCTTATTATTCATAGAAATTTGCTTGGGAGAAAGCTTCCACTCATGCATAATATTGCTTACTTGTGCTTTCTAACTGACTTGCCTTATTTCTTCTTTCTTCCAGTGGACGGACTCTCTTACTCTGTTCCCTTTCTCTCTTTTGTCGAGCCTGCCTTATTCCTTATTCTGAGGGCTTTATTTATTAACTTGCTTAATGCATAGTGGATTAAGAGAAGACTATTGAAGTGCTTACATGCTTCCTTTAAGCTTGCTTTGGTCCCGGACTACTTTAATTCATCAATAAGACTTTCAAAACACAACTTTATAGCTTGGTGCTGGCCTACCAAACTACCACTAGCTTTTTTAACTCCATTTCTTTTAAGTTTGAGGTTCTTCTTAAAGAGCTATATCAAAGTCTTACAGTATTCTTAATACTATTTTTAATGAACTAAACAACTATAAGTACTTCCTTGATTTGGTAAGGTATGGGAGCTGAAAGTTCTTCTTTTCTTGAAGGAATCCCGAATAATCACAACTAAACAAGAGAATCAGTGCTACCCTTACCTCCTTCGGACCCGTCATTTACCTAACAACTATCAAGCATGAACTAGCCGGATGGACTGTCTTTGAAGCCGGTATTGTTTATATACATGATACTTTCTAATAATAACTCGCTATCCGTGCTTCCTTTCTGTCACTACTCAGATTCTTAACTCCCTCCCTTGCTAGCTTGCTTCGGGCTATGTTTCTATTCATGATTACAGGAGAAGAACTTCTTTGCTTTGGGCTTTGCTTATGAATTTTATTACTTAAGAATCCCAAAACGCTTTCTACTAGATTGGATGGAATAAAGGAGATTACTTGGTTTCTTACTTGCGAGCATTAAAACTCTATATAAATAAGGTTAGACTTCTAGCTGGATTGAAGACTCTATTGAAGGTTAGCATTATGGATTGCTTGAAGAAGTGAGCATTCCGTATTCTGTCTTTCTTTTCTTCCTGGCTTAGCACCTTTACCTGGTAAACTATTAGAACGTAAGCAGTAATGCGTCTTAGCAAAAATAGTGGAATAATACTAATACAATAACCACAAATCTGACCTTGATTCTGTATGAGAGACAAGTACAAGTCATCATACTCTTTACTTGGATTCACCACATTCATTCCTTCCTTGTTTTTGTTTGGACAATCCTTCTTCATATGACCCTCTGTCTTATATTTCCAACACACAAACTTTTTCTTGAAGTTCCCCTTAGATTTTGATCTCCCTCTTGGTTTCGACTCCCTGCTTAAATTTCTATCTCTTTCCCTCCTTCTATCATTATCAACAGATAGAGCAGTACTTCTAGAAACTGTGCTCTCACCCATACTCTTTTTCATCAATTCATTATTCATGATTGTACTCACAGTATCATCAAATTTAAGAGTAGTATTGGAAGAATTGCTGATGGCCATAACAATATTACTCCAACTATCCAGTAACGAACACATAAACATCAAAACTTTAATGTAATCAGCAAAGACAAAATCTAAGGATTCAAGTTGTATCCATAATGTGTTAAATTTGTTCAAATGATTAACAACTAAACTATCAGAAGGCATTCTCAAGTTGAACAACTTTTTCATTAGAAACAGTATATTTGAAATAGATGACTTCTCATAAAATTTAGCCAATGCTGACATGAAACCTGAAGTGATTTTCTTCTTGGAGATGTTGAACACAACCTGCTTTGTCAGGCACAATCGAACCTGTGCCAAAGCCCTCCTGTCCAACAATTCCCACTCCTCATCTGTCATCTCTTCTGGCTTTTCTCCAAATAGTGGTTGATGTAAATTCTTTTGATATAAATAATCTTCCATCTGCAATTTCCACCATTGAAAATATGTCCCATCAAATTTTTCAATCTTTTGCTTCCTATCTTCCGCCATAACACCCACTCAAAATCAACACTGATCTGAGTGAAATCTGACCAGAACCTAGGCTCTGATACCAATTGTTAGCAAAAAATAGTGGAATAATACTAATGCAACAACCAGCGGAATCAAATAGTTAACCGAAGAGAAAAATTATAGAGACAGAGAACACGCAGATTTAACGTGGTTCAGCAATGTGCCTACGTCCACGAGGACACGATCGAAAACTTCCACTATATCAAAAGAGATTACAAGTCTCTTCCTCTCAACCACATTAGAAATTGGCAATAAAATCACACAAGAATTTGAGATCAAATCCTAACCTCTTGTTACAGTGATTTTCCTCTTTGCTTTTGCCACCTAAGAAAAACCCCGAAAGAAGCCCCGCCTTCTTTTCTTTTCTTCATTGCTTTCTACCGAAAGACAGAAGCAGCCGGTCACCGCAAATAATTTCTTGCTCCTTGCTTCCGGCTATGCTGCCCTTGCTGCTGCAGCCGCCACAAACAAAACTTACTTTGGCCAAAAAATAATCTGCTTCAACCTCTTTAACCCTTAATCTACATATATATATATATATATATATATATATATAGAGAGAGAGAGAGAGAGAGAGAGAGAGAGAGATTAGGTTTTATTTATTTGTTGTAGCTGCCTCAAGGAAAACTTGTGGACAAAGAAAAAATTCAATTAGATCAAGATTAGGTTAAATCCAACCTAAGCTTATTTTTATTGTTGGGCCGGTTTTGGATTCGTTTAGGCCGACAGAAGCCCGCTGCGGCAATATGGCTCTATTACCAACAATCTCCCACTTGGAGACCTATTGCTAAAATTGTAATATCTATGTATAATAATCCTAGTGTCCAAAGCTTTTACCAAGATCGTTCAAAGTCTCAATTTCAGCATTCAACACAAATGTACCAAAGTTGAGCAATAGCTCAACTTTTTCCCATCAACTGGCTTTGTCAATATATCTGCAGGATTCTTACTGCCCTCAATCTTCTCCAACTTCAATTGGCCATCCTCTAACAAGGATCTAATGAAGTGATATCTCAAGTAAATATGTTTAGTCCGTGAATGATACGCTGAGTTCTTAACAAGATAAATTGCACTCTGACTATCACTAAACAACATGCAATCCACTCCATCAAAATCCAACTTATTCATTAATCGCTGCAACCAAATAAACTCCTTCAACCAAATAAACTCCTTACTTGCTTCTGCAGCTGCAACATACTCAGTTTCTGTCGAAGACAAAGCAGCAATTGATTGTAATCTTGAAATCCAACTTACCGCTGTCCCTCTTACAGTAAAAACATAACCTGCTGTGCTCCTGCCATTGTCTCTATCACCCACATGGTTCGAATCCATAAAACCTTGTACATCAATGTTATCACCCCCCAAACACAAACAATACTTTGAAGTACCTTTCAAATACCTGAAAATCCACTTCACCTCTTGCCAATATTCCTTTCCAGGGTTCTTCATGAATCTACTCACTACTCCCAGTGCATGTGCAATATCTGGTTTTGTATATATGAGACTCCCTACGGTCGATGAATAGGCACATTCTCCATGTGTCTCATCTCCTCATCTGCCTTAGCACCTTGCTCCTTTGACAGTTTGAACTGACCACCAAGAGCTGTAGTTACCGATTTTGCATTCTCCATGTTGAATCTCTCCAACACCTTGATGTACCCCTCTTGAGATAACCACAATTTCTTACTTTTCTTATCTCGGATAATTTGCATTCTAAGAAGTTGTTTAGCCTCATCCATATCCTTCATACAGAATCTCCCTGCCAACTTCCCTTTCAGATCGTTGATTTTCTTCATGTATGTACCTGTCACAAGCATATCATCTACATACAAAGTAAGTATAATAAAATTACCATCTTAAACGTTTGTAGATATACTCAATGATCTGAATTACATCTGGCAAAATCCGAATCCAATATAAACTTGTTGAACTTCAAGTACAATTGTCTCGGCACTTGTTTCAACTCATACAAGCTCCTTTTCAGTCGACATACCCAATTCTCCTTTCCATTAACTTCATATCCCTCTGGTTGTTTTATGTATATTTCCTCCTCCAAATCACCATGAAGGAAAGCAGTCTTCACATAAAACTGCTCTAAATACAATCCTTTCACAGCCACAATACTCAGTATTGTTCTAATATAAGTCATCTTGACAACCGGTGCAAATATTTCACTGAAATCAATACCTTTTCTCTGACCATATCACTTCACCAAAAGTCTAGCCTTGAACCTTTGTGTCCCTCTTGCCTCATATTTTACCTTGTATACCCACTTGTTATGCAATATTTTCATCTTTTCCGGTCGCTTCACCAATTTCCATGTGCGATTCTCCTCCAAAGAAGACATCTCGTCATGCATGGCTTGCTCCCACTTAAGACAAAACTTATCCTGCATAGCCTCTTGGTAACTCTCTGGTTCACCTGCATTAGTATACAAAACATGATATAAAGGAAGACAAAGTTTTTGGGTTAGCTTCCTTATCCTCGTACTCCTCCTCAAAGTGGGAACACTTTCTGATTAAGTACTAGAACTATCTACTTCAGTCAGTGGCTCTCTCTCATGTTCGGTCTCATCTGAAACTTGTGTATTCTCAGGTGTAGCCATTTCTTCCCCTTCAGATGTATGTATTTCTTTCTTTCTTTTATCCATGGGATCCATCACATCCTGTGGCTCATCCATCTCCAAGTGTTCTTTCTCAACTATTTTCTCATTCTTATTCTCCATTCGGTCTTTATACATATAGCCCTCATTGAATACTACATCTCTGCTACGAATCAACTTGTTATGCTCAAAATCCAATAAGCGATAACCATATTCGTCTCCACCGTAACCACTGAATGCACACTTCTGAGATTTAGAATCATGCTTCTTTCTCATCTCATGATCCACATGTGCATATGCTATATAACCAAATACTTTTAAGAATGAATAATTCACAGTCTTACCAGACCATACCTCCTCTGGAATTCCTCCATTTAAAACACTAGCTGGACTCCTATTGATCAGATAGACTGCCGTATCTACAGCGGCTCCCCAAAGTTGCAAAGGCAAACCTGCATGTAGTCTCATACTCCTAGCTCACTCCAAAATGGTTCTATTCATCCTCTCAGCCACGCCATTCTGCTGCAGTGTTCTCGGTACAGTCTTTACTCTCCTGATCCCGTAGGTAGAGCAATAGTCATCGAACACTCTATTGCAAAATTTCCCACCATTGTCTAATAACAGACATTTCTCCTTCAAACCTGTTTCATTCTCAACAAGAGTTTTCCATACCATGATGATCTTGAAGACATCAGATTTCTGCTTAAGTGCAAGCACTCATGTTTTCCTGCTTGCATCATCTATGAAAGTGACAAAATAAGAATTACCTCCAAGAGACTTTACCGAAGAAGGCCCCCATACATCTGTATGCACCAACTCCAATCTCTCGGTTTTCTTCTCCTTACCATCCTTCATAAAACTAACTCTTTTCTGCTTCCCAAACACACAGTTCTCACAGAAATCAAAGTTAGCATCTTTCATATCGTCAACATACCTATGGATTGCAATACCCTCATGCCACTCTCGCTCCAGTGACCCAGCCTCTGATGCCATAAGGTAGCCTTCTCATTCTTCACAGTGGCCAAAGAAACAACGTAATCCACCCGAGCTTGAGAGTAAATATAGAGTTCACACTCTCTCACCTTGACCACTACCATTTCTCTTTTGGTTATCTTCCACTGTTTCCTCTCAAATGAGATTTGATAACATTCGCCATCCAGCTTGCTAACAGATATCAAGTTCTTCTTCAAATCTGGTATGTGTCAACATCTTGTAAAAGTAACTTTCCACCACTGTGCAACTTTAACTGAATTGTCCCCTTACCGACAATCTTGCATTCCTGCCCATTACCAACAGTCACATGCCCAAAATCACCTTGGACATAATTATCAAACCATTCTCTACGAGCAATGCAATGGAACAAAGCCCCTGAATCCACAAATCACAAATCTGACCTTGACTCTGTATGAGCAAACAAGCACAAGTCATTATACTCTTTACTTGGATTTACCATATTCGCTCCTTTCTTATTTTTGTTTGGACAATCTTTCTTCATATGACCCTCTGTCTTATATTTCCAACACACTAACTTTTTCTTGAACTTCCCCTTACATTTTGATCTCCCTCTTTGCTTCGATTCCCTACTTAAACTTCTACCTATTTCCTTCCTTCTGTCATTATCAACAGACAGAGCAGTACTTCTAGAAACTGTGCTCTCACCCATACTCTTTTTCATCAATTTATCATTTATGATTGTACTCATAACATTATCAAATTTAAGAGCAGTATTGGAAGTATTGCTGATGGCCATAACAACATTACTCCAACTATCCGGTAACGAACACATAAACATCAAATCTTTAATGTCATCAACAACAACAACTAAGCCTTTTATCCCAAGTATTTGGGGCCACCAAGAGCTGTAGTTACCGATTTTGCATTCTCCATGTTGAATCTCTCCAACACCTTGATGTACCCCTCTTGAGATAACCACAATTTCTTACTTTTCTTATCTCGGATAATTTGCATTCTAAGAAGTTGTTTAGCCTCATCCATATCCTTCATACAGAATCTCCCTGCCAACTTCCCTTTCAGATCGTTGATTTTCTTCATGTATGTACCTGTCACAAGCATATCATCTACATACAAAGTAAGTATAATAAAATTACCATCTTAAACGTTTGTAGATATACTCAATGATCTGAATTACATCTGGCAAAATCCGAATCCAATATAAACTTGTTGAACTTCAAGTACAATTGTCTCGGCACTTGTTTCAACTCATACAAGCTCCTTTTCAGTCGACATACCCAATTCTCCTTTCCATTAACTTCATATCCCTCTGGTTGTTTTATGTATATTTCCTCCTCCAAATCACCATGAAGGAAAGCAGTCTTCACATAAAACTGCTCTAAATACAATCCTTTCACAGCCACAATACTCAGTATTGTTCTAATATAAGTCATCTTGACAACCGGTGCAAATATTTCACTGAAATCAATACCTTTTCTCTGACCATATCACTTCACCAAAAGTCTAGCCTTGAACCTTTGTGTCCCTCTTGCCTCATATTTTACCTTGTATACCCACTTGTTATGCAATATTTTCATCTTTTCCGGTCGCTTCACCAATTTCCATGTGCGATTCTCCTCCAAAGAAGACATCTCGTCATGCATGGCTTGCTCCCACTTAAGACAAAACTTATCCTGCATAGCCTCTTGGTAACTCTCTGGTTCACCTGCATTAGTATACAAAACATGATATAAAGGAAGACAAAGTTTTTGGGTTAGCTTCCTTATCCTCGTACTCCTCCTCAAAGTGGGAACACTTTCTGATTAAGTACTAGAACTATCTACTTCAGTCAGTGGCTCTCTCTCATGTTCGGTCTCATCTGAAACTTGTGTATTCTCAGGTGTAGCCATTTCTTCCCCTTCAGATGTATGTATTTCTTTCTTTCTTTTATCCATGGGATCCATCACATCCTGTGGCTCATCCATCTCCAAGTGTTCTTTCTCAACTATTTTCTCATTCTTATTCTCCATTCGGTCTTTATACATATAGCCCTCATTGAATACTACATCTCTGCTACGAATCAACTTGTTATGCTCAAAATCCAATAAGCGATAACCATATTCGTCTCCACCGTAACCACTGAATGCACACTTCTGAGATTTAGAATCATGCTTCTTTCTCATCTCATGATCCACATGTGCATATGCTATATAACCAAATACTTTTAAGAATGAATAATTCACAGTCTTACCAGACCATACCTCCTCTGGAATTCCTCCATTTAAAACACTAGCTGGACTCCTATTGATCAGATAGACTGCCGTATCTACAGCGGCTCCCCAAAGTTGCAAAGGCAAACCTGCATGTAGTCTCATACTCCTAGCTCACTCCAAAATGGTTCTATTCATCCTCTCAGCCACGCCATTCTGCTGCAGTGTTCTCGGTACAGTCTTTACTCTCCTGATCCCGTAGGTAGAGCAATAGTCATCGAACACTCTATTGCAAAATTTCCCACCATTGTCTAATAACAGACATTTCTCCTTCAAACCTGTTTCATTCTCAACAAGAGTTTTCCATACCATGATGATCTTGAAGACATCAGATTTCTGCTTAAGTGCAAGCACTCATGTTTTCCTGCTTGCATCATCTATGAAAGTGACAAAATAAGAATTACCTCCAAGAGACTTTACCGAAGAAGGCCCCCATACATCTGTATGCACCAACTCCAATCTCTCGGTTTTCTTCTCCTTACCATCCTTCATAAAACTAACTCTTTTCTGCTTCCCAAACACACAGTTCTCACAGAAATCAAAGTTAGCATCTTTCATATCGTCAACATACCTATGGATTGCAATACCCTCATGCCACTCTCGCTCCAGTGACCCAGCCTCTGATGCCATAAGGTAGCCTTCTCATTCTTCACAGTGGCCAAAGAAACAACGTAATCCACCCGAGCTTGAGAGTAAATATAGAGTTCACACTCTCTCACCTTGACCACTACCATTTCTCTTTTGGTTATCTTCCACTGTTTCCTCTCAAATGAGATTTGATAACATTCGCCATCCAGCTTGCTAACAGATATCAAGTTCTTCTTCAAATCTGGTATGTGTCAACATCTTGTAAAAGTAACTTTCCACCACTGTGCAACTTTAACTGAATTGTCCCCTTACCGACAATCTTGCATTCCTGCCCATTACCAACAGTCACATGCCCAAAATCACCTTGGACATAATTATCAAACCATTCTCTACGAGCAATGCAATGGAACAAAGCCCCTGAATCCACAAATCACAAATCTGACCTTGACTCTGTATGAGCAAACAAGCACAAGTCATTATACTCTTTACTTGGATTTACCATATTCGCTCCTTTCTTATTTTTGTTTGGACAATCTTTCTTCATATGACCCTCTGTCTTATATTTCCAACACACTAACTTTTTCTTGAACTTCCCCTTACATTTTGATCTCCCTCTTTGCTTCGATTCCCTACTTAAACTTCTACCTATTTCCTTCCTTCTGTCATTATCAACAGACAGAGCAGTACTTCTAGAAACTGTGCTCTCACCCATACTCTTTTTCATCAATTTATCATTTATGATTGTACTCATAACATTATCAAATTTAAGAGCAGTATTGGAAGTATTGCTGATGGCCATAACAACATTACTCCAACTATCCGGTAACGAACACATAAACATCAAATCTTTAATGTCATCAACAACAACAACTAAGCCTTTTATCCCAAGTATTTGGGGTAGGCTACATGAACCAAAAAAGAATCACGCCGGATCGATCACTTTGATATTCCTTCTCCATTCATTTCTATCAAGTAATATCTCCTTATTTAAATCTCTAGACTTCATATCTTTGCATATCACCTCCATCCATGTTTTATTCAGTCTTCCCTTTGTTCTTTTAACTTGTCCTATATTGATAAACTCCTCTATTCGAACTGGTGTACTTGTAGGCCTACGTTGCACTTGACCAAACAGTTCGTGCCATATAATAAAGTTGGCATAATAGCAGTCCTATAAAATTTTCCTTTCAATCTTAATGGAATGTTACGATCGCATAAAACTCCCGTTGCCCTCCTCGATTTCAACCAGCAAACTTGTATTCTATGGTTAATATCAGTATCGATCTCTCCATCATTCTGAATAATATAACCCAAATATCTAAACTGACTGCTCATTTATATCTCTTGCCTATCCAATTTTACAACATTATAGTTTATGGTCCGACGTTTACTAAATTTACACTCTATATACTCTGTTTTAGACCTACTCTATCTAAAACCTCTACATTCTAATGTATGCCTCTATAACTCTAACTTGGTATTTACCCCTACACAATCTAAAATTCTTAATGTCATCAATAAAGACAAAATCTAATGATTCAAGTTATGGCCATAATGTATTAAATTCGTTCAAATGATTAACAACTGAACTACCAGAAGGCATTCTCAAGTTGAACAACTTTTTCATTAGAAACAGTTTATTTGTAGCAAACGGCTTTTCATAAAATTTAACCAATGCTGATATTAAATCTGAAGTGGTTTTCTCCTTGGAGACGTTGAACACAATCTGCTTTGTCAGGCACAATCGAACCTGCGCCAAAGCCCTCCTGTCCAACAATTCTCACTCCTCATCTGTCATCTTTTCTGGCTTTTCTCAAAACAGTGATTGATGTAAATTCTTTTGATATAAATAATCTTCAATCTGTAATTTTCACTATTGGAAATCTGTCCCATCAAATTTTTCAATCTTTCCCTTCCTATCTTCCGCCATAGCTCGCACTCAAATCAATATCGATCTGAGTAAAATCTGACCCGAACTAGGGCTCTGAGACCATTTGTTAGCAAAAATAGCAGAATATTACTAATGCAACAACCAGCGGAATCAAATAGCTAACCGAAGAGAAAAATAGCAGAGATAGAGAACACGCAGATTTAATATGGTTCGGCAATGTGCCTACGCTCACGGGACATGATCGAAAACTTTCACTATATCAAAAGAGATTACAAGTCTCATCCTCTCAAACATAAGAGAAATTGGCAATAAAATCACACAAGAATTTGAGATCAAATCCTAATATCTTGTTACAGTAATTTTCCTCCTTCCTTTGGCCACCGAAAAAAAAACTCCGAAAGAAGCCCCGCCTTCTTTTCTTTTCTTCTTTGCTTTCAGCAATAAGATAGAAGCAGCCGCTCACGGCAAATAATTTCTTACTCCTTGCTTCCGGCTATGCTACCCTTTTGCTTTTCTCGGCAAAAATCAAGAGCAGCCTCCTTTTGCTTGCTGCTGTTGCTGCCACAAACAAAATTTACTTTGGCCAAAAAAATAATTTGCTTCAACCTCTTTAACCCTTAATCTACATATATATATATATATATATATATATAGAGAGAGAGAGAGAGAGAGAGAGAGAGAGAGAGAGAGATATTAGGTTTTATTTATTTGTTGCCTCAAGGAAAACTTGTGGTCAAAGAAAAAACTCAATTAGATCAAGATTAGGTTAAATCCAACCTAAGCTTGTTTTTATTGTTGGGCCGGTTTTGGACCCGTTTAGGCTGATTGAAACCCACTACGGCAATAGGGCTCCATTAGCAACAATGCGTCAGGTTGTTGATAAGTGCCTATAAACTACTTAAAAGTAAGTAGCAAGTCACGGAGTAAGCGTAGTCTCGACCGACAAGAATAGGTATTCGAAGAAAAACTAAAAAAGAGGAAGTTGAGCTTAAGAGTCAAGCTCGACCAACCCACCAAGTAACTACACTGTTGGAACGGAATGAAACTTAAGAAGAGGGTATGAAATAGATTTCATATCTTGCTGCACCCTGTTGGTCATAGGTCCATTACCTACGGGGGGAGACCCTACCCACACTTCTCCGATCCAATATAGCCCAACCGCCTTATTTTAGAGTAACGACGTGGCTCAGTCTATGGAGATACAGAGGAGGATATCTTTGGGGCCATGTATTTGAGTGGAGCATGGCTCTTTCGACTTTTCATGGTAGTAGTGTGATGCTTGCCCCTTCTCCTACAAAGAAACTTGCAAGGCCAACTCCATTTGTAATTCAATCAATTAGTTGCCTATAAAAAAATAAGTTAGTTCGGCTAATCCTCTTATATTCCTAGTTAAGGATGTTGCAGAAATATCATCTGACTTCGGGGCCTTCAAAGTAGGCTATTATCCACTCTGCATATGCAAATTGATCAAATATGTGTTGTCCAGTCACATCGGAGGGTGTACGGTTAGGCATATCCCCAGCTTTAGAACATAGTCGAATAAAATATTAATTTGGGCATACTTAGCACATAGATCGTCGTCTTCTTCATAGCATTGCTTATCCCCTACTGAATCGAGATTGAAAACTTCGATTCCAGCGGCTTGAAACGTCGAATTTTAGTTCGGCCTTTGAAGCATCAGTATATTTCCCCTTCTTTAAGATCTCACCTCCCGGTAGAGTTTGTTGTCGCTTTGCTTGCTGGCTCTGATGCCCACCTAACTTGGCTATCTTTAGCTTCAGAATCATCTCATTCCCTCCAAGAAAGTTCACCAACCGCCCTCGGTGAACGTCTTTCAATGCTTTCTTGCTTAGCTTGCTAGCTGGCTCTAAACCACTGTAGTTGGCTATTGGAAAAGGCCTTTCTTTTCTTCTGTTTTGGTTTCTTTCCTCCATCTAGCCTTCGCCTAGCGGCTAAGCTCTTTGCCCCATCCTATCTAAATTCGTCCATTAAGCCAACGGTAAAATGGTTTCATTGAACTGGAATCCACTATCATATAGAGAAGTGGCTTTTGTATTTCCAACTCTTTCTCTTCGTCGATGAAGTGGCATTCTCTTTCTCTTCAATTATAGGAAATGAGGCTGCCCCGGCTCGGCACGTATCTTTTGAATCTGAGTTGGCTTGTTGAGCTTGCCTCTGATCACATTCCGTTGACCTGTGATTCAATGGATTGACTTATATGTATCCGGTTCAGAAGTGAATATAGAAGGCATGGCAAGGCCGATGATGACTCATCTAATTCCGTGATGTGCTTTTTAAAATCCCACTCAATAATGTAAATAAAGATCAGATAGTTAGTCTTCCTCGCCGGCTCGGGACGCATCCCTTTATCTGACATCAAATTCACTGATAGCGATCAATTAATGAATGGCGGGTGAACTCGTTCTCCTATTAGAGTTTCCTGATTTCAAGTTGGTCAGACCTACGATGTTCGCTTGCTTGATTGGTCGGGATGTAGGTCGGTGTCATGAGAAGAAGGTGAATCAATGGTAGAACAAGGGCTTCTTTCCTTCTTGTCGATTGGTTTAGTTGAACTCAACCGGGTATGTCTTTCACAAAGTAAAGTGATTGTATAATAGAAATAGAAGATCAAGCTTGGGTAAACGCTCATAAATTCAATGAGATCAGGTGCTATTACACTCTCTCCCAATGTCATATGGAGTGGATGGTGCATCTTCAACATTCAGATAGGTCGTTCATTTCATGATGAGAGATATAAGATCGGGTTAAAACGAAAGCAGGATTCAAAGTCGGTGCTTCTTTCTGGCTGCTTAGTTTATGTAAGAATAAAGTGCGGCTAGAAGTGGAGATTCTTCATCCTTTTTCTCTCCTTGACAATACAACAAGCTTTTAGTTGGCCTGCATGAAGGTTGTTTTGGTACAGCCAGATCCGCTTTGAATGTCGTGGGATAGAGAGAGGTGTTCGGTTCAGCAGATTGTAACTCATCTAAGATGGTTTAAAAATCTCTCTCTTCCGTTGCTAACTCTCTCTAGAACCCAACGGTCAATCAGTCCGTTGCTTCGGTTCTCTCGGCGTCAGGTTAAGAAGTGATCCCGACTGAATCACTCAATTGGGTCATTGATGATGGAATGGCGAGGAACTCAACTTCTTCACAATCAAAAATCTATCTTGAACATCATAGGATCTTATAATCTGAATCGTAACTTGCTTCTTTCATTCCCTTATCTTCTCAAGAAGGGTTCGCTTCTCCATTTCTTGGGTAAGCAGTCTCACTCCTCTCTTGACAGTAGAGCAATTTCACTCGTTACCTCAGCCCTCGCTAAGTTACAAGGTTAGATTTTGAATCTTAGTTTGCATGAGCAAGTTCAAGGCAAAACTACTAACGATGATGAATCAAAGGAAAAGGGTCAATTCACATCGAGGGATGAGCCTCAGGATCACTCTGACATCTAACACCGTGAAAGGTGCATCAAGTGACTCGAGCACAGTGGGAGGAGCCACATATAGATGTAGACCACACAGCGAGAGGAGGAAACTAGCCCATCCTTGCTATCCAAATTCCCTCGTTTCCCATCCCAAGCGAGAACATTAGATCATGGATTTGCGCAAGTAGTGGAACGAGCTCTATTTACATCATTATCAGAGGCCCTTCACGCGGCTTGACCGAGAATGGAGCGTTCAGGCAGAGGTTATCGGGATTTTTCCAAGCCCAGCTCCTCAGCCGAAGGTTTCCTTTACGAGTCACGGGGCTAAATGAGGAGTGCATTCATGAGCACTAGATTTCCTCGATTGGGGGAGTGCTGAATGAAGTAAGTTATCCCACTAATGCAATTCGATGCTTCATTCGTCAAAGGAAAGTATGGTAAATCAGTCATACCTCAAAGCCCCTTCTCGAGACACTCTTTCTTAGTCCCTTTGCCTTCTCCTTTTCGATGCCATTTCTTATTTCCCTTTAGATGTCACTTCCTCTATCAAATCAAAGTGTGACTATTCATTATCAGGAAAGTCAGTAAGCCAAGGGAATGAAGAACTGAACTTCTAAGCTGGGAAAGACGCTGGAGAAGGAAAGGAGGGAACTTATAGCACTAGTCTCATATAAGGGACATAGACAGAATAGGATGCATAGGAAACTGAAATCGATGCCATAGAAGAAACTACTAGAGGTATTTAGTTTGCTGTGAAAGAATCTATTAATTTGGACATCTGATATTCATTTTTAAAAGAATGACACTAATTCCTCAATAGGAACTTCACTCAGACTTGACTAACAGCAGGAATGAGAAATTTAGGCTTGAGCAAGAATCCTACCCTCCTCTCTAGCCTTCAACGTCCGATTTGCGCTTGATGTACGGAAAACATAGGAAGCTCTCTAGCATAAAGAGAGAAGGGGGAGAGCTGACTTTCCTTATATCCATATAGAAGGAGCAGAGTGGCAAAAGAAGAAGCCCTCTTGCACTTATACCACCCCTCAATTCAGTAAGGGCCTGCCATAAGCAAGCACGAAAGAAAAGAAGGCAACTAGGAGAAGCAGCAAAGAAAGAGCTCGTGCATAACTAGCGAAACAAAGCACTCAACTATAGGGTAGCAACTAAAGGAAGATGGTTGTATAGTATATATGGGCAGGTCCTGGAATCAATCAGTCAAGAGTGGAAAGGTAAAACTGAAGTAATGAATTTATGGTAATGAAGCTTGCTATTCTGTCTATTTGGTAGAATCCGACTCAGGGCCTGCCATGGGGAAGGATTTTTCTTTCTTCTGCCTATCTTTCATGGCAAACCAATCGATGGATTTCCATCATAGCAATCTGAACTTTCTAAATGGATTGGATTATTTTTCTTTTCCCCTAACCGAGAATAACCTTCTAGTGGGGTTGATCGCCTCATCCATCTTCTACTGCTTTAGCTTTAGCCTTTTGACTCCCTGATCATAGATCACCCTCAATGCTCATATTGCTTTTACTGGACTAGCACTTTTTTCCAGTTAGTCAATGAAAAGTTGGACCTGACTTCTTAGCGAACTCTTCTGACTACTTTACCTTAGACCACTACTTGCTCAACCTTGCTTGTAAGAGCAAGTACGTAAACAACCTGTACTCAAGCATATCGCATGAGTGGAGCAGTAAACGAAGTGAACAAACCGGGTAATCATCCAATCTCTTCTTTTACTTTTCGACATCACATTCCAAAATCCCTGCCTTGTTTCGCTAAGCCACCTCCCGTCGGAGAACAAGAACAAAACAATGCATTTCCTTCTATAGGTGAACACTTGGGGATCAGAAACCAGCGCCGTCAGCTATGAGAGTAGTTATCGAAGTAGGTAGCTACGACAATTGCCCGCTTAATCAAAACTCTCAAACCTGGGGGATTCCCCGAGGGTTGATTTAAATTTGAATTTGAGTGGTCTGGTTCTGCCTCACGATCGCAAATCACTCACCTGTGGGCGAGTTCCCGATTGCTTAACCAAATATATAAAATATAGTATTTTCGGATTCCGTTGGTTAGTTCAAATATGGAATGGAATGGTCTGGTATTTAACCACTGAACACTATTGATTTTGGTAGAAAACGTATTTGGATTAGCTAATCAACCTAGCCGAAAGACAAGGGTCATGGGTTTGTGCAACTGCCACTAACTTAGAGCTCACATATCTAATTGACGCTCCCAAAAGTACAAGATGACAGTGGCTGGGCAAGCGAAGTATGCTTAGATTAGAGGCAGGGGGACTGCGAACGTCCGTCCCATGAAGCGCCAGGGAACCGTCGCATTCCTCCCCGGCTGGGCTCTCGCGTGTCCGGGGTTTGATCAAATCAACCAGCGATTGGTTTATGGAACAAGGAGTAAAGCAAGGGCCAGGAGATTGATGAAAGAACCGTCAGTGTTATTATATTCAACTCCGCGGTTGGAAGGATTGCTTTATGTCGTCTATCTTTCCCCTCTCTCTCTCTTCTCTTAGCAAAGTAGGCTGAAGTCAAACTTTTGGCTTGCTACAAGCTGCGCTTAGGGACTGCAGTCAATCGCTTCCCTTGTAGTCGTCAGCTCGTTCTTGACAGATCCGGTCAGGTGTTCATAATCTGGACTAAAAGGATTCGAACCTTTGCATGCCGGTACCAAAAATCGATGCCTTACCACTTGGCTATACTCCATACGGCCTATTTTGGATGGTAGAATGGAGAGAGGGGGAAGGGAAAAGCAGGGCTCGAAGAAGAAGCGAGCCGTGCAAGGACGTGGTGATATAACAAGTAAGCAGTGACGGTTCTCCCTTTAGGACCGACTACAACAAGCTCGCGGCATAGAGAGAAACAAAGGGCAAGCTCTCTGCTCTATTTACTTGCAATGCCATGCCTATCAAAGTTGGTGAACACCTCTGTAACCTTAGACTCGTTGCGCTGTTCGACTGAACTTGTTGGCTCCGCATCCACCGAAAGTTGGTAACCTTCGTCACTGTCAGCATTTGGTAATCTCTCGATAGCTTCAATAGTTCACTGAAAGCCTTTGGTGTAATGAACCATAAGCCCTTCAGAAAGAAAGACATAATAAGAAAGGGTTGGTTAAGAACTATTGACTGTAAACAATAGCAGTTACAGTCACTCAATGGAGATGTTTGCCTTTGGAATGAATATGGATGAACGGGGTCTTGAGCCTGGAACTGATGAAATTCGAGGAAAAGATGGACCCGGTCACTATACTGGGGGGTGAGACATGACCACGACTTAAGATTAAAGTACCATTGAAAAGACTAAAGGAATGGGGGAATGACTACTTGTAATAAAGCACAGGCTAATACGAGCTGACCAGAAGAAGCAAGGCTTAGATTACCAGATCCTGGACACAATCTTCCTAGAGATGGGGAGCCCCTTGCCTCGCCTTTTCTAGCCTCTCCTTCGTTGCTTGCTTATCTAGCTCTTATCTTAGTGACTCTTCGTCTTTTCTTGGTTTTTCTGAGTGTTAAAACGGTAGATTTTTCATTTGCCAATGAATTCCCCGATTCTGTTAATAATGGGATTCTTGGCTAGAGAAAGGTTCTGTGACATGGACACCCATCCCAATTCGGTCGGTCGGTTGGCCCACCTAACAGATGATGATATTCTCAATCAATTTGATCAAATTTTGAATTGTCTTTCTCACTATTCAGAATAGTGGAGCTTTCGATCAAGATGTTCTCGCCTCCCCCATTTGGGCTCTCACTCAAATAAGAATTGGTAGGCTTTTGACTCAATCTAGTAGCCTACCTATTGGGGGCCAATAAAAGAAAAAGTTTGCACATGGGGTCATCATCTGATGCAGAACCGATGCGAGAGGGGTGCCGGGGGGGGGGGGAGAAGTGGGGATTGATAGCTTTCGACGAACTAGCGGAAAGGAAAGAGTTGTTCCCTGCATTCCTTCCTTTCCAAAGATAGTAATTCGTTTTGTTTGGGCTAGCATAAAAGATTTGATTAAATTCCTTACCTCACCCTAAGATGAGAGGGAAGGTCGATTTGACTCGAATCCTGGACTTGATCTTTAATCCTACACCGGTTAAATATGCGATGGGAGAAGTTTTTCTTTTTTTCATATTTTCATCAATGCTGGCCCAGTCGAGGCTCGTCCATGCCTAATCCCAATGGAAAAACCTTCGATTTGCCCCTAGCTCTATAATCCACCCTCCTTAGTCCCTGAAAGCCCTCCCGGGGGCCTAGCCCTCTTTCTCAACTCGAGTCATAAGTCCAGTGGCTTTCATCGTTGATGACCACCTGCGTGGAGAAGACAATGAAATGGGGAGTCTATGCCGTCGAATCAATCAGTAACAACGGATTAGTGGAATGAGGGATCAAGAGATGGATAGGGAGGAATGGCCTATCAATTATTGGTGGACCTTCCCTTGAACCAGTCAAGGAGCTCTCAACTGAGTTGTTTAGGTTTGTCGAATTCCATCTCTAGTT
Source organism: Dracaena cambodiana (assembly GCA_036321105.1). Taxonomy (NCBI): domain Eukaryota; kingdom Viridiplantae; phylum Streptophyta; class Magnoliopsida; order Asparagales; family Asparagaceae; genus Dracaena; species Dracaena cambodiana. The sequence continues at coordinate 12,845,729 of JAYEPQ010000013.1, read as the reverse complement.
AGGGGTTTCGATTCGAAGGTTATAAAATGTGGTGCGGGTTCATCTGTGTCGACTTGTTTAGGTTCAAGGGAGGGTGATCGAGGGGACCTAGATTTAGATTTCTTCTCTATGGCGGGAGGTTTCTTTCGTATCCAGAGTGTGTTGGGGAGGCCAAGGAAGACGGATTGGATTGAGAGGCGATACTTATGCCTCTTATTTATCGATAGGATTCCCATCATTTGTAGTCTCCGACGAAGGAGACAAGGGCGAGGCACCGAACATGTTCTATCCTCAACCTCCATATGTCATTAGTAATCTAAATTCGCCTTTCCTATTCACTAGTATGCTGCGCCCTACAACTAGTAGCCCCTTTACTAGAAAATTAGAAAAATTTGGGGAAGGATTTATAGCATTTATAGCATTTACGTGGTATCAAATTGACTATAACTCTGACCTGGGGTTTTCTGTACAAAAAGTCTCTAGTGTGATGGCTACTATTCCGACATGTATTGTATGTTCTGAATTTTTATAAAGTAATCTGTATTTGTTTTTGTGTGTTAGATAAATCTCTATATTTTTTTACCCTGTGTAAATTTATTTTCAAAAAATTCGTAAAATTAGAAAATGTTACTGTAGCAAAATCCTAAAAAATTAAGTAAAAGTCAGAAAAAATTGGAAACGTTTGGGGAAGGATTTATAGCATTTATAGCACGTATGTGGTATCAGATTAACTATAACATCGACCTATATTATCTCACAATTTGCATTATTATTGTTCTAGTTTCATTCTAAGTGTCCCCTGCTAGATTTGAGTAATTTTAAAGCCTAGATTCCTAAGCATAACCTTTGTTGCCGTGGTAGGCGTTTGTAGGGTGATCCTCAGGAAACGGTTTTAGGCACCATAAGCTACTCAGATCTAGTTACCCACTGACATCTTACATGGCTACCGACATATTATGCAATTGCAAGATATATATAGCGGATTGTAGTCCATACGACATCATGTATAATGATATATATGATATGATAAACACTCTAAAATATTCCAAAAAAAAAATTTGATGAGGTAGTTCTCCGAATAGTAAGATTAAAAGAACGTAAAAATCTCAATCTAACTTTATAATCCAACGAAGATCTGACTGAACAACTCGAAGAAGTCTATAAAAAATTTAAGTGTCTACTAAGTCATTTTGGATATAAGCTTAATCAGGAAAAGGTTGAACTTAATATCATAAACAAAATTAAAGAGGACGAAAAGGCGAATAAAGAAAATAATAGTAATATTCCAATAAAAAAAAGAGAGAAGATTGTAAAGAAGAAACAGCAAATGCAATAAACAGTATAACTAAAATAATGAAGGAAAACAACATCAAAAATATTTTGCAAACTAAACCAATAGAGAATAGTTACCAAGGAGATATTTATGAGGTATAGAGAACAAATGAAGAGCTTATCCTAATTTCCGAAGAGCCCCTAACAGAGAAGAGGAATATACAATAGAATACGATGATGCGCTTTCGGTTCTAAAGACAAAAGACGTATTAAAAAATTAGATCATATTGACAGATTAGGAACTAGTTCACAACTAAAGAGTCAAAGTCAACAAATTGATATGATGCAAGTATACTCCAAACAAGAATACAACTCAATACTTGAGATAATTAATTGCTGGAAAGAGTTGTATAGAGATCAGAACAACACTATTCAAGAGAAAGAATATCTGAGAATTAGGATACAAGAAACATACCTCCAACATAAAAATTTGTTATACTATTTTGGGTTTGACCATGAGATATACGTCTTCATTGAAGATCTAAATATAAGAATTGCAAATTCATTGGTCAAAGATTGTAGAATGACTACAGATGAAGAGTACATGACAGAATCTAAAAAGAATATCAGATCTGACAAAAAGCTAATAAATGTTAGGAAAATATTTAAAACCTCAAAAGACTCGAGTAGTTTACAAATAAAAAGGAATATGATGAATAATGATTCAAAGAGTATGCCAGAAAACAAACTGTCTAATAAATACTTTAAAAATAGGCAAAAGGTCATAATATTCACGAAACACGAAGAAACACGGGATAAAGAAAGATTTGTAAATTACATGACAGATATCCTTCAAGGAAATGTGTTACAAAGAACTGAAGATATTTTTGACCTTATAGAAATCATAAAAGAAAATTTATACACAAAGGCACAAAACGAACATTTTTTCCATCAAGTGTTAAAGAGGTTAATAGATAAGAGAATAATTATTCGTAAAATAGGATCATACAAAAATGGTACAGAGTTCTTAAGCCATAGAATAGAGCTTTCTAACAAAGAAAGAATAAAGATAAAAGGAATAATTAGATATGCAAGCGGAAAATTCGACTGGGAAATTCCAGGAATAACTAATGCATGTCGACTATACTCATAGATAGATTGTATAGCAATTGTTAAATTAGTATTCAAATTAAATAAAAAGAAGTTATGCAGATGGATGAATTTTATAGATCATAAAAACAAACCTAAATTTGAGCATATAATTAAAAAAAAATATCTAGACTAATTCTTTGATATTTAATTTTGTAGATGAATCCTAGAGAGTTCATGAGATTTGGAGATATTTATCTCAAGCAGTATGCAACACAAAGTAAAGAGTCATTCATAATCACTGAATTTCAGGTAGATTTAATACAACAATGTCTACTAGATAATTTGTTGAATTTAAGACTATATCAGCTAAAAGAGAAGGTTAAAGTAATCAAAGAATTAGCTTATTATTTTAAAGGTATTATCCAGACATCCCCAGTCATGGAGTTTTATATGCTATGTCATACTTAGAGGTCATCAAGTAGGAATTTACAAAAATCGGAATACAGTTAAAAAATTAGTCTCAAATTTTGATAATCCAATATTTAAAGGTTTTTATAATGTTAAAGAAGCTATAGAACATGCTAAAAATAATATTCCAATTACTTGGTTTTTCGATGAAAGCCTTAAAGAATATATGAATCCACAAGAGAGTCGACAAAGTGCAAGTAATTTAGAATCATCAATAGAGTGTAGAGACTGTCAAATTATTATGAAGCACTTTAAAAATCTAAAAATACAAAAAGATAAATTGGTTGAAAATATCTGTAAACAAACACAGATAACTATGAGCTTGCAGAAAGAAAATGAGGGCCTCAAAGATACGAGAGAAAAAGAAAGAAAGGAGTGCCTCACAAATAAGTGTGAAACAGAATCAAGTGTAAAAGATAGGAGGGAGAGCCTCCAATATATGAGAAATACGGAAGCCATGCAAGCCAAATTTTTCTTTAAAACAAATATTGAATTATCTATTCTTCCAGAAGATGTCAGACAAAATATTCACCAGAAAGTTCAGGACAATTTTTATAGAAAGGCCAAAAACATGCAAAGATACTCAAAGAAATCCAGAAAGGAGAAAGAAGATGCAGAGGAGTAGCTGTAGACTAAGTGATACATTATGCCAACACCGATAGATGCATCAACATCAATTCAAACTGCAACATCATGGACCGCTCACAACCAAAATGCTAATGTGAGTTAGTCTATAGCATCTACAGACTAAATATACAATTAGGCCAAATAAAGACAGAGAAACTCCATGGAACAAATTATAGTTGGAAAGACTTCCTAGATATGGGATTTGTTTCACAAATAAACATTAGTCATTCAGATCATTTAGAATTACTCCCAGATTTTTTAGTATTTCCAGTTTCAGAAGCTTTTAGGTAAGAAGCCACAACTCAAGATAGAATTCGACTCCATAATAGCAGAATACATAAAAGGAGTATGGTATTCTATAAAGCACAATGTATGGATTACACACAGAGTGGCCCATCCCCTACATCCAGATATAGAGGTAAGTGAACTAATTTGTAAAAGAGAAATCCTAAGACAGATCAAGCACTGGAGAGCGAAAACCATACCATATGACTTCAACTGGCAAAAATACAGTGCAATAGTTTCTGATTAGCTACAGAAACTGAAATCTACAGAGTATATATAGACAAAGAAATTATTTGTAAGGTCCCAAAAAATATCAGGTCAGCCCACGAAGAATTAATTCAATACTATAGACAAAAAAAATGGTAGAAGACAGAATACTTCAGCAGGACATGACAAAATGGGCAGAAGAATATATACCGCCAGACCTACTAGGAGATGAAGGCATAAAGAATCTCATAGGAAACTAGTCAGCATCAAAAGACTTTCTCATTGATAAAAAGTAAATACTATTTAAAAAAACGGGGGGACTCTCCTGACATCAACAGTAAAGCAACAAGACATCAACAGTGAATATTCGTGACAAGACTTCTACAGTATAATTCCTGACATCAACAGTACAGATTCGTGACAAGACTTCTACAGTATGATCTTGATGGCGACAAGACGTCAACAGTATAGATTCGTGAAGAGACTTCTACAGAAAGATTCTCAAAGAGACTTCTCATGCAAGGAAGACCATCTATAAACGGGGCTTCTGAAGGATGGGATAATCATCGGCAATCCACACCAACATAAGCAAACTTTCACAATACCTTAAACTCCTCAACGCCTCCTTTTCTGCATCACCGTCCTCTCTCACCCTCTCATCCTCTCCCATCCGTCTTACCAGTTTTATGCCTGTCGATCAAACCACCAACCACTTGTAGTTCTCCACCACCTATATATATAATTAAGTGAGGGAAAATGCTAGCACGCTAGCTAGCTACATATACTTATAGTTATAGCCCCTACTTCATTTTTGGGATATTTGAAGAATCCTGCTGAAAAACAGAAGCGCGCAACAACTGATGAAAAGCCAGCAACTTTTCCGGAGTAGGTTTTAGCTTGCCCCTTTCTATGTTATTAGTAAGATAGGTTTGGAGCCCTATACAAGGGGCTGCTTGCTGCTAACCCCTCTCTCTAAAGGGGCTCATGCACTCCACTCGTTACCACTAAACGAGGAAGCCAGGAGCAGAAGGAGGGACGTCAAACCCTCAACCTCAGCCTTGGCAAGGTTATGCTCTACCATTAAGCTATTCCCGCCAGCTACGGTAGTAGCAAAGTACTACTGAGCAATTCATATATCACTTGATATGGACGACCTCTGTTTTTCCGTCAGACCAAATTCTTGACGTCCGATCGAGCTACGAACAAGAACAGGTAGGCGGCTAGGGTGGCTGCCTTTTCAATCAATCTCCGACCGCTCAGTGCCGCTATTGGTGCAAGTTGTAAGGAATTTTGGTCTCGAGTCAAGCTGGGGCATCATATCATTCTTGTAATGGGAATGAGTGCACCGCAAGACCAGACAAGTTGCTCCCTCGCCTCGAAGCGGCGGCATCTGTCATTTAAGTGAAGTCATTTCCTAATATGGCTCCTCTTATTCTACGATAATCTAAACTTCAGCTCCACAAGTCTGCTCGGAGCCGGTCGATTCCTAAGCCATTCGTATTCCCCTCTCGGTTGGCCTTTGCCAGCCACTAGAGCAAGTAAGAGAGCCTACATTGAATGAACTTAAAGAATCATAGATTTTTATCGGATTGCACACCTTTGTGTCGGCTATGTATATGGATGTGCATAAAGATGGGACGGGGCATCTCTCTCCTTTTTTGGGAGAAGAGAGAGGGAAGAAGCTGAAGCTAGCCTCACAAACTTCTTACTGGGGCAGCACTATAGGCATTTTCCAGTGTTTGGATGCACGTGTTTTGTTCATATTCCGATGCAGTTATGAGAGAAAATTTTCCCAAGGCAACCCTTTCTTGGATATGCTCAGTCCGGGTATAGATGCTATGATGTGAAATCCATGAGACTCGATGTGTCGTTGAATGTTCTCATTAATGGGGTCGCCTTATATTTTCCTTAACCTATTTAATTAGCCCCGGGGGAGAATTATGATGGAGATGTATTGCGGCCTTCTCCTATTCATCAACTCTAACCTCATTCTTCTGCAGTTGATGTTACGGATCAGCCTCACTCCTCAAGCCAACTGCTTTGCTCAGCATCTTCTGCCGATTGTCAGCCTGTTCAGCTGATTTCAAAGGATTCCAGTCGCCCAACACAGCATATTTCTTCTTGGCGGCGATTACAGTCTGTTTCCCAGGGTCAGACTACTCCTGAAGATCAGCAGTCTAGCCTAGTTGCTTCCCTTCCAGTTGCTTCCTCAGATTCTGGATCCCTCTTTCAGATTCATCGATCCTCTCAAGTTTCTTATCCTCGTCGAAGGATTTTTATCTTATCTTATCTTATAAATCATTTTCCCCAAAAGATCGTGCTTACCTCATGTCAGTTTAATCATCTCATGAACCTGAATCATTTACTGAAGCCTCCAATCATTCTTACTGGAGAGATGCTATACAGGAAAAAAATGCCTAGGAAAAAAAGAATAAGACTTAGTCTCATTGCCAACAGGGAAATAAGCCATTGGCTGCAAGTGGATTTACATAAAGTAGATGGCTCGTAGAGAGATACAAAGATAGATTAGTAGCTAAAGGATTCCTTCAAGAATATTGAGTCGAACCCCATCTAGAGACAGGGGAAAGAAATATATATTCCAACTATCTTTATTTTAAATAACCCTATCACAGCTCGTGAAGCCTGACTTCTCATGGAAAAGTTATTTAATGACCAAGACGCACTCTTCGAACGTCAAGATCCAACTAAAGAACCTTAAGTCCATGTCTGAAAACCATTGCGGATTCTCTCAACTTAGTTGGTACACCAGTTTCTGATATAGATCTACTTCTTAAAAAATTTTCTGGTCTTCTTCCCTTTCATCAAAGACGTCTGCTGGGGCTCGCCACCCTTCCTTGCATGCGGCATTGCGTGAGCTCCTTTGACGCGCCACACCAGCTCTTCATTCCTCATCCTTTGTGGTTACTCATAAATCTACCCTTCAGATCTTACCACCGAATGTCACCTTCTGCGCTCTTTGAATTTCCAATTCTACTCTATGTTAGTTTTCAATCTCATTTGAGTAGGTGAGAAGTATCAGGCTTTCATCCAATTTTTTGTGGATGTGGATTGGATGATGGATCAAGCAGCGAGTAGGGTCTTGCGTCATGTTGAACATGCAACTAATAGGGTATAGTTATATAAATGCAAGGGTTTCTCTAGCCTATGAAAAGAAGGATGGTCCCAGACCTCTTTGACCTACCTTCCGCTTTGCTAAAGCAGTAGTACCATGGTAAAGACAGTGGCATAGGGCAACCCTCACCAATGTGAGTGACTAGACACCACATCTTGACCAGCTCGACCCAACAGAGGGAAGAGGCCTCATCAACGCGGTAAGCTCCATTTCTTGTTGCCTGTTTAAGGTGATATGGTATCTCCATACTTTTATAACTAAGTCAATGGAAAATGACATCGGCTAGTGAGTAAACGAGCTTCGGAATCGGATCAAAGCCAAGAACCGAGGTCTAGAGTGTCCGGATCAGACTAAGAAGAAAGGTAAGGTGTTCGCGATTTCAAAGAAAAGTAGCATGTGCTCCGTTCTAGGCTGGCTCGCTTAGTCTTCAATACATCACATCATCAATGTCAATGGCTGCTAACGCCACGACGAGGGTGCTACGGGTTGTTGTCTTCCTCTCTTTTTTTTGCTAGGGCTAGCTTTCCTAAGATAGTTCCTATGCTTGATCGAAGTTATCCTATGGCCACAGAAGAGTCCCGAGGTTTTTCGCTATTCAAATCGTATTTTATTTGTAGATGGAGATAATATGTCACCCTAAACAGAAAGTCTATCATGTTTCTGCTCCCTCCTCTACTATCCAAAGGCATCGCTGATGTCTGTGCCAACGTTGATGTAGTTCCCAATCCTTTAAGAATTCAGCCATATTATGGACACGAGAGCGCAAAGGGTGAAGAAGAGGGAAGAGCCGTGACGGGTGAGCACGGAGAACCGTCGGGAGACGAAGAGAAACAGCAACGACCAGAAGACATATACGAAAATAAAAACTCTCATAGTAGAGTGGATGGCAGTTTTCCATGTCCAGTGCAATATTTATGTGATGCTGAGAGTCGCACAATTCCTAACCGGGTTATTCTGCCTGGGTCAAGACTGATTAGAGTGTGCGTTCTTGGCTCAATGCCACACTCACCAAGGACTTTCTTATTGAGGTCTATGACTTGCAGACTTGATGTATGGTTGGCTCTCGAACAACGCTTTGTTGATCAATCTGCTGCCCATTATTGATCGAATCGGGGCAGGTCAAATTTTCCTTGCTTAATCATCGCGAAGGCAAACCGTGGTGGTTTATCTCCACAAGTTGAAGGAAATTGTTGATTCCTTGACTGCAATTAACTCGCCAATTTCAAACAAAGATTTGTCCCTATCGGTCCCCTTGCATGGGTTGCCTCTTGAATATGAGGCCTTTATCACGACCATTACCAATATGAAAGAACTTCTATCCTTTGCGCAGTTGAGGGATAAATTGCAGCATCGAGAATAGCGAAAGACATTCAGAATGCTTCTAATTCTGATCAGGCCTTGGCTTCCTCTGCTGGCACAATCGTAACAGAAATGGCAGCCATGATGGCCGTGGAGGTGGTCGCAATGGCAGCCGTGGTGGAACCAATTTCGGTTATTCATAGCAAAACCGAAACAAAAACAATTGGGGTTCTCGTCTGGTTATTCACAGCAACAGCAGCAGTACTCTCAAGTCACGGTAAATTCATCTACTATTCTCAATCAGAACCATGGTACTGTGTTCTCTCAGTCTTCTTCATCTGGTATGTTCACCCCTAAATATTCTAATGCTTCATCATCTGTTGCCTGTCAAATTTGAGAGTTTGTGGGTAGATGATGAACATTGTGCAAAGGTTGTAGAAGATAGCTGGCAGCAGCCAGCTCAGGGCTCTTTCAGTCACCAACTAGTTAAGAGATTGTAGGTATGCCAGAGAAAGTTGATTCAGTGGAGTAAAGGGGCTTTTCCAAACAATAGAATTCTGCTTTCCGCTGTTAAGATCACAATTTATCTTGAATCTTATGGTTTGCCTTTGCAATGATTAAGGAAAGTCGATCTTTCTCTTCTTTCTGTTTCGGGTAATAGACCTAAGGCACTCGAGTTCAGGTAGAAGAATACACTCTTTGCGTCAAGCGCTGCTCCGAGACGTAGGCTCTTGAAGAGAGTCCTTTTCGGGCTGACGGTCGTCGTAGAATCGTTGCTTTTCCATAAGGCTAAGGAAAGGATACTAGTGTAGGCCAAAAAGTGTTAAGCAGACAAGGGAGAAGCTTCTTCAAGTAAAGCGAAACTCCTAGCTAGCCCTATCTTGCACGTTCCACTAACTGCTATCACAAACTTTAGAAAAATTCTTACTCTAACTTGACAAAGAGTCAGATCGTTTATATAGACCTCAAGCCGGAAAAGATAAGAAAGCAATACGCACCTAGTAAGGCTCGGAAAAGATAAAGTCCGAAATCATTGTGTTCTCAAAGCTGAAGGCCAAATCAAAGATAGAGACCATGCCCCTCGGGCACCTCTAAAGAGGGTGCCACCCTTCCACTAAGCCTTCCTACCTATATTCAAATCAGTACAAAGACGAGTATATATTTGGAGGGAAATGGACAAGAAAAAGATGGACTATGCCACATGGCCGCTACAAATAAAAAGAAATATGCGAGTGATACCAATCGGACACACTTGGAAAAAAACGGAATCATCAGCTAATACTAATAATACAGTTGGATCAAAGGAAAAGAAGTCAAAAAGCATAAAGAAGTCAATGTGTGAAAGCAAAAAAGGAAACGAGGTGATTGGAGGGTGGAGAAAGGATAAAAGGGGTGGCAAGCAAATGAATGTGATACCGCCCTTCATCTTGACACTAAATCTTGATCCTAGAAGGAGAAGGCGCCCAACTAGTTCTTGCGGAGATTCCCTGGGAATTTCTTTTTAGAATACATTTGTATTTAATTAGAATTTCTCTTAGATTCTACAAGGCCAACGTCATTATGAGGTGAGTGATTCTTTCTACAAGCCTAAAATCTCAATTCCTCCTTTCTTTCTAAGTCCAACCACATTTCCATTTGGTTATGCTATATGCTAGTACTTGTTGCGGGGGCAGGTCATAGACCTACTAAGTCGCTAGCTATATATATATATATATATATATATATATATATATATATATATATATATATATATATATATATATATATATATATATATATATATATATATATATATATATATATATATATAATTTTCTCAAGTGTGAAAGCGGAAGGTCCTGCACATAAATAATATTCTACTTTAGAGACCTTTTAACGCCGTTGATTACGTGGTCAAGATCCGGTACTACAGGTAAGAGATGTGGCAGAAAATACCTAGAAATGGGTATAGAATCAACCCACAGAAATGCCCAGTCAAAGAAGGGTTTGCTAGAACTCTAAAGAAAGGTTTAAAGCAGAGCTTTCTCACTGACTCAAGAACGGTTCAATCATCAGAAATGGCCCTAATGAATAAGGTAAGGGAGAGACTTTTGAAAGAAAGAGAAGTGTCTTGGTTCACAAGCGTAGAACTCCTATTCATGAGCAGTATCGAATCCTTATCTCATGCATCAGAAATGGATCATGTATAGGCCCTTCTTCCCCTTTCTTTGGAATCGAATCATCCATGGCAAGTGGTATCCTATAATAGAGTAGGCTCGTCATCTCATTCCTGTTGATGCGACAAAAACTCGGGATAGAATATCTTAAGAGAAGAAGCTCTTTGCTTAGCTTTGGATTGTACCGTAGATAGCACTACCTTGAATTCGCTAGTTGCGTGTACTTTTCTTTATCAACTGCTTGCCAAGATTTCTTTTGTGTTCGGTGGTGGGTTCATAGTGTCTCATCTTTCTTTAAAATTTACATCTTTCTCCCATGCCTTTCATCGGACGGACAAACCAACTAGCGATTTCCATTTGTTTTCCTAAATTAGTAGAGCAAGAAGAAGTCTCTCTTCATTTTGGGCGGAGTGGAACTGTCAAAGAATAAAGCTTTTGATATGAAGAATTTGAAAGTCGTATCCATATTTCTGGGGATCGGAATGACGGTTTGAAAAGCTTCCTTTCGTTTGCATGGTGCCTTCGGAGTCGATAGCAAAAGATAAACAAATGGACAACCTCGATTGCCTACCCCTATCACTCTGTTCGCTGCCCTTTGCAATGCGGATCCCTCGACTGTGGAATCCAACCTCTTGCCATAGACGGAAGGAGTTGATCGGGTTTAGTAGTTTGCCCTAAATGGTAGGTAGGTGGTGTATTGAACCGTACTGAATTTCGAAATACTTTGGATTCTTTAATTTTGGTTATAGACCTTTTTTTTTATTTTTTATTTTTATTTATTTTTTTATTTTTTTAAAGATTTGGTCGATAGAGATAACCGTTAACATATTCATTTATTCAATAACAAGCAGATGTATTATGTTAACGTGCTCATTTTAATCATAACCGTTCAGTGACATCTAGTATGACGGATAAGGGAAAGACAGAGCTGATATTAAACGTGTCTTGAAACTCAACCTATTCAGAGGATCTGGTCGTGATAGGGACAAGCTGACTAAACAGAGGTGACGGTTAACGTATTTAGATTTGGAATCGGACTATCAGAGGTAAATGTTAACTTGATAGGGAGATGACTTTCGTCAGAGGTGATTTTTTTTTTTTAACTTAACGACATCAAAACACGTTCATCAGAGGTTGTAATGTTGGACTTGACGAAGTGTGAATTTTCTTTTCTGTCAGAGGTGAAATCTTAACGTGACAGGGGATTTTAATCGGATTTTATCTCGTTTGATTTCGAATTTTAATGTCAGAGGTATGATTTTAACTTGACAAATATTTTGGAGTGTCACTTGTTCTGCTAGAGAAAAATGACAAGAAAAGTTTTGCTGTCAGAGGTGAAATCTTAACGTGACAGGAGATTTATCTGATTAGGATTTTTAGCAAACCCCCAGCTATCAACGGGTTCGATTAGCCTTTACCAACTACCGTTTGAGTTGGGCTAGCCATGCTCTTCCCCTCAGCATGGTGAGTTGTCGAGGATTTCGTTTGGGCTTAAATGCCAAATTTTTCCTCTTTCCTTTGCCTTAGCAGCTTAGGGCAGTGATGATGTATTTTTATATTCGGATAAGAATATTGTTGTGACAGATTTGTCGTAAGATTTTTAGCAAACCCCCAGCTATCAACGGGTTTGATTTTGCCTTTACCAACTACCGTTTGCGTTGGGCTAGCCATGCTATTATCCTCAGCATAGTGAGTTGTCGAGGGTTTCGTTTGGGTTTAAATACCAAACTTTTCCTCTTCTCTTTGCCTTAACGGCGTTGGGTAATTCATACTTTTACCCCCAGTATGAATGGGTTGGTGAGAAATCTATTCTCTTCCCGTAGCCTTATCGGTGTTCGGCGGTTCATGCTTTTTACCCCCAGCATGGTGGGGTTGGCGAGAAATTTATTCTCTCCCTGTAGCCTTGTCGGCGTTGGGTAATTCATACTTTTTACCGCCAGTATGGTAGGGTTGGCGAGAAATTTATTCTCTTCCCGTAGCCTTATCGGCATTGGGCGGTTCATGCTTTTTACTCCCAGCATGGTAGGGTTGGCGAGAAATTTATTTTCTTCACGTAGCCTTGTCGGCGTTGGGCGGTTCATACTTATTACCCCCAGCATGGTAGGGTTGGCGAGAAATTTATTCTCTTCCCGTAGCCTTATCGGCGTTGGGCGATTCATACTTTTTTACCCCCAGTATGATGGGGTTGGCGAGAAATTTATTCTCTTCCCGTAGCCTTATCGGCATTGGGCGGTTCATACTTATTACCCCCAGTATGGTGGGGTTGGCGAGAAATCTATTCTCTTCCCGTAGCCTTATCGGCATTGGGTAATTCATCATTTTTTTATTTTATTTTATTTTATATATACATTTTTATTTCTTTATCTCTCTCTTTTTTTTTGTTTGCAATGATGTCCTTTTTTTTTTAGGTGATGACGCCTAGCATTTTTTTTTATTATTTATTTATTTATTTATTTTGGTAAACGATGAGGCCTTGCAAATATATTTTTATTTATTATTATTTTTGCTTATTTTTATTTATTTATTTATTTTTTTGTTTATATTTTTATATTTTTTTAATATTTTTATATTTTTTATTTTAATTAATTTTTTATTTATTTATTTATTTATTTATTTTTGCATTCGCAGGTGCATCCGTGGGATACAACCCATGGGTAGAGCACTCATACTGCATGTTTTTTTTCTCTCTTTTTTTTATATTTATTATTTTTTTAACTTTGTCAATTTTTTGTGGGCGATAACACCCTTTCCTTTTTTTTCTTTTTTTTTCCTTCTTTTTTTTATTTTTTGCCTTTTTATTAATATTATTTTTATTCTTTATTTTTTTTTTGTGCGGGAGAGAGGGAGAAAAGTGCGGGTGACCCAGATGGGTCCCACCCATCTGTGGGTTGCGTCCCGCGCCCGCGCTTCCATCTGCGGGTTGCGTCCCGCGCTTCCATATGTGGGTTGCGTCCATGTGGGTCCTAAGATTCCATCTGCGGGTTGCATCTCGCGCTTCCATATACGGGTTGCGTCCACGCGGGTCCCAAGATTCCATCTGCGGGTTGCATCCCGCGCTTCCATATGCGGGTTGCGTCCACGCGGGTCCCAAGATTCCATCTGCGGGTTGCATCCCGTGCTTCCATATGCGGGTTGCGTCCACGCGGGTCCCAAGATTCCATCTGCGGGTTGCATCCTGGAGTTGTATCCAGTCTTGTCAATTTTTTTTTTTTTGGGCGATAATGCCTCAAATTTTTTTTTTTTTTGACAGACGATGACGTCTTGTCATTTTTTTTTTTTGGGCGATGACGCCTCAAAATTTTTTTTTTTTTGACAGACCATGACGTCTTGTCATTTTTTTTTTGGGCAATGACGCCTCAAAATTTTTTTTTTTTTTTGACAGACGATCACGTCTTGTCATTTTTTTTTTGGGCGATGACGCCTCAATTTTTTTTTTTTTTTTTATGGGCGATGACGCCTCATAATTTTTTTTCATGGGCGATGATGCCTTTTTTTTTTTTTTTTTTTTTTAAGACGGTGAAGTCTTGTCAATTTTTTTTTTCTTTATGGGCGATGATGCCTCATAATTTTTTTTTTTTGACAGACGATGACGTCTTGTCAAATTTTTTTTTCTTTATGGGCGATGACGCCTCATAAATTTTTTTTTTTTTAATAGACGGTGACGTCTTGTCAAATTTTTTTTCTTTATGGGCGATGACGCCTCATAATTTTTTTTTTTTTTACAGACGATGACGTCTTGTCAATTTTGGTGGGCGATGACGCCTCACATTTATTTATCGTTACCAGGCGATGACGCCTAGGCTCCGAAAAAAATAATTTAAAGATTGGATTGCGCCGCCCAAACTCTCACTGTGGTCGCCAATTCTTTTCTGTCAGAGGTGAAATCTTAACCAATTCTTGTTTGCCCGAAAAATTGAATCTTCCTTTATATGCCAATTTAATTTTGAATTACAGCAATAAAAGAAAAATTACAAAATAGAAAATTGAGATTATAAGAATGGGGATCAATTGATTTCGATTCCCCTTTATTTTTGTGGGTTTGGCAGCGGTGGAGCTTTGTTTCTGTACTCCGTTAACGATCCGATCTCTCTGAATTGAGGAACTCCTCTCTGGATATTTGGACTCTGGAAAATTGGACTCTTCCTCAAAGAATCTCCCCCCAATCCAAAAGTCCCTTCTCCAGTTAAATTCCTGTGTTTTATAAACCGAAGAAGCTCCAAATCCGGCTCAATTCTCTCCTGAAAAATCGGATCACGGATTATCAGTCCAAAAATAGGAAATAATTAATCGCAAAAAGAACGGAAAACAATCTGCGGGTTGGCACCTGCGGGATCGCTCCCGCTGGTGGCAACCCGCGGGATCGCCCCCGCAGGGGCTCCCGTGGGCTGCAACCCACGGGTGTGCCCACTTAGCAACCCGCGGTGTGCCCACTTAGCAATTTTCATTTTTTTTTTTTGGTATCTACAGGTGGGCTTTTTCCATGCCGTCACTGTAGCCTTCCTGATGAAGAAGGTGTAAGCCCTACTGACGTGGAGGGCTAGCCTTGAGTTCCCAATAGTTATGGTCTTCTCCTTCTTTCTCACCTCACGCGAACCATTATTGATACGATGCAGCTGACTAATTCGTTGGAAGGGGAATGAACCTCCAAACTCTTTTTCCTTAAGCCCTATGAGGTCGAACAGGGGTGCGAGAAATGGCTGGGTCGACTACAGAGAGCCACTGAAGTTCATTCTTTCCTCCGGTTTCATTGATGGAGGGGCCAACTGCTGGAATGGATATAGTATAATCATGATCGTAGTCACTTTCGAAGGCAGCACTGACGGTAGCTTTCTCATTCTATTGACTTTACAAATAGACTACATGAAAGCAAATGATCCCATCAAAGGTGACTCAATGGCTTTCGTACGCAGTTTCTGGTTTCCGTATGGTTTGTAGCCTGCCTTTTTGCTTTTCTTTGTCAGCTCGCGAAGGTGCAAACCAATGATTCAGGAATGGAGTCTCAGCTGTCATAGGGTGTAGGTAGGTCCCCTACCATCACATCATAAGTGGTTCAGCTTTCTCTCATATCATAATCGGTTCAGCTTTCTATCCACTCGCAACTGTGAAATTTCATAGAGAGACCTGTGCTTTTAGGCTCTTCCAGCCATCAGCTACGTCGCTTTCGCGATTTTCTTTCTATTCTAAAAGAAAGATGTTCTGACTGCGTGGGATCTTTTATTCCGTTTGTTTTTTAGAGCGGATTTCCCTTATCGACACTCTCAATTTTTTTCTTCGACGTATCGAATTCTCTCCCAGAGCTGCGGAACTCACGACTCTATTAGCAAGTCAAATGAACATTTTTTACACGAATTTTCAAGTGGATGAGATCGGCTGAGTGGTCTCAGTTGGAGATGGGATCGCACGTGTTTATGGATTGAATGAGATTCGTGCTGGAGAAATGATCGAATTTGCCAGCCGTGTTAAAGGAATAGCTTTGAATCTTGAGAATGAGAATGTAGGTATTGTTGTCTTTGGTAGTGATACCGCTATTAGAGAAGGAGATCTTGTCAAGTGCACTGGAACTATTGTGGATGTTCCCGCAAGAAAGGCCATGTTAGGCCGTGTGGTTGATGCGTTGGGAGTACCTATTGATGGAAAAGGGGCTCTAAGCAATCACAAACGAAGACGTGTCGAAGTGAAGGCCCTAGGGATTATTGAACGTAAATCTGTTCACAAACCCATGCAAACATGGTTAAAAGCAGTAGATAGCCTGGTTCCTATAGGCCGTGGACAACGAGATCATATAATTGGGGATAGAGAAACTGGAAAAACAACTATAATTATCGATACTATATTATACCAAAAGCAAATGAACGAAAGGGGAATCTCTAAGAGTGAGACATTGTATTGTGTCTATGTAGTGATTGGACAGAAATGATCGACTGTGGCACAATTAGTTCCAATTCTTTCAGAAGCGAATGCTTTGGAATATTCCATTCTTGTAGCAGCCACTGCTTCGGATCCTGCTCCTCTGCAATTTCTGGCCCCATATTCTGGGTGTGCCATAGGGGAATATTTTCAGGATAATGGAATTCACGCATTAATAATATATGATGATCTTAGTAAATAGGCGGTGGCATATCGACAAATGTCATTATTGTTACGTCGACCACCAGGCCATGAGGCTTTCCCCTGGGATGTTTTATATTTACATTATCGTCTCTTAGAAAGAGCTGCAAAATGATCGGACTAGACAAGTGCAGGTAGCTCGACTGCGTTACCCGTCATTGAAACACAAGCTGGATACGTATCAGTCTATATCCCCACTAATGTGATCCCCATTACCAATGGGCAAGTCAATTCGGAAAAAGAGCTCTTTTATCACGAAATTAGACCTGCAATTAATGTTGGCTTATCTGTTAGTCATGTCGGATCTGCCGCTCAGTTAAAAGTTATGAAACAAGTCTACAGTGGTTCAAAACTGGAATTGGCACAATATCACAAGGTGGCCGGAGCAACGATAATTGCTTTAACGGGAGCAGTTGTCGCTCTTGGAAACGTCTTCAATTCCTCGATTCATTTCATGGAATGAAATCCCTCATTGGCTACAATTATTTGGTTATGCCATTTTGGGATTTGCTCTAACTGAAGCTATTACATTGTCTGCCCCAATGAGGGCCATTCTGATCTCATTCGTCTTCTGATCGTAAACAAAGTTGTACTCTTTCTCTTCTCGGCAGAAGAATAAATGGAAAGATACAACCCTGTTTCAATTATGGAGCAGGGGAAGGGGAGTGGTGAGGTGGGCCCCTTCACATTCTTTAGGAAGGAAGGAAAAGAGAAGTGGAAGTCTTTTGTGCTAATAAATAGTCCCCGGACGTGGTTTTCCACGGAGAATGCGCCCCCATTCCGTTGTGAAATTTCTTCATCTTCCCACGATGCAGGTGTTGTCAATCAACGGTATTTGATAGTTTAGCCGCATGGTTGCTATACCTTTTCAAAACCCCTATGGGAAGATTTTTCACTTCGTCCAGGGGGATGGATCTACCAGTTACAACCATGAAGCTGAGATTATTGGCTTGGTCTTCTTTCGACAGTGGCAAGGATGAAGCGTCGACTCAGGTAGGAGGACTGCTGACTTCTGCGCGACTTTTGAAACTAAAGATATGCCGACGGATCTTCCAACAAAGTGTTCACTATATCTTCCTCAAAAACCTATACGACTTCACTTCAAAAGGGTGGTTAAGGTAGGAGAGGAGGTTCCAGGGGGTATACTTCCTAGTGTTTGGAACGCAGGAGGTGCAAGATTTTGATGATGGTGGATAAGGTCCTAGGATTCTTCATTTTGACTATCTTCGCTTGCATCAGAAACATCGCCAACTCCTTTCTTTCTTTCAATATGCTCTTAGTAGTAGGTCTTTTGGAATGGAAAAAACTCTATAGAATGGCATTAAGGCGAGGCTATTCTGTAGATCCTTCAGGTACTTTGGCAGATTTCTGACGGATAGTCCAGTTATGTTGCTTATACAAGACTGAAGGTGAATGAACTGTCTCTGCCACATACTCTCCATTTACTAGAATTTACTCTCCCAAAGGTCGAGTGTGTTTGTTTTCACTTCCTTTCCTGGTGCCATTTCTCTTACAGAGATCAACGTTGACTTTTTTCTCGAAACTGGTGAAGAGTTGCTATTATTCTTTGACCATGCAGAGAATTCCTCCCTCCTGGTTTTAGCTTTTTTTCAGGACCTTTCGCACGAGCGGACCGATTTTACACACTCGAATAAGCTAGAGGAGAGGTAAGCCTGTGACGAAAATATAGAGTGAATCTCATAGATTTCTTCAAAAAGTCTTCAACAGAATCACAGAAATAATTTTTCTTTTCAGTGGGTGTGCTAGAGAAGGCTTGTGAAGAAGTTGGATCCTTGTCTTCTCATCATTGAAATGGATCTTTTATTTGTAGAATAGGTGACTGTCGGTGAAAAATTCTGGAGTCATCTATCAAAATAAAACAGATCCACGAATTTAGAGTTGGAGATCTCCAACTCAGCAGATCCGTGAACCTAAAGTTCAAGGTTTGCGACCTAACTACGACAGAACAGGTTCGCGAATCAAAATTGAGATTCCCGATACCACTAATAGCTTCTGGGGAGGGGTTTAATACAAAATCATCCGACCCGAACAAGAGAGTTGCCACCTCGAATCGTGAAGCCAACTGTCAAATGAATGTAGTGGCATTATTTCGATCATGGAGTAACTACCTAGCAAATATGATGGCACTTCTCGAGTAGGGGGGGCTAACGGTCGAACGAATGAGACGGGGACATTTTCCTAGAACCCCTATAAAAAGAGGGAAAACGAAAGCGAAGGGATCGATCATCTTCTTCTTGAATTACCCCTTGTGATTAGAAGTCCATAGCCTTCTTTTTTTGCCAATTGAAAGAGTTTGTGCGGAGTGTCAACGGAGAGTAAGATCGTCCTCTACAGCTACTTCAGAACCCGATTTTAAACAAAGAGAGAATCCATTTTCCTCATCTTCTGTAAACGGAAAACCGTTGGAATTATAATCCTTTATTGAAATATATCAATAGATCGTCATTTACAATTTTTATGGCGAACAGAAGATTGGCGACTCCACTGGGGACTGCCATCACCTCCAGTGATTTGGTAGTAGCTCAATCCGGCAATATTCCGGTTGGCAGCCTGATCAATTCGCTCACCATCGAGGTTGACCAGGAAAAATACGAAGAATTCCTTTCTTCCGGCTCCAAGAGCCCTACGTCCTTACAGGGGTGCCGTAAGGTCTCCAAAGGATCAATCTCCATGGAGACTTCAAGGGCAATAACTCAACCAGGAGAATCAGTGGACCAAACTGGTCCGAAACCCTCTTCTTCACCAACATTGGGCTTTAAGCCAGTTTCGGTTAAGACTCCTGATCTCCCAAGCAAAGTGGATCAAGGTCCCCACTTCAACAAGCGGAAACGACCACTACCTACTCTACAGATCTATGACGTGGAGAAGGAGGTTCCTTTCACTCGTACAATGAGAACGAACCTAAGAATAAGCAAAGCTCGTGCCCTTCGCAGGACTGCACAGCAAAAGGAAATTGCCAACTCATCATTGCAAAGGCCTACTGTATAAGTATGGAGGTCAAAATGCGAGGATACAAAAGATCATGATGCGGAAGGATTTACTCGTGTTTTCTACAGAAAACAGAGTAAATCTACCAAAGTTATCTATGACTACAAATGCGAAGCCTACATCCGCGTCCCTCATGTTCCGAGGGGATCGCGCAATTGAAGGCGCCCGCGAACCTCAAGTTCGCGGAAGGCGTACGATTACCGGGGAGCCTATCTCACTCACTGTCCCAGCAAGGGTGAGACTTGCTCCAAAAGCCTTCGACGAAAGAGGGATGCCGGTCCCAAGGCTATCTTTCACAAGTGATGCCATTACCAAGAGTTCCAATGCAGGAGATCTTCGGGAACTTCTGAGCAGAAAGAGGGAAGAATCCCACGCATCTCACTGCCATTGCGAATGACTGATCAATGCAGTACTATCTCATTATTATTGTTCAGCACATACTAGACCGTCGGTGTTCCATTGACTGTCAGCACCATCAACATCCTCATCCCAACCGGCAAAGAGGAGACGACGAAACAGGCTTGAGTTTTTTGAGCCCGAATATCCCAAAGTATCATCCAATATGATGAGTGTCGGGAAAAGAAGAAGAAAAAGAAGACGAAGAAAGTCTTCGAAGGAGGTGCTTCCGACTCATAGCTCTCTTCGGACCTGAAGGACGTACTCAATGAAGAGCTAGGAGTTTTCCAAAACACTCGACTCAAAAGTGGGATGACAATCCCGATGAATTATAGACAAATGGCGGGAGTCTCCTCCGATGAGGAAGACACGGCCAAGTTTGTTATGGCTGAGTTGCAAATGTCGGATTCGTTCCTGAAAGACTCCGCCTCCGCATACATGGCCCAAAATAGTACCCCGGAAGAGTTTATGCCGAGGATGGATGAACAAGACAAAAATATCCAGCAACAGCAAAACGCTATCAGCAAACTTAAAGACATGTTGCATGTTCTGCTGGAACTGGAAAAGACTAAGTTGAAGTATACATCTTCGCAGAAACCACCCCATGACCCAAAAACTGACAAGGGAAAGAAGGCAGAAGAAGGTCATAATCTTCACAATAATGAAGAGGAAACAGAACATCATGAGGATTATGACAATCGCTTCACGCATCAGGAAGGGAACGCGATGCTGTCTGGATGGAAAGCTTCCAAAATCAACTGAATGACCTCATGCATAAGAGTGAATTGCAAGACTTGGGCGTTGTAAGGCCATATCCCATGGAATTGGAAAGCATGCCATTCCCGGAAAGCTATAAGCCATTGAAGCTCAAATCTTTTGATGGTAAAGGGTCGTCGAATCAGCACATTTACTATTTTAAGTAGCAAATCGGGCATTTAGCCTGAAACGACCCCATCATTACCCGAGAATTTATTAGTATCTTGACGGGACTAGCATTTGAATGGTTCCGGAGGCTAGAACTAGGAACTATAAATTCATGGAACGACATGGAAAAAGCCTTCCTGACTAGATTCTATGAAGATGATATGGAGGTGTCAATGCCGGCGCTTTTAGCCACTAAGCAGAAGAAAGGAGAATCAGCCCAGGACTTCATTAAAAAGTTCCATAATGGTTATCTCAAATGCCCACACGGGATGCCAGAAAAGACCTTGGTAGAAACCTGTCGATATAATCTCTCGACTAAGGTTCTAGCCAGGATGGGAGCAGTGATGTCCTCAATCTAAAAGGATCTCGCTCTGCAAACTGAGGAGGCTGAGGAAATCGCACAAAGGATTGAAGAAGAAGGAGACGAGGAAAAACAGAGGCAAAATAACGACAACATCCATAGGTCCCGATCCCGGGGATATAAGGGGAAATAGACAATGGTGGCTGATACTCCGCAGCCTGCAAAGTCTTCCCCGAAGCTCCCTCCTCAAACACGTATGCCTCAAAAACAATATTCTTTCAAGGACAAGCATACAAAAACCATCTTCAACCTTCTCATGAGTAAGGAGATACTCGAGTTGCCAGAATCTAAATGTCTGAAAGAAGCGGGGAGAGTTAATGATCCTAATTACTGTGTCTACCATAGGATTATTAACCACCCTACCCAGAATTATTACATCCTTAAGGATAAGATTCAAGTCTTAGTGAACGCCAAGGTCATCAAGCTCTAAGAGCACCAGAAAAAGGTGACCGTCAACATGGTAACTTTCAAGTTCGGTAAAACACCTGACTAGATAGAGTCAACAGTTCAAGATGGAGTGCAACCCATTCCTAGAGGCACGATGCAGGTCGTGAATTTTGATCCGCATCAACAGTAGGAGAAAGGATTGTCCCCCTTCAAGACTAATAAGGGGGAGATAATGTGGGTGCATTCAGATCTCCTTAATGATGAACAATGGACTTCCAATGCATCTGGAAGAAGGCGAAAAGGGAAGATCCTTATTTCTAATGTCGTCTCCATAATTTCCAAAGATGATGGAGGCATTCCTACTCTAACGGATTCAGAAGAAAAAATTGGAGACTCTTTGGTAGCTGACACGGATCCTCCTCCCTCGGGGACTCGTTCGGAAAAAAAATTACTTGAAGAACTATGGCCAGGCCGCAGATTCTCGGCCATCTCCAAAGAAGATCAAACAAAAAGAGCTAAAATTTGATAAAGCTCTGAAGAAAAAGGGAAAAGAGCCTGCGGAAAATTTACGGAAGTTGTTTCAATTCGACATCTTAACACAATTGGCTAATATACCTGCAAGAATAACCTTGTATGAACTCCTGAAGCTTTCTAAATCTATGAGGGAAGCTATAAGAGAAGCTCTGCAAGATTCGGAGGTATTCTTGGTGCAGATACCAGAAATGATTGAGAAGAAAGAATCTCTTTGCAGACGTGTTACCAGGTCTTTGGTAAAAACGTCCCTTGCATCACTTTCTCTCTGGAAGACATGCAAGTTAGAAGCAATAAGCATCACCGCCCTTTGTATTACAAAGGATACATAGGGTCTGCAGAGATCGATCGCATTCCAGTTGATCCAGGCTCGGCCTTAAGCATCATGCCACGGAGGATGCTGCAGTACCTTGGAGCCCGATGAACAGGTTAGCAGCAACCAACACTACTATTTTCGGATTCAATGCCAATGATAGTAGACCGTTGGATCAGATAAAGCTTAAGTGTCAAATCGGCGACCTGAAGACGGAAGTCACGTGTTATGCGATAGATGCCGACACATCTTATAATTTGCTACTGGGGAGGCCCTGGATTCATAATAACCTTGTTGTGCCATCCACGTTACATCAATGCATGAAGTATGTGGATAAAAATGGGAATGTAAGAATGCTCGTCACGGAAAAGCAACCCTTTAAAAAAGTTGAAAACTATTTTACTGACGCATTGCTATATCAAGATGCGTTCGATGTCTCGGATCAGCCTGCTCCAGAAGACTCTAATAGCAGTGAAGAGGCCAATACAGAATCAGGATCTGAAGATTCGGAATGATGTAATTTGGGACGGTGAGCCCATTATGATAAGCCTTGAAGGCTTGATATAAATAATATTGTTCACTTTGATGGTGAATGGGTGATAAATGAAAGTTTAGAGTTTGCTTATTATTCTGATATTGATTCTGAACCTTCAAGTACCAGCACTGATGCTTTCAGTGATTGTTTATATAAAATATGCTCTTTCGCTTCTTTCCAAGCACCTATCCGATCGTCCTTTCACGAACTAAGTGATGACGACGAAGATGCCAACAAGGTCATTTTCGAGGTTCCTTTCAAGGACGGAACTTAGAAATCCATAATATTCGGAAAGGCAAGTCACAAAAGCAAAGAGAAGTGCTTAGATTCTGAAGAAGAACAAGAAAATCCCGAGTTCTTAAATTATGATGAAAATTCTTATAGACTAATAAAAAAATGGGATATAATCTGCCCAAAGGCAGGGGGTTGAACTATGGAAAAGGGAGTAGAGCAATCCTCCGACCCTCTGTCCCAGAGGGAAAAATGCCAGATTATTATCAGAAAACCGGCAGGGGGTTGGGATATGTCACCCCTCCCGAAGGTTCCTCAAGTGAGAGAACCGAAGAAAGGCAATTCGATCATTCGTCAGAATCGTCCTGCTGGGATTCAGATGTCAGTATTGGCATGATTTTTCACAAAGTGTCCATGAACATGACCTCCGTGATCCAAGAAGACAAAGACTTAGAGGAAACTTCGTCAATAAAAAATGACCCCTGGGCCAAGCATCTTAACGTGAAGTGGGAGATTCAATTTGAACAGCGCAGGCCTCCAACCGAAGATAAAGTAATCCAAATAAATATGGGGGATGAGAAGAATCCTAAACCCATATTTATAAGTGAGAACCTATTCTTGGAAGAGAGTGAGGAATTGATATCCCTCATTCGCGAGTACATCGACATTTTCACCTGGAGTTATGAGGAGATGCCAGGATTAGAACCAAGTGTCGCGGTTTATAAATTGAACATCCGGCCAAATGCTAAGCCAAAACGCAACAGCAACGAAGATTCAGCCCAGAAATCATGGAGGCTATTGAAGTTGAAATCAAAAAGTTGATAGAGTCGAGCTTTATTCACGAGGAACAGTACCCTGATTGCGTCGCAAATATAGTTCCTATAACCAAGAAGAATGGAAAAATCTGAATTTGCATTGATTTCAGGGATTTGAATGAGGCTTGCCCTAAAGATGAATTCCCGATACCCATCAAAGATGTTATGATAGATAATACTTGCGGGTATGAATATATGACATTCATGGATAGTTTCTCAGGGTATAATCAAATAACGATCCCTGATGATGATAAGCATACGTATTTCAGAACACCACTTGGGGTATAATGCTATACAGTTATGCCCTTTGGCCTGAAGAATGCCGGTGCCACGTATCAACGTGCCATGAACGTAATATTCCAAGAGCATCTCCGAAAGACAGTGGAGTGTTACGTGGATGGCCTAGAAATTAAAAGCAAGAATAAAGGTGATCACTTGAAAGATTTGAAGACGGTGTTTAACCTCATGAGGAAACACCAGCTCAAGATGAACCCGACTAAATCTTTTCTTGGGGTCTCAAGTGGAAAGTTCCTTGGCTTTGTTGTAACTTCCAGAGGGATTTATCTCGACCCGGACAAGATTAAGGCTATCCAGGATATGCCATCTCCCCGTGACCTCAAAGAGTTAAGGGGACTGCAAGGAAGGCTGGCGTACATCCGCAGGTTCATATCAAATTTGTCCAGTAAATGTCAGCCCTTTACAAGGTTAATAAGGAAAGGGGTGTCATTTGGTTGGGATGACGCATGCCAAAGGGCTTATGAAGAGGTCAAACAATACCTCATGAAACCACCAATGCTCGTGGCCCCAGTCTCGGGAATACCTTTCCAGATATACGTAAGGGCTATGGACCACTCCTTGGGAGCCTTGTTAGCACAGAAGAATGAGTCGGGTCATGAACAAGCTATTTATTACCTCAGTAGAATGATGATCGGAGCGGAACACCGGTATAACCCAGTAGAGAAGGAATGTTTAGGTTTAGTGTTTGCAATGCAAAAAATGCAACACTATTTATTGGACAAACCATCCACGTTTTATCGAGAATTAACCCCCTGAGAATCTAATGACTAAACTTGGATCGTTGAATTCAAGGCTATCCAATTGGACTATTTTGCTATCACAATATGATATATATTTTGTCCTGCAAAAATGTATTAAAGGATAGGCTATAGCTGACTTCCTAATCGAACATCCAGTCTGGACATCTTCGAAGTTATACGAACAATTCCTGGAGAGTTGGGTGAATGGAGCCTGATTCCAAAAGCAGACAACTCGCAAGAGCCTCCGGAGGCAAATACAGTCGCGAAAGGTGTATGGCAACTTTTCTTCAATGCTGCCTCCCGAATGGGATCCGAAAGAAGAATGACATTGGGGTAGGAGTTGTTTTTGTCTCTCCTCACAACCACATCATTCCTCGAGCCTACTCATTAACAAATTCGTGCTCCAACAAGTTCGCGAAGTATAACGCCCTCCTAATCGGCTTAACGATAGCTAAACAACTTGGGGTCAAATATTTGGAGGCATATGGAGATTCACAACTTGTCGTAAATCAAGTAAAAGGGGAATATGAGGTCAAACATGAAGATCTTTTGCCATATTACTGTGCAGTAATTAAGATAGCCGATGAAAGGGAACTTGGTTCCAAGGCTCTACTCAAGACCAGACATTTCTGAGAAACATAATCCAGGATTTGGAAATCTCTGATCAGGTATACCATCCTTTACCTGAGTTTTACAAATTACTAGATCTTTGTAAAATACAAACAGAGAAAACCAGACAGTTGGAAGCTGAGATCACAATCCACAAGATGATCGGCTTAAACCAACAAAACATGATCCCAGACAATCAGTTAAGGGATTTTTTTAGACAATTGGAAGCTACAGATGTTATCTCCATCCTCCAGGAGAACAAGCTCATCTTCAATAAGAATAATTCTCCACGAATTATTACTGGCTTTCAAGAAATACAACAGTGCGCCAAGGCCATTAAATTGGGTCTTGTCCATGAACTCTTCCTTAATTCATCTCATCCCGAAGAGTTCCAAGATATCATTCCACCTATTTGTCTGAAAATCATCAAAGCTTATACAACATGGTATCAGACAACATTCTTTTTCCGCATCTGGAGTACATGGGAAGAAAGAAGATATATTAAGGTCTATCCTTCTTACCAAATATGGGAACTTTGAGCTGTGAGGGTATAGTTGCATAAATCTTGGACTGTCTTTGTGATATTCTGTTTCTCTGTCTTCTCTTGTAGGTAGTGGTTATACATAGAGAGCACCATCTGCTCAATCTGGGATAACCAATATTTAGAAGAGTGGAAGTCATTAGATTGAATGGCACGGTAGCATCCATTCAATTTGTTCTTAAGCTATTTTAGGTAATAGTATCTTACGCCATGAGGTAGGAAACGAAACATGGCTGTGCTCTGTCTCTCTGAAGCTTGTGATAGTGCTTGTGGTTGACTATATGTCCGGAAGGGACGCTTCAGTTGTTGCGGCCTCACTCTAGGGAGAAAACCACCCCTAGAGGTTACATAGCCGGAGAGACCAGGGTCAAAGCGATACTGTTATCTAATCTAGTGAAAGAAAGGAAGGAAATAACGTGTCTAAGTTTATAAGAACATCTTTACAAAGATGTCTCGTGCTTTGGTTCTTCCTGAAACATACGAATGTCCTTTTAGTCTAAATTCTCATGAACATAGTATTCATCTTCCAAGTAATGGTACAATAGAACAACAAAATAGTTTGCTAAACTATTTAAGTGATCAAATCTATTTAGTTTCTCAAAAACTAACTACTTTGCAAACTTTCTTAAGCTTTCCAAAGTTTTCTTCATCTTCAAAAGAAAGACTTGGATCGGTTAGAATGATAAAAACATCTTCAAAAAGTTTGAAAGAAACAAACTTAGATGAAATTGATTATCAGAAATATTTGAAATATAAAACTTTATTATTTGAAGAAATAGAAGGGAAAATTACTTCTAAAGAGATTTTCAAATTTTATGAAGAAAATTCTGCTTCTATAAAATATTATTCAAAAAGTTCTTCTGATAATGAAAGTTATATCTCTGCATCTGATTCTTTTGATGATGAATTATCTGAATATGATGATGTTGATGAAATACCCTCTAATGAGGAGTATGGTGATGTTGACCTATTATCACAACCCTCTAACGAGGAAGCCTCTTGGTCAGAGGAATTATACAACATACCCTCTAACGAGGACTATCATATACCAAATATACCCTCTAACGAGGAGCAGTATTTATATAATATAAATATGGAACGTGGGGAATCATCTACTCAAATAATTTCTACTGGTAGACAAAATCCTCCACATCCTACTACTACTGAAGAAACTATGTATCATAGAGATACAGATGAAAACTATGTAGATTCCTATATCTATAAACAAGGAAAGAGACATCAAACTGCTACTTCAGGATTAATATTTAATATTGATAATATACCAACTAATGCTTTAAGAGATTATATACTCAATTGGGAACAATTAATGGTTGGGACAAATACCCTAATGCCACAGGGAATCCCCCACCAAGAATTTGTAATATTAGCTTGCGGATATTGGCAAGGAATAGCCTTAAGATGGCTAACACAATATGAAAAGTTATACCCAACTGAGATAGTAGCTTTAAATAGCCATGAATCTAGAAGAACAGCTTTACATAGTATTTGTAAAAGCCTATATGGAGACATAACTGGAGAAGATATTAATGCTGAAGGCATAGATGAAAATATCCTTCTTAAACTAAGACTTTGTAACATCTGTTACTTAGAAGAATTTGCTAATCTATACATCAGTTATATTTTTAAGCTGAATACCTTAGATAAGAAAATCTTCTGGCTAACAGCCTTCTTTTCTAAGTTACCTATACCATGGGATACCATGATAGAGAAAAAATATAACAGTCTTAGATCTGGAGGTATTCCACACAATACAGGAGCTTTAAAAAAGGCTTGTATGGAAACAGTTAAGAAAACTTGCCAATTACAAAAGGCAAATAATCATCTATCCAAATATATACATAAATCAGACATTAAAACTTCTTGTTGTCCTAAATATGATCCGGATATTAATTATCAGTTTGGTTGTCCTCCAGTATATGGGTTCAACAAACCATTCTTTCCCAAGAAAACAAAATATGGGAAAAAATCCAAAGATTATAAATCTAGATTCAAAAAGAAAAATACGAAAAAATACAAGGTATCCAGAAAAAAATGGAAACCTGAAAATAAGGAAAAATACAAAAAGTCAAACAAATATAAGAATCGAAAGTTTATTAAAACAAATCAAACAGGTATGAAAAAGAATTGTACATGTTTTAAATGTGGAAAAGAGGGACATTATGCTACAGAATGTAGAATAAACATCAAAACTATATGGTTAAATGAGTTAGAAAGGTATGATATACATACGGGAACCATAGAAGAAGTCCTTAGTGATAATTCTTCTATATACGAAATAGAAACCATATATGAAGAAAGTCCTTTAAATTCAGATTCTTCTGAAATAGAAGAGTTCAATATAAACATGTTAACCTTGAATAAAACATATCATTTTATACAGGTCATACCCCTGTCTAAAAATACTATATTACCCAAAAGGGAATCATTGAAATTTCCAGGACATATTCTATATGCTAATAATAATTATAGCATAAGAAGATATCAATCTACAGAAATTTATTTAGATTTGATTATAAGAATACCTTATGGATATTATGGAGAAATAAAAAATCTAAGACATCATGCTCTTAGAAATATTTTCATTACTTATAGAATCATAGAATCTATGACATATCAAAACATAAGTATAATAATGAAAAGTACAAGTTTAGATGATAATCCATATCAAATTCCTTTAGGTACTCCTATAGGAATACTTATAATCCATAAATACGAAGATTTAGCATTGGTAAAAGTTGAACAAGACATTCTACTTTCAACATCTCCACCTCTTAGTCCAAAGTTTATCCCTGGACAATCTTCAAAAGAATCTATGTTTGAATACAAAGTATATATGAATACATTGAAGGAAATAGAACCTCAAGAGATTCATAATACAAGTATTGAAAATAGCCAAGGGGAACATTATGAAGTGACTGATGAAGATATTGAAAGACTAAAACTTTCTATACCTCATGCTAAACAAGAAGAGGTATACAAACCTCAGTCCAAATTTAAATCTTTATGGACAAATAAACCTACCTATATCTTTGAAAGAATGCAAGGAAATATAGAACTAAAAGGAGATGAAGATTTTACTTCTATAAAGTTGCTAAATTCCCATCAGATAGAAAATCTGAAGCAAAAATATCCTAAAAAGAAATATTTACACATTGGATTAATTCAAATAAAGATAACTAGTCTATTTAGATCCGGAATAGACACACCTATCATGATAATATGCTGTGATGAAAGAATCATCAATAATCCTCTAAATAGTATATTAGGAGGAGCAAAATCAAATCTGGCAAATAGAATATTTGGAGTAAATATACATCCTGATTTTTGCATCAGCTTACATGATACAAATATAGAAAAAGCCTGTACTCTTTCTATAAATTTAAAAGGAATTGAGATGCTTCCTGGATCTCAAGTATTGGGAATACAATGGGAACATTGTCTAGCACTAAACGAAACATCTACTTTTAGATCTATCACACCTACACAGTTTATTAAACTATTTGAGGTTGGGAATGGAAAAATAATTCAACCAAAATTGGTCAATATAAGGCATTTGAGGTATGATAATGAGATGCAAATATTCTTGAAAACTTTGAAACCCAAGACACATCTCCCTATAGAAACATTTATTGCTTCAGGCAATACTATTTCTACTACGATTATAAATCCAAGTATTCCAAGAAGTCTTAGTACCTCTGAATATCGAAATACCAATATATTTGTTGAACAAGCTAGACCTAGTATGTCTGCTTTAGAAGATACTCCCCTTGAGGGAAGGACTCAAAGAATCCTTGATCTCCAAAAGAAATCGGAAGACCAACATATTATAAGACTACCATCTAGTTCATTTGGTTTATCAAATGTCGGATCTTCTTAAGAAAAAACCTCAATTACACATATATATTCCTATGACATTGCTATTTCCTGATCAATCATATCTTACCTTACATACTTTACTAGATTCAGGTGCTGAAACTAGTCTTATACATGAAAAATTTATCCCTAAGCAATTGTGGTTAGCTCTTGAAAAGCAAGCAAGCTTAAATGACTTTATGGGAAGACCTGTCATTATTACTCATAAAGCAAATCTCCCAATCTCTATTCCAGATATTCATAATATCTCTCATCACTATACTTTTGAATTTGCTTTATTACCAATTGATTTCAATGTCGATTGCTTAGTTGGCATGAATAACTTACGACATTATGCCCCTTTCAATTCTCAAATTTTTCTATTTGATAATCATCAAATTCCACGGGTTCCTTTTCCGGTACCCTTAGCATCATCTTATACTGCAGCCCAACGTGGTGAACGACTTATTTCCACCCAAAACAACTGCACTTATCCTCTTACTATTTTCTCTAATACAGAAGAGATCATACACAGTATGCTTAAACCATTATATTCAAATAACCCTTTATTATATTTTGATAGGGCACCAAGATATTGTACCCTTACATTACTCGATCAATATAGAAATACTAATGTAAGATCGAACAGTATAATGGTATCCCCTATAGATAAACAAGAATTTTCAGCTCAAATAGATGAGCTTTTATCTCTTAAATTAATACAGCCTAGCAGCAGTCCTCATTCAACACCTGCTTTTCTAGTCAGAAAACATGCAGAACAAAAAAGAGGAAAAGCCAGAATGGTCATTAATTATAGAAAATTAAATAACTATACAAAGTTTGATGGCTACTTTATACCTGCTGCAGAACAGTTGATAAAACAGATACAAGGATCCAAATACTATAGTAATTTTGATGCTAAATCTGGTTTTTTGCAAGAAAAACTAGCCAATAAAGAATCTATAGAATTAACTGCATTTAGTTGTCCCCAAGGACACTATGAGTGGTTAGTAATGCCATTTGGTTTAAAAAATGCACCACAAATATTCCAAAAATGGATGAATTCTATGTTAGGACATCTACATTTTGTAGCAGCTTACATAGATGATATACTAGTTTTTGCTCCTACAATGAAAGAACATTATGAGATATTATTAATGCTATTTGAACTCCAAACAATGGATGTCTTACATACAATCAATCTCTTTTTAGTCGTAAAGAAAAAGAAGAATTGGTACCTCTTCTTCTTAAGATACATACTCATATTCCTCAAGTATACTAAACCTATTGCAGATTTGTTAGGAGTCCTAACAATGAACGATGAACGCCTGAAAAGGCTCAAATCCATGGCTGAAAAAGCCAAATGGATTACAATAGAAGGAAGCAAAAAGACCCCGTCACAAACGGGAGGTAACACCTCAAAGAAGGCCCCTGAAAAAGGAGCAAGCCATACTACAACCCAGGAAACTGGCACCTCTAACGAGGCAAACCCATTCCCCCCTCTGGGAATGACCATACTTCCAGTCAACAACTCCACTCCAACTTACAGCAACATTACTTCTGCTCAAAGAAGAGTCCAGACAGGACAACCAGCAAGACCTACAGCAGCAGCAGTTGTACGAGATTGGTACAATACCAACCTCAAGACAACCAACTCAAATATCTATGACAAATTGAATGGATGCTACCGTGCCATTCAATCTAATGACTTCCACTCTTCTAAATATTGGTTATCCCAGATTGAGCAAATGGTGCTCTCTATGTATAACCACTACCTACAAGAGAAGACAGAGAAACAGAATATCACAAAGACAGTCCAAGATTTATGCAACTATACCCTCACAGCTCAAAGTGCAGATCTAGAGCAGAGAAAGGGAACTTGGTTCCAAGGCTCTACTCAAGACCAGACATTTCTGAGAAACATAATCCAGGATTTGGAAATCTCTGATCAGGTATACCATCCTTTACCTGAGTTTTACAAATTACTAGATCTTTGTAAAATACAAACAGAGAAAACCAGACAGTTGGAAGCTGAGATCACAATCCACAAGATGATCGGCTTAAACCAACAAAACATGATCCCAGACAATCAGTTAAGGGATTTTTTTAGACAATTGGAAGCTACAGATGTTATCTCCATCCTCCAGGAGAACAAGCTCATCTTCAACAAGAATAATTCTCCACGAATTATTACTGGCTTTCAAGAAATACAACAGTGCGCCAAGGCCATTAAATTGGGTCTTGTCCATGAACTCTTCCTTAATTCATCTCATCCCGAAGAGTTCCAAGATATCATTCCACCTATTTGTCTGAAAATCATCAAAGCTTATACAACATGGTATCAGACAACATTCTTTTTCCACATCTGGAGTACATGGGAAGAAAGAAGATATATTAAGGTCTATCCTTCTTACCAAATATGGGAACTTCATAATTTCAATTATGTTCCCTCTCCCACATGTGAAGCACTGCCTGTTCTTGATCTAGAAGAAGAAACCAAGAAGGCAGCAAAAGAATTCTTTAATGAAGCATATAACAAAGTCATCAATGGAGCTCATTCTATCAAAATAGAAGACAATGTCCTGTTTTATGATTTTGTAGGACCATTCGATCCTGCAGAAAATAAAACTTCCAGAGTTTTGTCCTTTTTAAACTCTACACAATTGGGCAAAATAGGCTCCAAAGCAAAAGAAGAATTCTATGAAGATCTGGAAAGAACTGATGATGAAGATCTTGGTGCAGATAACAACCAAGACCCTAATCCGGATGAAGTCCTTGATGAAGATGCTCTACAAAATATCATGCATGACTAAAAGCATGGTGGGCCCATTCCACTCAGCATCCACTCAAAGATTCCTCCTCGACAGCTCCACCGACAAAAGGACACCAATCAGTAGGGTGGGACCCTATGAAGGACAATAATGCAACCTTTTTCCTGTACAAAGGACAATCATGCAGTCCTTTACATCTTTTAGAAACTTTGTAAAAGATTCCCTGTACAAAGGACAATCATGTAGTCCTTTTTCCTGTACATCTTTTGTAAAGAAACTTTGTAAAAGATTCCTTCCTATCTGAAGGAAGTCTTTTGAAACCTATAAATAAAGACATCAGATGAAGGGAGGAGGCAGAGAGCCTTTCCGAACTTCTTTTTTTCTAAAGCTTACTTCTTCCTCTGATCTGCTTCTTAGTTTTAAATAGTGTGAATAAATAGTAGCGCTGAGTACTGGAGCAGAAGCTCTCCTGCAACTGTTGTGTTGCCATGGGGACGGGGTAGCCCCAACTTTCATAGGTCCGTCGGTTCGACCTCCTAATGAGAATTGAGGTCCTTGCGTGGGCGTCTCATTCTTGACGACATCGTTTGTTCTATATAGAGTGCCCCATAGTTCCTTGAGTGCCAGCTGTAGAGAGGAATGCCATCAACTAGGGCGCTATTTGCCACTAATCACTCACTCCCCGGCCGCTCCGGCTTCGTGTTTCAAGTTCGTTATCCTAACCGTCTCCTCTGCTCTATCGGGAGCCTGGCCCCTTCTTCTATTTTATCTACTACCTAGCTCCGTCGGCTCCCAACTGCTCTAGCCACTCGCTATAATAGCTTGCTTCGTGTTGCAGGAGAGCTTCTGCTCCAGTACTCAGCGCTACTATTTATTCACACTATTTAAAACTAAGAAGCAGATCAGAGGAAGAAGTAAGCTTTAGAAAAAAAGAAGTTCGGAAAGGCTCTCTACAAAATTATTTGTTGGCATCTCCTCAAAACCCATCTGAAGAAAGATATTCTGGATTGCTTCTACCTCGAGCAGAGGATGTAGGTAGCCTATTTCAATTGGCTGTTCTTGTACATCTAGATTGTAGTCTTTGAACTCTAAATCCTTCCAGTCACCTTTGAGATGTTCTCGAGTTAAATCTGTTGCAACCTTCTTCCTCTCTGGTGCGTAATTAGGGCCTTTTCTGAGAGAGTAAGCCTTCGATGTCTGAAGGGTAATGAGCTTTCTCTTCTTTAAGGTAGCAATATCCTTATCGTCAACCACCTTTTTAGCTTCAATACTTTTTAGCAAATCATGGATGTTATCTTCAACATGTTCCACCTTTCTTAAGAACAGCTGCTTCTCAATCTCCACCCATTTGTTCTTAATGGCTTGAGAAGAACCGATCTTGAAAATCTGAGGGCCAATTTTTTTCTCAAGGTCGGCCCTCGAGATCCCTTCGGGAGGCACGGCTGAGAAAACCTTGACTTCAGGCGACCCTTCATCCGCGTATAGTTTGCCTTCCTCTGTCAGCAGCCACTGCTCCTTCTTAATTTCCTTGGCATCGACAAATTGGAAGCCGGAGAGGCTCTTTATGACGCTCTCGAGATCGCCACGGTTGATCCCGTTGCTCTCAGCGAACTCATCGGAGTCCCGTATCTCGTCGTTGGTGTTGAGAAAACCTAGGATACACTTCTCGGCCATTGCTTTTGGTTCGGAGACTTCGGCCGCCATGTTGGTGGTCGCCGGCGGAGTTGTCGGCGGTCGAGTCGAAAGCAGTAGTCGCGAGAGGGAGGGCGGAGGAAGAGAGGTGAATGAAAGGATCGGTTTGGGGCTTAGGGCTTTGAAACCGGTTGGTTCCGGGCTCGGGGTGTTACAAAACCCGCTCAGGGATCCCGGGTTGTTCCGGCTCGGGGGGGATACCAGTTGCAGGAGAGCTTCTGCTCCAGTACTCAGCGCTACTATTTATTCACACTATTTAAAACTAAGAAGCAGATCAGAGGAAGAAGTAAGCTTTAGAAAAAAAGAAGTTCGGAAAGGCTCTCTGCCTCCTCCCTTCATCTGATGTCTTTATTTATAGGTTTCAAAAGACTTCCTTCAGATAGGAAGGAATCTTTTACAAAGTTTCTTTACAAAAGATGTACAGGAAAAAGGACTACATGATTGTCCTTTGTACAGGGAATCTTTTACAAAGTTTCTAAAAGATGTAAAGGACTGCATGATTGTCCTTTGTACAGGAAAAAGGTTGCATTATTGTCCTTCATAGGGTCCCACCCTACTGATTGGTGTCCTTTTGTCGGTGGAGCTGTCGAGGAGGAATCTTTGAGTGGATGCTGAGTGGAATGGGCCCACCATGCTTTTAGTCATGCATGATATTTTGTAGAGCATCTTCATCAAGGACTTCATCCGGATTAGGGTCTTGGTTGTTATCTGCACCAAGATCTTCATCATCAGTTCTTTCCAGATCTTCATAGAATTCTTCTTTTGCTTTGGAGCCTATTTTGCCAAATTGTGTAGAGTTTAAAAAGGACAAAACTCTGGAAGTTTTATTTTCTGCAGGATCGAATGGTCCTACAAAATCATAAAACAGGACATTGTCTTCTATTTTGATAGAATGAGCTCCATTGATGACTTTGTTATATGCTTCATTAAAGAATTCTTTTGCTGCCTTCTTGGTTTCTTCTTCTAGATCAAGAACAGGCAGTGCTTCACATGTGGGAGAGGGAACATAATTGAAATTATGAAGTTCCCATATTTGGTAAGAAGGATAGACCTTAATATATCTTCTTTCTTCCCATGTACTCCAGATGCGGAAAAAGAATGTTGTCTGATACCATGTTGTATAAGCTTTGATGATTTTCAGACAAATAGGTGGAATGATATCTTGGAACTCTTCGGGATGAGATGAATTAAGGAAGAGTTCATGGACAAGACCCAATTTAATGGCCTTGGCGCACTGTTGTATTTCTTGAAAGCCAGTAATAATTCGTGGAGAATTATTCTTGTTGAAGATGAGCTTGTTCTCCTGGAGGATGGAGATAACATCTGTAACTTCCAATTGTCTAAAAAAATCCCTTAACTGATTGTCTGGGATCATGTTTTGTTGGTTTAAGCCGATCATCTTGTGGATTGTGATCTCAGCTTCCAACTGTCTGGTTTTCTCTGTTTGTATTTTACAAAGATCTAGTAATTTGTAAAACTCAGGTAAAGGATGGTATACCTGATCAGAGATTTCCAAATCCTGGATTATGTTTCTCAGAAATGTCTGGTCTTGAGTAGAGCCTTGGAACCAAGTTCCCTTTCTCTGCTCTAGATCTGCACTTTGAGCTGTGAGGGTATAGTTGCATAAATCTTGGACTGTCTTTGTGATATTCTGTTTCTCTGTCTTCTCTTGTAGGTAGTGGTTATACATAGAGAGCACCATCTGCTCAATCTGGGATAACCAATATTTAGAAGAGTGGAAGTCATTAGATTGAATGGCACGGTAGCATCCATTCAATTTGTCATAGATATTTGAGTTGGTTGTCTTGAGGTTGGTATTGTACCAATCTCGTACAACTGCTGCTGCTGTAGGTCTTGCTGGTTGTCCTGTCTGGACTCTTCTTTGAGCAGAAGTAATGTTGCTGTAAGTTGGAGTGGAGTTGTTGACTGGAAGTATGGTCATTCCCAGAGGGGGGAATGGGTTTGCCTCGTTAGAGGTGCCAGTTTCCTGGGTTGTAGTATGGCTTGCTCCTTTTTCAGGGGCCTTCTTTGAGGTGTTACCTCCAGTTTGTGACGGGGTCTTTTTGCTTCCTTCTATTGTAATCCATTTGGCTTTTTCAGCCATGGATTTGAGCCTTTTCAGGCGTTCATCGTCCATTGTTAGGACTCCTAACAAATCTGCAATAGGTTTAGTATACTTGAGGAATATGAGTATGTATCTTAAGAAGAAGAGGTACCAATTCTTCTCTTTCTTTACGACTAAAAAGAGATTGATTGTATGTAAGACATCCATTGTTTGGAGTTCAAATAGCATTAATAATATCTCATAATGTTCTTTCATTGTAGGAGCAAAAACTAGTATATCATCTATGTAAGCTGCTACAAAATGTAGATGTCCTAACATAGAATTCATCCATTTTTGGAATATTTGTGGTGCATTTTTTAAACCAAATGGCATTACTAACCACTCATAGTGTCCTTGGGGACAACTAAATGCAGTTAATTCTATAGATTCTTTATTGGCTAGTTTTACTTGCAAAAAACCAGATTTAGCATCAAAATTACTATAGTATTTGGATCCTTGTATCTGTTTTATCAACTGTTCTGCAGCAGGTATAAAGTAGCCATCAAACTTTGTATAGTTATTTAATTTTCTATAATTAATGACCATTCTGGCTTTTCCTCTTTTTTGTTCTGCATGTTTTCTGACTAGAAAAGCAGGTGTTGAATGAGGACTGCTGCTAGGCTGTATTAATTTAAGAGATAAAAGCTCATCTATTTGAGCTGAAAATTCTTGTTTATCTATAGGGGATACCATTATACTGTTTGATCTTACATTAGTATTTCTATATTGATCGAGTAATGTAAGGGTACAATATCTTGGTGCCCTATCAAAATATAATAAAGGGTTATTTGAATATAATGGTTTAAGCATACTGTGTATTATCTTTTCTGTATTAGAGAAAATAGTAAGAGGATAAGTGCAGTTGTTTTGGGTGAAAATAAGTCGTTCACCACGGTGGACTGCAGTATAAGATGATGCTAAGGGTACCGGAAAAGGAACCCGTGGAATTTGATGATTATCAAATAGAAAAATTTGAGAATTGAAAGGGGCATAATGTCGTAAGTTATTCATGCCAACTAAGCAATCGACATTGAAATCAATTGGTAATAAAGCAAATTCAAAAGTATAGTGATGAGAGATATTATGAATATCTGGGAGATTTGCTTTATGAGTAATAATGACAGGTCTTCCCATAAAGTCATTTAAGCTTGCTTGCTTTTCAAGAGCTAACCACAATTGCTTAGGGATAAATTTTTCATGTATAAGACTAGTTTCAGCACCTGAATCTAGTAAAGTATGTAAGGTAAGACATGATTGATCAGGAAATAGCAATGTCATAGGAATATATATGTGTAATTGAGGTTTTTTCTTAAGAAGATCCGACATTTGATAAACCAAATGAACTAGATGGTAGTCTTATAATATGTTGGTCTTCCGATTTCTTTTGGAGATCAAGGATTCTTTGAGTCCTTCCCTCAAGGGGAGTATCTTCTAAAGCAGACATACTAGGTCTAGCTTGTTCAACAAATATATTGGTATTTCGATATTCAGAGGTACTAAGACTTCTTGGAATACTTGGATTTATAATCGTAGTAGAAATAGTATTGCCTGAAGCAATAAATGTTTCTATAGGGAGATGTGTCTTGGGTTTCAAAGTTTTCAAGAATATTTGCATCTCATTATCATACCTCAAATGCCTTATATTGACCAATTTTGGTTGAATTATTTTTCCATTCCCAACCTCAAATAGTTTAATAAACTGTGTAGGTGTGATAGATCTAAAAGTAGATGTTTCGTTTAGTGCTAGACAATGTTCCCATTGTATTCCCAATACTTGAGATCCAGGAAGCATCTCAATTCCTTTTAAATTTATAGAAAGAGTACAGGCTTTTTCTATATTTGTATCATGTAAGCTGATGCAAAAATCAGGATGTATATTTACTCCAAATATTCTATTTGCCAGATTTGATTTTGCTCCTCCTAATATACTATTTAGAGGATTATTGATGATTCTTTCATCACAGCATATTATCATGATAGGTGTGTCTATTCCGGATCTGAATAGACCAGTTATCTTTATTTGAATTAATCCAATGTGTAAATATTTCTTTTTAGGATATTTTTGCTTCAGATTTTCTATCTGATGGGAATTTAGCAACTTTATAGAAGTAAAATCTTCATCTCCTTTTAGTTCTATATTTCCTTGCATTCTTTCAAAGATATAGGTAGGTTTATTTGTCCATAAAGATTTAAATTTGGACTGAGGTTTGTATACCTCTTCTTGTTTAGCATGAGGTATAGAAAGTTTTAGTCTTTCAATATCTTCATCAGTCACTTCATAATGTTCCCCTTGGCTATTTTCAATACTTGTATTA
Organism: Dracaena cambodiana; assembly: GCA_036321105.1. Lineage (NCBI taxonomy): Eukaryota > Viridiplantae > Streptophyta > Magnoliopsida > Asparagales > Asparagaceae > Dracaena > Dracaena cambodiana. Next base: position 12,806,659 of record JAYEPQ010000013.1, on the reverse strand, counting down.
TGAATCTCTTGAGGTTCTATTTCCTTCAATGTATTCATATATACTTTGTATTCAAACATAGATTCTTTTGAAGATTGTCCAGGGGTAAACTTTGGACTAAGAGGTGGAGATGTTGAAAGTAGAATGTCTTGTTCAACTTTTACCAATGCTAAATCTTCTGGCTAACAGCCTTCTTTTCTAAGTTACCTATACCATGGGATACCATGATAGAGAAAAAATATAACAGTCTTAGATCTGGAGGTATTCCACACAATACAGGAGCTTTAAAAAAGGCTTGTATGGAAACAGTTAAGAAAACTTGCCAATTACAAAAGGCAAATAATCATCTATCCAAATATATACATAAATCAGACATTAAAACTTCTTGTTGTCCTAAATATGATCCGGATATTAATTATCAGTTTGGTTGTCCTCCAGTATATGGGTTCAACAAACCATTCTTTCCCAAGAAAACAAAATATGGGAAAAAATCCAAAGATTATAAATCTAGATTCAAAAAGAAAAATACGAAAAAATACAAGGTATCCAGAAAAAAATGGAAACCTGAAAATAAGGAAAAATACAAAAAGTCAAACAAATATAAGAATCGAAAGTTTATTAAAACAAATCAAACAGGTATGAAAAAGAATTGTACATGTTTTAAATGTGGAAAAGAGGGACATTATGCTACAGAATGTAGAATAAACATCAAAACTATATGGTTAAATGAGTTAGAAAGGTATGATATACATACGGGAACCATAGAAGAAGTCCTTAGTGATAATTCTTCTATATACGAAATAGAAACCATATATGAAGAAAGTCCTTTAAATTCAGATTCTTCTGAAACAGAAGAGTTCAATATAAACATGTTAACCTTGAATAAAACATATCATCTGTATAGTGCAGGAGCACTCACTTGGGTTTCCTCTTTCACTTGAATTTCAAAATCAGGCTCGCCCTTGGCTACCTATCCTTTGGACCAAAAGCTCGCTTAGAAGTGGATTCGAATCACTGACGCAAGGATTTTCAGTCCTTTGTTCTAACCAGCTGAGCTACCTGAACCACTTTCCTAAAGTCTGTTTTCTTCATCGAATAGTGCCTACCATACCACTAGACTTGTAAGGGAAAAGCCTCAAACTAGGAAAAGAGTTAGGGCTTTTTCTGCTTGTTCGTCAAGCTTTCGAGTAGCTCTTTCAGCTGCTTCCAAATCTCCCAACATGCTCCAGAACCGAGAGCCGCCAAGGGACTGGACGACCGGAGAGAGCTTGCAACTAGAAAGAAGATAGGTCGGTCAAACAAAAACAAGGCGTAAGGGCTTTCAGCTCAATTTCAGTGACATAGTGCTATCTTGTCCTCCAGGGAATGGAACCAAGAGGTTCTTTCTCTCACATAATTTCGACTACCCGTTCTACTGGAGTGTTAAAGGAAGAGGGATTTGAACCCATGATACAATTTTCATCGTATGTCAATTTAGCAAACCAATGCCTTAAGCCGCTCAGCCATACCTCCATTTTGTTGATATCCATTTGATGTGTCGAGTTTTGTTGGTTGCACGAAGGGTTATCTGATCCGATCAACTGCGTAAGCCGTAGCGCGCATACTCTTCCTCTATCTTGAGGGAGACTCTATCCAAATCTATTTACTGGAGTTACAGTTCTAGTTCAGTCTTCTGTCTGGGAACCCTGGTCTTTTGGTACGTATGTCAAATGTGAGGATGAATCCCGATAGTGTTTTTGGCCGGGAATAAGGCTGGGTAGTAGTCCCGTATTTCCTGAAATAGGTCGGAGTGATGCTAGATTGAAAGACAGGCTAGTGATAAAGACTATTGCAGGAGATGGCGAGGGAACATAAGTCTCGTCTATTGGGGAAATGGGAAGCTCGTCAGAATGAGGAAGCATGCACACGTAGATTGGAAGGGTAACATCCTTTGGGAGGTCAGTCTTACTATAATCGCTCGAATGGCCTTCCTCCAGTAGTTGCAACATTTACGAATGATTCAACAGCTTGCCTACTGTACCTCCCAGCCCTACCTATCAATGCCATAACTTTGGACAAGCTATGTGGTTCTAGACCAAATGGCTCCTAAAGCAAAGCAGTTGCTAGAATGAAACAAAACAAAAGCCATGGGAGAGGATACGTGACGGTATCAAATTAGCACGACTGGACCGATATATGACTCCGTTGGTTAGTGGACTGTCTTTCGGCTGGGATTGCTCTTGTGAAGCTCTGAGGTGAAGTTTTCTTCCTTTACTGTCAGCAGTAGGAGTGAAGGCAACGATCCAACTTTCAATCAAGTGAATAGCAGGCTTGTAGTTGAATCGAGATTGGCGATTAATACGACGATCAAAAATTTTTTCTGCAGCTCGTGCTTTCGACGCGAATGAATGGAACTAAAGGAATGATTGTTGACTAGAGGTTGAAAGTCGAGAGCCCTTCATAGACACCCATTCGACATCAGACACGTTTCATAAACAGCGTATTTTTCATCATCAACAGTCGACATCAGTCGTACCATCTCTAGTTCTTTACTACTATTCATCATGTCAGCTCTTCCTTTGGATCTCTTTTCTACACTAGGATCCCATCCCTCTTCAATTATTCAATTGATAGTGAGCCCGGTTGTTCAAGAAAAAGCTCTTTTTTTTTGTTCGGTTAATATCCGTTCCTTCCATGAAATAACCGTTGTCAAAGTAACAACTACAGATGAATACCCAGAATCTGCTGTGGGACGTCAAGGTAGTGCTAATGCGGGAAGTAACTATAGGGTAAGGGAAAGCACGAGACGGAAGGAAATGAGAATGGCATAGAATCATCCATCATATCAGCGGTTGATGGTGTTGGAGGAATTACCAGTGCTATTGAATCAAATGTGAGGGAGGGAAGTCTCTGTAATAATAGAAAAGTCGTAAAGCCCTCATATCGTCAATCTTCTCCATTGTTGTATGTAGGACGAAGCAAGGCATTCAACTAAGAGCAGCCCATAGCAACTAGAGCATCCCCTAGACATATTGACAAAATAGGAAATGCACCCATTGTTGTTCTTTTGATGATGAACCACACCGGTACAACAAGCTAAAGTGACCTCTGCATTTGCTTCGTCCCCGGGGCCAACCCCGTGTGCTAGAGAGAGGATCGGAAAGTGTGTTTCTAGCATATAGTTGGTTTTTGTCTTGTTTAGACTTTTGGTGTCCCTCTTGCTATTCCAATCAATTCAATCTCTCTACTAAAGGCATGGCACGCTTGAGATGATTGAACGACGGGACCCAGTATAAATAGATGATCTGCGTTGGAAAGGTATCGATATTCCACTAGGTGATGAACGAGAAAGCTATGGATAGATGCTCCACGACAGAGAGAGAGGTATGGCTGCACGAGCAAAGGCATTCGATGTAAAATCGGATAGAGAAAGAAGTGCTTTCATATGGCGATCCCTCACTTTTCCTTGCCCACATTGTGTCGGCTTGCTTCCCCTCTTTGATAGAATCCTCTTTAGTGATGTCCCCTTCGTCAATGGCACTCTCTTATTCAACTGATTCATGCACTTTCCATTACTTACGAACGTTGGCCTTCCATTACCAAAGAGATAGGGGATTGAAAAAGCCTTCCATTTCAATAATATCGACAGATCAGATACAAGCTAGGCATAGGCACCACTACAAATTCTGGGACATTCATCCAAAGTGAGTCAGTCCTTTTAAGCAATTGAGGAAAGCTAGCCCTTCAAAAATATCATCGAATGCATCAGACCGACTCTTTACTCCTTGGATAGCTGAACTCCTTTCCCTTCTCTTCCTATGATCGGATTGATCGGTTGTCCTAAAAGACACGTCATCTCATTTCAGCATTGCTTGTGCCGGAACAATCCCACCGTCATTGTTGAGAGAATTTGCCCCGTCACTGTCAGGTCTAAACTTATTTCAGGTACTGCTACTGGCTCTGTACTGACTTGGTAACAGTTTGGGACACATCGGTACTAGCTTAGCTGACTCGTTACTGGAGTTACAGTTCTAGTTCAGTCTTCTGTCTAGGAACCCTAGACTTTTGGTATGTATGTCAAATGTGAGGATGAATCCCGATAGTGTTTTTGGCCGGGAATAAGGCTGGGTAGTAGTCCCGTATTTCCTGAAATAGGTCGGAGGGATGCTAGATTGAAAGACAGGCTAGCGATAAAGACTATTGCAGGAGATGGCGAGGGAACATAAGTCTTGTCTATTGGGGAAATGGGAAGCTCGTCAGAATGAGGAAGCATGCACACGTAGATTGGAAGGGTAACATCATTTGGGAGGTCAGTCTTACTATAATCGCTCGAATGGCCTTCCTCCAGTAGTTGCAACATTTGCGAATGATTCAACAGCTTGCCTACTGTACCTCCCAGCCCTACCTATCAATGCCATAACTTTGGACAAGCTATGTGGTTCTAGACCAAATGGCTCCTAAAGCAAAGCAGTTGCTAGAATGAAACGAAACAAAAGCCATGGGAGAGGATACGTGACGGTATCACATTAGCACGACTGGACCGATGTATGACTCCGTTGGTTAGTGGACTGTAGGAAAAAAGTTGGTAAGAACGTCTATAGATAGAGGCTTTCAATCGAGGTGACTGATACCGACGCTCTTCATAGGCGACCCTCCTTTTGAAAGGAGCTTCGTTTGCTTCTGAAGCCGGGTCGACTTTCGCTGATCCTAAATTTCAATTCCTAAAATACATGCAAGAGCTAATAAAGTATGAGATTGGTTATCTACGAAATTTGAAACCAACACTATCAACCGCTGATATGATGGATGATTCTATGCCATTCTCATTTCCTTCCGTCTCGTGCTTTCCCTTACCCTATAGTTACTTCCCGCATTAGCACTACCTCGACGTCCCACAGCAGATTCTGGGTATTCATCTGTAGCTGTTACTTTGACAACGGTTATTTCATGGAAGGAACGGATATTAACCGAACAAAAAAAAAGAGCTTTTTCTTGAACAACCGGGCTCACTATCAATTGAATAATTGAAGAGGGATGGGATCCTAGTGTAGAAAAGAGATCCAAAGGAAGAGCTGACATGATGAATAGTAGTAAAGAACTAGAGATGGTACGACTGATGTCGACTGTTGATGATGAAAAATACGCTGTTTATGAAACGTGTCTGATGTCGAATGGGTGTCTATGAAGGGCTCTCGACTTTCAACCTCTAGTCAACAATCATTCCTTTAGTTCCATTCATTCGCGTCGAAAGCACGAGCTGCAGGAAAAATTTTTGATCGTCGTATTAATCGCCAATCTCGATTCAACTACAAGCCTGCTATTCACTTGATTGAAAGTTGGATCGTTGCCTTCACTCCTACTGCTGACAGTAAAGGAAGAAAACTTCACCTCAGAGCTTCACAAGAGCAATCCCAGCCGAAAGACAGTCCACTAACCAACGGAGTCATACATCGGTCCAGTCGTGCTAATGTGATACCGTCACGTATCCTCTCCCATGGCTTTTGTTTCGTTTCATTCTAGCAACTGCTTTGCTTTAGGAGCCATTTGGTCTAGAACCACATAGCTTGTCCAAAGTTATGGCATTGATAGGTAGGGCTGGGAGGTACAGTAGGCAAGCTGTTGAATCATTCGCAAATGTTGCAACTACTGGAGGAAGGCCATTCGAGCGATTATAGTAAGACTGACCTCCCAAAGGATGTTACCCTTCCAATCTACGTGTGCATGCTTCCTCATTCTGACGAGCTTCCCATTTCCCCAATAGACGAGACTTATGTTCCCTCGCCATCTCCTGCAATAGTCTTTATCACTAGCCTGTTTTTCAATCTAGCATCACTCCGACCTATTTCAGGAAATACGGGACTACTACCCAGTCTTATTCCCGGCCAAAAATACTATCGGGATTCATCCTCACATTTGACATACGTACCAAAAGTTCAGGGTTCCCAGACAGAAGACTGAACTAGAACTGTAACTCCAGTAAAGGGTCAGCTAAGCTAGTACCGATGTGTCACAAGCTGTTACCAAGTCAGTACAGAGCCAGTAGCAGTACCTGTAACAAGTCTAGACCTGACAGTGATGGGGAAAATTCTCTCAACAATGACGGTGGGATTGTCCCGGCACAAGCAATGCTGAAATGAGATGACGTGTCTTTTAGGACAACCGATCAATCCAATCATAGGAAGAGAAGGGAAAGGAGTTCAACTATCCAAGGAGTAAAGGGTCGGTCTGATGCATTCGATGATATTTTTGAAGGGCTAGCTTTCCTCAATTGTTCAAAAGGACTGACTCACTTTGGATGAATGTTTCAGAATTTGTAGTGGTGCCTATGCCTAGCTTGTGTCTGATTTGTCGATATTATTGAAATGGAAGGCTTTTTCAATCCCCTATCTCTTTGGTAATGGAAGGCCAACGTTCGTAAGTAATGGAAAGTGCATGAATCAGTTGAATAAGAGAGTGCCATTGACGAAGGGGACGTCACTAAAGAGGATTCTATCAAAGAGGGGAAGCAAGCCGACACAATGTGGGCAAGGAAAAGTGAGGGATCGCCATATCAAAGCACTTCTTTCTCTATCCGAGTTTACATCGAATGCCTTTGCTCGTGCGGCCATACCTCTCTCTCTGCCGTGGAGCATCTATCCATAGCTTTCTCGTTCATCACCTAGTGGAATATCGATACTTTTCCGCCGCAGATCATCTATCTATACCGGGTCCCGTCGTTCAATCATCTCTAGCGGGCCATGCCTTTAGTAGAGAGATTGAATTGATTGGAATAGCAAGAGGGACACCAAAAGTCTAAACAAGACAAAAACCAACTATATGCTAGAAACACACTTTCCGATCCTCTCTCTAGCACACGGGGTTGGCCCCGGGGACGAAGCAAATGCAGAGGTCACTTTAGCTTGTTGTACCGGTGTGGTTCATCATCAAAAGAACAACAATGGGTGCATTTCCTATTTTGTCAATATGTCTAGGGGATGCTCTAGTTGCTATGGGCTGCTCTTAGTTGAATGCCTTGCTTCGTCCTACATACAACAATGGAGAAGATTGACGATAGGAGGGCTTTACGACTTTTCTATTATTACAGAGACTTCCCTCCCTCACATTTAATTCAATAGCACTGGTAATTCCTCCAACACCATCAACCGCTGATATGATGGATGATTCTATGCCATTCTCATTTCCTTCCGTCTCGTGCTTTCCCTTACCCTATAGTTACTTCCCGCATTAGCACTACCTCGACGTCCCACAGCAGATTCTGGGTATTCATCTGTAGCTGTTATTTTGACAACGGTTATTTCATGGAAGGAACGGATATTAACCGAACAAAAAAAATGAGCTTTTTCTTGAACAACCGGGCTCACTATCAATTGAATAATTGAAGAGGGATGGGATCCTAGTGTAGAAAAGAGATCCAAAGGAAGAGCTGACATGATGAATAGTAGTAAAGAACTAGAGATGGTACGACTGATGTCGACTGTTGATGATGAAAAATACGCTGTTTATGAAACGTGTCTGATGTCGAATGGGTGTCTATGAAGGGCTCTCGACTTTCAACCTCTAGTCAACAATCATTCCTTTAGTTCCATTCATTCGCGTCGAAAGCACGAGCTGCAGGAAAAATTTTTGATCGTCGTATTAATCGCCAATCTCGATTCAACTACAAGCCTGCTATTCACTTGATTGAAAGTTGGATCGTTGCCTTCACTCCTACTGCTGACAGTAAAGGAAGAAAACTTCACCTCAGAGCTTCACAAGAGCAATCCCAGCCAAAAGACAGTCCACTAACCAACGGAGTCATACATCGGTCCAGTCGTGCTAATGTGATACCGTCACGTATCCTCTCCCATGGCTTTTGTTTCGTTTCATTCTAGCAACTGCTTTGCTTTAGGAGCCATTTGGTCTAGAACCACATAGCTTGTCCAAAGTTATGGCATTGATAGGTAGGGCTGGGAGGTACAGTAGGCAAGCTGTTGAATCATTCGCAAATGTTGCAACTACTGGAGGAAGGCCATTCGAGCGATTATAGTAAGACTGACCTCCCAAAGGATGTTACCCTTCCAATCTACGTGTGCATGCTTTCTCATTCTGACGAGCTTCCCATTTCCCCAATAGACGAGACTTATGTTCGCTCGCCATCTCCTGCAATAGTCTTTATCACTAGCCTGTCTTTCAATCTAGCATCACTCCGACCTATTTCAGGAAATACGGGACTACTACCCAGCCTTATTCCCGGCCAAAAATACTATCGGGATTCATCCTCACATTTGACATACGTACCAAAAGTTCAGGGTTCCCAGACAGAAGACTGACTAGAACTGTAACTCCAGTAAAGGGTCAGCTAAGCTAGTACCGATGTGTCCCAAACTGTTACCAAGTCAGTACAGAGCCAGTAGCAGTACCTGTAACAAGTCTAGACCTGACAGTGATGGGGAAAATTCTCTCAACAATGACGGTGGGATTGTCCCGGCACAAGCAATGCTGAAATGAGATGACGTGTCTTTTAGGACAACCGATCAATCCAATCATAGGAAGAGAAGGGAAAGGAGTTCAACTATCCAAGGAGTAAAGGGTCGGTCTGATGCATTCGATGATATTTTTGAAGGGCTAGCTTTCCTCAATTGCTCAAAAGGACTGACTCACTTTGGATGAATGTTTCAGAATTTGTAGTGGTGCCTATGCCTAGCTTGTGTCTGATTTGTCGATATTATTGAAATGGAAGGCTTTTTCAATCCCCTATCTCTTTGGTAATGGAAGGCCAACGTTCGTAAGTAATGGAAAGTGCTTGAATCAGTTGAATAAGAGAGTGCCATTGACGAAGGGGACGTCACTGAAGAGGATTCTATCAAAGAGGGGAAGCAAGCCGACACAATGTGGGCAAGGAAAAGTGAGGGATCGCCATATCAAAGCACTTCTTTCTCTATCCGTGTTTACATCGAATGCCTTTGCTCGTGCGGCCATACCTCTCTCTCTGCCGTGGAGCATCTATCCATAGCTTTCTCGTTCATCACCTAGTGGAATATCGATACCTTTCCGCCGCAGATCATCTATCTATACCGGGTCCCGTCGTTCAATCATCTCTAGCGTGCCATGCCTTTAGTAGAGAGATTGAATTGATTGGAATAGCAAGAGGGACACCAAAAGTCTAAACAAGACAAAAACCAACTATATGCTAGAAACACACTTTCCGATCCTCTCTCTAGCACACGGGATTGGCCCCGGGGACGAAGCAAATGCAGAGGTCACTTTAGCTTGTTGTACCGGTGTGGTTCATCATCAAAAGAACAACAATGGGTGCATTTCCTATTTTGTCAATATGTCTAGGGGATGCTCTAGTTGCTATGGGCTGCTCTTAGTTGAATGCCTTGCTTCGTCCTACATACAACAATGGAGAAGATTGACGATATGAGGGCTTTACGACTTTTCTATTATTACAGAGACTTCCCTTACAAGTCTAGTGGTATGGTAGGCACTATTCGATGAAGAAAACAGACTTTAAGAAAGTGGTTCAGGTAGCTCAGCTGGTTAGAACAAAGGACTGAAAATCCTTGCGTCAGTGGTTCGAATCCACTTCTAAGCGAGCTTTTGGTCCAAAGGATAGGTAGCCAAGGGCGAGCCTGATTTTGAAATTCAAGTGAAAGAGGAAGCCCAAGTGAGTGCTCCTGCACTATACAGCTTTTTGGTGTCACCCTATGAAATTGGAGGCAAATTTTCTAAAAAAGTCAGTCGATTACTCAGATTGGTTTTCGCGTCCCTATACCCAAAAGGATGGGTGAGTTCGGTGCAAGTGTTCATGGATAGGGTGGATCTATATGCTCCGGGGGCTGAGACGAGGTGTAGTGCAGTCTGGTCAGCGCATCTGTTTTGGATACAGAGGGCCATAGGTTCGAATCCCGTCACCTTGATGTGAAGGGTCGAATTGCAGAGCCTAGTAGCCTATCCATAGTCAGGAAGGCAAACGAAATTTTCAAGTAAAGACTATGGGGAAAGAATCTCTTTCTTCAATGGATTATGTGATCGAATGTCAAAACTTAGACTTTTCTTTATGAAATTCTTAATCAGTATCTCTGTTATCTTATTGACTAGCGCACTTTGGGACTGGGGCTTAACTTGGGGAGCCATTTTCTTTGCTCTGGCTCAATATGCTCAATAGTCAGACACTTTATTGCATGATGGATAGAGCACCTCTTTCCCATCTCCAGTGGTCTCGGCCCTTCGCAACGATCGCCCGCCTCCGCATACATGGCCCAAAATAGTACCCCGGAAGAGTTTATGCCGAGGATGGATGAACAAGACAAAAATATCCAGCAACAGCAAAACGCTATCAGCAAACTTAAAGACATGTTGCATGTTCTGCTGGAACTGGAAAAGACTAAGTTGAAGTATACATCTTCGCAGAAACCACCCCATGACCCAAAAACTGACAAGGGAAAGAAGGCAGAAGAAGGTCATAATCTTCACAATAATGAAGAGGAAACAGAACATCATGAGGATTATGACAATCGCTTCACGCATCAGGAAGGGAACGCGATGCTGTCTGGATGGAAAGCTTCCAAAATCAACTGAATGACCTCATGCATAAGAGTGAATTGCAAGACTTGGGCGTTGTAAGGCCATATCCCATGGAATTGGAAAGCATGCCATTCCCGGAAAGCTATAAGCCATTGAAGCTCAAATCTTTTGATGGTAAAGGGTCGTCGAATCAGCACATTTACTATTTTAAGTAGCAAATCGGGCATTTAGCCTGAAACGACCCCATCATTACCCGAGAATTTATTAGTATCTTGACGGGACTAGCATTTGAATGGTTCCGGAGGCTAGAACTAGGAACTATAAATTCATGGAACGACATGGAAAAAGCCTTCCTGACTAGATTCTATGAAGATGATATGGAGGTGTCAATGCCGGCGCTTTTAGCCACTAAGCAGAAGAAAGGAGAATCAGCCCAGGACTTCATTAAAAAGTTCCATAATGGTTATCTCAAATGCCCACACGGGATGCCAGAAAAGACCTTGGTAGAAACCTGTCGATATAATCTCTCGACTAAGGTTCTAGCCAGGATGGGAGCAGTGATGTCCTCAATCTAAAAGGATCTCGCTCTGCAAACTGAGGAGGCTGAGGAAATCGCACAAAGGATTGAAGAAGAAGGAGACGAGGAAAAACAGAGGCAAAATAACGACAACATCCATAGGTCCCGATCCCGGGGATATAAGGGGAAATAGACAATGGTGGCTGATACTCCGCAGCCTGCAAAGTCTTCCCCGAAGCTCCCTCCTCAAACACGTATGCCTCAAAAACAATATTCTTTCAAGGACAAGCATACAAAAACCATCTTCAACCTTCTCATGAGTAAGGAGATACTCGAGTTGCCAGAATCTAAATGTCTGAAAGAAGCGGGGAGAGTTAATGATCCTAATTACTGTGTCTACCATAGGATTATTAACCACCCTACCCAGAATTATTACATCCTTAAGGATAAGATTCAAGTCTTAGTGAACGCCAAGGTCATCAAGCTCTAAGAGCACCAGAAAAAGGTGACCGTCAACATGGTAACTTTCAAGTTCGGTAAAACACCTGACTAGATAGAGTCAACAGTTCAAGATGGAGTGCAACCCATTCCTAGAGGCACGATGCAGGTCGTGAATTTTGATCCGCATCAACAGTAGGAGAAAGGATTGTCCCCCTTCAAGACTAATAAGGGGGAGATAATGTGGGTGCATTCAGATCTCCTTAATGATGAACAATGGACTTCCAATGCATCTGGAAGAAGGCGAAAAGGGAAGATCCTTATTTCTAATGTCGTCTCCATAATTTCCAAAGATGATGGAGGCATTCCTACTCTAACGGATTCAGAAGAAAAAATTGGAGACTCTTTGGTAGCTGACACGGATCCTCCTCCCTCGGGGACTCGTTCGGAAAAAAAATTACTTGAAGAACTATGGCCAGGCCGCAGATTCTCGGCCATCTCCAAAGAAGATCAAACAAAAAGAGCTAAAATTTGATAAAGCTCTGAAGAAAAAGGGAAAAGAGCCTGCGGAAAATTTACGGAAGTTGTTTCAATTCGACATCTTAACACAATTGGCTAATATACCTGCAAGAATAACCTTGTATGAACTCCTGAAGCTTTCTAATTCTATGAGGGAAGCTATAAGAGAAGCTCTGCAAGATTCGGAGGTATTCTTGGTGCAGATACCAGAAATGATTGAGAAGAAAGAATCTCTTTGCAGACGTGTTACCAGGTCTTTGGTAAAAACGTCCCTTGCATCACTTTCTCTCTGGAAGACATGCAAGTTAGAAGCAATAAGCATCACCGCCCTTTGTATTACAAAGGATACATAGGGTCTGCAGAGATCGATCGCATTCCAGTTGATCCAGGCTCGGCCTTAAGCATCATGCCACGGAGGATGCTGCAGTACCTTGGAGTCCCGATGAACAGGTTAGCAGCAACCAACACTACTATTTTCGGATTCAATGCCAATGATAGTAGACCGTTGGATCAGATAAAGCTTAAGTGTCAAATCGGCGACCTGAAGACGGAAGTCACGTGTTATGCGATAGATGCCGACACATCTTATAATTTGCTACTGGGGAGGCCCTGGATTCATAATAACCTTGTTGTGCCATCCACGTTACATCAATGCATGAAGTATGTGGATAAAAATGGGAATGTAAGAATGCTCGTCACGGAAAAGCAACCCTTTAAAAAAGTTGAAAACTATTTTACTGACGCATTGCTATATCAAGATGCGTTCGATGTCTCGGATCAGCCTGCTCCAGAAGACTCTAATAGCAGTGAAGAGGCCAATACAGAATCAGGATCTGAAGATTCGGAATGATGTAATTTGGGACGGTGAGCCCATTATGATAAGCCTTGAAGGCTTGATATAAATAATATTGTTCACTTTGATGGTGAATGGGTGATAAATGAAAGTTTAGAGTTTGCTTATTATTCTGATATTGATTCTGAACCTTCAAGTACCAGCACTGATGCTTTCAGTGATTGTTTATATAAAATATGCTCTTTCGCTTCTTTCCAAGCACCTATCCGATCGTCCTTTCACGAACTAAGTGATGACGACGAAGATGCCAACAAGGTCATTTTCGAGGTTCCTTTCAAGGACGGAACTTAGAAATCCATAATATTCGGAAAGGCAAGTCACAAAAGCAAAGAGAAGTGCTTAGATTCTGAAGAAGAACAAGAAAATCCCGAGTTCTTAAATTATGATGAAAATTCTTATAGACTAATAAAAAAATGGGATATAATCTGCCCAAAGGCAGGGGGTTGAACTATGGAAAAGGGAGCAGAGCAATCCTCCGACCCTCTGTCCCAGAGGGAAAAATGCCAGATTATTATCAGAAAACCGGCAGGGGGTTGGGATATGTCACCCCTCCCGAAGGTTCCTCAAGTGAGAGAACCGAAGAAAGGCAATTCGATCATTCGTCAGAATCGTCCTGCTGGGATTCAGATGTCAGTATTGGCATGATTTTTCACAAAGTGTCCATGAACATGACCTCCGTGATCCAAGAAGACAAAGACTTAGAGGAAACTTCGTCAATAAAAAATGACCCCTGGGCCAAGCATCTTAACGTGAAGTGGGAGATTCAATTTGAACAGCGCAGGCCTCCAACCGAAGATAAAGTAATCCAAATAAATATGGGGGATGAGAAGAATCCTAAACCCATATTTATAAGTGAGAACCTATTCTTGGAAGAGAGTGAGGAATTGATATCCCTCATTCGCGAGTACATCGACATTTTCACCTGGAGTTATGAGGAGATGCCAGGATTAGAACCAAGTGTCGCGGTTTATAAATTGAACATCCGGCCAAATGCTAAGCCAAAACGCAACAGCAACGAAGATTCAGCCCAGAAATCATGGAGGCTATTGAAGTTGAAATCAAAAAGTTGATAGAGTCGAGCTTTATTCACGAGGAACAGTACCCTGATTGCGTCGCAAATATAGTTCCTATAACCAAGAAGAATGGAAAAATCTGAATTTGCATTGATTTCAGGGATTTGAATGAGGCTTGCCCTAAAGATGAATTCCCGATACCCATCAAAGATGTTATGATAGATAATACTTGCGGGTATGAATATATGACATTCATGGATAGTTTCTCAGGGTATAATCAAATAACGATCCCTGATGATGATAAGCATACGTATTTCAAAACACCACTTGGGGTATAATGCTATACAGTTATGCCCTTTGGCCTGAAGAATGCCGGTGCCACGTATCAACGTGCCATGAACGTAATATTCCAAGAGCATCTCCGAAAGACAGTGGAGTGTTACGTGGATGGCCTAGAAATTAAAAGCAAGAATAAAGGTGATCACTTGAAAGATTTGAAGACGGTGTTTAACCTCATGAGGAAACACCAGCTCAAGATGAACCCGACTAAATCTTTTCTTGGGGTCTCAAGTGGAAAGTTCCTTGGCTTTGTTGTAACTTCCAGAGGGATTTATCTCGACCCGGACAAGATTAAGGCTATCCAGGATATGCCATCTCCCCGTGACCTCAAAAAGTTAAGGGGACTGCAAGGAAGGCTGGCGTACATCCGCAGGTTTATATCAAATTTGTCCAGTAAATGTCAGCCCTTTACAAGGTTAATAAGGAAAGGGGTGTCATTTGGTTGGGATGACGCATGCCAAAGGGCTTATGAAGAGGTCAAACAATACCTCATGAAACCACCAATGCTCGTGGCCCCAGTCTCGGGAATACCTTTCCAGATATACGTAAGGGCTATGGACCACTCCTTAGGAGCCTTGTTAGCACAGAAGAATGAGTCGGGTCATGAACAAGCTATTTATTACCTCAGTAGAATGATGATCGGAGCGGAACACCGGTATAACCCAGTAGAGAAGGAATGTTTAGGTTTAGTGTTTGCAATGCAAAAAATGCAACACTATTTATTGGACAAACCATCCACGTTTTATCGAGAATTAACCCCCTGAGAATCTAATGACTAAACTTGGATCGTTGAATTCAAGGCTATCCAATTGGACTATTTTGCTATCACAATATGATATATATTTTGTCCTGCAAAAATGTATTAAAGGATAGGCTATAGCTGACTTCCTAATCGAACATCCAGTCTGGACATCTTCGAAGTTATACGAACAATTCCTGGAGAGTTGGGTGAATGGAGCCTGATTCCAAAAGCAGACAACTCGCAAGAGCCTCCGGAGGCAAATACAGTCGCGAAAGGTGTATTGCAACTTTTCTTCAATGCTGCCTCCCGAATGGGATCCGAAAGAAGAATGACATTGGGGTAGGAGTTGTTTTTGTCTCTCCTCACAACCACATCATTCCTCGAGCCTACTCATTAACAAATTCGTGCTCCAACAAGTTCGCGGAGTATAACGCCCTCCTAATCGGCTTAACGATAGCTAAACAACTTGGGGTCAAATATTTGGAGGCATATGGAGATTCACAACTTGTCGTAAATCAAGTAAAAGGGGAATATGAGGTCAAACATGAAGATCTTTTGCCATATTACTGTGCAGTAATTAAGATAGCCGATGGTTTCGATGGTTTCTATGTCAGCCACGTAAAGCGCCACCGAAACAGCTATGCAGATTCACTAGCTTCCTTAGCTGCTACATTAGCCTTGCCCAAGCACGATAGAAAGCAAATTACGGTAGGGATCAGGGAATTATTTTGTCCAAAAGACGAACTCAAACAGGAAATGAGGGAACCACAGGAGGACGAAGCCGATGTTTTCGAGTCAAGTATAGAACCGAGGGACTCGCACTTCCTCTATATAGACTATGTCCTTTACGATATATTACCTGAAGATTCAAAAGAAGCCAGGGCAATCCAAAGAAGGGCTATCCAGTTCTACTATAATGCGGAGCTCCAGACATTGTGCAAGAAATCTTATGATGGAATCTTACTTCGCTATCTCTCTAACCACGAAGCTCGAAAAGTACTTGAAGAAGCTCATGCTGGCATCTGCGGAGCACACCAGCCAGGGCCGAAACTCTGGGATAGAATTCGAAGGATGGGATATTATTGGCCTAAGATAATAACAGAAGCAGTTAACTACGAAGTGTAGGACCGGTCAAATACTTGCAGACTTTATACATCAAGCTCCAGAATATCTCTACCGAACGTCTACATCGTGGCCGTTTGAACAATGGGGTATGGACATTGTTTGCCCAATTTCTCCACCATCAACGAGAGGACACCGGTTCATTCTAGTTATAACGGATTACTTTTCAAAATTGACAGAAGTCATTTTCCTAACCGAAGTAAAGTCATCAGATATTATTAAATTCATCAAACACCATGTACTTTATCACTTCGGAGTGCCCAAGAGAATCATTCATGACAATGGGCCTTAGTTCGTGAGCCAAGTATTTTCCAGATTCTTCAACAAATACAGGATTGAAGACGTAGCTTCATCACCATATTATCCTGCAGCCAATTGTCTAGCAGAAGCTTTCAATAAGACCATTGTAAAACTCCTCAAAATGTTTGTATCATCCAATCAAAGGGACTGGGATGAGAAGCTTGGACAACGTCGTGGGCATATCGCACCACAGTTCGAACCCCCACTAATGCCATGCCCTTTTCTTTGGTATACAGGTCAGAAACGGTCTTGCCTTTGGAAATTCAAATTCCATCGTTGCAAGTCGCTTTAATGACTAGGATGACACAAGAAGAAAGATATCAGCAAAGGCTCCAAGAATTAGAAGCCTTGGATGATAAGCGGTTGGAAGCACAACAGAGTATTGAACTATACCAGGCGCGAATCTCTAAGACTTTAAATAAAAAGGCCAAACGAAGAACTTTTAAAAAGGGTGATCTGGTCCTGTCAGTCGGAAGACCGATTATAACTAGCCAAAAGCCTAGGGGAAAGTTTCAACCGAAGTGGGAGGGACCTTTTGTCATTGATACGGTTTACTCCAACGGCGCATATCGGTTGACAAAACCGAATGGTGATAAGATCATGATGCCAATCAATGGCAGATTTCTGAGGAAATATTATTCTTAGTAAAACTGCGGAACACCAGTTGTAATGTGATCTGGGTAGTTCAATGCAAATGATGAATAAAAACTTGTCTATAATCAGATTTGTGGTTCCAGACTAAAGATCTTTAAGTCGTAGATCGAAATTTCATTTCTTTCAAATTTCCCAAGTTAAAAACACCTCTGGCGAATCAAAGTCCCTTTCTTGCCAAGTTGAAAATACCTCTCGCGAATCAAAGTTCCTTTCTTGCCAAGTTAATAATACCTCTGGTGAATCAAAATCTTTATACTGAAAGTCACTAGACAGTGCGAGTTTCAATCTGATCAGCGAAGTTAACAAGAAGGACTTTCATTCACAGCAATTTCGGGTGTTTGGAAATTTTTGAGTGATTTTAAGATTATCAAGTTAACAGTTAACTCTGGCAGTCAACATCAGAATCATCCATTAGTCACTTTTAGTTATGCAAAAAGAAAGAGCTTCTTTATTCATTATCTGATCAAAAATACAGAGAGTACCTTAGTACTATACAATCAACAAGAATGAATACAAATCACTGATGTTTGCTTCTGTAGCCTCCTCTTCCAGGGATGGCTTAAAGGCAGTGGTCTGCTCCTGCAGGCTCTTCGTCATTCTGAATATATGACATTCATGGATAGTTTCTCAGGGTATAATCAAATAACGATCCCTGATGATGATAAGCATACGTATTTCAGAACACCACTTGGGGTATAATGCTATATAGTTATGCCCTTTGGCCTGAAGAATGCGGGTGCCACGTATCAACGTGCCATGAACGTAACATTCCAAAAGCATCTCCGAAAGACAGTGGAGTGTTACGTGGATGGCCTAGCAATTAAAAGCAAGAATAAAGGTGATCACTTGAAAGATTTGAAGACGGTGTTTAACCTCATGAGGAAACACCAGCTCAAGATGAACCCGACTAAATCTTTTCTTGGGGTCTCAAGTGGAAAGTTCCTTGGCTTTGTTGTAACTTCCAGAAGGATTTATCTCGACCCGGACAAGATTAAGGCTATCCAGGATATGCCATCTCCCCGTAACCTCAAAGAGTTAAGGGGACTGCAAGGAAGGCTGGCGTACATTCGCAGGTTCATATCAAATTTGTCCAGTAAATGTCAGCCCTTTACAAGGTTAATAAGGAAAGGGGTGTCATTTGGTTGGGATGACGCATGCCAAAGGGCTTATGAAGAGGTCAAACAATACCTCATGAAACCACCAATGCTCGTGGCCCCAGTCTCGGGAATACCTTTCCAGATATACGTAAGGGCTATGGACCACTCCATGGGAGCCTTGTTAGCACAGAAGAATGAGTCGGGTCATGAACAAGCTATTTATTACCTCAGTAGAATGATGATCGGAGCGGAACATCGGTATAACCCAGTGGAGAAGGAATGTTTAGGTTTAGTGTTTGCAATGCAAAAAATGCAATACTATTTAGTTGGACAAACCATCCACGTTTTATCGAGAATTAACCCCCTGAGAATCTAATGACTAAACTTGGATCGTTGAATTCAAGGCTATCCAATTGGGCTATTTTGCTATCACAATATGATATGCATTTTGTCCTGCAAAAATGTATTAAAGGATAGGCTATAGCTGACTTCCTAATCGAACATCCAGTCTGGACATCTTCGAAGTTATACGAACAAATTTCTGGAGAGTTGGGTGAATGGAGCCTGATTCCAAAAGCAGACAACTCGCAAGAGCCTCCGGAGGCAAATACAGTCGCGAAAGGTGTATGGCAAGTTTTCTTCAATGACGCCTCCCGAATGGGATCCGAAAGAAGAATGACATTGGGGTAGGAGTTGTTTTTGTCTCTCCTCACAACCACATCATTCCTCGAGCCTACTCATTAACAAATTCGTGCTCCAACAAGTTCGCGGAGTATAACGCCCTCCTAATCGGCTTAACGATAGCTAAACAACTGGGGGTCAAATATTTGGAGGCATATGCAGATTCACAACTTGTCGTAAATCAAGTAAAAGGGGAATATGAGGTCAAACATGAAGATCTTTTGCCATATTACTGCGCAGTAATTAAGATAGCCGATGGTTTCGATGGTTTCTATGTCAGCCACGTAAAGCGCCACCGAAACAGCTATGCAGATTCACTAGCTTCCTTAGCTGCTACATTAGCCTTGCCCAAGCACGATAGAAAGCAAATTACGGTAGGGATCAGATAAAGCTGAAGTGTCAAATCGGCGACCTGAAGACGGAAGTCACGTGTTATGCGATAGATGCCGACACATCTTATAATTTGCTACTGGGGAGGCCCTGGATTCATAATAACCTTGTTGTGCCATCCACGTTACATCAATGTATGAAGTATGTGGATAAAAATGGGAATGTAAGAATGCTCGTCACGGAAAAGCAACCCTTTAAAAAAGTTGAAAACTATTTTACTGACGCATTGCTATATCAAGATGCGTTCGATGTCTCGGATCAGCCTGCTCCAGAAGACTCTAATAGCAGTGAAGAGGCCAATACAGAATCAGGATCTGAAGATTCGGAATGATGTAATTTGGGACGGTGAGCCCATTATGATAAGCCTTGAAGGCTTGATATAAATAATATTGTTCACTTTGATGGTGAATGGGTGATAAATGAAAGTTTAGAGTTTGCTTATTATTCTGATATTGATTCTGAACCTTCAAGTACCAGCACTGATGCTTTCAGTGATTGTTTATATAAAATATGCTCTTTCGCTTCTTTCCAAGCACCTATCCGATCGTCCTTTCACGAACTAAGTGATGACGACGAAGATGCCAACAAGGTCATTTTCGAGGTTCCTTTCAAGGACGGAACTTAGAAATCCATAATATTCGGAAAGGCAAGTCACAAAAGCAAAGAGAAGTGCTTAGATTCTGAAGAAGAACAAGAAAATCCCGAGTTCTTAAATTATGATGAAAATTCTTATAGACTAATAAAAAAATGGGATATAATCTGCCCAAAGGCAGGGGGTTGAACTATGGAAAAGGGAGCAGAGCAATCCTCCGACCCTCTGTCCCAGAGGGAAAAATGCCAGATTATTATCAGAAAACCGGCAGGGGGTTGGGATATGTCACCCCTCCCGAAGGTTCCTCAAGTGAGAGAACCGAAGAAAGGCAATTCGATCATTCGTCAGAATCGTCCTGCTGGGATTCAGATGTCAGTATTGGCATGATTTTTCACAAAGTGTCCATGAACATGACCTCCGTGATCCAAGAAGACAAAGACTTAGAGGAAACTTCGTCAATAAAAAATGACCCCTGGGCCAAGCATCTTAACGTGAAGTGGGAGATTCAATTTGAACAGCGCAGGCCTCCAACCGAAGATAAAGTAATCCAAATAAATATGGGGGATGAGAAGAATCCTAAACCCATATTTATAAGTGAGAACCTATTCTTGGAAGAGAGTGAGGAATTGATATCCCTCATTCGCGAGTACATCGACATTTTCACCTGGAGTTATGAGGAGATGCCAGGATTAGAACCAAGTGTCGCGGTTTATAAATTGAACATCCGGCCAAATGCTAAGCCAAAACGCAACAGCAACGAAGATTCAGCCCAGAAATCATGGAGGCTATTGAAGTTGAAATCAAAAAGTTGATAGAGTCGAGCTTTATTCACGAGGAACAGTACCCTGATTGCGTCGCAAATATAGTTCCTATAACCAAGAAGAATGGAAAAATCTGAATTTGCATTGATTTCAGGGATTTGAATGAGGCTTGCCCTAAAGATGAATTCCCGATACCCATCAAAGATGTTATGATAGATAATACTTGCGGGTATGAATATATGACATTCATGGATAGTTTCTCAGGGTATAATCAAATAACGATCCCTGATGATGATAAGCATACGTATTTCAGAACACCACTTGGGGTATAATGCTATACAGTTATGCCCTTTGGCCTGAAGAATGCCGGTGCCACGTATCAACGTGCCATGAACGTAATATTCCAAGAGCATCTCCGAAAGACAGTGGAGTGTTACGTGGATGGCCTAGAAATTAAAAGCAAGAATAAAGGTGATCACTTGAAAGATTTGAAGACGGTGTTTAACCTCATGAGGAAACACCAGCTCAAGATGAACCCGACTAAATCTTTTCTTGGGGTCTCAAGTGGAAAGTTCCTTGGCTTTGTTGTAACTTCCAGAGGGATTTATCTCGACCCGGACAAGATTAAGGCTATCCAGGATATGCCATCTCCCCGTGACCTCAAAAAGTTAAGGGGACTGCAAGGAAGGCTGGCGTACATCCGCAGGTTTATATCAAATTTGTCCAGTAAATGTCAGCCCTTTACAAGGTTAATAAGGAAAGGGGTGTCATTTGGTTGGGATGACGCATGCCAAAGGGCTTATGAAGAGGTCAAACAATACCTCATGAAACCACCAATGCTCGTGGCCCCAGTCTCGGGAATACCTTTCCAGATATACGTAAGGGCTATGGACCACTCCTTAGGAGCCTTGTTAGCACAGAAGAATGAGTCGGGTCATGAACAAGCTATTTATTACCTCAGTAGAATGATGATCGGAGCGGAACACCGGTATAACCCAGTAGAGAAGGAATGTTTAGGTTTAGTGTTTGCAATGCAAAAAATGCAACACTATTTATTGGACAAACCATCCACGTTTTATCGAGAATTAACCCCCTGAGAATCTAATGACTAAACTTGGATCGTTGAATTCAAGGCTATCCAATTGGACTATTTTGCTATCACAATATGATATATATTTTGTCCTGCAAAAATGTATTAAAGGATAGGCTATAGCTGACTTCCTAATCGAACATCCAGTCTGGACATCTTCGAAGTTATACGAACAATTCCTGGAGAGTTGGGTGAATGGAGCCTGATTCCAAAAGCAGACAACTCGCAAGAGCCTCCGGAGGCAAATACAGTCGCGAAAGGTGTATTGCAACTTTTCTTCAATGCTGCCTCCCGAATGGGATCCGAAAGAAGAATGACATTGGGGTAGGAGTTGTTTTTGTCTCTCCTCACAACCACATCATTCCTCGAGCCTACTCATTAACAAATTCGTGCTCCAACAAGTTCGCGGAGTATAACGCCCTCCTAATCGGCTTAACGATAGCTAAACAACTTGGGGTCAAATATTTGGAGGCATATGGAGATTCACAACTTGTCGTAAATCAAGTAAAAGGGGAATATGAGGTCAAACATGAAGATCTTTTGCCATATTACTGTGCAGTAATTAAGATAGCCGATGGTTTCGATGGTTTCTATGTCAGCCACGTAAAGCGCCACCGAAACAGCTATGCAGATTCACTAGCTTCCTTAGCTGCTACATTAGCCTTGCCCAAGCACGATAGAAAGCAAATTACGGTAGGGATCAGGGAATTATTTTGTCCAAAAGACGAACTCAAACAGGAAATGAGGGAACCACAGGAGGACGAAGCCGATGTTTTCGAGTCAAGTATAGAACCGAGGGACTCGCACTTCCTCTATATAGACTATGTCCTTTACGATATATTACCTGAAGATTCAAAAGAAGCCAGGGCAATCCAAAGAAGGGCTATCCAGTTCTACTATAACGCGGAGCTCCAGACATTGTGCAAGAAATCTTATGATGGAATCTTACTTCGCTATCTCTCTAACCACGAAGCTCGAAAAGTACTTGAAGAAGCTCATGCTGGCATCTGCGGAGCACACCAGCCAGGGCCGAAACTCTGGGATAGAATTCGAAGGATGGGATATTATTGGCCTAAGATAATAACAGAAGCAGTTAACTACGAAGTGTAGGACCGGTCAAATACTTGCAGACTTTATACATCAAGCTCCAGAATATCTCTACCGAACGTCTACATCGTGGCCGTTTGAACAATGGGGTATGGACATTGTTTGCCCAATTTCTCCACCATCAACGAGAGGACACCGGTTCATTCTAGTTATAACGGATTACTTTTCAAAATTGACAGAAGTCATTTTCCTAACCGAAGTAAAGTCATCAGATATTATTAAATTCATCAAACACCATGTACTTTATCACTTCGGAGTGCCCAAGAGAATCATTCATGACAATGGGCCTTAGTTCGTGAGCCAAGTATTTTCCAGATTCTTCAACAAATACAGGATTGAAGACGTAGCTTCATCACCATATTATCCTGCAGCCAATTGTCTAGCAGAAGCTTTCAATAAGACCATTGTAAAACTCCTCAAAATGTTTGTATCATCCAATCAAAGGGACTGGGATGAGAAGCTTGGACAACGTCGTGGGCATATCGCACCACAGTTCGAACCCCCACTAATGCCATGCCCTTTTCTTTGGTATACAGGTCAGAAACGGTCTTGCCTTTGGAAATTCAAATTCCATCGTTGCAAGTCGCTTTAATGACTAGGATGACACAAGAAGAAAGATATCAGCAAAGGCTCCAAGAATTAGAAGCCTTGGATGATAAGCGGTTGGAAGCACAACAGAGTATTGAACTATACCAGGCGCGAATCTCTAAGACTTTAAATAAAAAGGCCAAACGAAGAACTTTTAAAAAGGGTGATCTGGTCCTGTCAGTCGGAAGACCGATTATAACTAGCCAAAAGCCTAGGGGAAAGTTTCAACCGAAGTGGGAGGGACCTTTTGTCATTGATACGGTTTACTCCAACGGCGCATATCGGTTGACAAAACCGAATGGTGATAAGATCATGATGCCAATCAATGGCAGATTTCTGAGGAAATATTATTCTTAGTAAAACTGCGGAACACCAGTTGTAATGTGATCTGGGTAGTTCAATGCAAATGATGAATAAAAACTTGTCTATAATCAGATTTGTGGTTCCAGACTAAAGATCTTTAAGTCGTAGATCGAAATTTCATTTCTTTCAAATTTCCCAAGTTAAAAACACCTCTGGCGAATCAAAGTCCCTTTCTTGCCAAGTTGAAAATACCTCTCGCGAATCAAAGTTCCTTTCTTGCCAAGTTAATAATACCTCTGGTGAATCAAAATCTTTATACTGAAAGTCACTAGACAGTGCGAGTTTCAATCTGATCAGCGAAGTTAACAAGAAGGACTTTCATTCACAGCAATTTCGGGTGTTTGGAAATTTTTGAGTGATTTTAAGATTATCAAGTTAACAGTTAACTCTGGCAGTCAACATCAGAATCATCCATTAGTCACTTTTAGTTATGCAAAAAGAAAGAGCTTCTTTATTCATTATCTGATCAAAAATACAGAGAGTACCTTAGTACTATACAATCAACAAGAATGAATACAAATCACTGATGTTTGCTTCTGTAGCCTCCTCTTCCAGGGATGGCTTAAAGGCAGTGGTCTGCTCCTGCAGGCTCTTCGTCATTCTGAATATATGACATTCATGGATAGTTTCTCAGGGTATAATCAAATAACGATCCCTGATGATGATAAGCATACGTATTTCAGAACACCACTTGGGGTATAATGCTATATAGTTATGCCCTTTGGCCTGAAGAATGCGGGTGCCACGTATCAACGTGCCATGAACGTAACATTCCAAAAGCATCTCCGAAAGACAGTGGAGTGTTACGTGGATGGCCTAGCAATTAAAAGCAAGAATAAAGGTGATCACTTGAAAGATTTGAAGACGGTGTTTAACCTCATGAGGAAACACCAGCTCAAGATGAACCCGACTAAATCTTTTCTTGGGGTCTCAAGTGGAAAGTTCCTTGGCTTTGTTGTAACTTCCAGAAGGATTTATCTCGACCCGGACAAGATTAAGGCTATCCAGGATATGCCATCTCCCCGTAACCTCAAAGAGTTAAGGGGACTGCAAGGAAGGCTGGCGTACATTCGCAGGTTCATATCAAATTTGTCCAGTAAATGTCAGCCCTTTACAAGGTTAATAAGGAAAGGGGTGTCATTTGGTTGGGATGACGCATGCCAAAGGGCTTATGAAGAGGTCAAACAATACCTCATGAAACCACCAATGCTCGTGGCCCCAGTCTCGGGAATACCTTTCCAGATATACGTAAGGGCTATGGACCACTCCATGGGAGCCTTGTTAGCACAGAAGAATGAGTCGGGTCATGAACAAGCTATTTATTACCTCAGTAGAATGATGATCGGAGCGGAACATCGGTATAACCCAGTGGAGAAGGAATGTTTAGGTTTAGTGTTTGCAATGCAAAAAATGCAATACTATTTAGTTGGACAAACCATCCACGTTTTATCGAGAATTAACCCCCTGAGAATCTAATGACTAAACTTGGATCGTTGAATTCAAGGCTATCCAATTGGGCTATTTTGCTATCACAATATGATATGCATTTTGTCCTGCAAAAATGTATTAAAGGATAGGCTATAGCTGACTTCCTAATCGAACATCCAGTCTGGACATCTTCGAAGTTATACGAACAAATTTCTGGAGAGTTGGGTGAATGGAGCCTGATTCCAAAAGCAGACAACTCGCAAGAGCCTCCGGAGGCAAATACAGTCGCGAAAGGTGTATGGCAAGTTTTCTTCAATGACGCCTCCCGAATGGGATCCGAAAGAAGAATGACATTGGGGTAGGAGTTGTTTTTGTCTCTCCTCACAACCACATCATTCCTCGAGCCTACTCATTAACAAATTCGTGCTCCAACAAGTTCGCGGAGTATAACGCCCTCCTAATCGGCTTAACGATAGCTAAACAACTGGGGGTCAAATATTTGGAGGCATATGCAGATTCACAACTTGTCGTAAATCAAGTAAAAGGGGAATATGAGGTCAAACATGAAGATCTTTTGCCATATTACTGCGCAGTAATTAAGATAGCCGATGGTTTCGATGGTTTCTATGTCAGCCACGTAAAGCGCCACCGAAACAGCTATGCAGATTCACTAGCTTCCTTAGCTGCTACATTAGCCTTGCCCAAGCACGATAGAAAGCAAATTACGGTAGGGATCAGGGAATTATTTTGTCCAAAAGACGAACTCAAACCGGAAATGAGGGAACCACAGGAGGACGAAGTTGATGTTTTCGAGTCAAGTATAGAACCGAGGGACTCGCACTTCCCCTATATAGACTATGTCCTTTACGGTATATTACCTGAAGATTCAAAAGAAGCCAGGGCAATCCAAAGAAGGGCTATCCAGTTCTACTATAATGCGGAGCTCCAGACATTGTGCAAGAAATCTTATGATGGAATCTTACTTCGCTATCTCTCTAACCACGAAGCTCGAAAAGTACTTGAAGAAGCTCATGCTGGCATCTGCGGAGCACACCAGCCAGGGCCGAAACTCTGGGATAGAATTCGAAGGATGGGATATTATTGGCCTAAGATAATAACAGAAACAGTTAACTACGAAGTGTAGGACCGGTCAAATACTTGCAGACTTTATACATCAAGCTCTAGAATATCTCTACCGAACGGCTACATCGTGGCCGTTTGAACAATGGGGTATGGACATTGTTTGCCCAATTTCTCCACCATCAACGAGAGGACACCGGTTCATTCTAGTTATAACGGATTACTTTTCAAAATTGACAGAAGTCATTTTCCTAACCGAAGTAAAGTCATCAGATATTATTAAATTCATCAAACACCATGTACTTTATCACTTCGGAGTGCCCAAGAGAATCATTCATGACAATGGGCCTTAGTTCGTGAGCCAAGTATTTTCCAGATTCTTCAACAAATACAGGATTGAAGACGTAGCTTCATCACCATATTATCCTGCAGCCAATTGTCTAGCAGAAGCTTTCAATAAGACCATTGTAAAACTCCTCAAAATGTTTGTCTCATCCAATCAAAGGGACTGGGATGAGAAGCTTGGACAACGTCGTGGGCATATCGCACCACAGTTCGAACCCCCACTAATGCCATGCCCTTTTCTTTGGTATACAGGTCAGAAACGGTCTTGCCTTTGGAAATTCAAATTCCATCGTTGCAAGTCGCTTTAATGACTAGGATGACACAAGAAGAAAGATATCAGCAAAGGCTCCAAGAATTAGAAGCCTTGGATGATAAGCGGTTGGAAGCACAACAGAGTATTGAACTATACCAGGCGCGAATCTCTAAGACTTTAAATAAAAAGGCCAAACGAAGAACTTTTAAAAAGGGTGATCTGGTCCTGTCAGTCGGAAGACCGATCATAACTAGCCAAAAGCCTAGGGGAAAGTTTCAACAGAAGTGGGAGGAACCTTTTGTCATTGATACGGTTTACTCCAACGGCGCATATCGGTTGACAAAACCGAATGGTGATAAGATCATGATACCAATCAATGGCAGATTTCTGAGGAAATATTATTCTTAGTAAAACTGCGGAACACCAGTTGTAATGTGATCTGGGTAGTTCAATGCAAATGATGAATAAAAACTTGTCTATAATCAGATTTGTGGTTCCAGACTAAAGATCTTTAAGTCGTAGATCGAAATTTCGTTTCTTTCAAATTTACCAAGTTAAAAACACCTCTGGCGATTCAAAGTCCCTTTCTTGCCAAGTTGAAAATACCTCTCGCGAATCAAAGTTCCTTTCTTGCCAAGTTAATAATACCTCTGGTGAATCAAAATCTTTATACTGAAAGTCACTAGACAGTGCGAGTTTCAATCTGATCAGCGAAGTTAACAAGAAGGACTTTCATTCATAGCAATTTCGGGTGTTTGGAAATTTTTGAGTGATTTTAAGATTATCAAGTTAACAGTTAACTCTGGCAGTCAACATCAGAATCATCCATTAGTCACTTTTAGTTATGCAAAAAGAAAGAGCTTCTTTATTCATTATCTGATCAAAAATACAGAGAGTACCTTAGTACTATACAATCAACAAGAATGAATACAAATCACTGATGTTTGCTTCTGTAGCCTCCTCTTCCAGGGATGGCTTAAAGGCAGTGGTCTGCTCTTGCAGGCTCTTCATAAAGAATGACGAACTTGCTTCTGTAGCCTACTCTTTTAGCATGGCTCAGATAAAAAAGTTTGCTCCTATAGACTCTTCTTCTAGGATGACGAACTTGCTTCTGTAGCCTTCTCCTTCAGCATGACTCTGATAAAAAAGTTTGCTCCTGCAGCCTCTTCTTCTGAAAGAGCGAATTTGCTTCTGTAGCCTCCTCTTCAAGGACGGCTTAAGGGCATAGTTTGTTTCTTCTTTCCGACAATGGTTAGGGACCTCCAAGTTGGTTCGCCCAGTTATGATCAATGATACCAATGACTTGATTAGTTCAAAACTGAGTATACCAAATGCACACCCCCAAATGTATAACGTGAGGGGTTGCACAAATTCATTGCCATGGTCATTAGCACCCCAACCTTGTGGGATGCTAGGCAAGAAATAAAACAATACCACATAAATCTTTTCTCTCATAAAAAATACATGAGACCTTCCAATACCCTACAGGTATTGGAAGCAATTACAAGCCCATCAGGTCTGGGTCATTATTAAGGAGAATGACGACGGTTATCTCCTACAGCCAATTCAAATTCTTGTTAAAAAAGAAAGAAGAGAAGAGGGAGGATGATATTAATCAGAAGAAGTTTACCTTAGTTAAGGAAAATAACTACGGTCAGAAGAACCTTTTCGGTGGAACACCCATGTGGATTGATGTAGTCTGGAGGTCTTGTAACATGCCAACTCCTATACATCGCCTCGGTTAGAAAAGAAGAACATATGGCTGCAAGAATAAATCAACTACAAAAGAAAGGAAAAGAAGATAAGCGAGAAGAAACTTTTCTCACGTCAGAATGATCCTTCATGGAAGAAGTCATGCGTCTTATAAAGACAGTCTGGTAATTATGATTTTCGGTTGGGAAAAAGATAAAGTCAAAATCTTCGGTTAAGATTCACGGCTCAGATCTCAACAGAATTTATTATTGTTGCATGGGACATTTAGATCTTGCGGCCCGGAGATCTCGTCATTAATGAAGACGTATAAAGCTTGGGATTCCATGCTTGACGGCCTCATCCCAAAGCTCGCAGAAGTCTCTACAAATTCTAAAGAATTTTGGGTTATTCCGTGAACTTCCAGGAAGAAAGTCGCGAACCTAAAACTCGCGACCCTCAGGATTCAAGATCGCAAGTTTAATGTGGATCTTGTTAATTTGCGAACCTCCGGAGGTAGAATTGCAAATCTGACGAAGACTCATGAAAATCACATGCTTGATACACAGATACCAAAATTGTATGAAAAATCACGAATTTCAAAACTTAATATGGCGAGTTTATTGCAAACCTTTGAAGATAAACACAAAGTCATGATTTAAAAGTACAGAATCAAGTTCGCTACAAGAAAGAAAAAAAGCTTCTCGAACCCTAAGGGGGAGAGTCTTTACTGTTCATTGGTTTAGGAGGGCTTTTATCCTCTCCTCAGCATCGCCAATTTCTTACTGGATGACCTCATAAGCTTAGACAGCAGCTTGGCGACGCAATTCCTCATCACTGGCCACGACATTCTGTGCTGCAGCAGCCTCTAACATATCCAATTCAGTTTGTATCACCTGAAGATCTCTTATTTGTATTGTCCCGCTGTCGGGATAAGTTAGTGAGAGTCTTCATTGACTTGTCACGTTCCTTGGTGATCTTAGCCAAGAAAGCTTGAGCTCGGGCGATGGACTAACGGTGGCTTAGTCATAGTCCTTGACAATTGAAGCAGCAGTCTCCATCTACAGGGCTAAGGATTGACTGTCTGATTGGCCCTTTTCCAAGGAAGCTCTGTAAGCATTGACTTTCTCCTAGGCCTCCCTCTGGAACCTAAGTTATTCCTCCTTTAGCTTCTAGAAAATGGCTTCAACTGCCTCAGATTTGTCGGCACTCCTAGACTTCGATAAAGACTAGGCATGCTTTTGAAGTTGATTTATCATAAGTCTAAAAGGAGGAGCAGCTTTCCCTTCTCTGCCAATACTAACTATGCCAGTCAAGTAAATACTGAGGATGTTGGCAAGCGAAGCAAAAGATGCCCCCTTCAGTATCTTGTTAATACAACGATCGAGGAAGTGGAGGAAAGTTTCCACCGTATTCTTCAATAAATCAACTTCAAAAGCGTCAACCTCTGCATGAGAGGGATCAACGCTGGCTGAGGCAGAGATAGTCTAAGTTATACTCTGCTGCACAGAAATGACAGCACCAACGTCAAGAGGAGCAGGACTTCTGGTGGCCTCAGTAAAGCTACCAGCTGCAACATCATGAACCAAGGTGTCGGTCGGAGCAGCTACGACCTAGACCGTCGGCATAGTAATCTCGGAAACCACTACCCCTATAGTATTAATAGCAAAAGTAGTGACTTTGGTCACTTTATCAGCGTCAGCTTCCACGATGATATCATCCGGCGGAGTTACCTTCGCGGCCATACATTCTGAAGTTGGAGTCAAAGCAGGAGCTGGTAAAAAGGAAGAAGTTGACGGTTGAATGTTACGGTATCATTCAATAATGGCGGAATTTAAAGAAAAAGATTGATAAAATATAAAAGGCGAACTTGAAGGTTGAACACTGGATTCTCCAGGTCCATACACCTCAGGTCCGAACACCTCCGGCTCGTACACCTCGGCCAGAACATCTTCACTCAAATAGACGTACTTACCAAGGTCCGATGGAGGGGTGGAAGATTGAAGATTTCCACTGTTGACATCATCATCATCTTCCCAGTCATCTTGATCTCCTGAAGGAGGTGCTACCATCGGGGAACCTGATGCACGAATCTCCCCAATTATTTGTACTTCATCATCCGTGGTAGCTTGATGAACGAGGGCTGCAGGATCCTCTTGTGCAGTAGAAGGAGCAGCTATTTCAATAGAAACTTGGTGAGTGAGAGTCGCAGAATCGTCTGGAATAGCAGGAGTAGGATCGCTGCAAAAAATGGGTCCTTGACTCTGACGCCTCTTAAGGGAACGGAGAGTTAAAGATGAGTCATCCTCATCTTCCTCAGTTTCCTCTGTGAGGGTCTCAGAAACAAAACTAGGTGCCACAGTATCGGCTCCAGATGAGGTGTCATGTGGATCGATGTCCTACAGATTGGTAGGCAAATCACTGAGAAGCCTTAGTCTCTTTCGCTTATGCAAAAGCTTCTTGGGAGGAGATTGTGGTTAAGAAGAAGTCTTCTTCAAAGCTAGGAGCGGAGAAGCATCAAGGGAGGCAGGCTGAGTCGATAAAGCCAATGCGCTATTATCCTTATCCTCCTGTTGAGTCACTGGTTCCGACTCATCAGAGGCACTTTCTGCCCCAAAATCTTCCATCCCTACCACTTTCGTGCTACCAGCCTTTTTCTTCTGAGCATACCAAGCTTTGATCTCCCTCAGACAAGTATGGTTTACGCTGAAGTTCAAGGGAGCAGAATTAGCATCCGCAAACCACTTGCAGAAATCGAAACTCATATACGAGTTCGGGGTCTTGAGTGGGAGATCAAATTTAGCCTGGGTTCCGCTTGCGACGAAGTGGAATCAAGCTCGAGCTCCTTCAAAAGTATTCCCAACAAAACTTATCTCCCTGTTGGGATTACCAACATAAAGTTGATCATACCCGACCTGTCGAGAGAAACAACTCGAGTAATAAGGTTCTATGTAGCAATGGTTCCCTAAACGAAGAACCAAATGTCCTGGGTGAATGTTTATCAATCACCAGAAGCACCCCGGAGACAGAACTGTGAACTTATCAGCACCAACAATGTACGCGAATTCCTCCCCGTACCCAACATTTGGAAAGTACGGAAAACATCTAAATAACTCGAAATTCGCAAAGTGACAGAGGGTCTTGCAGATCGCGGCCATGTAGCCCCCTTTCCATTGCGACCTCTCATAGTGCTGCTCTTTGGGAGCATTTAAGTCTATCTATGAATCAACAGACTCATTAAAGTGGGGCAATGTAGAGCTAACCAGGCCATCAAATAGGTATAATGGAGTTCTACACGCGGGTTAGGAGTCTTAATAATTGGTTCTCCTTTCTTCCTCTGCTCCTTCTTTACGTTACAGAATTTGTCAGTCAATCTCCTCAGTCCGCTTTGGATACTGCACACCATTGAGCCGCCTACCGAATACAAGTAAGACGGCTGGGTATACGGCCCTGACGAGTATGCTTTCCTGTTAAGGAATAACACATTTTTTCAACCATACCATCAAGTAGCCTGCCAAGAATTTGGTGATTCGGCCTTGAAAACTTTCAAAGGACATTCCAGCGTTGAAAACGTCCTCGTCAGATTCGGCGATGTAAGCATCTGTCCTGAAACTTGTGATTCTTCTCTCAACCTCCTTTTTAGAAGCTGGAGGAAGGCGAGTAAAATTAGGATTATTCTTTGAAAAGTTGGGAAAAAAGTATTGCAACCATTCTTCGGCTTCAAATTGCGAGTGCCGGACATGTGAGTGCAAATATGATAATGGCTGAGCAACTCCCAATAAGTGTCATAGACCAAAAAGTCCTGGGTCTTCAACAGATAGAGTTCTTCCCCAATAGGGACATACTCTTCATATGGGATGTCTCCCATGGATAGTCCCGAAATTTCATACATCTCATGAAGGGCGAAATCCAATTCGCTGCGAGGGGAAAAGACTGTACAAGTATCAGGATTGTACAATACCAGTAAGCAAAAAAATAAAATCAGCTAGCAGGAATACCGTGCTCAACAGATAGCACGATACAGCTTCGCATGATGAAGCTGATCTCTGAAAGAGTTCAAAAAGAAGTCAGTTAGGATTGCCCAGTCTCCTTTCGAAGAGCAGTGAACCTATTCAGGGGGACGAAAGTCTTGAACAGGAAACTCCCCTTACGCATTGACGAATCGATGCAAGAAAGTCTGTGCGACTACGGGTGTTTCACCTATAGGGAAGTCTTGTTTAAAAGACTCCGGGAACAACTCACAAAAGTGTTTCCCAGTGGTACGGGGGAAAGCACCTTGTGAGTAAAATCCTCCAAATAAGACGTCGTCCTGCTACCTGTTTAAGTGCCAGTCCATTCGTCTGGGTACAGAAAGGGATTGGAGGAATAGGAATGGGTGGGACCTCTCCATGTTGGGGAGAAACAAGTAGCGACCTTCAACTTGACGAAATCACTTGTAATCTCCATCTTCCAAACCACTATCGGGCATTGAAACGTTGTCCTCGAACAAAAAGGCAGGTTTTCTCTGCAAGGATCGATTATCTCCTTCAAAAGGAGCATTGGTCATCAGCTCTCGCGATATTGAGTAAGTAGGGTGGAGAATTTTGTTTTCCCTCTCTTGGCTATCAGATGCTGTACAATGCGGGAAAGCTTGGCCGAATCTGAACTCC
Organism: Dracaena cambodiana; assembly: GCA_036321105.1. Lineage (NCBI taxonomy): Eukaryota > Viridiplantae > Streptophyta > Magnoliopsida > Asparagales > Asparagaceae > Dracaena > Dracaena cambodiana. The sequence goes on along the minus strand of JAYEPQ010000013.1, from coordinate 12,773,582 downwards.
TTCTTCACGTCATAGCCACCAGAGTATCCAAAATAATGATCCTTAGGCCAAGGATTCAAAGCGTAACCAAATGCAAAAGAAACATTCAGATTCAAGACAAAAATTAAGAAAGTGATTGCTTTTCGAAAGTGTGTTAAGAAAATTAACTCCAATCAAAGGTTCTTGCCAAACCACTATCGAATAGGAGGTTACTTAAAGATCTCGATGGCCACTGGCAGAAGTATCAGAGGAGGAAGTTTTCTTTGGCATCTTGTGTAGATTAAGAAAATCCTTCACTAGAAGAATCGGAAGCTAAAGAAGACCAAAGATGAGGAGTCTTAAAAACCCTAAAGACAAAACTTGGAGTTTAAATTTCTTGAGATAGGAAAAACCTCTCTCTTGAAATCGAGGTTATATAGTAGATGATTTGACGACCGAGATCTTCGGATGAATGGGATCTCTGGCCCAAATCTCGTGAGTACTTTTTCATTTAATGTGGCTCAGAGAACGTCTAAATTCCTACTCCGTATAAAGCGACCGCCTTCTGGATTTTTTGCAACCAAAATGAAAGTTTGCGACCCAAACACAGAGTCATGTGCCTACCAAAATGAAAGTTTGCGACCCTAATACAAAGTCGTGTACCTTCCAAAATGAAAGTTTGTGACCCTAATATAGAGTCGTCCTCTTCACTAAAATGAAAGTTCGCGACCTTAATATAGAGTCGCCTTTTTCTGCAACCAGAATGAAAGTTCGCGACCCTAATACAGAGTCGTTTTCTTCTCCAAAATGAAAGTTCGCGACCCTAATACAAAGTCGTCTTTTTCTGCAACTAAAATAAAAGTTCGCGACCCTAATACAGAGTCGTCTTTTTCTCCAAAATGAAAGTTCGCGCCCCTAATACAGCGTCGTGTGCCTTCCAAAATGAAAATTTGCGACCCTAATACAGAGTCATATTTCCTTTCAAGAGTTTAAAATTATGGCCCTAACACAGAGTCGCATTTTCCTTCAAAAGTAGCAATTTCACGACGCTAATACAGAGTCGTGTTCTTTTCAAAACGGTAGTTCAAGATATTGAGACAGAATCATACTGCCCTCAATTGAAGAAAGTTCTAATACAGAATTGTACTCTCAGAAATATGAAAAATGGAGATTCTAATACAAAATGTTATATCCAAAGTATTCCAAAACACCTTAGAGAATCGTAAGAGTTTTGAAAACTTTAGAGGGGGTTTTGTCGGCGAAAAATTCTGGAGTCATATGTCAAAATAAAGCAGATCCGCGAATTTAAGGTTGGAGATCCGCAACTCAGCAGATCCACGAACCTAAAGTTCGAGGTTCAGGACCCAGCTACGACAGAACAGGCTCGTGACTTAAAATTGAGATTCGCGATACCACTTATACATTCCGGGGAGGGGTTTAACACAAAATCATCCGACCCGAATAAGGGAGTTGCCACCTCGAATCGTGAAGCCAACTGTCAAACGAATGTAGCGGCATTATTTCGATCGTGGAGTAACTACCTAGCGAATATGATGGCACTTTTCGAGTAGTGGGGCCTAACGGTCGAACGAATGAGATGGGGACGTTACCCTAGAACCCCTATAAAAAGCAAAAAAAAGAAAGAGAAGGTATCGATCATTTTCTTCTTGAATTACCCCTTGTGATCAGAAGTCCAGAGCCTTCTTTTCTTGCCAATTGAAAGAGTTTGTGCAGGTGTCAATGGAGAGCAAGATCGTCCTCCACAGCTATTTCAGAACCCGACTTTAAATAAAGAGGGAATCCATTTTCCTATTCTTCTGTAAATAGAAAACCATTGGAATTGTAATCCACTATTGATATATCTCAATAGAGCGTCATTTACAATTTTTATGGCGAACAATGATTGGAGGATGAGGTTCCTTATAGGATTGAGATTTGTCAACTCTAAAGGAAAGTGAAACCTTCGGAATTGTTTTCCCAACTAAATGATGATTTCTGTTTTGTTTCATTAGAAAATGATTCATCATATTAAGAGTCAGAACCAGAATACGTTTAGAAACGAATCTTTTGGAAAGTGGCCACAACAGACCGACGCCCCAAAAGAGGTTACCGAGCTCAAAAATGCTCTCCAGCGCTGGAAGATGGAGAGGGCAAGCCATTGTTGATGAACGGGGATAAGTGAAAACCTGGATACAGATTGACGAACTCAGGCCAACCTATGCCTTTTCAAAACTCTCACTGCCTTTTCACTTGAGATTTTGTTTTCTGCTTTTCTATAGTTGTGTGTTGTTTAGATCACATGTCGAATGGTGGATGACAAAGCCTAACTTCGTGAAATGCGGCTCGAGCCACGAGGTCCCACTGTCTATTGAAAATAGATTCTCAAATGGTTTTGCTTTCCCTTTAGGTCTATCTTCACCTCAACACAAAAAGAGAAAGAGAAAAATGAATTGCATATATGATTATGGTTTGCTATCTTCCCGAAGATACCAAGCAAGCATAAGCCCAATTGGGCAGTGTGTCAGCCGCCGTTGTCTATAGAGATGGTTTTTTGATTTAAGACAAGACTGTGAACTAGCTAGCTTTAGAACAACAAACATTTCTTTCAAATTTCGTAGATAACCAATCTCATACTTTATTAGCTCTTGCATGTATTTTAGGAATTGAAATTTAGGATCAGCGAAAGTCGACCCGGCTTCAGAAGCAAACGAAGCTCCTTTCAAAAGGAGGGTCGCCTATGAAGAGCGTCGGTATCAGTCACCTCGATTGAAAGCCTCTATCTATAGACGTTCTTACCAACTTTTTTCCTACAGTCCACTAACCAACGGAGTCATACATCGGTCCAGTCGTGCTAATGTGATACCGTCACGTATCCTCTCCCATGGCTTTTGTTTCGTTTCATTCTAGCAACTGCTTTGCTTTAGGAGCCATTTGGTCTAGAACCACATAGCTTGTCCAAAGTTATGGCATTGATAGGTAGGGCTGGGAGGTACAGTAGGCAAGCTGTTGAATCATTCGCAAATGTTGCAACTACTGGAGGAAGGCCATTCGAGCGATTATAGTAAGACTGACTTCCCAAATGATGTTACCCTTCCAATCTACGTGTGCATGCTTCCTCATTCTGACGAGCTTCCCATTTCCCCAATAGACAAGACTTATGTTCCCTCGCCATCTCCTGCAATAGTCTTTATCGCTAGCCTGTCTTTCAATCTAGCATCCCTCCGACCTATTTCAGGAAATACGGGACTACTACCCAGCCTTATTCCCGGCCAAAAACACTATCGGGATTCATCCTCACATTTGACATACATACCAAAAGTCCAGGGTTCCTAGACAGAAGACTGAACTAGAACTGTAACTCCAGTAACCGTTAAGAAAACTTGCCAGCTACCAACATGCTCCAGAACCGAGAGCCGCCAAGGGACTGGACGACCGGAGAGAGCTTGCAACTAGAAAGAAGATAGGTCGGTCAAACAAAAACAAGGCGTAAGGGCTTTCAGCTCAATTTCAGTGACATAGTGCTATCTTGTCCTCCAGGGAATGGAACCAAGAGGTTCTTTCTCTCACATAATTTCGACTACCCGTTCTACTGGAGTGTTAAAGGAAGAGGGATTTGAACCCATGATACAATTTTCATCGTATGTCAATTTAGCAAACCAATGCCTTAAGCCGCTCAGCCATACCTCCATTTTGTTGATATCCATTTGATGTGTCCAGTTTTGTTGGTTGCACGAAGGGTTATCTGATCCGATCAACTGCGTAAGCCGTAGCGCGCATACTCTTCCTCTATCTTGAGGGAGACTCTATCCAAATCTATTTATCTCCCTAGCATCAAAGAGAGACTCCATCCAAATCCACCACTCGTTGGGCGACGCCTTCTTTTTTGGAACACCCCACCACTGAATGATGAACTTTGCCAGTCTTCGCCTTTGACTCGGCCAGGAGAGAACACAGGGTCAAGCCAAACCCTTACCGCCTAAATGGAATTCTTATCTCCTTCATCTGGTCGAGAAGGGAGAAAGCCTGGGGAACTGGACTATGACTCAACTATTACTTACATTACATGGAGTATAAGTCCATTCTTGTCATAATCGATCCACGTCCTACCTACGTGCCTAGGGAACCAGGCTTGCTTAGTTTATAAAGCTAGCTTACTAAGGCGAAGGAATTTCTCGTTGATTGCACGAGCTAGATAGTACGTCCAGCCGTTTTCTTGCTTGGTGCACTAGTACCGAACTGACCTGTAGAGTGTTCGAAAAGGAGAATCTTTTTCTGAATTGCCCGCTACACTCCCCTCGCCCCTGTTTCATGGCGGAACAAGGCCAGAGTCGCCATGACCGACTTTCATCATAACACCACTCCTTCTAATGTAAATAACTCTCCCAATGCCAGACTTAAAGAGAAATCCCAATCATCGCTACTAAAGCCATAGTTCTATTTGGCAGCTTGAGAGAGAAAGGATCAAAGACTTCAGGTTCTGTAAATGTTTCTATTTATTACTTGGTTGTGTATTCCGGAATGAAGACATTGAAAACTATTCGACCTCATCGGGCACTCTCTTCCTAAAGTGCACTCGCTCATCAGTCGTAACAGTGACGCACTACTCGGAATATGAATAAGACCCTGAGAGCAATTCGCCCAACTCCACTGATTCTCATAACCTTGGTTCCATTCTCTGAAACTCAAATTCCAAACTGGGGGCCCCTCCCATCTTATCTTGCGTCATAGATCATAGGTAAGGCAATTCTCTTTGTTTACCCAAACAATTGGGACCAACCAAGATGTATGTCGTCCAATCCCTCCCTTCATTACCTTTTACAGCATTAGGACTTCTAGTTGGCGTACGAATTTAGAAGCTGACAGTAGCAAAGATGGCAATTCCAGCAAAGGAAGAAGAGATCGACAACGACTCCTCCAAAGGTTCCGGCAGGTTTCGGCTCAGGAGCCAAGGGGGAGGTTGAGAAAAGCGATCGTTGCGAAGGGCCCAGACCACTGGAGATGGGAAAGAGGTGCTCTATCCATCATGCAATAAAGTGTCTGACTATTGAGCATATTGAGCCAGAGCAAAGAAAATGGCTCCCCAAGTTAAGCCCCAGTCCCAAAGTGCGCTAGTCAATAAGATAACAGAGATACTGATTAAGAATTTCATAAAGAAAAGTCTAAGTTTTGACATTCGATCACATAATCCATTGAAGAAAGAGATTCTTTCCCCTTAGTCTTTACTTGAAAATTTTGTTTGCCTTCCTGACTATGGATAGGCTACTAGGCTCTGCAATTCGACCCTTCACATCAAGGTGACGGGATTCGAACCTATGGCCCTCTGTATCCAAAACATATGCGCTGACCAGACTGCGCTACACCTCGTCTCAGCCCCCGGAGCATATAGATCAACCCTATCCATGAACACTTGCACCGAACTCACCCATCCTTTTGGGTATAGGGACGCGAAAACCAATCTGAGTAATCGACTGATTTTTTTAGAAAATCTGCATCCAATTTCTTAGGGTGACACCAAAAAGCTGTATAGTGTAAGAGCACTCACTTGGGCTTCCTCTTTCACTTGAATTTCAAAATCAGGCTCGCCCTTGGCTACCTATCCTTTGGACCAAAAGCTCGCTTAGAAGTGGATTCGAACCACTGACGCAAGGATTTTCAGTCCTTTGTTCAAACCAGCTGAGCTACCTGAACCACTTTCCTAAAGTCTGTTTTCTTCATCGAATAGTGCCTACCATACCACTAGACTTGTAAGGGAAAAGCCTCAAACTAGGAATAGAGTTAGGGCTTTTTCTGCTTGTTCGTCAAGCTTTCGAGTAGCTCTTTCAGCTGCTTCCAAATCTCCCAACATGCTCCAGAACCGAGAGCCGCCAAGGGACTGGACAACCGGAGAGAGCTTGCAACTAGAAAGAAGATAGGTCGGTCAAACTAAAACAAGGCGTAAGAGCTTTCAGCTCAATTTCAGTGACATAGTGCTATCTTGTCCTCCAGGGAATGGAACCAAGAGGTTCTTTCTCTCACATAATTTCGACTACCCGTTCTACTGGAGTGCTAAAGGAAGAGGGATTTGAACCCATGAGACAATTTTCATCGTATGTCAATTTAGCAAACCAATGCCTTAAGCCGCTCAGCCATACCTCCTTTTTGTTGATATCCATTTGATGTGTCGAGTTTTGTTGGTTCCACGAAGGGTTATCTGATCCGATCAACTGCGTAAGCCGTGGCGCACATACTCTTCCTCTATCTTGAGGGAGACTCTATCCAAATCTATTTATCTCCCTAGCAAACTGTTACCAAGTGCTATTGAATCAAATGTGAGGGAGGGAAGTCTCTGTAATAATAGAAAAGTCGTAAAGCCCTCCTATCGTCAATCTTCTCCATTGTTGTATGTAGGACGAAGCAAGGCATTCAACTAAGAGCAGCCCATAGCAACTAGAGCATCCCCTAGACATATTGACAAAATAGGAAATGCGGGTTAGGAGTCTTAATAATTGGTTCTCCTTTCTTCCTCTGCTCCTTCTTTACGTTACAGAATTTGTCAGTCAATCTCCTCAGTCCGCTTTGGATACTGCACACCATTGAGCCGCCTACCGAATACAAGTAAGACGGCTGGGTATACGGCCCTGACGAGTATGCTTTCCTGTTAAGGAATAACACATTTTTTCAACCATACCATCAAGTAGCCTGCCAAGAATTTGGTGATTCGGCCTTGAAAACTTTCAAAGGACATTCCAGCGTTGAAAACGTCCTCGTCAGATTCGGCGATGTAAGCATCTGTCCTGAAACTTGTGATTCTTCTCTCAACCTCCTTTTTAGAAGCTGGAGGAAGGCGAGTAAAATTAGGATTATTCTTTGAAAAGTTGGGAAAAAAGTATTGCAACCATTCTTCGGCTTCAAATTGCGAGTGCCGGACATGTGAGTGCAAATATGATAATGGCTGAGCAACTCCCAATAAGTGTCATAGACCAAAAAGTCCTGGGTCTTCAACAGATAGAGTTCTTCCCCAATAGGGACATACTCTTCATATGGGATGTCTCCCATGGATAGTCCCGAAATTTCATACATCTCATGAAGGGCGAAATCCAATTCGCTGCGAGGGGAAAAGACTGTACAAGTATCAGGATTGTACAATACCAGTAAGCAAAAAAATAAAATCAGCTAGCAGGAATACCGTGCTCAACAGATAGCACGATACAGCTTCGCATGATGAAGCTGATCTCTGAAAGAGTTCAAAAAGAAGTCAGTTAGGATTGCCCAGTCTCCTTTCGAAGAGCAGTGAACCTATTCAGGGGGACGAAAGTCTTGAACAGGAAACTCCCCTTACGCATTGACGAATCGATGCAAGAAAGTCTGTGCGACTACGGGTGTTTCACCTATAGGGAAGTCTTGTTTAAAAGACTCCGGGAACAACTCACAAAAGTGTTTCCCAGTGGTACGGGGGAAAGCACCTTGTGAGTAAAATCCTCCAAATAAGACGTCGTCCTGCTACCTGTTTAAGTGCCAGTCCATTCGTCTGGGTACAGAAAGGGATTGGAGGAATAGGAATGGGTGGGACCTCTCCATGTTGGGGAGAAACAAGTAGCGACCTTCAACTTGACGAAATCACTTGTAATCTCCATCTTCCAAACCACTATCGGGCATTGAAACGTTGTCCTCGAACAAAAAGGCAGGTTTTCTCTGCAAGGATCGATTATCTCCTTCAAAAGGAGCATTGGTCATCAGCTCTCGCGATATTGAGTAAGTAGGGTGGAGAATTTTGTTTTCCCTCTCTTGGCTATCAGATGCTGTACAATGCGGGAAAGCTTGGCCGAATCTGAACTCCTTCTTCACGTCATAGCCACCAGAGTATCCAAAATAATGATCCTTAGGCCAAGGATTCAAAGCGTAACCAAATGCAAAAGAAACATTCAGATTCAAGACAAAAATTAAGAAAGTGATTGCTTTTCGAAAGTGTGTTAAGAAAATTAACTCCAATCAAAGGTTCTTGCCAAACCACTATCGAATAGGAGGTTACTTAAAGATCTCGATGGCCACTGGCAGAAGTATCAGAGGAGGAAGTTTTCTTTGGCATCTTGTGTAGATTAAGAAAATCCTTCACTAGAAGAATCGGAAGCTAAAGAAGACCAAAGATGAGGAGTCTTAAAAACCCTAAAGACAAAACTTGGAGTTTAAATTTCTTGAGATAGGAAAAACCTCTCTCTTGAAATCGAGGTTATATAGTAGATGATTTGACGACCGAGATCTTCGGATGAATGGGATCTCTGGCCCAAATCTCGTGAGTACTTTTTCATTTAATGTGGCTCAGAGAACGTCTAAATTCCTACTCCGTATAAAGCGACCGCCTTCTGGATTTTTTGCAACCAAAATGAAAGTTTGCGACCCAAACACAGAGTCATGTGCCTACCAAAATGAAAGTTTGCGACCCTAATACAAAGTCGTGTACCTTCCAAAATGAAAGTTTGTGACCCTAATATAGAGTCGTCCTCTTCACTAAAATGAAAGTTCGCGACCTTAATATAGAGTCGCCTTTTTCTGCAACCAGAATGAAAGTTCGCGACCCTAATACAGAGTCGTTTTCTTCTCCAAAATGAAAGTTCGCGACCCTAATACAAAGTCGTCTTTTTCTGCAACTAAAATAAAAGTTCGCGACCCTAATACAGAGTCGTCTTTTTCTCCAAAATGAAAGTTCGCGCCCCTAATACAGCGTCGTGTGCCTTCCAAAATGAAAATTTGCGACCCTAATACAGAGTCATATTTCCTTTCAAGAGTTTAAAATTATGGCCCTAACACAGAGTCGCATTTTCCTTCAAAAGTAGCAATTTCACGACGCTAATACAGAGTCGTGTTCTTTTCAAAACGGTAGTTCAAGATATTGAGACAGAATCATACTGCCCTCAATTGAAGAAAGTTCTAATACAGAATTGTACTCTCAGAAATATGAAAAATGGAGATTCTAATACAAAATGTTATATCCAAAGTATTCCAAAACACCTTAGAGAATCGTAAGAGTTTTGAAAACTTTAGAGGGGGTTTTGTCGGCGAAAAATTCTGGAGTCATATGTCAAAATAAAGCAGATCCGCGAATTTAAGGTTGGAGATCCGCAACTCAGCAGATCCACGAACCTAAAGTTCGAGGTTCAGGACCCAGCTACGACAGAACAGGCTCGTGACTTAAAATTGAGATTCGCGATACCACTTATACATTCCGGGGAGGGGTTTAACACAAAATCATCCGACCCGAATAAGGGAGTTGCCACCTCGAATCGTGAAGCCAACTGTCAAACGAATGTAGCGGCATTATTTCGATCGTGGAGTAACTACCTAGCGAATATGATGGCACTTTTCGAGTAGTGGGGCCTAACGGTCGAACGAATGAGATGGGGACGTTACCCTAGAACCCCTATAAAAAGCAAAAAAAAGAAAGAGAAGGTATCGATCATTTTCTTCTTGAATTACCCCTTGTGATCAGAAGTCCAGAGCCTTCTTTTCTTGCCAATTGAAAGAGTTTGTGCAGGTGTCAATGGAGAGCAAGATCGTCCTCCACAGCTATTTCAGAACCCGACTTTAAATAAAGAGGGAATCCATTTTCCTATTCTTCTGTAAATAGAAAACCATTGGAATTGTAATCCACTATTGATATATCTCAATAGAGCGTCATTTACAATTTTTATGGCGAACAATGATTGGAGGATGAGGTTCCTTATAGGATTGAGATTTGTCAACTCTAAAGGAAAGTGAAACCTTCGGAATTGTTTTCCCAACTAAATGATGATTTCTGTTTTGTTTCATTAGAAAATGATTCATCATATTAAGAGTCAGAACCAGAATACGTTTAGAAACGAATCTTTTGGAAAGTGGCCACAACAGACCGACGCCCCAAAAGAGGTTACCGAGCTCAAAAATGCTCTCCAGCGCTGGAAGATGGAGAGGGCAAGCCATTGTTGATGAACGGGGATAAGTGAAAACCTGGATACAGATTGACGAACTCAGGCCAACCTATGCCTTTTCAAAACTCTCACTGCCTTTTCACTTGAGATTTTGTTTTCTGCTTTTCTATAGTTGTGTGTTGTTTAGATCACATGTCGAATGGTGGATGACAAAGCCTAACTTCGTGAAATGCGGCTCGAGCCACGAGGTCCCACTGTCTATTGAAAATAGATTCTCAAATGGTTTTGCTTTCCCTTTAGGTCTATCTTCACCTCAACACAAAAAGAGAAAGAGAAAAATGAATTGCATATATGATTATGGTTTGCTATCTTCCCGAAGATACCAAGCAAGCATAAGCCCAATTGGGCAGTGTGTCAGCCGCCGTTGTCTATAGAGATGGTTTTTTGATTTAAGACAAGACTGTGAACTAGCTAGCTTTAGAACAACAAACATTTCTTTCAAATTTCGTAGATAACCAATCTCATACTTTATTAGCTCTTGCATGTATTTTAGGAATTGAAATTTAGGATCAGCGAAAGTCGACCCGGCTTCAGAAGCAAACGAAGCTCCTTTCAAAAGGAGGGTCGCCTATGAAGAGCGTCGGTATCAGTCACCTCGATTGAAAGCCTCTATCTATAGACGTTCTTACCAACTTTTTTCCTACAGTCCACTAACCAACGGAGTCATACATCGGTCCAGTCGTGCTAATGTGATACCGTCACGTATCCTCTCCCATGGCTTTTGTTTCGTTTCATTCTAGCAACTGCTTTGCTTTAGGAGCCATTTGGTCTAGAACCACATAGCTTGTCCAAAGTTATGGCATTGATAGGTAGGGCTGGGAGGTACAGTAGGCAAGCTGTTGAATCATTCGCAAATGTTGCAACTACTGGAGGAAGGCCATTCGAGCGATTATAGTAAGACTGACTTCCCAAATGATGTTACCCTTCCAATCTACGTGTGCATGCTTCCTCATTCTGACGAGCTTCCCATTTCCCCAATAGACAAGACTTATGTTCCCTCGCCATCTCCTGCAATAGTCTTTATCGCTAGCCTGTCTTTCAATCTAGCATCCCTCCGACCTATTTCAGGAAATACGGGACTACTACCCAGCCTTATTCCCGGCCAAAAACACTATCGGGATTCATCCTCACATTTGACATACATACCAAAAGTCCAGGGTTCCTAGACAGAAGACTGAACTAGAACTGTAACTCCAGTAACCGTTAAGAAAACTTGCCAGCTACCAACATGCTCCAGAACCGAGAGCCGCCAAGGGACTGGACGACCGGAGAGAGCTTGCAACTAGAAAGAAGATAGGTCGGTCAAACAAAAACAAGGCGTAAGGGCTTTCAGCTCAATTTCAGTGACATAGTGCTATCTTGTCCTCCAGGGAATGGAACCAAGAGGTTCTTTCTCTCACATAATTTCGACTACCCGTTCTACTGGAGTGTTAAAGGAAGAGGGATTTGAACCCATGATACAATTTTCATCGTATGTCAATTTAGCAAACCAATGCCTTAAGCCGCTCAGCCATACCTCCATTTTGTTGATATCCATTTGATGTGTCCAGTTTTGTTGGTTGCACGAAGGGTTATCTGATCCGATCAACTGCGTAAGCCGTAGCGCGCATACTCTTCCTCTATCTTGAGGGAGACTCTATCCAAATCTATTTATCTCCCTAGCATCAAAGAGAGACTCCATCCAAATCCACCACTCGTTGGGCGACGCCTTCTTTTTTGGAACACCCCACCACTGAATGATGAACTTTGCCAGTCTTCGCCTTTGACTCGGCCAGGAGAGAACACAGGGTCAAGCCAAACCCTTACCGCCTAAATGGAATTCTTATCTCCTTCATCTGGTCGAGAAGGGAGAAAGCCTGGGGAACTGGACTATGACTCAACTATTACTTACATTACATGGAGTATAAGTCCATTCTTGTCATAATCGATCCACGTCCTACCTACGTGCCTAGGGAACCAGGCTTGCTTAGTTTATAAAGCTAGCTTACAAGGCGAAGGAATTTCTCGTTGATTGCACGAGCTAGATAGTACGTCCAGCCGTTTTCTTGCTTGGTGCACTAGTACCGAACTGACCTGTAGAGTGTTCGAAAAGGAGAATCTTTTTCTGAATTGCCCGCTACACTCCCCTCGCCCCTGTTTCATGGCGGAACAAGGCCAGAGTCGCCATGACCGACTTTCATCATAACACCACTCCTTCTAATGTAAATAACTCTCCCAATGCCAGACTTAAAGAGAAATCCCAATCATCGCTACTAAAGCCATAGTTCTATTTGGCAGCTTGAGAGAGAAAGGATCAAAGACTTCGGGTTCTGTAAATGTTTCTATTTATTACTTGGTTGTGTATTCCGGAATGAAGACATTGAAAACTATTCGACCTCATCGGGCACTCTCTTCCTAAAGTGCACTCGCTCATCAGTCGTAACAGTGACGCACTACTCGGAATATGAATAAGACCCTGAGAGCAATTCGCCCAACTCCACTGATTCTCATAACCTTGGTTCCATTCTCTGAAACTCAAATTCCAAACTGGGGGCCCCTCCCATCTTATCTTGCGTCATAGATCATAGGTAAGGCAATTCTCTTTGTTTACCCAAACAATTGGGACCAACCAAGATGTATGTCGTCCAATCCCTCCCTTCATTACCTTTTACAGCATTAGGACTTCTAGTTGGCGTACGAATTTAGAAGCTGACAGTAGCAAAGATGGCAATTCCAGCAAAGGAAGAAGAGATCGACAACGACTCCTCCAAAGGTTCCGGCAGGTTTCGGCTCAGGAGCCAAGGGGGAGGTTGAGAAAAGCGATCGTTGCGAAGGGCCCAGACCACTGGAGATGGGAAAGAGGTGCTCTATCCATCATGCAATAAAGTGTCTGACTATTGAGCATATTGAGCCAGAGCAAAGAAAATGGCTCCCCAAGTTAAGCCCCAGTCCCAAAGTGCGCTAGTCAATAAGATAACAGAGATACTGATTAAGAATTTCATAAAGAAAAGTCTAAGTTTTGACATTCGATCACATAATCCATTGAAGAAAGAGATTCTTTCCCCTTAGTCTTTACTTGAAAATTTTGTTTGCCTTCCTGACTATGGATAGGCTACTAGGCTCTGCAATTCGACCCTTCACATCAAGGTGACGGGATTCGAACCTATGGCCCTCTGTATCCAAAACATATGCGCTGACCAGACTGCGCTACACCTCGTCTCAGCCCCCGGAGCATATAGATCAACCCTATCCATGAACACTTGCACCGAACTCACCCATCCTTTTGGGTATAGGGACGCGAAAACCAATCTGAGTAATCGACTGATTTTTTTAGAAAATCTGCATCTAATTTCTTAGGGTGACACCAAAAAGCTGTATAGTGCAAGAGCACTCACTTGGGCTTCCTCTTTCACTTGAATTTCAAAATCAGGCTCGCCCTTGGCTACCTATCCTTTGGACCAAAAGCTCGCTTAGAAGTGGATTCGAACCACTGACGCAAGGATTTTCAGTCCTTTGTTCAAACCAGCTGAGCTACCTGAACCACTTTCCTAAAGTCTGTTTTCTTCATCGAATAGTGCCTACCATACCACTAGACTTGTAAGGGAAAAGCCTCAAACTAGGAATAGAGTTAGGGCTTTTTCTGCTTGTTCGTCAAGCTTTCGAGTAGCTCTTTCAGCTGCTTCCAAATCTCCCAACATGCTCCAGAACCGAGAGCCGCCAAGGGACTGGACAACCGGAGAGAGCTTGCAACTAGAAAGAAGATAGGTCGGTCAAACTAAAACAAGGCGTAAGAGCTTTCAGCTCAATTTCAGTGACATAGTGCTATCTTGTCCTCCAGGGAATGGAACCAAGAGGTTCTTTCTCTCACATAATTTCGACTACCCGTTCTACTGGAGTGCTAAAGGAAGAGGGATTTGAACCCATGAGACAATTTTCATCGTATGTCAATTTAGCAAACCAATGCCTTAAGCCGCTCAGCCATACCTCCTTTTTGTTGATATCCATTTGATGTGTCGAGTTTTGTTGGTTCCACGAAGGGTTATCTGATCCGATCAACTGCGTAAGCCGTGGCGCACATACTCTTCCTCTATCTTGAGGGAGACTCTATCCAAATCTATTTATCTCCCTAGCAAACTGTTACCAAGTGCTATTGAATCAAATGTGAGGGAGGGAAGTCTCTGTAATAATAGAAAAGTCGTAAAGCCCTCCTATCGTCAATCTTCTCCATTGTTGTATGTAGGACGAAGCAAGGCATTCAACTAAGAGCAGCCCATAGCAACTAGAGCATCCCCTAGACATATTGACAAAATAGGAAATGCACCCATTGTTATTCTTTTGATGATGAACCACACCGGTACAACAAGCTAAAGTGACCTCTGCATTTGCTTCGTCCCCGGAGCCAACCCCCTGTGCTAGAGAGAGGATCGGAAAGTGTGTTTCTAGCATATAGTTGGTTTTTGTCTTGTTTAGACTTTTGGTGTCCCTCTTGCTATTCCAATCAATTCAATCTCTCTACTAAAGGTATGGCACGCTAGAGATGATTGAACGACGGGACCCGGTATAGATAGATGATCTGCGGCGGAAAGGTATCGATATTCCACTAGGTGATGAACGAGAAAGCTATGGATAGATGCTCCACGACAGAGAGAGAGGTATGGCCGCACGAGCAAAGGCATTCGTTGTAAACTCGGATAGAGAAAGACGTGCTTTGATATGGCGATCCCTCACTTTTCCTTGCCCACATTGTGTCGGCTTGCTTCCCCTCTTTGATAGAATCCTCTTTAGTGACGTCCCCTTTGTCAATGGCACTCTCTTATTCAACTGATTCATGCACTTTCCATTACTTACGAACGTTGGCCTTCCATTACCAAAGAGATAGGGGATTGAAAAAGCCTTCCATTTCAACAATATCGACAAATCAGACACAAGCTAGGCATAGGCACCACTACAAATTCTGAAACATTCATCCAAAGTGAGTCAGTCCTTTTGAGCAATTGAGGAAAGCTAGCCCTTCAAAAATATCATCGAATGCATCAGACCGACCCTTGACTCCTTGGATAGTTGAACTCCTTTCCCTTCTCTTCCTATGATTGGATTGATCGGTTGTCCTAAAAGACACGTCATCTCATTTCAGCATTACTTGTGCCGGGACAATCCCACCGTCATTGTTGAGAGAATTTGCCCCATCAATGTCAGGTCTAGACTTGTTACAGGTACTGCTACTGGCTCTGTACTGACTTGGTAACAGCTTGGGACATATCGGTACTAGCTTAGCTGACCCTTTACTGGAGTTACAGTTCTAGTTCAGTCTTCTGTCTGGGAACCCTGGTCTTTTGGTACGTATGTCAAATGTGAGGATGAATCCCGATAGTGTTTTTGGCCGGGAATAAGGCTGGGTAGTAGTCCCGTATTTCCTGAAATAGGTCGGAGTGATGCTAGATTGAAAGACAGGCTAGTGATAAAGACTATTGCAGGAGATGGCGAGGGAACATAAGTCTCGTCTATTGGGGAAATGGGAAGCTCGTCAGAATGAGGAAGCATGCACACGTAGATTGGAAGGGTAACATCCTTTGGGAGGTCAGTCTTACTATAATCGCTCGAATGGCCTTCCTCCAGTAGTTGCAACATTTACGAATGATTCAACAGCTTGCCTACTGTACCTCCCAGCCCTACCTATCAATGCCATAACTTTGGACAAGCTATGTGGTTCTAGACCAAATAGCTCCTAAAGCAAAGCAGTTGCTAGAATGAAACAAAACAAAAGCCATGGGAGAGGATACGTGACGGTATCAAATTAGCACGACTGGACCGATATATGACTTCGTTGGTTAGTGGACTGTCTTTCGGCTGGGATTGCTCTTGTGAAGCTCTGAGGTGAAGTTTTCTTCCTTTACTGTCAGCAGTAGGAGTGAAGGCAACGATCAAACTTTCAATCAAGTGAATAGCAGGCTTGTAGTTGAATCGAGATTGGCGATTAATACGACGATCAAAAATTTTTTCTGCAGCTCGTGCTTTCGACGCGAATGAATGGAACTAAAGGAATGATTGTTGACTAGAGGTTGAAAGTCGAGAGCCCTTCATAGACACCCATTCGACATCAGACACGTTTCATAAACAGCGTATTTTTCATCATCAACAGTCGACATCAGTCGTACCATCTCTAGTTCTTTACTACTATTCATCATGTCAGCTCTTCCTTTGGATCTCTTTTCTACACTAGGATCCCATCCCTCTTCAATTATTCAATTGATAGTGAGCCCGGTTGTTCAAGAAAAAGCTCTTTTTTTTTGTTCGGTTAATATCCGTTCCTTCCATGAAATAACCGTTGTCAAAGTAACAGCTACAGATGAATACCCAGAATCTGCTGTGGGACGTCGAGGTAGTGCTAATGCGGGAAGTAACTATAGGGTAAGGGAAAGCACGAGACGGAAGGAAATGAGAATGGCATAGAATCATCCATCATATCAGCGGTTGATGGTGTTGGAGGAATTACCAGTGCTATTGAATCAAATGTGAGGGAGGGAAGTCTCTGTAATAATAGAAAAGTCGTAAAGCCCTCCTATCGTCAATCTTCTCCATTGTTGTATGTAGGACGAAGCAAGGCATTCAACTAAGAGCAGCCCATAGCAACTAGAGCATCCCCTAGACATATTGACAAAATAGGAAATGCACCCATTGTTATTCTTTTGATGATGAACCACACCGGTACAACAAGCTAAAGTGACCTCTGCATTTGCTTCGTCCCCGGGGCCAACCCCGTGTGCTAGAGAGAGGATCGGAAAGTGTGTTTCTAGCATATAGTTGGTTTTTGTCTTGTTTAGACTTTTGGTGTCCCTCTTGCTATTCCAATCAATTCAATCTCTCTACTAAAGGCATGGCACGCTTGAGATGATTGAACGACGGGACCCAGTATAAATAGATGATCTGCGTTGGAAAGGTATCGATATTCCACTAGGTGATGAACGAGAAAGCTATGGATAGATGCTCCACGACAGAGAGAGAGGTATGGCTGCACGAGCAAAGGCATTCGATGTAAAATCGGATAGAGAAAGAAGTGCTTTCATATGGCGATCCCTCACTTTTCCTTGCCCACATTGTGTCGGCTTGCTTCCCCTCTTTGATAGAATCCTCTTTAGTGATGTCCCCTTCGTCAATGGCACTCTCTTATTCAACTGATTCATGCACTTTCCATTACTTACGAACGTTGGCCTTCCATTACCAAAGAGATAGGGGATTGAAAAAGCCTTCCATTTCAATAATATCGACAGATCAGATACAAGCTAGGCATAGGCACCACTACAAATTCTGGGACATTCATCCAAAGTGAGTCAGTCCTTTTAAGCAATTGAGGAAAGCTAGCCCTTCAAAAATATCATCGAATGCATCAGACCGACTCTTTACTCCTTGGATAGCTGAACTCCTTTCCCTTCTCTTCCTATGATCGGATTGATCGGTTGTCCTAAAAGACACGTCATCTCATTTCAGCATTGCTTGTGCCGGGACAATCCCACCGTCATTGTTGAGAGAATTTGCCCCGTCACTGTCAGGTCTAAACTTATTTCAGGTACTGCTACTGGCTCTGTACTGACTTGGTAACAGTTTGGGACACATCGGTACTAGCTTAGCTGACTCGTTACTGGAGTTACAGTTCTAGTTCAGTCTTCTGTCTAGGAACCCTGGACTTTTGGTATGTATGTCAAATGTGAGGATGAATCCCGATAGTGTTTTTGGCCGGGAATAAGGCTGGGTAGTAGTCCCGTATTTCCTGAAATCGGTCGGAGGGATGCTAGATTGAAAGACAGGCTAGCGATAAAGACTATTGCAGGAGATGGCGAGGGAACATAAGTCTTGTCTATTGGGGAAATGGGAAGCTCGTCAGAATGAGGAAGCATGCACACGTAGATTGGAAGGGTAACATCATTTGGGAGGTCAGTCTTACTATAATCGCTCGAATGGCCTTCCTCCAGTAGTTGCAACATTTGCGAATGATTCAACAGCTTGCCTACTGTACCTCCCAGCCCTACCTATCAATGCCATAACTTTGGACAAGCTATGTGGTTCTAGACCAAATGGCTCCTAAAGCAAAGCAGTTGCTAGAATGAAACGAAACAAAAGCCATGGGAGAGGATACGTGACGGTATCACATTAGCACGACTGGACCGATGTATGACTCCGTTGGTTAGTGGACTGTAGGAAAAAAGTTGGTAAGAACGTCTATAGATAGAGGCTTTCAATCGAGGTGACTGATACCGACGCTCTTCATAGGCGACCCTCCTTTTGAAAGGAGCTTCGTTTGCTTCTGAAGCCGGATCGACTTTCGCTGATCCTAAATTTCAATTCCTAAAATACATGCAAGAGCTAATAAAGTATGAGATTGGTTATCTACGAAATTTGAAACCAACACTATCAACCACTGATATGATGGATGATTCTATGCCATTCTCATTTCCTTCCGTCTCGTGCTTTCCCTTACCCTATAGTTACTTCCCGCATTAGCACTACCTCGACGTCCCACAGCAGATTCTGGGTATTCATCTGTAGCTGTTACTTTGACAACGGTTATTTCATGGAAGGAACGGATATTAACCGAACAAAAAAAAGAGCTTTTTCTTGAACAACCGGGCTCACTATCAATTGAATAATTGAAGAGGGATGGGATCCTAGTGTAGAAAAGAGATCCAAAGGAAGAGCTGACATGATGAATAGTAGTAAAGAACTAGAGATGGTACGACTGATGTCGACTGTTGATGATGAAAAATACGCTGTTTATGAAACGTGTCTGATGTCGAATGGGTGTCTATGAAGGGCTCTCGACTTTCAACCTCTAGTCAACAATCATTCCTTTAGTTCCATTCATTCGCGTCGAAAGCACGAGCTGCAGGAAAACTTTTTGATCGTCGTATTAATCGCTAATCTCGATTCAACTACAAGCCTGCTATTCACTTGATTGAAAGTTGGATCGTTGCCTTCACTCCTACTGCTGACAGTAAAGGAAGAAAACTTCACCTCAGAGCTTCACAAGAGCAATCCCAGCCAAAAGACAGTCCACTAACCAACGGAGTCATACATCGGTCCAGTCGTGCTAATGTGATACCGTCACGTATCCTCTCCCATGGCTTTTGTTTCGTTTCATTCTAGCAACTGCTTTGCTTTAGGAGCCATTTGGTCTAGAACCACATAGCTTGTCCAAAGTTATGGCATTGATAGGTAGGGCTGGGAGGTACAGTAGGCAAGCTGTTGAATCATTCGCAAATGTTGCAACTACTGGAGGAAGGCCATTCGAGCGATTATAGTAAGACTGACCTCCCAAAGGATGTTACCCTTCCAATCTACGTGTGCATGCTTTCTCATTCTGACGAGCTTCCCATTTCCCCAATAGACGAGACTTATGTTCGCTCGCCATCTCCTGCAATAGTCTTTATCACTAGCCTGTCTTTCAATCTAGCATCACTCCGACCTATTTCAGGAAATACGGGACTACTACCCAGCCTTATTCCCGGCCAAAAATACTATCGGGATTCATCCTCACATTTGACATACGTACCAAAAGTTCAGGGTTCCCAGACAGAAGACTGACTAGAACTGTAACTCCAGTAAAGGGTCAGCTAAGCTAGTACCGATGTGTCCCAAGCTGTTACCAAGTCAGTACAGAGCCAGTAGCAGTACCTGTAACAAGTCTTGACCTGACAGTGATGGGGAAAATTCTCTCAACAATGACGGTGGGATTGTCCCGGCACAAGCAATGCTGAAATGAGATGACGTGTCTTTTAGGACAACCGATCAATCCAATCATAGGAAGAGAAGGGAAAGGAGTTCAACTATCCAAGGAGTAAAGGGTCGGTCTGATGCATTCGATGATATTTTTGAAGGGCTAGCTTTCCTCAATTGCTCAAAAGGACTGACTCACTTTGGATGAATGTTTCAGAATTTGTAGTGGTGCCTATGCCTAGCTTGTGTCTGATTTGTCGATATTATTGAAATGGAAGGCTTTTTCAATCCCCTATCTCTTTGGTAATGGAAGGCCAACGTTCGTAAGTAATGGAAAGTGCTTGAATCAGTTGAATAAGAGAGTGCCATTGACGAAGGGGACGTCACTGAAGAGGATTCTATCAAAGAGGGGAAGCAAGCCGACACAATGTGGGCAAGGAAAAGTGAGGGATCGCCATATCAAAGCACTTCTTTCTCTATCCGTGTTTACATCGAATGCCTTTGCTCGTGCGGCCATACCTCTCTCTCTGCCGTGGAGCATCTATCCATAGCTTTCTCGTTCATCACCTAGTGGAATATCGATACCTTTCCGCCGCAGATCATCTATCTATACCGGGTCCCGTCGTTCAATCATCTCTAGCGTGCCATGCCTTTAGTAGAGAGATTGAATTGATTGGAATAGCAAGAGGGACACCAAAAGTCTAAACAAGACAAAAACCAACTATATGCTAGAAACACACTTTCCGATCCTCTCTCTAGCACACGGGATTGGCCCCGGGGACGAAGCAAATGCAGAGGTCACTTTAGCTTGTTGTACCGGTGTGGTTCATCATCAAAAGAACAACAATGGGTGCATTTCCTATTTTGTCAATATGTCTAGGGGATGCTCTAGTTGCTATGGGCTGCTCTTAGTTGAATGCCTTGCTTCGTCCTACATACAACAATGGAGAAGATTGACGATATGAGGGCTTTACGACTTTTCTATTATTACAGAGACTTCCCTTACAAGTCTAGTGGTATGGTAGGCACTATTCGATGAAGAAAACAGACTTTAAGAAAGTGGTTCAGGTAGCTCAGCTGGTTAGAACAAAGGACTGAAAATCCTTGCGTCAGTGGTTCGAATCCACTTCTAAGCGAGCTTTTGGTCCAAAGGATAGGTAGCCAAGGGCGAGCCTGATTTTGAAATTCAAGTGAAAGAGGAAGCCCAAGTGAGTGCTCCTGCACTATACAGCTTTTTGGTGTCACCCTATGAAATTGGAGGCAAATTTTCTAAAAAAGTCAGTCGATTACTCAGATTGGTTTTCGCGTCCCTATACCCAAAAGGATGGGTGAGTTCGGTGCAAGTGTTCATGGATAGGGTGGATCTATATGCTCCGGGGGCTGAGACGAGGTGTAGTGCAGTCTGGTCAGCGCATCTGTTTTGGATACAGAGGGCCATAGGTTCGAATCCCGTCACCTTGATGTGAAGGGTCGAATTGCAGAGCCTAGTAGCCTATCCATAGTCAGGAAGGCAAACGAAATTTTCAAGTAAAGACTATGGGGAAAGAATCTCTTTCTTCAATGGATTATGTGATCGAATGTCAAAACTTAGACTTTTCTTTATGAAATTCTTAATCAGTATCTCTGTTATCTTATTGACTAGCGCACTTTGGGACTGGGGCTTAACTTGGGGAGCCATTTTCTTTGCTCTGGCTCAATATGCTCAATAGTCAGACACTTTATTGCATGATGGATAGAGCACCTCTTTCCCATCTCCAGTGGTCTCGGCCCTTCGCAACGATCGCTTTTCTCAACCTCCCCCTTAGCTCCTGAGCCGAAACCTGCCGGAACCTTTGGAGGAGTCGTTGTCGATCTCTTCTTCCTTTGCTGGAATTGCCATCTTTGCTACTCTCAGCTTCTAAATTCGTACGCCAGTCTAGAAGTCCTAATGCTATAAAAGGTAATGAAGGAAGGGATTGGACGACATACATCTTGGTTGGTCCCAATTGTTTGGGTAAACAAAGAGAATTGCCTTACCTATGATCTATGATGCAAGATAAGATGGGAGGGGCCCCCAGTTTGGAATTTGAGTTTCAGAGAATGGAACCAAGGTTATGAGAATCAGTGGAGTTGGGCGAATTTCTCTCAGGGTCTTATTCATATTCCGAGTAGTGCGTCAGTGTTACGACTGATGACCGATGTGTCCCAAACTGTTACCAAGTCAGTACAGAGCCAGTAGCAGTACCTGAAATAAGTTTAGACCTGACAGTGACGGGGCAAATTCTCTCAACAATGACGGTGGGATTGTCCCGGCACAAGCAATGCTGAAATGAGATGACGTGTCTTTTAGGACAACCGATCAATCCGATCATAGGAAGAGAAGGGAAAGGAGTTCAGCTATCCAAGGAGTAAAGAGTCGGTCTGATGCATTCGATGATATTTTTGAAGGGCTAGCTTTCCTCAATTGCTTAAAAGGACTGACTCACTTTGGATGAATGTCCCAGAATTTGTAGTGGTGCCTATGCCTAGCTTGTATCTGATCTGTCGATATTATTGAAATGGAAGGCTTTTTCAATCCCCTATCTCTTTGGTAATGGAAGGCCAACGTTCGTAAGTAATGGAAAGTGCATGAATCAGTTGAATAAGAGAGTGCCATTGACGAAGGGGACATCACTAAAGAGGATTCTATCAAAGAGGGGAAGCAAGCCGACACAATGTGGGCAAGGAAAAGTGAGGGATCGCCATATGAAAGCACTTCTTTCTCTATCCGATTTTACGTCGAATGCCTTTGCTCGTGCAGCCATACCTCTCTCTCTGTCGTGGAGCATCTATCCATAGCTTTCTCGTTCATCACCTAGTGGAATATCGATACCTTTCCAACGCAGATCATCTATTTATACTGGGTTCCGTCGTTCAATCATCTCAAGCGTGCCATGCCTTTAGTAGAGAGATTGAATTGATTGGAATAGCAAGAGGGACACCAAAAGTCTAAACAAGACAAAAACCAACTATATGCTAGAAACACACTTTCCGATCCTCTCTCTAGCACACGGGGTTGGCCCCGGGGACGAAGCAAATGCAGAGGTCACTTTAGCTTGTTGTACCGGTGTGGTTCATCATCAAAAGAATAACAATGGGTGCATTTCCTATTTTGTCAATATGTCTAGGGGATGCTCTAGTTGCTATGGGCTGCTCTTAGTTGAATGCCTTGCTTCGTCCTACATACAACAATGGAGAAGATTGACGATAGGAGGGCTTTACGACTTTTCTATTATTACAGAGACTTCCCTCCCTCACATTTGATTCAATAGCACTGGTAATTCCTCCAACACCATCAACCGCTGATATGATGGATGATTCTATGCCATTCTCATTTCCTTCCGTCTCGTGCTTTCCCTTACCCTATAGTTACTTCCCGCATTAGCACTACCTCGACGTCCCACAGCAGATTCTGGGTATTCATCTGTAGCTGTTACTTTGACAACGGTTATTTCATGGAAGGAACGGATATTAACCGAACAAAAAAAAAGAGCTTTTTCTTGAACAACCGGGCTCACTATCAATTGAATAATTGAAGAGGGATGGGATCCTAGTGTAGAAAAGAGATCCAAAGGAAGAGCTGACATGATGAATAGTAGTAAAGAACTAGAGATGGTACTGATGTCGACTGTTGATGATGAAAAATACGCTGTTTATGAAACGTGTCTGATGTCGAATGGGTGTCTATGAAGGGCTCTCGACTTTCAACCTCTAGTCAACAATCATTCCTTTAGTTCCATTCATTCGCGTCGAAAGCACGAGCTGCAGAAAAAATTTTTGATCGTCGTATTAATCGCCAATCTCGATTCAACTACAAGCCTGCTATTCACTTGATTGAAAGTTGGATCGTTGCCTTCACTCCTACTGCTGACAGTAAAGGAAGAAAACTTCACCTCAGAGCTTCACAAGAGCAATCCCAGCCGAAAGACAGTCCACTAACCAACGGAGTCATATATCGGTCCAGTCGTGCTAATTTGATACCGTCACGTATCCTCTCCCATGGCTTTTGTTTTGTTTCATTCTAGCAACTGCTTTGCTTTAGGAGACATTTGGTCTAGAACCACATAGCTTGTCCAAAGTTATGGCATTGATAGGTAGGGCTGGGAGGTACAGTAGGCAAGCTGTTGAATCATTCGTAAATGTTGCAACTACTGGAGGAAGGCCATTCGAGCGATTATAGTAAGACTGACCTCCCAAAGGATGTTACCCTTCCAATCTACGTGTGCATGCTTCCTCATTCTGACGAGCTTCCCATTTCCCCAATAGACGAGACTTATGTTCCCTCGCCATCTCCTGCAATAGTCTTTATCACTAGCCTGTCTTTCAATCTAGCATCACTCCGACCTATTTCAGGAAATACGGGACTACTACCCAGCCTTATTCCCGGCCAAAAACACTATCGGGATTCATCCTCACATTTGACATACGTACCAAAAGACCAGGGTTCCCAGACAGAAGACTGAACTAGAACTGTAACTCTAGTAAAGGGTCAGCTAAGCTAGTACCGATATGTCCCAAGCTGTTACCAAGTCAGTACAGAGCCAGTAGCAGTACCTGTAACAAGTCTAGACCTGACATTGATGGGGCAAATTCTCTCAACAATGACGGTGGGATTGTCCCGGCACAGGTAATGCTGAAATGAGATGACGTGTCTTTTAGGACAACCGATCAATCCAATCATAGGAAGAGAAGGGAAAGGAGTTCAACTATCCAAGGAGTCAAGGGTCGGTCTGATGCATTCGATGATATTTTTGAAGGGCTAGCTTTCCTCAATTGCTCAAAAGGACTGACTCACTTTGGATGAATGTTTCAGAATTTGTAGTGGTGCCTATGCCTAGCTTGTGTCTGATTTGTCGATATTGTTGAAATGGAAGGCTTTTTCAATCCCCTATCTCTTTGGTAATGGAAGGCCAACGTTCGTAAGTAATGGAAAGTGCATGAATCAGTTGAATAAGAGAGTGCCATTGACAAAGGGGACGTCACTAAAGAGGATTCTATCAAAGAGGGGAAGCAAGCCGACACAATGTGGGCAAGGAAAAGTGAGGGATCGCCATATCAAAGCACTTCTTTCTCTATCCGAGTTTACAACGAATGCCTTTGCTCGTGCGGCCATACCTCTCTCTCTGTCGTGGAGCATCTATCCATAGCTTTCTCGTTCATCACCTAGTGGAATATCGATACCTTTCCGCCGCAGATCATCTATCTATACCGGGTCCCGTCGTTCAATCATCTCTAGCGTGCCATACCTTTAGTAGAGAGATTGAATTGATTGGAATAGCAAGAGGGACACCAAAAGTCTAAACAAGACAAAAACCAACTATATGCTAGAAACACACTTTCCGATCCTCTCTCTAGCACAGGGGGTTGGCTCCGGGGACGAAGCAAATGCAGAGGTCACTTTAGCTTGCTGTACCGGTGTGGTTCATCATCAAAAGAACAACAATGGGTGCATTTCCTATTTTGTCAATATGTCTAGGGGATGCTCTAGTTGCTATGGGCTGCTCTTAGTTGAATGCCTTGCTTCGTCCTACATACAACAATGGAGAAGATTGACGATAGGAGGGCTTTACGACTTTTCTATTATTACAGAGACTTCCCTCCCTCACATTTGATTCAATAGCACTGGTAATTCCTCCAACACTATCAACCGCTGATATGATGGATGATTCTATGCCATTCTCATTTCCTTCCGTCTCGTGCTTTCCCTTACCCTATAGTTACTTCCCGCATTAGCACTACCTCGACGTCCCACAGCAGATTCTGGGTATTCATCTGTAGCTGTTACTTTGACAACGGTTATTTCATGGAAGGAACGGATATTAACCGAACAAAAAAAAAGAGCTTTTTCTTGAACAACCGGGCTCACTATCAATTGAATAATTGAAGAGGGATGGGATCCTAGTGTAGAAAAGAGATCCAAAGGAAGAGCTGACATGATGAATAGTAGTAAAGAACTAGAGATGGTACGACTGATGTCGACTGTTGATGATGAAAAATACGCTGTTTATGAAACGTGTCTGATGTCGAATGGGTGTCTATGAAGGGCTCTCGACTTTCAACCTCTAGTCAACAATCATTCCTTTAGTTCCATTCATTCGCGTCGAAAGCACGAGCTGCAGGAAAAATTTTTGATCGTCGTATTAATCGCCAATCTCGATTCAACTACAAGCCTGCTATTCACTTGATTGAAAGTTGGATCGTTGCCTTCACTCCTACTGCTGACAGTAAAGGAAGAAAACTTCACCTCAGAGCTTCACAAGAGCAATCCCAGCCGAAAGACAGTCCACTAACCAACGGAGTCATACATCGGTCCAGTCGTGCTAATGTGATACCGTCACGTATCCTCTCCCATGGCTTTTGTTTCGTTTCATTCTAGCAACTGCTTTGCTTTAGGAGCCATTTGGTCTAGAACCACATAGCTTGTCCAAAGTTATGGCATTGATAGGTAGGGCTGGGAGGTACAGTAGGCAAGCTGTTGAATCATTCGCAAATGTTGCAACTACTGGAGGAAGGCCATTCGAGCGATTATAGTAAGACTGACCTCCCAAAGGATGTTACCCTTCCAATCTACGTGTGCATGCTTCCTCATTCTGACGAGCTTCCCATTTCCCCAATAGACGAGACTTATGTTCCCTCGCCATCTCCTGCAATAGTCTTTATCACTAGCCTGTCTTTCAATCTAGCATCACTCCGACCTATTTCAGGAAATACGGGACAACTACCCAGTCTTATTCCCGGCCAAAAATACTATCGGGATTCATCCTCACATTTGACATACGTACCAAAAGTTCAGGGTTCCCAGACAGAAGACTGAACTAGAACTGTAAATCCAGTAAAGGGTCAGCTAAGCTAGTACCGATGTGTCACAAGCTGTTACCAAGTCAGTACAGAGCCAGTAGCAGTACCTGTAACAAGTCTAGACCTGACAGTGATGGGGAAAATTCTCTCAACAATGACGGTGGGATTGTCCCGGCACAAGCAATGCTGAAATGAGATGACGTGTCTTTTAGGACAACCGATCAATCCAATCATAGGAAGAGAAGGGAAAGGAGTTCAACTATCCAAGGAGTAAAGGGTCGGTTTGATGCATTCGATGATATTTTTGAAGGGCTAGCTTTCCTCAATTGTTCAAAAGGACTGACTCACTTTGGATGAATGTTTCAGAATTTGTAGTGGTGCCTATGCCTAGCTTGTGTCTGATTTGTCGATATTATTGAAATGGAAGGCTTTTTCAATCCCCTATCTCTTTGGTAATGGAAGGCCAACGTTCGTAAGTAATGGAAAGTGCATGAATCAGTTGAATAAGAGAGTGCCATTGACGAAGGGGACGTCACTAAAGAGGATTCTATCAAAGAGGGGAAGCAAGCCGACACAATATGGGCAAGGAAAAGTGAGGGATCGCCATATCAAAGCACTTCTTTCTCTATCCGAGTTTACATCGAATGCCTTTGCTCGTGCGGCCATACCTCTCTCTCTGCCGTGGAGCATCTATCCATAGCTTTCTCGTTCATCACCTAGTGGAATATCGATACCTTTCCGCCGCAGATCATCTATCTATACCGGGTCCCGTCGTTCAATCATCTCTAGCGGGCCATGCCTTTAGTAGAGAGATTGAATTGATTGGAATAGCAAGAGGGACACCAAAAGTCTAAACAAGACAAAAACCAACTATATGCTAGAAACACACTTTACGATCCTCTCTCTAGCTCACGGGGTTGGCCCCGGGGACGAAGCAAATGCAGAGGTCACTTTAGCTTGTTGTACCGGTGTGGTTCATCATCAAAAGAACAACAATGGGTGCATTTCCTATTTTGTCAATATGTCTAGGGGATGCTCTAGTTGCTATGGGCTGCTCTTAGTTGAATGCCTTGCTTCGTCCTACATACAACAATGGAGAAGATTGACGATAGGAGGGCTTTACGACTTTTCTATTATTACAGAGACTTCCCTCCCTCACATTTAATTCAATAGCACTGGTAATTCCTCCAACACCATCAACCGCTGATATGATGGATGATTCTATGCCATTCTCATTTCCTTCCGTCTCGTGCTTTCCCTTACCCTATAGTTACTTCCCGCATTAGCACTACCTCGACGTCCCACAGCAGATTCTGGGTATTCATCTGTAGCTGTTATTTTGACAACGGTTATTTCATGGAAGGAACGGATATTAACCGAACAAAAAAAATGAGCTTTTTCTTGAACAACCGGGCTCACTATCTATTGAATAATTGAAGAGGGATGGGATCCTAGTGTAGAAAAGAGATCCAAAGGAAGAGCTGACATGATGAATAGTAGTAAAGAACTAGAGATGGTACGACTGATGTCGACTGTTGATGATGAAAAATACGCTGTTTATGAAACGTGTCTGATGTCGAATGGGTGTCTATGAAGGGCTCTCGACTTTCAACCTCTAGTCAACAATCATTCCTTTAGTTCCATTCATTCGCGTCGAAAGCACGAGCTGCAGGAAAAATTTTTGATCGTCGTATTAATCGCCAATCTCGATTCAACTACAAGCCTGCTATTCACTTGATTGAAAGTTGGATCGTTGCCTTCACTCCTACTGCTGACAGTAAAGGAAGAAAACTTCACCTCAGAGCTTCACAAGAGCAAACCCAGCCAAAAGACAGTCCACTAACCAACGGAGTCATACATCGGTCCAGTCGTGCTAATGTGATACCGTCACGTATCCTCTCCCATGGCTTTTGTTTCGTTTCATTCTAGCAACTGCTTTGCTTTAGGAGCCATTTGGTCTAGAACCACATAGCTTGTCCAAAGTTATGGCATTGATAGGTAGGGCTGGGAGGTACAGTAGGCAAGCTGTTGAATCATTCGCAAATGTTGCAACTACTGGAGGAAGGCCATTCGAGCGATTATAGTAAGACTGACCTCCCAAAGGATGTTACCCTTCCAATCTACGTGTGCATGCTTTCTCATTCTGACGAGCTTCCCATTTCCCCAATAGACGAGACTTATGTTCGCTCGCCATCTCCTGCAATAGTCTTTATCACTAGCCTGTCTTTCAATCTAGCATCACTCCGACCTATTTCAGGAAATACGGGACTACTATCCAGCCTTATTCCCGGCCAAAAATACTATCGGGATTCATCCTCACATTTGACATACGTACCAAAAGTTCAGGGTTCCCAGACAGAAGACTGACTAGAACTGTAACTTCAGTAAAGGGTCAGCTAAGCTAGTACCGATGTGTCCCAAGCTGTTACCAAGTCAGTACAGAGCCAGTAGCAGTACCTGTAACAAGTCTAGACCTGACAGTGATGGGAAAAATTCTCTCAACAATGACGGTGGGATTGTCCCGGCACAAGCAATGCTGAAATGAGATGACGTGTCTTTTAGGACAACCGATCAATCCAATCATAGGAAGAGAAGGGAAAGGAGTTCAACTATCCAAGGAGTAAAGGGTCGGTCTGATGCATTCGATGATATTTTTGAAGGGCTAGCTTTCCTCAATTGCTCAAAAGGACTGACTCACTTTGGATGAATGTTTCAGAATTTGTAGTGGTGCCTATGCCTAGCTTGTGTCTGATTTGTCGATATTATTGAAATGGAAGGCTTTTTCAATCCCCTATCTCTTTGGTAATGGAAGGCCAACGTTCGTAAGTAATGGAAAGTGCTTGAATCAGTTGAATAAGAGAGTGTCATTGACGAAGGGGACGTCACTAAAGAGGATTCTATCAAAGAGGGGTGCTATGTTAGCCGCAAAGGAGCCAAAAGAGTGAGGGTGAAAGGAATGGACGAATTCCTTGGTGGGCGGCCAATCCATCAGACTTGGGCAACTCCGATGGTGATGACGATAATGGTAATGATGATGACGGCGATGATGGTGGTGCTCCTCAAGATTTAGTTTCCCACTCCCGAAGTCCAGCCATTAAATGCCGCGGATCTGTAAGAGGCGAACCGGCGAAGAAGAAGCAGAAATTAGCCCCGGGGACCCTCTTAGTCTCTCAAGAGGCGGCGGCCAAGTTTGCTTCAGATTTGTTGGCCTAAACTCTGCCTCCGACGACGGCAGAGGAGAGTAGACCTGCTGAAGCTCCAAGTGCTGCTGAGGTCCCGACTCTTCCAACCACAGAATCTGTCGAACACTCTGCGGCGCAACCTTTGGGTAGCGAAACTGGTGAGCTCCTGCAAACAGTGATGGCTCCCTCTTCAAGTCCGACAACTGGATTTGCATCTCCTGGTATGGGTTTTATATTCTATCTTCTATCCATTATTCACTTCATCATTATATGTAACACTATTTGTTTGCTTTCTGAAATGCAGGTGGTCAGCCCCACTCGCCGATGCATTCGACTATCAGGGGAGAGTCTCAGGAGAAGGTGGATTATTCTGGCACAACTGGCTCGGTGGGAGGTTTGGGTAGTTCTGCCAATGAGTTTAACGCATACTACTTTATGACAACTCCTCTCTCTGTTCCTTCTTCAGTTCCCCCAATAGATAAACTCGGGAGTGATGATAGGACAGAGGTGGTTGTCGAGGCTGCAGTAAAAGAAGCTATGCCATCCCCAAGTCTGCCGTCTCCAACACCAACGGTCTGCTTCGAAGAAACCTTTCCGGTGGTTGTTGGTGTGCCCTCTGCTCCTCAATCAGCAGTATTAACGTCATCTACCATCATGGCTGTTGAGCCGTTGGTGACTCCTCCAGCCCCAAGTCCTCCGCCAGCGGGAGATGAAGAAACATTGAAGTTCTCATTCGAAGCCACTTCTGCCATGGGGGGAGTTTCGGGTGAAAACACTCCATCATCTACTATTGCTGATGGTGATGCTCGAATGATCTGTACCAGTGACACTCCTTCTCGGGTTCCTAGTTCTGCCAAGTCCATATTGGCTTTACTGGCCCCTCATATCATGAATCTTATACAGGGACGGGCTTCTTCTTCCTCGACCCCAACGGACGCTACTCCTCCCCCAGCGACATCTTTCTTAGCGCTGCCTGCTCTAAACACAGACACTGTGGAGCCTCTCGAAGAGTTCTTCAACCACAGTGTAAATGACTTTATGCAGCTACTAAGGAGGTGCATCGGAATGATCCTGAATGGAAGAGATTTCTTTAATCTTGGACATCCAATGTTGTCCAGCTATCTGGATAATATTGAAAGGATTGGGGGACGTGACCGAGCAGCTCCCTACCGAGCCCGCCTGGAAGCCTTGGAAGACCAGGTGAACACGTTAAGCATAGTTTGCCAAGCGGACGTGGAAGCGATCACTGAGATCGAATTGGCACGTCTTCGGGCAGAGTTAGTGGCTCTTCAAGAGGAACTGAGGCACCAAGAGGAAGTCTGGTCTTGGGAGTTGGCAGAACTACAAGCCAGTCAAGAATCAATCCTCAGGAGGTTAGAGATAGTGGACTTCGAGATTGAGGGGAGTCAGGCCGCCATCCGTAGAGCCAGAGAGACTATTGCTAAGGCTCGAGCTATTCTGAAAACCAGTGAGTCTCGGTTAGGGGAATCCGTTAAGAAACGGGAAGAACTGATTCTTCAACAAGGACAGCTCGAACATGAAGGCATAATGAGGAGCCGTACTATTGAAGAATCTCGTCAGCAGTTGGCCCAGCAACTGGCAATAAACGACGATGATTTACGCCGGCAGGCCCAACACTCCGTGGAGGAGACTCGTCGTCGAGTGATTGACGAGACGACAAATAAATTAAGGCTTCTAGGAGATCCATAACTTTCTTTCTTTCTGTTCCTTTATTCTTTTTGTAACAAGAACTTGTAATAGAAGAGAGAACTTTACTGTTTCTTTGACTTTCTTTGTAACTTCATTCTTTTTCGAATAAAGGTAATCTTTTGATTCTTTTACCTATTGGCTACAAAATTTGTTTGCACAACAGATAACTTGTCATCAAAATGACTTAGTTGTTTAGGTAAAATAGTCCAAGGCTCATCTGCGTAACTTAGACTGCTAATACCCAGGTAATCGGGTCAGGATCACCAGATTTCGGCAGAAGCGCCTAATTGCGCATGCCTAGAGTTTGAGTGGAGGCGGTTCAAGGCTCTCATGCGTAACTTGAACTGCACATACCAAGATGATCGGGTTAGGATCATTAGATTTCGACAGAGGCGCCTAACTGCGCATGCCTAGTTTTAAGAAAGAAGTTCAAGTGCTTATCTGCGTAATTTGAACAAGTGGAGGCGGTTCAAAACTCTCATGCATAACTTGAACTGCACATACCAAGATAATCGGGTTAGGATCATTAGATTTCAGCAGAGGCGCCTAACTGCGCATGCCTAGTTTTAAGAAAGAAGTTCAAGTGCTCATCTATGTAACTTGAACAAGTGGAGGCGGTTCAAGACTCTCATGCGTAACTTGAACTGCACATACCAAGATGATCGGGTCAGGATCATCAGATTTCGGCAGAAGCGCCTAATTGCGCATGCCTGGTTTTAAGCAAGAAAGTTCAAGTGCTCATCTGCGTAACTGAACAAGTGGATGGTTATACTCCTAGTGATCTGAACCAGATGTGACAGTTATTCTGTCATCATTCTGGTTTATTTTAGGCATAGTATTTCTTCAGAAATTTGCCGTTGATAGGCATAGTATGTCTTTCGGCTGGGATTGCTCTTGTGAAGCTCTGAGGTAAAGTTTTCTTCCTTTACTGTCAGCAGTAGGAGTGAAGGCAACGATCCAACTTTCAATCAAGTGAATAGTAGGCTTGTAGTTGAATCGAGATTGGCGATTAATACGACGATCAAAAATTTTTCCTGCAGCTCGTGCTTTCGACGCGAATGAATGGAACTAAAGGAATGATTGTTGACTAGAGATTGAAAGTCGAGAGCCCTTCATAGACACCCATTCGACATCAGACACGTTTCATAAACAGCGTATTTTTCATCATCAACAGTCGACATCAGTCGTACCATCTCTAGTTCTTTACTACTATTCATCATGTCAGCTCTTCCTTTGGGTCTCTTTTCTACACTAGGATCCCATCCCTTTTCAATTATTCAATTGATAGTGAGCCCGGTTGTTCAAGAAAAAGCTCTTTTTTTTTGTTCGGTTCATATCCGTTCCTTCCATGAAATAACCGTTGTCAAAGTAACAGCAACAGATGAATACCCAGAATCTGCTGTGGGACGTCGAGGTAGTGCTAATGCGGGAAGTAACTATAGGGTAAGGGAAAGCACGAGACGGAAGGAAATGAGAATGGCATAGAATCATCCATCATATCAGCGGTTGATGGTGTTGGAGGAATTACCAGTGCTATTGAATCAAATGTGAGGGAGGGAAGTCTCTGTAATAATAGAAAAGTCGTAAAGCCCTCATATCGTCAATCTTCTCCATTGTTGTATGTAGGACGAAGCAAGGCATTCAACTAAGAGCAGCCCATAGCAACTAGAGCATCCCCTAGACATATTGACAAAATAGGAAATGCACCCATTGTTGTTCTTTTGATGATGAACCACACCGGTACAACAAGCTAAAGTGACCTCTGCATTTGCTTCGTCCCCGGGGCCAATCCCGTGTGCTAGAGAGAGGATCGGAAAGTGTGTTTCTAGCATATAGTTGGTTTTTGTCTTGTTTAGACTTTTGGTGTCCCTCTTGCTATTCCAATCAATTCAATCTCTCTACTAAAGGCATGGCACGCTAGAGATGATTGAACGACGGGACCCGGTATAGATAGATGATCTGCGGCGGAAAGGTATCGATATTCCACTAGGTGATGAACGAGAAAGCTATGGATAGATGCTCCACGGCAGAGAGAGAGGTATGGCCGCACGAGCAAAGGCATTCGATGTAAACACGGATAGAGAAAGAAGTGCTTTGATATGGCGATCCCTCACTTTTCCTTGCCCACATTGTGTCGGCTTGCTTCCCCTCTTTGATAGAATCCTCTTTAGTGACGTCCCCTTCGTCAATGGCACTCTCTTATTCAACTGATTCAAGCACTTTCCATTACTTACGAACGTTGGCCTTCCATTACCAAAGAGATAGGGGATTGAAAAAGCCTTCCATTTCAATAATATCGACAAATCAGACACAAGCTAGGCATAGGCACCACTACAAATTCTGAAACATTCATCCAAAGTGAGTCAGTCCTTTTGAGCAATTGAGGAAAGCTAGCCCTTCAAAAATATCATCGAATGCATCAGACCGACCCTTTACTCCTTGGATAGTTGAACTCCTTTCCCTTCTCTTCCTATGATTGGATTGATCGGTTGTCCTAAAAGACACGTCATCTCATTTCAGCATTGCTTGTGCCGGGACAATCCCACCGTCATTGTTGAGAGAATTTTTCCCATCACTGTCAGGTCTAGACTTGTTACAGGTACTGCTACTGGCTCTGTACTGACTTGGTAACAGCTTGGGACACATCGGTACTAGCTTAGCTGACCCTTTACTGAAGTTACAGTTCTAGTCAGTCTTCTGTCTGGGAACCCTGAACTTTTGGTACGTATGTCAAATGTGAGGATGAATCCCGATAGTATTTTTGGCCGGGAATAAGGCTGGATAGTAGTCCCGTATTTCCTGAAATAGGTCGGAGTGATGCTAGATTGAAAGACAGGCTAGTGATAAAGACTATTGCAGGAGATGGCGAGCGAACATAAGTCTCGTCTATTGGGGAAATGGGAAGCTCGTCAGAATGAGAAAGCATGCACACGTAGATTGGAAGGGTAACATCCTTTGGGAGGTCAGTCTTACTATAATCGCTCGAATGGCCTTCCTCCAGTAGTTGCAACATTTGCGAATGATTCAACAGCTTGCCTACTGTACCTCCCAGCCCTACCTATCAATGCCATAACTTTGGACAAGCTATGTGGTTCTAGACCAAATGGCTCCTAAAGCAAAGCAGTTGCTAGAATGAAACGAAACAAAAGCCATGGGAGAGGATACGTGACGGTATCACATTAGCACGACTGGACCGATGTATGACTCCGTTGGTTAGTGGACTGTCTTTTGGCTGGGTTTGCTCTTGTGAAGCTCTGAGGTGAAGTTTTCTTCCTTTACTGTCAGCAGTAGGAGTGAAGGCAACGATCCAACTTTCAATCAAGTGAATAGCAGGCTTGTAGTTGAATCGAGATTGGCGATTAATACGACGATCAAAAATTTTTCCTGCAGCTCGTGCTTTCGACGCGAATGAATGGAACTAAAGGAATGATTGTTGACTAGAGGTTGAAAGTCGAGAGCCCTTCATAGACACCCATTCGACATCAGACACGTTTCATAAACAGCGTATTTTTCATCATCAACAGTCGACATCAGTCGTACCATCTCTAGTTCTTTACTACTATTCATCATGTCAGCTCTTCCTTTGGATCTCTTTTCTACACTAGGATCCCATCCCTCTTCAATTATTCAATAGATAGTGAGCCCGGTTGTTCAAGAAAAAGCTCATTTTTTTTGTTCGGTTAATATCCGTTCCTTCCATGAAATAACCGTTGTCAAAATAACAGCTACAGATGAATACCCAGAATCTGCTGTGGGACGTCGAGGTAGTGCTAATGCGGGAAGTAACTATAGGGTAAGGGAAAGCACGAGACGGAAGGAAATGAGAATGGCATAGAATCATCCATCATATCAGCGGTTGATGGTGTTGGAGGAATTACCAGTGCTATTGAATTAAATGTGAGGGAGGGAAGTCTCTGTAATAATAGAAAAGTCGTAAAGCCCTCCTATCGTCAATCTTCTCCATTGTTGTATGTAGGACGAAGCAAGGCATTCAACTAAGAGCAGCCCATAGCAACTAGAGCATCCCCTAGACATATTGACAAAATAGGAAATGCACCCATTGTTGTTCTTTTGATGATGAACCACACCGGTACAACAAGCTAAAGTGACCTCTGCATTTGCTTCGTCCCCGGGGCCAACCCCGTGAGCTAGAGAGAGGATCGTAAAGTGTGTTTCTAGCATATAGTTGGTTTTTGTCTTGTTTAGACTTTTGGTGTCCCTCTTGCTATTCCAATCAATTCAATCTCTCTACTAAAGGCATGGCCCGCTAGAGATGATTGAACGACGGGACCCGGTATAGATAGATGATCTGCGGCGGAAAGGTATCGATATTCCACTAGGTGATGAACGATTCATCAACCTCTATATCTTGTGCACTAACAACAAATCCCAGAAATACAAACTTATCGGTGCAAAAAGTATACTTCTTGAGATTAGCAAATAACTTTTCTTTCCTAAGCACATCTAAAACTGATTTCAAATGTACGATATGATCATCCATGTTTTTCCTATAAATGAGTATATCATCAAAATAGACAACAACAAACCTTCCTATAAATGCACGAAAACATGATTCATAAGTCTCATAAAAGTGCTTGGTGTATTAGTCAACCCAAAAGGTATAACTAACCATTCATACAAACCATATTTTGTTTTAAAGGCAGCTTTCCATTCATCTCCTTCTTTCATTCTAATCTGATGATAACCACTCTGTAAATCAATCATAGAGAACACACAAGAACCATGCAACTCATCAAACATATCAGCTAAGCGAGGAATATGATGACGATACTTTACTGTTATGTTGTTGATGGCTCGGCCATCAATGCACATTCTCCACGTTCCATCCTTCTTAGGTACAAGTAAAACCGAAACGGCGCACGGACTCATGCTCTCCCTTACGTACCCCTTCTCCAACAATTTACATACCTGTCGTTGAAGCTCCTTTGTCTCCTCGGGATTACTCCTATAGGCTGGTCGGTTTGAAATTGTCGCACCAAGAACAAAATCAATTTGATATTCAATCCCTCGAATTGGTGGTAATCTATGTGGTGTTTCCGCTGGAAAGACATCCTCAAATTCCTGCTAAAGAGAAACAACAAAACTGGGCAAAACAGGATCAAGTTTGTTAATGTTTAAAAATGCCTCTTTGTACAAAAGTACATTCATCGGCTGATTTGAAAACATTGCTTACTTAATCTCACTCACTTTTACATAAAAATTCTTTTGTTTTCT
Source organism: Dracaena cambodiana (assembly GCA_036321105.1). Classification (NCBI taxonomy): domain Eukaryota; kingdom Viridiplantae; phylum Streptophyta; class Magnoliopsida; order Asparagales; family Asparagaceae; genus Dracaena; species Dracaena cambodiana. The sequence goes on along the minus strand of JAYEPQ010000013.1, from coordinate 12,737,053 downwards.
CTCTAATTTTCTCTCAATGGTTGAATTTTGATTTTCTTTTTCTCTCTCATTTTGCTTGGCCACTCTCCGATTTTCACTCTGTTTCTTTTGCTCACTCTCTTTCTTTTGATCATTCTATTTTTGCAACCTCACTTGATCTTCATAAACCTATTTCGGTTTCATCGGCATAAGAGTGATGGGTTTTTGATTGAGCACGAATGAGTATTTGTTGGTGAAGCCATCATGCTTAACTCTTCGATCGAATTGCCATGGTCGGCCTAAAAGCAAATGTTCAGTTTGCATCGGAACTACATCACACAAAACTTTATCTTCATATTTTCCGATGCGGAATGAAACCAAAACCTGCTTATTCACCTTTACCACGCCACCATCATTCAGCCATTGTAATTTGTACGGCCTAGAATATTTCTGTATGGGCAGTCCTAATTTCTCTACCAAAGTTGTACTTGCAACATTAGTACAACTTCCTCCATCAACAATCATACTACATACCTTATCTTTGACGTAGCACCTAATATGAAAGATGTTCTCCTGCTGTACTTCTTTGACTTCAGTTGTATTCAGGCATAGTATTTCTTCTAGCGTGCCATGCCTTTAGTAGAGAGATTGAATTGATTGGAATAGCAAGAGGGACACCAAAAGTCTAAACAAGACAAAAACCAACTATATGCTAGAAACACACTTTCCGATCCTCTCTCTAGCACACGGGATTGGCCCCGGGGACGAAGCAAATGCAGAGGTCACTTTAGCTTGTTGTACCGGTGTGGTTCATCATCAAAAGAACAACAATGGGTGCATTTCCTATTTTGTCAATATGTCTAGGGGATGCTCTAGTTGCTATGGGCTGCTCTTAGTTGAATGCCTTGCTTCGTCCTACATACAACAATGGAGAAGATTGACGATATGAGGGCTTTACGACTTTTCTATTATTACAGAGACTTCCCTCCCTCACATTTGATTCAATAGCACTGGTAATTCCTCCAACACCATCAACCGCTGATATGATGGATGATTCTATGCCATTCTCATTTCCTTCCGTCTCGTGCTTTCCCTTACCCTATAGTTACTTCCCGCATTAGCACTACCTCGACGTCCCACAGCAGATTCTGGGTATTCATCTGTTGCTGTTACTTTGACAACGGTTATTTCATGGAAGGAACGGATATGAACCGAACAAAAAAAAAGAGCTTTTTCTTGAACAACCGGGCTCACTATCAATTGAATAATTGAAAAGGGATGGGATCCTAGTGTAGAAAAGAGACCCAAAGGAAGAGCTGACATGATGAATAGTAGTAAAGAACTAGAGATGGTACGACTGATGTCGACTGTTGATGATGAAAAATACGCTGTTTATGAAACGTGTCTGATGTCGAATGGGTGTCTATGAAGGGCTCTCGACTTTCAATCTCTAGTCAACAATCATTCCTTTAGTTCCATTCATTCGCGTCGAAAGCACGAGCTGCAGGAAAAATTTTTGATCGTCGTATTAATCGCCAATCTCGATTCAACTACAAGCCTACTATTCACTTGATTGAAAGTTGGATCGTTGCCTTCACTCCTACTGCTGACAGTAAAGGAAGAAAACTTTACCTCAGAGCTTCACAAGAGCAATCCCAGCCGAAAGACAGTCCACTAACCAACGGAGTCATACATCGGTCCAGTCGTGCTAATGTGATACCGTCACGTATCCTCTCTCATGGCTTTTGTTTCGTTTCATTCTAGCAACTGCTTTGCTTTAGGAGCCATTTGGTCTAGAACCACATAGCTTGTCCAAAGTTATGGCATTGATAGGTAGGGCTGGGAGGTACAGTAGGCAAGCTGTTGAATCATTCGCAAATGTTGCAACTACTGGAGGAAGGCCATTCGAGCGATTATAGTAAGACTGACCTCCCAAACGATGTTACCCTTCCAATCTACGTGTGCATGCTTCCTCATTCTGACGAGCTTCCCATTTCCCCAATAGACGAGACTTATGTTCCCTCGCCATCTCCTGCAATAGTCTTTATCACTAGCCTGTCTTTCAATCTAGCATCACTCCGACCTATTTCAGAAAATACGGGACTACTACCCAGCCTTATTCCCGGCCAAAAACACTATCGGGATTCATCCTCACATTTGACATACGTACCAAAAGTCCAGGGTTCCCAGACAGAAGACTGAATTATAACTGTAACTCCAGTAAAGGGTCAGCTAAGCTAGTACCGATGTGTCCCAAGCTGTTACCAAGTCAGTACAGAGCCAGTAGCAGTACCTGTAACAAGTCTAGACCTGACAGTGACAGGGCAAATTCTCTCAACAATGGCGGTGGGATTGTCTCGGCACAAGCAATGCTGAAATGAGATGACGTGTCTTTTAGGACACCCGATCAATCCGATCATAGGAAGAGAAGGGAAAGGAGTTCAGCTATCCAAGGAGTAAAGGGTCGGTTTGATGCATTTGATGATATTTTTGAAGGGCTAGCTTTCCTCAATTGCTCAAAAGGACTGACTCACTTTGGATGAATGTTCCAGAATATGTAGTGGTGCCTATGCCTAGCTTGTATCTGATTTGTCGATATTATTGAAATGGAAGGCTTTTTCAATCCCCTATCTCTTTGGTAATGGAAGGCCAACATTCGTAAGTAATGCAAAGTGCATAAATCAGTTGAATAAGAGAGTGTCATTGACGAAGGAGTCGTCACTAAAGAGGATTCTATCAAAGAGGGGAAGCAAGCCGACACAATGTGGGCAAGGAAAAATGAGGGATCGCCGTATCAAAGCACTTCTTTCTCTATCCAAGTTTACATCGAATGCCTTTGTTCGTGCAGCCATACCTCTCTCTCTGTCGTGGAGCATCATCCATAGCGTTTCTCGTTCATCACATAGTGGAATATCGATACCTTTCCGTTGCAGATCATCTATCTATACCGGGTCCCTTCGTTCAATCATCTCTAGCGTGCCATGCCTTTAGTAGAGAGATTGAAATGATTGGAATGGCAAGAGGAACACCAAATGCCTAAACAAGACAAAAACCAACTATATGGTGGAAACACACTTTCCGATCCTCTCTCTAGCACACGGGGTTGGACCCGGGGACGAAGCAAATGCAGAGGTCACTTTAGCTTGTTGTACCGGTGTGGTTCATTGTCAAAAGAACAACAATGGGTGTATTTCCTACTTTGTAAATATGTTTAGGGGATGCTCTAGTTGCTACGGGCTGCTCTTAGTTGAATGCCTTGCTTCGCCCTACATACAACCATAGAGAAGATTGACGATAGGAGGGCTTTACGACTTTTCTTTTATTACAGAGACTTCCCTCCCTCACATTTGATTCAATAGCACTGGTAATTCCTCCAACACCATCAACCGCTGATACGATGGATGATTCTATGCCATTCTCATTTCCTTCCGTCGCGTGCTTTCCCTTACCCTATAGTTACTTCCCGCATTAGCACTACCTCGACGTCCCACAGCAGATTTTGGGTATTCATCTGTAGCTGTTACTTTGACAACGGTTATTTCATGGAAGGAACGGATATGAACCGAAAAAAAAAAAGAGCTTTTTCTTGAACAACGGGGCTCACTATCAATTGAATAATTGAAGAGAGATAGGATCCTAGTGTAGAAAAGAGATCCAAAGGAAGAGCTGACATGATGAATAGTAGTAAAGAACTAGAGATGGTACGACTGATGTCGACTGTTGATGATGAAAAATACGCTGTTTATGAAACGTGTCCGATGTCGAATGGATGTCTATGAAGGGCTCTCGACTTTCAACCTCTAGTCAACAATCATTCCTTTAGTTCCATTCATTCGCGTCGAAAGCACGAGCTGCAAGAAAAATTTTTGATCGTCGTACTAATCGCCAATCTCGATTCAACTACAAGCCTGCTATTCACTCGATTGAAAGTTGGATCGTTGCCTTCACTCCTACTGCTGACAGTAAAGGAAGAAAACTTCACCTTAGAGCTTCACAAGAGCAATCCCAGCAGAAAGACTGTCCACTAACCAACGGAGTCATACATCGGTCCAGTCGTGCTAATGTGATACCGTCACGTATCCTCTCCCATGGCTTTTGTTTCGTTTCATTCTAGCAACTGCTTTGCTTTAGGAGCCATTTGGTCTAGAATCACATAGCTTGTCCAAAGTTATGGCATTGATAGGTAGGGCTGGGAGGTACAGTAGGCAAGCTATTGAATCATTCGCAAATGTTGCAACTACTGGAGGAAGGCCATTCGAGCGATTATAGTAAGACTGACCTCCCAAAAGATGTTACCCTTCCAATCTACGTGTGCATGCTTTCTCATTCTGACGAGCTTCCCATTTCCCCAATAGACGAGACTTATGTTCGCTCGCCATCTCCTGCAATAGTCTTTATCACTAGCCTGTCTTTCAATCTAGCATCACTCCGACCTATTTCAGGAAATACGGGACTACTACCCAGCCTTATTCCCGGCCAAAAATACTATCGGGATTCATCCTCACATTTGACATACGTACCAAAAGTTCAGGGTTCCCAGACAGAAGACTGACTAGAACTGTAACTTCAGTAAAGGGTCAGCTAAGCTAGTACCGATGTGTCCCAAGCTGTTACCAAGTCAGTACAGAGCCAGTAGCAGTACCTGTAACAAGTCTAGACCTGACAGTGATGGGGAAAATTCTCTCAACAATGACGGTGGGATTGTCCCGGCACAAGCAATGCTGAAATGAGATGACGTGTCTTTTAGGACAACCGATCAATCCAATCATAGGAAGAGAAGGGAAAGGAGTTCAACTATCCAAGGAGTAAAGGGTCGGTCTGATGCATTCGATGATATTTTTGAAGGGCTAGCTTTCCTCAATTGCTCAAAAGGACTGACTCACTTTGGATGAATGTTTCAGAATTTGTAGTGGTGCCTATGCCTAGCTTGTGTCTGATTTGTCGATATTATTGAAATGGAAGGCTTTTTCAATCCCCTATCTCTTTGGTAATGGAAGGCCAACGTTCGTAAGTAATGGAAAGTGCTTGAATCAGTTGAATAAGAGAGTGCCATTGACGAAGGGGACGTCACTAAAGAGGATTCTATCAAAGAGGGGAAGCAAGCCGACACAATGTGGGCAAGGAAAAGTGAGGGATCGCCATATCAAAGCACTTCTTTCTCTATCCGTGTTTACATCGAATGCCTTTGCTCGTGCGGCCATACCTCTCTCTCTGCCGTGGAGCATCTATCCATAGCTTTCTCGTTCATCACCTAGTGGAATATCGATACCTTTCCGCCGCAGATCATCTATCTATACCGGGTCCCGTCGTTCAATCATCTCTAGCGTGCCATGCCTTTAGTAGAGAGATTGAATTGATTGGAATAGCAAGAGGGACACCAAAAGTCTAAACAAGACAAAAACCAACTATATGCTAGAAACACACTTTCCGATCCTCTCTCTAGCACACGGGATTGGCCCCGGGGACGAAGCAAATGCAGAGGTCACTTTAGCTTGTTGTACCGGTGTGGTTCATCATCAAAAGAACAACAATGGGTGCATTTCCTATTTTGTCAATATGTTTAGGGGATGCTCTAGTTGCTATGGGCTGCTCTTAGTTGAATGCCTTGCTTCGTCCTACATACAACAATGGAGAAGATTGACGATATGAGGGCTTTACGACTTTTCTATTATTACAGAGACTTCCCTCCCTCACATTTGATTCAATAGCACTGGTAATTCCTCCAACACCATCAACCGCTGATATGATGGATGATTCTATGCCATTCTCATTTCCTTCCGTCTCGTGCTTTCCCTTACCCTATAGTTACTTCCCGCATTAGCACTACCTCGACGTCCCACAGCAGATTCTGGGTATTCATCTGTAGCTGTTACTTTGACAACGGTTATTTCATGGAAGGAACGGATATGAACCGAACAAAAAAAAGAGCTTTTTCTTGAACAACCGGGCTCACTATCAATTGAATAATTGAAAAGTGATGGGATCCTAGTGTAGAAAAGAGACCCAAAGGAAGAGCTGACATGATGAATAGTAGTAAAGAACTAGAGATGGTACGACTGATGTCGACTGTTGATGATGAAAAATACGCTGTTTATGAAACGTGTCTGATGTCGAATGGGTGTCTATGAAGGGCTCTCGACTTTCAATCTCTAGTCAACAATCATTCCTTTAGTTCCATTCATTCGCGTCGAAAGCACGAGCTGCAGGAAAAATTTTTGATCGTCGTATTAATCGCCAATCTCGATTCAACTACAAGCCTGCTATTCACTTGATTGAAAGTTGGATCGTTGCCTTCACTCCTACTGCTGACAGTAAAGGAAGAAAACTTTACCTCAGAGCTTCACAAGAGCAATCCCAGCCGAAAGACAGTCCACTAACCAACGGAGTCATACATCGGTCCAGTCGTGCTAATGTGATACCGTCACGTATCCTCTCTCATGGCTTTTGTTTCGTTTCATTCTAGCAACTGCTTTGCTTTAGGAGCCATTTGGTCTAGAACCACATAGCTTGTCCAAAGTTATGGCATTGATAGGTAGGGCTGGGAGGTACAGTAGGCAAGCTGTTGAATCATTCGCAAATGTTGCAACTACTGGAGGAAGGCCATTCGAGCGATTATAGTAAGACTGACCTCCCAAACGATGTTACCCTTCCAATCTACGTGTGCATGCTTCCTCATTCTGACGAGCTTCCCATTTCCCCAATAGACGAGACTTATGTTCCCTCGCCATCTCCTGCAATAGTCTTTATCACTAGCCTGTCTTTCAATCTAGCATCACTCCGACCTATTTCAGAAAATACGGGACTACTACCCAGCCTTATTCCCGGCCAAAAACACTATCGGGATTCATCCTCACATTTGACATACGTACCAAAAGACCAGGGTTCCCAGACAGAAGACTGAACTAGAACTGTAACTCCAGTAAAGAATCAGCTAAGCTAGTACCGATGTGTCCCAAGCTGTTACCAAGTCAGTACAGAGCCAGTAGCAGTACCTGTAACAACTCTAGACCTGACAGTGACAGGGCAAATTCTCTCAACAATGACGGTGGGATTGTCCCGGCACAAGCAATGCTGAAATGAGATGACGTGTCTTTTAGGACAACCGATCAATCCGATCATAGGAAGAGAAGGGAAAGGAGTTTAGCTATCCAAGGAGTAAAGGGTCGGTCTGATGCATCCGATGATATTTTTGAAGGGCTAGCTTTCCTTAATTGCTCACAAGAACAGACTCACTTTGGATGAATGTCCCAGAATTTGTAGTGGTGCCTATGCCTAGCTTGTGTCTGATTTGTCGATATTATTGAAATGGCAGGCTTTTTCAATCCCCCATCTCTTTGGTAATGGAAGGCCAACGTTCGTAAGTAATGGAAAGTGCATGAATCAGTTGAATAAGAGAGTGCCATTGACGAAGGGGACGTCACTAAAGAGGATTCTATCAAAGAGGGGATGCAAGCCGACACAATGTGAGCAAGGAAAAGTGAGGGATCGCCGTATCAAAGCACTTCTTTCTTTATCCGAGTTTACATCGAATGCCTTTGCTCGTGCGGCCATACCTCTCTCTCTGTCGTGGAGCATCTATCCATAGCTTTTCTCGTTCATCACATAGTGGAATATCGATACCTTTCCGCCGCAGATCATCTATCTATACCGGGTCCCGTCGTTCAATCATCTCTAGCGTGCCATGCCTTTAGTAGAGAGATTGAATTGATTGGAATGGCAAGAGGGACACCAAATGCCTAAACAAGACAAAAACCAACTATATGCTGGAAACACACTTTCCGATCCTCTCTAGCACACGGGGTTGGCCCCGGGGACGAAGCAAATGCAGAGGTCACTTTAGCTTGTTGTACCGGTGTGGTTCATCGTTAAAAGAACAACAATGGGTGCATTTCCTATTTTGTCAATATGTCTAGGGGATGCTCTAGTTGCTACGGGCTGCACTTAGTTGAATGCCTTGCTTCGCCCTACATACAACAATGGAGAAGATTGACGATAGGAGGGCTTTACGACTTTTCTATTATTACAGAGACTTCCCTCCCTCACATTTGATTCAATAGCACTGGTAATTCCTCCAACACCATCAACCGCTGATACGATGGATGATTCTATGCCATTCTCATTTCCTTCCGTCGCGTGCTTTCCCTTACCCTATAGTTACTTCCCGCATTAGCACTACCTCGACGTCCCACAGCAGATTCTGGGTATTCATCTGTAGCTGTTATTTTGACAACGGTTATTTCATGGAAGGAACGGATATGAACCGAACAAAAAAAAGAGCTTTTTCTTGAACAACCGGGCTCACTATCAATTGAATAATTGAAGAGGGATGGGATCCTAGTGTAGAAAAGAGATCCAAAGGAAGAGCTGACATGATGAATAGTAGTAAAGAACTAGAGATGGTACGACTGATGTCGACTGTTGATGATGAATAATACGCTGTTTATGAAACGTGTCCGATGTCGAATAGGTGTCTATGAAGGGCTCTCGACTTTCAACCTCTAGTCAACAATCATTCCTTTAGTTCCATTCATTCGCGTCGAAAGCATGAGCTGCAAGAAAAATTTTTGATCGTCGTACTAATCGCCAATCTCGATTCAACTACAAGCCTGCTATTCACTCGATTGAAAGTTGGATCGTTGCCTTCACTCCTACTGCTGACAGTAAAGGAAGAAAACTTCACCTCAGAGCTTCACAAGAGCAATCCCAGCAGAAAGACAGTCCACTAACCAACGGAGTCATACATCGGTCCAGTCGTGCTAATGTGATACCGTCACGTATCCTCTCCCATGGCTTTTGTTTCGTTTCATTCTAGCAACTGCTTTGCTTTAGGAGCCATTTGGTCTAGAACCACATAGCTTGTCCAAAGTTATGGCATTGATAGGTAGGGCTGGGAGGTACAGTAGGCAAGCTGTTGAATCATTCGCAAATGTTGCAACTACTGGAGGAAGGCCATTCGAGCGATTATAGTAAGACTGACCTCCCAAACGATGTTACCCTTCCAATCTACGTGTGCATGCTTCCTCATTCTGACGAGCTTCCCATTTCCCCAATAGACGAGACTTATGTTCCCTCGCCATCTCCTGCAATAGTCTTTATCACTAGCCTGTCTTTCAATCTAGCATCACTCCGACCTATTTCAGAAAATACGGGACTACTACCCAGCCTTATTCCCGGCCAAAAACACTATCGGGATTCATCCTCACATTTGACATACGTACCAAAAGACCAGGGTTCCCAGACAGAAGACTGAACTAGAACTGTAACTCCAGTAAAGAATCAGCTAAGCTAGTACCGATGTGTCCCAAGCTGTTACCAAGTCAGTACAGAGCCAGTAGCAGTACCTGTAACAACTCTAGACCTGACAGTGACAGGGCAAATTCTCTCAACAATGACGGTGGGATTGTCCCGGCACAAGCAATGCTGAAATGAGATGACGTGTCTTTTAGGACAACCGATCAATCCGATCATAGGAAGAGAAGGGAAAGGAGTTTAGCTATCCAAGGAGTAAAGGGTCGGTCTGATGCATCCGATGATATTTTTGAAGGGCTAGCTTTCCTTAATTGCTCACAAGAACAGACTCACTTTGGATGAATGTCCCAGAATTTGTAGTGGTGCCTATGCCTAGCTTGTGTCTGATTTGTCGATATTATTGAAATGGCAGGCTTTTTCAATCCCCCATCTCTTTGGTAATGGAAGGCCAACGTTCGTAAGTAATGGAAAGTGCATGAATCAGTTGAATAAGAGAGTGCCATTGACGAAGGGGACGTCACTAAAGAGGATTCTATCAAAGAGGGGATGCAAGCCGACACAATGTGAGCAAGGAAAAGTGAGGGATCGCCGTATCAAAGCACTTCTTTCTTTATCCGAGTTTACATCGAATGCCTTTGCTCGTGCGGCCATACCTCTCTCTCTGTCGTGGAGCATCTATCCATAGCTTTTCTCGTTCATCACATAGTGGAATATCGATACCTTTCCGCCGCAGATCATCTATCTATACCGGGTCCCGTCGTTCAATCATCTCTAGCGTGCCATGCCTTTAGTAGAGAGATTGAATTGATTGGAATGGCAAGAGGGACACCAAATGCCTAAACAAGACAAAAACCAACTATATGCTGGAAACACACTTTCCGATCCTCTCTAGCACACGGGGTTGGCCCCGGGGACGAAGCAAATGCAGAGGTCACTTTAGCTTGTTGTACCGGTGTGGTTCATCGTCAAAAGAACAACAATGGGTGCATTTCCTATTTTGTCAACATGTCTAGGGGATGCTCTAGTTGCTACGGGCTGCACTTAGTTGAATGCCTTGCTTCGCCCTACATACAACAATGGAGAAGATTGACGATAGGAGGGCTTTACGACTTTTCTATTATTACAGAGACTTCCCTCCCTCACATTTGATTCAATAGCACTGGTAATTCCTCCAACACCATCAACCGCTGATACGATGGATGATTCTATGCCATTCTCATTTCCTTCCGTCGCGTGCTTTCCCTTACCCTATAGTTACTTCCCGCATTAGCACTACCTCGACGTCCCACAGCAGATTCTGGGTATTCATCTGTAGCTGTTATTTTGACAACGGTTATTTCATGGAAGGAACGGATATGAACCGAACAAAAAAAAGAGCTTTTTCTTGAACAACCGGGCTCACTATCAATTGAATAATTGAAGAGGGATGGGATCCTAGTGTAGAAAAGAGATCCAAAGGAAGAGCTGACATGATGAATAGTAGTAAAGAACTAGAGATGGTACGACTGATGTCGACTGTTGATGATGAATAATACGCTGTTTATGAAACGTGTCCGATGTCGAATAGGTGTCTATGAAGGGCTCTCGACTTTCAACCTCTAGTCAACAATCATTCCTTTAGTTCCATTCATTCGCGTCGAAAGCATGAGCTGCAAGAAAAATTTTTGATCGTCGTACTAATCGCCAATCTCGATTCAACTACAAGCCTGCTATTCACTCGATTGAAAGTTGGATCGTTGCCTTCACTCCTACTGCTGACAGTAAAGGAAGAAAACTTCACCTCAGAGCTTCACAAGAGCAATCCCAGCAGAAAGACAGTCCACTAACCAACGGAGTCATACATCGGTCCAGTCGTGCTAATGTGATACCGTCACGTATCCTCTCCCATGGCTTTTGTTTCGTTTCATTCTAGCAACTGCTTTGCTTTAGGAGCCATTTGGTCTAGAACCACATAGCTTGTCCAAAGTTATGGCATTGATAGGTAGGGCTGGGAGGTACAGTAGGCAAGCTGTTGAATCATTCGCAAATGTTGCAACTACTGGAGGAAGGCCATTCGAGCGATTATAGTAAGACTGACCTCCCAAACGATGTTACCCTTCCAATCTACGTGTGCATGCTTCCTCATTCTGACGAGCTTCCCATTTCCCCAATAGACGAGACTTATGTTCCCTCGCCATCTCCTGCAATAGTCTTTATCACTAGCCTGTCTTTCAATCTAGCATCACTCCGACCTATTTCAGAAAATACGGGACTACTACCCAGCCTTATTCCCGGCCAAAAACACTATCGGGATTCATCCTCACATTTGACATACGTACCAAAAGACCAGGGTTCCCAGACAGAAGACTGAACTAGAACTGTAACTCCAGTAAAGAATCAGCTAAGCTAGTACCGATGTGTCCCAAGCTGTTACCAAGTCAGTACAGAGCCAGTAGCAGTACCTGTAACAACTCTAGACCTGACAGTGACAGGGCAAATTCTCTCAACAATGACGGTGGGATTGTCCCGGCACAAGCAATGCTGAAATGAGATGACGTGTCTTTTAGGACAACCGATCAATCCGATCATAGGAAGAGAAGGGAAAGGAGTTTAGCTATCCAAGGAGTAAAGGGTCGGTCTGATGCATCCGATGATATTTTTGAAGGGCTAGCTTTCCTTAATTGCTCACAAGAACAGACTCACTTTGGATGAATGTCCCAGAATTTGTAGTGGTGCCTATGCCTAGCTTGTGTCTGATTTGTCGATATTATTGAAATGGCAGGCTTTTTCAATCCCCCATCTCTTTGGTAATGGAAGGCCAACGTTCGTAAGTAATGGAAAGTGCATGAATCAGTTGAATAAGAGAGTGCCATTGACGAAGGGGACGTCACTAAAGAGGATTCTATCAAAGAGGGGATGCAAGCCGACACAATGTGAGCAAGGAAAAGTGAGGGATCGCCGTATCAAAGCACTTCTTTCTTTATCCGAGTTTACATCGAATGCCTTTGCTCGTGCGGCCATACCTCTCTCTCTGTCGTGGAGCATCTATCCATAGCTTTTCTCGTTCATCACATAGTGGAATATCGATACCTTTCCGCCGCAGATCATCTATCTATACCGGGTCCCGTCGTTCAATCATCTCTAGCGTGCCATGCCTTTAGTAGAGAGATTGAATTGATTGGAATGGCAAGAGGGACACCAAATGCCTAAACAAGACAAAAACCAACTATATGCTGGAAACACACTTTCCGATCCTCTCTAGCACACGGGGTTGGCCCCGGGGACGAAGCAAATGCAGAGGTCACTTTAGCTTGTTGTACCGGTGTGGTTCATCGTTAAAAGAACAACAATGGGTGCATTTCCTATTTTGTCAATATGTCTAGGGGATGCTCTAGTTGCTACGGGCTGCACTTAGTTGAATGCCTTGCTTCGCCCTACATACAACAATGGAGAAGATTGACGATAGGAGGGCTTTACGACTTTTCTATTATTACAGAGACTTCCCTCCCTCACATTTGATTCAATAGCACTGGTAATTCCTCCAACACCATCAACCGCTGATACGATGGATGATTCTATGCCATTCTCATTTCCTTCCGTCGCGTGCTTTCCCTTACCCTATAGTTACTTCCCGCATTAGCACTACCTCGACGTCCCACAGCAGATTCTGGGTATTCATCTGTAGCTGTTATTTTGACAACAGTTATTTCATGGAAGGAACGGATATGAACCGAACAAAAAAAAGAGCTTTTTCTTGAACAACCGGGCTCACTATCAATTGAATAATTGAAGAGGGATGGGATCCTAGTGTAGAAAAGAGATCCAAAGGAAGAGCTGACATGATGAATAGTAGTAAAGAACTAGAGATGGTACGACTGATGTCGACTGTTGATGATGAATAATACGCTGTTTATGAAACGTGTCCGATGTCGAATGGGTGTCTATGAAGGGCTCTCGACTTTCAACCTCTAGTCAACAATCATTCCTTTAGTTCCATTCATTCGCGTCGAAAGCATGAGCTGCAAGAAAAATTTTTGATCGTCGTACTAATCGCCAATCTCGATTCAACTACAAGCCTGCTATTCACTCGATTGAAAGTTGGATCGTTGCCTTCACTCCTACTGCTGACAGTAAAGGAAGAAAACTTCACCTCAGAGCTTCACAAGAGCAATCCCAGCAGAAAGACAGTCCACTAACCAACGGAGTCATACATCGGTCCAGTCGTGCTAATGTGATACCGTCACGTATCCTCTCCCATGGCTTTTGTTTCGTTTCATTCTAGCAACTGCTTTGCTTTAGGAGCCATTTGGTCTAGAACCACATAGCTTGTCCAAAGTTATGGCATTGATAGGTAAGGCTGGGAGGTACAGTAGGCAAGCTGTTGAATCATTCGCAAATGTTGCAACTACTGGAGGAAGGCCATTCGAGCGATTATATTAAGACTGACCTCCCAAAGGATGTTACCCTTCCAATCTACGTGTGCATGCTTCCTCATTCTGACGAGCTTCCCATTACCCCAATAGACGAGACTTATGTTCCCTCGCCATCTCCTGCAATAGTCTTTATCTCTAGCCTGTCTTTCAATCTAGCATCACTCCGACCTATTTCAGGAAATACGGGACTACTACCCAGCCTTATTCCCGGCCAAAAATACTATTGGGATTCATCCTCACATTTGACATACGTACCAAAAGACCAGGGTTCCCAGACAGAAGACTGAACTAGAACTGTAACTCCAGTAAAGAATCAGCTAAGCTAGTACCGATGTGTCCCAAGCTGTTACCAAGTCAGTACAGAGCCAGTAGCAGTACCTGTAACAACTCTAGACCTGACAGTGACAGGGCAAATTCTCTCAACAATGACGGTGGGATTGTCCCGGCACAAGCAATGCTGAAATGAGATGACGTGTCTTTTAGGACAACCGATCAATCCGATCATAGGAAGAGAAGGGAAAGGAGTTTAGCTATCCAAGGAGTAAAGGGTCGGTCTGATGCATCCGATGATATTTTTGAAGGGCTAGCTTTCCTTAATTGCTCACAAGAACAGACTCACTTTGGATGAATGTCCCAGAATTTGTAGTGGTGCCTATGCCTAGCTTGTGTCTGATTTGTCGATATTATTGAAATGGCAGGCTTTTTCAATCCCCCATCTCTTTGGTAATGGAAGGCCAACGTTCGTAAGTAATGGAAAGTGCATGAATCAGTTGAATAAGAGAGTGCCATTGACGAAGGGGACGTCACTAAAGAGGATTCTATCAAAGAGGGGATGCAAGCCGACACAATGTGAGCAAGGAAAAGTGAGGGATCGCCGTATCAAAGCACTTCTTTCTTTATCCGAGTTTACATCGAATGCCTTTGCTCGTGCGGCCATACCTCTCTCTCTGTCGTGGAGCATCTATCCATAGCTTTTCTCGTTCATCACATAGTGGAATATCGATACCTTTCCGCCGCAGATCATCTATCTATACCGGGTCCCGTCGTTCAATCATCTCTAGCGTGCCATGCCTTTAGTAGAGAGATTGAATTGATTGGAATGGCAAGAGGGACACCAAATGCCTAAACAAGACAAAAACCAACTATATGCTGGAAACACACTTTCCGATCCTCTCTAGCACACGGGGTTGGCCCCGGGGACGAAGCAAATGCAGAGGTCACTTTAGCTTGTTGTACCGGTGTGGTTCATCGTTAAAAGAACAACAATGGGTGCATTTCCTATTTTGTCAATATGTCTAGGGGATGCTCTAGTTGCTACGGGCTGCACTTAGTTGAATGCCTTGCTTCGCCCTACATACAACAATGGAGAAGATTGACGATAGGAGGGCTTTACGACTTTTCTATTATTACAGAGACTTCCCTCCCTCACATTTGATTCAATAGCACTGGTAATTCCTCCAACACCATCAACCGCTGATACGATGGATGATTCTATGCCATTCTCATTTCCTTCCGTCGCGTGCTTTCCCTTACCCTATAGTTACTTCCCGCATTAGCACTACCTCGACGTCCCACAGCAGATTCTGGGTATTCATCTGTAGCTGTTATTTTGACAACGGTTATTTCATGGAAGGAACGGATATGAACCGAACAAAAAAAAGAGCTTTTTCTTGAACAACCGGGCTCACTATCAATTGAATAATTGAAGAGGGATGGGATCCTAGTGTAGAAAAGAGATCCAAAGGAAGAGCTGACATGATGAATAGTAGTAAAGAACTAGAGATGGTACGACTGATGTCGACTGTTGATGATGAATAATACGCTGTTTATGAAACGTGTCCGATGTCGAATGGGTGTCTATGAAGGGCTCTCGACTTTCAACCTCTAGTCAACAATCATTCCTTTAGTTCCATTCATTCGCGTCGAAAGCATGAGCTGCAAGAAAAATTTTTGATCGTCGTACTAATCGCCAATCTCGATTCAACTACAAGCCTGCTATTCACTCGATTGAAAGTTGGATCGTTGCCTTCACTCCTACTGCTGACAGTAAAGGAAGAAAACTTCACCTCAGAGCCTCACAAGAGCAATCCCAGCCGAAAGACAGTCCACTAACCAACGGAGTCATACATCGGTCCAGTCGTGCTAATGTGATACAGTCACGTATCCTCTCCCATAGCTTTTGTTTCGTTTCATTCTAGCAACTGATTTGCTTTAGGAGCCATTTAGTCTAGAACCACATAGCTTGTCCAAAGTTATGGCATTGATAGGTAGGGCTGGGAGGTACAGTAGGCAAGCTATTGAATCATTCGCAAATGTTGCAACTACTGGAGGAAGGCCATTCGAGCGATTATATTAAGACTGACCTCCCAAAGGATGTTACCCTTCCAATCTACGTGTGCATGCTTCCTCATTCTGACGAGCTTCCCATTTCCCCAATAGACGAGACTTATGTTCCCTCGCCATCTCCTGCAATAGTCTTTATCACTAGCCTGTCTTTCAATCTAGCATCCCTCCGACCTATTTCAGGAAATACGGGACTACTACCCAGCCTTATTCCCGGCCAAAAACACTATCGGGATTCATCCTCACATTTGACATACGTACCAAAAGTCCAGGGTTCCCAGACTAGAGGAAGGCCATTCGAGCGATTATATTAAGACTGACCTCCCAAAGGATGTTACCATTCCAATCTACGTGTGCATGCTTTCTCATTCTGATGAGCTTCCCATTTCCCCAATAGACGAGACTTATGTTCCCTCGCCATGTCGACTGTTGATGATGAAAAATACGCTGTTTATGAAACGTGTCCGATGTCGAATGGATGTCTATGAAGGGCTCTCGACTTTCAACCTCTAGTCAACAATCATTCCTTTAGTTCCATTCATTCGCGTCGAAAGCACGAGCTGCAAGAAAAATTTTTGATCGTCGTACTAATCGCCAATCTCGATTCAACTACAAGCCTGCTATTCACTCGATTGAAAGTTGGATCGTTGCCTTCACTCCTACTGCTGACAGTAAAGGAAGAAAACTTCACCTTAGAGCTTCACAAGAGCAATCCCAGCAGAAAGACTGTCCACTAACCAACGGAGTCATACATCGGTCCAGTCGTGCTAATGTGATACCGTCACGTATCCTCTCCCATGGCTTTTGTTTCGTTTCATTCTAGCAACTGCTTTGCTTTAGGAGCCATTTGATCTAGAACCACATAGCTTGTCCAAAGTTATGGCATTGATAGGTAGGGCTGGGAGGTACAGTAGGCAAGCTGTTGAATCATTCGCAAATGTTGCAACTACTGGAGGAAGGCCATTCGAGCGATTATATTAAGACTGACCTCCCAAAGGATGTTACCCTTCCAATCTACGTGTGCATGCTTCCTCATTCTGACGAGCTTCCCATTTCCCCAATAGACGAGACTTATGTTCCCTCGCCATCTCCTGCAATAGTCTTTATCACTAGCCTGTCTTTCAATCTAGCATCACTCCGACCTATTTCAGGAAACACGGGACTACTAACCAGCCTTATTCCCGGCCAAAAACACTATTGGGATTCATCCTCACATTTGACATACGTACCAAAAGTCCAGGGTTCCCAGACAGAAGACTGAACTAGAACTGTAACTCCAGCAAAGGGTCAGCTAAGCTAGTACCGATGTGTCCCAAGCTGTTACCAAGTCAGTACAGAGCCAGTAGCAGTACCTGTAACAACTCTAAACCTGACAGTGACTGGGCAAATTCTCTCAAGAATGACGGTGGGATTGTCCAGGCACAAGCAATGCTGAAATGAGATGACGTGTCTTTTAGGACAACCGATCAATCTGATCATAGGAAGAGAAGGGAAAGGAGTTTAGCTATCCAAGGAGTAAAGGGTCGGTCTGATGCATCCGATGATATTTTTGAAGGGCTAGCTTTCCTCAATTGCTCAAAAAGATAGACTCACTTTGGATGAATGTCCCAGAATTTGTAGTGATGCCTATGCCTAGCTTGTGTCTGATATGTCGATATTATTGAAATGGAAGGCTTTTTCAATCCCCTATCTCTTTGGTAATGGAAGGCCAACGTTCGTAAGTAATGGAAAGTGCATGAATCAGTTGAATAAGAGAGTGCCATTGACGAAGGGGACATCACTAAAGAGGATTCTATCAAAGTGAGCAAGGAAAAGTGAGGGATCGCCGTATCAAAGCACTTCTTTCTCTATCCGAGTTTACATCGAATGCCTTTGCTCGTGCGGCCATACCTCTCTCTCTGTCGTGGAGCATCTATCCATAGCTTTTCTCGTTCATCACATAGTGGAATATCGATACCTTTCCACCGCAGATCATCTATCTATACCGGGTCCTGTCGTTCAATCATCTCTAGCGTGCCATGCCTTTAGTAGAGAGATTGAATTGATTGGAATGGCAAGAGGGACACCAAATGTCTAAACAAGACAAAAACCAACTATATGCTGGAAACACACTTTCCGATCCTCTCTAGCACACGGGGTTGGCCCCGGGGACGAAGCAAATGCAGAGGTCACTTTAGCTTGTTGTACCGGTGTGGTTCATCGTCAAAAGAATAACAATGGGTGCATTTCCTATTTTGTCAACATGTCTAGGGGATGCTCTAGTTGCTACGGGCTGCACTTAGTTGAATGCCTTGCTTCGCCCTACATACAACAATGGAGAAGATTGACGATAGGAGGGCTTTACGACTTTTCTATTATTACAGAGACTTCCCTCCCTCACATTTGATTCAATAGCACTGGTAATTCCTCCAACACCATCAACCGCTGATACGATGGATGATTCTATGCCATTCTCATTTCCTTCCGTCACATGCTTTCCCTTACCCTATAGTTACTTCCCGCATTAGCACTACCTCGACGTCCCACAGTAGATTCTGGGTATTCATCTGTAGCTGTTACTTTGACAACGGTTATTTCATGGAAGGAACCGATATGAACCGAACAAAAAAAGAGCTTTTTCTTGAACAACCGGGCTCACTATCAATTGAATAATTGAAGAGGGATGGGATCCTAGTGTAGAAAAGAGATCCAAAGGAAGAGCTGACATGATGAATAGTAGTAAAGAACTAGAGATGGTACGACTGATGTCGACTGTTGATGATGAAAAATACGCTGTTTATGAAACGTGTCCGATGTCGAATGGATGTCTATGAAGGGCTCTCGACTTTCAACCTCTAGTCAACAATCATTCCTTTAGTTCCATTCATTCGCGTCGAAAGCACGAGCTGCAAGAAAAATTTTTGATCGTCGTACTAATCGCCAATCTCGATTCAACTACAAGCCTGCTATTCACTCGATTGAAAGTTGGATCGTAGCCTTCACTCCTACTGCTGACAGTAAAGGAAGAAAACTTCACCTTAGAGCTTCACAAGAGCAATCCCAGCAGAAAGACTGTCCACTAACTAACGGAGTCATACATCGGTCCAGTCGTGCTAATGTGATACCGTCACGTATCCTCTCCCATGGCTTTTGATTCGTTTCATTCTAGCAACTGCTTTGCTTTAGGAGCCATTTGGTCTAGAACCACATAGCTTGTCCAAAGTTATGGCATTGATAGGTAGGGCTGGGAGGTACAGTAGGCAAGCTGTTGAATCATTCGCAAATGTTGCAACTACTGGAGGAAGGCCATTCGAGCGATTATATTAAGACTGACCTCCCAAAGGATGTTACCCTTCCAATCTACGTGTGCATGCTTCCTCATTCTGACGAGCTTCCCATTTCCCCAATAGACGAGACTTATGTTCCCTCGCCATCTCCTGCAATAGTCTTTATCACTAGCCTGTCTTTCAATCTAGCATCACTCCGACCTATTTCAGGAAATACGGGACTACTAACCAGCCTTATTCCCGGCCAAAAACACTATTGGGATTCATCCTCACATTTGACATACGTACCAAAAGTCCAGGGTTCCCAGACAGAAGACTGAACTAGAACTGTAACTCCAGTAAAGGGTCAGCTAAGCTAGTACCGATGTGTCCCAAGCTGTTACCAAGTCAGTACAGAGCCAGTAGCAGTACCTGTAACAACTCTAGACCTGACAGTGACTGGGCAAATTCTCTCAACAATGACGGTGGGATTGTCCAGGCACAAGCAATGCTGAAATGAGATGACGTGTCTTTTAGGACAACCGATCAATCTGATCATAGGAAGAGAAGGGAAAGGAGTTTAGCTATCCAAGGAGTAAAGGGTCGGTCTGATGCATCCGATGATATTTTTGAAGGGCTAGCTTTCCTCAATTGCTCAAAAGGATATACTCACTTTGGATGAATGTCCCAGAATTTGTAGTGGTGCCTATGCCTAGCTTGTGTCTGATTTGTCGATATTATTGAAATGGAAGGCTTTTTCAATCCCCCATCTCTTTGGTAATGGAAGGCCAACGTTCGTAAGTAATGGAAATTGCATGAATCAGTTGAATAAGAGAGTGCCATTGACGAAGGGGACATCACTATAGAGGATTCTATCAAAGAGGGGAAGCAAGCCGACACAATGTGAGCAAGGAAAAGTGAGGGATCGCCGTATCAAAGCACTTCTTTCTCTATCCGAGTTTACATTGAATGCCTTTGCTCGTGCGGCCATACCTCTCTCTCTGTCGTGGAGCATCTATCCATAGCTTTTCTCGTTCATCACATAGTGGAATATCGATACCTTTCCACTGCAGATCATCTATCTATACCGGGTCCTGTCGTTCAATCATCTCTAGCGTGCCATGCCTTTAGTAGAGAGATTGAATTGATTTGAATGGCAAGAGGGACACCAAATGCCTAAACAAGACAAAAACCAACTATATGCTGGAAACACACTTTCCGATCCTCTCTAGCACACGGGGTTGGCCCCGGGGACGAAGCAAATGCAGAGGTCACTTTAGCTTGTTGTACCGGTGTGGTTCATCGTCAAAAGAACAACAATGGGTGCATTTCCTATTTTGTCAACATGTCTAGGGGATGCTCTAGTTGCTACGGGCTGCACTTAGTTGAATGCCTTGCTTCGCCCTACATACAACAATGGAGAAGATTGACGATAGGAGGGCTTTACGACTTTTCTATTATTACAGAGACTTCCCTCCCTCACATTTGATTCAATAGCACTGGTAATTCCTCCAACACCATCAACCGCTGATACGATGGATGATTCTATGCCATTCTCATTTCCTTCCGTCGCGTGCTTTCCCTTACCCTATAGTTACTTCCCGCATTAGCACTACCTCGACGTCCCACAGTAGATTCTGGGTATTCATCTGTAGCTGTTACTTTGACAACGGTTATTTCATGGAAGAAACGGATATGAACCGAATAAAAAAAGAGCTTTTTCTTGAACAACCGGGCTCACTATCAATTGAATAATTGAAGAGGGATGGGATCCTAGTGTAGAAAAGAGATCCAAAGGAAGAGCTGACATGATGAATAGTAGTAAAGAACTAGAGATGGTACGACTGATTTCGACTGTTGATGATGAAAAATACGCTGTTTATGAAACGTGTCCGATGTCGAATGGATGTCTATGAAGGGCTCTCGACTTTCAACCTCTAGTCAACAATCATTCCTTTAGTTCCATTCATTCGCGTCGAAAGCACGAGCTGCAAGAAAAATTTTTGATCGTCGTACTAATCGCCAATCTCGATTCAACTATAAGCCTGCTATTCACTCGATTGAAAGTTGGATCGTTGCCTTCACTCCTACTGCTGACAGTAAAGGAAGAAAACTTCACCTTAGAGCTTCACAAGAGCAATCCCAGCAGAAAGACTGTCCACTAACTAACGGAGTCATACATCGGTCCAGTCGTGCTAATGTGATACCGTCACGTATCCTCTCCCATGGCTTTTGATTCGTTTCATTCTAGCAACTGCTTTGCTTTAGGAGCCATTTGGTCTAGAACCACATAGCTTGTCCAAAGTTATGGCATTGATAGGTAGGGCTGGGAGGTAAAGTAGGCAAGCTGTTGAATCATTCGCAAATGTTGCAACTACTGGAGGAAGGCCATTCGAGCGATTATATTAAGACTGACCTCCCAAAGGATGTTACCCTTCCAATCTACGTGTGCATGCTTCCTCATTCTGACGAGCTTCCCATTTCCCCAATAGACGAGACTTATGTTCCCTCGCCATCTCCTGCAATAGTCTTTATCACTAGCCTGTCTTTCAATCTAGCATCACTCCGACCTATTTCAGGAAATACGGGACTACTAACCAGCCTTATTCCCGGCCAAAAATACTATTGGGATTCATCCTCACATTTGACATACGTACCAAAAGTCCAGGGTTCCCAGACAGAAGACTGAACTAGAACTGTAACTCCAGTAAAGGGTCAGCTAAGCTAGTACCGATGTGTCCCAAGCTGTTACCAAGTCAGTACAGAGCCAGTAGCAGTACCTGTAACAACTCTAGACCTGACAGTGACTGGGCAAATTCTCTCAACAATGACGGTGGGATTGTCCAGGCACAAGCAATGCTGAAATGAGATGACGTGTCTTTTAGGACAACCGATCAATCTGATCATAGGAAGAGAAGGGAAAGGAGTTTAGCTATCCAAGGAGTAAAGGGTCGGTCTGATGCATCCGATGATATTTTTGAAGGGCTAGCTTTCCTCAATTGCTCAAAAGGATATACTCACTTTGGATGAATGTCCCAGAATTTGTAGTGGTGCCTATGCCTAGCTTGTGTCTGATTTGTCGATATTATTGAAATGGAAGGCTTTTTCAATCCCCCATCTCTTTGGTAATGGAAGGCCAACGTTCGTAAGTAATGGAAATTGCATGAATCAGTTGAATAAGAGAGTGCCATTGACGAAGGGGACATCACTATAGAGGATTCTATCAAAGAGGGGAAGCAAGCCGACACAATGTGAGCAAGGAAAAGTGAGGGATCGCCGTATCAAAGCACTTCTTTCTCTATCCGAGTTTACATTGAATGCCTTTGCTCGTGCGGCCATACCTCTCTCTCT
Source organism: Dracaena cambodiana (assembly GCA_036321105.1). Classification (NCBI taxonomy): domain Eukaryota; kingdom Viridiplantae; phylum Streptophyta; class Magnoliopsida; order Asparagales; family Asparagaceae; genus Dracaena; species Dracaena cambodiana. The sequence continues at coordinate 12,714,495 of JAYEPQ010000013.1, read as the reverse complement.
GTCGTGGAGCATCTATCCATAGCTTTTCTCGTTCATCACATAGTGGAATATCGATACCTTTCCACTGCAGATCATCTATCTATACCGGGTCCTGTCGTTCAATCATCTCTAGCGTGCCATGCCTTTAGTAGAGAGATTGAATTGATTTGAATGGCAAGAGGGACACCAAATGCCTAAACAAGACAAAAACCAACTATATGCTGGAAACACACTTTCCGATCCTCTCTAGCACACGGGGTTGGCCCCGGGGACGAAGCAAATGCAGAGGTCACTTTAGCTTGTTGTACCGGTGTGGTTCATCGTCAAAAGAACAACAATGGGTGCATTTCCTATTTTGTCAACATGTCTAGGGGATGCTCTAGTTGCTACGGGCTGCACTTAGTTGAATGCCTTGCTTCGCCCTACATACAACAATGGAGAAGATTGACGATAGGAGGGCTTTACGACTTTTCTATTATTACAGAGACTTCCCTCCCTCACATTTGATTCAATAGCACTGGTAATTCCTCCAACACCATCAACCGCTGATACGATGGATGATTCTATGCCATTCTCATTTCCTTCCGTCGCGTGCTTTCCCTTACCCTATAGTTACTTCCCGCATTAGCACTACCTCGACGTCCCACAGTAGATTCTGGGTATTCATCTGTAGCTGTTACTTTGACAACGGTTATTTCATGAAAGGAACGGATATGAACCGAACAAAAAAAAAGCTTTTTCTTGAACAACCGGGCTCACTATCAATTGAATAATTGAAGAGGGATGGGATCCTAGTGTAGAAAAGAGATCCAAAGGAAGAGCTGACATGATGAATAGTAGTAAAGAACTAGAGATGGTACGACTGATGTCGACTGTTGATGATGAAAAATACGCTGTTTATGAAACGTGTCCGATGTCGAATGGATGTCTATGAAGGGCTCTCGACTTTCAACCTCTAGTCAACAATCATTCCTTTAGTTCCATTCATTCGCGTCGAAAGCACGAGCTGCAAGAAAAATTTTTGATCGTCGTACTAATCGCCAATCTCGATTCAACTACAAGCCTGCTATTCACTCGATTGAAAGTTGGATCGTTGCCTTCACTCCTACTGCTGACAGTAAAGGAAGAAAACTTCACCTTAGAGCTTCACAAGAGCAATCCCAGCAGAAAGACTGTCCACTAACCAACGGAGTCATACATCGGTCCAGTCGTGCTAATGTGATACCGTCACGTATCCTCTCCCATGGCTTTTGTTTCGTTTCATTCTAGCAACTGCTTTGCTTTAGGAGCCATTTGGTCTAGAACCACATAGCTTGTCCAAAGTTATGGCATTGATAGGTAGGGCTGGGAGGTACAGTAGGCAAGCTGTTGAATCATTCGCAAATGTTGCAACTACTGGAGGAAGGCCATTCGAGCGATTATATTAAGACTGACCTCCCAAAGGATGTTACCCTTCCAATCTACGTGTGCATGCTTCCTCATTCTGACGAGCTTCCCATTTCCCCAATAGACGAGACTTATGTTCCCTCGCCATCTCCTGCAATAGTCTTTATCACTAGCCTGTCTTTCAATCTAGCATCACTCCGACCTATTTCAGGCAATACGGGACTACTAACCAGCCTTATTCCCGGCCAAAAATACTATTGGGATTCATCCTCACATTTGACATACGTACCAAAAGTCCAGGGTTCCCAGACAGAAGACTGAACTAGAACTGTAACTCCAGTAAGGGTCAGCTAAGTTAGTACCGATGTGTCCCAAGCTGTTACTAAGTCAGTACAGAGCCAGTAGCAGTACCTGTAACAACTCTAGACCTGACAGTGACTGGGCAAATTCTCTCAACATTGACGGTGGGATTGTCCAGGCACAAGCAATGCTGAAATGAGATGACGTGTCTTTTAGGACAACCGATCAATCTGATCATAGGAAGAGAAGGGAAAGGAGTTTAGCTATCCAAGGAGTAAAGGGTCGGTCTGATGTATCCGATGATATTTTTGAAGGGCTAGCTTTCCTCAATTGCACAAAAGGATATACTCACTTTGGATGAATGTCCCAGAATTTGTAGTGGTGCCTATGCCTAGCTTGTGTCTGATTTGTCGATATTATTGAAATGGAAGGCTTTTTCAATCCCCTATCTCTTTGGTAATGGAAGGCCAACGTTCGTAAGTAATGGAAAGTGCATGAATCAGTTGAATAAGAGAGTGCCATTGACGAAGAGGACATCACTAAAGAGGATTCTATCAAAGAGGGGAAGCAAGCCGACACAATGTAAGCAAGGAAAAGTGAGGGATCGCCGTATCAAAGCACTTCTTTCTCTATCCGAGTTTACATCGAATGCCTTTGCTCGTGCGGCCATACCTCTCTCTCTGTCGTGGAGCATCTATCCATAGCTTTTCTCGTTCATCACATAGTGGAATATCGATACCTTTCCACCGCAGATCATCTATCTATACCGGGTCCTGTCGTTCAATCATCTCTAGCGTGCCATGCCTTTAATAGAGAGATTGAATTGATTTGAATGGCAAGAGGGACACCAAATGCCTAAACAAGACAAAAACCAATTATATGCTGGAAACACACTTTCCGATCCTCTCTAGCACACGGGGTTGGCCCCGGGGACGAAGCAAATGCAGAGGTCACTTTAGCTTGTTGTACCGGTGTGGTTCATCGTCAAAAGAACAACAATGGGTGCATTTCCTATTTTGTCAACATGTCTAGGGGATGCTCTAGTTGCTACGGGCTGCACTTAGTTGAATGCCTTACTTCGCCCTACATACAACAATGGAGAAGATTGACGATAGGAGGGCTTTACGACTTTTCTATTATTACAGAGACTTCCCTCCCTCACATTTGATTCAATAGCACTGGTAATTCCTCCAACACCATCAACCGCTGATACGATGGATGATTCTATGCCATTCTCATTTCCTTCCGTCGCGTGCTTTCCCTTACCCTATAGTTACTTCCCGCATTAGCACTACCTCGACGTCCCACAGTAGATTCTGGGTATTCATCTGTAGCTGTTACTTTGACAACGGTTATTTCATGAAAGGAACGGATATGAACCGAACAAAAAAAGAGCTTTTTCTTGAACAACCGGGCTCACTATCAATTGAATAATTGAAGAGGGATGGGATCCTAGTGTAGAAAAGAGATCCAAAGGAAGAGCTGACATGATGAATAGTAGTAAAGAACTAGAGATGGTACGACTGATGTCGACTGTTGATGATGAAAAATACGCTGTTTATGAAACGTGTCCGATGTCGAATGGATGTCTATGAAGGGCTCTCGACTTTCAACCTCTAGTCAACAATCATTCCTTTAGTTCCATTCATTCGCGTCGAAAGCACGAGCTGCAAGAAAAATTTTTGATCGTCGTACTAATCGCCAATCTCGATTCAACTACAAGCCTGCTATTCACTCGATTGAAAGTTGGATCGTTGCCTTCACTCCTACTGCTGACAGTAAAGGAAGAAAACTTCACCTTAGAGCTTCACAAGAGCAATCCCAGCAGAAAGACTGTCCACTAACCAACGGAGTCATACATCGGTCCAGTCGTGCTAATGTGATACCGTCACGTATCCTTTCCCATGGCTTTTGTTTCGTTTCATTCTAGCAACTGCTTTACTTTAGGAGCCATTTGGTCTAGAACCACATAGCTTGTCCAAAGTTATGGCATTGATAGGTAGGGCTGGGAGGTACAGTAGGCAAGCTGTTGAATCATTCGCAAATGTTGCAACTACTGGAGGAAAGCCATTCGAGCGATTATATTAAGACTGACCTCCCAAAGGATGTTACCCTTCCAATCTACGTGTGCATGCTTCCTCATTCTGACGAGCTTCCCATTTCCCCAATAGACGAGACTTATGTTCCCTCGCCATCTCCTGCAATAGTCTTTATCACTAGCCTGTCTTTCAATCTAGCATCACTCCGACCTATTTCAGGAAATACGGGACTACTAACCAGCCTTATTCCCGGCCAAAAACACTATTGGGATTCATCCTCACATTTGACATACGTACCAAAAGTCCAGGGTTCCCAGACAGAAGACTGAACTAGAACTGTAACTCCAGTAAAGGGTCAGCTAAACTAGTACCGATGTGTCCCAAGCTGTTACCAAGTCAGTACAGAGTCAGTAGCAGCACCTGTAACAACTCTAGACCTGACAGTGACTGGGCAAATTCTCTCAACAATGACGGTGGGATTGTCCAGGCACAAGCAATGCTGAAATGAGATGACGTGTCTTTTAGGACAACCGATCAATCTGATCATAGGAAGAGAAGGGAAAGGAGTTTAGCTATCCAAGGAGTAAAGGGTCGGTCTGATGCATCCGATGATATTTTTGAATGGCTAGCTTTCCTCAATTGCTCAAAAGGATAGACTCACTTTGGATGAATGTCCCATAATTTGTAGTGGTGCCTATGCCTAGCTTGTGTCTGATTTGTCGATATTATTGAAATGGAAGGCTTTTTCAATCCCCCATCTCTTTGGTAATGGAAGGCCAACGTTCGTAAGTAATGGAAAGTGCATGAATCAGTTGAATAAGAGAGTGCTATTGACGAAGGGGACATCACTAAAGAGGATTCTATCAAAGAGGTGAAGCAAGCTGACACAATGTGAGCAAGGAAAAGTGAGGGATCGCCGTATCGAAGCACTTCTTTCTCTATCCGAGTTTACATCGAATGCCTTTGCTCGTGCGGCCATACCTCTCTCTCTGTCGTGGAGCATCTATCCATAGCTTTTCTCGTTCATCACATAGTGGAATATCGATACCTTTCCACCGCAGATCATCTATCTATACCGGGTCCTGTCGTTCAATCATCTCTAGCGTGCCATGCCTTTAGTAGAGAGATTGAATTGATTGGAATGGCAAGAGGGACACCAAATGCCTAAACAAGACAAAAACCAACTATATGCTGGAAACACACTTTCCGATCCTCTCTAGCACACGGGGTTGGCCCCGGGGACGAAGCAAATGCAGAGGTCACTTTAGCTTGTTGTACCGGTGTGGTTCATCGTCAAAAGAAAAACAATGGGTGCATTTCCTATTTTGTCAACATGTCTAGGGGATGCTCTAGTTACTACGGGCTGCACTTAGTTGAATGCCTTGCTTCGCCCTACATACAACAATGGAGAAGATTGACGATAGGAGGGCTCTACGACTTTTCTATTATTACAAAGACTTCCCTCCCTCACATTTGATTCAATAGCATTGGTAATTCCTCCAACACCATCAACCGCTGATACGATGGATGATTCTATGCCATTCTCATTTCCTTCCGTCGCGTGCTTTCCCTTACCCATAGTTACTTCCCGCATTAGCACTACCTCGACGTCCCACAGTAGATTCTGGGTATTCATTTGTAGCTGTTACTTTGACAACGGTTATTTCATGGAAGGAACGGATATGAACCGAACAAAAAAAGAGCTTTTTCTTGAACAACCGGGCTCACTATCAATTGAATAATTGAAGAGGGATGGGATCCTAGTGTAGAAAAGAGATCCAAAGGAAGAGCTGACATGATGAATAGTAGTAAAGAATTAGAGATGGTACGACTGATGTCGACTGTTGATGATGAAAAATAAGATGTTTATGAAACGTGTCCGATGTCGAATGGATGTCTATGAAGGGCTCTCGACTTTCAACCTCTAGTCAACAATCATTCCTTTAGTTCCATTCATTCGCGTCGAAAGCACGAGCTGCAAGAAAAATTTTTGATCGTCGTACTAATCGCCAATCTCGATTCAACTACAAGCCTGCTATTCACTCGATTGAAAGTTGGATCGTTGCCTTCACTCCTACTGCTGACAGTAAAGGAAGAAAACTTCACCTTAGAGCTTTACAAGAGCAATCCCAGCAGAAAGACTGTCCACTAACCAACGGAGTCATACATTGGTCCAGTCGTGCTAATGTGATACCGTCACGTATCCTCTCCCATGGCTTTTGTTTCGTTTCATTCTAGCAACTGCTTTGCTTTAGGAGCCATTTGGTCTAGAACCACATAGCTTGTCCAAAGTTATGGCATTGATAGGTAGGGCTGGGAGGTACAGTAGGCAAGCTGTTGAATCATTCGCAAATGTTGCAACTACTGGAGGAAGGCCATTCGAGCGATTATATTAAGACTGACCTCCCAAAGGATGTTACCCTTCCAATCTACGTGTGCATGCTTCCTAATTCTGACGAGCTTCCCATTTCCCCAATAGACGAGACTTATGTTCCCTCGCCATCTCCTGCAATAGTCTTTATCACTAGCCTGTCTTTCAATCTAGCATCACTCCGACCTATTTCAGGAAACACGGGACTACTAACCAGCCTTATTCCCGGCCAAAAACACTATTGGGATTCATCCTCACATTTGACATACGTACCAAAAGTCCAGGGTTCCCAGACAGAAGACTGAACTAGAACTGTAACTCCAGCAAAGGGTCAGCTAAGCTAGTACCGATGTGTCCCAAGCTGTTACCAAGTCAGTACAGAGCCAGTAGCAGTACCTGTAACAACTCTAGACCTGACAGTGACTGGGCAAATTCTCTCAAGAATGACGGTGGGATTGTCCAGGCACAAGCAATGCTCAAATGAGATGACGTGTCTTTTAGGACAACCGATCAATCTGATCATAGGAAGAGAAGGGAAAGGAGTTTAGCTATCCAAGGAGTAAAGGGTCGGTCTGATGCATCTGATGATATTTTTGAAGGGCTAGCTTTCCTCAATTGCTCAAAAGGAAAGACTCACTTTGGATGAATGTCCCAGAATTTGTAGTGGTGCCTATGCCTAGCTTGTGTCCGATTTGTCGATATTATTGAAATGGAAGGCTTTTTCAATCCCCTATCTCTTTGGTAATGGAAGGCCAACGTTTGTAAGTAATGGAAAGTGCATGAATCAGTTGAATAAGAGAGTGCCATTGACGAAAGGGACATCACTAAAGAGGATTCTATCAAAGAGGGGAAGCAAGCCGACACAATGTGAGCAAGGAAAAGTGAGGGATCGCCGTATCAAAGCACTTCTTTCTCTATCCGAGTTTACATCGAATGCCTTTGCTCGTGCGGCCATACCTCTCTCTCTGTCGTGGAGCATCTATCCATAGCTTTTCTCGTTCATCACATAGTGGAATATCGATACCTTTCCACCGCAGATCATCTATCTATACCGGGTCCTGTCGTTCAATCATCTCTAGCATGCCATGCCTTTAGTAGAGAGATTGAATTGATTGGAATGGCAAGAGGGACACCAAATGCCTAAACAAGACAAAAACCAACTATATGCTGGAAACACACTTTCCGATCCTCTCTAGCACACGGGGTTGGCCCCAGGGACGAAGCAAATGCAGAGGTCACTTTAGCTTGTTGTACCGGTGTGGTTCATCGTCAAAAGAACAACAATGGGTGCATTTCCTATTTTGTCAATATGTCTAGGGGATGCTCTAGTTGCTACGGGCTGCACTTAGTTGAATGCCTTGCTTAGCCCTACATACAACAATGGAGAAGATTGACGATAGGAGGGCTTTACGACTTTTCTATTATTACAGAGACTTCCCTCCCTCACATTTGATTCAATAGCACAGGTAATTCCTCCAACACCATCAACCGCTGATACGATGGATGATTCTATGCCATTCTCATTTCCTTCCGTCGCGTGCTTTCCCTTACCCTATAGTTACTTCCCGCATTAGCACTACCTCGACGTCCCACAGCAGATTCTGGGTATTCATCTGTAGTTGTTACTTTGACAACGGTTATTTCATGGAAGGAATGGATATGAACCGAACAAAAAAAAGAGATTTTTCTTGAACAACCGGGCTCACTATCAATTGAATAATTGAAAAGGGATGGGATCCTAGTGTAGAAAAGAGATCCAAAGGAAGAGCTGACATGATGAATAGTAGTAAAGAACTAGAGATGGTACGACTGATGCGACTGTTGATGATGAATAATACGCTATTTATGAAACGTGTCCAATGTCGAATGGGTGTCTATGAAGGGCTCTCGACTTTCAACCTCTAGTCAACAATCATTCCTTTAGTTCCATTCATTCGCGTCGAAAGCACGAGCTGCAAGAAAAATTTTTGATCGTCGTACTAATCGCCAATCTCGATTCAACTACAAGCCTGCTATTCACTCGATTGAAAGTTGGATCGTTGCCTTCACTCCTACTGCTGACAGTAAAGGAAGAAAAATTCACCTCAGAGTTTCACAAGAGCAATCCCAGCCGAAAGACAGTCCACTAACCAACGGAGTCATACATCGGTCCAGTCGTGCTAATGTGATACCGTCACGTATCCTCTCCCATGGCTTTTGTTTCGTTTCATTCTAGCAACTGCTTTGCTTTAGGAGCCATTTGGTCTAGAACCACATATCTTGTCCAAAGTTATGGCATTGATAGGTAGGGCTGGGAGGTGCAGTAGGCAAGCTATTGAATCATTCGCAAATGTTGCAACTACTGGAGGAAGGCCATTCGAGCGATTATATTAAGACTGACCTCCCAAAAGATGTTACCCTTCCAATCTACGTGTGCATGCTTCCTCATTCTGACGAGCTTCCCATTTCCCCAATAGACGAGACATATGTTCCCTCGCCATCTCCTGCAATAGTCTTTATCACTAGCCTGTCTTTCAATCTAGCATCACTCCGACCTATTTCAGGAAATACGGGACTACTACCCAGCCTTATTCCCGGCCAAAAACACTATCGGGATTCATCCTCACATTTGACATACGTACCAAAAGTCCAGGGTTCCCAGACTGGAGGAAGGCCATTCGAGCGATTATATTAAGACTGACCTCCCAAAGGATGTTGCCCTTCCAATCTACGTGTGCATGCTTTCTCATTCTGACGAGCTTCCCATTTCCCCAATAGACGAGACTTATGTTCCCTCGCCATCTCCTGCAATAGTCTTTATCACTAGCATGTCTTTCAATCTAGCATCCCTCCGACCTATTTCAGGAAATACGGGACTACTACCCAGCCTTATTCCCGGCCAAAAACACTATCGGAATTCATCCTCACATTTGACATACGTACCAAAAGTCCAGGGTTCCCAGACAGAAGACTGAACTAGAACTGTAACTCCAGTAAAGGATCAGCTAAGCTAGTACCGATGTGTCCTAAGCTGTTACCAAGTCAGTACAGAGCCAGTAGCAGTACCTGTAACAAATCTAGACCTGACAGTGACGGGACAAATTCTCTCAACAATGACGGTGGGATTGTCCCGGCACAAGCAATGCTGAAATGAGATGACGTGTCTTTTAGGACAACCGATCAATCCTATCATAGGAAGACAAGGGAAAGGAGTTCAGCTATCCAAGGAGTAAAGGGTCGGTCTGATTCATCCGATGATATTTTTGAAGGGCTAGCTTTCCTCAATTGCTCAAAAGGACAGACTCACTTTGGATTAATGTCCCAGAATTTGTAGTGGTGCCTATGCCTAGCTTGTGTCTGATTTGTCGATATTATTGAAATGGAAGGCTTTTTCAATCCCCTGTCTCTTTGGTAATGGAAGGCCAACGTTCGTAAGTAATGGAAAGTGCATGAATCAGTTGAATAAGAGAATGTCATTGACCAAGGGGACGTCACTAAAGAGGATTCTATCAAAGAGGGGAAGCAAGCCGACACAATGTGGGCAAGGAAAAGTGAGGGATCGCCGTATCAAAGCACTTCTTTCTCTATCCGAGTTTACATCGAATGCCTTTGCTCGTGCGGCCATACCTCTCTCTCTGTCGTGGAGCATCTATCCATAGCTTTTCTCGTTCATCACATAGTGGAATATCGATACCTTTCCGCCGCAGATCATCTATCTATACCGGGTCCCGTCGTTCAATCATCTCTAGCGTGCCATGCCTTTAGTAGAGAGATTGAATTGATTGGAATGGCAAGAGGGACACCAAATGCCTAAACAAGATAAAAACCAACTATATGCTAGAAACACACTTTCCGATCCTCTCTCTAGCACACGGGGTTGGCCCCGGGGACGAAGCAAATGCAGAGGTCACTTTAGCTTGTTGTACTGGTGTGGTTCATCGTCAAAAGAATAACAATGGGTGCATTTCCTATTTTGTCAATATGTCTAGGGGATGCTCTAGTTGCTACGGGCTGCACTTAGTTGAATGCCTTGCTTCGCCCTACATACAACAATGGAGAAGATTAACGATAGGAGGGCTTTACGACTTTTCTATTATTACAGAGACTTTCCTCCCTCACATTTGATTCAATAGCACTGGTAATTCCTCCGACACCATCAACCGCTGATACGATGGATGATTCTATGCCATTCTCATTTCCTTCCGTCGCGTGCTTTCCCTTACCCTATAGTTACTTCCCGCATTAGCACTACCTCGACGTCCCACAGCAGATTCTGGGTATTCATCTGTAGCTGTTACTTTGACAACGGTTATTTCATGGAAGGAACGGATATGAACCGAACAAAAAAAAAGAGCTTTTTCTTGAACAACCGGGCTCACTATCAATTGAATAATTGAAGAGGGATGGGATCCTAGTGTAGAAAAGAGATCCAAAGGAAGAGCTGACATGATGAATAGTAGTAAAGAACTAGAGACTGATGTCGACTGTTGATAATGAAAAATATGTTGTTTATGAAACGTGTCCGATGTCGAATGGGTGTCTATGAAGGGCTCTCGACGTTCAACCTCTAGTCAACAATCATTCCTTTAGTTCCATTCATTCGCGTCGAAAGCACGAGCTGCAAGAAAATTTTTTGATCGTCTTACTAATTGCCAATCTCGATTCAACTACAAGCCTGCTATTCACTCGATTGAAAGTTGGATCGTTGCCTTCACTCCTACTGCTGACAGTAAAGGAAGAAAACTTCACCTCAGAGCTTCACAAGAGCAATCCCAGCCGAAAGAGAAAACTGATTCAACAATCACTATTCTTTTTCACTGCTAACCGTGCCATGAACAACATTCAAAATCGATTTTGTAACAGGAAAATTGAAGACCACTACTGCTCTACGCCTTCCCCACAGCTATACCATGCAGAATCCGTCTATTGCTTCTATAGGTTCTGCGAAATCGAAACTCCCTTTAGATAGAGAAGACTAAGAAAATGAAGACTGTCTGTCACTCATTCCTTCAGGACAAGCCGACGTAAAGCTTTCCAGCAGTCAAGCCAGATGCGGATTTCATAGATGCGCTTACTCCTTCAACCCCGAAAAGATCGGATTTGCGCAAAAGCGGATTCGATAGCGCCATCTTCTTCCTTCAAACAACGGCCGTGCCGTTGGAGAGACCAATGGCAACTGGGTTTCAAAGGATGGAGAGAACGGTCAAAATTGTCATAGGTTTGTTTGCCTACGGGACTAAAAGTCTTATCATAGTCAATACCATGAAGTTGAGTGATTTGGCCACAGAGATGGCCTTAACAGTCGCAGCAAGTAGCGTCGGTTTGAAAAGCTATTTTCTACCAAGGACATTCAATTCAGATAAGCAAAAGTGTCCAGGTCGAGTTGCCATCTCTCGTGGTCTGCCCTGTGCGAGATGAGGCAGGGATCCCGTCGACGACATTTATCCGACAGTGAAGTAGATCTCGAACAACTAGTGCAACCAATCCCAAAAGAAAGGCAATCAGAAGTGGAGTACTTCCCTCTCTTCAGAAGAGAAAGGTATGAATTGACATATATAGAGAGCGTTGGTTGATGGTGAAGAAGATGCTCAGGCTTGCTTGCATGCACACAAACGACGATCGTCTCACGATCTGACAGTTTCAATAAAATAAATCGATATTTTTATAAGGAGAGTAAAGGAAAATGTCTGATTATGCATGAAACTGACGAGAGAACAATATTCTCTCACGCTCAGAGCTGATTGCCACTTTCAACGGTGTGTGGAGATGTCACATCCTCGAAATGACTGACTCTGACAAATGGCGAGTCATGTGATTAGACGGGTATAGACTGGACAAGATGACGGGAGTAACGTCCCGCGTACTGAAAGTGCTTTACGGAAAAACCCTCCCAATGTACCTCTTTCTATGTGTCGCGTTGGTGGATCCCCATCAGTTGACTTTCATTAAAGGTAGGAAGATCAGTGAAAAATTCGTCATGGCTCACGAGCTGGTCCGTCACTTTCATAGAGACGAAAAAGGAACTCCTGACGTTTTGTACCAATTCCAATATTCGCAAGGCAAATGACTCGGTTCTGTCGGGATACTGTCCTCATACCCGTCAAATCCGTCAAAGTTTCTTGAAATGTCAAGTAAGATGTATTAGACAATGTATCTCCCTTTGCAGTTATGATTAACGGATCCCCATCGGGATTCTTTAGGGGGCAACGGTTTGAGATAGGTGTCTTGTCAGAGCCGGTATTTTCAGCCTAGTCATGGAAATATTCAGCTAAAAGTTGGAAAGGGAAGTAAACAACAATCTGATCACCCATTCGATGAAGTTTAAGAAACATAGAGTTTATGGAGAAATATATGCTGATAATTTTATCGGAGATTTGCAGATAGCTCCATGCGTAATGCATTGGCCATCAACCGACATGCTGAATGAGTTTCATAGCTGGGCAGGTATTGGGTGGAGAAAGCAAATGTTCCCTCTCATTCTCAGCTATGAGGTATAGGGTCAGACGGAAAATCATTCGTACTTGTCGGCTTCCATGAGGTGCAGCTCCCTCTCGACATACTAGGGACTGCCCCGGGGATCTACCAGATTTAGACACTCCGACTGTCTCCCCCTCGTCAGACAACGTTCTATCGCCGAAGACGCAATTGGAAAGAAAGACTGCAGTTATATGTCAGAAGAATAGAGCTTATCTCCTCAGTGCTTGCAAGCCTTCACATTAGAGGGTCGTCTGATTTTAGGCTTTCGGAGAAGATATTGAAATCAATTTCATCCTGCATTCGGGATTTCTTTTGGTTAGGCCCCGAAACCACCATGTTGCCCATGTTTCTCAAGCTGTATAAACAGTTGCCTCTGTGCGAAGGAAGGGCATATAATACAATATAGGCTATCTTCACTATGGGCAAATTCATGATAAACTTGTCGAAACTGTTTTTACAGTCGGACGAATATTTTGATTCATTGAAACTATGTTCGACGCAGTCGAATCGATCTTGCTGTACATGACCCATTTCACATTTACACGAGTAACCGACCCATCGCTTACTTCACTATGTTGGAGCTATTGTTGTGGCCCTGGCACTCTGAGAGAAGGTAGTCGCAGAAGCAGTCGTCAGGCTATTGATCCAATGAAAGAAAGTCGTGGTAAGTCGACGAAATTTCACAATTGAATAACAAAGAGAGAGTCCTATAATCTTATAAACTGCCTGACGATAGTCAGACATAACGATACTCATTCTCCACTGCTCGGAGGGAACCCATGAACCCCTTTCGTCATCGTGAGGCTTGGCTACGTCGCCTGAACGCCTCAATGTCGGAGATAGGCAAGTTGGGTTCTGAGGCTGTCAAAGCCTCACTTCCTATGGCTTGACCATGGAAAGGCCGTCACTTTGCTCCCCTCAAATGGCGAGGCCGTCAGTAACAAAGGGAAGCAGACGTTTGATATCCCCATTGCTCTCTTTCTTGCCTTTGTGATGTGCACTTTTGCAGATGATTTGAAGAACGGGATTCCCTTTCCTTTAGCGAACGGAGGCACAAAGGAAGATTACCAATCACACCACTGACGACGGGTTGGGAAGGAGAGAGTGAGAGAGAATGTCCCGAGTGGAGCTGCATCCATCAACAAATGACGTAGGAGAGTAGTAGAGAATAATGTACGGTCCATTTCATTGGTTTTTTGGTTGGCTGAGTGAAGAAGTTAGGAGATCTAGTGAGAGAGAGACGCCTTTGTACTGGAGATAGGTGAAGTTCTGCTTTCTTACCCAAGAATATTTACAAGGGGGAAGCCTCGAAAGGCATATGAATGTGCCTCTCGTAGATGAATATCGACTCAGTCTGCTCCTACTGTGCGGGAGAAATCAGCTAGTCGGTGTCGGGTTGGCCCCTAGGGCACTATTCGCCGTTGGGAGTAGTTCGACCATCAAACTACTTTGTGAGGTAGGGGACCAGACTGGTGACTGCTGCAGTTGTTGTCTGCAGGGTATGTGACACCCCACAAGTTGAGTAGTGCTGAAACAGGAGATCCTCTTTTGGATCGTTACAACTCTCATTGAACGGTTCAAGTAGAAGTGAACTTCCAGTTTTCTTCGATTATGTAGATTAGTCATTTGAACTCGTCAGTCTTATTGGTAGCCCATAGTCCCTTTTCTAGTCTCTGGGAGGGATTCGATCCATTGTGATTTGGTTCCTTGGTGTGGAGAGAACTCTGCCATAAAATAAGGAGCTAGTAGGCCTTATTCTGCAGATGAAAGAGCGACGTAATTCCCCATTCATCCGAAGTAGTATTTTATTATAGAAATAGTCGCTTGGTTTAGAATCCTTGACCATCTTCCGAAGTTAACAATAATCTACTGATCCAAGGCTATAAGGGCACACTTTTTTAGTGCTTGAGCCGTCAGTATCAAATAGGGTTTGATGTGCGAATGCGCTTCTATCAAACCATCCATTCTTCGATTCGATGTGTGTTCAACAGGCCAATTAATCTATATAATCTAAACTACTAATCTACTAAACTTATCTTAGACAATCAGTTACTCCCCGCTTCCATAGCACGCAGCCATTGATCCCCTTAGCCCAACCAGATCATGGTGAATGAGGTTGTCGTTGCTTGGGTTTCCCCTTCCTCAGAATTAAGCTTGGAGGAATAAGATGGATCAGATCTACCCATTTCAGATGCAGAATGAGGACTGGTGAAGAATGATTTCTTACTAAAAAGAAGATGGAAATTTCCTCTTTTTTGTAGAGAACAATCATTCTTCACCAGCCTTACTAAAAAGGCTGGTGAAGAATGAGGACTTTTACTGGGTTGTATTAATTGTAATTCTAATAACTCATTTATCTGTTCAGCAAACTCTTTTTATCGGTGGGTGATACCATTATACTATTGACTAGTACATTAGTATTCTTGAATTGATCTAGTAATTCTATAGAGCAATATCTAGGGAATTTGTCAAAATGTAATAGAGGATTATTAGAGTATAAGGGTTGTAACATACTATGTATGAGTTTTTCTGTATCAGAACTGATGTTTATTGGATAAGTGTTGATTGAAGACTTCGCAAAAGAGGAGCTAATCCGGATTCAAATCAAATAAATGAAAAGAACTAAAAGAGGAAAGCAGATAAGCATAAGAGATTCTGTTCTAAGAGGTGCTTGAAATATAAACCTCATTCACAGAGGAGATAACGGGGAGAAGTTCTTACTTACTTGAGGAATCAGGGAAGAAGGCTTTCTACAAAATGATTAGCTCCTAAGGAGGACTATAGAGCTTCTTATTGAGACTTCTTACAGGACGTAGTAACAACCCATATCAGAAAGCTCGGAATGGACTTAGACAAAGAAAAACAGCTAGAGGAAGAAAAAGCACCTTCCTTCATAGGGCTTGCAGGCAAGTAAATAGGACTTAAAATTCTTCCATCGTCTTACAGGAACTATAAGAAGATACTAAGCTTGGCAAGTCGCTTAGCTGCACGGATTGTATCTTCGCCTTCGGCTCGAAGGATGTATGATCTTTACGAAAAAAATTGACGAGGAGGAAAGAGATATCATACTAACAGTCAGTTGGGTACCGTAAGAAGAGACAATCTAATCTAGTCTTATCTTGCCTTACCTAAACTAACCTAAATCTTTGGAAACCTCGGAACAACCTCCCAATCAGGTAAACAAGGGAAAGGTGGCACGAACGGACTCAACATAGGAAAATACAATTTTCCAAAGGGGATGTAATTCCGACCAGAAAGCCTGTTTTAAAGCACAGGGCTAGAGAACAGGGCAGGTAGGGAAGGTGTGATTGAGCGACCGTCTATAGCGGAACGTCGCCTCTCGGAAGGAGTGGCGATCCTAGTTTAGCTGGACTCTCTCGTTCTTCCAGTTTTCTTCGATTATGTAGATTAGTCATTTGAACTCGTCAGTCTTATTGGTAGCCCATAGTCCCTTTTCTAGCCTCTGGGAGGGATTTGATCCATTGTGATTTGGTTCCTTGGTGTGGAGAGAACTCTGCCATAAAATAAAGAGCTCGTAGGCCTTATTCTGCAGATGAAAGAGCGACGTAATTCTCCATTCATCCGAAGTAGTATTTTATTATAGAATAGAGGTATTCTGGACTGACTACTACAACTACATTCGCGTCTAGTGTAGTCGCTTGGTTTAGAATCCTTGACCATCTTCCGAAGTTAACAATAATCTACTGATCCAAGGCTATAAGGGCACACTTTTTTAGTGCTTGAGCGGTCAGTATCAAATAGGGTCCTCCTCCCTGGCACTGGATCAGTCACTAAGCGAATGCGCTTCTATCAAACCATCCGTTCTTCGATTCGATGTGTGTTCAACAGGCAAATTAATCTATATAATCTAAACTACTAATCTACTAAACTTATCTTAGACAATCAGTTACTCCCCGCTTCCATAGCACGCAGCCATTGATCCCCTTAGCCCAACCAGATCATGGTGAATGAGGTTGTCGTTGCTTAGGTTTCCCCTTCCTCAGAATTAAGCTTGGAGGAGAATGAGTTAGGAGACGAGTTAGGCAGTCGTCAGAATTAAGGTTCGTCAGGCTAACGACAGCCTCAGAATTAAGGTTGTCGTAGGATAGTATTATCTAACTTTCTTACAAAAAAGAGGAAATTTCCATGTTCAGGACGAGTTAGGAGATCTGCAAGATAATTAGTATAACCAGGAATATATTTAACATCATATTGATAAATTTCAAGATATAAGGCTAGTCTAATTCTTCTAAGATTTTCTTCTGGGTTATTTATTGTTCTTTTTTTCAAAAATTGTGCTACTGCTTTATTATCTATTTCGATGATAAAATTTCTATGCAGTAAATAAACTCTTAAACTTTTTATTGCTTGTTTTATGGCCAATAGTTCTTTATCATATGTAGAATATTGTTGTTGAGTTTTGGTAAATTTTCCTTACTACCCATTGTGAACAACCTTCGCATCCAATCAACACTTATCCAGTAAACGTCAGTTCTGATACAGAAAAACTCATACATAGTATGAAACAACCCTTATACTCTAATAATCCTCTATTACATTTTGACAAATCCCCTAGATATTGCTCTATAGAATTACTAGATCAATTCAAGAATACTAATGTACGAGTCAATAGTATAATGATATCACCCACCAATAAAAAAGAGTTTGCTGAACAGATAAATGAGTTATTAGAATTACAATTAATACAACCCAGTAAAAGTCCTCATTCTTCACCAGCCTTTTTAGTAAGAAATCATGCTGAACAAAAAAGAGGAAAAGCCAGAATGGTAATTAATTATAGAAAATTAAACAGTTATACTAAATTTGATGGATATTTTATACCATCAGCGGAAAACTTAGTAAAACAAATACAAGGAGCAAAATATTATAGTAAGTTTGATGCTAAATCGGGATTTTGGCAAATAAAATTAATAGACCAAAACTCTATAGAACTAACAGCCTTTAGCTGTCCTCAAGGACATTTTGAATGGCTGGTTATGCCATTTGGATTAAAAAATGCACCACAAATATTCCAGAAATGGATGAATTCAATATTTGGACATTTACCTTATGTAGTAGTATATATTGATGATATATTAGTTTTTTCAAATACGCTTGAAGAACACAAACATCATCTATTACAAATAGCCCAAATATTATTAGACAAAGGAATAATCCTAAGTCCAAAAAAGATAAGCCTGTTCAAAACAGAAGTAGAATTTCTTGGAAAATATATAAAAGAAGGACAAATGGAATTACAACAACATATTTATACTAAATTAAAAGAATTCACGAAAACATTTTCAACTTTAAAACAACTACAAAGTTTTCTAGGATTATTAAATTATGGTAGAAAATTTATTCCTCATTTATCAGAATTAGTCCAAAACTTACAAAAAAACTAAGGGTAATTCAAGAGAGCTATAAACATCAAAATGGAGAACAACCTAGAAAATAGAATACAGACAAAATAACTATTCAGTTGTCAACCTCTGAAGAAAAGGAAATAGAAAACATAAAACAACTAGTAACTAATCAAACCATACTTTATTTTCCTAAAGATAATGAACTTCTAACCCTACAAACAGATGCTTCAGAAAATTTTTGGGCAGGAGTATTAATAGCCAAACAAAAAGAAATAGTAGCATATACATCAGGAAAATTTACCAAAACTCAACAACATTATTCTACATATGATAAAGAACTATTGGCCATAAAACAAGCAATAAAAAGTTTAAGAGTTTATTTACTGCATAAAAATTTTATCATCGAAATAGATAATAAAGCAGTAGCACAATTTTTGAAAAAAAGAACAATAAATAACCCAGAAGAAAATCTTAGAAGAATTAGACTAGCCTTATATCTTGAAATTTATCAATATGATGTTAAATATATTCCTGGTTATACTAATTATCTTGCAGATCTCCTAACTCGTCCTGAACATGGACGAAGATAGACTGAACAAGCTAAAGACTATGATGGACGAAATCAAGTGGACTACTATAAACAATAAGAAGGCTTCCACAACAGGAGGCAATGCTCTCAACAAAACACCTGAAAAAGGAGAGAGCTCTACTCAGAAGACGGAAGAAATAAAACCCTTCTTACCACCAGGGAACAACACTACACCAGCTTCTAAAGAAGCAAAGACCTTCCCCCCACCGGGAATGACGGTCCTACCACTACCAGCTACTACAACATCCTACAGTCATGCAGTCACATCACAAAAAAGACCTCAGGCAACTCAAAGGCCTACAGCAGCAACAGTCGTAAGAGATTGGTATAATACAGAACTCAAGAACTCTAACCCTTCTATCTATGAGAGATTAAATGGCTGTTATCGTTCAATACAATCAAATGATTTTCATGCTTCCAAGTATTGGCTCTCTCAAATAGAGCAGCTAGTACTTTCTATGCTTACCCACTATACGCAGGAAAAAACAGAAAAGCAAGCTATAACCAAGGCGGTTTCAGATCTCTGTACTTACACTCTGGCCACCCAGAGTTCAGACTTGGAACAAAGGAAGCTGACCTGGTTTCAAGGACCCTCCTTGGAACAGGAATTCTTAAGAAACACAGTCTCTGAAATGGAGATAGCTGATCAAGTCCATCATCCACTCTCAGAGTTTTACAAACTACTGGAGCTATGCAAAATCCAAAATGAGAAAACCAGGCAGTTAGAAGCAGAACTAACTGTGTACAAAATAATAGGACTGAACCAGCAGAACATGATCCCGGATTCAGAGCTAAAACTCTTCTTCAAAACATTAGAAGCTACAGATATAATAAGCATTCTGCAGCAGCATGAAAAGATTTTTAACAAAAATGATTCCCCCGAATCATCACAGGCTTTCAAGAAATTCCCAAGAGCTTTAAAGCCATACAATTGGGGTTAGTTCATGAATTATTTGTTAATGCATCACATCCTGAAGAATTCTCTGAATATCTACCACCAATCTGCCTCAAGAGCATTAAAGCATACAAAACCAGATATCAGTCAACATTTTTCTTCCGTATCTGGGGAACCTGGGAAGAAAGGAAATACCTTAAAGTATTTCCTTCTGTACAATTGTGGGAACTCCACAATTTTAATTATATTCAGTCCAAAGCCTGTGAAAATCTGCCAGTTCTAGACCTTGAAGAAGAAACAACAAAAGCAGCTCGAGAATTCTTTGAGGAAGCATATTCGAAAGCACTATCAGGAGCACACTCCATCAAAATCGAAGACAATATTATGCTCTATGACTTCATTGGAGCATTTGAAGCCAATGAGCAAAAGATTCCCAAAGTATTGTCTTTCTTATCCTCACTACAACTAGGAAAATCCGGGACTAAGGCTAAAGAAGATTTTTGTGAAAATCTAGAGCATATGGAAAATGAAGACCTTGGAAGCAATAATGGAGGAGGAGATGCAAACCTAGAAGACGAAGTAGATGACGAAGCCATACAAAATCTAATGCAGGATTAAAAGCATGGTGGACCCGTCTTCCCAACCAACTCAGAAGATTCGGCCTTATCCTCCTACTCAGCCTCCACTCAGCAAAGGGACTTTCCGACAAGCTACTTTTAATGATTGTACTATAAAGCTTGTACTATAAAGTTTGTACTGTAGCAATAATGAAAACTTTTCCTGTAGCACTTTTACTGTAACCAGATTCCTTCTTATCCGAAGGAAGCTTTTGTAAACTCTATATAAGTGAATCAAATGACGAGCAGAAGGCATCGAGCTTTGGAGAGCCTTCTTTTGTTTAATCTTCTGAGTGTTCTTGTGAGTTCTTGTGAGAAAGTTGTGAATATTTTTTGTGAATATTTGTGAAGAAAACTGCGCGAGGAAACTGGTATCAGAGCCACGTTCGGAACGCGGACCATTTCTTCTCTTCTGTACATAGGTACGTTCTAATGTCTAGCTAAGTTAATTAGACATGTTATTTTCTTAATTTTATTAGTTTAGTTAGATAATACTATCCTACGCCATGGGGTAGGAAACGATCCATGGCTGTGCTCTGTCTCTCTGAAGCTAAGAATAAGCCTGTGGTAAACCAGAGATTGTTTTAGCGGCCTAACTTTAGAATGAAAGCCACTTCTAAAGGTTCGGATGCCGGAGAGATTAGGGTCAAGCCGATAGCCTTATCTAACTAACTAATAGAATAAAGAAAATAACGTGTCTAATCTTTTTCAAATGTCCAGATCAATAGTTATCCCCGATAACTATTCCTGTCCTTATAAATTAGACTCTCATAACCATATAATCCATCTACCAATAAACGGAACAGAAGAACAAAAAAATAGCATGCTAAATTACCTAGCAGATCAGATAAAATTACTTAACCACAAAATAAGTAACATAAATAAGATCTCAGAAATACCATTATATTCCCCTATCAAAGAAAGACTAGGATCAGTAAGAATGGTAAAATTATCCACAAAAAATTTAGAAGAAATAGAGCCAAAAGAAATTAATTATCAAAATTATTTGCTGTATAAACAATTGCAAAAACAAGAATTAAATGGTAGTTTAGACTCCAAAGATCTTTATGATTTTTATGAAAAAAATACTGCTTCTATTCAATATTTTACTAACCAGAATGTTTCTTTGTCTGATCAAATTTCTGATATCCCCTCTAGTGAGGAGGAGAATGATATACAATATATAACCTCTAACGAGGAAAAAACACACTACATATCCTCTAACGAGGAATATTTACAAATACATATGGAAAGAGGAGAATCATCTGGTTCAGCCATTCAAGAAACCTTGCATCAACCACCTATAAGTGAAAGCACTGATGAAACTATGTACCATAGGGATATGGCAGAATCTTTTATCGATGAATATATTTATAAAGAAGGAAAAAAATATCTTCCTCCACAAGCTAATATGCTATTTAATATAGATAGAGTTCCTGGTAGATTATTAAGAGACTATATAGTAAATTGGGAATAAAGATTAATAGGAACAGCCTTACTATTACCAAAATCTATATCAAATAGAGAGTTCGTAATAATAGCCTGTGGAAATTGGCAAGGTATAGCTTTGAGATGGCTTACCTAATATGAAAAACTACATCCTGCTGAAATAGCTGCATTAGATACTTATTCGGATAGGAAGACAGCTATACATAGTATTTATAAATTATTATATACAGACCTAACAGGAGAAGACCTGTTTGAAGAAGTAATAGATGAAAACATTTTATTAAAAATGAAATTATGTAACATTTTCTATTTAGAAGAGTTTGCAAATGAATATATAAGTCATATATTTAAACTAAATTCTTTAGAAAAGAAACAATTTTGGCTAAAAGCTTTTTTTGCCAAATTGCCAATACCTTGGGATACTATGATAGAAAAGAAGTATAATTCATTAAACGCTGGATTACCTGACAGTACAGGAATGCTAAAGAAAGCATGAATGGAAACTGTTAAAAAGGTATGTCAAAGACATAAAGCCAATAAACATCTCAAAAAGCATTTACATGGATCAGAAATTAAAGTATCTTGCTGTCCTAAATATGATGATGAAGTAAACTATCAATTCGGATGTCCCCAGTATATGGATCTAATAAACCCTATAAAAGAAAACTTAAAAAATATACTAAATTTCAGAAACAGTACAAACCTAAATATAAGAAAAAGAGATATAAAATATCTAAGAAAAAATGGAAACCAGAAAATAAAGAAAAATATAAAAAATAAAAAAAAATACAAAAAACGAAAATTTATTAAAACCAATAAAACATCTTGTGGGAAAAAGAACTGCAAATGTTTTAAATGTAATAAAGAAGGTCATTATTCCTATGAATGCCCCTTAAATATCAAAACAGTATGGATTGAAAACTTAAAAACATATAATATACAATTAGGAACTATAGACGAAATATCAAGTGATAACACATCTATATATGAAGTAGAATCAGAATATGAAGATAGTTCAACCGAAGCTGACGAAAACACTTTTGGAATAAACATGATAACTCTAAATAAAACATATCATTCTGTACAAATAATACCCTTAACCAAAACAGTAACCTTACCAAAAAGAGAATCATTAAAATATCCAGGTCATGTAGTATATGCTAGTAAAACATATATGCTACAAAGATACCAGACAACAGAAATATACCTAGATCTTATAATCAAAATCCCTTATGGTTATTATGGAGAAATACAAAATCTTAAATACCATACTATTAGAAATATTTTTATAACATATGGATTAATAGAGTCTATGACTGACCAAAATATATGTATAACAATGAAAAGTACTAGTTTAGAAAATCAACCGTATCAAATTCCAGAAGCAATGCCTATAGGAATATTAATTATTCATAAATATGAAGATCTACCATTAATCAAAATAGAGGCAGATCCATTATTATCAACCTCCCCTCCTTTAAATCCTACGCCAGAACAACAAACATCTAGAGAATACAGGATATATATGAATAGAATAACAGAATTTGAACCTACGGAAACCCATAATGAAACCATAGACAACAGTTCAGGAGAACAATATGAAATTACTGATGAAGATCTAGAAAAGCTAAAACTTTCTATCCCAAATGCAAAACAAAATGAGTTATATAAACCTCAACCTAGATTTAAATCACTCTGGAAAAATAAAAGCACTTATATTTTTGAGAGAATGCAAGGTAATATTGAACTAAAGGGAGATGAAGATTTTACATCTATAAAAATATTAAACTCATCCCAAATAGAAAAACTTAAACAAAAGTATCCAAGAAAAAAATACCTACATATAGGTTTAATTCAAATAAAAATTACAGGTCTATTCCGATCAGGAATAGATACTCCTATCATGATCCTTTGCTGTGATGAAAGAATAATAAACAATCCCTTAAATAGTATATTAGGAGGAGCAAAGTCAAATTTAGCCCATAGAATATTTGGCGTTAATATACACCCTGATTTTTGTATAAGTCTTTATGATAAAAATATAGAAAGGGCATGTACATTATCAATAAATCTAAAAGGTATAGAAATGCTACCAGGATCAAAAATCCTAGGAATACAATGGGAACATTGTTTAGCCTTAAACGAAACCTCTACTTTTCGGTCAGTTGCACCAACACAATTCATAAAACTATATGAAGTTGGAAATGGAAAAATAATACATCCAAGGTTAGTAGATATAAGACATCTCAAGTTTGATAACGAAATGCAATTTTTCTTAAAAAGTCTTAAACCAAAAACACAACTCCCTATAGAAACCTTTATAGCATCTGGAAATACTATCTCTACTACAATGCATTCACCAAAAATACCAAGAAGTTTAAGTACTACTGACTATAGAACAACACAGTTCTTTCCAGAACCAAGTAGAGCTAGTACTTCAGCCTTAACATCTACGACTGAACTAAATTTAGAAAATACGCCTATGGAAGGAAGAACACAATTAGTTTTAGAACACCAAAAAAGGTTACAAAACCAGCACCAAAATATTATAAAAATACCCTCCTCTCCATTTAGATTAACAAATGTTGGACCTTAAAACAAAATCCCAACTACATATATATATTCCTTTAATCATAAAAATACCAGAAATACAACCTGATTTAACAATTCATGCTTTAGTCGATTCAGGCGTAGAAACCAGTCTTATACAAGATACCTTTATTCCAAAACAATTCTGGATTCCATTAGACAAACAGGCAAAATTACAAGATTTTATGGGTCGACCTGTCCATATTACACATAAAACCCGATTGTCCGTATTTATACCTGATATCCATAACGAAGAACATCATTATCGCTTTGAATTTGCCTTACTACCCAAGGATTTTGACATTGATTGCCTCCTAGGCATGAATAATCTTCGTTATTATCCGCCCTTCAATACTCACTATTTTGTTTTTGATAATCATTCTATTCCACGTGTCCATTTTCCCATGGTCTTGGCCCCTAATTTTACGCCATCCCAGCATGGTGAATCCCTTTTTACTACCCATTGTGAACAACCTTCGCATCCAATCAACACTTATCCAGTAAACGTCAGTTCTGATACAGAAAAACTCATACATAGTATGTTACAACCCTTATACTCTAATAATCCTCTATTACATTTTGACAAATCCCCTAGATATTGCTCTATAGAATTACTAGATCAATTCAAGAATACTAATGTAAGAGTCAATAGTATAATGGTATCACCCACCGATAAAAAAGAGTTTGCTGAACAGATAAATGAGTTATTAGAATTACAATTAATACAACCCAGTAAAAGTCCTCATTCTTCACCAGCCTTTTTAGTAAGATGTCATGCTGAACAAAAAAGAGGAAAAGCCAGAATGACTTACTAGATGGGTAGATCCGATCCAAGCTTAATTCTGAGTTAATTAGACATGTTATTTTTGTAATTTTATTAGTTTAGTTAGATAATACTATCCTACGCCATGGGGTAGGAAACGATCCATGGCTGTGCTCTGTCTCTCTGAAGCTAAGAATAAGCCTGTGGTAAACCAGAGATTGTTTTAGCGGCCTAACTTTAGAATGAAAGCCACTTCTAAAGGTTCGGATGCCGGAGAGATTAGGGTCAAACCGATAGCCTTATCTAACTAACTAATAGAATAAAGAAAATAACGTGTCTAATCTTTTTTAAATGTCCAGATCAATAGCTATCCCCGATAACTATTCCTGTCCTTATAAATTAGACTCTCATAACCATATAATCCATCTACCAATAAACGGAACAGAAAAACAAAAAAATAGCATGCTAAATTACCTAGCAGATCAGATAAAATTACTTAACCACAAAATAAGTAACATAAATAAGATCTCAGAAATACCATTATATTCCCCTATCAAAGAAAGACTAGGATCAGTAAGAATGGTAAAATTATCCACAAAAAATTTAGAAGAAATAGAGCCAAAAGAAATTAATTATCAAAATTATTTGCTGTATAAACAATTGCAAAAACAAGAATTAAATGGTAGTTTAGACTCCAAAGATCTTTATGATTTTTATGAAAAAAATACTGCTTCTATTCAATATTTTACTAACCAGAATGTTTCTTTGTCTGATCAAATTTCTGATATCCCCTCTAGTGAGGAGGAGAATGATATACAATATATAACCTCTAACGAGGAATCCTCTAACGAGGAAAAAACACACTACATATCCTCTAACGAGGAATATTTACAAATACATATGGAAAGAGGAGAATCATCTGGTTCAGCCATTCAAGGAACCTTGCATCAACCACCTATAAGTGAAAGCACTGATGAAACTATGTACCATAGGGATATGGCAGAATCTTTTATCGATGAATATATTTATAAAGAAGGAAAAAAATATCTTCCTCCACAAGCTAATATGCTATTTAATATAGATAGAGTTCCTGGTAGATTATTAAGAGACTATATAGTAAATTGGGAACAAAGATTAATAGGAACAACCTTACTATTACCAAAATCTATATCAAATAGAGAGTTCGTAATAATAGCCTGTGGAAATTGGCAAGGTATAGCTTTGAGATGGCTTACCCAATATGAAAAACTACATCCTGCTGAAATAGCTGCATTAAATACTTATTCGGATAGGAAGACAGCTATACATAGTATTTGTAAATTATTATATACAGACCTAACAGGAGAAGACCTGTTTGAAGAAGCAATAGATGAAAACATTTTATTAAAAATGAAATTATGTAACATTTGCTATTTAGAAGAGTTTGCAAATGAATATATAAGTCATATATTTAAACTAAATTCTTTAGAAAAGAAACAATTTTGGCTAAAAGCTTTTTTTGCCAAATTGCCAATACCTTGGGATACTATGATAGAAAAGAAGTATAATTCATTAAACGCTGGATTACCTGACAGTATAGGAATGCTAAAGAAAGCATGAATGGAAACTGTTAAAAAGGTATGTCAAAGACATAAAGCCAGTAAACATCTCAAAAAGCATTTACATGGATCAGAAATTAAAGTATTTTGCTGTCCTAAATATGATGATGAAGTAAACTATCAATTCGGATGTCCCCCAGTATATGGATCTAATAAACCCTATAAAAGAAAACTTAAAAAATATACTAAATTTCAGAAACAGTACAAACCTAAATATAAGAAAAAGAGATGTAAAATATCTAAGAAAAAATGGAAACCAGAAAATAAAGAAAAATATAAAAAATCAAAAAAATACAAAAAACGAAAATTTATTAAAACCAATAAAACATCTTGTGGGAAAAAGAACTGCAAATGTTTTAAATGTAATAAAGAAGGTCATTATTCCTATGAATGCCCCTTAAATATCAAAACAGCATGGATTGAAAACTTAGAAACATATAATATACAATTAGGAACTATAGACGAAATATCATGTGATAACACATCTATATATGAAGTAGAATCAGAATATGAAGATAGTTCAACCGAAGCTGACGAAAACACTTTTGGAATAAACATGATAACTCTAAATAAAACATATTATTCTGTACAAATAATACCCTTAACCAAAACAGTAACCTTACCAAAAAGAGAATCATTAAAATATCCAGGTCATGTAGTATATGCTAGTAAAACATATATTCTACAAAGATGACAACAGAAATATACCTAGATCTTATAATCAAAATCCCTTATGGTTATTATGGAGAAATACAAAATCTTAAATACCATACTATTAGAAATATTTTTATAACATATGGATTAATAGAGTCTATGACTGACCAAAATATATGTATAACAATGAAAAGTACCAGTTTAGAAAATCAACCGTATCAAATTCCAGAAGCAATGCCTATAGGAATATTAATTATTTATAAATATGAAGATCTACCATTAATCAAAATAGAGGCAGATCCATTATTATCAACCTCCCCTCCTTTAAATCCTACGCCAGAACAACAAACATCTAGAGAATACAGGATATATATGAATAGAATAACAGAATTTGAACCTACGAAAACCCATAATGAAACCATAGACAACAGTTCAGGAGAACAATATGAAATTACTGATGAAGATCTAGAAAAGCTAAAGCTTTCTATCCCAAATGCAAAACAAAATGAGGTATATAAACCTCAACCTAGATTTAAATCACTCTGGAAAAATAAAAGCACTTATATTTTTGAGAGAATGCAA
Source organism: Dracaena cambodiana (assembly GCA_036321105.1). Lineage (NCBI taxonomy): Eukaryota > Viridiplantae > Streptophyta > Magnoliopsida > Asparagales > Asparagaceae > Dracaena > Dracaena cambodiana. The sequence goes on along the minus strand of JAYEPQ010000013.1, from coordinate 12,686,862 downwards.
GGTAATATTGAACTAAAGGGAGATGAAGATTTTACATCTATAAAAATATTAAACTCATCCCAAATAGAAAAACTTAAACAAAAGTATCCAAGAAAAAAATACCTACATATAGGTTTAATTCAAATAAAAATTACAGGTCTATTCCGATCAGGAATAGATACTCCTATCATGATCCTTTGCTGTGATGAAAGAATAATAAACAATCCCTTAAATAGTATATTAGGAGGAGCAAAGTCAAATCTAGCCCATAGAATATTTGGCGTTAATATACACCCTGATTTTTGTATAAATCTTTATGATAAAATATAGAAAGGGCATGTACCTTATCAATAAATCTAAAAGGTATAGAAATGCTACCAGGATCAAAAATCCTAAGAATACAATGGGAACATTGTTTAGCCTTAAACGAAACCTCTACTTTTCGGTCAGTTACACCAACACAATTCATAAAACTATATGAAGTTGGAAATGCAAAAATAATACATCCAAGGTTAGTAGATATAAGACATCTCAAGTTTGATAACGAAATGCAATTTTTCTTAAAAAGTCTTAAACCAAAAACACAACTCCCTATAGAAACCTTTATAGCATCTGGAAATACTATCTCTACTACAATGCATACACCAAATATACCAAGAAGTTTAAGTACTACTGACTATAGAACAACACAGTTCTTTCCAGAACTAAGTAGAGCTAGTACTTCAGCCTTAACATCTACGACTGAACTAAATTTAGAAAATACGCCTATGGAAGGAAGAACACAATTAGTTTTAGAACACCAAAAAAGGTTACAAAACCAGCACCAAAATATTATAAAAATACCCTCCTCTCCATCTAGATTAACAAATGTTGGACCTTAAAACAAAATCCCAACTACATATATATATTCCTTTAACCATAAAAATACCAGAAATACAACCTGATTTAGCAATTCATGCTTTAGTCGATTCAGGAGCAGAAACCAGTCTTATACAAGATACCTTTATTCCAAAACAATTCTGGATTCCATTAGACAAACAGGCAAAATTACAAGATTTTATGGGTCGACCTGTCTATATTACACATAAAACCCGATTGTCCGTATTTATACCTGATATCCATAACGAAGAACATCATTATCGCTTTGATTTTGCCTTACTACCCAAGGATTTTGACATTGATTGCCTCCTAGGCATGAATAATCTTCGTCATTATCCGCCCTTCAATACTCACTATTTTGTTTTTGATAATCATTCTATTCCACGTGTCCATTTTCCCATGGCCTTGGCTCCTAATTTTACGCCAGCCCAGCATGGTGAATCTCTTTTTACTACCCATTGTGAACAACCTTCGCATCCAATCAACACTTATCCAGTAAACGTCAGTTCTGATACAGAAAAACTCGTACATAGTATGTTACAACCCTTATACTCTAATAATCCTCTATTACATTTTGACAAATCCCCTAGATATTGCTCTATAGAATTACTAGATCAGTTCAAGAATACTAATGTACGAGTCAATAGTATAATGGTATCACCCACCGATAAAAAAGAGTTTGCTGAATAGATAAATGAGTTATTAGAATTACAATTAATACAACCCAGTAAAAGTCCTCATTCTTCACCAGCCTTTTTAGTAAGAAATCATGCTGAACAAAAAAGAGGAAAAGCCAGAATGGCTTACTAGATGGGTAGATCCGATCCAAGCTTAATTCTGAGTTAATTAGACATGTTATTTTCGTAATTTTATTAGTTTAGTTAGATAATACTATCCTACGCCATGGGGTAGGAAACGATCCATGGCTGTGCTCTGTCTCTCTGAAGCTAAGAATAAGCCTGTCGTAAACCAGAGATTGTTTTAGCGGCCTAACTTTAGAATGAAAGCCACTTCTAAAGGTTCGGATGCCGGAGAGATTAGGGTCAAACCGATAGCCTTATCTAACTAACTAATAGAATAAAGAAATAACGTGTCTAATCTTTTTCAAATGTCCAGATCAATAGTTATCCCCGATAACTATTCCTGTCCTTATAAATTAGACTCTCATAACCATATAATCCATCTACCAATAAACGGAACAGAAGAACAAAAAAATAGCATGCTAAATTACCTAGCAGTTCAGATAAAATTACTTAACCACAAAATAAGTAACATAAATAAGATCTCAGAAATACCATTATATTCCCCTATCAAAGAAAGACTAGGATCAGTAAGAATGGTAAAATTATCCACAAAAAATTTAGAAGAAATAGAGCCAAAAGAAATTAATTATCAAAATTATTTGCTGTATAAACAATTGCAAAAACAAGAATTAAATGGTAGTTTAGACTCCAAAGATCTTTATGATTTTTATGAAAAAAATACTGCTTCTATTCAATATTTTACTAACCAGAATGTTTCTTTGTCTGATCAAATTTCTGATATCCCCTCTAGTGAGGAGGAGAATGATATACAATATATAACCTCTAACGAGGAATCCTCTAACGAGGAAAAAACACACTACATATCCTCTAACGAGGAATATTTACAAATACATATGGAAAGAGGAGAATCATCTGGTTCAGCCATTCAAGGAACCTTGCATCAACCACCTATAAGTGAAAGCACTGATGAAACTATGTACCATAGGAATATGGCAGAATCTTTTATCGATGAATATATTTATAAAGAAGGAAAAAAATATCTTCCTCCACAAGCTAATATGCTATTTAATATAGATAGAGTTCCTGGTAGATTATTAAGAGACTATATAGTAAATTGGGAACAAAGATTAATAGGAACAACCTTACTATTACCAAAATCTATATCAAATAGAGAGTTCGTAATAATAGCCTGTGGAAATTGGCAAGGTATAGTTTTGAGATGGCTTACCCAATATGAAAAACTACATCCTGCTGAAATAGCTGCATTAGATACTTATTCGGATAGGAAGACAGCTATACATAGTATTTGTAAATTATTATATGCAGACCTAACCGGAGAAGACCTGTTTGAAGAAGCAATAGATGAAAACATTTTATTAAAAATGAAATTATGTAACATTTGCTATTTAGAAGAGTTTGCAAATGAATATATAAGTCATATATTTAAACTAAATTCTTTAGAAAAGAAACAATTTTGGCTAAAAGCTTTTTTTGCCAAATTGCCAATACCTTGGGATACTATGATAGAAAAGAAGTATAATTCATTAAACGCTGGATTACCTGACAGTACAGGAATGCTAAAGAAAGCATGAATGGAAACTGTTAAAAAGGTATGTCAAAGACATAAAGCCAGTAAACATCTCAAAAAGCATTTACATGGATCAGAAATTAAAGTATCTTGCTGTCCTAAATATGATGATTAAGTAAAGTATCAATTCGGATGTCCCACAGTATATGGATCTAATAAACCCTATAAAAGAAAACTTAAAAAATATACTAAATTTCAGAAACAGTACAAACCTAAATATAAGAAAAAGAGATATAAAATATCTAAGAAAAAATGGAAACTAGAAAATAAAGAAAAATATAAAAAATCAAAAAAATACAAAAAACGAAAATTTATTAAAACCAATAAAACATCTTGTGGGAAAAAGAACTGCAAATGTTTTAAATGTAATAAAGAAGGTCATTATTCCTATGAATGCCCCTTAAATATCAAAACAGTATGGATTGAAAACTTAGAAACATATAATATACAATTAGGAACTATAGACGAAATATCAAGTGACAACACATCTATATATGAAGTAGAATCAGAATATGAAGATAGTTCAACCAAAGCTGACGAAAACACTTTTGGAATAAACATGATAACTCTAAATAAAACATATCATTCTGTACAAATAATACCCTTAACAAAAACAGTAACCTTACCAAAAAGAGAATCATTAAAATATCCAGGTCATGTAGTATATGCTAGTAAAACATATATGCTACAAAGATACCAGACAACAGAAATATACCTAGATCTTATAATCAAAATCCCTTATGGTTATTATGGAGAAATACAAAATCTTAAATACCATACTATTAGAAATATTTTTATAACATATGGATTAATAGAGTTTATGACTGACCAAAATATATATATAACAATGAAAAGTACTAGTTTAGAAAATCAACCGTATCAAATTCCAGAAGGAATGCCTATAGGAATATTAATTATTCATAAATATGAAGATTTACCATTAATCAAAATAGAGGCAGATCCATTATTATCAACCTCCCCTCCTTTAAATCCTACGCCAGAACAACAAACATCTAGAGAATACAGGATATATATGAATAGAATAACAGAATTTGAACCTACGGAAACCCATAATGAAACCATAGACAACAGTTCAGGAGAACAATATGAAATTACTGATGAAGATCTAGAAAAGCTAAAGCTTTCTATCCCAAATGCAAAACAAAATGAGGTATATAAACCTCAACCTAGATTTAAATCACTCTGGAAAAATAAAAGCACTTATATTTTTGAGAGAATGCAAGGTAATATTGAACTAAAGGGAGATGAAGATTTTACATCTATAAAAATATTAAACTCATCCCAAATAGAAAAACTTAAACAAAAGTATCCAAGAAAAAAATACCTACATATAGGTTTAATTCAAATAAAAATTACAGGTCTATTCCGATCAGGAATAGATACTCCTATCATGATCCTTTGCTGTGATGAAAGAATAATAAACAATCCCTTAAATAGTATATTAGGAGGAGCAAAGTCAAATCTAGCCCATAGAATATTTGGCTTTAATATACACCCTGATTTTTGTATAAATCTTTATGATAAAAATATAGAAAGGGCATGTACATTATCAATAAATCTAAAAGGTATAGAAATACTACCAGGATAAAAAATCCTAGGAATACAATGGGAACATTGTTTAGCCTTAAACGAAACCTCTACTTTTCGGTCAGTTACACCAACACAATTCATAAAACTATATTAAGTTGGAAATGCAAAAATAATACATCCAAGGTTAGTAGATATAAGACATCTCAAGTTTGATAACGAAATGCAATTTTTCTTAAAAAGTCTTAAACCAAAAACACAACTCCCTATAGAAACCTTTATAGCATCTGGAAATACTATCTCTACTACAATGCATACACCAAATATACCAAGAAGTTTAAGTACTACTGACTATAGAACAACACAGTTCTTTCCAGAACCAAGTAGAGCTAGTACTTCAGCCTTAACATCTACGACTGAACTAAATTTAGAAAATACGCCTATGGAAGGAAGAACACAATTAGTTTTAGAACACCAAAAAAGGTTACAAAACCAGCACCAAAATATTATACAAATACCCTCCTCTCCATCTAGATTAACAAATGTTGGACCTTAAAACAAAATCCCAACTACATATATATATTCCTTTAACCATAAAAATACCAGAAATATAACTTGATTTAACAATTCATGCTTTAGTCGATTCAGGAGCAGAAACCAGTTTTATACAAGATACCTTTATTCCAAAACAATTCTGGATTCCATTAGACAAACAGGCAAAATTACAAGATTTTATGGGTCGACCTGTCCATATTACACATAAAACCCGATTGTCCGTATTTATACCTGATATCCATAACGAAGAACATCATTATCGCTTTGAATTTGCCTTACTACCCAAGGATTTTGACATTGATTGCCTCCTAGGCATGAATTATCTTCGTCATTATCCGCCCTTCAATACTCACTATTTTGTTTTTGATAATCATTCTATTCCACGTGTCCATTTTCCCATGGCCTTGGCCCCTAATTTTACGCCATCCCAGCATGGTGAATCCCTTTTTACTACCCATTGTGAACAACCTTAGCATCCAATCAACACTTATCCAGTAAACGTCAGTTCTGATACAGAAAAACTCATACATAGTATGTTACAACCCTTATACTCTAATAATCCTCTATTACATTTTGACAAATCCCCTAGATATTGCTCTATAGAATTACTAGATCAATTCAAGAATACTAATGTACGAGTCAATAGTATAATGGTATCACCCACCGATAAAAAAGAGTTTGCTGAACAGATAAATGAGTTATTAGAATTACAATTAATACAACTCAGTAAAAGCCCTCATTCTTCACCAGCCTTTTTAGTAAGAAATCATGCTGAACAAAAAAGAGGAAAAGCCAGAATGACTTACTAGATGGGTAGATCCGATCCAAGCTTAATTCTGAGTTAATTAGACATGTTATTTTCTTAATTTTATTAGTTTAGTTAGATAATACTATCCTACGCCATGGGGTAGGAAACGATCCATGGCTGTGCTCTGTCTCTCTGAAGCTAAGAATAAGCCTGTCGTAAACCAGAGATTGTTTTAGCGGCCTAACTTTAGAATGAAAGCCACTTCTAAAGGTTCGGATGCCGGAGAGATTAGGGTCAAACCGATAGCCTTATCTAACTAACTAATAGAATAAAGAAATAACGTGTCTAATCTTTTTCAAATGTCCAGATCAATAGTTATCCCCGATAACTATTCCTGTCCTTATAAATTAGACTCTCATAACCATATAATCCATCTACCAATAAACGGAACAGAAGAACAAAAAAATAGCATGCTAAATTACCTAGCAGATCAGATAAAATTACTTAACCACAAAATAAGTAACATAAATAAGATCTCAGAAATACCATTATATTCCCCTATCAAAGAAAGACTAGGATCAGTAAGAATGGTAAAATTATCCACAAAAAATTTAGAAGAAATAGAGCCAAAAGAAATTAATTATCAAAATTATTTGCTGTATAAACAATTGCAAAAACAAGAATTAAATGGTAGTTTAGACTCCAAAGATCTTTATGATTTTTATGAAAAAAATACTGCTTCTATTCAATATTTTACTAACCAGAATGTTTCTTTGTCTGATCAAATTTCTGATATCCCCTCTAGTGAGGAGGAGAATGATATACAATATATAACCTCTAACGAGGAATCCTCTAACGAGGAAAAAACACACTACATATCCTCTAACGAGGAATATTTACAAATACATATGGAAAGAGGAGAATCATCTGGTTCAGCCATTCAAGGAACCTTGCATCAACCACCTATAAGTGAAAGCACTGATGAAACTATGTACCATAGGAATATGGCAGAATCTTTTATCGATGAATATATTTATAAAGAAGGAAAAAAATATCTTCCTCCACAAGCTAATATGCTATTTAATATAGATAGAGTTCCTGGTAGATTATTAAGAGACTATATAGTAAATTGGGAACAAAGATTAATAGGAACAACCTTACTATTACCAAAATCTATATCAAATAGAGAGTTCGTAATAATAGCCTGTGGAAATTGGCAAGGTATAGTTTTGAGATGGCTTACCCAATATGAAAAACTACATCCTGCTGAAATAGCTGCATTAGATACTTATTCGGATAGGAAGACAGCTATACATAGTATTTGTAAATTATTATATACAGACCTAACCGGAGAAGACCTGTTTGAAGAAGCAATAGATGAAAACATTTTATTAAAAATGAAATTATGTAACATTTGCTATTTAGAAGAGTTTGCAAATGAATATATAAGTCATATATTTAAACTAAATTCTTTAGAAAAGAAACAATTTTGGCTAAAAGCTTTTTTTGCCTAATTGCCAATACCTTGGGATACTATGATAGAAAAGAAGTATAATTCATTAAACGCTGGATTACCTGACAGTACAGGAATGCTAAAGAAAGCATGAATGGAAACTGTTAAAAAGGTATGTCAAAGACATAAAGCCAGTAAACATCTCAAAAAGCATTACATGGATCAGAAATTAAAGTATCTTGCTGTCCTAAATATGATGATGAAGTAAACTATCAATTCGGATGTCCCCCAGTATATGGATCTAATAAACCCTATAAAAGAAAACTTAAAAAATATACTAAATTTCAGAAACGGTACAAACCTAAATATAAGAAAAAGAGATATAAAATATCTAAGAAAAAATGGAAACCAGAAAATAAAGAAAAATATAAAAAATCAAAAAAATACAAAAAACGAAAATTTATTAAAACCAATAAAACATCTTGTGGGAAAAAGAACTGCAAATGTTTTAAATGTAATAAAGAAGGTCATTATTCCTATGAATGCCCCTTAAATATCAAAACAGTATGGATTGAAAACTTAGAAACATATAATATACAATTAGGAACTATAGACGAAATATCAAGTGATAACACATCTATATATGAAGTAGAATCAGAATATGAAGATAGTTCAACCAAAGCTGACGAAAACACTTTTGGAATAAACATGATAACTCTAAATAAAACATATCATTCTGTACAAATAATACCCTTAACAAAAACAGTAACCTTACCAAAAAGAGAATCATTAAAATATCCAGGTCATGTAGTATATGCTAGTAAAACATATATGCTACAAAGATACCAGACAACAGAAATATACCTAGATCTTATAATCAAAATCCCTTATGGTTATTATGGAGAAATACAAAATCTTAAATACCATACTATTAGAAATATTTTTATAACATATGGATTAATAGAGTTTATGACTGACCAAAATATATGTATAACAATGAAAAGTACTAGTTTAGAAAATCAACCGTATCAAATTCCAGAAGGAATGCCTATAGGAATATTAATTATTCATAAATATGAAGATCTACCATTAATCAAAATAGAGGCAGATCCATTATTATCAACCTCCCCTCCTTTAAATCCTACGCCAGAACAACAAACATCTAGAGAATACAGGATATATATGAATAGAATAACAGAATTTGAACCTACGGAAACCCATAATGAAACCATAGACAACAGTTCAGGAGAACAATATGAAATTACTGATGAAGATCTAGAAAAGCTAAAGCTTTCTATCCCAAATGCAAAACAAAATGAGGTATATAAACCTCAACCTAGATTTAAATCACTCTGGAAAAATAAAAGCACTTATATTTTTGAGAGAATGCAAGGTAATATTGAACTAAAGGGAGATGAAGATTTTACATCTATAAAAATATTAAACTCATCCCAAATAGAAAAACTTAAACAAAAGTATCCAAGAAAAAGATACCTACATATAGGTTTAATTCAAATAAAAATTACAGGTCTATTCCGATCAGGAATAGATACTCCTATCATGATCCTTTGCTGTGATGAAAGAATAATAAACAATCCCTTAAATAGTATATTAGGAGGAGCAAAGTCAAATCTAGCCCATAGAATATTTGGCGTTAATATACACCCTGATTTTTGTATAAGTCTTTATGATAAAAATATAGAAAGGGCATGTACATTATCAATAAATCTAAAAGGTATAGAAATGCTACTAGGATCAAAAATCCTAGGAATACAATGGGAACATTGTTTAGCCTTAAACGAAACCACTACTTTTTGGTCAGTTACACCAACACAATTCATAAAACTATATGAAGTTGGAAATGCAAAAATAATACATCCAAGGTTAGTAGATATAAGACATCTCAAGTTTGATAACGAAATGCAATTTTTCTTAAAAACTCTTAAACCAAAAATACAACTCCCTATAGAAACCTTTATAGCATCTAGAAATACTATCTCTACTACAATGCATACACCAAATATACAAAGAAGTTTAAGTACTACTGACTATAGAACAACACAGTTCTTTCCAGAACCAAGTAGAGCTAGTACTTCAGCCTTAACATCTACAACTGAACTAAATTTAGAAAATACGCCTATGGAAGGAAGAACACAATTAGTTTTAGAACACCAAAAAAGGTTACAAAACCAGCACCAAAATATTATAAAAATACCCTCCTCTCCATCTAGATTAACAAATGTTGGACCTTAAAACAAAATCCCAACTACATATATATATTCCTTTAACCATAAAAATACCAGAAATACAACCTGATTTAACAATTCATGCTTTAGTCGATTCAGGAGCAGAAACCAGTCTTATACAAGATACCTTTATTCCAAAACAATTCTGGATTCCATTAGACAAACAGGCAAAATTACAAGATTTTATGGGTCGACCTGTCCATATTACACATAAAACCCGATTGTCCGTATTTATACCTGATATCCATAACGAAGAACATCATTATCGCTTTGAATTTGCCTTACTACCCAAGGATTTTGACATTGATTGCCTCCTAGGCATGAATAATCTTCGTCATTATCCGCCCTTCAATACTCACTATTTTGTTTTTGATAATCATTCTATTCCACGTGTCCATTTTTCCATGGCCTTGGCCCCTAATTTTACGCCAGCCCAGCATGGTGAATCCCTTTTTACTATCCATTGTGAACAACCTTCGCATCCAATCAACACTTATCCAGTAAACGTCAGTTCTGATACAGAAAAACTCATACATAGTATGTTACAACCCTTATACTCTAATAATCCTCTATTACATTTTGACAAATCCCCTACATATTGCTCTATAGAATTACTAGATGAATTCAAGAATACTAATGTACGAGTTAATAGTATAATGGTATCACCCACCGATAAAAAAGAGTTTGCTGAACAGATAAATGAGTTATTAGAATTATAATTAATACAACCCAGTAAAAGTCCTCATTCTTCACCAGCCTTTTTAGTAAGAAATCATGCTGAACAAAAAAGAGGAAAAGCCAGAATGGTAATTAATTATAGAAAATTAAACAGTTATAATTAATTTGATGGATATTTTATACCATCAGCGGAAAACTTAGTAAAACAAATACAAGGAGCAAAATATTATAGTAAGTTTGATGCTAAATCGGGATTTTGGCAAATAAAATTAATAGACCAAAACTCTATAGAACTAACAGCCTTTAGCTGTCCTCAAGGACATTTTGAATGGCTGGTTATGCCATTTGGATTAAAAAAATGCACCACAAATATTCCAGAAATGGATGAATTCAATATTTGGACATTTACCTTATGTAGTAGTATATATTAATGATATATTAGTTTTTTCAAATACGCTTGAAGAACACAAACATCATCTATTACAAATAGCCCAAATATTATTAGACAAAGGAATAATCCTAAGTCCAAAAAAGATAAGCCTGTTCAAAACAGAAGTAGAATTTGTTGGAAAATATATAAATGAAGGACAAATGGAATTACAACAACATATTTATACTAAATTAAAAGAATTCCTGAAAACATTTTCAACTTTAAAGCAACTACAAAGTTTTCTAGGATTATTAAATTATGGTAGAAAATTTATTCCTCATTTATCAGAATTAGTCCAAAACTTGCAAGAAAAACTAAGGGTAATTCAAGAGAGCTATAAACATCAAAATGGAGAACAACCTAGAAAATGGAATACAGACAAAATAACTATTCAGTTGTCAACCTCTGAAGAAAAGGAAATAGAAAACATAAAACAACTACTAACTAATCAAACCATACTTTATTTTCCTAAAGATAATGAACTTCTAACCCTACAAACAGATGCTTCAGAAAATTTTTGGGCAGGAGTATTAATAGCCAAACAAAAAGAAATAGTAGCATATACATCAGGAAAATTTACCAAAACTCAACAACATTATTCTACATATGATAAAGAACTATTGGCCATAAAACAAGCAATAAAAAGTTTAAGAGTTTATTTACTGCATAGAAATTTTATCATCGAAACAGATAATAAAGCAGTAGCACAATTTTTGAAAAAAAGAACAATAAATAACCCAGAAGAAAATCTTAGAAGAATTAGACTAGCCTTATATCTTGAAATTTATCAATATGATGTTAAATATATTTCTGGTTATACTAATTATCTTGCAGATCTTCTAACTCGTCCTGAACATGGACAGTCCAGAATACCTCTATTCTATAATTAAATACTACTTCGGATGAATGGGGAATTACGTCGCTCTTTCATCTGCAGAATAAGGCCTACGAGCTCTTTATTTTATGGCAGAGTTCTCTCCACACCAAGGAACCAAATCACAATGGATCAAATCCCTCCCAGAGACTAGAAAAGGGACTATGGGCTACCAATAAGACTGACGAGTTCAAATGACTAATCTACATAATCGAAGAAAACTGGAAGAACGAGAGAGTCCAGCTAAACTAGGATCGTCACTCCTTCCGAGAGGCGACGTTCCGCTATAGACGGTCGCTCAATCACACCTTCCCTACCTGCCCTGTTCTCTAGCCCTGTGCTTTAAAACAGGCTTTCTGGTCGGAATTACATCCCCTTTGGAAAATTGTATTTTCCTATGTTGAGTCCGTTCGTGCCACCTTTCCCTTGTTTACCTGATTGGGAGGTTGTTCCGAGGTTTCCGAAGATTTAGGTTAGTTTAGGTAAGGCAAGATAAGACTAGATTAGATTGTCTCTTCTTACGGTACCCAACTGACGGTTAGTATGATATCTCTTTCCTCCTCGTCAATTTTTTTCGTAAAGATCATACATCCTTCGAGCGGAAGGCGAAGATACAATCCGTGCAGCTAAGCGACTTGCCAAGCTTAGTATCTTCTTATAGTTCCTGTAAGCCGATGGAAGAATTCTAAGTCCTATTTACTTGCCTGCAAGCCCTATGAAGGAAGGTGCTTTTTCTTCCTCTAGCTGTTTTCTTTGTCTAAGTCCATTTCGAGCTTTCTGATATGGGTTGTTACTACGTCCTGTAAGAAGTCTCAATAAGAAGCTCTATAGTCATCCTTAGGAGCTAATCATTTCGTAGAAAGCCTTCTTCCCTGATTCCTCAAGTAAGTAAGAACTTCTCCCCGTTATCTCCTCTGTGAATGAGGTTTATATTTCAAGCACCTCTTAGAACAGAATCTCTTATGCTTATCTGCTTTCCTCTTTTAGTTCTTTTCATTTATTTGATTTGAATCCGGGTTAGCTCCTCTTTTGCGAAGTCCTTCAGTCCAATGAGGATAAAGAGTTAGCAGTCTTAGCCTCTATCTTTGATACCCCAACAGCTTCAACCTATCTTACTATGCTTTGCTGATGTTAGGTTTCTGTTGTTCTTACCTTCAAAAGAAAAAAACTGAAAGAAAGAAAGAAACCGTTACACGAGTCCCTCTAGCCAAGAGGTTGGTTGTAGATCAAAGCACTACCCTTAGAGAATTGAAAGTGAGGGAAGGAAGTGAATGGGCAGTCCTAATACTAAGAAAGACATTCTATCCTATCTTATTCTAACCTTCAAGTATTTATCCCTTAGGTTTCTAGACATTCTATCCTAGCTTGTTCTAACCTTCAAGTATTTATCCCTCAGGTTTCTACGTCCATAAAGTCCAGTGACTACATCTAGCTACCTGAATCAAACTCTTCCTTATTAAACTAGAATAGATAGAGGAAGGAACTCTTGCAATGACCTGCAAGTTTCTCTTCTCAAACTAGACTAACGAAAAGAAGGAATTGGGATCATCTAGGCTAGTCCTACTATCGGAGTACGGACCAGACAAAGAATGTCTCTTCGTCCAGTACGCCAAAGCAGTTCCTCAAGGACAGGACAACTATTCATAGAGACCTTCTCTAGTGAAGGCCACTCAACTGAATCTTTCATCTTAGATCTACTCAGGTACAGGGTCGATCGCTCTCGCTCGAGGTAAGGAAAGGACCCGAAGGCCCATCATTGAATTGACCCAGCCGGTGGAGAAAGTGAATGGAATCATGGGGAATCGTTTATGCAATCAATCCATTCTTCATTAATAAGTGGTGCGGGACCTGGTGCATACTCCTTCACGAGCAAGCATCTTTTGTCAATCAGATAGTAGCCCCCCTAAACTAAGAAAAAAGATTAGCCCCGAAACATGAAACCTTTATTGGAGGAGGAATTGCAAGAGCCTCCCGGGAAGAGCAGGATCAAGATCTGGTATCAAACAAGCAAATAGGTGTCACTGTTTAGTAATATGGTTGGTGACTCACTAGGCTTAGTTTTGGTGATCCCAGTGAATAAAGATGATAGACGTGCGGTGAAATTGATCAGATCGCCTTTGAAATCGATATTTTCCATAGTGGTCTGAGGGGTTTGTTCCTCCTCGGACATGCGACATTGGATCGTCTCTTCCTTTCTTTCTTTTCGAGCGCATCAGGCAGGCTAGTGTTGGGACCTTATTCCGAGATGTTCTTGCTGGTATCGACCAGATGCCAAAGTGGAATGAAGGGCGAAAGAGCCAAAACTGGGTTGGTGAGAGATCCAGCTACTAAGGAACAAGTAATCAATTATGAATTTACATTGATCCCATCTCTCACATTCAACTTCAGCGAATATTCATTTTAATAAAGATCCAGTTCAGATTTTTTGTTCTCTGGAATCCGAGGAGATATCTCCATAATTGGAAACTATGATCAGATGGAAGCATTGGTTTCTACATTCAAAGATTGGTATCGACCTTGAGGTTGGGGAGATTTCGCCAGTTCCAGGCAAAGCGCACCTAAAGTTGCGGAAAAAAGATCCTTTTGTTCATTGCACAGGAAGCTTCTTATTCCGAACCGAGCTCACAAGTGAACAAGATTTTGAGATGGCAGGGGCAATTACCATGTTATTAACCGATTGAAACTTTAATACAACCTTTTTGATCCTGCAGGAGGGGGAGACCTCATATTATACTAGCATCTCTTTCAGTTCTTCCGTCATCCAGATGTGTATATTCTCATTCTTCCTGGATTTGGTATTATTAGTCATATCGTATCGACCTTCTCGGAAAAACCGGTCTTCGGGTATCTAGGCATGGTTTATGCCATGATCAGTATAGGTGTTCTTGGATTTCTTGTTTGGACTCATCATATATTTACTGTGGGCTTAGACATTGATGCATGTGCTTACTTTACCGCAACTACCATGATCATAGCTGTCCCCACTGAAATCAAAATCTTTAGTTGGATCGCAACCATGTGGGGAGGTTCGATACAATACAGAACACCCATGTTATTTGTTGTAGGGTTCATCTTTTTGTTCACCATAGGAGGGCTCACTAGAATAGTTCTAGCTAATTCTGGGCTAGACATTGCTCTACATGATATTATTATGAGACTGCACATTTCCATTATGTACTTTCTATGGGAGCCGCTTCTGCTTTATTTGCAGGATTTTACTATTGGGTGGGTAAAATCTTTGGTCGGGCATACCAAGAAACTTTAGGTCAAATCCATTTTTGGATCACTTCTTTCGGGGTTAATCTAACCTTCTTTCCCATGCATTTCTGAGGGCTTCAGGTATGCCACGTCGCATTCCAGATTATCCATATGCTTATGCCAGATGAAAATCTCTGAGCAGTTTCGGCTCTGAGATATCCGTAGTTGGGATTCGTTGTTTCTTCGTGGTTGTCACAATCACTTTAAGCAGTGGAAACAACAAAAAATGTGCTCAAGTCCTTGGGCTATTGAACAAAATTCAACCACACTTGAATGGATGGTACAAAGTCCTCCAGCTTTTCATAGTTTTGGAGAACTTCCTGCTATCAAGGAGAAAGTAAAAGAAGAAAAGGTCATTGACTGCTACTAAGAACCTAGTAGAACAAATAAATTTGGTCTGAGTGGCTGACGAATGGTAGGCCAATTGGAGAAAAAATTTTCGGAGGAGTACGATGACGTGTTGTTGTTTATTAAGTCTCGGTCATGCTTTGTGCTCCCGTTCTACCCACGTATGAAGAACTTTTGTTGTTTCTTTCTGCCATTCCTGTACCCCATCATCTTTGAATAACTGGGCGGCATCTTTATTGGTTTTGCGGGGTGCTTTAACCCCGAAACTATCAATGGGAAATCAATGCACGCAAACTCTAGAAAAAGGGGCAAACACCTCCACACTACGCCAACGTCAGTTCATGCGCAGGAAGTGGAGGATGTTGGTTGGCCTGAGCCACCAGTGTGGCCCCCGATACACGCCATGTGATGAAAAGCTCGGTCAATTGCCTTGTCTACTGAGCTCAAAGTGTCCAGCGAATAAATATATTCATTTTTTAATTCGTTCCCCTACAAACACGCAACGCGGTCACTCAGCCAACCAAAAAACCAATGAAATGGACCGTACATTGTTCTCTACTACTCTCCTACGTCATTTGTTGATGGATGCAGCTCCACTCGGGACATTCTCTCTCACTCTCTCCTTCCCAACCCGTCGTCAGTGGTGTGATTGGTAATCTTCCTCTGTGCCTCCGTTCGCTAAAGGAAAGGGAATCCCGTTCTTCAATTCATCTGCAAAAGTGCACATCACAAAGGCAAGAAAGAGAGCAATGGGGATATCAAACGTTTGCTTCCCTTTGTTACTGACGGCCTCGCCATTTGAGGGGAGCAAAGTGACGTCCTTTCCATGGTCAAGCCATAGGAAGTGAGGCTTTGACAGTCTCAGAACCCAGCTTGCCTATCTCCGACATTGAGGCGTTCAGGTGACGTAGCCAAGCCTCACGATGACGAAAGGGGTTCATGGGTTCCCTCCGAGTAGTGGAGAATGAGTATCGTTATGTCTGACTATCGTCAGGCAGTTTATAAGATTATAGGACTCTCTCTTTGTTATTCAATTGTGAAATTTCGTCTACTTACCACGACTTTCTTTCATTGGATCAATAGCCTGACGACTGCCTGACGATAGTCAGACATAACTAGACATTAGCTTAGCTAAATATTCAGTAAGAAATCATGCTGAATATTTACCACGACTTGCAGTCTCTGGGAGGGATTTGATCCATTGTGATTTGGTTCCTTGGTGTGGAGAGAACTCTGCCATAAAATAAAGAGCTCGTAGGCCTTATTCTGCAGATGAAAGAGCGACGTAATTACCCATTCATCCGAAGTAGTATTTTATTATAGAATAGAGGTATTCTGGACTGACTACTACAACTACATTCGCGTCTAGTGTAGTCGCTTGGTTTAGAATCCTTGACCATCTTCCGAAGTTAACAATAATCTACTGATCCAAGGCTATAAGGGCACACTTTTTTAGTGCTTGAGCGGTCAGTATCAAATAGGGTCCTCCTCCCTGGCACTGGATCAGTCACTAAGCGAATGCGCTTCTATCAAACCATCTGTTCTTCGATTCGATGTGTGTTCAACAGGCAAATTAATCTATATAATCTAAACTACTAATCTACTAAACTTATCTTAGACAATCAGTTACTCCCCGCTTCCATAGCACGCAGCCATTGATCCCCTTAGCCCAACCAGATCATGGTGAATGAGGTTGTCGTTGCTTGGGTTTCCCCTTCCTCAGAATTAAGCTTGGAGGAAGAAGATGGATCGGATCTACCTATTTTGGATGCAGCTTCTCTGGATGGAGGTTATTCCCCATTAGAATGGGATTAGTCGGTGCCAGGTGGATATGAATGCTTTGATTGATGGCTAGGAAAGGGAGAGAATTGAGGTGGGATTCAAGATGTTCGTTCGCACTGGCTCGTATCACCTTGAATTGTAGTCGGCCTTGAAGGCTTGGTAGAGGAAAGGACCATGGATCACTTCCTTTCATGGCTTCGCCTCCGTTGGCTCGTTGATGGCTTTCTTCCTTCCTCCTTTAGAGAAGGTAGAGTTGAGGACAGAGAGTCAATCGGAGGGTACTGGAGAGGAGGATAAGTCAAGCTTGGACCGAGTGAAGTAAAGACTGGCTACCATCCAATCAAAGACGTTCATACCATAGAGAATCAGGCTCGGCAAAAATGAGACTAGGGACAATGAACCCCCTCCAACATTAGTTGATAGACAATGCTCCCCGCTTTATTCCAGTGGTTACTATTAGAACACAAGCCAAGGAACTCAAAACCACAACACAAGCACCCTTTACTAGTTTTGGACTTTTCGCCCTTTGCTTTCTGAAGGTAAAAATAGTCAAAAAAGTTCCCCGTAGAACTTGAGCGTTGAGACTTTCATCGAAACAAAGAGAGAGGCCCGGCTGGTGCTTTTTTTTGTGTTAGACAGGTGAAAGGCTTGCTTTACTATAAATAGATTAGTAAGAAGGTATTAAGGAACTACTAAACCCGCTATTCCCGTTTTTGGGCTATAAGACTCTTAGATTCCAGCGAGCTATGTGCATAAGCTTTTTTTGACTACAAACACGATTCCTCTCCTGGCAAAAAAATTGGTCCGTCAACTGAACTTGCCTTGTTGTGATAGGGGTACTACTTTTTCATTCCCACTGACGGAGCCTTAACTTTACTTTGATAGGGCTAGACTGCCTTACCTTCTATGTTATTAGTAAAGGGGCATGTATCCACTTTTTTGTAAAGAAAGAGGGCTACTTCTTGAGCCGCTACTAATAATCGAAAAGATTCATAGCGAGTTCATTCTATAGTGACAGAATGTTTCTGCCGGAGGGGTTTGTCTCCATGGAACGAGTATTCACTACCGCTTACAGCACCTTCATTCACTCGTCTTGCTACTTCGGAACTGTTCAGCAGACATGTGGAGTCAAATGTCTCTCTACAATGTAGCGTAGGTAGACTGATTATTGTAGGTGACTGTCTCTAGTGGTTTAGAGGCAGTTCTGTTGCTACCAACTTTTTTGTTTGTCGTCGAGTAGATCTACATGTTCTAGCGGATCTAATGTGGGTTTTTGTTCAGCAACAGAAATAGGTGAAGTTCTGCTTTCTTACCCAAGAATATTTACAAGGGGGAAGCCTCGAAAGGCATACGAATGTGCCTCTCGTAGATGAATATCGACTCAGTCTGCTCCTACTGTGCGGGAGAAATCAGCTAGTCGGTGTCGGGTTGGCCCCTAGGGCACTATTCGCCGTTGGGAGTAGTTTGTCATCAAACTACTTTGTGAGAGAGAGGCCCGGCTGGTGCTTTTTTTTGTGTTAGATAGGTGAAAGGCTTGCTTTACTATAAATAGATTAGTAAGAAGGTATTAAAGAACTACTAAACCCGCTATTCCCGTTTTTGGGCTATAAGACTCTTAGCTTCCAGCGAGCTATGTGCATAAGCTTTTTTTGACTACAAACACGATTCCTCTCCTGGCAAAAAAATTGGTCCGTCAACTGAACTTGCCTTGTTGTGATAGGGGTACTACTTTTTCATTCCCACCGACGGAGCCTTAACTTTACTTTGATAGGGCTTGACTGCCTTACCTTCTATGTTATTAGTAAAGGGGCATGTATCCACTTTTTTGTAAAGAAAGAGGGCTACTTCTTGAGCCGCTACTAATAATCGAAAAGATTCATAGCGAGTTCAGTCTATAGTGACAGAATGTTTCTGCCGGAGGGGTTTGTCTCCATGGAACGAGTATTCACTACCGCTTACAGCACCTTCATTCACTCGTCTTTCCACTTCGGAACTGTTCAGCGGACATGTGGAGTCAAATGTCTCTCTACAATGTAGCGTAGGTAGACTAATTATTGTAGGTGACTGTCTCTAGTGGTTTAGAGCCAGTTCTGTTGCTACCAACTTTTTGTTTGTAGTCAAGTAGATCTACATGTTCTAGCGGATGTAATGTGGGTTTTTGTTCAGCAACAGAAATAGGTGAAGTTCTGCTTTCTTACCCAAGAATATTTACAAGGGGGAAGCCTCGAAAGGCATACGAATGTGCCTCTCGTAGATGAATATCGACTCAGTCTGCTCCTACTGTGCGGGAGAAATCAGCTAGTCGGTGTCGGGTTGGCCCCTAGGGCACTATTCGCCGTTGGGAGTAGTTCGACCATCAAACTACTTTGTGAGGTAGGGGACCAGACTGGTGACTGCTGCAGTTGTTGTCTGCAGGGTATGTGACACCCCACAAGTTGAGTAGTGCTGAAACAGGAGATCCTCTTTTGGATCGTTACAACTCTCATTGAACGGTTCAAGTAGAAGTGAACTTCCAGTTTTCTTCGATTATGTAGATTAGTCATTTGAACTCGTCAGTCTTATTGGTAGCCCATAGTCCCTTTTCTAGTCTCTGGGAGGGATTCGATCCATTGTGATTTGGTTCCTCGGTGTGGAGAGAACTCTGCCATAAAATAAGGAGCTCGTAGGCCTTATTCTGTAGATGAAAGAGTGACGTAATTCCCCATTCATCCGAAATAGTATTTTATTATAGAACAGAGGTATTCTGGACTGACTACTACAACTACATTCGCGTCTAGTGTAGTCGCTTGGTTTAGAATCCTTGACCATCTTCCGAAGTTAACAATAATCTACTGATCCAAGGCTATAAAGGCACACTTTTTTAGTGCTTGAGCCGTCAGTATCAAATAGGGTTTGATGTGCGAATGCGCTTCTATCAAACCATCCATTCTTCGATTCGATGTGTGTTCAACAGGCCAATTAATCTATATAATCTAAACTACTAATCTACTAAACTTATCTTAGACAATCAGTTACTCCCCGCTTCCATAGCACGCAGCCATTGATCCCCTTAGCCCAACCAGATCATGGTGAATGAGGTTGTCGTTGCTTGGGTTTCCCCTTCCTCAGAATTAAGCTTGGAGGAATAAGATGGATCGGATCTACCCATTTCGGATGCAGCTTCTCCGGATGGAGGTTATTCCCCGTTAGAATGGGATTAGTCGGTGCCAGGTGGATATGAATGCTTTGATTGATGGCTAGGAAAGGGAGAGAATTGAGGTGGGGATTCAAGATGTTCGTTCGCACTGGCTCGTACCACCTTGAATTGTAGTCGGCCTTGAAGGCTTGGTAGAGGAAAGGACCATGGATCACTTCCTTTCATGGCTTCGCCTCCGTTGGCTCGTTGATGGCTTTCTTCCTTCCGCCTTTAGAGAAGGTGGAGTTGAGGACAGAGAGTCAATCGGAGGGTACTGGAGAGGAGGATAAGTCAAGCTTGGACCGAGTGAAGTAAAGACTGGCTACCATCCAATCAAAGACGTTCATACCATAGAGAATCAGGCTCGGCAAAAATGAGACTAGGGACAATGAACCCCCTCCAACATTAGTTGATAGACAATGCTCCCCGCTTTATTCCAGTGGTTACTATTAGAACACAAGCCAAGGAACTCAAAACCACAACACAAGCACCCTTTACTAGTTTTGGACTTTTCGCCCTTTGCATCCTGAAGGTAAAAATAGTCAAAAAAGTTCCCCGTAGAACGCGAGCGTTGAGACTTTCATCGAAACAAAGAGAGAGGCCCGGCTGGTGCTTTTTTTGTGTTAGACAGGTGAAAGGCTTGCTTTACTATAAATAGATTAGTAAGAAGGTATTAAGAAACTACTAAACCCGCTATTACCGTTTTTGGGCTATAAGACTCTTAGCTTCCAGCGAGCTATGTGCATAAGCTTTTTTTGACTACAAACACGATTCCTCTCCTGGCAAAACAATTGGTCCGTCAACTGAACTTGCCTTGTTGTGATAGGGGTACTACTTTTTCATTCCCACTGACGGAGCCTTAGCTTTACTTAGATAGGGCTTGACTGCCTTACCTTCTATGTTATTAGTAAAGGGAAATGTATCCACTTTTTTGTAAAGAAAGAGGGCTACTTCTTGAGCCGCTACTAATAATCGAAAAGATTCATAGCGAGTTCAGTCTATAGTGACGGAATGTTTCTGCCGGAGGGGTTTGTCTCCATGGAACGAGTATTCACTACCACTTACAGCACCTTCATTCACTCGTCTTTCCACTTCGGAACTGTTCAGCAGACATGTGGAGTCAAATGTCTCTCTACAATGTAGCGTAGGTAGACTGATTATTGTAGGTGACTGTCTCTAGTAGTTTAGAGGTAGTTCTGTTGCTACCAACTTTTTTGTTTGTAGTCGAGTAGATCTACATGTTCTAGCGGATCTAATGTGGGTTTTTGTTCAGCAACAGAAATAGGTGAAGTTCTGCTTTCTTACCCAAGAATATTTACAAGGGGGAAGCCTCGAAAGGCATACGAATGTGCCTCTCGTAGATGAATATCGACTCAGTCTGCTCCTACTGTGCGGGAGAAATCAGCTAGTCGGTGTCGGGTTGGCCCCTAGGGCACTATTCGCCGTTGGGAGTAGTTCGACCATCAAACTACTTTGTGAGGTAGGGGACCAGACTGGTGACTGCTGCAGTTGTTGTCTGCAGGGTATGTGACACCCCACAAGTTGAGTAGTGCTGAAACAGGAGATCCTCTTTTGGATCGTTACAACTCTCATTGAACGGTTCAAGTAGAAGTGAACTTCCAGTTTTCTTCGATTATGTAGATTAGTCATTTGAACTCGTCAGTCTTATTGGTAGACCATAGTCCCTTTTCTAGTCTCTGGGAGGGATTCGATCCATTGTGATTTGGTTCCTCGTTGTGGAGAGAACTCTGCCATAAAATAAGGAGCTCGTAGGCCTTATTCTGCAGATGAAAGAGCGGCGTAATTCCCCATTCATCCGAAGTAGTATTTTATTATAGAACAGAGGTATTCTGGACTGACTACTACAACTACATTCGCGTCTAGTGTAGTCGCTTGGTTTAGAATCCTTGACCATCTTCCGAAGTTAACAATAATCTACTGATCCAAGGCTATAAGGGCACACTTTTTTAGTGCTTGAGCCGTCAGTATCAAATAGGGTTTGATGTGCGAATGCGCTTCTATCAAACCATCCATTCTTCGATTCGATGTGTGTTCAACAGGCCAATTAATCTATATAATCTAAACTACTAATCTACTAAACTTATCTTAGACAATCAGTTACTCCCCGCTTCCATAGCACGCAGCCATTGATCCCCTTAGCCCAACCAGATCATGGTGAATGAGGTTGTCGTTGCTTGGGTTTCCCCTTCCTCAGAATTAAGCTTGGAGGAATAAGATGGATCGGATCTACCCATTTCGGATGCAGCTTCTCCGGATGGAGGTTATTCCCCGTTAGAATGGGATTAGTCGGTGCCAGGTGGATATGAATGCTTTGATTGATGGCTAGGAAAGGGAGAGAATTGAGGTGGGGATTCAAGATGTTCGTTCGCACTGGCTCGTACCACCTTGAATTGTAGTCGGCCTTGAAGGCTTGGTAGAGGAAAGGACCATGGATCACTTCCTTTCATGGCTTCGCCTCCGTTGGCTCGTTGATGGCTTTCTTCCTTCCGCCTTTAGAGAAGGTGGAGTTGAGGACAGAGAGTCAATCGGAGGGTACTGGAGAGGAGGATAAGTCAAGCTTGGACCGAGTGAAGTAAAGACTGGCTACCATCCAATCAAAGACGTTCATACCATAGAGAATCAGGCTCGGCAAAAATGAGACTAGGGACAATGAACCCCCTCCAACATTAGTTGATAGACAATGCTCCCCGCTTTATTCCAGTGGTTACTATTAGAACACAAGCCAAGGAACTCAAAACCACAACACAAGCACCCTTTACTAGTTTTGGACTTTTCGCCCTTTGCATCCTGAAGGTAAAAATAGTCAAAAAAGTTCCCCGTAGAACGCGAGCGTTGAGACTTTCATCGAAACAAAGAGAGAGGCCCGGCTGGTGCTTTTTTTGTGTTAGACAGGTGAAAGGCTTGCTTTACTATAAATAGATTAGTAAGAAGGTATTAAGAAACTACTAAACCCGCTATTACCGTTTTTGGGCTATAAGACTCTTAGCTTCCAGCGAGCTATGTGCATAAGCTTTTTTTGACTACAAACACGATTCCTCTCCTGGCAAAACAATTGGTCCGTCAACTGAACTTGCCTTGTTGTGATAGGGGTACTACTTTTTCATTCCCACTGACGGAGCCTTAGCTTTACTTAGATAGGGCTTGACTGCCTTACCTTCTATGTTATTAGTAAAGGGAAATGTATCCACTTTTTTGTAAAGAAAGAGGGCTACTTCTTGAGCCGCTACTAATAATCGAAAAGATTCATAGCGAGTTCAGTCTATAGTGACGGAATGTTTCTGCCGGAGGGGTTTGTCTCCATGGAACGAGTATTCACTACCACTTACAGCACCTTCATTCACTCGTCTTTCCACTTCGGAACTGTTCAGCAGACATGTGGAGTCAAATGTCTCTCTACAATGTAGCGTAGGTAGACTGATTATTGTAGGTGACTGTCTCTAGTAGTTTAGAGGTAGTTCTGTTGCTACCAACTTTTTTGTTTGTAGTCGAGTAGATCTACATGTTCTAGCGGATCTAATGTGGGTTTTTGTTCAGCAACAGAAATAGGTGAAGTTCTGCTTTCTTACCCAAGAATATTTACAAGGGGGAAGCCTCGAAAGGCATACGAATGTGCCTCTCGTAGATGAATATCGACTCAGTCTGCTCCTACTGTGCGGGAGAAATCAGCTAGTCGGTGTCGGGTTGGCCCCTAGGGCACTATTCGCCGTTGGGAGTAGTTCGACCATCAAACTACTTTGTGAGGTAGGGGACCAGACTGGTGACTGCTGCAGTTGTTGTCTGCAGGGTATGTGACACCCCACAAGTTGAGTAGTGCTGAAACAGGAGATCCTCTTTTGGATCGTTACAACTCTCATTGAACGGTTCAAGTAGAAGTGAACTTCCAGTTTTCTTCGATTATGTAGATTAGTCATTTGAACTCGTCAGTCTTATTGGTAGACCATAGTCCCTTTTCTAGTCTCTGGGAGGGATTCGATCCATTGTGATTTGGTTCCTCGGTGTGGAGAGAACTCTGCCATAAAATAAGGAGCTCGTAGGCCTTATTCTGCAGATGAAAGAGCGACGTAATTCCCCATTCATCCGAAGTAGTATTTTATTATAGAACAGAGGTATTCTGGACTGACTACTACAACTACATTCGCGTCTAGTGTAGTCGCTTGGTTTAGAATCCTTGACCATCTTCCGAAGTTAACAATAATCTACTGATCCAAGGCTATAAGGGCACACTTTTTTAGTGCTTGAGCCGTCAGTATCAAATAGGGTTTGATGTGCGAATGCGCTTCTATCAAACCATCCATTCATCGATTCGATGTGTGTTCAACAGGCCAATTAATCTATATAATCTAAACTACTAATCTACTAAACTTATCTTAGACAATCAGTTACTCCCCGCTTCCATAGCACGCAGCCATTGATCCCCTTAGCCCAACCAGATCATGGTGAATGAGGTTGTCGTTGCTTGGGTTTCCCCTTCCTCAGAATTAAGCTTGGAGGAATAAGATGGATCGGATCTACCCATTTCGGATGCAGCTTCTCCGGATGGAGGTTATTCCCCGTTAGAATGGGATTAGTCGGTGCCAGGTGGATATGAATGCTTTGATTGATGGCTAGGAAAGGGAGAGAATTGAGGTGGGGATTCAAGATGTTCGTTCGCACTGGCTGGTACCACCTTGAATTGTAGTCGGCCTTGAAGGCTTGGTAGAGGAAAGGACCATGGATCACTTCCTTTCATGGCTTCGCCTCCGTTGGCTCGTTGATGGCTTTCTTCCTTCCTCCTTTAGAGAAGGTGGAGTTGAGGACAGAGAGTCAATCGGAGGGTACTGGAGAGGAGGATAAGTCAAGCTTGGACCGAGTGAAGTAAAGACTGGCTACCATCCAATCAAAGACGTTCATACCATAGAGAATCAGGCTCGGTAAAAATGAGACTAGGGACAATGAACCCCCTCCAACATTAGTTGATAGACAATGCTCCCCGCTTTATTCCAGTGGTTACTATTAGAACACAAGCCAAGGAACTCAAAACCACAACACAAGCACCCATTACTAGTTTTGGACTTTTCGCCCTTTGCATCCTGAAGGTAAAAATAGTCAAAAAAGTTCCCCGTAGAACGCGAGCGTTGAGACTTTCATCGAAACAAAGAGAGAGGCCCGGCTGGTGCTTTTTTTTGTGTTAGACAGGTGAAAGGCTTGCTTTACTATAAATAGATTAGTAAGAAGGTATTAAGGAACTACTAAACCCGCTATTCCCGTTTTTGGGCTATAAGACTCTTAGCTTCCAGCGAGCTATGTGCATAAGCTTTTTTTGACTACAAACACGATTCCTCTCCTGGCAAAAAAATTGGTCCGTCAACTGAACTTGCCTTGTTGTGATAGGGGTACTACTTTTTCATTCCCACTGACGGAGCCTTAACTTTACTTAGATAGGGCTTGACTGCCTTACCTTCTATGTTATTAGTAAAGGGAAATGTATCCACTTTTTTGTAAAGAAAGAAGGCTACTTCATGAGCCGCTACTAATAATCGAAAAGGTTCATAGCGAGTTCAGTCTATAGTGACGGAATGTTTCTGCCGGAGGGGTTTGTCTCCATGGAACGAGTATTCACTACCACTTACAGCATCTTCATTCACTCGTCTTGCCACTTCGGAACTGTTCAGCAGACATGTGGAGTAAAATGTCTCTCTACAATGTAGCGTAGGTAGACTGATTATTGTAGGTGACTGTCTCTAGTAGTTTAGAGGTAGTTCTGTTGCTACCAACTTTTTTGTTTGTAGTCGAGTAGATCTACATGTTCTAGCGGATCTAATGTGGGTTTTTATTCAGCAACAGAAATAGGTGAAGTTCTGCTTTCTTACCCAAGAATATTTACAAGGGGGAAGCCTCGAAAGGCATACGAATGTGCCTCTCGTAGATGAATATCGACTCAGTCTGCTCCTACTGTGCGGGAGAAATCAGCTAGTCGGTGTCGGGTTGGCCCCTAGGGCACTATTCGCCGTTGGGAGTAGTTCGACCATCAAACTACTTTGTGAGGTAGGGGACAAGACTGGTGACTGCTGCAGTTGTTGTCTGCAGGGTATGTGACACCCCACAAGTTGAGTAGTGCTGAAACAGGAGATCCTCTTTTGGATCGTTACAACTCTCATTGAACGGTTCAAGTAGAAGTGAACTTCCAGTTTTCTTCGATTATGTAGATTAGTCATTTGAACTCGTCAGTCTTATTGGTAGACCATAGTCCCTTTTCTAGTCTCTGGGAGGGATTCAATCCATTGTGATTTGGTTCCTCGGTGTGGAGAGAACTCTGCCATAAAATAAGGAGCTCGTAGGCCTTATTCTGCAGATGAAAGAGCGACGTAATTCCCCATTCATCCGAAGTAGTATTTTATTATAGAACAGAGGTATTCTGGACTGACTACTACAACTACATTCGCGTCTAGTGTAGTCGCTTGGTTTAGAATCCTTGACCATCTTCCGAAGTTAACAATAATCTACTGATCCAAGGCTATAAGGGCACACTTTTTTAGTGCTTGAGCCGTCAGTATCAAATAGGGTTTGATGTGCGAATGCGCTTCTATCAAACCATCCATTCTTCGATTCGATGTGTGTTCAACAGGCCAATTAATCTATATAATTTAAACTACTAATCTACTAAACTTATCTTAGACAATCAGTTACTCCCCGCTTCCATAGCACGCAGCCATTGATCCCCTTAGCCCAACCAGATCATGGTGAATGAGGTTGTTGTTGCTTGGGTTTCCCCTTCCTCAGAATTAAGCTTGGAGGAATAAGATGGATCGGATCTACCCATTTCGGATGCAGCTTCTCCGGATGGAGGTTATTCCCCGTTAGAATGGGATTAGTCGGTGCCAGGTGGATATGAATGCTTTGATTGATGGCTAGGAAAGGGAGAGAATTGAGGTGGGGATTCAAGATGTTCGTTCGCACTGGCTCGTACCACCTTGAATTGTAGTCGGCCTTGAAGGCTTGGTAGAGGAAAGGACCATGGATCACTTCCTTTCATGGCTTCGCCTCCGTTGGCTCGTTGATGGCTTTCTTCCTTCCTCCTTTAGAGAAGGTGGAGTTGAGGACAGAGAGTCAATCGGAGGGAACTGGAGAGGAGGATAAGTCAAGCTTGGACCGAGTGAAGTAAAGACTGGCTACCATCCAATCAAAGACGTTCATACCATAGAGAATCAGGCTCGGTAAAAATGAGACTAGGGACAATGAACCCCCTCCAACATTAGTTGATAGACAATGCTCCCCGCTTTATTCCAGTGGTTACTATTAGAACACAAGCCAAGGAACTCAAAACCACAACACAAGCACCCATTACTAGTTTTGGACTTTTTGCCCTTTGCATCCTGAAGGTAAAAATAGTCAAAAAAGTTCCCCGTAGAACGCGAGCGTTGAGACTTTCATCGAAACAAAGAGAGAGGCCCGGCTGGTGCTTTTTTTTGTGTTAGACAGGTGAAAGGCTTGCTTTACTATAAATAGATTAGTAAGAAGGTATTAAGGAACTACTAAACCCGCTATTCCCGTTTTTGGGCTATAAGACTCTTAGCTTCCAGCGAGCTATGTGCATAAGCTTTTTTTGACTACAAACACGATTCCTCTCCTGGCAAAAAAATTGGTCCGTCAACTGAACTTGCCTTGTTGTGATAGGGGTACTACTTTTTCATTCCCACTGACGGAGCCTTAACTTTACTTTGATAGGGCTTGACTGCCTTACCTTCTATGTTATTAGTAAAGGGGCATGTATCCACTTTTTTGTAAAGAAAGAAGGCTACTTCATGAGCCGCTACTAATAATCGAAAAGGTTCATAGCGAGTTCAGTCTATAGTGACGGAATGTTTCTGCCGGAGGGGTTTGTCTCCATGGAACGAGTATTCACTACCGCTTACAGCACCTTCATTCACTCGTCTTGCTACTTCGGAACTGTTCAGCGGACATGTGGAGTCAAATGTCTCTCTACAATGTAGCATAGGTAGACTGATTATTGTAGGTGACTGTCTCTAGTGGTTTAGAGGAAGTTCTGTTGCTACCAACTTTTTTGTTTGTAGTCTAGTAGATCTCCATGTTTTAGCAGATCTAAAGTGGGTTTTTATTCAACAACAGAAATAGGTGAAGTTCTGCTTTCTTACCCAAGAATATTTACAAGGGGGACATGTGGAGTCAAATGTCTCTCTACAATGTAGCATAGGTAGACTGATTATTGTAGGTGACTGTCTCTAGTGGTTTAGAGGAAGTTCTGTTGCTACCAACTTTTTTGTTTGTAGTCTAGTAGATCTACATGTTTTAGCAGATCTAAAGTGGGTTTTTATTCAACAACAGAAATAGGTGAAGTTCTGCTTTCTTACCCAAGAATATTTACAAGGGGGAAGCCTCGAAAGGCATACGAATGTGCCTCTCGTAGATGAATATCGACTCAGTCTGCTCCTACTGTGCGGGAGAAATCAGCTAGTCGGTGTCGGGTTGGCCCCTGGGCACTATTTGCCGTTGGGAGTAGTTCGACCATCAAACTACTTTGTGAGGTAGGGGACCAGACTGGTGACTGCTACAGTTGTTGTCTGCAGGGTATGTGACACCCCACAAGTTGAGTAGTGCTGAAACAGGAGATCCGCTTTTGGATCGTTACAACTCTCATTGAATGGTTCAAGTAGAAGTGAATAGGTAAGAAATGGAAATAGAAAGTCGGGGAGCGGGCATTCGAGTTCCACTTTTTCTACATAAAAAAGAGCTGTAAAAGTGGCCTCACCCTCCTTGCCCACACCAAAGAGATCTGAAGAAAGGCATTAACCCGAAGAGGTAGGGCCGGGAGGGAACGATTTCCTGAAATTCTATCTATCTATCCGCAATGAGGAAAGGAGAGGGACGAGCACCTGTATTGCTTTCATTGCGATGATGGAATAAGAATTCGGTGGATGACTTCCTGGTGCATGCCAATTATTCAAGTGGTGATCTTTCTTCCAGGCCTTTTTTAGTGCGATCACGATTAGGCCAGTCACTGCTCTTATTGACTTCGAAAAGACCCCCAGCTGCTCATTCTTTTTTCCTGGACTTTGCTGGCTTTGGATTCATTTGCTGAGGTCGTGTCTTAACTGGAACAGCCCCCAGGAACTAAAGTCAATTTGGTGTTCGCAAATGAATCGTTCCTTTGAGATCACTCCTTCGTCCCCACTGCCATTGGTCGAGCTCCTTCGCACCTCACCCTTTATTTAAAGCATTATCCTTTCTCATCTTTTATTTCCAAGATGTGTAGTAATAAAAAAGAAAGGCCTCCTCTTGCGTTATCATTTCTGAACTTTCCAAATTAGGTGACGAAATGAAATTGCTCAACCAGCGGGAGAGATTATGACAATATACTTTTCAAGGTAGGAGGTAAACTTAATTAGAGCAAAGCAAGCTTGTGAAGCAACCAGAGGCAAGAGCGTGAAGCAGCTTTTCCCAAACCAAAGGATCTAGGTTCTCTTGAAACAAAATATCCTTACCCCTCAGCATCAGGCAGTATCTCAGTATCACCTGTATCCAAACTAGAATTTGACTCTAGAGAGGGTGAACTAACTTTTCCATAATCACCCGACAAGTTGAATCCATATCATCAGAATAGAGAACATGGGGCTCTTTGCCCTACTATGAACTAGGATCAGAAAGGGTTGGCTCATAACATAAACTCAAGGACGCCGAAAAAGCACACTTAACGTGGTTCATCAGGTTGTTCAGAGGCTTCTTCCTGTCCCGCCCACCACCCTCCTTCAACATATCAGTTATCATTAATTAGGAATTTCTTTCTCTTAACGAGCTTTTGTCTTTCTGTCCTGTGTGAAAAGCTTGCTAGACGCACGTTAAAAGCTCTTTTTTCATCCCTATTGAGTCAGTTTGTCGCTGCTTTCAGAATGCACTGGAAAACTCAATGTGCTCGTATCTAGGTCGGGTGAAATTCAACTATATAAGCAAGGCTTAGGATATGGATTTCACCATCATGGGGAATAGGCTGAGACAACAATAGGCAACCAAGACTTATGAAGTGCGTTCAGGCTTACTTTAAACTAAAAAAATGTGAACCCCAGTTACGAAATATATAGCTATCATAAAAGCTAGAAATAGAACTCAACTTAGTTGCTCAGTCTATAGGAATTCCCAAGCATTAGCGAAGAAAGAAACCTACTTGAAGAAGGTTGCCAAGAGGAGCAAGCCTACATCGAGCAAGTTGACTCACTTTATCTTATGTAAAGAGTTTGCTTCGCTATTACGGCTCAGTTCTTCCACGAGCGAAGGCTCATCAAAATGGTCTCAAAGATTTTCAAGGAAACCCAACCCCTTCCTCTCTTACCCCTCCTTCTATCCAAAGAATCTTTCCAAGCTATAGTAGTTGTTCTCTTCCCTTCCATCGATTGAGCTTTCTCTCGCTTAATTCAATAGGGCTTTAGTAGACCTGTTTGAATTCGACAACTCGATCTCTTCTTCCTTTGCTGGAATTGCCATCTTTGCTACTCTCAGCTTCTAAATTCGTACGCCAGTCTAGAAGTCCTAATGCTGTAAAAGGTAATGAAAGGAGGGATTGGACGACATACATCTTGGTTGGTCCCAATTGTTTGGGTAAACAAAGAGAATTGCCTTACCTATGATCTATGATGCAAGATAAGATGGGAGGGGCCCCCAGTTTGGAATTTGAGTTTCAGAGAATGGAACCAAGGTTATGAGAATCAGTGGAGTTGGGCGAATTGCTCTCAGGGTCTTATTCATATTCCGAGTAGTGCGTCAGTGTTACGACTGATGAGCGAGTGCACTTTAGGAAGAGAGTGCCCGATGAGGTCGAATAGTTTTCAATGTCTTCATTCCGGAATACACAACCAAGTAATAAATAGAAACATTTACAGAACCCGAGGTCTTTGATCCTTTCTCTCTCAAGCTGCCAAATAGAACTATGGCTTTAGTAGTGATGATTGGGATTTCTCTTTAAGTCTGGCATTGGGAGAGTTATTTACATTAGAAGGAGTGGTGTCATGATGAAAGTCGGTCATGGCGACTCTGGCCTTGTTCCGCCATGAAACAGGGGCGAGGGGAGTGTAGCTGGCAATTCAGAAAAAGATTCTCCTTTTCGTACACTCTGCAGGTCAGTTCGGTACTAGCGCACCAAGCAAGAAAACGGCTGGACATACTATCTAGCTCGTGCAATCAACGAGAAATTCCTTCGCCTTAGTAAGCTAGCTTTGTAAACTAAGCAAGCCTGGTTCCCCAGGCACGTAGGTAGAACGTGGATCGATCATGACAAGAATGGACTTATACTCCATGTAATGTAAGTAATAGTTGAGTCATAGTCCAGTTCCCCAGGCTTTCCCCCTTCTCGACCAGATGAAGGAGATAAGAATTCCATTCAGGCGGTAAGGGTTTGGCTTGACCCTGTGTTCTCTCCTGGCCGAGTCAGAGGCGAAGACTGGCAAAGTTCATCATTCAGTGGTGGGGTGTTCCAAAAAAGAAGGCGTCGCCCAACGAGTGGCGGATTTGGATGGAGTCTTGCTTTGATGCTAGGGAGATAAATAGATTTGGATAGAGTCTCCCTCAAGATAGAGGAAAAGTATGCGTGCTACGGCTTATGCAGTTGATCGGATCAGATAACCCTTCATGCAACCAACAAAACTCGACACATCAAATGGATATCAACAAAAAGGAGGTATGGCTGAGCGGCTTAAGGCATTGGTTTGCTAAATTGACATACGATGAAAATTGTCTCATGGGTTCAAATCCCACTTCCTTTAGCACTCCAGTAGAACGGATAGTCGAAATTATGTGAGAGAAAGAACCTCTTGGTTCCATTCCCTGGAGGACAAGATAGCACTATGTCACTGAAATTGAGCTGAAAGCCCTTACGCCTTGTTTTAGTTTGACCGACCTATCTTCTTTCTAGTTGCAAGCTCTCTCCGGTTGTCCAGTCCCATGGCGGCTCTCGGTTCTGGAGCATGTTGGGAGATTTGGAAGCAGCTGAAAGAGCTACTCGAAAGCTTGACGAACAAGCAGAAAAAGCCCTAACTCTTTTCCTAGTTTGAGGCTTTTCCCTTACAAGTCTAGTGGTATGGTAGGCACTATTCGATGAAGAAAACAGACTTTAGGAAAGTGGTTCAGGTAGCTCAGCAGGTTAGAACAAAGGACTGAAAATCCTTGCGTCAGTGGTTCGAATCCACTTCTAAGCGAGCTTTTGGTCCAAAGGATAGGTAGCCAAGGGCGAGCCTGATTTTGAAATTCAAGTGAAAGAGGAAGCCCAAGTGAGTGCTCCTGCACTATACAGCTTTTTGGTGTCACCCTATGAAATTGGAGGCAGATTTTCTAAAAAAGTCAGTCGATTACTCAGATTGGTTTTCGCGTCCCATACCCAAAAGGATGGGTGAGTTCGGTGCAAGTGTTCATGGATAGGGTGGATCTATATGCTCCGGGGGCTGAGACGAGGTGTAGTGCAGTCTGGTCAGCGCATCTGTTTTGGATACAGAGGGCCATAGCTTCGAATCCCGTCACCTTGATGTGAAGGGTCGAATTGCAGAGCCTAGTAGCCTATCCATAGTTAGGAAGGCAAACGAAATTTTCAAGTAAAGACTAAGGGGAAAGAATCTCTTTCTTCAATGGATTATGTGATCGAATGTCAAAACTTAGACTTTTCTTTATAAAATTCTTAATCAGTATCTCTGTTATCTTATTGACTAGCACACTTTGGGACTGGGGCTTAACTTGGGGAGCCATTTTCTTTGCTCTGGCTCAATATGCTCAATAGTCAGACACTTTATTGCATGATGGATAGAGCACCTCTTTCCCATCTCCAGTGGTCTCGGTCCTTCGCAACGATCGCTTTTCTCAATCTCCCCCTTGGCTCCTGAGCCGAAACCTGCCGGAACCTTTGGAGGAGTCGTTGTCGATCTCTTCTTCCTTTGCTGGAATTGCCATCTTCGCTACTCTCAGCTTCTAAATTCGTACGCCAGTCTAGAAGTCCTAATGCTGTAAAAGGTAATGAAGGGAGGGATTGGACGACATACATCTTGGTTGGTCCCAATTGTTTGGGTAAACAAAGAGAATTGCCTTACCTATGATCTATGATGCAAGATAAGATGGGAGGGGCCCCCAGTTTGGAATTTGAGTTTCAGAGAAAGGAACCAAGGTTATGAGAATCAGTGGAGTTGGGCGAATTTCTCTCAGGGTCTTATTCATATTCCGAGTAGTGCATCAGTGTTACGACTGATGAGCGAGTGCACTTTAGGAAGAGAGTGCCCGATGAGGTCGAATAGTTTTCAATGTCTTCATTCCGGAATACATAACCAAGTAATAAATAGAAACAATTACAGAATCCGAGGTCTTTGATCCTTTCTCTCTCAAGCTGCCAAATAGAACTATGGCTTTTGTAGCGATGATTGGGATTTCTCTTTAAGTCTGCCATTGGGAGAGTTATTTACATTAGAAGGAGTGGTGTTATGATGAAAGTCGGTCATGGCGACTCTGGCCTTGTTCCGCCATGAAACAGGGGCGAGGGGAGTGTAGCGGGCAATTCAGAAAAAGATTCTCCTTTTCGTACACTCTGCAGGTCAGTTCGGTACTAGCGCACCAAGCAAGAAAACGGCTGGACGTACTATCTAGCTCGTGCAATCAACGAGAAATTCCTTCGCCTTAGTAAGCTAGCTTTGTAAACTAAGCAAGCCTGGTTCCCCAGGCACGTAGGTAGGACGTGGATCGATCATGACAAGAATGGACTTATACTCCATGTAATGTAAGTAATAGTTGAGTCATAGTCCAGTTCCCCAGGCTTTCCCCCTTCTCGACCAGATGAAGGAGATAAGAATTCCATTCAGGCGGTAAGGGTTTGGCTTGACCCTGTGTTCTCTCCTGGCCGAGTCAGAGGCGAAGACTGGCAAAGTTCATCATTCAGTGGTGGGGTGTTCCAAAAAAGAAGGTGTCGCCCAACGAGTGGCGGATTTGGATGGAATCTCGCTTTGATGCTAGGGAGATAAATAGATTTGGATAGAGTCTCCCTCAAGATAGAGGAAGAGTATGCGCGCTACGGCTTACGCAGTTGATCGGATCAGATAACCCTTCGTGCAACCAACAAAACTCGACACATCAAATGGATATCAACAAAAAGGAGGTATGGCTGAGCGGCTTAAGGCATTGGTTTGCTAAATTGACATACGATGAAAATTGTCTCATGGGTTCAAATCCCTCTTCCTTTAGCACTCCAGTAGGACGGGTAGTCGAAATTATGTGAGAGAAAGAACCTCTTGGTTCCATTCCCTGGAGGACAAGATAGCACTATGTCACTGAAATTGAGCTGAAAGCCCTTACGCCTTGTTTTAGTTTGACCGACCTATCTTCTTTCTAGTTGCAAGCTCTCTCCGGTCGTCCAGTCCCTTGGCGGCTCTCGGTTCTGGAGCATGTTGGGAGATTTGGAAGCAGCTGAAAGAGCTACTCGAAAGCTTGACGAACAAGCAGAAAAAGCCCTAACTCTTTTCCTAGTTTGAGGCTTTTCCCTTACAAGTCTAGTGGTATGGTAGGCACTATTCGATGAAGAAAACAGACTTTAGGAAAGTGGTTCAGGTAGCTCAGCCGGTTAGAACAAAGGACTGAAAATCCTTGCGTCAGTGGTTCGAATCCACTTCTAAGCGAGCTTTTGGTCCAAAGGATAGGTAGCCAAGGGCGAGCCTGATTTTGAAATTCAAGTGAAAGAGGAAGCCCAAGTGAGTGCTCCTGCACTATACAGCTTTTTGGTGTCACCCTATGAAATTGGAGGCAGATTTTCTAAAAAAGTCAGTCGATTACTCAGATTGGTTTTCGCGTCCCTATACCCAAAAGGATGGGTGAGTTCGGTGCAAGTGTTCATGGATAGGGTGGATCTATATGCTCCGGGGGCTGAGACGAGGTGTAGCGCAGTCTGGTCAGCGCATATGTTTTGGATACAGAGGGCCATAGGTTCGAATCCCGTCACCTTGATGTGAAGGGTCGAATTGCAGAGCCTAGTAGCCTATCCATAGTCAGGAAGGCAAACGAAATTTTCAAGTAAAGACTAAGGGAAAAGAATCTCTTTCTTCAATGGATTATGTGATCGAATGTCAAAACTTAGACTTTTCTTTATGAAATTCTTAATCAGTATCTCTGTTATCTTATTGACTAGCGCACTTTGGGACTGGGGCTTAACTTGGGGAGCCATTTTCTTTGCTCTGGCTCAATATGCTCAATAGTCAGACACTTTATTGCATGATGGATAGAGCACCTCTTTCCCATCTCCAGTGGTCTCTGCCCTTCGCAACGATCGCTTTTCTCAACCTCCCCCTTGGCTCCTGAGCCGAAACCTGCCGGAACCTTTGGAGGAGTCGTTGTCGATCTCTTCTTCCTTTGCTGGAATTGCCATCTTTGCTACTCTCAGCTTCTAAATTCGTACGCCAGCTATTATCTCAGTTGGGTATAACTTTTCATATTGTGTTAGCCATCTTAAGGCTATTCCTTGCCAATATCCGCAAGCTAATATTACAAATTCTTGGTGAGGGATTCCCTGTGGCATTAGGGTATTTGTCCCAACCATTAATTGTTCCCAATTGAGTATATAATCTCTTAAAGCATTAGTTGGTATATTATCAACATTAAATATTAATCCTGAAGTAGCAGTTTGATGTCTCTTTCCTTGTTTATAGATATAGGAATCTACATAGTTTTCATCTGTATCTCTATGATACATAGTTTCTTCTGTAGTATTAGGATGTGGTGGATTTTGTCTACCTGTAGAAATCATTTGGGTAGATGATTCCCCACGTTCCATATTTATATTATATAAATACTGCTCCTCGTTAGAGGGTATGTTGTATGATTCCTCTGACCAAGAGGCTTCCTCGTTAGAGGGTTGTGATAATAGGTCAACATCACCATACTCCTCATTAGAGGGTATTTCATCAACAATATCATCATATTCAGATAATTCATCATCAAAAGAATCAGATGCAGAGATATAACTTTCATTATCAGAAGAACTTTTTGAATAATATTTTATTGAAGCAGAATTTTCTTCATAAAATTTGAAAATCTCTTTAGAAGTAATTTTCCCTTCTATTTCTTCAACTAATAAAGTTTTATACTTCAAATATTTCTGATAATCAATTTCATCTAAGTTTGTTTCTTTCAAACTTTTTGAAGATGTTTTTATCATTCTAACTGATCCAAGTCTTTCTTTTGAAGATGAAGGAAAAGTTGGAAAACTTAAGAAGGTTTGCAAAGTAGTTAATTTTTTAGAAACTAAATAGATTTGATCACTTAAATAGTTTAGCAAACTATTTTGTTGTTCTATTGTACCATTACTAGGAAGATGAATACTATGTTCATGAGAATTTAGACTGAAAGGACATTCATAAGTTTCAGGAAGAACTAAAGCTCTAGACATTTCTGTAAAGAGGTTCTTATAAACTTAGACACGTTATTTCCTTCCTTTCTTTTACTAGATTAGATAACAGTATCGCTTTGACCCTGGTCTCTCCGGCTATGTAACCTCTAGGGGTGGCTTTATCCCTAGAGTTAGGCAGCCATAACTGAAGCGTCCCTTCCGGACATATAGTTAACCACAAGCACTATCACAAGCTTCAGAGAGACAGAGCACAGCCATGTTTCGTTTCCTACCTCATGGCGTAAGATACTATTATCTAATTAGCTTAAGAAATTAAGGAAATAACATGCCTAACAAGTTTAGCCAGACATGGCTAAGTTAAGGATACTTACAAAAAAAGAAGAAGAACGGAACTGCACAAGGCTCTGATACCAGTTTGCAGGAGAGCTTCTGCTCCAGTATTCAGCGCTACTATTTATTCACACTATTTTAGACTAAGAAGCAGATCAGAGGAAGAAATATGTTTAAGAAAAAAGAAGTTCGGAAAGGCTCTCTGCCTCCTCCCTTCATCTGATGTCTTTATTTATAGTGATTCAAAAGACGTCCTTCAGATAGGAAGGAATCTTTTACAAAGTTTCTTTACAAAAGATGTACAGGAAAAAGGACTGCATTATTGTCCTTTTAAACAGAAAAAGTTGTATTATTGTCCTTCATAGGGTCCCACCATTCTGATTGGTGTCCTTCTTGTTGGAGGAGAGGATAAGAAGGAATCTTTGGCTGAGTGGATGCTGAGTGGAATGGGCCCACCATGCTTCTTATCTTATTTGGAATAGGCCTTCTTTGTTGCCAGTCTGCCCTTGCTTTTCTTCCAATTCTTCCAATATTAATTGAAGAAAGGTAAGGAATAACCTTGTCTAGCTTCTTTTTGGCAGTTTCGCTGGCTGATAAGTGATCATAGAGCATGATGTTGTTACTAATAGTAATCGATCTTGCTCCACAAAGACCATCATTTATTGCTTCAATAAAGAATTCTTTAGCAGCAGCATAGGCTTGTTCTTCATAAATGAATTCTTGTTTAGGATAAACTCCCCATCCATGGGCGAACTGTTGGCTTTCGTCATGGAGTTCCCATATTTGGAAGGAAGAGAATAACTGGTATAGGTTCCTTTCCTCCCATATGCTCCAGATACGGAACCAAAACCCAGTTTCCCAAAAATGTTGTTTGGAGTAAGCTGTAACTCGATCACTGCAAATTTGTGGAATATGGTCTAGATAATCACCTGGATGCATGGTGCTTAGATAAAGATTATGAACTATCCCAAGCTGAAGAGCTCTGGAAGATCCAGGAATGTCTCCCAAATAAACAGATAACCTTGGGCATTCATACTTGTTTTTGATTAAAGCATCTTCTTCAAGCAGAAGCTGGGTAATTTCTGTAGCTTCTAAATGGTGGAAAAAGAGGAGGAGATGTTCATGTGATAGGCAGTTCTGTTGATTTAGATTTACCATTGTGTTCACAATGGCTTCTGCCTTGAACTGTTTTGCCCTTTCAGAGTCAACTTCTAATAAAGATAGGAGTTGGTAGAAATCTGAAACTGGACAGATTACTGTGTCTGCAAGGTTGCTTCTGGAGACAATGGTTTTGAGTTCTTGTTCTTCAGGCAAAGAACCACAAAACCAGCTTTTCTCTTTTTGCCTCAAGTCTTGAGATTTGGAAAGAACAGAGGCATGGCATAGCTGTTTGGCAAGTTTTTGTAGTTCAGTAAGCTTTTGTTGTAGCTGTCTGAACTCGGCCCAGATATGGCCTGGATGGCTTTCAGTCTGTCTTCTCTTCTTTGATTTTTCCATAATCTGGTCGTGTTAACAGATCTGCAAGGATATTAGTAAATCCAGGAATATATTTAACATCATATTGGTATATCTCAAGATATAAAGCAATTCTTATTCTTCTGATGTTTTCTTCAGGATTATTTATAGTTCGTTTTTTTAAGAATTGGGATACTGCCTTGTTATCAGTTTCTATGATGAACTGTCTATTGAGTAAATATAATTTCAAACTTTTTATTGCTGATTTAATAGCCAACAATTCTTTATCATAAGTAGAATATCTTTGTTGGGGTTTATTAAATTTTCCCGAGGTGTATGCTATAATTTCTTTTTGTTTAATTATTATAACTCCTGCCCAAAACATGTCAGATGCATCTGTTTGGAGAGTTATTAAATCATCTTCTTTGGGAAAATAAAGTATTGTTTGATGAGTAATTAGCTCCTTTATTCTTTTTATTTCTTTTTCCTCTTCAGGAGAGAGCTGGATTACTATTTTGTCTGTATTCCATTTTCTTGGTTGTTCACCATTTTCTATTTTATATTTAGATTGTTCTATAGTCAATTTTTCTTGTAAACTGTTGACTATCTGGGATAGGTGAGGGATAAATTTCCTCCCATAATTTAATAGACCCAAGAAACTCTGCAACTGTTTTAGAGTTCTAAATGTTTTAGGGAATTCCTTTATTTTGGAATATATATGCTGCTGTAATTCTATCTGACCTTCCTTTATGTATTTTCCAAGGAATTCTATTTCCTTTTTAAATAAATGTATTTTTGTAGGACTTAGGATGATTCCATTATCGAGTAGTATTTTTGCTACTTGAAGTAAATGTTGTTTATGTTCTTCTAAAGTAGAAGAAAAGACTAGAATATCATCCACATAAACCACTACAAATTGTAGATGTCCAAATATAGAGTTCATCCATTTTTGGAATATTTGTGGTGCATTTTTTAAACCAAATGGCATTACTAACCACTCATAGTGTCCCTGAGGACAACTGAAGGCAGTTAATTCTATAGATTCTTTATCGGCTAGTTTCACTTGCCAAAAACCAGATTTAGCATCAAATTTACTATAGTATTTGGATCCTTGTATTTGTTTTATCAATTGCTCTGCAGCAGGTATAAAATAGCCGTCAAACTTTGTATAGCTATTTAATTTTCTATAATTAATGACCATTCTGGCCTTTCCTCTTTTTTGTTCTGCATGTTTTCTGACTAGAAAAGCAGGAGATGAATGAGGACTGCTGCTAGGCTGTATTAGTTTAAGAGATAAAAGCTCGTGTATTTGAGCTGTAAATTCTTGTTTATCTATTGGGGATACCATTATACTGTTTGTTCTTACATTAGTATTTCTGTATTGATCAAGTAATGTAAGGGTACAATACTTTGGTGCCCTATCAAAATATAATAAAGGGTTATTTGAATATAAGGGTTTAAGCATACTGTGTATGATTTCCTCTGTATTAGAGAAGATAGTAAGAGGATAAGTGCAGTTGTTTTGGGTGGAAATAAGTTGTTCACCACGTTGGGCTGCAGTATAAGATGATGCTAAGGGTACCGGAAAAGGAACCCGTGGAATTTGATGATTATCAAATAGAAAAATTTGAGAATTGAAAGGGGCATAATGTCGTAAGTTATTCATGCCAACTAGGCAATCGACATTAAAGTCAATAGGTAATAAAGCAAATTCAAAATTATAGTGATGAGAGATATTATGAATATCTGGAATAGAAATAGAGAGATTTGCTTTATGAGTAATGATAACAGGTCTGCCCATAAAGTCATTTAAGCTTGCTTGCTTTTCTAGGGTTAACCATAATTGCTTAGGAATAAATTTTTCATGTATAAGACTAGTTTCAGCACCTGAATCTAGTAAAGTGTGTAAGGTAAGACAAGAGTCATCAGGAAATAATAATGTCATGGGAATGTAAATGTGTAATTGAGGTTTTTTCTTAAGAAGATCCGACATTTGATAAACCAAATGAACTGGATGGTAATCTTATAATATGTTGGTCTTCTGATTGCTTTTGAAGATCAAGGATTCGTTGAGTCCTTCCTTCAAGAGGTGTATTTTCTAAAGCAGACATACTAGGTCTAGCTTGTTCAACCAGAAAATTGGTATTTCTATATTCAGAGGTACTAAGACTTCTTGGAATACTTGGATTTATAATCGTAGTAGAAATAGTATTGCCTGAAGCAATAAATGTTTCTATAGGGAGATGTGTCTTTGGTTTCAAAGATTTCAAGAATATTTGCATCTCATTATCATATCGCAAATGTCTTATATTGACCAATTTTGGTTGGATTATTTTTCCATTCCCAACCTCAAAAAGTTTAATAAACTGTGTAGGTGTGATGGATCTAAAAGTAGATGTTTCGTTTAGTGCTAAACAATGTTCCCATTGTATTCCCAATATTTGAGATCCAGGAAGCATTTCAATTCCTTTTAAATTTATAGAAAGAGTACAAGCTTTTTCTATATTTGTATCATATAGACTGATGCAAAAATCAGGATGTATATTTACTCCAAATATTCTATTTGCTAGATTGGATTTTGCTCCTCCTAATATACTATTTAGAGGATTATTGATAATTCTTTTATCACAGCATATTATCATAATAGGTGTGTCTATTCCGGATCTGAATAGACCAGTAATCTTTATTTGGATTAAGCCAATGTGTAAATATTTTTTCTTAGGATATTTTTGCTTCAGATGTTCTATCTGATGGGAATTTAGCAATTTGATAGAAGAAAAATCTTCATCTCCTTTTAGTTCTATATTTCCTTGCATTCTTTCAAAGATATAGGTAGGTTTATTTGTCCATAAAGATTTAAATTTGGACTGAGGTTTATATACCTCATCTTGTTTAGCATGTGGTATGGAAAGTTTTAGCCTTTCAATATCTTCATCAGTTACTTCATAATGTTCCCCTTGGCTATTTTTAATACTTGTATTATGAATCTCTTGAGGTTCTATTTCTGTCAATGTATTCATATATACTTTGTATTCAAACATGGATTCTTTTGAAGATTGTCCAGGGGTAAACTTTGGACTAAGAGGTGGAGATGTTGAAAGTAAAATATCTTGGTCAACTTTAACCAATGCTAAATCTTCGTATTTATGGATTATAAGTATTCCTATAGGAGTACCTAAAGGAATTTGATATGGATTGTCATCTAAACTTGTACTTTTCATTATTATACTTATGTTTTGATCTGTCATGGATTCTATTATTCCATAAGTAATGAAAATATTTCTAAGAGCATGATGTCTTAGATTTTTAATTTCTCCATAATATCCATAAGGTATTCTTATAATCAGATCTAAATAAATTTCTATAGATTGATATCTTCTTATGCTATAATGATTGTTAGCATATAGAATATGCCCTGGAAATTTCAATGATTCCCTTTTGGGTAATATAGTAGTTTTAGTCAAAGGTATGACTTGTACAAAATGGTATGTTTTATTTAAGGTTAACATGTTTATATTGAATTCTTCTGTTTCAGAAGAATCTGAATTTAAAGGACTTTCTTCATATATGGTTTCTATTTCGTATATAGAAGAATTATCACTAAGGACTTCTTCTATAGTACCAGTATGTATATCATATATTTCTAATTCATTCAACCATATGGTTTTAATGTTTACTCTACATTCAGAAGCATAATGTCCTTCTTTACCACATTTAAAACATGTACAATTCTTTTTCATACCTGTTTGATTTGTTTTAATGAACTTTCGATTCTTATATTTCGTTGACTTTTTGTATTTCTCCTTATTTTCAGGTTTCCATTTCTTTCTGGATACCTTATATTTTTTCTTGTTATTCTTTTTGAATCTAGATTTATAGTCTTTGGATTTTTTCCCATATTTTGTTTTCTTGGGAAAGAATGGTTGTTGAACCCATATACTGGAGGACAACCAAACTGATAATTAATATCCGGATCATATTTAGGACAACAAGAAGTTTTAATGTCTGATTTATGTATGTATTTGGATAGATGATTATTTGCCTTTTGTAATTGGCAGGTTTTCTTGACCGTTTCCATACAAGCCTTTTTTAAAGCTCCTGTATTGTGTGGAATTCCTCCAGATCTAAGACTGTTATATTTTTTCTCTATTATGGTATCCCATGGTATAGGTAACTTAGAAAAGAAGGCTGTTAGCCAAAAGATCTTTTTATCTAAGGTATTCAGTTTAAAAATATAACTGATATATAGATTAGCAAATTCTTCTAAGTAACAGATGTTACACAGTCTTAGTTTTAGAAGGATATTTTCATCTATGCCTTCAGCATTAATATCTTCTCCAGTTATGTCTCCATATAGACTTTTACAAATACTATGTAAAGCTGTTCTTCTAGATTCATGGCTATTTAAAGCTGTCTTATACATGAAAAATTTATTCCTAAGCAATTATGGTTAACCCTAGAAAAGCAAGCAAGCTTAAATGACTTTATGGGCAGACCTGTTATCATTACTCATAAAGCAAATCTCTCTATTTCTATTCCAGATATTCATAATATCTCTCATCACTATAATTTTGAATTTGCTTTATTACCTATTGACTTTAATGTCGATTGCCTAGTTGGCATGAATAACTTACGACATTATGCCCCTTTCAATTCTCAAATTTTTCTATTTG
The DNA here is from genome assembly GCA_036321105.1 of Dracaena cambodiana. NCBI lineage: Eukaryota > Viridiplantae > Streptophyta > Magnoliopsida > Asparagales > Asparagaceae > Dracaena > Dracaena cambodiana. Next base: position 12,643,727 of record JAYEPQ010000013.1, on the reverse strand, counting down.
ATAATCATCAAATTCCACGGGTTCCTTTTCCGGTACCCTTAGCATCATCTTATACTGCAGCCCAACGTGGTGAACAACTTATTTCCACCCAAAACAACTGCACTTATCCTCTTACTATCTTCTCTAATACAGAGGAAATCATACACAGTATGCTTAAACCCTTATATTCAAATAACCCTTTATTATATTTTGATAGGGCACCAAAGTATTGTACCCTTACATTACTTGATCAATACAGAAATACTAATGTAAGAACAAACAGTATAATGGTATCCCCAATAGATAAACAAGAATTTACAGCTCAAATACACGAGCTTTTATCTCTTAAACTAATACAGCCTAGCAGCAGTCCTCATTCATCTCCTGCTTTTCTAGTCAGAAAACATGCAGAACAAAAAAGAGGAAAGGCCAGAATGGTCATTAATTATAGAAAATTAAATAGCTATACAAAGTTTGACGGCTATTTTATACCTGCTGCAGAGCAATTGATAAAACAAATACAAAGATCCAAATACTATAGTAAATTTGATGCTAAATCTGGTTTTTGGCAAGTGAAACTAGCCGATAAAGAATCTATAGAATTAACTGCCTTCAGTTGTCCTCAGGGACACTATGAGTGGTTAGTAATGCCATTTGGTTTAAAAAATGCACCACAAATATTCCAAAAATGGATGAACTCTATATTTGGACATCTACAATTTGTAGTGGTTTATGTGGATGATATTCTAGTCTTTTCTTCTACTTTAGAAGAACATAAACAACATTTACTTCAAGTAGCAAAAATACTACTCGATAATGGAATCATCCTAAGTCCTACAAAAATACATTTATTTAAAAAGGAAATAGAATTCCTTGGAAAATACATAAAGGAAGGTCAGATAGAATTACAGCAGCATATATATTCCAAAATAAAGGAATTCCCTAAAACATTTAGAACTCTAAAACAGTTGCAGAGTTTCTTGGGTCTATTAAATTATGGGAGGAAATTTATCCCTCACCTATCCCAGATAGTCAACAGTTTACAAGAAAAATTGACTATAGAACAATCTAAATATAAAATAGAAAATGGTGAACAACCAAGAAAATGGAATACAGACAAAATAGTAATCCAGCTCTCTCCTGAAGAGGAAAAAGAAATAAAAAGAATAAAGGAGCTAATTACTCATCAAACAATACTTTATTTTCCCAAAGAAGATGATTTAATAACTCTCCAAACAGATGCATCTGACATGTTTTGGGCAGGAGTTATAATAATTAAACAAAAAGAAATTATAGCATACACCTCGGGAAAATTTAATAAACCCCAACAAAGATATTCTACTTATGATAAAGAATTGTTAGCTATTAAATCAGCAATAAAAAGTTTGAAATTATATTTACTCAATAGACAGTTCATCATAGAAACTGATAACAAGGCAGTATCCCAATTCTTAAAAAAACGAACTATAAATAATCCTGAAGAAAACATCAGAAGAATAAGAATTGCTTTATATCTTGAGATATACCAATATGATGTTAAATATATTCCTGGATTTACTAATATCCTTGCAGATCTGTTAACACGACTAGATTATGGAAAAATCAAAGAAGAGAAGACAGACTGAAAGCCATCCAGGCCATATCTGGGCCAAGTTCAGACAGCTACAACAAAAGCTTACTGAACTACAAAAACTTGCCAAACAGCTATGCCATGCCTCTGTTCTTTCCAAATCTCAAGACTTGAGGCAAAAAGAGAAAAGCTGGTTTTGTGGTTCTTTGCCTGAAGAACAAGAACTCAAAACCATTGTCTCCAGAAGCAACCTTGCAGACACAGTAATCTGTCCAGTTTCAGATTTCTACCAACTCCTATCTTTATTAGAAGTTGACTCTGAAAGGGCAAAACAGTTCAAGGCAGAAGCCATTGTGAACACAATGGTAAATCTAAATCAACAGAACTGCTTATCACATGAACATCTCCTCCTCTTTTTCCACCATTTAGAAGCTACAGAAATTACCCAGCTTCTGCTTGAAGAAGATGCTTTAATCAAAAACAAGTATGAATGCCCAAGGTTATCTGTTTATTTGGGAGACATTCCTGGATCTTCCAGAGCTCTTCAGCTTGGGATAGTTCATAATCTTTATCTAAGCACCATGCATCCAGGTGATTATCTAGACCATATTCCACAAATTTGCAGTGATCGAGTTACAGCTTACTCCAAACAACATTTTTGGGAAACTGGGTTTTGGTTCCGTATCTGGAGCATATGGGAGGAAAGGAACCTATACCAGTTATTCTCTTCCTTCCAAATATGGGAACTCCATGACGAAAACCAACAGTTCGCCCATGGATGGGGAGTTTATCCTAAACAAGAATTCATTTATGAAGAACAAGCCTATGCTGCTGCTAAAGAATTCTTTATTGAAGCAATAAATGATGGCCTTTGTGGAGCAAGATCGATTACTATTAGTAACAACATCATGCTCTATGATCACTTATCAGCCAGCGAAACTGCCAAAAAGAAGCTAGACAAGGTTATTCCTTACCTTTCTTCAATTAATATTGGAAGAATTGGAAGAAAAGCAAGGGCAGACTGCAACAAAGAAGGCCTATTCCAAATAAGATAAGAAGCATGGTGGGCCCATTCCACTCAGCATCCACTCAGCCAAAGATTCCTTCTTATCCTCTCCTCCAACAAGAAGGACACCAATCAGAATGGTGGGACCCTATGAAGGACAATAATACAACTTTTTCTGTTTAAAAGGACAATAATGCAGTCCTTTTTCCTGTACATCTTTTGTAAAGAAACTTTGTAAAAGATTCCTTCCTATCTGAAGGACGTCTTTTGAATCACTATAAATAAAGACATCAGATGAAGGGAGGAGGCAGAGAGCCTTTCCGAACTTCTTTTTTCTTAAACATATTTCTTCCTCTGATCTGCTTCTTAGTCTAAAATAGTGTGAATAAATAGTAGCGCTGAATACTGGAGCAGAAGCTCTCCTGCAAACTGGTATCAGAGCCTTGTGCAGTTCCGTTCTTCTTCTTTTTTTGTAAGTATCCTTAACTTAGCCATGTCTGGCTAAACTTGTTAGGCATGTTATTTCCTTAATTTCTTAAGCTAATTAGATAATAGTATCTTACGCCATGAGGTAGGAAACGAAACATGGCTGTGCTCTGTCTCTCTGAAGCTTGTGATAGTGCTTGTGGTTAACTATATGTCCGGAAGGGACGCTTCAGTTATGGCTGCCTAACTCTAGGGATAAAGCCACCCCTAGAGGTTACATAGCCGGAGAGACCAGGGTCAAAGCGATACTGTTATCTAATCTAGTAAAAGAAAGGAAGGAAATAACGTGTCTAAGTTTATAAGAACCTCTTTACAGAAATGTCTAGAGCTTTAGTTCTTCCTGAAACTTATGAATGTCCTTTCAGTCTAAATTCTCATGAACATAGTATTCATCTTCCTAGTAATGGTACAATAGAACAACAAAATAGTTTGCTAAACTATTTAAGTGATCAAATCTATTTAGTTTCTAAAAAATTAACTACTTTGCAAACCTTCTTAAGTTTTCCAACTTTTCCTTCATCTTCAAAAGAAAGACTTGGATCAGTTAGAATGATAAAAACATCTTCAAAAAGTTTGAAAGAAACAAACTTAGATGAAATTGATTATCAGAAATATTTGAAGTATAAAACTTTATTAGTTGAAGAAATAGAAGGGAAAATTACTTCTAAAAAGATTTTCAAATTTTATGAAGAAAATTCTGCTTCAATAAAATATTATTCAAAAAGTTCTTCTGATAATGAAAGTTATATCTCTGCATCTGATTCTTTTGATGATGAATTATCTGAATATGATGATATTGTTGATGAAATACCCTCTAATGAGGAGTATGGTGATGTTGACCTATTATCACAACCCTCTAACGAGGAAGCCTCTTGGTCAGAGGAATCATACAACATACCCTCTAACGAGGAGCAGTATTTATATAATATAAATATGGAACGTGGGGAATCATCTACCCAAATGATTTCTACAGGTAGACAAAATCCACCACATCCTAAACAAGATGAGGTATATAAACCTCAGTCCAAATTTAAATCTTTATGGACAAATAAACCTACCTATATCTTTGAAAGAATGCAAGGAAATATAGAACTAAAAGGAGATGAAGATTTTTCTTCTATCAAATTGCTAAATTCCCATCAGATAGAACATCTGAAGCAAAAATATCCTAAGAAAAAATATTTACACATTGGCTTAATCCAAATAAAGATTACTGGTCTATTCAGATCCGGAATAGACACACCTATTATGATAATATGCTGTGATGAAAGAATTATCAATAATCCTCTAAATAGTATATTAGGAGGAGCAAAATCCAATCTAGCAAATAGAATATTTGGAGTAAATATACATCCTGATTTTTGCATCAGTCTATATGATACAAATATAGAAAAAGCTTGTATTCCTTTTAAATTTATAGAAAGAGTACAAGCTTTTTCTATATTTGTATCATATAGACTGATGCAAAAATCAGGATGTATATTTACTCCAAATATTCTATTTGCTAGATTGGATTTTGCTCCTCCTAATATACTATTTAGAGGATTATTGATAATTCTTTCATCACAGCATATTATCATAATAGGTGTGTCTATTCCGGATCTGAATAGACCAGTAATCTTTATTTGGATTAAGCCAATGTGTAAATATTTTTTCTTAGGATATTTTTGCTTCAGATGTTCTATCTGATGGGAATTTAGCAATTTGATAGAAGAAAAATCTTCATCTCCTTTTAGTTCTATATTTCCTTGCATTCTTTCAAAGATATAGGTAGGTTTATTTGTCCATAAAGATTTAAATTTGGACTGAGCTTTATATACCTCATCTTGTTTAGCATGTGGTATGGAAAGTTTTAACCTTTCAATATCTTCATCAGTTACTTCATAATGTTCCCCTTGGCTATTTTTAATACTTGTATTATGAATCTCTTGAGGTTCTATTTCTGTCAATGTATTCATATATACTTTGTATTCAAACATGGATTCTTTTAAAGATTGTCCAGGGGTAAACTTTGGACTAAGAGATGGAGATGTTGAAAGTAAAATATCTTGATCAACTTTAACCAATGCTAAATCTTCGTATTTATGGATTATAAGTATTCCTATAGGAGTACCTAAAGGAATTTGATATGGATTGTCATCTAAACTTGTACTTTTTATTATTATACTTATGTTTTGATCTGTCATGGATTCTATTATTCCATAAGTAATGAAAATATTTCTAAGAGCATGATGTCTTAGATTTTTAATTTCTCCATAATATCCATAAGGTATTCTTATAATCAGATCTAAATAAATTTCTATAGATTGATATCTTCTTATGCTATAATGATTGTTAGCATATAGAATATGCCCTGGAAATTTCAATGATTCCCTTTTGGGTAATATAGTAGTTTTAGTCAAAGGTATGACTTGTACAAAATGGTATGTTTTATTTAAGGTTAACATGTTTATATTGAATTCTTCTGTTTCAGAAGAATCTGAATTTAAAGGACTTTCTTCATATATGGTTTCTATTTCGTATATAGAAGAATTATCACTAAGGACTTCTTCTATAGTACCAGTATGTATATCATATATTTCTAATTCATTCAACCATATGGTTTTAATGTTTACTCTACATTCAGAAGCATAATGTCCTTCTTTACCACATTTAAAACATGTACAATTCTTTTTCATACCTGTTTGATTTGTTTTAATGAACTTTCGATTCTTATATTTCGTTGACTTTTTGTATTTCTCCTTATTTTCAGGTTTCCATTTCTTTCTGGATACCTTATATTTTTTCTTGTTATTCTTTTTGAATCTAGATTTATAGTCTTTGGATTTTTTCCCATATTTTGTTTTCTTGGGAAAGAATGGTTTGTTGAACCCATATACTGGAGGACAACCAAACTGATAATTAATATCCGGATCATATTTAGGACAACAAGAAGTTTTAATGTCTGATTTATGTATGTATTTGGATAGATGATTATTTGCCTTTTGTAATTGGCAGGTTTTCTTGACCGTTTCCATACAAGCCTTTTTTAAAGCTCCTGTATTGTGTGGAATTCCTCCAGATCTAAGACTGTTATATTTTTTCTCTATCATGGTATCCCATGGTATAGGTAACTTAGAAAAGAAGGCTGTTAGCCAAAAGATCTTTTTATCTAAGGTATTCAGTTTAAAAATATAACTGATATATAGATTAGCAAATTCTTCTAAGTAACAGATGTTACACAGTCTTAGTTTTAGAAGGATATTTTCATCTATGCCTTCGGCATTAATATCTTCTCCAGTTATGTCTCCATATAGACTTTTACAAATACTATGTAAAGCTGTTCTTCTAGATTCATGGCTATTTAAAGCTATTATCTCAGTTGGGTATAACTTTTCATATTGTGTTAGCCATCTTAAGGCTATTCCTTGCCAATATCCGCAAGCTAATATTACAAATTCTTGGTGAGGGATTCCCTGTGGCATTAGGGTATTTGTCCCAACCATTAATTGTTCCCAATTGAGTATATAATCTCTTAAAGCATTAGTTGGTATATTATCAACATTAAATATTAATCCTGAAGTAGCAGTTTGATGTCTCTTTCCTTGTTTATAGATATAGGAATCTACATAGTTTTCATCTGTATCTCTATGATACATAGTTTCTTCTGTAGTATTAGGATGTGGTGGATTTTGTCTACCTGTAGAAATCATTTGGGTAGATGATTCCCCACGTTCCATATTTATATTATATAAATACTGCTCCTCGTTAGAGGGTATGTTGTATGATTCCTCTGACCAAGAGGCTTCCTCGTTAGAGGGTTGTGATAATAGGTCAACATCACCATACTCCTCATTAGAGGGTATTTCATCAACAATATCATCATATTCAGATAATTCATCATCAAAAGAATCAGATGCAGAGATATAACTTTCATTATCAGAAGAACTTTTTGAATAATATTTTATTGAAGCAGAATTTTCTTCATAAAATTTGAAAATCTCTTTAGAAGACTTTTTGTATTTCTCCTTATTTTCAGGTTTCCATTTCTGGATTAAGCCAATGTGTAAATATTTTTTCTTAGGATATTTTTGCTTCAGATGTTCTATCTGATGGGAATTTAGCAATTTGATAGAAGAAAAATCTTCATCTCCTTTTAGTTCTATATTTCCTTGCATTCTTTCAAAGATATAGGTAGGTTTATTTGTCCATAAAGATTTAAATTTGGACTGAGGTTTATATACCTCATCTTGTTTAGCATGTGGTATGGAAAGTTTTAGCCTTTCAATATCTTCATCAGTTACTTCATAATGTTCCCCTTGGCTATTTTTAATACTTGTATTATGAATCTCTTGAGGTTCTATGTTTTGATCTGTCATGGATTCTATTATTCCATAAGTAATGAAAATATTTCTAAGAGCATGATGTCTTAGATTTTTAATTTCTCCATAATATCCATAAGGTATTCTTATAATCAGATCTAAATAAATTTCTATAGATTGATATCTTCTTATGCTATAATGATTGTTAGCATATAGAATATGCCCTGGAAATTTCAATGATTCCCTTTTGGGTAATATAGTAGTTTTAGTCAAAGGTATGACTTGTACAAAATGGCCAATTATTCAAGTGGTGATCTTTCTTCCAGGCCTTTTTTAGTGCGATCACGATTAGGCCAGTCACTGCTCTTATTGACTTCGAAAAGACCCCCAGCTGCTCATTCTTTTTTCCTGGACTTTGCTGGCTTTGGATTCATTTGCTGAGGTCGTGTCTTAACTGGAACAGCCCCCAGGAACTAAAGTCAATTTGGTGTTCGCAAATGAATCGTTCCTTTGAGATCACTCCTTCGTCCCCACTGCCATTGGTCGAGCTCCTTCGCACCTCACCCTTTATTTAAAGCATTATCCTTTCTCATCTTTTATTTCCAAGATGTGTAGTAATAAAAAAGAAAGGCCTCCTCTTGCGTTATCATTTCTGAACTTTCCAAATTAGGTGACGAAATGAAATTGCTCAACCAGCGGGAGAGATTATGACAATATACTTTTCAAGGTAGGAGGTAAACTTAATTAGAGCAAAGCAAGCTTGTGAAGCAACCAGAGGCAAGAGCGTGAAGCAGCTTTTCCCAAACCAAAGGATCTAGGTTCTCTTGAAACAAAATATCCTTACCCCTCAGCATCAGGCAGTATCTCAGTATCACCTGTATCCAAACTAGAATTTGACTCTAGAGAGGGTGAACTAACTTTTCCATAATCACCCGACAAGTTGAATCCATATCATCAGAATAGAGAACATGGGGCTCTTTGCCCTACTATGAACTAGGATCAGAAAGGGTTGGCTCATAACATAAACTCAAGGACGCCGAAAAAGCACACTTAACGTGGTTCATCAGGTTGTTCAGAGGCTTCTTCCTGTCCCGCCCACCACCCTCCTTCAACATATCAGTTATCATTAATTAGGAATTTCTTTCTCTTAACGAGCTTTTGTCTTTCTGTCCTGTGTGAAAAGCTTGCTAGACGCACGTTAAAAGCTCTTTTTTCATCCCTATTGAGTCAGTTTGTCGCTGCTTTCAGAATGCACTGGAAAACTCAATGTGCTCGTATCTAGGTCGGGTGAAATTCAACTATATAAGCAAGGCTTAGGATATGGATTTCACCATCATGGGGAATAGGCTGAGACAACAATAGGCAACCAAGACTTATGAAGTGCGTTCAGGCTTACTTTAAACTAAAAAAATGTGAACCCCAGTTACGAAATATATAGCTATCATAAAAGCTAGAAATAGAACTCAACTTAGTTGCTCAGTCTATAGGAATTCCCAAGCATTAGCGAAGAAAGAAACCTACTTGAAGAAGGTTGCCAAGAGGAGCAAGCCTACATCGAGCAAGTTGACTCACTTTATCTTATGTAAAGAGTTTGCTTCGCTATTACGGCTCAGTTCTTCCACGAGCGAAGGCTCATCAAAATGGTCTCAAAGATTTTCAAGGAAACCCAACCCTTTCCTCTCTTACCCCTCCTTCTATCCAAAGAATCTTTCCAAGCTATAGTAGTTGTTCTCTTCCCTTCCATCGATTGAGCTTTCTCTCGCTTAATTCAATAGGGCTTTAGTAGACCTGTTTGAATTCGACAACTCGATCTCTTCTTCCTTTGCTGGAATTGCCATCTTTGCTACTCTCAGCTTCTAAATTCGTACGCCAGTCTAGAAGTCCTAATGCTGTAAAAGGTAATGAAGGGAGGGATTGGACGATTACTGTGTCTGCAAGGTTGCTTACAAATTGACCTAAGAACCACAAGCAAGAACTGTAGCCAACAAAACTCGACACAAAGTTGGAAAACTTAAGAAGGTATGGCTGTACTATTTTCTAATTAGATAATAGTATCTTACGCCATGAGGTAGGAAACGAAACATGGCTGTGCTCTGTCTCTCTGAAGCTTGTGATAGTGCTTGTGGTTAACTATATGTCCGGAAGGGACGCTTCAGTTATGGCTGCCTAACTCTAGGGATAAAGCCACCCCTAGAGGTTACATAGCCGGAGAGACCAGGGTCAAAGCGATACTGTTATCTAATCTAGTAAAAAAAAGGAAGGAAATAACGTGTCTAAGTTTATAAGAACCTCTTTACAGAAATGTCTAGAGCTTTAGTTCTTCCTGAAACATATGAATGTCCTTTCAGTCTAAATTCTCATGAACATAGTATTCATCTTCCTAGTAATGGTACAATAGAACAACAAAATAGTTTGCTAAACTATTTAAGTGATCAAATCTATTTAGTTTCTAAAAAATTAACTACTTTGCAAACCTTCTTAAGTTTTCTAACTTTTCCTTCATTTTCAAAAGAAGACTTGGATCAGTTAGAATAATAAAAACATCTTCAAAAAGTTTGAAAGAAACAAACTTAGATGAAATTGATTATCAGAAATATTTGAAGTATAAAACTTTATTAGTTGAAGAAATAGAAGGGAAAATTACTTCTAAAGAGATTTTCAAATTTTATGAAGAAAATTCTGCTTCAATAAAATATTATTCAAAAAGTTCTTCTGATAATGAAAGTTATATCTCTGCATCTGATTCTTTTGATGATGAATTATCTGAATATGATGATATTGTTGATGAAATACCCTCTAATGAGGAGTATGGTGATGTTGACCTATTATCACAACCCTCTAACGAGGAAGCCTCTTGGTCAGAGGAATCATACAACATACCCTCTAACGAGGAGCAGTATTTATATAATATAAATATGGAACGTGGGGAATCATCTACCCAAATGATTTCTACAGGTAGACAAAATCCACCACATCCTAATACTACAGAAGAAACTATGTATCATAGAGATACAGATGAAAACTATGTAGATTCCTATATCTATAAACAAGGAAAGAGACATCAAACTGCTACTTCAGGATTAATATTTAATGTTGATAATATACCAACTAATGCTTTAAGAGATTATATACTCAATTGGGAACAATTAATGGTTGGGACAAATACCCTAATGCCACAGGGAATCCCTCACCAAGAATTTGTAATATTAGCTTGCGGATATTGGCAAGGAATAGCCTTAAGATGACTAACACAATATGAAAAGTTATACCCAACTGAAAAGTTATAGCTTTAAATAGCCATGAATCTAGAAGAACAGCTTTACATAGTATTTGTAAAAGTCTATATGGAGACATAACTGGAGAAGATATTAATGCCGAAGGCATAGATGAAAATATCCTTCTAAAACTAAGACTGTGTAACATCTGTTACTTAGAAGAATTTGCTAATCTATATATCAGTTATATTTTTAAACTGAATACCTTAGATAAAAAGATCTTTTGGCTAACAGCCTTCTTTTCTAAGTTACCTATACCATGGGATACCATGATAGAGAAAAAATATAACAGTCTTAGATCTGGAGGAATTCCACACAATACAGGAGCTTTAAAAAAGGCTTGTATGGAAACGGTCAAGAAAACCTGCCAATTACAAAAGGCAAATAATCATCTATCCAAATACATACATAAATCAGACATTAAAACTTCTTGTTGTCCTAAATATGATCCGGATATTAATTATCAGTTTGGTTGTCCTCCAGTATATGGGTTCAACAAACCATTTTTTCCCAAGAAAACAAAATATGGGAAAAAATCCAAAGACTATAAATCTAGATTCAAAAAGAATAACAAGAAAAAATATAAGGTATCCAGAAAGAAATGGAAACCTGAAAATAAGGAGAAATACAAAAAGTCAACGAAATATAAGAATCGAAAGTTCATTAAAACAAATCAAACAGGTATGAAAAAGAATTGTACATGTTTTAAATGTGGTAAAGAAGGACATTATGCTTCTGAATGTAGAGTAAACATTAAAACCATATGGTTGAATGAATTAGAAATATATGATATACATACTGGTACTATAGAAGAAGTCCTTAGTGATAATTCTTCTATATACGAAATAGAAACCATATATGAAGAAAGTCCTTTAAATTCAGATTCTTCTGAAACAGAAGAATTCAATATAAACATGTTAACCTTAAATAAAACATACCATTTTGTACAAGTCATACCTTTGACTAAAACTACTATATTACCCAAAAGGGAATCATTGAAATTTCCAGGGCATATTCTATATGCTAACAATCATTATAGCATAAGAAGATATCAATCTATAGAAATTTATTTAGATCTGATTATAAGAATACCTTATGGATATTATGGAGAAATTAAAAATCTAAGACATCATGCTCTTAGAAATATTTTCATTACTTATGGAATAATAGAATCCATGACAGATCAAAACATAAGTATAATAATGAAAAGTACAAGTTTAGATGACAATCCATATCAAATTCCTTTAGGTACTCCTATAGGAATACTTATAATCCATAAATACGAAGATTTAGCATTGGTTAAAGTTGATCAAGATATTTTACTTTCAACATCTCCACCTCTTAGTCCAAAGTTTACCTTTGGACAATCTTCAAAAGTTTACCCCTGGACACCTCTTAGTCCAAAGTTTACCCTACAAATTGACCAGTTCTATTGAAATCTGAAACTGGACAGATTACTGTGTCTGCAAGGTTGCTTCTGGAGACAATGGTTTTGAGTTCTTGTTCTTCAGGCAAAGAACCACAAAACCAGCTTTTCTCTTTTTGCCTCAAGTCTTGAGATTTGGAAAGAACAGAGGCATGGCATAGCTGTTTGGCAAGTTTTTGTAGTTCAGTAAGTTTTTGTTGTAGCTGTCTGAACTCGGCCCAGATATGGCCTGGATGGCTTTCAGTCTGTCTTCTCTTCTTTGATTTTTCCATAATCTGGTCGTGTTAACAGATCTGCAAGGATATTAGTAAATCCAGGAATATATTTAACATCATATTGGTATATCTCAAGATATAAAGCAATTCTTATTCTTCTGATGTTTTCTTCAGGATTATTTATAGTTCGTTTTTTTAAGAATTGGGATACTGCCTTGTTATCAGTTTCTATGATGAACTGTCTATTGAGTAAATATAATTTCAAACTTTTTATTGCTGTTTTAATAGCCAACAATTCTTTATCATAAGTAGAATATCTTTGTTGGGGTTTATTAAATTTTCCCGAGGTGTATGCTATAATTTCTTTTTGTTTAATTATTATAACTCCTGCCCAAAACATGTCAGATGCATCTGTTTGGAGAGTTATTAAATCATCTTCTTTGGGAAAATAAAGTATTGTTTGATGAGTAATTAGCTCCTTTATTCTTTTTATTTCTTTTTCCTCTTCAGGAGAGAGCTGGATTACTATTTTGTCTGTATTCCATTTTCTTGGTTGTTCACCATTTTCTATTTTATATTTAGATTGTTCTATAGTCAATTTTTCTTGTAAACTGTTGACTATCTGGGATAGGTGAGGGATAAATTTCCTTCCATAATTTAATAGACCCAAGAAACTCTGCAACTGTTTTAGAGTTCTAAATGTTTTAGGGAATTCCTTTATTTTGGAATATATATGCTGCTGTAATTCTATCTGACCTTCCTTTATGTATTTTCCAAGGAATTCTATTTCCTTTTTAAATAAATGTATTTTTGTAGGACTTAGGATGATTCCATTATCGAGTAGTATTTTTGCTACTTGAAGTAAATGTTATTTATGTTCTTCTAAAGTAGAAGAAAAGACTAGAATATCATCCACATAAACCACTACAAATTGTAGATGTCCAAATATAGAGTTCATCCATTTTTGGAATATTTGTGGTGCATTTTTTAAACCAAATGGCATTACTAACCACTCATAGTGTCCCTGAGGACAACTGAAGGCAGTTAATTCTATAGATTCTTTATTGGCTAGTTTTACTTGCCAAAAACCAGATTTAGCATCAAATTTACTATAGTATTTGGATCCTTGTATTTGTTTTATCAATTGCTCTGCAGCAGGTATAAAATAGCCGTCAAACTTTGTATAGCTATTTAATTTTCTATAATTAATGACCATTCTGGCCTTTCCTCTTTTTTGTTCTGCATGTTTTCTGACTAGAAAAGCAGGTGATGAATGAGGACTGCTGCTAGGCTGTATTAGTTTAAGAGATAAAAGCTCGTTTATTTGAGCAGAAAATTCTTGTTTATCTATAGGGGATACCATTATACTGTTTGATCTTACATTAGTATTTTTATATTGATCGAGTAATGTAAGGGTACAGTACCTTGGTGCCCTATCAAAATATAATAAAGGGTTATTTGAATATAAGGGTTTAAGCATACTGTGTATGATTTCCTCTGTATTAGAGAAGATAGTAAGAGGATAAGTGCAGTTGTTTTGGGTGGAAATATGGCGACTCTGGCCTTGTTCCGCCATGAAACAGGGGCGAGGGGAGTGCAGCGTGCAATTCAGAAAAAGATTCTCCATTTCGTACACTCTGCAGGTCAGTTCGGTACTAGCGCACCAAGCAAGAAAACGGCTGGACGTACTATCTAGCTCGTGCAATCAACGAGAAATTCCTTCGCCTTAGTAAGCTAGCTTTGTAAACTAAGCAAGCCTGGTTCCCCAGGCACGTAGGTAGGACGTGGATCGATCATGACAAGAATGGACTTATACTCCATGTAATGTAAGTAATAGTTGAGTCATAGTCCAGTTCCCCAGGCTTTCCCCCTTCTCGACCAGATGAAGGAGATAAGAATTCCATTCAGGCGGTAAGGGTTTGGCTTGACCGTGTGTTCTCTCCTGGCCGAGTCAGAGGCGAAGACTAGCAAAGTTCATCATTCAGTGGTGGGGTGTTCCAAAAAAGAAGGCGTCGCCCAACGAGTGGCGGATTTGGATGGAGTCTCGCTTTGATGCTAGGGAGATAAATAGATTTGGATATAGAGTCTCCCTCAAGATAGAGGAAGAGTATGCGCGCTACGGCTTACGCAGTTGATCGGATCAGATAACCCTTCGTGCAACCAACAAAACTCGACACATCAAATGGATATCAACAAAAAGGAGGTATGGCTGAGCGGCTTAAGGCATTGGTTTGCTAAATTGACATACGATGAAAATTGTCTCATGGGTTCAAATCCCTCTTCCTTTAGCACTCCAGTAGAACGGGTAGTCGAAATTATGTGAGAGAAAGAACCTCTTGGTTCCATTCCCTGGAGGACAAGATAGCACTATGTCACTGAAATTGAGCTGAAAGCCCTTACGCCTTGTTTTAGTTTGACCGACCTATCTTCTTTCTAGTTGCAAGCTCTCTCCGGTCGTCCAGTCCCTTGGCGGCTCTCGGTTCTGGAGCATGTTGGGAGATTTGGAAGCAGCTGAAAGAGCTACTCGAAAGCTTGACGAACAAGCATAAAAAGCCCTAACTCTTTTCCTAGTTTGAGGCTTTTCCCTTACAAGTCTAGTGGTATGGTAGGCACTATTCGATGAAGAAAACAGACTTTAGGAAAGTGGTTCAGGTAGCTCAGCTGGTTAGAACAAAGGACTGAAAATCCTTGCGTCAGTGGTTCGAATCCACTTCTAAGCGAGCTTTTGGTCCAAAGGATAGGTAGCCAAGGGCGAGCCTGATTTTGAAATTCAAGTGAAAGAGGAAGCCCAAGTGAGTGCTCCTGCACTATACAGCTTTTTGGTGTCACCCTATGAAATTGGAGGCAAATTTTCTAAAAAAGTCAGTCGATTACTCAGATTGGTTTTCGCGTCCCTATACCCAAAAGGATGGGTGAGTTCGGTGCAAGTGTTCATGGATAGGGTGGATCTATATGCTCCGGGGGCTGAGACGAGGTGTAGTGCAGTCTGGTCAGCGCATCTGTTTTGGATACAGAGGGCCATAGGTTCGAATCCCGTCACCTTGATGTGAAGGGTCGAATTGCAGAGCCTAGTAGCCTATCCATAGTCAGGAAGGCAAACGAAATTTTCAAGTGAAGACTATGGGGAAAGAATCTCTTTCTTCAATGGATTATGTGATCGAATGTCAAAACTTAGACTTTTCTTTATGAAATTCTTAATCAGTATCTCTGTTATCTTATTGACTAGCGCACTTTGGGACTGGGGCTTAACTTGGGGAGCCATTTTCTTTGCTCTGGCTCAATATGCTCAATAGTCAGACACTTTATTGCATGATGGATAGAGCACCTCTTTCCCATCTCCAGTGGTCTCGGCCCTTCGCAACGATCGCTTTTCTCAACCTCCCCCTTAGCTCCTGAGCCGAAACCTGCCGGAACCTTTGGAGGAGTCGTTGTCGATCTCTTCTTCCTTTGCTGGAATTGCCATCTTTGCTACTCTCAGCTTCTAAATTCGTACGCCATTCTAGAAGTCCTAATGCTATAAAAGGTAATGAAGGAAGGGATTGGACGACATACATCTTGGTTGGTCCCAATTGTTTGGGTAAACAAAGAGAATTGCCTTACCTATGATCTATGATGTAAGATAAGATGGGAGGGGCCCCCAGTTTGGAATTTGAGTTTCAGAGAATGGAACCAAGGTTATGAGAATCAGTGGAGTTGGGCGAATTTCTCTCAGGGTCTTATTCATATTCCGAGTAGTGCGTCAGTGTTACGACTGATGAGCGAGTGCACTTTAGGAAGAGAGTGCCCGATGAGGTCGAATAGTTTTCAATGTCTTCATTCCGGAATACACAACCAAGTAATAAATAGAAACATTTACAGAACCCGAGGTCTTTGATCCTTTCTCTCTCAAGCTGCCAAATAGAACTATGGCTTTAGTAGCGATGATTGGGATTTCTCTTTAAGTCTGGCATTGGGAGAGTTATTTACATTAGAAGGAGTGGTGTTATGATGAAAGTCGGTCATGGCGACTCTGGCCTTGTTCCGCCATGAAACAGGGGCGAGGGGAGTGTAGCGGGCAATTCAGAAAAAGATTCTCCTTTTCGTACACTCTGCAGGTCAGTTCGGTACTAGCGCACCAAGCAAGAAAACGGCTGGACGTACTATCTAGCTCGTGCAATCAACGAGAAATTCCTTCGCCTTAGTAAGCTAGCTTTGTAAACTAAGCAAGCCTGGTTCCCCAGGCACGTAGGTAGGACGTGGATCGATCATGACAAGAATGGACTTATACTCCATGTAATGTAAGTAATAGTTGAGTCATAGTCCAGTTCCCCAGGCTTTCCCCCTTCTCGACCAGATGAAGGAGATAAGAATTCCATTCAGGCGGTAAGGGTTTGGCTTGACCCTGTGTTCTCTCCTGGCCGAGTCAGAGGCGAAGACTGGCAAAGTTCATCATTCAGTGGTGGGGTGTTCCAAAAAAGAAGGCGTCGCCCAATGAGTGGCGGATTTGGATGGAGTCTCGCTTTGATGCTAGGGAGATAAATAGATTTGGATAGAGTCTCCCTCAAGATAGAGGAAGAGTATGCGCGCTACGGCTTACGCAGTTGATCGGATCGGATAACCCTTCGTGCAACCAACAAAACTCGACACATCAAATGGATATCAACAAAAAGGAGGTATGGCTGAGCGGCTTAAGGCATTGGTTTGCTAAATTGACATACGATGAAAATTGTCTCATGGGTTCAAATCCCTCTTCCTTTAGCACTACAGTAGAACGGGTAGTCGAAATTATGTGAGAGAAAGAACCTCTTGGTTCCATTCCCTGGAGGACAAGATAGCACTATGTCACTGAAATTGAGCTGAAAGCCCTTACGCCTTGTTTTAGTTTGACCGACCTATCTTCTTCCTAGTTGCAAGCTCTCTCCGGTCGTCCAGTCCCTTGGCGGCTCTCGGTTCTGGAGCATGTTGGGAGATTTGGAAGCAGCTGAAAGAGCTACTCGAAAGCTTGACGAACAAGCAGAAAAAGCCCTAACTCTTTTCCTAGTTTGAGGCTTTTCCCTTACAAGTCTAGTGGTATGGTAGGCACTATTCGATGAAGAAAACGGACTTTAGGAAAGTGGTTCAGGTAGCTCAGCTGGTTAGAACAAAGGACTGAAAATCCTTGCGTCAGTGGTTCGAATCCACTTCTAAGCGAGCTTTTGGTCTAAAGGATAGGTAGCCAAGGGCGAGCCTGATTTTGAAATTCAAGTGAAAGAGGAAGCCCAAGTGAGTGCTCCTGCACTATACAGCTTTTTGGTGTCACCCTATGAAATTGGAGGCAGATTTTCTAAAAAAGTCAGTCGATTACTCAGATTGGTTTTCGCGTCCCTATACCCAAAAGGATGGGTGAGTTCGGTGCAAGTGTTCATGGATAGGGTGGATCTATATGCTCCGGGGGCTGAGACGAGGTGTAGCGCAGTCTGGTCAGCGCATCTGTTTTGGATACAGAGGGCCATAGGTTCGAATCCCGTCACCTTGATGTGAAGGGTCGAATTGCAGAGCCTAGTAGCCTATCCATAGTCCGGAAGGCAAACAAAATTTTCAAGTAAAGACTAAGGGGAAAGAATCTCTTTCTTCAATGGATTATGTGATCGAATGTCAAAACTTAGACTTTTCTTTATGAAATTCTTAATCAGTATCTCTATTATCTTATTGACTAGCGCACTTTGGGACTGGGGCTTAACTTGGGGAGCCATTTTCTTTGCTCTGGCTCAATATGCTCAATAGTCAGACACTTTATTGCATGATGGATAGAGCACCTCTTTCCCATCTCCAGTGGTCTGGGCCCTTCGCAACGATCGCTTTTCTCAACCTCCCCCTTGGCTCCTGAGCCGAAACCTGCCGGAACCTTTGGAGGAGTCGTTGTCGATCTCTTCTTTCTTTGCTGGAATTGCCATCTTTGCTACTCTCAGCTTCTAAATTCGTACGCCAGTCTAGAAGTCCTAATGCTGTAAAAGGTAATGAAGGGAGGGATTGGACGACATACATCTTGGTTGGTCCCAATTGTTTGGGTAAACAAAGAGAATTGCCTTACCTATGATCTATGATGCAAGATAAGATGGGAGGGGCCCCCAGTTTGGAATTTGAGTTTCAGAGAATGGAACCAAGGTTATGAGAATCAGTGGAGTTGGGCGAATTGCTCTCAGGGTCTTATTCATATTCCGACTAGTGCGTCACTATTACGACTGATGAGCGAGTGCACTTTAGGAAGAGAGTGCCCGATGAGGTCGAATAGTTTTCAATGTCTTCATTCCGGAATACACAACCAAGTAATAAATAGAAACATTTACAGAACCCGAGGTCTTTGATCCTTTCTCTCTCAAGCTGCCAAATAGAACTATGGTTTTAGTAGCGATGATTGGGATTTCTCTTTAAGTCTGGCATTGGGAGAGTTATTTACATTAGAAGAAGTGGTGTTATGAAGAAAGTCGGTCATGGCGACTCTGGCCTTGTTCCGCCATGAAACAGGGGCGAGGGGAGTGTAGCGGGCAATTCAGAAAAAGATTCTCCTTTTCGTACACTCTGCAGGTCAGTTCGGTACTAGCGCACCAAGCAAGAAAACGGCTGGACGTACTATCTAGCTCGTGCAATCAACGAGAAATTCCTTCGCCTTAGTAAGCTAGCTTTGTAAACTAAGCAAGCCTGGTTCCCCAGGCACGTAGGTAGGACGTGGATCGATCATGACAAGAATGGACTTATACTCCATGTAATGTAAGTAATAGTTGAGTCATAGTCCAGTTCCCCAGGCTTTCCCCCTTCTCGACCAGATGAAGGAGATAAGAATTCTATTCAGGCGGTAAGGGTTTGGCTTGACCGTGTGTTCTCTCCTGGCCGAGTCAGAGGCGAAGACTAGCAAAGTTCATCATTCAGTGGTGGGGTGTTCCAAAAAAGAAGGCGTCGCCCAACGAGTGGCGGATTTGGATGGAGTCTCGCTTTGATGCTAGGGAGATAAATAGATTTGGATATAGAGTCTCCCTCAAGATAGAGGAAGAGTATGCGCGCTACGGCTTACGCAGTTGATCGGATCAGATAACCCTTCGTGCAACCAACAAAACTCGACACATCAAATGGATATCAACAAAAAGGAGGTATGGCTGAGCGGCCTAAGGCATTGGTTTGCTAAATTGACATACGATGAAAATTGTCTCATGGGTTCAAATCCCTCTTCCTTTAGCACTCCAGTAGAACGGGTAGTCGAAATTATGTGAGAGAAAGAACCTCTTGGTTCCATTCCCTGGAGGACAAGATAGCACTATGTCACTGAAATTGAGCTGAAAGCCCTTACGCCTTGTTTTAGTTTGACCGACCTATCTTCTTTCTAGTTGCAAGCTCTCTCCGGTCGTCCAGTCCCTTGGCGGCTCTCGGTTCTGGAGCATGTTGGGAGATTTGGAATCAGCTGAAAGAGCTACTCGAAAGCTTGACGAACAAGCAGAAAAAGCCCTAACTCTTTTCCTAGTTTGAGGCTTTTCCCTTACAAGTCTAGTGGTATGGTAGGCACTATTCGATGAAGAAAACAGACTTTAGGAAAGTGGTTCAGGTAGCTCAGCTGGTTAGAACAAAGGACTGAAAATCCTTGCGTCAGTGGTTCGAATCCACTTCTAAGCGAGCTTTTGGTCCAAAGGATAGGTAGCCAAGGGCGAGCCTGATTTTGAAATTCAAGTGAAAGAGGAAGCCCAAGTGAGTGCTCCTGCACTATACAGCTTTTTGGTGTCACCCTATGAAATTGGAGGCAGATTTTCTAAAAAAGTCAGTCGATTACTCAGATTGGTTTTCGCGTCCCTATACTCAAAAGGATGGGTGAGTTCGGTGCAAGTGTTCATGGATAGGGTGGATCTATATGCTCCGGGGGCTGAGACGAGGTGTAGCGCAGTCTGGTCAGCGCATATGTTTTGGATACAGAGGGCCATAGGTTCGAATCCCGTCACCTTGATGTGAAGGGTCGAATTGCAGAGCCTAGTAGCCTATCCATAGTCAGGAAGGCAAACGAAATTTTCAAGTAAAGACTAAGGGAAAAGAATCTCTTTCTTCAATGGATTATGTGATCGAATGTCAAAACTTAGACTTTTCTTCATGAAATTCTTAATCAGTATCTCTGTTATCTTATTGACTAGCGCACTTTGGGACTGGGGCTTAACTTGGGGAGCCATTTTCTTTGCTCTGGCTCAATATGCTCAATAGTCAGACACTTTATTGCATGATGGATAGAGCACCTCTTTACCATCTCCAGTGGTCTCTGCCCTTCGCAACGATCGCTTTTCTCAACCTCCCCCTTGGCTCCTGAGCCGAAACCTGCCGGAACCTTTGGAGGAGTCGTTGTCGATCTCTTCTTCCTTTGCTGGAATTGCCATCTTTGCTACTCTCAGCTTCTAAATTCGTACGCCAGTCTAGAAGTCCTAATGCTGTAAAAGGTAATGAAGGGAGGGATTGGACGACATACATCTTGGTTGGTCCCAATTATTTGGGTAAACAAAGAGAATTGCCTTACCTATGATCTATGATGCAAGATAAGATGGGAGGGGCCCCCAGTTTGGAATTTGAGTTTCAGAGAATGGAACCAAGGTTATGAGAATCAGTGGAGTTGGGCGAATTTCTCTCAGGGTCTTATTCATATTCCGAGTAGTGCGTCAGTGTTACGACTGATGAGCGAGTGCACTTTAGGAAGAGAGTGCCCGATGAGGTCGAATAGTTTTCAATGTCTTCATTCCGGAATACACAACCAAGTAATAAATAGAAACATTTACAGAACCCGAGGTCTTTGATCCTTTCTCTCTCAAGCTGCCAAATAGAACTATGGCTTTAGTAGCGATGATTGGGATTTCTCTTTAAGTCTGGCATTGGGAGAGTTATTTACATTAGAAGGAGTGGTGTTATGATGAAAGTCGGTCATGGCGACTCTGGCCTTGTTCCGCCATGAAACAGGGGCGAGGGGAGTGTAGCGGGCAATTCAGAAAAAGATTCTCCTTTTCGTACACTCTGCAGGTCTGTTCGGTACTAGCGCACCAAGCAAGAAAACGGCTGGACGTACTATCTAGCTCGTGCAATCAACGAGAAAAGGAACCCGTGGAATTTGATGATTATCAAATAGAAAAATTTGAGAATTGAAAGGGGCATAATGTCGTAAGTTATTCATGCCAACTAAGCAATCGACATTAAAGTCAATAGGTAATAAAGCAAATTCAAAATTATAGTGATGAGAGATATTATGAATATCTGGAATAGAAATAGAGAGATTTGCTTTATGAGTAATGATAACAGGTCTGCCCATAAAGTCATTTAAGCTTGCTTGCTTTTCTAGGGTTAACCATAATTGCTTAGGAATAAATTTTTCATGTATAAGACTAGTTTCAGCACCTGAATCTAGTAAAGTGTGTAAGGTAAGACAAGAGTCATCAGGAAATAATAATGTCATGGGAATGTAAATGTGTAACTGAGGTTTTTTCTTAAGAAGATCCGACATTTGATAAACCAAATGAACTGGATGGTAATCTTATAATATGTTGGTCTTCTGATTGCTTTTGAAGATCAAGGATTCGTTGAGTCCTTCCTTCAAGAGGTGTATTTTCTAAAGCAGACATACTAGGTCTAGCTTGTTCAACCAGAAAATTGGTATTTCTATATTCAGAGGTACTAAGACTTCTTGGAATACTTGGATTTATAATCGTAGTAGAAATAGTATTGCCTGAAGCAATAAATGTTTCTATAGGGAGATGTGTCTTTGGTTTCAAAGATTTCAAGAATATTTGCATCTCATTATCATATCGCAAATGTCTTATATTGACCAATTTTGGTTGGATTATTTTTCCATTCCCAACCTCAAAAAGTTTAATAAACTGTGTAGGTGTGATGGATCTAAAAGTAGATGTTTCGTTTAGTGCTAGACAATGTTCCCATTGTATTCCCAATATTTGAGATCCAGGAAGCATTTCAATTCCTTTTAAATTTATAGAAAGAGTACAAGCTTTTTCTATATTTGTATCATATAGACTGATGCAAAAATCAGGATGTATATTTACTCCAAATATTCTATTTGCTAGATTGGATTTTGCTCCTCCTAATATACTATTTAGAGGATTATTGATAATTCTTTCATCACAGCATATTATCATAATAGGTGTGTCTATTCCGGATCTGAATAGACCAGTAATCTTTATTTGGATTAATCCAATGTGCAAATATTTTTTCTTAGGATATTTTTGCTTCAGATGTTCTATCTGATGGGAATTTAGCAATTTGATAGAAGAAAAATCTTCATCTCCTTTTAGTTATATATTTCCTTGCATTCTTTCAAAGATATAGGTAGGTTTATTTGTCCATAAAGATTTAAATTTGGACTGAGGTTTATATACCTCATCTTGTTTAGCATGTGGTATGGAAAGTTTTAACCTTTCAATATCTTCATCAGTTACTTCATAATGTTCCCCTTGGCTATTTTTAATACTTGTATTATGAATCTCTTGAGGTTCTATTTCTGTCAATGTATTCATATATACTTTGTATTCAAACATGGATTCTTTTGAAGATTGTCCAGGGGTAAACTTTGGACTAAGAGGTGGAGATGTTGAAAGTAAAATATCTGGATCAACTTTAACCAATGCTAAATCTTCGTATTTATGGATTATAAGTATTCCTATAGGAGTACCTAAAGGAATTTGATATGGATTGTCATCTAAACTTGTACTTTTCATTATTATACTTATGTTTTGATCTGTCATGGATTCTATTATTCCATAAGTAATGAAAATATTTCTAAGAGCATGATGTCTTAGATTTTTAATTTCTCCATAATATCCATAAGGTATTCTTATAATCAGATCTAAATAAATTTCTATAGATTGATATCTTCTTATGCTATAATGATTGTTAGCATATAGAATATGCCCTGGAAATTTCAATGATTCCCTTTTGGGTAATATAGTAGTTTTAGTCAAAGGTATGACTTGTACAAAATGGTATGTTTTATTTAAGGTTAACATGTTTATATTGAATTCTTCTGTTTCAGAAGAATCTGAATTTAAAGGACTTTCTTCATATATGGTTTCTATTTCGTATATAGAAGAATTATCACTAAGGACTTCTTCTATAGTACCAGTATGTGTATCATATATTTCTAATTCATTCAACCATATGGTTTTAATGTTTACTCTACATTCAGAAGCATAATGTCCTTCTTTACCACATTTAAAACATGTACAATTCTTTTTCATACCTGTTTGATTTGTTTTAATGAACTTTCGATTCTTATATTTCGTTGACTTTTTGTATTTCTCCTTATTTTCAGGTTTCCATTTCTTTCTGGATACCTTATATTTTTTCTTGTTATTCTTTTTGAATCTAGATTTATAGTCTTTGGATTTTTTCCCATATTTTGTTTTCTTGGGAAAGAATGGTTTGTTGAACCCATATACTGGAGGACAACCAAACTGATAATTAATATCCGGATCATATTTAGGACAACAAGAAGTTTTAATGTCTGATTTATGTATGTATTTGGATAGATGATTATTTGCCTTTTGTAATTGGCAGGTTTTCTTGACCGTTTCCATACAAGCCTTTTTTAAAGCTCCTGTATTGTGTGGAATTCCTCCAGATCTAAGACTGTTATATTTTTTCTCTATCATGGTATCCCATGGTATAGGTAACTTAGAAAAGAAGGCTGTTAGCCAAAAGATCTTTTTATCTAAGGTATTCAGTTTAAAAATATAACTGATATATAGATTAGCAAATTCTTCTAAGTAACAGATGTTACACAGTCTTAGTTTTAGAAGGATATTTTCATCTATGCCTTCAGCATTAATATCTTCTCCAGTTATGTCTCCATATAGACTTTTACAAATACTATGTAAAGCTGTTCTTCTAGATTCATGGCTATTTAAAGCTATTATCTCAGTTGGGTATAACTTTTCATATTGTGTTAGCCATCTTAAGGCTATTCCTTGCCAATATCCGCAAGCTAATATTACAAATTCTTGGTGAGGGATTCCCTGTGGCATTAGGGTATTTGTCCCAACCATTAATTGTTCCCAATTGAGTATATAATTTCTTAAAGCATTAGTTGGTATATTATCAACATTAAATATTAATCCTGAAGTAGCAGTTTGATGTCTCTTTCCTTGTTTATAGATATAGGAATCTACATAGTTTTCATCTGTATCTCTATGATACATAGTTTCTTCTGTAGTATTAGGATGTGGTGGATTTTGTCTACCTGTAGAAATCATTTTGGTAGATGATTCCCCACGTTCCATATTTATATTATATAAATACTGCTCCTCGTTAGAGGGTATGTTGTATGATTCCTCTGACCAAGAGGCTTCCTCGTTAGAGGGTTGTGATAATAGGTCAACATCACCATACTCCTCATTAGAGGGTATTTCATCAACAATATCATCATATTCAGATAATTCATCATCAAAAGAATCAGATGCAGAGATATAACTTTCATTATCAGAAGAACTTTTTGAATAATATTTTATTGAAGCAGAATTTTCTTCATAAAATTTGAAAATCTCTTTAGAAGTAATTTTCCCTTCTATTTCTTCAACTAATAAAGTTTTATACTTCAAATATTTCTGATAATCAATTTCATCTAAGTTTGTTTCTTTCAAACTTTTTGAAGATGTTTTTATCATTCTAACTGATCCAAGTCTTTCTTTTGAAGATGAAGGAAAAGTTGGAAAACTTAAGAAGGTTTGCAAAGTAGTTAATTTTTTAGAAACTAAATAGATTTGATCACTTAAATAGTTTAGCAAACTATTTTGTTGTTCTATTGTACCATTACTAGGAAGATGAATACTATGTTCATGAGAATTTAGACTGAAAGGACATTCATATGTTTCAGGAAGAACTAAAGCTCTAAACATTTCTGTAAAGAGGTTCTTATAAACTTAGACACGTTATTTCCTTCCTTTCTTTTACTAGATTAGATAACAGTATCGCTTTGACCCTGGTCTCTCCGGCTATGTAACCTCTAGGGGTGGCTTTATCCCTAGAGTTAGGCAGCCATAACTGAAGCGTCCCTTCCGGACATATAGTTAACCACAAGCACTATCACAAGCTTCAGAGAGACAGAGCACAGCCATGTTTCGTTTCCTACCTCATGGCGTAAGATACTATTATCTAATTAGCTTAAGAAATTAAGGAAATAACATGCCAAACAAGTTTAGCCAGACATAGCTAAGTTAAGGATACTTACAAAAAAAGAAGAAGAACGGAACTGCACAAGGCTCTGATACCAGTTTGCAGGAGAGCTTCTGCTCCAGTATTCAGCGCTACTATTTATTCACACTATTTTAGACTAAGAAGCAGATCAGAGGAAGAAATATGTTTAAGAAAAAAGAAGTTCGGAAAGGCTCTCTGCCTCCTCCCTTCATCTGATGTCTTTATTTATAGTGATTCAAAAGACGTCCTTCAGATAGGAAGGAATCTTTTACAAAGTTTCTTTACAAAAGATGTACAGGAAAAAGGACTGCATTATTGTCCTTTTAAACAGAAAAAGTTGTATTATTGTCCTTCATAGGGTCCCACCATTCTGATTGGTGTCCTTCTTGTTGGAGGAGAGGATAAGAAGGAATCTTTGGCTGAGTGGATGCTGAGTGGAATGGGCCCACCATGCTTCTTATCTTATTTGGAATAGGCCTTCTTTGTTGCAGTCTGCCCTTGCTTTTCTTCCAATTCTTCCAATATTAATTGAAGAAAGGTAAGGAATAACCTTGTCTAGCTTCTTTTTGGCAGTTTCGCTGGCTGATAAGTGATCATAGAGCATGATGTTGTTACTAATAGTAATCGATCTTGCTCCACAAAGGCCATCATTTATTGCTTCAATAAAGAATTCTTTAGCAGCAGCATAGGCTTGTTCTTCATAAATGAATTCTTGTTTAGGATAAACTCCCCATCCATGGGCGAACTGTTGGCTTTCGTCATGGAGTTCCCATATTTGGAAGGAAGAGAATAACTGGTATAGGTTCCTTTCCTCCCATATGCTCCAGATACGGAACCAAAACCCAGTTTCCCAAAAATGTTGTTTGGAGTAAGCTGTAACTCGATCACTGCAAATTTGTGGAATATGGTCTAGATAATCACCTGGATGCATGGTGCTTAGATAAAGATTATGAACTATCCCAAGCTGAAGAGCTCTGGAAGATCCAGGAATGTCTCCCAAATAAACAGATAACCTTGGGCATTCATATTTGTTTTTGATTAAAGCATCTTCTTCAAGCAGAAGCTGGGTAATTTCTGTAGCTTCTAAATGGTGGAAAAAGAGGAGGAGATGTTCATGTGATAGGCAGTTCTGTTGATTTAGATTTACCATTGTGTTCACAATGGCTTCTGCCTTGAACTGTTTTGCCCTTTCAGAGTCAACTTCTAATAAAGATAGGAGTTGGTACAGTATTTCTTAAGAACTCTTGATCAAAGGAAGAGCCTTGGAACCATGTCATCTTTCTTTGTCCCAAGTCTGAACTTTGGGTGGCAAGAGTATAATTGCAGAGGTCGGAAACAGCTTTAGTTATGGCTTGCTTTTTTGTTTTCTCCTGCAAATAGTGGTTAAGCATAGAAAGTACTAGCTGCTCTAGTTGAGAGAGCCAATACTTAGAAGCATGAAAATCATTTGACGATAGCAACCATTTAATTTTTCATAAATACTAGGATTGGAGGTTTTGAGTTCTGTGTTATACCAATCCCTTACAACAGTTGCTGCTGTTGGCCTTTGGGTTGTTTGGAGTCTTTTCTGTGAGACTGCATTACTGTAGGATGCTTGTTGTAGTGGTAGAACTGTCATCCCTGGTGGGGGAAAACTTTTTGCCTCGTTAGAAGCTGATGTAGTGTTGTTGCCAGTAGCCAGGAAGGTTTTCTTGTCTTCTGTCTTCTGGGCTGAGCTCTCTCCTTTTTCAGGAGTTTTTTTAAGAGCATTGCCTCCTGTTAAGGAAGCTTTCTTACTGTTTACCTCAGACCACTTAGATTCTTCTATCATGGTCTTTAGTTTCTTTAGTCTATCCTCATCCATGTTCAGGAAGAGGTAGGGAACCTGTAAGATTAGTATTTTCAAGAACATTATATTGATAAACTGCTGACCATAATAAACTGATGACCATAATAAGTCGAGAAACCTTAAGAGTTGTTTTGCAATAAAAACCCATGAAAAAGCTTGTATTATTGTTAGTTTTAAGATGATTCCATTATCCAGTAATATTTTTGCTACTTGGAATAAGTACTGTTTATATTCTTCCATTGTAGGAGAAAAAACTAGTATATCATTTATATAGACTACTACATAATGTAGATGTCCTAACATAGAGTTCATCCATTTTTGGAATATTTGTGGTGCATTTTTTAAACCAAATGGCATTACTAACCACTCATAGTGTCCCTGAGGACAACTGAAGGCAGTTAATTCTATAGATTCTTTATCGGCTAGTTTCACTTGCCAAAAACCAGATTTAGCATCAAATTTACTATAGTATTTGGATCCTTGTATTTGTTTTATCAA
The DNA here is from genome assembly GCA_036321105.1 of Dracaena cambodiana. Lineage (NCBI taxonomy): Eukaryota > Viridiplantae > Streptophyta > Magnoliopsida > Asparagales > Asparagaceae > Dracaena > Dracaena cambodiana. The sequence continues at coordinate 12,615,970 of JAYEPQ010000013.1, read as the reverse complement.
TTGCTCTGCAGCAGGTATAAAATAGCCGTCAAACTTTGTATAGCTATTTAATTTTCTATAATTAATGACCATTCTGGCCTTTCCTCTTTTTTGTTCTGCATGTTTTCTGACTAGAAAAGCAGGAGATGAATGAGGACTGCTGCTAGGCTGTATTAGTTTAAGAGATAAAAGCTCGTATATTTGAGCTGAAAATTCTTGTTTATCTATTGGGGATACCATTATACTGTTTGTTCTTACATTAGTATTTCTGTATTGATCAAGTAATGTAAGGGTACAATACCTTGGTGCCCTATCAAAATATAATAAAGGGTTATTTGAATATAAGGGTTTAAGCATACTGTGTATGGTTTCCTCTGTATTAGAGAAGATAGTAAGAGGATAAGTGCAGTTGTTTTGGGTGGAAATAAGTTGTTGTTCACCACGTTGGGCTGCAGTATAAGATGATGCTAAGGGTACCGGAAAAGGAACCCGTGGAATTTGATGATTATCAAATAGAAAAATTTGAGAATTGAAAGGGGCATAATGTCGTAAGTTATTCATGCCAACTAAGCAATCGACATTAAAGTCAATAGGTAATAAAGCAAATTCAAAATTATAGTGAGGAGAGATATTATGAATATCTGGAATAGAAATAGAGAGATTTGCAGGTCTGCCCATAAAGTCATTTAAGCTTGCTTGCTTTTCTAGGGTTAACCATAATTGCTTAGGAATAAATTTTTCATGTATAAGACTAGTTTCAGCACCTGAATCTAGTAAAGTGTGTAAGGTAAGACAAGAGTCATCAGGAAATAATAATGTCATGGGAATGTAAATGTGTAATTGAGGTTTTTTCTTAAGAAGATCCGACATTTGATAAACCAAATGAACTGGATGGTAATCTTATAATATGTTGGTCTTCTGATTGCTTTTGAAGATCAAGGATTCGTTGAGTCCTTCCTTCAAGAGGTGTATTTTCTAAAGCAGACATACTAGGTCTAGCTTGTTCAACCAGAAAATTGGTATTTCTATATTCAGAGGTACTAAGACTTCTTGGAATACTTGGATTTATAATCGTAGTAGAAATAGTATTGCCTGAAGCAATAAATGTTTCTATAGGGAGATGTGTCTTTGGTTTCAAAGATTTCAAGAATATTTGCATCTCATTATCATATCGCAAATGTCTTATATTGACCAATTTTGGTTGGATTATTTTTCCATTCCCAACCTCAAAAAGTTTAATAAACTGTGTAGGTGTGATGGATCTAAAAGTAGATGTTTCGTTTAGTGCTAGACAATGTTCCCATTGTATTCCCAATATTTGAGATCCAGGAAGCATTTCAATTCCTTTTAAATTTATAGAAAGAGTACAAGCTTTTTCTATATTTGTATCATATAGACTGATGCAAAAATCAGGATGTATATTTACTCCAAATATTCTATTTGCTAGATTGGATTTTGCTCCTCCTAATATACTATTTAGAGGATTATTGATAATTCTTTCATCACAGCATATTATCATAATAGGTGTGTCTATTCCGGATCTGAATAGACCAGTAATCTTTATTTGGATTAATCCAATGTGCAAATATTTTTTCTTAGGATATTTTTGCTTCAGATGTTCTATCTGATGGGAATTTAGCAATTTGATAGAAGAAAAATCTTCATCTCCTTTTAGTTCTATATTTCCTTGCATTCTTTCAAAGATATAGGTAGGTTTATTTGTCCATAAAGATTTAAATTTGGACTGAGGTTTATATACCTCATCTTGTTTAGCATGTGGTATGGAAAGTTTTAGCCTTTCAATATCTTCATCAGTTACTTCATAATGTTCCCCTTGGCTATTTTTAATACTTGTATTATGAATCTCTTGAGGTTCTATTTCTGTCAATGTATTCATATATACTTTGTATTCAAACATGGATTCTTTTGAAGATTGTCCAGGGGTAAACTTTGGACTAAGAGATGGAGATGTTGAAAGTAAAATATCTTGATCAACTTTAACCAATGCTAAATCTTTGTATTTATGGATTATAAGTATTCCTATATGAGTACCTAAAGGAATTTGATATGGATTGTCATCTAAACTTGTACTTTTCATTATTATACTTATGTTTTGATCTGTCATGGATTCTATTATTCCATAAGTAATGAAAATATTTCTAAGAGCATGATGTCTTAGATTTTTAATTTCTCCATAATATCCATAAGGTATTCTTATAATCAGATAAATTTCTATAGATTGATATCTTCTTATGCTATAATGATTGTTAGCATATAGAATATGCCCTGGAAATTTCAATGATTCCCTTTTGGGTAATATAGTAGTTTTAGTCAAAGGTATGACTTGTACAAAATGGTATGTTTTATTTAAGGTTAACATGTTTATATTGAATTCTTCTGTTTCAGAAGAATCTGAATTTAAAGGACTTTCTTCATATATGGTTTCTATTTCGTATATAGAAGAATTATCACTAAGGACTTCTTCTATAGTACCAGTATGTATATCATATATTTCTAATTAATTCAACCATATGGTTTTAATGTTTACTCTACATTCAGAAGCATAATGTCCTTCTTTACCACATTTAAAACATGTACAATTCTTTTTCATACCTGTTTGATTTGTTTTAATGAACTTTCGATTCTTATATTTCGTTGACTTTTTGTATTTCTCCTTATTTTCAGGTTTCCATTTCTTTCTGGATACCTTATATTTTTTCTTGTTATTCTTTTTGAATCTAGATTTATAGTCTTTGGATTTTTTCCCATATTTTGTTTTCTTGGGAAAGAATGGTTTGTTGAACCCATATACTGGAGGACAACCAAACTGATAATTAATATCCGGATCATATTTAGGACAACAAGAAGTTTTAATGTCTGATTTATGTATGTATTTGGATAGATGATTATTTGCCTTTTGTAATTGGCAGGTTTTCTTGACCGTTTCCATACAAGCCTTTTTTAAAGCTCCTGTATTGTGTGGAATTCCTCCAGATCTAAGACTGTTATATTTTTTCTCTATCATGGTATCCCATGGTATAGGTAACTTAGAAAAGAAGGCTGTTAGCCAAAAGATCTTTTTATCTAAGGTATTCAGTTTAAAAATATAACTGATATATAGATTAGCAAATTCTTCTAAGTAACAGATGTTACACAGTCTTAGTTTTAGAAGGATATTTTCATCTATGCCTTCAGCATTAATATCTTCTCCAGTTATGTCTCCATATAGACTTTTACAAATACTATGTAAAGCTGTTCTTCTAGATTCATGGCTATTTAAAGCTATTATCTCAGTTGGGTATAACTTTTCATATTGTGTTAGCCATCTTAAGGCTATTCCTTGCCAATATCCGCAAGCTAATATCACAAATTCTTGGTGAGGGATTCCCTGTGGCATTAGGGTATTTGTCCCAACCATTAATTGTTCCCAATTGAGTATATAATCTCTTAAAGCATTAGTTGGTATATTATCAACATTAAATATTAATCCTGAAGTAGCAGTTTGATGTCTCTTTCCTTGTTTATAGATATAGGAATCTACATAGTTTTCATCTGTATCTCTATGATACATAGTTTCTTCTGTAGTATTAGGATGTGGTGGATTTTGTCTACCTGTAGAAATCATTTGGGTAGATGATTCCCCACGTTCCATATTTATATTATATAAATACTGCTCCTCGTTAGAGGGTATGTTGTATGATTCCTCTGACCAAGAGGCTTCCTCGTTAGAGGGTTGTGATAATAGGTCAACATCACCATACTCCTCATTAGAGGGTATTTCATCAACAATATCATCATATTCAGATAATTCATCATCAAAAGAATCAGATGCAGAGATATAACTTTCATTATCAGAAGAACTTTTTGAATAATATTTTATTGAAGCAGAATTTTCTTCATAAAATTTGAAAATCTCTTTAGAAGTAATTTTCCCTTCTATTTCTTCAACTAATAAAGTTTTATACTTCAAATATTTCTGATAATCAATTTCATCTAAGTTTGTTTCTTTCAAACTTTTTGAAGATGTTTTTATCATTCTAACTGATCCAAGTCTTTCTTTTGAAGATGAAGGAAAAGTTGGAAAACTTAAGAAGGTTTGCAAAGTAGTTAATTTTTTAGAAACTAAATAGATTTGATCACTTAAATAGTTTAGCAAACTATTTTGTTGTTCTATTGTACCATTACTAGGAAGATGAATACTATGTTCATGAGAATTTAGACTGAAAGGACATTCATATGTTTCAGGAAGAACTAAAGCTCTAGACATTTCTGTAAAGAGGTTCTTATAAACTTAGACACGTTATTTCCTTCCTTTCTTTTACTAGATTAGATAACAGTATCGCTTTGACCCTGGTCTCTCCGGCTATGTAACCTCTAGGGGTGGCTTTATCCCTAGAGTTAGGCAGCCATAACTGAAGCGTCCCTTCCGGACATATAGTTAACCACAAGCACTATCACAAGCTTCAGAGAGACAGAGCACAGCCATGTTTCGTTTCCTACCTCATGGCGTAAGATACTATTATCTAATTAGCTTAAGAAATTAAGGAAATAACATGCCTAACAAGTTTAGCCAGACATGGCTAAGTTAAGGATACTTACAAAAAAAGAAGAAGAACGGAACTGCACAAGGCTCTGATACCAGTTTGCAGGAGAGCTTCTGCTCCAGTATTCAGCGCTACTATTTATTCACACTATTTTAGACTAAGAAGCAGATCAGAGGAAGAAATATGTTTAAGAAAAAAGAAGTTCGGAAAGGCTCTCTGCCTCCTCCCTTCATCTGATGTCTTTATTTATAGTGTTTACAAGACGTCCTTCAGATAGGAAGGAATCTGAGTACAGTAAAAAGTACTACAGGAAAAGTTTACATTATTGCTACAGTGTCGTACAATAATTCAAACTTTTTAGTACAATAATTCAAAAGTGGCTGTCGGCTGGTCTTCTGGAGGGATAAGGAGGAATCTTTGCTGAGTAAGATTGGCCCACCATGCTGGTCCTTGTTGATTATTTCTGAGTAGGATTGGGCCCACCATGCTTATCCTTGCATAATGTCTTCTTCGATGGCATCTTCAGGATTGGCATCTGTATCTTCATTATTTCCTCCGAGGTCTTCATTTTCCATAGTCTCCAGACTTTCATAAAAATCTTCCTTTGCTTTAGTCCCAAGTTTTCCTAGCTGTAAAGAGGATAAAAAAGCCAATACTTTGGGGATTTTTTGCTCAGGGGCTTCAAAAACTCCGATGAAGTCATAGAGGAGAATATTATCCTCAATTTTGATAGAATGAGCTCCTGCTAAAGCTTTGGTATATGCTTCCTCGAAGAACTCTTGAGCAGCTCTTTTGGTTTCTTCTTCAAGATCCAGAACCGGAAGATTTTCACATGTTTTGGATTGGATATAATTAAAATTGTGGAGTTCCCACAATTGTATTGAAGGAAATACTTTTAAATATTTCCTTTCTTCCCAAGTTCCCCAGATACGGAAGAAAAATGTAGAATTATAGTGATGAGAGATATTATGAATATCTGGAATAGAAATAGAGAGATTTGCTTTATGAGTAATGATAACAGGTCTGCCCATAAAGTCATTTAAGCTTGCTTGCTTTTCTAGGGTTAACCATAATTGCTTAGGAATAAATTTTTCATGTATAAAACTAGTTTCAGCACCTGAATCTAGTAAAGTGTGTAAGGTAAGACAAGAGTCATCAGGAAATAATAATGTCATGGGAATGTAAATGTGTAACTGAGGTTTTTTCTTAAGAAGATCCGACATTTGATAAACCAAATGAACTGGATGGTAATCTTATAATATGTTGGTCTTCTGATTGCTTTTGAAGATCAAGGATTCGTTGAGTCCTTCCTTCAAGAGGTGTATTTTCTAAAGCAGACATACTAGGTCTAGCTTGTTCAACCAGAAAATTGGTATTTCTGAATAGACCAGTAATCTTTATTTGGATTAATCCAATGGGCAAATATTTTTTCTTAGGATATTTTTGCTTCAGATGTTCTATCTGATGGGAATTTAGCAATTTGATAGAAGAAAAATCTTCATCTCCTTTTAGTTCTATATTTCCTTGCATTCTTTCAAAGATATAGGTAGGTTTATTTGTCCATAAAGATTTAAATTTGGACTGAGGTTTATATACCTCATCTTGTTTAGCATGTGGTATGGAAAGTTTTAACCTTTCAATATCTTCATCAGTTACTTCATAATGTTCCCCTTGGCTATTTTTAATACTTGTATTATGAATCTCTTGAGGTTCTATTTCTGTCAATGTATTCATATATACTTTGTATTCAAACATGGATTCTTTTGAAGATTGTCCAGGGGTAAACTTTGGACTAAGAGGTGGAGATGTTGAAAGTAAAATATCTTGATCAACTTTAACCAATGCTAAATCTTCGTATTTATGGATTATAAGTATTCCTATAGGAGTACCTAAAGGAATTTGATATGGATTGTCATCTAAACTTGTACTTTTCATTATTATACTTATGTTTTGATCTGTCATGGATTCTATTATTCCATAAGTAATGAAAATATTTCTAAGAGCATGATGTCTTAGATTTTTAATTTCTCCATAATATCCATAAGGTATTCTTATAATCAGATCTAAATAAATTTCTATAGATTGATATCTTCTTATGCTATAATGATTGTTAGCATATAGAATATGCCCTGGAAATTTCAATGATTCCCTTTTGGGTAATATAGTAGTTTTAGTCAAAGGTATGACTTGTACAAAATGGTATGTTTTATTTAAGGTTAACATGTTTATATTGAATTCTTCTGTTTCAGAAGAATCTGAATTTAAAGGACTTTCTTCATATATGGTTTCTATTTCGTATATAGAAGAATTATCACTAAGGACTTCTTCTATAGTACCAGTATGTATATCATATATTTCTAATTCATTCAACCATATGGTTTTAATGTTTACTCTACATTCAGAAGCATAATGTCCTTCTTTACCACATTTAAAACATGTACAATTCTTTTTCATACCTGTTTGATTTGTTTTAATGAACTTTCGATTCTTATATTTCGTTGACTTTTTGTATTTCTCCTTATTTTCAGGTTTCCATTTCTTTCTGGATACCTTATATTTTTTCTTGTTATTCTTTTTGAATCTAGATTTATAGTCTTTGGATTTTTTCCCATATTTTGTTTTCTTGGGAAAGAATGGTTTGTTGAACCCATATACTGGAGGACAACCAAACTGATAATTAATATCCGGATCATATTTAGGACAACAAGAAGTTTTAATGTCTGATTTATGTATGTATTTGGATAGATGATTATTTGCCTTTTGTAATTGGCAGGTTTTCTTGACCGTTTCCATACAAGCCTTTTTTAAAGCTCCTGTATTGTGTGGAATTCCTCCAGATCTAAAACTGTTATATTTTTTCTCTATCATGGTATCCCATGGTATAGGTAACTTAGAAAAGAAGGCTGTTAGCCAAAAGATCTTTTTATCTAAGGTATTCAGTTTAAAAATATAACTGATATATAGATTAGCAAATTCTTCTAAGTAACAGATGTTACACAGTCTTAGTTTTAGAAGGATATTTTCATCTATGCCTTCAGCATTAATATCTTCTCCAGTTATGTCTCCATATAGACTTTTACAAATACTATGTAAAGCTGTTCTTCTAGATTCATGGCTATTTAAAGCTATTATCTCAGTTGGGTATAACTTTTCATATTGTGTTAGCCATCTTAAGGCTATTCCTTGCCAATATCCGCAAGCTAATATCACAAATTCTTGGTGAGGGATTCCCTGTGGCATTAGGGTATTTGTCCCAACCATTAATTGTTCCCAATTGAGTATATAATCTCTTAAAGCATTAGTTGGTATATTATCAACATTAAATATTAATCCTGAAGTAGCAGTTTGATGTCTCTTTCCTTGTTTATAGATATAGGAATCTACATAGTTTTCATCTGTATCTCTATGATACATAGTTTCTTCTGTAGTATTAGGATGTGGTGGATTTTGTCTACCTGTAGAAATCATTTGGGTAGATGATTCCCCACGTTCCATATTTATATTATATAAATACTGCTCCTCGTTAGAGGGTATGTTGTATGATTCCTCTGACCAAGAGGCTTCCTCGTTAGAGGGTTGTGATAATAGGTCAACATCACCATACTCCTCATTAGAGGGTATTTCATCAACAATATCATCATATTCAGATAATTCATCATCAAAAGAATCAGATGCAGAGATATAACTTTCATTATCAGAAGAACTTTTTGAATAATATTTTATTGAAGCAGAATTTTCTTCATAAAATTTGAAAATCTCTTTAGAAGTAATTTTCCCTTCTATTTCTTCAACTAATAAAGTTTTATACTTCAAATATTTCTGATAATCAATTTCATCTAAGTTTGTTTCTTTCAAACTTTTTGAAGATGTTTTTATCATTCTAACTGATCCAAGTCTTTCTTTTGAAGATGAAGGAAAAGTTGGAAAACTTAAGAAGGTTTGCAAAGTAGTTAATTTTTTAGAAACTAAATAGATTTGATCACTTAAATAGTTTAGCAAACTATTTTGTTGTTCTATTGTACCATTACTAGGAAGATGAATACTATGTTCATGAGAATTTAGACTGAAAGGACATTCATATGTTTCAGGAAGAACTAAAGCTCTAGACATTTCTGTAAAGAGGTTCTTATAAACTTAGACACGTTATTTCCTTCCTTTCTTTTACTAGATTAGATAACAGTATCGCTTTGACCCTGGTCTCTCCGGCTATGTAACCTCTAGGGGTGGCTTTATCCCTAGAGTTAGGCAGCCATAACTGAAGCGTCCCTTCCGGACATATAGTTAACCACAAGCACTATCACAAGCTTCAGAGAGACAGAGCACAGCCATGTTTCGTTTCCTACCTCATGGCGTAAGATACTATTATTTAATTAGCTTAAGAAATTAAGGAAATAACATGCCTAACAAGTTTAGCCAGACATGGCTAAGTTAAGGACACTTACAAAAAAAGAAGAAGAACGGAACTGCACAAGGCTCTGATACCAGTTTGCAGGAGAGCTTCTGCTCCAGTATTCAGCGCTACCTGTTATCATTACTCATAAAGCAAATCTCTCTATTTCTATTCCAGATATTCATAATATCTCTCATCACTATAATTTTGAATTTGCTTTATTACCTATTGACTTTAATGTCGATTGCTTAGTTGGCATGAATAACTTACGACATTATGCCCCTTTCAATTCTCAAATTTTTCTATTTGATAATCATCAAATTCCACGGGTTCTTTTTCCGGTACCCTTAGCATCATCTTATACTGCAGCCCAACGTGGTGAACACCTTATTTCCACCCAAAACAACTGCACTTATCCTCTTACTATCTTCTCTAATACAGAGGAAATCATACACAGTATGCTTAAACCCTTATATTCAAATAACCCTTTATTATATTTTGATAGGGCACCAAGGTACTGTACCCTTACATTACTCGATCAATATAAAAATACTAATGTAAGATCAAACAGTATAATGGTATCCCCTATAGATAAACAAGAATTTTCTGCTCAAATAAACGAGCTTTTATCTCTTAAACTAATACAGCCTAGCAGCAGTCCTCATTCATCACCTGTTTTTCTAGTCAGAAAACATGCAGAACAAAAAAGAGGAAAGGCCAGAATGGTCATTAATTATAGAAAATTAAATAGCTATACAAAGTTTGACGGCTATTTTATACCTGCTGCAGAGCAATTGATAAAACAAATACAAGGATCCAAATACTATAGTAAATTTGATGCTAAATCTGGTTTTTGGCAAGTAAAACTAGCCAATAAAGAATCTATAGAATTAACTGCCTTCAGTTGTCCTCAGGGACACTATGAGTGGTTAGTAATGCCATTTGGTTTTAAAAATGCACCACAAATATTCCAAAAATGGATGAACTCTATATTTGGACATCTACAATTTGTAGTGGTTTATGTGGATGATATTCTAGTCTTTTCTTCTACTTTAGAAGAACATAAACAACATTTACTTCAAGTAGCAAAAATACTACTCGATAATGGAATCATCCTAAGTCCTACAAAAATACATTTATTTAAAAAGGAAATAGAATTCCTTGGAAAATACATAAAGGAAGGTCAGATAGAATTACAGCAGCATATATATTCCAAAATAAAGGAATTCCCTAAAACATTTAGAACTCTAAAACAGTTGCAGAGTTTCTTGGGTCTATTAAATTATGGGAGGAAATTTATCCCTCACCTATCCCAGATAGTCAACAGTTTACAAGAAAAATTGACTATAGAACAATCTAAATATAAAATAGAAAATGGTGAACAACAAAGAAAATGGAATACAGACAAAATAGTAATCCAGCTCTCTCCTGAAGAGGAAAAAGAAATAAAAAGAATAAAGGAGCTAATTACTCATCAAACAATACTTTATTTTCCCAAAGAAGATGATTTAATAACTCTCCAAACAGATGCATCTGACATGTTTTGGGCAGGAGTTATAATAATTAAACAAAAAGAAATTATAGCATACACCTCGGGAAAATTTAATAAACCCCAACAAAGATATTCTACTTATGATAAAGAATTGTTGGCTATTAAATCAGCAATAAAAAGTTTGAAATTATATTTACTCAATAGACAGTTCATCATAGAAACTGATAACAAGGCAGTATCCCAATTCTTAAAAAAACGAACTATAAATAATCCTGAAGAAAACATCAGAAGAATAAGAATTGCTTTATATCTTGAGATATACCAATATGATGTTAAATATATTCCTGGATTTACTAATATCCTTGCAGATCTGTTAACACGACCAGATTATGGAAAAATCAAAGAAGAGAAGACAGACTGAAAGCCATCCAGGCCATATCTGGGCCGAGTTCAGACAGCTACAACAAAAGCTTACTGAACTACAAAAACTTGCCAAACAGCTATGCCATGCCTCTGTTCTTTCCAAATCTCAAGACTTGAGGCAAAAAGAGAAAAGCTGGTTTTGTGGTTCTTTGCCTGAAGAACAAGAACTCAAAACCATTGTCTCCAGAAGCAACCTTGCAGACACAGTAATCTGTCCAGTTTCAGATTTCTACCAACTCCTATCTTTATTAGAAGTTGACTCTGAAAGGGCAAAACAGTTCAAGGCAGAAGCCATTGTGAACACAATGGTAAATCTAAATCAACAGAACTGCCTATCACATGAACATCTCCTCCTCTTTTTCCACCATTTAGAAGCTACAGAAATTACCCAGCTTCTGCTTGAAGAAGATGCTTTAATCAAAAACAAGTATGAATGCCCAAGGTTATCTGTTTATTTGGGAGACATTCCTGGATCTTCCAGAGCTCTTCAGCTTGGGATAGTTCATAATCTTTATCTAAGCACCATGCATCCAGGTGATTATCTAGACCATATTCCACAAATTTGCAGTGATCGAGTTACAGCTTACTCCAAACAACATTTTTGGGAAACTGGGTTTTGGTTCCGTATCTGGAGCATATGGGAGGAAAGGAACCTATACCAGTTATTCTCTTCCTTCCAAATATGGGAACTCCATGACGAAAGCCAACAGTTCGCCCATGGATGGGGAGTTTATCCTAAACAAGAATTCATTTATGAAGAACAAGCCTATGCTGCTGCTAAAGAATTCTTTATTGAAGCAATAAATGATGGCCTTTGTGGAGCAAGATCGATTACTATTAGTAACAACATCATGCTCTATGATCACTTATCAGCCAGCGAAACTGCCAAAAAGAAGCTAGACAAGGTTATTCCTTACCTTTCTTCAATTAATATTGGAAGAATTGGAAGAAAAGCAAGGGCAGACTGCAACAAAGAAGGCCTATTCCAAATAAGATAAGAAGCATGGTGGGCCCATTCCACTCAGCATCCACTCAGCCAAAGATTCCTTCTTATCCTCTCCTCCAACAAGAAGGACACCAATCAGAATGGTGGGACCCTATGAAGGACAATAATACAACTTTTTCTGTTTAAAAGGACAATAATGCAGTCCTTTTTCCTGTACATCTTTTGTAAAGAAACTTTGTAAAAGATTCCTTCCTATCTGAAGGACGTCTTTTGAATCACTATAAATAAAGACATCAGATGAAGGGAGGAGGCAGAGAGCCTTTCCGAACTTCTTTTTTCTTAAACATATTTCTTCCTCTGATCTGCTTCTTAGTCTAAAATAGTGTGAATAAATAGTAGCGCTGAATACTGGAGCAGAAGCTCTCCTGCAAACTGGTATCAGAGCCTTGTGCAGTTCCGTTCTTCTTCTTTTTTTGTAAGTATCCTTAACTTAGCCATGTCTGGCTAAACTTGTTAGGCATGTTATTTCCTTAATTTCTTAAGCTAATTAGATAATAGTATCTTACGCCATGAGGTAGGAAACGAAACATGGCTGTGCTCTGTCTCTCTGAAGCTTGTGATAGTGCTTGTGGTTAACTATATGTCCGGAAGGGACGCTTCAGTTATGGCTGCCTAACTCTAGGTATAAAGCCACCCCTAGAGGTTACATAGCCGGAGAGACCAGGGTCAAAGCGATACTGTTATCTAATCTAGTAAAAGAAAGGAAGGAAATAACGTGTCTAAGTTTATAAGAACCTCTTTACAGAAATGTCTAGAGCTTTAGTTCTTCCTGAAACATATGAATGTCCTTTCAGTCTAAATTCTCATGAACATAGTATTCATCTTCCTAGTAATGGTACAATAGAACAACAAAATAGTTTGCTAAACTATTTAAGTGATCAAATCTATTTAGTTTCTAAAAAATTAACTACTTTGCAAACCTTCTTAAGTTTTCCAACTTTTCCTTCATCTTCAAAAGAAAGACTTGGGTCAGTTAGAATGATAAAAACATCTTCAAAAAATTTGAAAGAAACAAACTTAGATGAAATTGATTATCAGAAATATTTGAAGTATAAAACTTTATTAGTTGAAGAAATAGAAGGGAAAATTACTTCTAAAGAGATTTTCAAATTTTATGAAGAAAATTCTGCTTCAATAAAATATTATTCAAAAAGTTCTTCTGATAATGAAAGTTATATCTCTGCATCTGATTCTTTTGATGATGAATTATCTGAATATGATGATATTGTTGATGAAATACCCTCTAATGAGGAGTATGGTGATGTTGACCTATTATCACAACCCTCTAACGAGGAAGCCTCTTGGTCAGAGGAATCATACAACATACCCTCTAACGAGGAGCAGTATTTATATAATATAAATATGGAACGTGGGGAATCATCTACCCAAATGATTTCTACAGGTAGACAAAATCCACCACATCCTAATACTACAGAAGAAACTATGTATCATAGAGATACAGATGAAAACTATGTAGATTCCTATATCTATAAACAAGGAAAGAGACATCAAACTGCTACTTCAGGATTAATATTTAATGTTGATAATATACCAACTAATGCTTTAAGAGATTATATACTCAATTGGGAACAATTAATGGTTGGGACAAATACCCTAATGCCACAGGGAATCCCTCACCAAGAATTTGTAATATTAGCTTGCGGATATTGGCAAGGAATAGCCTTAAGATGGCTAACACAATATGAAAAGTTATACCCAACTGAGATAATAGCTTTAAATAGCCATGAATCTAGAAGAACAGCTTTACATAGTATTTGTAAAAGTCTATATGGAGACATAACTGGAGAAGATATTAATGCTGAAGGCATAGATGAAAATATCCTTCTAAAACTAAGACTGTGTAACATCTGTTACTTAGAAGAATTTGCTAATCTATATATCAGTTATATTTTTAAACTGAATACCTTAGATAAAAAGATCTTTTGGCTAACAGCCTTCTTTTCTAAGTTACCTATACCATGGGATACCATGATAGAGAAAAAATATAACAGTCTTAGATCTGGAGGAATTCCACACAATACAGGAGCTTTAAAAAAGGCTTGTATGGAAACGGTCAAAAAAACCTGCCAATTACAAAAGGCAAATAATCATCTATCCAAATACATACATAAATCAGACATTAAAACTTCTTGTTGTCCTAAATATGATCCAGATATTAATTATCAGTTTGGTTGTCCTCCAGTATATGGGTTCAACAAACCATTCTTTCCCAAGAAAACAAAATATGGGAAAAAATCCAAAGACTATAAATCTAGATTCAAAAAGAATAACAAGAAAAAATATAAGGTATCCAGAAAGAAATGGAAACCTGAAAATAAGGAGAAATACAAAAAGTCAACGAAATATAAGAATCGAAAGTTCATTAAAACAAATCAAACAGGTATGAAAAAGAATTGTACATGTTTTAAATGTGGTAAAGAAGGACATTATGCTTCTGAATGTAGAGTAAACATTAAAACCATATGGTTGAATGAATTAGAAATATATGATATACATACTGGTACTATAGAAGAAGTCCTTAGTGATAATTCTTCTATATACGAAATAGAAACCATATATGAAGAAAGTCCTTTAAATTCAGATTCTTCTGAAACAGAAGAATTCAATATAAACATGTTAACCTTAAATAAAACATACCATTTTGTACAAGTCATACCTTTGACTAAAACTACTATATTACCCAAAAGGGAATCATTGAAATTTCCAGGGCATATTCTATATGCTAACAATCATTATAGCATAAGAAGATATCAATCTATAGAAATTTATTTAGATCTGATTATAAGAATACCTTATGGATATTATGGAGAAATTAAAAATCTAAGACATCATGCTCTTAGAAATATTTTCATTACTTATGGAATAATAGAATCCATGACAGATCAAAACATAAGTATAATAATGAAAAGTACAAGTTTAGATGACAATCCATATCAAATTCCTTTAGGTACTCCTATAGGAATACTTATAATCCATAAATACGAAGATTTAGCATTGGTTAAAGTTGACCAAGATATTTTACTTTCAACATCTCCACCTCTTAGTCCAAAGTTTACCCCTGGACAATCTTCAAAAGAATCCATATTTGAATACAAAGTATATATGAATACATTGACAGAAATAGAACCTCAAGAGATTCATAATACAAGTATTAAAAATAGCCAAGGGGAACATTATGAAGTAACTGATGAAGATATTGAAAGGCTAAAACTTTCCATACCACATGCTAAACAAGATGAGGTATATAAACCTCAGTCCAAATTTAAATCTTTATGGACAAATAAACCTACCTATATCTTTGAAAGAATGCAAGGAAATATAGAACTAAAAGGAGATGAAGATTTTTCTTCTATCAAATTGCTAAATTCCCATCAGATAGAACATCTGAAGCAAAAATATCCTAAGAAAAAATATTTGCACATTGGATTAATCCAAATAAAGATTACTGGTCTATTCAGATCCGGAATAGACACACCTATTATGATAATATGCTGTGATGAAAGAATTATCAATAATCCTCTAAATAGTATATTAGGAGGAGCAAAATCCAATCTAGCAAATAGAATATTTGGAGTAAATATACATCCTGATTTTTGCATCAGTCTATATGATACAAATATAGAAAAAGCTTGTACTCTTTCTATAAATGTAAAAGGAATTGAAATGCTTCCTGGATCTCAAATATTGGGAATACAATGGGAACATTGTTTAGCACTAAACGAAACATCTAATTTTATATCCATCACACCTACACAGTTTATTAAACTTTTTGAGGTTGGGAATGGAAAAATAATCCAACCAAAATTGGTCAATATAAGACATTTGCGATATGATAATGAGATGCAAATATTCTTGAAATCTTTGAAACCAAAGACACATCTCCCTATAGAAACATTTATTGCTTCAGGCAATACTATTTCTACTACGATTATAAATCCAAGTATTCCAAGAAGTCTTAGTACCTCTAAATATAGAAATACCAATTTTCTGGTTGAACAAGCTAGACCTAGTATGTCTGCTTTAGAAAATACACCTCTTGAAGGAAGGACTCAACGAATCCTTGATCTTCAAAAGCAATCAGAAGACCAACATATTATAAGATTACCATCCAGTTCATTTGGTTTATCAAATGTCGGATCTTCTTAAGAAAAAACCTCAATTACACATTTACATTCCCATGACATTATTATTTCCTGATGACTCTTGTCTTACCTTACACACTTTACTAGATTCAGGTGCTGAAACTAGTCTTATACATGAAAAATTTATTCCTAAGCAATTATGGTTAACCCTAGAAAAGCAAGCAAGCTTAAATGACTTTATGGGCAGACCTGTTATCATTACTCATAAAGCAAATCTCTCTATTTCTATTCCAGATATTCATAATATCTCTCATCACTATAATTTTGAATTTGCTTTATTACCTATTGACTTTAATGTCGATTGCCTAGTTGGCATGAATAACTTACGACATTATGCCCCTTTCAATTCTCAAATTTTTCTATTTGATAATCATCAAATTCCACGGGTTCCTTTTCCGGTACCCTTAGCATCATCTTATACTGCAGCCCAACGTGGTGAACAACTTATTTCCACCCAAAACAACTGCACTTATCCTCTTACTATCTTCTCTAATACAGAGGAAATCATACACAGTATGCTTAAACCCTTATATTCAAATAACCCTTTATTATATTTTGATAGGGCACCAAGGTACTGTACCCTTACATTACTCGATCAATATAAAAATACTAATGTAAGATCAAACAGTATAATGGTATCCCCTATAGATAAACAAGAATTTTCTGCTCAAATAAACGAGCTTTTATCTCTTAAACTAATACAGCCTAGCAGCAGTCCTCATTCATCACCTGTTTTTCTAGTCAGAAAACATGCAGAACAAAAAAGAGGAAAGGCCAGAATGGTCATTAATTATAGAAAATTAAATAGCTATACAAAGTTTGACGGCTATTTTATACCTGCTGCAGAGCAATTGATAAAACAAATACAAGGATCCAAATACTATAGTAAATTTGATGCTAAATCTGGTTTTTGGCAAGTAAAACTAGCCAATAAAGAATCTATAGAATTAACTGCCTTCAGTTGTCCTCAGGGACACTATGAGTGGTTAGTAATGCCATTTGGTTTTAAAAATGCACCACAAATATTCCAAAAATGGATGAACTCTATATTTGGACATCTACAATTTGTAGTGGTTTATGTGGATGATATTCTAGTCTTTTCTTCTACTTTAGAAGAACATAAACAACATTTACTTCAAGTAGCAAAAATACTACTCAATAATGGAATCATCCTAAGTCCTACAAAAATACATTTATTTAAAAAGGAAATAGAATTCCTTGGAAAATACATAAAGGAAGGTCAGATAGAATTACAGCAGCATATATATTCCAAAATAAAGGAATTCCCTAAAACATTTAGAACTCTAAAACAGTTGCAGAGTTTCTTGGGTCTATTAAATTATGGGAGGAAATTTATCCCTCACCTATCCCAGATAGTCAACAGTTTACAAGAAAAATTGACTATAGAACAATCTAAATATAAAATAGAAAATGGTGAACAACCAAGAAAATGGAATACAGACAAAATAGTAATCCAGCTCTCTCCTGAAGAGGAAAAAGATATAAAAAGAATAAAGGAGCTAATTACTCATCAAACAATACTTTATTTTCCCAAAGAAGATGATTTAATAACTCTCCAAACAGATGCATCTGACATGTTTTGGGCAGGAGTTATAATAATTAAACAAAAAGAAATTATAGCATACACCTCGGGAAAATTTAATAAACCCCAACAAAGATATTCTACTTATGATAAAGAATTGTTGGCTATTAAATCAGCAATAAAAAGTTTGAAATTATATTTACTCAATAGACAGTTCATCATAGAAACTGATAACAAGGCAGTATCCCAATTCTTAAAAAAACGAACTATAAATAATCCTGAAGAAAACATCAGAAGAATAAGAATTGCTTTATATCTTGAGATATACCAATATGATGTTAAATATATTCCTGGATTTACTAATATCCTTGCAGATCTGTTAACACGACCAGATTATGGAAAAATCAAAGAAGAGAAGACAGACTGAAAGCCATCCAGGCCATATCTGGGCCGAGTTCAGACAGCTACAACAAAAGCTTACTGAACTACAAAAACTTGCCAAACAGCTATGCCATGCCTCTGTTCTTTCCAAATCTCAAGACTTGAGGCAAAAAGAGAAAAGCTGGTTTTGTGGTTCTTTGCCTGAAGAACAAGAACTCAAAACCATTGTCTCCAGAAGCAACCTTGCAGACACAGTAATCTGTCCAGTTTCAGATTTCTACCAACTCCTATCTTTATTAGAAGTTGACTCTGAAAGGGCAAAACAGTTCAAGGCAGAAGCCATTGTGAACACAATGGTAAATCTAAATCAACAGAACTGCCTATCACATGAACATCTCCTCCTCTTTTTCCACCATTTAGAAGCTACAGAAATTACCCAGCTTCTGCTTGAAGAAGATGCTTTAATCAAAAACAAGTATGAATGCCCAAGGTTATCTGTTTATTTGGGAGACATTCCTGGATCTTCCAGAGCTCTTCAGCTTGGGATAGTTCATAATCTTTATCTAAGCACCATGCATCCAGGTGATTATCTAGACCATATTCCACAAATTTGCAGTGATCGAGTTACAGCTTACTCCAAACAACATTTTTGGGAAACTGGGTTTTGGTTCCGTATCTGGAGCATATGGGAGGAAAGGAACCTATACCAGTTATTCTCTTCCTTCCAAATATGGGAACTCCATGACGAAAGCCAACAGTTCGCCCATGGATGGGGAGTTTATCCTAAACAAGAATTCATTTATGAAGAACAAGCCTATGCTGCTGCTAAAGAATTCTTTATTGAAGCAATAAATGATGGCCTTTGTGGAGCAAGATCGATTACTATTAGTAACAACATCATGCTCTATGATCACTTATCAGCCAGCGAAACTGCCAAAAAGAAGCTAGACAAGGTTATTCCTTACCTTTCTTCAATTAATATTAGAAGAATTGGAAGAAAAGCAATAGTGGAAAACTTATAGGATGATGCTAAGGGTATATGCTATCTTGTCCTCCAGGTATATGCTTCCTCTTAGTCCAAAGTTTACTCTGCAGGTCAGGATAAGTGCAGTTGCTTGGGGAGCCATTTTCTTTGCTCTGGCTCAATATGCTCAATAGTCAGACACTTTATTGCATGATGGATAGAGCACCTCTTTCCCATCTCCAGTGGTCTCTGCCCTTCGCAACGATCGCTTTTCTCAACCTCCCCCTTGGCTCCTGAGCCGAAACCTGCCGGAACCTTTGGAGGAGTCGTTGTCGATCTCTTCTTCCTTTGCTGGAATTGCCATCTTTGCTACTCTCAGCTTCTAAATTCGTACGCCAGTCTAGAAGTCCTAATGCTGTAAAAGGTAATGAAGGGAGGGATTGGACGACATACATCTTGGTTGGTCCCAATTATTTGGGTAAACAAAGAGAATTGCCTTACCTATGATCTATGATGCAAGATAAGATGGGAGGGGCCCCCAGTTTGGAATTTGAGTTTCAGAGAATGGAACCAAGGTTATGAGATCAGTGGAGTTGGGCGAATTTCTCTCAGGGTCTTATTCATATTCCGAGTAGTGCGTCAGTGTTACGACTGATGAGCGAGTGCACTTTAGGAAGAGAGTGCCCGATGAGGTCGAATAGTTTTCAATGTCTTCATTCCGGAATACACAACCAAGTAATAAATAGAAACATTTACAGAACCCGAGGTCTTTGATCCTTTCTCTCTCAAGCTGCCAAATAGAACTATGGCTTTAGTAGCGATGATTGGGATTTCTCTTTAAGTCTGGCATTGGGAGAGTTATTTACATTAGAAAGAGTGGTGTTATGATGAAAGTCGGTCATGGCGACTCTGGCCTTGTTCTGCCATGAAACAGGGGCGAGGGGAGTGTAGCGGGCAATTCAGAAAAAGATTCTCCTTTTCGTACACTCTGCAGGTCAGTTCGGTACTAGCGCACCAAGCAAGAAAACGGCTGGACGTACTATCTAGCTCGTGCAATCAACGAGAAATTCCTTCGCCTTAGTAAGCTAGCTTTGTAAACTAAGCAAGCCTGGTTCCCCAGGCACGTAGGTAGGACGTGGATCGATCATGACAAGAATGGACTTATACTCCATGTAATGTAAGTAATAGTTGAGTCATAGTCCAGTTCCCCAGGCTTTCCCCCTTCTCGACCAGATGAAGGAGATAAGAATTCCATTCAGGCGGTAAGGGTTTGCTTGACCCTGTGTTCTCTCCTGGCCGAGTCAGAGGCGAAGACTGGCAAAGTTCATCATTCAGTGGTGGGGTGTTCCAAAAAAGAAGGCGTCGCCCAACGAGTGGCGGATTTGGATGGAGTCTCGCTTTGATGCTAGGGAGATAAATAGATTTGGATAGAGTCTCCCTCAAGATAGAGGAAGAGTATGCGCGCTACGGCTTACGCAGTTGATCGGATCAGATAACCCTTCGTGCAACCAACAAAACTCGACACATCAAATGGATATCAACAAAAAGGAGGTATGGCTGAGCGGCTTAAGGCATTGGTTTGCTAAATTGACATACGATGAAAATTGTCTCATGGGTTCAAATCCCTCTTCCTTTAGCACTCCAGTAGAACGGGTAGTCGAAATTATGTGAGAGAAAGAACCTCTTGGTTCCATTCCCTGGAGGACAAGATAGCACTATGTCACTGAAATTGAGCTGAAAGCCCTTACGCCTTGTTTTAGTTTGACCGACCTATCTACTTTCTAGTTGCAAGCTCTCTCCGGTCGTCCAGTCCCTTGGCGGCTCTCGGTTCTGGAGCATGTTGGGAGATTTGGAAGCAGCTGAAAGAGCTACTCGAAAGCTTGACGAACAAGCAGAAAAAGCCCTAACTCTTTTCCTAGTTTGAGGCTTTTCCCTTACAAGTCTAGTGGTATGGTAGGCACTATTCGATGAAGAAAACAGACTTTAGGAAAGTGGTTCAGGTAGCTCAGCTGGTTAGAACAAAGGACTGAAAATCCTTGCGTCAGTGGTTCGAATCCACTTCTAAGCGAGCTTTTGGTCCAAAGGATAGGTAGCCAAGGGCGAGCCTGATTTTGAAATTCAAGTGA
This sequence comes from Dracaena cambodiana, assembly GCA_036321105.1. Lineage (NCBI taxonomy): Eukaryota > Viridiplantae > Streptophyta > Magnoliopsida > Asparagales > Asparagaceae > Dracaena > Dracaena cambodiana. The sequence goes on along the minus strand of JAYEPQ010000013.1, from coordinate 12,594,959 downwards.
AAGAGGAAGCCCAAGTGAGTGCTCCTGCACTATACAGCTTTTTGGTGTCACCCTATGAAATTGGAGGCAGATTTTCTAAAAAAGTCAGTCGATTACTCAGATTGGTTTTCGCGTCCCTATACCCAAAAGGATGGGTGAGTTCGGTGCAAGTGTTCATGGATAGGGTGCATCTATATGCTCCGGGGGCTGAGACGAGGTGTAGCGCAGTCTGGTCAGCGCATATGTTTTGGATACAGAGGGCCATAGGTTCGAATCCCGTCACCTTGATGTGAAGGGTCGAATTGCAGAGCCTAGTAGCCTATCCATAGTCAGGAAGGCAAACGAAATTTTCAAGTAAAGACTAAGGGAAAAGAATCTCTTTCTTCAATGGATTATGTGATCGAATGTCAAAACTTAGACTTTTCTTCATGAAATTCTTAATCAGTATCTCTATTATCTTATTGACTAGCGCACTTTGGGACTGGGGCTTAACTTGGGGAGCCATTTTCTTTGCTCTGGCTCAATATGCTCAATAGTCAGACACTTTATTGCATGATGGATAGAGCACCTCTTTCCCATCTCCAGTGGTCTGGGCCCTTCGCAACGATCGCTTTTCTCAACCTCCCCCTTGGCTCCTGAGCCGAAACCTGCCGGAACCTTTGGAGGAGTCGTTGTCGATCTCTTCTTCCTTTGCTGGAATTGCCATCTTTGCTACTCTCAGCTTCTAAATTCGTACGCCAGTCTAGAAGTCCTAATGCTGTAAAAGGTAATGAAGGGAGGGATTGGACGACATACATCTTGGTTGGTCCCAATTGTTTGGGTAAACAAAGAGAATTGCCTTACCTATGATCTATGATGCAAGATAAGATGGGAGGGGCCCCCAGTTTGGAATTTGAGTTTCAGAGAATGGAACCAAGGTTATGAGAATCAGTGGAGTTGGGCGAATTGCTCTCAGGGTCTTATTCATATTCCGACTAGTGCGTCACTGTTACGACTGATGAGCGAGTGCACTTTAGGAAGAGAGTGCCCGATGAGGTCGAATAGTTTTCAATGTCTTCATTCCGGAATACACAACCAAGTAATAAATAGAAACATTTACAGAACCCGAGGTCTTTGATCCTTTCTCTCTCAAGCTGCCAAATAGAACTATGGCTTTAGTAGCGATGATTGGGATTTCTCTTTAAGTCTGGCATTGGGAGAGTTATTTACATTAGAAAGAGTGGTGTTATGATGAAAGTCGGTCATGGCGACTCTGGCCTTGTTCCGCCATGAAACAGGGGCGAGGGGAGTGTAGCGGGCAATTCAGAAAAAGATTCTCCTTTTCGTACACTCTGCAGGTCAGTTCGGTACTAGCGCACCAAGCAAGAAAACGGCTGGACGTACTATCTAGCTCGTGCAATCAACGAGAAATTCCTTCGCCTTAGTAAGCTAGCTTTGTAAACTAAGCAAGCCTGGTTCCCCAGGCACGTAGGTAGGACGTGGATCGATCATGACAAGAATGGACTTATACTCCATGTAATGTAAGTAATAGTTGAGTCATAGTCCAGTTCCCCAGGCTTTCCCCCTTCTCGACCAGATGAAGGAGATAAGAATTCCATTCAGGCGGTAAGGGTTTGCTTGACCCTGTGTTCTCTCCTGGCCGAGTCAGAGGCGAAGACTGGCAAAGTTCATCATTCAGTGGTGGGGTGTTCCAAAAAAGAAGGCGTCGCCCAACGAGTGGCGGATTTGGATGGAGTCTCGCTTTGATGCTAGGGAGATAAATAGATTTGGATAGAGTCTCCCTCAAGATAGAGGAAGAGTATGCGCGCTACGGCTTACGCAGTTGATCGGATCAGATAACCCTTCGTGCAACCAACAAAACTCGACACATCAAATGGATATCAACAAAAAGGAGGTATGGCTGAGCGGCTTAAGGCATTGGTTTGCTAAATTGACATACGATGAAAATTGTCTCATGGGTTCAAATCCCTCTTCCTTTAGCACTCCAGTAGAACGGGTAGTCGAAATTATGTGAGAGAAAGAACCTCTTGGTTCCATTCCCTGGAGGACAAGATAGCACTATGTCACTGAAATTGAGCTGAAAGCCCTTACGCCTTGTTTTAGTTTGACCGACCTATCTACTTTCTAGTTGCAAGCTCTCTCCGGTCGTCCAGTCCCTTGGCGGCTCTCGGTTCTGGAGCATGTTGGGAGATTTGGAAGCAGCTGAAAGAGCTACTCGAAAGCTTGACGAACAAGCAGAAAAAGCCCTAACTCTTTTCCTAGTTTGAGGCTTTTCCCTTACAAGTCTAGTGGTATGGTAGGCACTATTCGATGAAGAAAACAGACTTTAGGAAAGTGGTTCAGGTAGCTCAGCTGGTTAGAACAAAGGACTGAAAATCCTTGCGTCAGTGGTTCGAATCCACTTCTAAGCGAGCTTTTGGTCCAAAGGATAGGTAGCCAAGGGCGAGCCTGATTTTGAAATTCAAGTGAAAGAGGAAGCCCAAGTGAGTGCTCCTGCACTATACAGCTTTTTGGTGTCACCCTATGAAATTGGAGGCAGATTTTCTAAAAAAGTCAGTCGATTACTCAGATTGGTTTTCGCGTCCCTATACCCAAAAGGATGGGTGAGTTCGGTGCAAGTGTTCATGGATAGGGTGGATCTATATGCTCCGGGGGCTGAGACGAGGTGTAGCGCAGTCTGGTCAGCGCATATGTTTTGGATACAGAGGGCCATAGGTTCGAATCCCGTCACCTTGATGTGAAGGGTCGAATTGCAGAGCCTAGTAGCCTATCCATAGTCAGGAAGGCAAACGAAATTTTCAAGTAAAGACTAAGGGAAAAGAATCTCTTTCTTCAATGGATTATGTGATCGAATGTCAAAACTTAGACTTTTCTTCATGAAATTCTTAATCAGTATCTCCATTATCTTATTGACTAGCGCACTTTGGGACTGGGGCTTAACTTGGGGAGCCATTTTCTTTGCTCTGGCTCAATATGCTCAATAGTCAGACACTTTATTGCATGATGGATAGAGCACCTCTTTCCCATCTCCAGTGGTCTGGGCCCTTCGCAACGATCGCTTTTCTCAACCTCCCCCTTGGCTCCTGAGCCGAAACCTGCCGGAACCTTTGGAGGAGTCGTTGTCGATCTCTTCTTCCTTTGCTGGAATTGCCATCTTTGCTACTCTCAGCTTCTAAATTCGTACGCCAGTCTAGAAGTCCTAATGCTGTAAAAGGTAATGAAGGGAGGGATTGGACGACATACATCTTGGTTGGTCCCAATTGTTTGGGTAAACAAAGAGAATTGCCTTACCTATGATCTATGATGCAAGATAAGATGGGAGGGGCCCCCAGTTTGGAATTTGAGTTTCAGAGAATGGAACCAAGGTTATGAGAATCAGTGGAGTTGGGCGAATTGCTCTCAGGGTCTTATTCATATTCCGACTAGTGCGTCACTGTTACGACTGATGAGCGAGTGCACTTTAGGAAGAGAGTGCCCGATGAGGTCGAATAGTTTTCAATGTCTTCATTCCGGAATACACAACCAAGTAATAAATAGAAACATTTACAGAACCCGAGGTCTTTGATCCTTTCTCTCTCAAGCTGCCAAATAGAACTATGGCTTTAGTAGCGATGATTGGGATTTCTCTTTAAGTCTGGCATTGGGAGAGTTATTTACATTAGAAAGAGTGGTGTTATGATGAAAGTCGGTCATGGCGACTCTGGCCTTGTTCCGCCATGAAACAGGGGCGAGGGGAGTGTAGCGGGCAATTCAGAAAAAGATTCTCCTTTTCGTACACTCTGCAGGTCAGTTCGGTACTAGCGCACCAAGCAAGAAAACGGCTGGACGTACTATCTAGCTCGTGCAATCAACGAGAAATTCCTTCGCCTTAGTAAGCTAGCTTTGTAAACTAAGCAAGCCTGGTTCCCCAGGCACGTAGGTAGGACGTGGATCGATCATGACAAGAATGGACTTATACTCCATGTAATGTAAGTAATAGTTGAGTCATAGTCCAGTTCCCCAGGCTTTCCCCCTTCTCGACCAGATGAAGGAGATAAGAATTCCATTCAGGCGGTAAGGGTTTGCTTGACCCTGTGTTCTCTCCTGGCCGAGTCAGAGGCGAAGACTGGCAAAGTTCATCATTCAGTGGTGGGGTGTTCCAAAAAAGAAGGCGTCGCCCAACGAGTGGCGGATTTGGATGGAGTCTCGCTTTGATGCTAGGGAGATAAATAGATTTGGATAGAGTCTCCCTCAAGATAGAGGAAGAGTATGCGCGCTACGGCTTACGCAGTTGATCGGATCAGATAACCCTTCGTGCAACCAACAAAACTCGACACATCAAATGGATATCAACAAAAAGGAGGTATGGCTGAGCGGCTTAAGGCATTGGTTTGCTAAATTGACATACGATGAAAATTGTCTCATGGGTTCAAATCCCTCTTCCTTTAGCACTCCAGTAGAACGGGTAGTCGAAATTATGTGAGAGAAAGAACCTCTTGGTTCCATTCCCTGGAGGACAAGATAGCACTATGTCACTGAAATTGAGCTGAAAGCCCTTACGCCTTGTTTTAGTTTGACCGACCTATCTACTTTCTAGTTGCAAGCTCTCTCCGGTCGTCCAGTCCCTTGGCGGCTCTCGGTTCTGGAGCATGTTGGGAGATTTGGAAGCAGCTGAAAGAGCTACTCGAAAGCTTGACGAACAAGCAGAAAAAGCCCTAACTCTTTTCCTAGTTTGAGGCTTTTCCCTTACAAGTCTAGTGGTATGGTAGGCACTATTCGATGAAGAAAACAGACTTTAGGAAAGTGGTTCAGGTAGCTCAGCTGGTTAGAACAAAGGACTGAAAATCCTTGCGTCAGTGGTTCGAATCCACTTCTAAGCGAGCTTTTGGTCCAAAGGATAGGTAGCCAAGGGCGAGCCTGATTTTGAAATTCAAGTGAAAGAGGAAGCCCAAGTGAGTGCTCCTGCACTATACAGCTTTTTGGTGTCACCCTATGAAATTGGAGGCAGATTTTCTAAAAAAGTCAGTCGATTACTCAGATTGGTTTTCGCGTCCCTATACCCAAAAGGATGGGTGAGTTCGGTGCAAGTGTTCATGGATAGGGTGGATCTATATGCTCCGGGGGCTGAGACGAGGTGTAGCGCAGTCTGGTCAGCGCATATGTTTTGGATACAGAGGGCCATAGGTTCGAATCCCGTCACCTTGATGTGAAGGGTCGAATTGCAGAGCCTAGTAGCCTATCCATAGTCAGGAAGGCAAACGAAATTTTCAAGTAAAGACTAAGGGAAAAGAATCTCTTTCTTCAATGGATTATGTGATCGAATGTCAAAACTTAGACTTTTCTTCATGAAATTCTTAATCAGTATCTCTATTATCTTATTGACTAGCGCACTTTGGGACTGGGGCTTAACTTGGGGAGCCATTTTCTTTGCTCTGGCTCAATATGCTCAATAGTCAGACACTTTATTGCATGATGGATAGAGCACCTCTTTCCCATCTCCAGTGGTCTGGGCCCTTCGCAACGATCGCTTTTCTCAACCTCCCCCTTGGCTCCTGAGCCGAAACCTGCCGGAACCTTTGGAGGAGTCGTTGTCGATCTCTTCTTCCTTTGCTGGAATTGCCATCTTTGCTACTCTCAGCTTCTAAATTCGTACGCCAGTCTAGAAGTCCTAATGCTGTAAAAGGTAATGAAGGGAGGGATTGGACGACATACATCTTGGTTGGTCCCAATTGTTTGGGTAAACAAAGAGAATTGCCTTACCTATGATCTATGATGCAAGATAAGATGGGAGGGGCCCCCAGTTTGGAATTTGAGTTTCAGAGAATGGAACCAAGGTTATGAGAATCAGTGGAGTTGGGCGAATTGCTCTCAGGGTCTTATTCATATTCCGACTAGTGCGTCACTGTTACGACTGATGAGCGAGTGCACTTTAGGAAGAGAGTGCCCGATGAGGTCGAATAGTTTTCAATGTCTTCATTCCGGAATACACAACCAAGTAATAAATAGAAACATTTACAAAACCCGAGGTCTTTGATCCTTTCTCTCTCAAGCTGCCAAATAGAACTATGGTTTTAGTAGCGATGATTGGGATTTCTCTTTAAGTCTGGCATTGGGAGAGTTATTTACATTAGAAGGAGTGGTGTTATGATGAAAGTCGGTCATGGCGACTCTGGCCTTGTTCCGCCATGAAACAGGGGCGAGGGGAGTGTAGCGGGCAATTCAGAAAAAGATTCTCCTTTTCGTACACTCTGCAGGTCAGTTCGGTACTAGCGCACCAAGCAAGAAAACGGCTGGACGTACTATCTAGCTCGTGCAATCAACGAGAAATTCCTTCGCCTTAGTAAGCTAGCTTTGTAAACTAAGCAAGCCTGGTTCCCCAGGCACGTAGGTAGGACGTGGATCGATCATGACAAGAATGGACTTATACTCCATGTAATGTAAGTAATAGTTGAGTCATAGTCCAGTTCCCCAGGCTTTCCCCCTTCTCGACCAGATGAAGGAGATAAGAATTCCATTCAGGCGGTAAGGGTTTGGCTTGACCGTGTGTTCTCTCCTGGCCGAGTCAGAGGCGAAGACTAGCAAAGTTCATCATTCAGTGGTGGGGTGTTCCAAAAAAGAAGGCGTCGCCCAACGAGTGGCGGATTTGGATGGAGTCTCGCTTTGATGCTAGGGAGATAAATAGATTTGGATATAGAGTCTCCCTCAAGATAGAGGAAGAGTATGCGCGCTACGGCTTACGCAGTTGATCGGATCAGATAACCCTTCGTGCAACCAACAAAACTCGACACATCAAATGGATATCAACAAAAAGGAGGTATGGCTGAGCGGCTTAAGGCATTGGTTTGCTAAATTGACATACGATGAAAATTGTCTCATGGGTTCAAATCCCTCTTCCTTTAGCACTCCAGTAGAACGGGTAGTCGAAATTATGTGAGAGAAAGAACCTCTTGGTTCCATTCCCTGGAGGACAAGATAGCACTATGTCACTGAAATTGAGCTGAAAGCCCTTACGCCTTGTTTTAGTTTGACCGACCTATCTTCTTTCTAGTTGCAAGCTCTCTCCGGTCGTCCAGTCCCTTGGCGGCTCTCGGTTCTGGAGCATGTTGGGAGATTTGGAATCAGCTGAAAGAGCTACTCGAAAGCTTGACGAACAAGCAGAAAAAGCCCTAACTCTTTTCCTAGTTTGAGGCTTTTCCCTTACAAGTCTAGTGGTATGGTAGGCACTATTCGATGAAGAAAACAGACTTTAGGAAAGTGGTTCAGGTAGCTCAGCTGGTTAGAACAAAGGACTGAAAATCCTTGCGCCAATGGTTCGAATCCACTTCTAAGCGAGCTTTTGGTCCAAAGGATAGGTAGCCAAGGGCGAGCCTGATTTTGAAATTCAAGTGAAAGAGGAAGCCCAAGTGAGTGCTCCTGCACTATACAGCTTTTTGGTGTCAACCTATGAAATTGGAGGCAGATTTTCTAAAAAAGTCAGTCGATTACTCAGATTGGTTTTCGCGTCCCTATACCCAAAAGGATGGGTGAGTTCGGTGCAAGTGTTCATGGATAGGGTGGATCTATATGCTCCGGGGGCTGAGACGAGGTGCAGCGCAGTCTGGTCAGCGCATATGTTTTGGATACAGAGGGCCATAGGTTCGAATCCCGTCACCTTGATGTGAAGGGTCGAATTGCAGAGCCTAGTAGCCTATCCATAGTCAGGAAGGCAAACGAAATTTTCAAGTAAAGACTAAGGGAAAAGAATCTCTTTCTTCAATGGATTATGTGATCGAATGTCAAAACTTAGACTTTTCTTCATGAAATTCTTAATCAGTATCTCCATTATCTTATTGACTAGCGCACTTTGGGACTGGGGCTTAACTTGGGGAGCCATTTTCTTTGCTCTGGCTCAATATGCTCAATAGTCAGACACTTTATTGCATGATGGATAGAGCACCTCTTTCCCATCTCCAGTGGTCTCTGTCCTTCACAACGATCGCTTTTCTCAACCTCCCCCTTGGCTCCTGAGCCGAAACCTGCCGGAACCTTTGGAGGAGTCGTTGTCGATCTCTTCTTCCTATGCTGAAATTGCCATCTTTGCTACTCTCAGCTTCTAAATTCGTACGCCAGTCTAGAAGTCCTAATGCTGTAAAAGGTAATGAAGGGAGGGATTGGACGACTTACATCTTGGTTGGTCCCAATTGTTTGGGTAAACAAAGAGAATTGCCTTACCTATGATCTATGATGCAAGATAAGATGGGAGGGGCCCCCAGTTTGGAATTTGAGTTTCAGAGAATGGAACCAAGGTTATGAGAATCAGTGGAGTTGGGCGAATTGCTCTCAGGGTCTTATTCATATTCCGACTAGTGCGTCACTGTTACGACTGATGAGCGAGTGCACTTTAGGAAGAGAGTGCCCGATGAGGTCAAATAGTTTTCAATGTCTTCATTCCGGAATACACAACCAAGTAATAAATAGAAACATTTACAGAACCCGAGGTCTTTGATCCTTTCTCTCTCAAGCTGCCAAATAGAACTATGGCTTTAGTAGCGATGATTGGGATTTCTCTTTAAGTCTGGCATTGGGAGAGTTATTTACATTAGAAGGAGTGGTGTTATGATGAAAGTCGGTCATGGCGACTCTGGCCTTGTTCCGCCATGAAACAGGGGCGAGGGGAGTGTAGCGGGCAATTCAGAAAAAGATTCTCCTTTTCGTACACTCTGCAGGTCTGTTCGGTACTAGCGCACCAAGCAAGAAAACGGCTGGACGTACTATCTAGCTCGTGCAATCAACGAGAAATTCCTTCGCCTTAGTAAGCTAGCTTTGTAAACTAAGCAAGCCTGGTTCCCCAGGCACGTAGGTAGGACGTGGATCTATCATGACAAGAATGGACTTATACTCCATGTAATGTAAGTAATAGTTGAGTCATAGTCCAGTTCCCAAGGCTTTCCCCCTTCTCGACCAGATGAAGGAGATAAGAATTCCATTCAGGCGGTAAGGGTTTGGCTTGACCCTGTGTTCTCTCCTGGCCGAGTCAGAGGCGAAGACTGGCAAAGTTCATCATTCAGTGGTGGGGTGTTCCAAAAAAGAAGGCGTCGCCCAGCGAGTGGCGGATTTGGATGGAGTCTCGCTTTGATGCTAGGGAGATAAATAGATTTGGATAGAGTCTCCCTCAAGATAGAGGAAGAGTATGCGCGCTACGGCTTACGCAGTTGATCGGATCAGATAACCCTTCGTGCAACCAACAAAACTCGACACATCAAATGGATATCAACAAAAAGGAGGTATGGCTGAGCGGCTTAAGGCATTGGTTTGCTAAATTGACATACGATGAAAATTGTATCATGGGTTCAAATCCCACTTCCTTTAGCACTCCAGTAGAACGGGTAGTCGAAATTATGTGAGAGAAAGAACCTCTTGGTTCCATTCCCTGGAGGACAAGATAGCACTATGTCACTGAAATTGAGCTGAAAGCCCTTACGCCTTGTTTTTGTTTGACCGACCTATCTTCTTTCTAGTTGCAAGCTCTCTACGGTCGTCCAGTCCCATGGCGGCTCTCGGTTCTGGAGCATTTTGGGAGATTTGGAAGCAGCTGAAAGAGCTACTCGAAAGCTTGACGAACAAGCAGAAAAAGCCCTAACTCTTTTCCTAGTTTGAGGCTTTTCCCTTACAAGTCTAGTGGTATGGTAGGCACTATTCGATGAATAAAACAGACTTTAGGAAAGTGGTTCAGATAGCTTAGCTGGTTAGAACAAAGGATTGAAAATCCTTGCGTCAGTGGTTCGAATCCACTTCTAAGCGAGCTTTTGGTCCAAAGGATAGGTAGCCAAGGGCGAGTCTGATTTTGAAATTCAAGTGAAAGAGGAAGCCCAAGTGAGTGCTCCTGCACTATACCGCTTTTTGGTGTCACCCTATGAAATTGGAGGCAGATTTTCTAAAAAAGTCAGTCGATTACTCAGATTGGTTTTCGCGTCCCTATACCCAAAAGGATGGGTGAGTTCGGTGCAAGTGTTCATGGATAGGGTGGATCTATATGCTCCGGGGGCTGAGACGAGGTGTAGCGCAGTCTGGTCAGCGCATCTGTTTTGGATACAGAGGGCCATAGGTTCGAATCCCGTCACCTTGATGTGAAGGGTCGAATTGCAGAGCCTAGTAGCCTATCCATAGTCCGGAAGGCAAACAAAATTTTCAAGTAAAGACTAAGGGGAAAGAATCTCTTTCTTCAATGGATTATGTGATCGAATGTCAAAACTTAGACTTTTCTTTATGAAATTCTTAATCAGTATCTCTATTATCTTATTGACTAGCGCACTTTGGGACTGGGGCTTAACTTGGGGAGCCATTTTCTTTGCTCTGGCTCAATATGCTCAATAGTCAGACACTTTATTGCATGATGGATAGAGCACCTCTTTCCCATCTCCAGTGGTCTGGGCCCTTCGCAACGATCGCTTTTCTCAACCTCCCCCTTGGCTCCTGAGCCGAAACCTGCCGGAACCTTTGGAGGAGTCGTTGTCGATCTCTTCTTCCTTTGCTGGAATTGCCATCTTTGCTACTCTCAGCTTCTAAATTCGTACGCCAGTCTAGAAGTCCTAATGCTGTAAAAGGTAATGAAGGGAGGGATTGGACGACATACATCTTGGTTGGTCCCAATTGTTTGGGTAAACAAAGAGAATTGCCTTACCTATGATCTATGATGCAAGATAAGATGGGAGGGGCCCCCAGTTTGGAATTTGAGTTTCAGAGAATGGAACCAAGGTTATGAGAATCAGTGGAGTTGGGCGAATTGCTCTCAGGGTCTTATTCATATTCCGACTAGTGCGTCACTGTTACGACTGATGAGCGAGTGCACTTTAGGAAGAGAGTGCCCGATGAGGTCGAATAGTTTTCAATGTCTTCATTCCGGAATACACAACCAAGTAATAAATAGAAACATTTACAGAACCCGAGGTCTTTGATCCTTTCTCTCTCAAGCTGCCAAATAGAACTATGGTTTTAGTAGCGATGATTGGGATTTCTCTTTAAGTCTGGCATTGGGAGAGTTATTTACATTAGAAGGAGTGGTGTTATGATGAAAGTCGGTCATGGCGACTCTGGCCTTGTTCCGCCATGAAACAGGGGCGAGGGGAGTGTAGCGGGCAATTCAGAAAAAGATTCTCCTTTTCGTACACTCTGCAGGTCAGTTCGGTACTAGCGCACCAAGCAAGAAAACGGCTGGACGTACTATCTAGCTCGTGCAATCAATGCGGTGGCTAGCCAGGAAGGACGTGTTCAGGTAAGAGCCAAAGCTTCGCCACAGATCACTCTGTGAGAACCCTGAATCACGTTTCCGACAGTTTATAGCCTTCTTGTTTAAGCAGGCTCTGATACCAGTTGCAGGAGAGCTTCTTTTTTTGTAAGTATCCTTAACTTAGCCATGTCTGGCTAAACTTGTTAGGCATGTTATTTCCTTAATTTCTTAAGCTATTTTAGGTAATAGTATCTTACGCCATGAGGTAGGAAACGAAACATGGCTGTGCTCTGTCTCTCTGAAGCTTGTAATAGTGCTTGTGGTTGACTATATGTCCGGAAGGGACGCTTCAGTTATTGCGGCCTCACTCTACGGAGAAAACCACCCCTAGAGGTTACATAGCCGGAGAGAACAGGGTCAAAGCGATACTGTTATCTAATCTAGTGAAAGAAAGGAAGGAAATAACGTGTCTAAGTTTATAAGAACCTCTATACAGAGATGTCTAGAGCTTTAGTTCTTCCCGAAACATATGAATGTCCTTTCAGTTTAAATTCTCATGAACATAGTATTCATCTTCCATGTAATGGCACAATAGAACAACAAAATAGTTTGCTAAACTATTTAAGTGATCAAATCTATTTAGTTTCTCAAAAACTCACTACTTTGCAAACCTTCTTAAGCTTTCCAAAGTTTTCTTCATCTTCAAAAGAAAGACTTGGATCTGTTAGAATGATAAAAACATCTTCAAAAAGTTTGAAAGAAACAAACTTAGATGAAATTGATTATCAGAAATATTTGAAGTATAAAACCTTATTAGTAGAAGAAATAGAAGGAAAAATTACTTCTAAAGAGATTTTCAAATTCTATGAGGAAAACTCTGCTTCTATAAAATATTTTTCTAAAAGTTCTTCTGATAATGAAAGTTATATTTCTGCATCCGATTCTTTTGATGATGAATTATCTGAATATGATGATATTGTCGATGAAATACCCTCTAATGAGGAGTATGATGATGTTGACCAAATATCACAACCCTCTAACGAGGAAGCCTCTTGGTCAGAGGAATTACACTACATTCCCTCTAACGAGGACTATCATATACCAAATATACCCTCTAACGAGGAGCAGTATTTATATAATATAAATATGGAACGTGGGGAATCATCTACTCAAATGATTTCTACTGGTAGACAAAATCCTCCACATCCTAATACTACTGAAGAGACTATGTATCATAGAGATACAGATGAAAACTATGTAGATTCCTATATCTATAAACAAGGAAAGAGACATCAAACTACTACTTCAGGATTAATATTTAATGTTGATAATATACCAACAAATGAATTAAGAGATTATATACTCAATTGGGAACAATTAATGGTAGGGACAAATACCCTAATGCCACAGGGAATCCCCCACCAAGACTTTGTAATATTAGCTTGCGGATATTGGCAAGGAATAGCCTTAAGATGGCTAACACAATATGAAAAATTATACCCAACTGAGATAATAGCTTTAAATAGCCATGAATCTAGAAGAACAGCTTTACATAGTATCTGTAAAAGTCTATATGGAGACTTAACTGGAGAAGATATTAATGCTGAAGGCATAGATGAAAATATCCTTCTAAAACTAAGATTGTGTAACATCTGTTACTTAGAAGAATTTGCTAATCTATACATCAGTTATATTTTTAAACTGAATACCTTAGATAAGAAAATCTTTTGGCTAACAGCCTTCTTTTCTAAGTTACCTATACCATGGGATACCATGATAGAGAAAAAATATAACAGCCTTAGATCTGGAGGTATTCCACACAATACAGGAGCTTTAAAGAAAGCTTGTATGGAAACTGTTAAGAAAACTTGCCAATTACAAAAGGCAAATAGTCATCTATCCAAATACATACATAAGTCTGACATCAAAACTTCTTGCTGTCCTAAGTATGATCCAGATATCAACTATCAGTTTGGTTGTCCTCCAGTATATGGGTTCAACAAACCATTCTTTCCCAAGAAAACAAAACATGGGAAAAAATCCAAAGACTATAAATCTAGATTCAAAAAGAATAATAAGAAAAAATACAAGGTATCCAGGAAGAAATGGAAACCTGAAAATAAGGAGAAATACAAAAAGTCAAAGAAATTTAATAAACGAAAGTTTATTAAAACAAATCAAACAGGTATGAAAAAGAATTGTACATGTTTTAAATGTGGAAAACAAGGACATTATGCTACTGAATGTAGAGTAAATATCAAAACAATATGGTTAAATGATTTAGAAATGTATGACATTCATACTGGAACCATAGAGGAAGTCCTTAGTGATAATTCTTCTATATACGAAATAGAAACCATATATGAAGAAAGTCCTTTAAATTCAGATTCTTCTGAGATAGAAGAATTCAACATAAACATGTTAACCTTGAATAAAACATACCATTTTATACAGGTAATACCCCTGTCTAAAACTACTATATTACCCAAAAGGGAATCATTGAAATTTCCAGGACATATTCTATATGCTAATAATCATTATAGCATAAGAAGATATCAATCTATAGAAATTTATTTAGATCTGATTATAAGAATACCTTATGGATATTATGGAGAAATTAAAAATCTAAGACATCATGCTTTTAGAAATATTTTCATTACTTATGGAATAATAGAATCTATGACAGATCAAAACATAAGTATAATAATGAAAAGTACAAGTTTAGATGATAATCCATATCAAATTCCTTTGGGTACTCCTATAGGAATTCTTATAATCCATAAATACGAAGATTTAGCATTGGTAAAAGTTGATCAAGATATTTTACTTTCAACATCTCCACCTCTTAGTCCAAAGTTTACCCCTGGACAATCTTCAAAAGAATCTATGTTTGAAAACAAAGTATATATGAATACAATGAAGGAAATAGAACCTCAAGAAATTCATAATACAAGTATTGAAAATAGCCAAGGGGAACATTATGAAGTAACTGATGAAGATATTGAAAGACTAAAACTTTCCATACCACATGCTAAACAAGAGGAGGTATATAAACCTCAATCTAAATTCAAATCTTTATGGACAAATAAGCCTACATATATCTTCGAAAGAATGCAAGGAAATATAGAACTAAAAGGAGATGAAGATTTTACTTCCATAAAGTTGCTAAACTTCCATCAGATAGAAAATCTGAAGCAAAAATATCCTAAGAAGAAATATTTACACATTGGCTTAATCCAAATAAAGATAACTGGTCTATTCAGATCCGGAATAGACACACCTATTATGATAATATGTTGTGATGAAAGAATCATCAATAATCCTCTAAATAGTATATTAGGAGGAGCAAAGTCCAATCTGGCAAATAGAATATTTGGAGTAAATATACATCCTGATTTTTGCATCAGCTTACATGATACAAATATAGAAAAGGCTTGTACTCTTTCTATAAATTTAAAAGGAATAGAAATGCTTCCTGGATCTCAAGTATTGGGAATACAATGGGAACATTGTTTAGCATTAAACGAAACATCTACTTTTAGATCTATCACACCTACACAGTTTATTAAACTTTTTGAGGTTGGGAATGGAAAAATAATCCAACCAAAATTGGTCAATATAAGACATTTGAGATATGATAATGAGATGCAAATATTCTTGAAAACTTTAAAACCAAAAACACATCTCCCTATAGAAACATTTATTGTTTCAGGCAATACTATTTCTACTACGATCATAAATCCAAGTATTTCAAGAAGTCTGAGTACCTCTGAATATCGAAATACCAATATTTTGGTTGAACAAGCTAGACCTAGTATGTCTGCCTTAGAGAATACTCCTCTTGAAGGAAGGACTCAAAGAATACTTGATCTCCAAAAGAAATCAGAAGACCAACATATTATAAAACTACCATCTAGTTCATTTGGTTTATCAAATGTCGGATCTTCTTAAGAAAAAACCTCAATTACACATATACATTCCTATGACATTACTATTTCCTGATCAATCGTGTCTTACCTTACATACTCTACTAGATTCAGGTGCTGAAACTAGTCTTATACATGAAAAATTTATCCCTAAGCAATTATGGTTAACCCTAGAAAAGCAAGCAAGCTTAAACGACTTTATGGGCAGGCCTGTCATTATTACTCATAAAGCAAATCTCTCTATTTCTATTCCAGATATTCATAATATCTCTCATCCTTATACTTTTGAATTTGCATTATTACCTATTGATTTCAATGTCGATTGCTTAGTTGGCATGAATAACTTACGACATTCTGCCCCTTTCAATTCTCACATTTTTCTATTTGATAATCATCAAATTCCAAGGGTCCCTTTTCCGGTCCCCTTAGCCTCCTCTTATACTGCAGCCCAACGTGGTGAACACCTTATTTCCACTCAAAACAACTGCACTTATCCTCTTACTATCTTCTCTAACACAGAAGAAATCATACACAGTATGCTTAAACCATTATATTCACATAACCCTTTATTATATTTTGATAAGGCACCAAGGTATTGTACCCTTACATTACTAGATCAATACAAAGATACTAATGTAAGAACAAACAGTATAATGGTATCCCCTATAGATAAACAAGAATTTTCAGCTCAAATACACGAGCTTTTATCTCTTAACCTAATACAGCCTAGCAGCAGCCCTCATTCATCACCTGCTTTTCTAGTCAGAAAACATGCAGAACAAAAAAGAGGAAAAGCCAGAATGGTCATTAATTATAGAAAATTAAACAGTTATACAAAATTTGATGGATATTTTATACCTGCTGCAGAGCAGTTAATAAAACAGATACAAGGATCCAAATACTATAGTAAATTTGATGCTAAATCTGGGTTTTGGCAAGTAAAACTAGCCAATAGAAAAACTATAAAATTAACTACCTTTAGTTGTCCCCAAGGACACTATGAGTGGTTAGTAATGCCATTTGGTTTAAAAAATACCCCACAACTATGGGTAAACTCTATGATCAGACATCTACATTTTGTAGTAGTCCATACATTAATATTTTCTCCTATAAGGGAAAAACTCCAAGTAGTAAAAATACTACTTGATACTAGAATCATCTTAAACCTAGTAATGGCATGTTCAGAATTTTCAAAGACTTTTGCAAAACCACTATTAAAATTTCTTGACTTATTATGGTCAACAGTTTATCAAATAATGTTCCTGGAAATACTAATCTTACAGGTTTCCTACCTCTTCCTGAACATGGACGAGGATAGACTAAAGAAGCTAAAGACTATGATAGAAGAGTCCAAATGGACTAAGGTAAAGAAAGTCTCCACAACCGGAGGCAATGCTCACACAAAAACTCCTGAAAAAGGAGAGAGCTCTACCCAGAAGACAGAAGAAAAGAAACTCTTCCTGCCTACTGGCACCAACACTACATCAGCTTCTAACGAGGCAAAAAGTTTTCCCCCACCAGGGATGACAGTACTACCACTACCACAAGCATCTTACAGCAATGCAGTCTCACAGAAAAGATTCCAAACAACCCAAAGGCCAACAGCAGCAACTGTTGTAAGGGATTGGTATAACACAGAACTCAAAACCTCCAATCCTAGTATTTATGAAAAATTAAATGGTTGCTATCGTTCGATACAATCAAATGATTTTCATGCTTCTAAGTATTGGCTCTCTCAACTAGAGCAGCTAGTACTTTCTATGCTTAACCACTATTTGCAGGAGAAAACAGAAAAGCAAGCCATAACCAAAGCTGTTTCCGATCTCTGCAATTATACTCTTGCCACTCAAAGTCCAGACTTAGAACAAAGAAAGGCGACATGGTTCCAAGGACCTTCTTTGGACCAAGAGCTCTTAAGAAATACTGTCTCTGACATGGAGATAGCAGATCAAGTTCATCATCCATTGCCAGAATTCTACAAATTGCTGGAACTATGCAAAATCCAGAATGAAAAGGCTAGACAGTTAGAAGCAGAACTAACTGTTTACAAGATGATTGGACTCAACCAGCAACACATGATTCCTGACTCGGAGCTAAGAATCTTCTTCAAAACAATAGAAGCAACGGATGTCATCAGCATCCTCCAGCAGCATGAAAAGATTCTTAACAAAAATGATTCCCCCAGAATCATTACCGGCTTCCAGGAGATTCCCAAGTGCCTTAAGGCCATACAATTGGGGTTAGTCCATGAATTATTTGTTAATACTTCTCATCCAGAAGAATTCTCAGACTACTTGCCCCCAATATGCCTCAAAAGCCTTAAAGCATATACAACCAGATACCAGTCTACATTCTTCTTCCGTATCTGGGGAACTTGGGAAGAAAGGAAATATTTAAAAGTATTCCCTTCTATACAATTGTGGGAACTTCACAATTTTAATTATCTTCAGTCAAAAGCATGTGAAAATCTACCAGTCCTAGATCTGGAAGAAGAAACCAAAAGGGCTGCCCAAGAGTTCTTCGAAGAAGCATACACTAAAGCTTTATCTGGAGCTCATTCCATCAAAATTGAAGATAATATTCTTCTCTATGACTTCATCGGGGTTTTTGAAAACTCTGAACAAAAAATTCCCAAAGTACTGGCTTTTCTGTCTTCTCTTCAGCTAGGAAAATTTGGGACTAAAGCAAAAGAGGATTTTTATAAAAGTCTAGAGAATATGGAAAATGAAGATGAAGACCTCGGAGGAAATGAAGATACAGATGCCAACCTTGAAGATGACATCGGAGAAGACGTTATGCAAGGATAAGCATGGTGGGCCAATCCTACTCAGCAAAATCAGACAAGCATGGTGGGCCAGTCTTACTCAGCAAAGATTCCTCCTCATCCTCTCAACCAACAAGAAGGACACCAATCAGTATGGTGGGATCCTATGAAGGACAATAATGTAACCTTTTTCCTGTATAAAGGACAATAATGCAGTCCTTTTTCCTGTACAATTTTTGTAAAGAAACTTTGTAAAAGATTCCTTCCTATCTGAAGGACGTCTTTTTAAACATTATAAATAAAGACATCAGATGAAGGGAGGAGGCAGAGAGCCTTTCCGAACTTCTTTTTCCTTAAACATATTTCTTCCTCTGATCTGCTTCTTAGTTTAAAATAGTGTGAATAAATAGTAGCGCTGAGTACTGGAGCAGAAGCTTTTCTGTTTTCTCCTGCAAATAGTGGTTAAGCATAGAAAGTACTAGCTGCTCTAGTTGAGAGAGCCAATACTTAGAAGCCTGAAAATCATTTGATTGTATCGAACGATAGCAACCATTTAATTTTTCATAAATACTAGGATTGGAGGTTTTGAGTTCTGTGTTATACCAATCCCTTACAACAGTTGCTGCTGTTGGCCTTTGGGTTGTTTGGAATCTTTTCTGTGAGACTGCATTGCTGTAAGATGCTTGTGGTAGTGGTAGTACTGTCATCCCTGGTGGGGGAAAACTTTTTGCCTCGTTAGAAGCTGATGTAGTGTTGGTGCCAGTAGGCAGGAAGAGTTTCTTTTCTTCTGTCTTCTGGGTAGAGCTCTCTCCTTTTTCAGGAGTTTTTGTGTGAGCATTGCCTCCGGTTGTGGAGACTTTCTTTACCTTAGTCCATTTGGACTCTTCTATCATAGTCTTTAGCTTCTTTAGTCTATCCTCGTCCATGTTCAGGAAGAGGTAGGAAACCATTCTCTTACTTAGGACAGCAAGAAGTTTTGATGTCAGACTTATGTATGTATTTGGATAGATGACTATTTGCCTTTTGTAATTGGCAAGTTTTCTTAACAGTTTCCATACAAGCTTTCTTTAAAGCTCTCCTGCAACTGGTATCAGAGCCTGCTTAAACAAGAAGGCTATAAACTGTCGGAAACGTGATTCAGGGTTCTCACAGAGTGATCTGTGGCGAAGCTTTGGCTCTTACCTGAACACGTCCTTCCTGGCTAGCCACCGGGCGGGTTGCACTGGTCGCAAGGCCTTGCGTAAAAGATACTCTGAGGTTACCGTTAGAGCCACCCGGGAATAAATGCCGGAAAGATCTAACTGGTTTCAGAGAATGTTTCAGAGAATGGAACCAAGGTTATGAGAATCAGTGGAGTTGGGCGAATTGCTCTCAGGGTCTTATTCATATTCCGACTAGTGCGTCACTGTTACGACTGATGAGCGAGTGCACTTTAGGAAGAGAGTGCCCGATGAGGTCGAATAGTTTTCAATGTCTTCATTCCGGAATACACAACCAAGTAATAAATAGAAACATTTACAGAACCCGAGGTCTTTGATCCTTTCTCTCTCAAGCTGCCAAATAGAACTATGGTTTTAGTAGCGATGATTGGGATTTCTCTTTAAGTCTGGCATTGAGAGAGTTATTTACATTAGAAGGAGTGGTGTTATGATGAAAGTCGGTCATGGCGACTCTGGCCTTGTTCCGCCATGAAACAGGGGCGAGGGGAGTGTAGCGGGCAATTCAGAAAAAGATTCTCCTTTTCGTACACTCTGCAGGTCAGTTCGGTACTAGCGCACCAAGCAAGAAAACGGCTGGACGTACTATCTAGCTCGTGCAATCAACGAGAAATTCCTTCGCCTTAGTAAGCTAGCTTTGTAAACTAAGCAAGCCTGGTTCCCCAGGCACGTAGGTAGGACGTGGATCGATCATGACAAGAATGGACTTATACTCCATGTAATGTAAGTAATAGTTGAGTCATAGTCCAGTTCCCCAGGCTTTCCCCCTTCTCGACCAGATGAAGGAGATAAGAATTCCATTTAGGCGGTAAGGGTTTGGCTTGACCGTGTGTTCTCTCCTGGCCGAGTCAGAGGCGAAGACTAGCAAAGTTCATCATTCAGTGGTGGGGTGTTCCAAAAAAGAAGGCGTCGCCCAACGAGTGGCGGATTTGGATGGAGTCTCGCTTTGATGCTAGGGAGATAAATAGATTTGGATATAGAGTCTCCCTCAAGATAGAGGAAGAGTATGCGCGCTACGGCTTACGCAGTTGATCGGATCAGATAACCCTTCGTGCAACCAACAAAACTCGACACATCAAATGGATATCAACAAAAAGGAGGTATGGCTGAGCGGCTTAAGGCATTGGTTTGCTAAATTGACATACGATGAAAATTGTCTCATGGGTTCAAATCCCTCTTCCTTTAGCACTCCAGTAGAACGGGTAGTCGAAATTATGTGAGAGAAAGAACCTCTTGGTTCCATTCCCTGGAGGACAAGATAGCACTATGTCACTGAAATTGAGCTGAAAGCCCTTACGCCTTGTTTTAGTTTGACCGACCTATCTTCTTTCTAGTTGCAAGCTCTCTCCGGTCGTCCAGTCCCTTGGCGGCTCTCGGTTCTGGAGCATGTTGGGAGATTTGGAATCAGCTGAAAGAGCTACTCGAAAGCTTGACGAACAAGCAGAAAAAGCCCTAACTCTTTTCCTAGTTTGAGGCTTTTCCCTTACAAGTCTAGTGGTATGGTAGGCACTATTCGATGAAGAAAACAGACTTTAGGAAAGTGGTTCAGGTAGCTCAGCTGGTTAGAACAAAGGACTGAAAATCCTTGCGCCAGTGGTTCGAATCCACTTCTAAGCGAGCTTTTGGTCCAAAGGATAGGTAGCCAAGGGCGAGCCTGATTTTGAAATTCAAGTGAAAGAGGAAGCCCAAGTGAGTGCTCCTGCACTATACAGCTTTTTGGTGTCAACCTATGAAATTGGAGGCAGATTTTCTAAAAAAGTCAGTCGATTACTCAGATTGGTTTTCGCGTCCCTATACCCAAAAGGATGGGTGAGTTCGGTGCAAGTGTTCATGGATAGGGTGGATCTATATGCTCCGGGGGCTGAGACGAGGTGCAGCGCAGTCTGGTCAGCGCATATGTTTTGGATACAGAGGGCCATAGGTTCGAATCCCGTCACCTTGATGTGAAGGGTCGAATTGCAGAGCCTAGTAGCCTATCCATAGTCAGGAAGGCAAACGAAATTTTCAAGTAAAGACTAAGGGAAAAGAATCTCTTTCTTCAATGGATTATGTGATCGAATGTCAAAACTTAGACTTTTCTTTATGAAATTCTTAATCAGTATCTCTGTTATCTTATTGACTAGCGCACTTTGGGACTGGGGCTTAACTTGGGGAGCCATTTTCTTTGCTCTGGCTCAATATGCTCAATAGTCAGACACTTTATTGCATGATGGATAGAGCACCTCTTTCCCATCTCCAGTGGTCTCTGCCCTTCGCAACGATCGCTTTTCTCAACCTCCCCCTTGGCTCCTGAGCCGAAACCTGCCGGAACCTTTGGAGGAGTCGTTGTCGATCTCTTCTTCCTATGCTGGAATTGCCATCTTTGCTACTCTCAGCTTCTAAATTCGTACGCCAGTCTAGAAGTCCTAATGCTGTAAAAGGTAATGAAGGGAGGGATTGGACGACATACATCTTGGTTGGTCCCAATTGTTTGGGTAAACAAAGAGAATTGCCTTACCTATGATCTATGATGCAAGATAAGATGGGAGGGGCCCCCAGTTTGGAATTTGAGTTTCAGAGAATGGAACCAAGGTTATGAGAATCAGTGGAGTTGGGCGAATTGCTCTCAGGGTCTTATTCATATTCCGACTAGTGCGTCACTGTTACGACTGATGAGCGAGTGCACTTTAGGAAGAGAGTGCCCGATGAGGTCGAATAGTTTTCAATGTCTTCATTCCGGAATACACAACCAAGTAATAAATAGAAACATTTACAGAACCCGAGGTCTTTGATCCTTTCTCTCTCAAGCTGCCAAATAGAACTATGGCTTTAGTAGCGATGATTGGGATTTCTCTTTAAGTCTGGCATTGGGAGAGTTATTTACATTAGAAGGAGTGGTGTTATGATGAAAGTCGGTCATGGCGACTCTGGCCTTGTTCCGCCATGAAACAGGGGCGAGGGGAGTGTAGCGGGCAATTCAGAAAAAGATTCTCCTTTTCGTACACTCTGCAGGTCAGTTCGGTACTAGCGCACCAAGCAAGAAAACGGCTGGACGTACTATCTAGCTCGTGCAATCAACGAGAAATTCCTTCGCCTTAGTAAGCTAGCTTTGTAAACTAAACAAGCCTGGTTCCCCAGGCACGTAGGTAGGACGTGGATCGATCATGACAAGAATGGACTTATACTCCATGTAATGTAAGTAATAGTTGAGTCATAGTCCAGTTCCCAAGGCTTTCCCCCTTCTCGACCAGATGAAGGAGATAAGAATTCCATTCAGGCGGTAAGGGTTTGGCTTGACCCTGTGTTCTCTCCTGGCCGAGTCAGAGGCGAAGACTGGCAAAGTTCATCATTCAGTGGTGGGGTGTTCCAAAAAAGAAGGCGTCGCCCAGCGAGTGGCGGATTTGGATGGAGTCTCGCTTTGATGCTAGGGAGATAAATAGATTTGGATAGAGTCTCCCTCAAGATAGAGGAAGAGTATGCGCGCTATGGCTTACGCAGTTGATCGGATCAGATAACCCTTCGTGCAACCAACAAAACTCGACACATCAAATGGATATCAACAAAAAGGAGGTATGGCTGAGCGGCTTAAGGCATTGGTTTGCTAAATTGACATACGATGAAAATTGTATCATGGGTTCAAATCCCACTTCCTTTAGCACTCCAGTAGAACGGGTAGTCGAAATTATGTGAGAGAAAGAACCTCTTGGTTCCATTCCCTGGAGGACAAGATAGCACTATGTCACTGAAATTGAGCTGAAAGCCCTTACGCCTTGTTTTTGTTTGACCGACCTATCTTCTTTCTAGTTGCAAGCTCTCTACGGTCGTCCAGTCCCATGGCGGCTCTCGGTTCTGGAGCATTTTGGGAGATTTGGAAGCAGCTGAAAGAGCTACTCGAAAGCTTGACGAACAAGCAGAAAAAGCCCTAACTCTTTTCCTAGTTTGAGGCTTTTCCCTTACAAGTCTAGTGGTATGGTAGGCACTATTCGATGAATAAAACAGACTTTAGGAAAGTGGTTCAGATAGCTTAGCTGGTTAGAACAAAGGATTGAAAATCCTTGCGTCAGTGGTTCGAATCCACTTCTAAGCGAGCTTTTGGTCCAAAGGATAGGTAGCCAAGGGCGAGTCTGATTTTGAAATTCAAGTGAAAGAGGAAGCCCAAGTGAGTGCTCCTGCACTATACCGCTTTTTGGTGTCACCCTATGAAATTGGAGGCAGATTTTCTAAAAAAGTCAGTCGATTACTCAGATTGGTTTTCGCGTCCCTATACCCAAAAGGATGGGTGAGTTCGGTGCAAGTGTTCATGGATAGGGTGGATCTATATGCTCCGGGGGCTGAGACGAGGTGTAGCGCAGTCTGGTCAGCACATCTGTTTTGGATACAGAGGGCCATAGGTTCGAATCCCGTCACCTTGATGTGAAGGGTCGAATTGCAGAGCCTAGTAGCCTATCCATAGTCAGGAAGGCAAACAAAATTTTCAAGTAAAGACTAAGGGGAAAGAATCTCTTTCTTCAATGGATTATGTGATCGAATGTCAAAACTTAGACTTTTCTTTATGAAATTCTTAATCAGTATCTCTGTTATCTTATTGACTAGCGCACTTTGGGACTGGGGCTTAACTTGGGGAGCCATTTTCTTTGCTCTGGCTCAATATGCTCAATAGTAAGAGACTTTATTGCATGATGGATAGAGCACCTCTTTCCCATCTCCAGTGGTCTCGGCCCTTCG
Source organism: Dracaena cambodiana (assembly GCA_036321105.1). Classification (NCBI taxonomy): domain Eukaryota; kingdom Viridiplantae; phylum Streptophyta; class Magnoliopsida; order Asparagales; family Asparagaceae; genus Dracaena; species Dracaena cambodiana. Next base: position 12,571,184 of record JAYEPQ010000013.1, on the reverse strand, counting down.
CAACATTCGCTTTACTCAACCTCCCCCTTGGCTCCTGAGCCGAAACCTGCCGGAACCTTTGGAGGAGTCGTTGTCTATCTCTTCTTCCTTTGCTGGAATTGCCATCTTTGCTACTCTCAGCTTCTAAATTAGTACGCCAGTCTAGAAGTCCTAATGCTATAAAAGGTAATGAAGGGAGGGATTGGACGACATACATCTTGGTTGGTCCCAATTGTTTGGGTAAACAAAGAGAATTGCCTTACCTATGATCTATGATGCAAGATAAGATGGGAGGGGCCCCCAGTTTGGAATTTGAGTTTCAGAGAATGGAACCAAGGTTATGAGAATCAGTGGAGTTGGGCGAATTGCTCTCAGGGTCTTATTCATATTCCGAGTAGTGCGTCAGTGTTACGACTGATGAGCGAGTGCACTTTAGGAAGAGAGTGCCCGATGAGGTCGAATAGTTTTCAATGTCTTCATTCCGGAATACACAACCAAGTAATAAATAGAAACATTTACAGAACCCGAGGTCTTTGATCCTTTCTCTCTCAAGCTGCCAAATAGAACTATGGCTTTAGTAGCGATGATTGGGATTTCTCTTTAAGTCTGGCATTGGGAGAGTTATTTACATTAGAAGGAGTGGTGTTATGATGAAAGTCGGTCATGGCAACTCTGGCCTTGTTCCGCCATGAAACAAGGGCGAGGGGAGTGTAGCGGGCAATTCAGAAAAAAATTCTCCTTTTCGTACACTCTGCAGGTCAGTTCGGTACTAGCGCACCAAGCAAGAAAACGGCTGGACGTACTATCTAGCTCGTGCAATCAACGAGAAATTCCTTCGCCTTAGTAAGCTAGCTTTGTAAACTAAGCAAGCCTGGTTCCCCAGGCACGTAGGTAGGACGTGGATCGATCATGACAAGAATGGACTTATACTCCATGTAATGTAAGTAATAGTTGAGTCATAGTCCAATTCCCCAGGCTTTCCCCCTTCTCGACCAGATGAAGGAGATAAGAATTCCATTCAGGCGGTAAGGGTTTGGCTTGACCCTGTGTTCTCTCCTGGCCGAGTCAGAGGCGAAGACTGGCAAAGTTCATCATTCAGTGGTGGGGTGTTCCAAAAAAGAAGGCGTTCAAACTTTTGGAGGAATTGATTATCAAAAATATTTGAAATATAAAACTTTATTAGTTGAAGAAATAGAAGGGAAAATTACTTCTAAAGAGATTTTCAAATTCTATGAGGAAAACTCTGCTTCTATAAAATATTATTCCAAAAGTTCTTCTGATAATGAAAGTTATATTTCTGCATCCGATTCTTTTGATGATGAATTATCTGAATATGATGATATTGTTGATCAAATACCCTCTAATGAGGAGTATGATGATGTTGACCAAATATCACTACCCTCTAACGAGGAAGCCTCTTGGTCAGAGGAATTACACTACATACCCTCTAACGAGGACTATCATATATCAAATATACCCTCTAACGAGGAGCAGTATTTATATAATATAAATATGGAACGTGGGGAATCATCTACCCAAATGATTTCTACAGGTAGACAAAATCCACCACATCCTAATACTACAGAAGAAACTATGTATCATAGAGATACAGATGAAAACTATGTAGATTCCTATATCTATAAACAAGGAAAGAGACATCAAACTGCTACTTCAGAATTAATATTTAATATTGATAATATATCAACAAATTCCTTAAGAGATTATATACTCAATTGGGAACAACTAATGGTTGGGACAAATACCCTAATGCCACAAGGAATTCCTTATCAAGAATTCGTAATATTAGCTTGCGGATATTGGCAAGGAATAGCTTTAAGATGGCTAACACAATATGAAAAGTTATACCCAACTGAGATAATAGCTTTAAATAGCCATGAATCTAGAAGAACAGCTTTACATAGTATTTGTAAAAGTCTATATGGAGACATAACTGGAGAAGATATTAATGCTGAAGGCATAGATGAAAATATCCTTCTAAAACTAAGACTGTGTAACATCTGTTACTTAGAAGAATTTGCTAATCTATACATCAGTTATATTTTTAAACTGAATACCTTAGATAAAAAAATCTTTTGGCTAACAGCCTTCTTTTCTAAGTTACCTATACCATGGGATACCATGATAGAGAAAAAATATAACAGTCTTAGAGCTTGAGGTATTCCACACAATACAGGAGCTTTAAAAAAGGCTTGTATGGAAACAGTTAAGAAAACCTGCCAATTACAAAAGGCAAATAATCATCTATCCAAATACATACATAAGTCTGACATTAAAACTTCTTGTTGTCCCAAGTATGATCCGGATATTAATTATCAGTTTGGTTGTCCTCCAGTATATGGGTTCAACAAACCATTCTTTCCCAAGAAAACAAAATATGGGAAAAAATCCAAAGACTATAAATCTAGATTCAAAAAGAATAACAAGAAAAAATACAAGGTATCCAGAAAAAAATGGAAACCTGAAAATAAGGAGAAATACAAAAAGTCAAAGAAATATAAGAATCGAAAGTTTATCAAAACAAATCAAACAGGTATGAAAAAGAACTGTACATGTTTCAAATGTGGTAAAGAAGGACATTATGCTACAGAATGTAGAATAAACATTAAAACGATATGGTTAAATGAGTTAGAAAAATATGATATCCATACTGGAAACATAGAAGAAGTCCTTAGTGACAACTCCTCTATATATGAGATTGAAACCATATATGAAGAAAGTCCTTTAAGTACTGATTCTTCTGAAACAGAAGAATTCAACATAAACATGTTAACCTTGAATAAAACATACCATTTTATACAGGTCATACCTTTGTCCAAAACTACTATATTACCCAAAAGGGAATCATTAAAGTTTCCAGGACATATTCTATATGCTAACAATCATTATAGCATAAGAAGATATCAATCTATAGAAATTTATTTAGATCTGATTATAAGAATTCCTTATGGTTATTATGGAGAAATCAAAAATCTTAGACATCATGCTCTTAGAAATATTTTCATCACTTATGGAATAATAGAATCTATGACAGATCAAAACATAAGTATAATAATGAAAAGTACAAGTTTAGATGATAATCCATATCAAATTCCTTTAGGTACTCCTATAGGAATACTTATAATCCATAAATACGAAGATTTAGCATTGGTAAAAGTTGATCAAGATATTTTACTTTCGACATCTCCACCTCTTAGTCCAAAGTTCACCCCTGGACAATCTTCAAAAGAATCTATGTTTGAATACAAAGTATATATGAATACATTGAAGGAAATAGAACCTCAAGAGATTCATAATACAAGTATTGAAAATAGCCAAGGGGAACATTATGAAATAACTGATGAAGATATTGAAAGACTAAAACTTTCAATACCACATGCTAAACAAGAAGAGGTATATAAACCTCAGTCCAAATTTAAATCTTTATGGATAAATAAACCTACCTATATATTCGAAAGAATGCAAGGAAATATAGAACTAAAAGGAGATGAAGATTTTACTTCTATAAAATTGCTAAATTCCCATCAGATAGAAAATCTGAAGCAAAAATATCCTAAAAAGAAATATTTACACATTGGATTAATCCAAATAAAAATAACTGGTCTATTCAGATCCGGAATAGACACACCTATTATGATAATATGCTGTGATGAAAGGATCATCAATAATCCTCTAAATAGTATATTAGGAGGAGCAAAGTCTAATCTGGCAAATAGAATATTTGGAGTAAATATACATCCTGATTTTTGCATCAGCTTACATGACACAAATATAGAAAAGGCTTGTACTCTTTCTATAAATTTAAAAGGAATTGAAATGCTTCCTGGATCTCAAGTATTGGGAATACAATGGGAACATTGTCTAGCATTAAACGAAACATCTACTTTTAGATCTATCACACCTACACAGTTTATTAAACTCTTTGAGGTTGGGAATGGAAAAATAATCCAACCAAAATTGGTCAATATAAGACATTTGCGATATGATAATGAGATGCAAATATTCTTGAAATCTTTAAAACCAAAGACACATCTCCCTATAGAAACATTTATTGCTTCAGGCAATACTATTTCTACTACGATTATAAATCCAAGTATTCCAAGAAGTCTTAGTACCTCTGAATATCGAAATACCAATATCTTTGTCGAACAAGCTAGACCTAGTATGTCTGCTTTAGAAAATACTCCTCTTGAAGGAAGGACTCAACGAATCCTTGATCTTCAAAAGCAATCAGAAGATCAACATATTATAAGATTACCAACAAGTTCCTTTGGTTTATCAAATGTCGGATCTTCTTAAGAAAAAACCTCAATTACACATATACATTCTCATGACATTATTATTTCCTGATGACTCTTGTCTTACCTTACACACTTTACTAGATTCCGGTGCTGAAACTAGTCTTATACATGAAAAATTTATTCCTAAGCAATTATGGTTAACCCTCGAAAAGCAGGCAAGCTTAAATGACTTTATGGGCAGACCTGTTATCATTACTCATAAAGCAAATCTCTCTATTTCTATTCCAGATATTCATAATATCTCTCATCATTATACTTTTGAATTTGCTTTATTACCAATTGATTTTAATGTCGATTGCTTAGTTGGCATGAATAACTTACGATATTATGCCCCTTTCAACTCTCAAATTTTTCTCTTTGATAATCACCAAATTCCCAGGGTTCCTTTTCCGGTACCCTTAGCATCATCTTATACTGCAGCCCAACGTGGTGAACGACTTATTTCCACCCAAAACAACTGCTCTTATCCTCTTACTATCTTCTCTAATACAGAAGAAATCATACACAGTATGCTTAAACCATTATATTCAAATAACCCTTTATTATATTTTGATAGGGCACCAAGGTATTGTACCCTTACATTACTCGATCAATATAGAAATACTAATGTAAGATCAAACAGTATAATGGTATCCCCTATAGATAAACAAGAATTTTCAGTTCAAATACAAGAGCTTCTGTCTCTTAAACTAATACAGCCTAGCAGCAGCCCTCATTCATCACCTGCTTTTCTAGTCAGGAAACATGCAGAACAAAAAAGAGGGAAAGCCAGAATGGTCATTAATTATAGAAAATTAAATAGCTATACAAAGTTTGATGGCTATTTTATACCTACTGCGGAACAGTTAATAACACAAATACAAGGGTCAAAATACTATAGTAAATTTGATGCTAAATCTGGTTTTTGGCAAGTAAAACTATCCAATAAAGAATCTATAGAATTAACTGCCTTTAGTTGTCCCCAAGGACACTATGAGTGGTTAGTAATGCCATTTGGTTTAAAAAATGCCCCACAAATATTCCAAAAATGGATGAATTCTATGTTCGGACATCTACATTTTGTAGTAGTTTATATAGATGATATACTAGTCTATTCTCCTACAATGGAAGAACATAAACAACACCTACTTCAAGTAGCAAAAATACTACTTGATAACGGAATTATTTTAAGCCCTACAAAAATTCATCTGTTCAAAAAGGAAATAGAATTCCTTGGGAAATATATTAAAGAAGGCCAGATAGAATTACAACAACATATATATTCCAAAATAAAAGAATTCCCTAAAACATTTAGAACTCTAAAACAATTACAGAGTTTCTTGGGTCTTTTAAACTATGGGAGGAAATTTATCCCTCACCTATCCCAACTAGTCAAAAGCTTACAAGACAAATTGACTATAGAACAATCTAAATATAAATTGGAAAATGGTGAACAACCAAGAAAATGGAATACAAACAAAATAGGAATCCAGCTCACACCTGAAGAGGAAAAAGAAATAGAAAATATAAAGAAGCTAATTACTCATCAAACAATACTATATTTTCCCAAAGAAAATGATCTAGTAACCCTCCAAACAGATGCATCAGACATGTTTTGGGCAGGAGTTATAATAATTAAACAAAAAGAAATTATAGCATATACCTCGGGAAAATTTAATAAACCCCAACAAAGATATTCCACTTATGATAAAGAATTGTTGGCCATTAAATTAGCAATAAAAAGTTTAAAAATATATTTACTCAATAGACAGTTCATCATAGAAACTGATAACAAAGCAGTATCCCAATTCTTGAAAAAACGGACTATAAATAATCCTGAAGAAAATATCAGGAGAATAAGAATTGCCTTATACCTTGAAATATACCAATATGATGTTAAGTATATTCCTGGTCATACTAATATTCTTGCAGATATATTATCCAGGCCAAACAATGGATAAAGGACAAGTAAAAAGACAAAAGATTTCTCCATTGGACTCCTCCAGTTCCAATCCACACCTCTCAGAACAAACTGAGAGCCATCTCCTTTCAGGACAAACTGAAAGCCTTCCAGACCACATCTTGATCAAACTCAGACAGCTACAACAGAAGCTTTCTGAACTCCACAATCTGGGCAAACAGATATGCCAAGTCTCTGTTCTTACTAAATCTCAAGAATTAAAGCAGAAGGAAAAGGATTGGTTTTGTGGTTCTTCTCCTGAAGAGCAGGAACTCAAAACTATTACTTCCAGGAGCAACCTTTCAGACATGGTAATCTGCCCAGCTACAGATTTCTACCAACTCCTATCTCTTTTAGAAGTGGACTCTGAAAGGTCAAGAAAATTCAAGGCAGAAGCCATTGTGAATACAATGGTAAACTTAAATCAGCAAAATTGCCTATCACATGAACATCTCCTCCTCTTTTTCCACCAGTTAGAAGCAACGGAAATTACCCGGCTTCTGCTCGAAGAAGATGCTTTAATCAAGAACAAATATGACAACCCAAGATTATCTGTCTATTTAGGAGATATTCCTAAATCCGCCAGAGCTCTTCAACTTGGGATAGTTCATAGTCTTTATGTAAGCACCTTACATCCAGAAGATTACATCGATCACATTCCAAAGATATGCAGTGACCGAATTGCAACCTACTCAAAGCAGCACTCTTGGGAAACTGGTTTCTGGTTCCGGATTTGGAGCATTTGGGAAGAAAGAAACCTGTATCAACTATTCACCTCTTTTCAAATATGGGAACTACATGACGAAAGCCAACAGTTCGCCCATGGATGGGGTGTTTATCCTAAGCATGAATACAACTATGAAGAACAAGCTTATGCAGCTGCTACAGAGTTTTTTACAGAAGCACTGACTGACAGCCTTTGCGGAGCAAGATCTATTACCATCAATAATAACATCATGCTCTATGATCATCTTTCAGCCATTGAATCTGTCCAAGTAAAATTGGGAAAAGTCATCCCTTTCCTTACCAACATTAACCTTGGAAGAATTGGGCAAAAAGCAAGAATTAATTACAACAGCTCATGGCTTTTCCAGACAAAGTAAAAAGCGTGGTGGGCCCATGCCACGCCAGAAGATTCCTTCTCATCTCCACAAGGACTACAATTATTAAAGATGGGACCCAGTAAAGGACAATAATACAACTTTTCCTGTTTAAAGGACAATCATGCAGTCCTTTTTTTCTGTACATCTTTTGTAAAGAAACTTTGTAAAAGATTCCTTCCTATCTGAAGGACGTCTTTCCAACATTATAAATAAAGACATCAGATGAAGGGAGGAGGCAGAGAGCCTTTCCGAACTTCTTTTTTTCTTAAACATATTTCTTCCTCTGATCTGCCTCCTAGTTTAAAATAGTGTGAATAAATAGTAGCGCTGAGTACTGGAGCAGAAGCTCTCCTGCAACTGGTATCCAGTTGCAGGAGAGCTTCTGCTCCAGTACTCAGCGCTACTATTTATTCACACTATTTTAAACTAGGAGGCAGATCAGAGGAAGAAATATGTTTAAGAAAAAAAGAAGTTCGGAAAGGCTCTCTGCCTCCTCCCTTCATCTGATATCTTTATTTATAGAGTTCCAAGATATCCTTCAGATAAGAAGGAATCTTTTACAAAGTTTCTTTACAAAAGATGTTCAGGGAAAAGGACTGAATTATTGTCCTTTGTACAGGAAAAAGTTTACATTATTGTCCTCTCTATGGTCCCACCATACTGATTGATGTCCTTCTTGTTAGTTGAGAGGATGAGGAGGAATCTTTGCTGAGTAAGACTTGGCCCACCATGCTTGCTTTTTGTTTGATTTTGCTAAGTAGGATTGGCCCACCATGCTTATCCTTGCATAGTGTCTTCTTCGATGTCATCTTCAAGATTGGCATCTGTATCTTCATTATTTCCTCCGAGGTCTTCATCTTCATTTTCCATATTCTCTAGACTTTTATAAAAATCATCTTTTGCTTTAGTCCCAATTTTTCCTAGCTGTAGAGAGGACAGAAAAGCCAGTACTTTGGGAATTTTTTGTTCAGAGTTTTCAAAAACTCCGATGAAGTCATAGAGGAGAATATTATCTTCAATTTTGATGGAATGAGCTCCTGATAAAGCTTTAGTGTATGCTTCTTCAAAGAACTCTTGGGCAGCCCTTTTGGTTTCTTCTTCAAGATCTAGGACTGGAAGATTTTCACATGATTTGGACTGAAGATAATTAAAATTGTGAAGTTCCCACAATTGTATAGAAGGAAATACTTTTAAATATTTCCTTTCTTCCCAAGTTCCCCAGATACGGAAGAAGAATGTAGACTGGTATCTGGTTGTATATGCTTTAAGGCTTTTGAGGCATATTGGGGGCAAGTAGTCTGAGAATTCTTCTGGATGAGAAGTATTAACAAATAATTCATGGACTAACCCCAATTGTATGGCCTTAAGGCTTTTGGGAATCTCCTGGAAGCCTGTAATGATTCTGGGGGAATCATTTTTGTTAAGAATCTTTTCATGCTGCTGAAGGATGCTGATGACATCTGTTGCTTCTACTGTTTTGAAGAAGATTCTTAGCTCCGAGTCAGGAATCATGTGTTGCTGGTTGAGTCCAATCATCTTATAAACAGTTAGTTCTGCTTCTAACTGTCTAGCCTTCTCATTCTGGATTTTGCATAGTTCCAGCAATTTGTAGAATTCTGGTAATGGATGATGGACTTGATCTGCTATCTCCATGTCAGAGACAGTATTTCTTAAGAACTCTTGATCCAAGGAAGGACCTTGGAACCATGTCACCTTTCTTTGTTCTAAGTCTGAACTTTGAGTGGCAAGAGTATAATTGCAGAGATCGGAAACAACTTTGGTTATGGCTTGCTTTTCTGTTTTCTCCTGCAAATAGTGGTTAAGCATAGAAAGTACTAGCTGCTCTATTTGAGAGAGCCAATACTTAGAAGCATGAAAATCATTTGATTGTATCGAACGATAGCAACCATTTAATTTTTCATAAATACTAGGATTGGAGTTTTTGAGTTCTGTGTTATACCAATCCCTTACAACAGTTGCTGTTGTTGGTCTTTGAGTTGTTTGGAATCTTTTCTGTGAAACTGCATTGCTGTAAGATGCTTGCTGTAGTGGTAAGACTGTCATCCCTGGTGGGGGAAAACTTTTTGCCTCGTTAGAAGCTGATGTAGTGTTGTTGCCAGTAGGCAGGAAGAGTTTCTTTTCTTCTGTCTTCTGGGTTGAGCTCTCTCCTTTTTCAGGAGTTTTTGTGTGAGCATTTCCTCCGGTTGTAGAGGCTTTCTTTACCTTAGTCCACTTGGACTCTTCTATCATAGTCTTCAGTTTCTTTAGTCTATCCTCGTCCATTTTCAGGAAGAGGTAGGGAACCTGTAATATTAGTAAGAACATTATTTGGTAAACTGCTGACCATAATAAGTCAAGAAATCTTAATAGTGGTTTTGCAAGAGTCCTTGCTAGGTTTAAGATGATTCTATTATCAAGTAGCAATTTTGCTACTTGGAGTAAGTGCTGTTTATGTTTTTCCATTGTAGGAGAAAAGACTAGTATATCATTTGTATAGACTACTACAAAATGTAGATGTCCGATCATAGAAATCATCCATTTTGTGGTGCATTTTTTAATCCAAATGGCATTACTAACCACTCATAGTGTCCCTGGGGACAACTGAAAGCAGTTAATTCTATAGATTCTTTATTGGCTAGTTTTACTTGCCAAAAACCAGATTTAGCATCAAATTTATTATAGTATTTGGATCCTTGTATCTGTTTTATTAACTGTTCTGCCGCAGGTATAAAATAGCCGTCAAACTTTGTATAGCTATTTAATTTTCTATAATTAATGACCATTCTGGCCTTTCCTCTTTTTTGTTCTGCATGTTTTCTGACTAAAAAAGCAGGTGATGAATGAGGACTGCTGCTAGGTTGTATTAGTTTAAGAGACAGAAGCTCTTTTATTTGAGCTGAAAATTCTTGTTTATCTATAGGGGATACCATTATACTGTTTGATCTTACATTAGTATTTCTATATTGATCGAGTAATGTAAGGGTACAATACCTTGGTGCCCTATCAAAATATAATAAAGGGTTATTTGAATATAATGGTTTAAGCATACTGTGTATGATTTCTTCTGTATTAGAGAAGATAGTAAGAGGATAAGAGCAGCATACTGTGTATGATTTCTTCTGTATTAGAGAAGATAGTAAGAGGATAAGAGCAGTTGTTTTGGGTGGAAATAAGTCGTTCACCACGTTGGGCTGCAGTATAAGATGATGCTAAGGGTACCGGAAAAGGAACCCTGGGAATTTGGTGATTATCAAAGAGAAAAATTTGAGAGTTGAAAGGGGCATAATGTCGTAAGTTATTCATGCCAACTAAGCAATCGACATTAAAATCAATTGGTAATAAAGCAAATTCAAAAGTATAATGATGAGAGATATTATGAATATCTGGAATAGAAATAGAGAGATTTGCTTTATGAGTAATGATAACAGGTCTGCCCATAAAGTCATTTAAGCTCTCCTGCTTATCGAGGGTTAACCATAATTGCTTAGGAATAAATTTTTCATGTATAAGACTAGTTTCAGCACCTGAATCTAGTAAAGTGTGTAAGGTAAGACAAGAGTCATCAGGAAATAATAATGTCATGGGAATGTATATGTGTAATTGAGGTTTTTTCTTAAGAAGATCCGACATTTGATAAACCAAAGGAACTTGTTGGTAATCTTATAATATGTTGATCTTCTGATTGCTTTTGAAGATCAAGGATTCGTTGAGTCCTTCCTTCAAGAGGAGTATTTTCTAAAGCAGACATACTAGGTCTAGCTTGTTCAACAAAGATATTGGTATTTCGATATTCAGCGGTACTGAGACTTCTTGGAATACTTGGATTTATAATCGTAGTAGAAATAGTATTGCCTGAAGCAATAAATGTTTCTATAGGGAGATGTGTCTTTGGTTTTAAAGATTTCAAGAATATTTGCATCTCATTATCATATCGCAAATGTCTTATATTGACCAATTTTGGTTGGATTATTTTTCCATTCCCAACCTCGAAGAGTTTAATAAACTGTGTAGGTGTGATAGATCTAAAAGTAGATGTTTCGTTTAATGCTAGACAATGTTCCCATTGTATTCCCAATACTTGAGATCCAGGAAGCATTTCAATTCCTTTTAAATTTATAGAAAGAGTACAAGCCTTTTCTATATTTGTGTCATGTAAGCTGATGCAAAAATCAGGATGTATATTTACTCCAAATATTCTATTTGCCAGATTAGACTTTGCTCCTCCTAATATACTATTTAGAGGATTATTGATGATCCTTTCATCACAGCATATTATCATAATAGGTGTGTCTATTCCGGATCTGAATAGACCAGTTATTTTTATTTGGATTAATCCAATGTGTAAATATTTCTTTTTAGGATATTTTTGCTTCAGATTTTCTATCTGATGGGAATTTAGCAATTTTATAGAAGTAAAATCTTCATCTCCTTTTAGTTCTATATTTCTTTGCATTCTTTCGAATATATAGGTAGGTTTATTTATCCATAAAGATTTAAATTTGGACTGAGGTTTATATACCTCTTCTTGTTTAGCATGTGGTATTGAAAGTTTTAGTCTTTCAATATCTTCATCAGTTATTTCATAATGTTCCCCTTGGCTATTTTCAATACTTGTATTATGAATCTCTTGAGGTTCTATTTCCTTCAATGTATTCATATATACTTTGTATTCAAACATAGATTCTTTTGAAGATTGTCCAGGGGTGAACTTTGGACTAAGAGGTGGAGATGTCGAAAGTAAAATATCTTGATCAACTTTTACCAATGCTAAATCTTCGTATTTATGGATTATAAGTATTCCTATAGGAGTACCTAAAGGAATTTGATATGGATTATCATCTAAACTTGTACTTTTCATTATTATACTTATGTTTTGATCTGTCATAGATTCTATTATTCCATAAGTGATGAAAATATTTCTAAGAGCATGATGTCTTAGATTTTTGATTTCTCCATAATAACCATAAGGAATTCTTATAATCAGATCTAAATAAATTTCTATAGATTGATATCTTCTTATGCTATAATGATTGTTAGCATATAGAATATGTCCTGGAAACTTTAATGATTCCCTTTTGGGTAATATAGTAGTTTTGGACAAAGGTATGACCTGTATAAAATGGTATGTTTTATTCAAGGTTAACATATTTATATTGAATTCTTCTGTTTCAGAAGAATCAGTACTTAAAGGACTTTCTTCATATATGGTTTCAATCTCATATATAGAGGAGTTGTCACTAAGGACTTCTTCTATGTTTCCAGTATGGATATCATATTTTTCTAACTCATTTAACCATATCGTTTTAATGTTTATTCTACATTCTGTAGCATAATGTCCTTCTTTACCACATTTGAAACATGTACAGTTCTTTTTCATACCTGTTTGATTTGTTTTGATAAACTTTCGATTCTTATATTTCTTTGACTTTTTGTATTTCTCCTTATTTTCAGGTTTCCATTTTTTTCTGGATACCTTGTATTTTTTCTTGTTATTCTTTTTGAATCTAGATTTATAGTCTTTGGATTTTTTCCCATATTTTGTTTTCTTGGGAAAGAATGGTTTGTTGAACCCATATACTGGAGGACAACCAAACTGATAATTAATATCCGGATCATACTTGGGACAACAAGAAGTTTTAATGTCAGACTTATGTATGTATTTGGATAGATGATTATTTGCCTTTTGTAATTGGCAGGTTTTCTTAACTGTTTCCATACAAGCCTTTTTTAAAGCTCCTGTATTGTGTGGAATACCTCAAGCTCTAAGACTGTTATATTTTTTCTCTATCATGGTATCCCATGGTATAGGTAACTTAGAAAAGAAGGCTGTTAGCCAAAAGATTTTTTTATCTAAGGTATTCAGTTTAAAAATATAACTGATGTATAGATTAGCAAATTCTTCTAAGTAACAGATGTTACACAGTCTTAGTTTTAGAAGGATATTTTCATCTATGCCTTCAGCATTAATATCTTCTCCAGTTATGTCTCCATATAGACTTTTACAAATACTATGTAAAGCTGTTCTTCTAAATTCATGGCTATTTAAAGCTATTATCTCAGTTGGGTATAACTTTTCATATTGTGTTAGCCATCTTAAAGCTATTCCTTGCCAATATCCGCAAGCTAATATTACGAATTCTTGATGAGGAATTCCTTGTGGCATTAGGGTATTTGTCCCAACCATTAGTTGTTCCCAATTGAGTATATAATCTCTTAAGGAATTTGTTGGTATATTATCAATATTAAATATTAATCCTGAAGTAGCAGTTTGATGTCTCTTTCCTTGTTTATAGATATAGGAATCTACATAGTTTTCATCTGTATCTCTATGATACATAGTTTCTTCTGTAGTATTAGGCATAACCAAGTCTATCTCTATAAACTGTGTAAGCCATAACCAAAGCTGTTTCCGATCTCTGCAATTATACTCTTGCCACTCAAAGTTCAGACTTAGGACAAAGAAAGGTGACATGGTTCCAAGGTCCTTCCTTGGATCAAGAGTTCTTAAGAAATACTGTCTCTGACATGGAGATAGCAGATCAAGTCCATCATCCATTACCAGAATTCTACAAATTGCTGGAAATATGCAAAATCCAGAATGAGAAGGCTAGACAGTTAGAAGCAGAACTAACTGTTTATAAGATGATTGGACTCAACCAGCAACACATGATTCCTGACTCGGAGCTAAGAATCTTCTTCAAAACAGTAGAAGCAACAGATGTCATCAGCATCCTTCAGCAGCATGAAAAGATTCTTAACAAAAATGATTCCCCCAGAATCATTACAGGCTTCCAGGAGATTCCCAAAAGCCTTAAGGCCATACAATTGGGGTTAGTCCATGAATTATTTGTTAATACTTCTCATCCAGAAGAATTCTTAGACTACTTGCCCCCAATATGCCTCAAAAGCCTTAAAGCATATACAACCAGATACCAGTCTACATTCTTCTTCCGTATCTGGGGAACTTGGGAAGAAAGGAAATATTTAAAAGTATTTCCTTCTATACAATTGTGGGAACTTCACAATTTTAATTATCTTCAGTCCAAATCATGTGAAAATCTTCCAGTCCTAGATCTTGAAGAAGAAACCAAAAGGGCTGCCCAAGAGTTCTTTGAAGAAGCATACACTAAAGCTTTATCAGGAGCTCATTCCATCAAAATTGAAGATAATATTCTCCTCTATGACTTCATCGGAGTTTTTGAAAACTCTGAACAAAAAATTCCCAAAGTACTGGCTTTTCTGTCCTCTCTACAGCTAGGAAAAATTGGGACTAAAGCAAAAGATGATTTTTATAAAAGTCTAGAGAATATGGAAAATGAAGATGAAGACCTCGGAGGAAATAATGAAGATACAGATGCCAATCTTGAAGATGACATCGAAGAAGACACTATGCAAGGATAAGCATGGTGGGCCAATCCTACTTAGCAAAATCAAACAAAAAGCAAGCATGGTGGGCCAAGTCTTACTCAGCAAAGATTCCTCCTCATCCTCTCAACTAACAAGAAGGACATCAATCAGTATGGTGGGACCATAGAGAGGACAATAATGTAAACTTTTTCCTGTACAAAGGACAATAATTCAGTCCTTTTCCCTGAACATCTTTTGTAAAGAAACTTTGTAAAAGATTCCTTCTTATCTGAAAGATATCTTGGAACTCTATAAATAAAGATATCAGATGAAGGGAGGAGGCAGAGAGCCTTTCCGAACTTCTTTTTTTCTTAAACATATTTCTTCCTCTGATCTGCCTCCTAGTTTAAAATAGTGTGAATAAATAGTAGCGCTGAGTACTGGAGCAGAAGCTCTCCTGCAACTGGTATCAGAGCCTGCTTAAACAAGAAGGCTATAAACTGTCGGAAACGTGATTCAGGGTTCTCACAGAGTGATCTGTGGCGAAGCTTTGGCTCTTACCTGAACACGTCCTTCCTGGCTAGCCACCGGGCGGGTTGCACTAGTCGCAAGGCTGTGCGTAAAAGAGACTCTGAGGTTACCGTTATAGCCACATATACTAGATATAACTGGTATCAGAGCCTTGTGCAGTTCCGTTCTTCCTTTTTTTGTAAGTATCCTTAACTTAGCCATGTCTGGCTAAACTGTTTAGGCATGTTATTTCCTTAATTTCTTAAACTAATTAGATAATAGTATCTTACGCCATGAGGTAGGAAACGAAACATGGCTGTGCTCTGTCTCTCTGAAGCTTGTAATAGTGCTTGTGGTTGACTATATGTCCGGAAGGGACGCTTCAGTTGTTGCGGCCTCACTCTAGGGAGAAAGCCACCCCTAGAGGTTACATAGCCGGAGAGACCAGGGTCAAAGCGATACTGTTATCTAATCTAGTGAAAGAAAGGAAGGAAATAACGTGTCTAAGTTTATAAGAACCTCTATACAGAGATGTCTAGAGCTTTAGTTCTTCCTGAAACATACGAATGTCCTTTCAGTTTAAATACTCATGAACATAGTATCCATCTTCCTAGTAATGGAACAATAGAACAACAAAATAGTTTACTAAACTATTTAAGTGATCAAATCTATTTAGTTTCTAAAAAATTAACTACTTTGCAAACCTTCTTAAGTTTTCCAACGTTTTCTTCATCTTCAAAAGAAAAATTAGGATCTGTTAGAATGATAAAAACATCCTCCAAAAGTTTGAAAGAAACAAACTTAGGGGAAATTGATTATCAAAAATATTTGAAATATAAAACTTTATTAGTTGAAGAAATAGAAGGGAAAATTACTTCTAAAGAGATTTTCAAATTCTATGAGGAAAACTCTGCTTCTATAAAATATTATTCCAAAAGTTCTTCTGATAATGAAAGTTATATTTCTGCATCCGATTCTTTTGATGATGAATTATCTGAATATGATGATATTGTTGATCAAATACCCTCTAATGAGGAGTATGATGATGTTGACCAAATATCACTACCCTCTAACGAGGAAGCCTCTTGGTCAGAGGAATTACACTACATACCCTCTAACGAGGACTATCATATATCAAATATACCCTCTAACGAGGAGCAGTATTTATATAATATAAATATGGAACGTGGGGAATCATCTACCCAAATGATTTCTACAGGTAGACAAAATCCACCACATCCTAATACTACAGAAGAAACTATGTATCATAGAGATACAGATGAAAACTATGTAGATTCCTATATGTATAAACAAGGAAAGAGACATCAAACTGCTACTTCAGGATTAATATTTAATATTGATAATATACCAACAAATTCCTTAAGAGATTATATACTCAATTGGGAACAACTAATGGTTGGGACAAATACCCTAATGCCACAAGGAATTCCTTATCAAGAATTCGTAATATTAGCTTGCGGATATTGGCAAGGAATAGCTTTAAGATGGCTAACACAATATGAAAAGTTATACCCAACTGAGATAATAGCTTTAAATAGCCATGAATCTAGAAGAACAGCTTTACATAGTATTTGTAAAAGTCTATATGGAGACATAACTGGAGAACATATTAATGCTGAAGGCATAGATGAAAATATCCTTCTAAAACTAAGACTGTGTAACATCTGTTACTTAGAAGAATTTGCTAATCTATACATCAGTTATATATTTAAACTGAATATCTTAGATAAAAAAATCTTTTGGCTAACAGCCTTCTTTTCTAAGTTACCTATACCATGGGATACCATGATAGAGAAAAAATATAACAGTCTTAGAGCTTGAGGTATTCCACACAATACAGGAGCTTTAAAAAAGGCTTGTATGGAAACAGTTAAGAAAACCTACCAATTACAAAAGGCAAATAATCATCTATCCAAATACATACATAAGTCTGACATTAAAACTTCTTGTTGTCCCAAGTATGATCCGGATATTAATTATCAGTTTGGTTGTCCTCCAGTATATGGGTTCAACAAACCATTCTTTCCCAAGAAAACAAAATATGGGAAAAAATCCAAAGACTATAAATCTAGATTAAAAAAGAATAACAAGAAAAAATACAAGGTATCCAGAAAAAAATGGAAACCTGAAAATAAGGAGAAATACAAAAAGTCAAAGAAATATAAGAATCGAAAGTTTATCAAAACAAATCAAACAGGTATGAAAAAGAACTGTACATGTTTCAAATGTGGTAAAGAAGGACATTATGCTACAGAATGTAGAATAAACATTAAAACGATATGGTTAAATGAGTTAGAAAAATATGATATCCATACTGGAAACATAGAAGAAGTCCTTAGTGACAACTCCTCTATATATGAGATTGAAACCATATATGAAGAAAGTCCTTTAAGTACTGATTCTTCTGAAACAGAAGAATTCAATATAAACATGTTAACCTTGAATAAAACATACCATTTTATACAGGTCATACCTTTGTCCAAAACTACTATATTACCCAAAAGGGAATCATTAAAGTTTCCAGGACATATTCTATATGCTAACAATCATTATAGCATAAGAAGATATCAATCTATAGAAATTTATTTAGATCTGATTATAAGAATTCCTTATGGTTATTATGGAGAAATCAAAAATCTAAGACATCATGCTCTTAGAAATATTTTCATCACTTATGGAATAATAGAATCTATGACAGATCAAAACATAAGTATAATAATGAAAAGTACAAGTTTAGATGATAATCCATATCAAATTCCTTTAGGTACTCCTATAGGAATACTTATAATCCATAAATACGAAGATTTAGCATTGGTAAAAGTTGATCAAGATATTTTACTTTCGACATCTCCACCTCTTAGTCCAAAGTTCACCCCTGGACAATCTTCAAAAGAATCTATGTTTGAATACAAAGTATATATGAATACATTGAAGGAAATAGAACCTCAAGAGATTCATAATACAAGTATTGAAAATAGCCAAGGGGAACATTATGAAATAACTGATGAAGATATTGAAAAACTAAAACTTTCAATACCACATGCTAAACAAAAAGAGGTATATAAACCTCAGTCCAAATTTAAATCTTTATGGATAAATAAACCTACCTATATATTCGAAAGAATGCAAGGAAATATAGAACTAAAAGGAGATGAAGATTTTACTTCTATAAAATTGCTAAATTCCCATCAGATAGAAAATCTGAAGCAAAAATATCCTAAAAAGAAATATTTACACATTGGATTAATCCAAATAAAAATAACTGGTCTATTCAGATCCGGAATAGACACACCTATTATGATAATATGCTGTGATGAAAGGATCATCAATAATCCTCTAAATAGTATATTAGGAGGAGCAAAGTCTAATCTGGCAAATAGAATATTTGGAGTAAATATACATCCTGATTTTTGCATCAGCTTACATGACACAAATATAAAAAAGGCTTGTACTCTTTCTATAAATTTAAAAGGAATTGAAATGCTTCCTGGATCTCAAGTATTGGGAATACAATGGGAACATTGTCTAGCATTAAACGAAACATCTACTTTTAGATCTATCACACCTACACAGTTTATTAAACTCTTTGAGGTTGGGAATGGAAAAATAATCCAACCAAAATTGGTCAATATAAGACATTTGCTGTAGACACTAAAAATAATTAAATTAAAAAAAAAAAAAAAAAAAAAAAAAAAAAAATCTAAGTGGGCACACCCGCGGGTGCACCCGCGGGATGCAACCCGCGGGAACACCCGCGGGTTGCAACCCGCGGGGGCACCCGCGGGAAGCATCCCGCGGGAGCACCCGCGGGATGCAACCCGCGGGTGCACCCGCGGGTTGCAACCCGCGGGGGCACCCGCGGGAAGCAACCCGCGGGAGCACCCGCGGGTTGCAACCCGCGGGAACCCCCGCGGGAAGCAACCCGCGGGAGCCCCCGCGGGTTGCCACCCGCGGGAAGTCTCCCGCGGGTTGCAACCCGCGGGAGCCCCCGCGGGTTGCCACCCGCGGGAGGATTCCCGCGGGTGGCAACCCGCGGGGGCGATCCCGCGGGTTGCCACCCGCGGGTTGTTTTTCGTTGTTTTCCCGTTGTTTTATTTCCTATTTTATTTTCCTGATAATCCGTGATCCGCTTTTTCAGGAGAGAATTGAGCCGGATTTGGAGCTTCTTCGGTCTATAAAATACAGGAATTTAACAGGAGAGGGGACTTTTGAACTTTGGATTTTTGGATTCTTGGACTTTGGGAAGATTTCGGGCGAGCTCGTGAGATCAAAGAAAAGAGCAGAGCCATCTTCTCCTGGTCGGACGGTCAACGGAGGCAGCAACGAGACTCCACCGCCACCCGAACCCACATAAAAAAGGGAATAAACTAATATTCCCGTTCTTGTAATTCTTCGGAATTTTTGTAATCTCAAATCTTCGTTGTAATCAAATAATTTTTGCAATGGAATCAAAGATGCAATTTTCGGGCGTACAAGAACTGGCGACCACAGTGGGAGCTCCTCTGTTTACCACAGAGAATTTGGTGGCGCAGTCCGACCGGGTGCCGATTGGCTCAATGGTTGAGATGCTGGTCATAGAAGTTGACCAGCAAAAATATGAGGAATTTCTTTCCTCCTCTGATTCGGAGCCTAGGCGTCATCGCCGGGTGACGATGAAAAAATGTGAGGCGTCATCGCCCACTGGAAATCAAAAGGCGTCATCGCCTATGAAAATTTACGAGGCGTCATCGCCCGTTGAAACTTACGAGGCGTTATCGCCCGTTCCAAAGTCAAGCCAAAAGTCAAATCAGTCCCTGACCCGCTCCCAAAAGAGAAATTTAAGGCGTAAAACTCAACGAGCACGCCTAAATCATACAGAAAAAATTGCAGGAAACTCCAAGACAGTAAAAAAATCTGGAAGTAATTCCATGAGCGCAAACCCGCGGGTTGCAACCGCGGGTGGCAACCCGCGGGTTGCAACCGCGGGTGGGAACCCGCTGTTCCCAACCGCGGGTGGCATCCCGCTCTTGCCAACCGCGGGTGGGAACCCGCGGTTCCCAACCGCGGGTGGGAACCCACGGTTCCCAACCGCGGGTGGCAACCCGCGGTTGCCAACCGCGGGTGGGAACCCGCGGTTCCCAACCGCGGGTAGCAACCCGCGGTTGCCAACCGCGGGTGGCATCCCGCGGTTGCCAACCGCGGGTGCCAACCCGCCGCTTCCAACCGCGGGTGTCAACCTCCAGGTTGCAACAACGGGTACAAATCTGGGTACAAATCTGCAATTTCAATCGCGGGTTGCATCCCGTAGATGCCACCGACGGGTTACGTTCAATGAACACAACTCTCATGTCTCCTCGAGCACGTCTATGGCGAACACGCAACATGCACCAAAAATTTTAATCTCTCTATCAGAGGCATCTGGGGCCCATACAACTACTCAGGACAACGTGCACTCCAGAAGAATCCGCAGGAGAGTTGGGGAACAATCTGATGCTGGAAAAGAGCTCAGCCCTGAGATATTGCAGACTCTCAAGTATTATGAACCAAGTTTGCGACGCAAGCGGCGTCAGGTTGCAAATAGAGAGGAGAAGATATCTCAAGACTTGAGAGAATACCTCAATTGGAAGAAGAACTCTGCACAGAATACTCCTCAATGCCAATGCGAACAGTTAATCTCAACTGTTCTATCAAACTGCGAGTGCCATCCGAGACGGTCCGTTTTTGAGCGGATCACCGAATCCAAAGGAATACGGACAATAAAGAGGGTGTGCTCTGGAACCGATCTACCTGCCACCTCATCAAATATGGTTAATAAAGGCAAAAAGGTGGTCGGAAATAACCTTTCGGATAAGGAAATTACTCCAGGATCAAAAGGAGTTTCTATCGAACCAGAGGGCGCGCTTCGAGAAGAAGTCTCTGAAAGGCTTGAGAGACAAGAAAAACGTCTCGAACAGCACGAGGAGACCATAGAAGAAATGAAACAACTTTTGATTGAGTTGCTGGCTCAAACTAGAAAGAACCAATCATCGCCATCCATTTCTAGTCGGCAGAAAGGAAAACGGCCTGTCCAAATAAATGAAGACAGCGAAGACGAAGATGAAGAAGTGCCTCCTCATTCAAGAGAGGAAGAGGAAGTGAAAGTTATCCTCAATCCTCACGCAGAGAAAATAGAGAAGATGGAGAACCAATTACAAGCTCTTCTTCATCGCAAAAAGCTACAAGAGGTGGGGGTAGTCCGTCCCTATCCCGTAGAATGGGAGACCGTACCCTATCCTGCAAAATATAAACCGTTGAATCTTCAATCATTCGACGGTAAAGGTTCGCCGCAGCAACACATCTTCTATTTCCTCTCACAGACAGGACATCTCATGGGGAATGATCCAACTATGACTAGGATATTTGCGAGCACTTTACGGGGGCCCGCATTTACCTGGTTTATGCAACTTCCCCAGGGAACAATTAAATCTTGGGCTGATGTAGAACGTGAGTTCCTAGCCCGATTCTTTGAAGATGATATAGAAGTCTCCATATTATCTTTGCTAGCAGCGAAGCAAGAAGAAGGCGAAACGGTCAAAACTTATGTCGAGCGGTTCCGAGAACTTTCCGTTCGATGCCCACATGGCATGACGCAGGATACGCTTGTGGAAACCTGCAGACATAACTTGTTGACCGATATTTTAGACAAGATGGGTTCGGTCGAATCCAAGTCATGGAAGGATCTGCTTAAGCAGGGCGAACAGGCCGAAGAAATACTTCGACGTCTCGAAATGCAACAGGCTGCAACCGGAGACGGTGCAAACGAATCTTCATTCCATTTTTCCCGTTCAAAAGGGAAAGACATAACGGCAATGGCGGTAGAAAGTACACTTAAGCAGAAACTATGGCCAACTACAAGCAACACAGCAAAGTCGCCCAGACTTCAAAAGCAGTATTCGTTCAAGGATGAACATACTGCTACTATGTTCAATCTGCTCACCAAACGCAAGATGCTTAAATTGCCGGAGAGCAAGAGACCTGAAGAAGTAGGGAAAACTAACGATCCGAACTACTGCCTGTACCATCGGATTGTAGGTCACCCCACAAAAAATTGTTTTATCTTAAAAGATAAAATTCAAGCGTTGATTGACGCTGGAGCAGTTCAGCTCAAAGCTGAACAAAAAAGGAGTTAGAGCTAACTCCGACACATTTAATGTGTGAGGTCTAAAGGTACCACTTGGGCTCACAACAATTCCAAAAAAAAATGGGCTCAAGGCGGTTAATTTAAACCCCCATATATATATATATATATATATATATATATATATATATATATATATATATATATATATATATATATATATAAAGAAGAAAAAAGAAAAAACATCAAAAAAAAAAGAGAAAGAGAAAAAAAAAAAAAAAAAAAGTATGAATTGCCCAACGCCGCTAAAGCTACGGGAAGAGAATAGATTTCTCGTCAACCCCACCATACTGGGGGTAATAAGTATGAATTGCCCGACGCCGCTAAAGCTACGGGAAGAGAATAAATTTCTCGTCAACCCCACCATACTGGGGGTAAAAAGTATGAATTGCCCGACGCCGCTAAAGCTACGGGAAGAGAATAAATTTCTCGCCAACCCCACCATACTGGGGGGTAAAAAGTATGAATTGCCCAACGCCGCTAAGGCTACGGGAAGAGAATAAATTTCTCGCCAACCCCACCATACTGGGGGTAAAAAGTATGAATCGCCCAACGCCGATAAGGCTACGGGAAGAGAATAAATTTCTCGTCAACCCTACCATACTGGGGGTAATAAGTATGAATTGCCCCACGCCGCTAAAGCTACGGGAAGAGAATAAATTTCTCGTCAACCCCACCATACTGGGGGTAAAAAGTATGAATTACCCAACGCCGACAAGGCTACGGGGAGAGAATAAATTTCTCGTCAACCCCACCATACTGGGGGTAAAAGTATGAATTGCCCAACGCCGCTAAGGCAAAGGGAAGAGGAAAAGTTTGGTATTTAAACCCAAACGAAACCCTCGACAACTCACTATGCTGAGGATAATAGCATGGCTAGCCCAACTCAAACGGTAGTTGGTAAAGGCAAAATCAAACCCGTTGATAGCTGGGGGTTTGCTAAAAATCCCACGACAAATCTGTCACAACAGTATTCTTATCCGAATATAAGAATACATCACTGCCCTAAGCTGCTAAGGCAAAGGGAAGAGGAAAAGTTTGGCATTTAAGCCCAAACGAAATTCTTGACAACTCACCATGCTGAGGGGAATAGCATGGTTAGCCCAACTCAAACGGTAGTTGGTAAAGGCAAATCAAACCCGTTGATAGCTGGGGGTTTGCTAAAAATCCTAATCAGATAAATCTCCTGTCACGTTAAGATTTCACCTCTGACAGCAAAACTTTTCTTGTCATTTTGCTCCGACAGAGCAAGCGACACTCCAAAATATTAGTCAAGTTAAAATCATACCTCTGACATCATAATTCAAAATCAAAAGAGATAAAATCCTAATTAAATCGGTCCCCTGTCACGTTAAGATTTCACCTCTGACAGGAAAGAAAATTCACACTTCATCAAGTCCAACATTACAACCTCTGATGAACGTGCTTTAGATATCGTTAAGTTGAAAATCACCTCTGACGAAAATTATCTCCCTATCAAGTTAACAGTTACCTCTGATAGTCCGATTCCAAAACTAAATACGTTAACCGTCACCTCTGTTTAGTCAGCTTGTCCCTATCACGACCAAATCCTCTGAATAGGTTAAGCTCCAAGACACGTTTAATGTCACCTCTGTCTTTTCCTGATTCGTCATACTAGATGTCACTGAACGGTTAGGATTAAAATAAGCACGTTAATATTATACCTCCGCTTGATCTAAAATAAGTACGTTAAAATCATACCTCTGCTTGTTATGGAATAAATAAATATATTAACAGTTATCTCTATCGACCAAATCTTTTAAAAGGTCCATAACCAAAATTAAAAAATCCAAAGTATTTCGAAATTCAGTACGGTTCAATACAGAACTTCAAAAACTTTGGAGGGGGTTATGTAGACACTAAAAATAATTAAATTAAAAAAAAAAAAAAAAAAAAAAAAAAAATCTAAGTGGGCACACCCGCGGGTGCACCCGCGGGATGCAACCCGCGGGAACACCCGCGGGTTGCAACCCGCGGGGGCACCCGCGGGAAGCATCCCGCGGGAGCACCCGCGGGATGCAACCCGCGGGTGCACCCGCGGGTTGCAACCCGCGGGGGCACCCGCGGGAAGCAACCCGCGGGAGCACCCGCGGGTTGCAACCCGCGGGAACCCCCGCGGGAAGCAACCCGCGGGAGCCCCCGCGGGTTGCCACCCGCGGGAAGTCTCCCGCGGGTTGCAACCCGCGGGAGCCCCCGCGGGTTGCCACCCGCGGGAGGATTCCCGCGGGTGGCAACCCGCGGGGGCGATCCCGCGGGTTGCCACCCGCGGGTTGTTTTTCGTTGTTTTCCCGTTGTTTTATTTCCTATTTTATTTTCCTGATAATCCGTGATCCGCTTTTTCAGGAGAGAATTGAGCCGGATTTGGAGCTTCTTCGGTCTATAAAATACAGGAATTTAACAGGAGAGGGGACTTTTGAACTTTGGATTTTTGGATTCTTGGACTTTGGGAAGATTTCGGGCGAGCTCGTGAGATCAAAGAAAAGAGCAGAGCCATCTTCTCCTGGTCGGACGGTCAACGGAGGCAGCAACGAGACTCCACCGCCACCCGAACCCACATAAAAAAGGGAATAAACTAATATTCCCGTTCTTGTAATTCTTCGGAATTTTTGTAATCTCAAATCTTCGTTGTAATCAAATAATTTTTGCAATGGAATCAAAGATGCAATTTTCGGGCGTACATTTGCGATATGATAATGAGATGCAAATATTCTTGAAATCTTTAAAACCAAAGACACATCTCCCTATAGAAACATTTATTGCTTCAGGCAATACTATTTCTACTACGATTATAAATCCAAGTATTCCAAGAAGTCTTAGGACCTCTGAATATCGAAATACCAATATCTTTGTTGAACAAGCTAGACCTAGTATGTCTGCTTTAGAAAATACTCCTCTTGAAGGAAGGACTCAACGAATCCTTGATCTTCAAAAGCAATCAGAAGATCAACATATTATAAGATTACCAACAAGTTCCTTTGGTTTATCAAATGTCGGATCTTCTTAAGAAAAAACCTCAATTACACATATACATTCCCATGACATTATTATTTCCTGATGACTCTTGTCTTACCTTACACACTTTACTAGATTCCGGTGCTGAAACTAGCCTTATACATGAAAAATTTATTCCTAAGCAATTATGGTTAACCCTCGAAAAGCAGGCAAGCTTAAATGACTTTATGGGCAGACCTGTTATCATTACTCATAAAGCAAATCTCTCTATTTCTATTCCAGATATTCATAATATCTCTCATCATTATACTTTTGAATTTGCTTTATTACCAATTGATTTTAATGTCGATTGCTTAGTTGGCATGAATAACTTACGACATTATGCCCCTTTCAACTCTCAAATTTTTCTCTTTGATAATCACCAAATTCCCAGGGTTCCTTTTCCGGTACCCTTAGCATCATCTTATACTGCAGCCCAACGTGGTGAACGACTTATTTCCACCCAAAACAACTGCTCTTATCCTCTTACTATCTTCTCTAATACAGAAGAAATCATACACAGTATGCTTAAACCATTATATTCAAATAACCCTTTATTATATTTTGATAGGGCACCAAGGTATTGTACCCTTACATTACTCGATCAATATAGAAATACTAATGTAAGATCAAACAGTATAATGGTATCCCCTATAGATAAACAAGAATTTTCAGTTCAAATACAAGAGCTTCTGTCTCTTAAACTAATACAGCCTAGCAGCAGCCCTCATTCATCACCTGCTTTTCTAGTCAGGAAACATGCAGAACAAAAAAGAGGGAAAGCCAGAATGGTCATTAATTATAGAAAATTAAATAGCTATACAAAGTTTGATGGCTATTTTATACCTACTGCGGAACAGTTAATAACACAAATACAAGGGTCAAAATACTATAGTAAATTTGATGCTAAATCTGGTTTTTGGCAAGTAAAACTATCCAATAAAGAATCTATAGAATTAACTGCCTTTAGTTGTCCCCAAGGACACTATGAGTGGTTAGTAATGCCATTTGGTTTAAAAAATGCCCCACAAATATTCCAAAAATGGATGAATTCTATGTTCGGACATCTACATTTTGTAGTAGTTTATATAGATGATATACTAGTCTATTCTCCTACAATGGAAGAACATAAACAACACCTACTTCAAGTAGCAAAAATACTACTTGATAACGAAATTATTTTAAGCCCTACAAAAATTCATCTGTTCAAAAAGGAAATAGAATTCCTTGGGAAATATATTAAAGAAGGCCAGATAGAATTACAACAACATATATATTCCAAAATAAAAGAATTCCCTAAAACATTTAGAACTCTAAAACAATTATAGAGTTTCTTGGGTCTTTTAAACTATGGGAGGAAATTTATCCCTCACCTATCCCAACTAGTCAAAAGCTTACAAGACAAATTGACTATAGAACAATCTAAATATAAATTGGAAAATGGTGAACAACCAAGAAAATGGAATACAGACAAAATAGGAATCCAGCTCACACCTGAAGAGGAAAAAGAAATAGAAAATATAAAGAAGCTAATTACTCATCAAACAATACTATATTTTCCCAAAGAAAATGATCTAGTAACCCTCCAAACAGATGCATCAGACATGTTTTGGGCAGGAGTTATAATAATTAAACAAAAAGAAATTATAGCATATACCTCGGGAAAATTTAATAAACCCCAACAAAGATATTCCACTTATGATAAAAAATTGTTGGCCATTAAATTAGCAATAAAAAGTTTAAAAATATATTTACTCAATAGACAGTTCATCATAGAAACTGATAACAAAGCAGTATCCCAATTCTTGAAAAAACGGACTATAAATAATCCTGAAGAAAATATCAGGAGAATAAGAATTGCCTTATACCTTGAAATATACCAATATGATGTTAAGTATATTCCTGGTCATACTAATATTCTTGCAGATATATTATCCAGGCCAAACAATGGATAAAGGACAAGTAAAAAGACAAAAGATTTCTCCATTGGACTCCTCCAGTTCCAATCCACACCTCTCAGAACAAACTGAGAGCCATCACCTTTCAGGACAAACTGAAAGCCTTCCAGACCACATCTTGATCAAACTCAGACAGCTACAACAGAAGCTTTCTGAACTCCACAATCTGGGAAACAGATATGCCAAGTCTCTGTTCTTACTAAATCTCAAGAATTAAAGCAGAAGGAAAAGGATTGGTTTTGTGGTTCTTCTCCTGAAGAGCAGGAACTCAAAACTATTACTTCCAGGAGCAACCTTTCAGACATGGTAATCTGTCCAGCTACAGATTTCTACCAACTCCTATCTCTTTTAGAAGTGGACTCTGAAAGGTCAAGAAAATTCAAGGCAGAAGCCATTGTGAATACAATGGTAAACTTAAATCAGCAAAATTGCCTATCACATGAACATCTCCTCCTCTTTTTCCACCAGTTAGAAGCAACGGAAATTACCCGGCTTCTGCTCGAAGAAGATGCTTTAATCAAGAACAAATATGACAACCCAAGATTATCTGTCTATTTAGGAGATATTCCTAAATCCGCCAGAGCTCTTCAACTTGGGATAGTTCATAGTCTTTATGTAAGCGCCTTACATCCAGAAGATTACATCGATCACATTCCAAAGATATGCAGTGACCGAATTGCAACCTACTCAAAGCAGCACTCTTGGGAAACTGGTTTCTGGTTCCGGATTTGGAGCATTTGGGAAGAAAGAAACCTGTATCAACTATTCACCTCTTTTCAAATATGGGAACTACATGACGAAAGCCAACAGTTCGCCCATGGATGGGGTGTTTATCCTAAGCATGAATACAACTATGAAGAACAAGCTTATGCAGCTGCTACAGAGTTTTTTACAGAAGCACTGACTGACAGCCTTTGCGGAGCAAGATCTATTACCATCAATAATAACATCATGCTCTATGATCATCTTTCAGCCATTGAATCTGTCCAAGTAAAATTGGGAAAAGTCATCCCTTTCCTTACCAACATTAACCTTGGAAGAATTGGGCAAAAAGCAAGAATTAATTACAACAGCTCATGGCTTTTCCAGACAAAGTAAAAAGCGTGGTGGGCCCATGCCACGCCAGAAAATTCCTTCTCATCTCCACAAGGACTACAATTATTAAAGATGGGACCCAGTAAAGGACAATAATACAACTTTTCCTGTTTAAAGGACAATCATGCAGTCCTTTTTTTCTGTACATCTTTTGTAAAGAAACTTTGTAAAAGATTCCTTCCTATCTGAAGGACGTCTTTCCAACATTATAAATAAAGACATCAGATGAAGGGAGGAGGCAGAGAGCCTTTCCGAACTTCTTTTTTTCTTAAACATATTTCTTCCTCTGATCTGCCTCCTAGTTTAAAATAGTGTGAATAAATAGTAGCGCTGAGTACTGGAGCAGAAGCTCTCCTGCAACTGGTTTCAGAAGAATCAGTACTTAAAGGACTTTCTTCATATATGGTTTCAATCTCATATATAGAGGAGTTGTCACTAAGGACTTCTTCTATGTTTCCAGTATGGATATCATATTTTTCTAACTCATTTAACCATATCGTTTTAATGTTTATTCTACATTCTGTAGCATAATGTCCTTCTTTACCACATTTGAAACATGTACAGTTCTTTTTCATACCTGTTTGATTTGTTTTGATAAACTTTCGATTCTTATATTTCTTTGACTTTTTGTATTTCTCCTTATTTTCAGGTTTCCATTTTTTTCTGGATACCTTGTATTTTTTCTTGTTATTCTTTTTGAATCTAGATTTATAGTCTTTGGATTTTTTCCCATATTTTGTTTTCTTGGGAAAGAATGGTTTGTTGAACCCATATACTGGAGGACAACCAAACTGATAATTAATATCCGGATCATACTTGGGACAACAAGAAGTTTTAATGTCAGACTTATGTATGTATTTGGATAGATGATTATTTGCCTTTTGTAATTGGCAGGTTTTCTTAACTGTTTCCATACAAGCCTTTTTTAAAGCTCCTGTATTGTGTGGAATACCTCAAGCTCTAAGACTGTTATATTTTTTCTCTATCATGGTATCCCATGGTATAGGTAACTTAGAAAAGAAGGCTGTTAGCCAAAAGATTTTTTTATCTAAGGTATTCAGTTTAAAAATATAACTGATGTATAGATTAGCAAATTCTTCTAAGTAACAGATGTTACACAGTCTTAGTTTTAGAAGGATATTTTCATCTATGCCTTCAGCATTAATATCTTCTCCAGTTATGTCTCCATATAGACTTTTACAAATACTATGTAAAGCTGTTCTTCTAGATTCATGGCTATTTAAAGCTATTATCTCAGTTGGGTATAACTTTTCATATTGTGTTAGCCATCTTAAAGCTATTCCTTGCCAATATCCGCAAGCTAATATTACGAATTCTTGATGAGGAATTCCTTGTGGCATTAGGGTATTTGTCCCAACCATTAGTTGTTCCCAATTGAGTATATAATCTCTTAAGGAATTTGTTGGTATATTATCAATATTAAATATATATAAGAACCGAAAGTTCATTAAAACAAATCAAACAGTATAATGGTTGGGAACAACTAATGGTTGGGACAAATACCCTAATGGTTTATCTATTAGGGAACAACTAATGGTTGGGACAAATACCCTAATGGTTTTGGACAAATATAAGAACCGAAAGTTCATTAAAACAAATCAAACAGTATAATGGTATCCCCTATAGATAAACAAGAATTTTTAGTTCAAATACAAGAGCTTCTGTCTCTTAAACTAATACAGCCTAGCAGCAGCCCTCATTCATCACCCGCTTTTCTAGTCAGGAAACATGCAGAACAAAAAAGAGGGAAAGCCAGAATGGTCATTAATTATAGAAAATTAAATAGCTATACAAAGTTTGACGGCTATTTTATACCTACTGCGGAACAGTTAATAACACAAATACAAGGGTCAAAATACTATAGTAAATTTGATGCTAAATCTGGTTTTTGGCAAATAATCATCTATCCAAATACATACATAAGTCTGACATCAAAACTTCTTGCTGTCCCAAGTATGATCCGGATATTAATTATCAGTTTGGTTGTCCTCCAGTATATGGGTTCAACAAACCATTCTTTCCCAAGAAAACAAAATATGGGAAAAAATCCAAAGACTATAAAACTAGATTCAAAAAGAATAACAAGAAAAAATACAAGGTATCCAGAAAAAAATGGAAACCTGAAAATAAGGAGAAATACAAAAAGTCATCCCTTTCCTTACCAACATTAACCTTGGAAGAATTGGGCAAAAGGCAAGAATTAATTACAACAGCTCATGGCTTTTCCAGACAAAGTAAAAAGCGTGGTGGGCCCATGCCACGCTAGAAGATTCCTTCTCATCTCCACAAGGACTACAATTATTAAAGATGGGACCCAATAAAGGACAATAATACAACTTTTCCTGTTTAAAGGACAATCATGCAGTCCTTTTTTCCTGTACATCTTTTGTAAAGAAACTTTGTAAAAGATTCCTTCCTGTTATATCTAGTATATGTGGCTATAACGGTAACCTCAGAGTCTCTTTTGCGCACAGCCTTGCGACTAGTGCAACCCGCCCAGTGGCTAGCCAGGAAGGACGTGTTCAGGTAAGAGCCAAAGCTTCGCCACAGATCACTCTGTGAGAACCCTGAATCACGTTTCCGACAGTTTATAGCCTTCTTGTTTAAGCAGGCTCTGATACCAGTTGCAGGAGAGCTTCTGCTCCAGTACTCAGTGCTACTATTTATTCACACTATTTTAAACTAGGAGGCAGATCAGAGGAAGAAATATGTTTAAGAAAAAAAGAAGTTCGGAAAGGCTCTCTCCCTCCTCCCTTCATTTGATGTCTTTATTTATAATGTTGGAAAGACGTCCTTCAGATAGGAAAGAATCTTTTACAAAGTTTCTTTACAAAAGATGTACAGAAAAAAAGGACTGCATGATTGTCCTTTAAACAGGAAAAGTTGTATTATTGTCCTTTACTGGGTCCCATCTTTAATTGTAGTCCTTGTGGAGATGAGAAGGAATCTTCTGGCGTGGCATGGGCCCACCACGCTTTTTACTTTGTCTGGAAAAGCCATGAGCTGTTGTAATTAATTCTTGCTTTTTGCCCAATTCTTCCAAGGCTAATGTTGGTAAGGAAAGGGATGACTTTTCCCAATTTTACTTGGACAGATTCAATGGCTGAAAGATGATCATAGAGCATGATGTTATTATTGATGGTAATAGATCTTGCTCCGCAAAGGCTGTCAGTCAGTGCTTCTGTAAAAAACTCTGTAGCAGCTGCATAAGCTTGTTCTTCATAGTTGTATTCATGCTTAGGATAAACACCCCATCCATGGGCGAACTGTTGGCTTTCGTCATGTAGTTCCCATATTTGAAAAGAGGTGAATAGTTGATACAGATTTCTTTCTTCCCAAATGCTCCAAATCCGGAACCAGAAACCAGTTTCCCAAGAGTGCTGCTTTGAGTAGGTTGCAATTCGGTCACTGCATATCTTTGGAATGTGATCGATGTAATCTTCTGGATGTAAGGTGCTTACATAAAGACTATGAACTATCCCAAGTTGAAGAGCTTTGGCGGATTTAGGAATATCTCCTAAATAGACAGATAATCTTGGGTTGTCATATTTGTTCTTGATTAAAGCATCTTCTTCGAGCAGAAGCCGGGTAATTTCCGTTGCTTCTAACTGGTGGAAAAAGAGGAGGAGATGTTCATGTGATAGGCAATTTTGCTGATTTAAGTTTACCATTGTATTCACAATGGCTTCTGCCTTGAATTTTCTTGACCTTTCAGAGTCCACTTCTAAAAGAGATAGGAGTTGGTAGAAATCTGTAGCTGGGCAGATTACCATGTCTGAAAGGTTGCTCCTGGAAGTAATAGTTTTGAGTTCCTGCTCTTCAGGAGAAGAACCACAAAACCAATCCTTTTCCTTCTGCTTTAATTCTTGAGATTTAGTAAGAACAGAGACTTGGCATATCTGTTTGCCCAGATTGTGGAGTTCAGAAAGCTTCTGTTGTAGCTGTCTGAGTTTGATCAAGATGTGGTCTGGAAGGCTTTCAGTTTGTCCTGAAAGGATATGGCTCTCAGTTTGTTCTGAGAGGTGTGGATTGGAACTGGAGGAGTCCAATGGAGAAATCTTTTGTCTTTTTACTTGTCCTTTATCCATTGTTTGGCCTGGATAATATATCTGCAAGAATATTAGTATGACCAGGAATATACTTAACATCATATTGGTATATTTCAAGGTATAAGGCAATTCTTATTCTCCTGATATTTTCTTCAGGATTATTTATAGTCCGTTTTTTCAAGAATTGGGATACTGCTTTGTTATCAGTTTCTATGATGAACTGTCTATTGAGTAAATATATTTTTAAACTTTTTATTGCTAATTTAATGGCCAACAATTCTTTATCATAAGTGGAATATCTTTGTTGGGGTTTATTAAATTTTCCCGAGGTATATGCTATAATTTCTTTTTGTTTAATTATTATAACTCCTGCCCAAAACATGTCTGATGCATCTGTTTGGAGGGTTACTAGATCATTTTCTTTGGGAAAATATAGTATTGTTTGATGAGTAATTAGCTTCTTTATATTTTCTATTTCTTTTTCCTCTTCAGGTGTGAGCTGGATTCCTATTTTGTCTGTATTCCATTTTCTTGGTTGTTCACCATTTTCCAATTTATATTTAGATTGTTCTATAGTCAATTTGTCTTGTAAGCTTTTGACTAGTTGGGATAGGTGAGGGATAAATTTCCTACCATAGTTTAAAAGACCCAAGAAACTCTGTAATTGTTTTAGAGTTCTAAATGTTTTAGGGAATTCTTTTATTTTGGAATATATATGTTGTTGTAATTCTATCTGGCCTTCTTTAATATATTTCCCAAGGAATTCTATTTCCTTTTTGAACAGATGAATTTTTGTAGGGCTTAAAATAATTCCGTTATCAAGTAGTATTTTTGCTACTTGAAGTAGGTGTTGTTTATGTTCTTCCATTGTAGGAGAATAGACTAGTATATCATCTATATAAACTACTACAAAATGTAGATGTCCGAACATAGAATTCATCCATTTTTGGAATATTTGTGGGGCATTTTTTAAACCAAATGGCATTACTAACCACTCATAGTGTCCTTGGGGACAACTAAAGGCAGTTAATTCTATAGATTCTTTATTGGATAGTTTTACTTGCCAAAAACTAGATTTAGCATCAAATTTACTATAGTATTTTGACCCTTGTATTTGTGTTATTAACTGTTCCGCAGTAGGTATAAAATAGCCATCAAACTTTGTATAGCTATTTAATTTTCTATAATTAATGACCATTCTGGCTTTCCCTCTTTTTTGTTCTGCATATTTCCTGACTAGAAAAGCGGGTGATGAATGAGGGCTGCTGCTAGGCTGTATTAGTTTAAGAGACAGTTGTTTATCTATAGGGGATACCATTATACTGTTTGATCTTACATTAGTATTTCTATATTGATCGAGTAATGTAAGGGTACAATACCTTGGTGCCCTATCAAAATATAATAAAGGGTTATTTGAATATAATGGTTTAAGCATACTGTGTATGATTTCTTCTGTATTAGAGAAGATAGTAAGAGGATAAGAGCAGTTGTTTTGGGTGGAAATAAGTCGTTCACCACGTTGGGCTGCAGTATAAGATGATGCTAAGGGTACCGGAAAAGGAACCCTGGGAATTTGGTGATTATCAAAGAGAAAAATTTGAGAGTTGAAAGGGGCATAATGTCGTAAGTTATTCATGCCAACTAAGCAATCGACATTAAAATCAATTGGTAATAAAGCAAATTCAAAAGTATAATGATGAGAGATATTATGAATATCTGGAATAGAAATAGAGAGATTTGCTTTATGAGTAATGATAACAGGTCTGCCCATAAAGTCATTTAAGCTTGCCTGCTTTTCGAGGGTTAACCATAATTGCTTAGGAATAAATTTTTCATGTATAAGACTAGTTTCAGCACCGGAATCTAGTAAAGTGTGTAAGGTAAGACAAGAGTCATCAGGAAATAATAATGTCATGGGAATGTATATGTGTAATTGAGGTTTTTTCTTAAGAAGATCCGACATTTGATAAACCAAAGGAACTTGTTGGTAATCTTATAATATGTTGATCTTCTGATTGCTTTTGAAGATCAAGGATTCGTTGAGTCCTTCCTTCAAGAGGAGTATTTTCTAAAGCAGACATACTAGGTCTAGCTTGTTCAACAAAGATATTGGTATTTCGATATTCAGAGGTACTAAGACTTCTTGGAATACTTGGATTTATAATCGTAGTAGAAATAGTATTGCCTGAAGCAATAAATGTTTCTATAGGGAGATGTGTCTTTGGTTTTAAAGATTTCAAGAATATTTGCATCTCATTATCATATCGCAAATGTCTTATATTGACCAATTTTGGTTGGATTATTTTTCCATTCCCAACCTCAAAGAGTTTAATAAACTGTGTAGGTGTGATAGATCTAAAAGTAGATGTTTCGTTTAATGCTAGACAATGTTCCCATTGTATTCCCAATACTTGAGATCCAGGAAGCATTTCAATTCCTTTTAAATTTATAGAAAGAGTACAAGCCTTTTCTATATTTGTGTCATGTAAGCTGATGCAAAAATCAGGATGTATATTTACTCCAAATATTCTTTTTGCCAGATTAGACTTTGCTCCTCCTAATATACTATTTAGAGGATTATTGATGATCCTTTCATCACAGCATATTATCATAATAGGTGTGTCTATGCCGGATCTGAATAGACCAGTTATTTTTATTTGGATTAATCCAATGTGTAAATATTTCTTTTTAGGATATTTTTGCTTCAGATTTTCTATCTGATGGGAATTTAGCAATTTTATAGAAGTAAAATCTTCATCTCCTTTTAGTTCTATATTTCCTTGCATTCTTTCGAATATATAGGTAGGTTTATTTATCCATAAAGATTTAAATTTGGACTGAGGTTTATATACCTCTTCTTGTTTAGCATGTGGTATTGAAAGTTTTAGTCTTTCAATATCTTCATCAGTTATTTCATAATGTTCCCCTTGGCTATTTTCAATACTTGTATTATGAATCTCTTGAGGTTCTATTTCCTTCAATGTATTCATATATACTTTGTATTCAAACATAGATTCTTTTGAAGATTGTCCAGGGGTGAACTTTGGACTAAGAGGTGGAGGTGTCGAAAGTAAAATATCTTGATCAACTTTTACCAATGCTAAATCTTCGTATTTATGGATTATAAGTATTCCTATAGGAGTACCTAAAGGAATTTGATATGGATTATCATCTAAACTTGTACTTTTCATTATTATACTTATGTTTTGATCTGTCATAGATTCTATTATTCCATAAGTGATGAAAATATTTCTAAGAGCATGATGTCTAAGATTTTTGATTTCTCCATAATAACCATAAGGAATTCTTATAATCAGATCTAAATAAATTTCTATAGATTGATATCTTCTTATGCTATAATGATTGTTAGCATATAGAATATGTCCTGGAAACTTTAATGATTCCCTTTTGGGTAATATAGTAGTTTTGGACAAAGGTATGACCTGTATAAAATGGTATGTTTTATTCAAGGTTAACATGTTTATATTGAATTCTTCTGTTTCAGAATAATCAGTACTTAAAGGACTTTCTTCATATATGGTTTCAATCTCATGTATAGAGGAGTTGTCACTAAGGACTTCTTCTATGTTTCCAGTATGGAT
The DNA here is from genome assembly GCA_036321105.1 of Dracaena cambodiana. NCBI lineage: Eukaryota > Viridiplantae > Streptophyta > Magnoliopsida > Asparagales > Asparagaceae > Dracaena > Dracaena cambodiana. Next base: position 12,535,073 of record JAYEPQ010000013.1, on the reverse strand, counting down.
ATCATATTTTTCTAACTCATTTAACCATATCGTTTTAATGTTTATTCTACATTCTGTAGCATAATGTCCTTCTTTACCACATTTGAAACATGTACAGTTCTTTTTCATACCTGTTTGATTTGTTTTGATAAACTTTCGATTCTTATATTTCTTTGACTTTTTGTATTTCTCCTTATTTTCAGGTTTCCATTTTTTTCTGGATACCTTGTATTTTTTCTTGTTATTCTTTTTGAATCTAGATTTATAGTCTTTGGATTTTTTCCCATATTTTGTTTTCTTGGGAAAGAATGGTTTGTTGAACCCATATACTGGAGGACAACCAAACTGATAATTAATATCCGGATCATACTTGGGACAACAAGAAGTTTTAATGTCAGACTTATGTATGTATTTGGATAGATGATTATTTGCCTTTTGTAATTGGCAGGTTTTCTTAACTGTTTCCATACAAGCTTTTTTTAAAGCTCCTGTATTGTGTGGAATATCTCCAGCTCTAAGACTGTTATATTTTTTCTCTATCATGGTATCCCATGGTATAGGTAACTTAGAAAAGAAGGCTGTTAGCCAAAAGATTTTTTTATCTAAGGTATTCAGTTTAAAAATATAACTGATGTATAGATTAGCAAATTCTTCTAAGTAACAGATGTTACACAGTCTTAGTTTTAGAAGGATATTTTCATCTATGCCTTCAGCATTAATATCTTCTCCAGTTATGTCTCCATATAGACTTTTACAAATACTATGTAAAGCTGTTCTTCTAGATTCATGGCTATTTAAAGCTATTATCTCAGTTGGGTATAGCTTTTCATATTGTGTTAGCCATCTTAAAGCTATTCCTTGCCAATATCCGCAAGCTAATATTACGAATTCTTGATGAGGAATTCCTTGTGGCATTAGGGTATTTGTCCCAACCATTAGTTGTTCCCAATTGAGTATATAATCTCTTAAGGAATTTGTTGGTATATTATCAATATTAAATATTAATCCTGAAGTAGCAGTTTGATGTCTCTTTCCTTGTTTATAGATATAGGAATCTACATAGTTTTCATCTGTATCTCTATGATACATAGTTTCTTCTGTAGTATTAGGATGTGGTGGATTTTGTCTAATTGTAGAAATCATTTGGGTAGATGATTCCCCACGTTCCATATTTATATTATATAAATACTGCTCCTCGTTAGAGGGTATATTTGATATATGATAGTCCTCGTTAGAGGGTATGTAGTGTAATTCCTCTGACCAAGAGGCTTCCTCGTTAGAGGGTAGTGATATTTGGTCAACATCATCATACTCCTCATTAGAGGGTATTTGATCAACAATATCATCATATTCAGATAATTCATCATCAAAAGAATCGGATGCAGAAATATAACTTTCATTATCAGAAGAACTTTTGGAATAATATTTTATAGAAGCAGAGTTTTCCTCATAGAATTTGAAAATCTCTTTAGAAGTAATTTTCCCTTCTATTTCTTCAACTAATAAAGTTTTATATTTCAAATATTTTTGATAATCAATTTCCCCTAAGTTTGTTTCTTTCAAACTTTGGGAGGATGTTTTTATCATTCTAACAGATCCTAGTTTTTCTTTTGAAGATGAAGAAAACGTTGGAAAACTTAAGAAGGTTTGCAAAGTAGTTAATTTTTTAGAAACTAAATAGATTTGATCACTTAAATAGTTTAGTAAACTATTTTGTTGTTCTATTGTTCCATTACTAGGAAGATGGATACTATGTTCATGAGTATTTAAACTGAAAGGACATTCGTATGTTTCAGGAAGAACTAAACCTCTATACATTTCACACTATTTTAAACTAGGAGGCAGATCAGAGGAAGAAATATGTTTAAGGAAAAAAAGAAGTTCGGAAAGGCTCTCTGCCTCCTCCCTTCATCTGATATCTTTATTTATAGAGTTCCAAGATATCCTTCAGATAAGAAGGAATCTTTTACAAAGTTTCTTTACAAAAGATGTACAGGGAAAAGGACTGAATTATTGTCATTTGTACAGGAAAAAGTTTACATTATTGTCCTCTCTATGGTCCCACCATACTGATTGATGTCCTTCTTGTTAGTTGAGAGGATGAGGAGGAATCTTTGCTGAGTAAGACTTGAGTAAGACTTGGCCCACCATGCTTGCTTTTTGTTTGATTTTGCTAAGTAGGATTGGCCCACCATGCTTATCCTTGCATAGTGTCTTCTTCGATGTCATCTTCAAGATTGGCATCTGTATCTTCATTATTTCCTCCGAGGTCTTCATCTTCATTTTCCATATTCTCTAGACTTTTATAAAAATCATCTTTTGCTTTAGTCCCAATTTTTCCTAGCTGTAGAGAGGACAGAAAAGCCAGTACTTTGGGAATTTTTTGTTCAGAGTTTTCAAAAACTCCGATGAAGTCATAGAGGAGAATATTATCTTCAATTTTGATGGAGTATAAGTCCATTCTTGTCATGATCGATCCACGTCCTACCTACGTGCCTGGGGAACCAGGCTTGCTTAGTTTACAAAGCTAGCTTACTAAGGCGAAGGAATTTCTCGTTGATTGCACGAGCTAGATAGTACGTCCAGCCGTTTTCTTGCTTGGTGCGCTAGTACCGAACTGACCTGCAGAGTGTACGAAAAGGAGAATCTTTTTCTGAATTGCCCGCTACACTCCCCTCGCCCCTGTTTCATGGCGGAACAAGGCCAGAGTCGCCATGACCGACTTTCATCATAACACCACTCCTTCTAATGTAAATAACTCTCCCAATGCCAGACTTAAAGAGAAATCCCAATCATCGCTACTAAAGCCATAGTTCTATTTGGCAGCTTGAGAGAGAAAGGATCAAAGACCTCGGGTTCTGTAAATGTTTCTATTTATTACTTGGTTGTGTATTCCGGAATGAAGACATTGAAAACTATTCGACCTCATCGGGCACTCTCTTCCTAAAGTGCACTCGCTCATCAGTCGTAACAGTGACGCACTACTCGGAATATGAATAAGACCCTGAGAGCAATTCGCCCAACTCCACTGATTCTCATAACCTTGGTTCCATTCTCTGAAACTCAAATTCCAAACTGGGGGCCCCTCCCATCTTATCTTGCGTCATAGATCATAGGTAAGGCAATTCTCTTTGTTTACCCAAACAATTGGGACCAACCAAGATGTATGTCGTCCAATCCCTCCCTTCATTACCTTTTACAGCATTAGGACTTCTAGACTGGCGTACGAATTTAGAAGCTGAGAGTAGCAAAGATGGCAATTCCAGCAAAGGAAGAAGAGATCGACAACGACTCCTCCAAAGGTTCCGGCAGGTTTCGGCTCAGGAGCCAAGGGGGAGGTTGAGAAAAGCGATCGTTGCGAAGGGCCGAGACCACTGGAGATGGGAAAGAGGTGCTCTAGCCATCATGCAATAAAGTGTCTGACTATTGAGCATATTGAGCCAGAGCAAAGAAAATGGCTCCTCAAGTTAAGCCCCAGTCCCAAAGTGCGCTAATCAATAAGATAACAGAGATACTGATTAAGAATTTCATAAAGAAAAGTCTAAGTTTTGACATTCGATCACATAATCCATTGAAGAAAGAGATTCTTTCCCCTTAGTCTTTACTTGAAAATTTCGTTTGCCTTCCTGACTATGGATAGGCTACTAGGCTATGCAATTCGACCCTTCACATCAAGGTGACGGGATTCGAACCTATGGCCCTCTGTATCCAAAACAGATGCGCTGACCAGACTGCGCTATACCTCGTCTCAGCCCTCGGAGCATATAGATCCACCCTATCCATGAACACTTGCACCGAACTCACCCATCCTTTTGGGTATAGGGACGCGAAAACCAATCTGAGTAATCGACTGATTTTTTTAGAAAATCTGCCTCCAATTTCATAGGGTGACACCAAAAAGCTGTATAGTGCTGGAGCACTCACTTGGGCTTCCTCTTTCACTTGAATTTCAAAATCAGGCTCGCCCTTGGCTACCTATCCTTTGGACCAAAAGCTCGCTTAGAAGTGGATTCGAACCACTGACGCAAGGATTTTCAGTCCTTTGTTCTAACCAGCTGAGCTACCTGAACCACTTTCCTAAAGTCTGTTTTCTTCATCGAATAGTGCCTACCATACCACTAGACTTGTAAGGGAAAAGCCTCAAACTAGGAAAAGAGTTAGGGCTTTTTCTGCTTGTTCGTCAAGCTTTCGAGTAGCTCTTTCAGCTGCTTCCAAATCTCCCAACCTGCTCCAGAACCGAGAGCCGCCAAGGGACTGGACGACCGGAGAGAGCTTGCAACTAGAAAGAAGATAGGTCGGTCAAACAAAAACAAGGCGTAAGGGCTTTCAGCTCAATTTCAGTGACATAGTGCTATCTTGTCCTCCAGGGAATGGAACCAAGAGGTTCTTTCTCTCACATAATTTCGACTACCCGTTCTACTGGAGTGCTAAAGGAAGAGGGATTTGAACCCATGATAAAATTTTCATCGTATGTCAATTTAGCAAACCAATGCCTTAAGCCGCTCAGCCATACCTCCTTTTTGTTGATATCCATTTGATGTGTCGAGTTTTGTTGGTTGCACGAAGGGTTATCTGATCCGATCAACTGCGTAAGCCGTAGCGCGCATACTCTTCCTCTATCTTGAGGGAGACTCTATCCAAATCTATTTATCTCCCTAGCATCAAAGCGAGACTCCATCCAAATCCACCACTCGTTGGGCGATGCCTTCTTTTTTGGAACACCCCACCACTGAATGACGAACTTTGCCAGTCTTCGTCTCTGACTCGGCCAGGAGAGAACACAGGGTCAAGCCAAACCCTTACCGCCTGAATGGAATTCTTATCTCCTTCATCTGGTCGAGAAGGGGGAATGCCTGGGGAACTGGACTATGACTCAACTATTACTTACATCACATTGAGTATAAGTCCATTCTTGTCATGATCGATCCACGTCCTACCTACGTGCCTGGGGAACCAGGCTTGCTTAGTTTACAAAGCTAGCTTACTAAGGCAAAGGAATTTCTCGTTGATTGCACGAGCTAGATAGTACGTCCAGCCGTTTTGTTGCTTGGTGCGCTTGTACCAAACTGACCTGCAGAGTGTACGAAAAGGAGAATCTTTTTCTGAATTGCCCGCTACACTCCCCTCGCCCCTGTTTCATGGCGGAACAAGGCCAGAGTCGCCATGACCGACTTTCATCATAACACCACTCCTTCTAATGTAAATAACTCTCCCAATGCCAGACTTAAAGAGAAATCCCAATCATCGCTACTAAAGCCATAGTTCTATTTGGCAGCATGAGAGAGAAACGATCAAAGACCTCGGGTTCTGTAAATGTTTCTATTTATTACTTGATTGTGTATTCCGGAATGAAGACATTGAAAACTATTCGACCTCATCGGGCACTCTCTTCCTAAAGTGCACTCGCTCATCAGTCGTAACAGTGCCGCAATACTCGGAATATGAATAAGACCCTGAGAGCAATTCGCCCAACTCCACTGATTCTCATAACCTTGGTTCCATTCTCTGAAACTCAAATTCCAAACTGGGGGCCCCTCCCATCTTATCTTGCATCATAGATCATAGGTAAGGCAATTCTCTTTGTTTACCCAAACAATTAGGACCAACCAAGTTGTATGTCGTCCAATCCGTCCCTTCATTACATTTTACAGCATTAGGACTTCTAGACTGGCGTACGAATTTAGAAGCTGAGAGTAGCAAAGATGGCAATTCCAGCAAAGGAAGAAGAGATCGACAACGACTCCTCCAAAGGTTCTGGCAGGTCTCGGCTCAGGAGCCAAGGGGGAGGTTGAGAAAAGCGATCGTTGCGAAGGGCCCAGACCACTGGAGATGGGAAAGAAGTGCTCTATCCATCATGCAATAAAGTGTCTGACTATTGAGCATATTGAGCCAGAGCAAAGAAAATGGCTCCCCAAGTTAAGCCCCAGTCCCAAAAGTCAATAAGATAATAGAGATACTGATTAAGAATTTCATAAAGAAAAGTCTAAGTTTTGACATTCGATCACATAATCCATTGAAGAAAGAGATTCTTTCCCCTTAGTCTTTACTTGAAAATTTCGTTTGCCTTCCTGACTATGGATAGGCTACTAGGCTCTGCAATTCGACCCTTCACATCAAGGTGACGGGATTCGAACCTATGGCCCTCTGTATCCAAAACAGATGCGCTGACCAGACTGCGCTACACCTCGTCTCAGCCACCGGAGCATATAGATCCACCCTATCCATGAACACTTGCACCGAACTCACCCATCCTTTTGGGTATAGGGACGCGAAAACCAATCTGAGTAATCGACTGACTTTTTTAGAAAATCTGCCTCCAATTTCATAGGGTGACACCAAAAAGCTATATAGTGCAGGAGCACTCACTTGGGCTTCCTCTTTCACTTGAATTTCAAAATCAGGCTCGCCCTTGGCTACCTATCCTTTGGACCAAAAGCTCGCTTAGAAGTGGATTCGAATCACTGACGCAAGGATTTTCAGTCCTTTGTTCTAACCAGCTGAGCTACCTGAACCACTTTCCTAAAGTCTGTTTTCTTCATCGAATAGTGCCTACCATACCACTAGACTTGTAAGGGAAAAGCCTCAAACTAGGAAAAGAGTTAGGGCTTTTTCTGCTTGTTCGTCAAGCTTTCGAGTAGCTCTTTCAGCTGCTTCCAAATCTCCCAATATGCTCCAGAACCGAGAGCCGCCAAGGGACTGGACGACCGGAGAGAGCTTGCAACTAGAAAGAAGATAGGTCGGTCAAACAAAAACAAGGCGTAAGGGCTTTCAGCTCAATTTCAGTGACATAGTGCTATCTTGTCCCCCAGGGAATGGAACCAAGAGGTTCTTTCTCTCACATAATTTCGACTACCCGTTCTACTGGAGTGTTAAAGGAAGAGGGATTTGAACCCATGATACAATTTTCATCGTATGTCAATTTAGCAAACCAATGCCTTAAGCCGCTCAGCCATACCTCCATTTTGTTGATATCCATTTGATGTGTCGAGTTTTGTTGGTTGCACGAAGGGTTATCTGATCCGATCAACTGCGTAAGCCGTAGCGCGCATACTCTTCCTCTATCTTGAGGGAGACTCTATCCAAATCTATTTATCTCCCTAGCATCAAAGAGAGACTCCATCCAAATCCACCACTCGTTGGGCGACGCCTTCTTTTTTGGAACACCCCACCACTGAATGATGAACTTTGCCAGTCTTCGCCTCTGACTCGGCCAGGAGAGAACACAGGGTCAAGCCAAACCCTTACCGCCTGAATGGAATTCTTATCTCCTTCATCTGGTCGAGAAGGGAGAAAGCCTGGGGAACTGGACTATGACTCAACTATTACTTACATTACATGGAGTATAAGTCCATTCTTGTCATAATCGATCTACGTCCTACCTACGTGCCTAGGGAACCAGGCTTGCTTAGTTTACAAAGCTAGCTTACTAAGGCGAAGGAATTTCTCGTTGATTGCACGAGCTAGATAGTACGTCCAGCCGTTTTCTTGCTTGGTGCACTAGTACCGAACTGACCTGTAGAGTGTTCGAAAAGGAGAATCTTTTTCTGAATTGCCCGCTACACTCCCCTCGCCCCTGTTTCATGGCGGAACAAGGCCAGAGTCGCCATGACCGACTTTCATCATAACACCACTCCTTCTAATGTAAATAACTCTCCCAATGCCAGACTTAAAGAGAAATCCCAATCATCGCTACTAAAGCCATAGTTCTATTTGGCAGCTTGAGAGAGAAAGGATCAAAGACGTCGGGTTCTGTAAATGTTTCTATTTATTACTTGGTTGTGTATTCCGGAATGAAGACATTGAAAACTATTCGACCTCATCGGGCACTCTCTTCCTAAAGTGCACTCGCTCATCAGTCGTAACAGTGACGCACTACTCGGAATATGAATAAGACCCTGAGAGCAATTCGCCCAACTCCACTGATTCTCATAACCTTGGTTCCATTCTCTGAAACTCAAATTCCAAACTGGGGGCCCCTCCCATCTTATCTTGCGTCATAGATCATAGGTAAGGCAATTCTCTTTGTTTACCCAAACAATTAGGACCAACCAAGATGTATGTCGTCCAATCCCTCCCTTCATTACCTTTTACAGCATTAGGACTTCTAGTTGGCGTACGAATTTAGAAGCTGACAGTAGCAAAGATGGCAATTCCAGCAAAGGAAGAAGAGATCGACAACGACTCCTCCAAAGGTTCCGGCAGGTTTCGGCTCAGGAGCCAAGGGGGAGGTTGAGAAAAGCGATCGTTGCGAAGGGCCCAGACCACTGGAGATGGGAAAGAGGTGCTCTATCCATCATGCAATAAAGTGTCTGACTATTGAGCATATTGAGCCAGAGCAAAGAAAATGGCTCCCCAAGTTAAGCCCCAGTCCCAAAGTGCGCTAGTCAATAAGATAACAGAGATACTGATTAAGAATTTCATAAAGAAAAGTCTAAGTTTTGACATTCGATCACATAATCCATTGAAGAAAGAGATTCTTTCCCCTTAGTCTTTACTTGAAAATTTCGTTTGCCTTCCTGACTATGGATAGGCTACTAAGCTCTGCAATTCGACCCTTCACATCAAGGTGACGGGATTCGAACCTATGGCCCTCTGTATCCAAAACATATGCGCTGACCAGACTGCGCTACACCTCGTCTCAGCCCCCGGAGCATATAGATCAACCCTATCCATGAACACTTGCACCGAACTCACCCATCCTTTTGGGTATAGGGACGCGAAAACCAATCTGAGTAATCGACTGATTTTTTTAGAAAATCTGCATCCAATTTCTTAGGGTGACACCAAAAAGCTGTATAGTGCAAGAGCACTCACTTGGGCTTCCTCTTTCACTTGAATTTCAAAATCAGGCTCGCCCTTGGCTACCTATCCTTTGGACCAAAAGCTCGCTTAGAAGTGGATTCGAACCACTGACGCAAGGATTTTCAGTCCTTTGTTCAAACCAGCTGAGCTACCTGAACCACTTTCCTAAAGTCTGTTTTCTTCATCGAATAGTGCCTACCATACCACTAGACTTGTAAGGGAAAAGCCTCAAACTAGGAATAGAGTTAGGGCTTTTTCTGCTTGTTCGTCAAGCTTTCGAGTAGCTCTTTCAGCTGCTTCCAAATCTCCCAACATGCTCCAGAACCGAGAGCCGCCAAGGGACTGGACAACCGGAGAGAGCTTGCAACTAGAAAGAAGATAGGTCGGTCAAACTAAAACAAGGCGTAAGGGCTTTCAGCTCAATTTCAGTGACATAGTGCTATCTTGTCCTCCAGGGAATGGAACCAAGAGGTTCTTTCTCTCACATAATTTCGACTACCCGTTCTACTGGAGTGCTAAAGGAAGAGGGATTTGAACCCATGAGACAATTTTCATCGTATGTCAATTTAGCAAACCAATGCCTTAAGCCGCTCAGCCATACCTCCATTTTGTTGATATCCATTTGATGTGTCGAGTTTTGTTGGTTCCACGAAGGGTTATCTGATCCGATCAACTGCGTAAGCCTTGGCGCACATACTCTTCCTCTATCTTGAGGGAGACTCTATCCAAATCTATTTATCTCCCTAGCATCAAAGCGAGACTCCATCCAAATCCGCCACTCGTTGGGCGACGCCTTCTTTTTTGGAACACCCCACCACTGAATGATGAACTTTGCCAGTCTTCGCCTCTGACTCGGCCAGGAGAGAACACAGGGTCAAGCCAAACCCTTACCGCCTGAATGGAATTCTTATCTCCTTCATCTGGTCGAGAAGGGGGAAAGCCTGGGGAATTGGACTATGACTCAACTATTACTTACATTACATGGAGTATAAGTCCATTCTTGTCATGATCGATCCACGTCCTACCTACGTGCCTGGGGAACCAGGCTTGCTTAGTTTACAAAGCTAGCTTACTAAGGCGAAGGAATTTCTCGTTGATTGCACGAGCTAGATAGTACGTCCAGCCGTTTTCTTGCTTGGTGCGCTAGTACCGAACTGACCTGCAGAGTGTACGAAAAGGAGAATTTTTTTCTGAATTGCCCGCTACACTCCCCTCGCCCTTGTTTCATGGCGGAACAAGGCCAGAGTCGCCATGACCGACTTTCATCATAACACCACTCCTTCTAATGTAAATAACTCTCCCAATGCCAGACTTAAAGAGAAATCCCAATCATCGCTACTAAAGCCATAGTTCTATTTGGCAGCTTGAGAGAGAAAGGATCAAAGACCTCGGGTTCTGTAAATGTTTCTATTTATTACTTGGTTGTGTATTCCGGAATGAAGACATTGAAAACTATTCGACCTCATCGGGCACTCTCTTCCTAAAGTGCACTCGCTCATCAGTCGTAACACTAACGCACTACTCGGAATATGAATAAGACCCTGAGAGCAATTCGCCCAACTCCACTGATTCTCATAACCTTGGTTCCATTCTCTGAAACTCAAATTCCAAACTGGGGGCCCCTCCCATCTTATCTTGCATCATAGATCATAGGTAAGGCAATTCTCTTTGTTTACCCAAACAATTGGGACCAACCAAGATGTATGTCGTCCAATCCCTCCCTTCATTACCTTTTATAGCATTAGGACTTCTAGACTGGCGTACTAATTTAGAAGCTGAGAGTAGCAAAGATGGCAATTCCAGCAAAGGAAGAAGAGATAGACAACGACTCCTCCAAAGGTTCCGGCAGGTTTCGGCTCAGGAGCCAAGGGGGAGGTTGAGTAAAGCGAATGTTGCGAAGGGCCGAGACCACTGGAGATGGGAAAGAGGTGCTCTATCCATCATGCAATAAAGTCTCTGACTATTGAGTATATTGAGCCAGAGCAAAGAAAATGGCTCCCCAAGTTAAGCCCCAGTCCCAAAGTGCGCTAGTCAATAAGATAACAGAGATACTGATTAAGAATTTCATAAAGAAAAGTCTAAGTTTTGACATTCGATCACATAATCCATTGAAGAAAGAGATTCTTTCCCCTTAGTCTTTACTTGAAAATTTTGTTTGCCTTCCTGACTATGGATAGGCTACTAGGCTCTGCAATTCGACCCTTCACATCAAGGTGACGGGATTCGAACCTATGGCCCTCTGTATCCAAAACAGATGTGCTGACCAGACTGCGCTACACCTCGTCTCAGCCCCCGGAGCATATAGATCCACCCTATCCATGAACACTTGCACCGAACTCACCCATCCTTTTGGGTATAGGGACGCGAAAACCAATCTGAGTAATCGACTGACTTTTTTAGAAAATCTGCCTCCAATTTCATAGGGTGACACCAAAAGGTGGTATAGTGCAGGAGCACTCACTTGGGCTTCCTCTTTCACTTGAATTTCAAAATCAGACTCGCCCTTGGCTACCTATCCTTTGGACCAAAAGCTCGCTTAGAAGTGGATTCGAACCACTGACGCAAGGATTTTCAATCCTTTGTTCTAACCAGCTAAGCTATCTGAACCACTTTCCTAAAGTCTGTTTTATTCATCGAATAGTGCCTACCATACCACTAGACTTGTAAGGGAAAAGCCTCAAACTAGGAAAAGAGTTAGGGCTTTTTCTGCTTGTTCGTCAAGCTTTCGAGTAGCTCTTTCAGCTGCTTCCAAATCTCCCAAAATGCTCCAGAACCGAGAGCCGCCATGGGACTGGACGACCGTAGAGAGCTTGCAACTAGAAAGAAGATAGGTCGGTCAAACAAAAACAAGGCGTAAGGGCTTTCAGCTCAATTTCAGTGACATAGTGCTATCTTGTCCTCCAGGGAATGGAACCAAGAGGTTCTTTCTCTCACATAATTTCGACTACCCGTTCTACTGGAGTGCTAAAGGAAGTGGGATTTGAACCCATGATACAATTTTCATCGTATGTCAATTTAGCAAACCAATGCCTTAAGCCGCTCAGCCATACCTCCATTTTGTTGATATCCATTTGATGTGTCGAGTTTTGTTGGTTGCACGAAGGGTTATCTGATCCGATCAACTGCGTAAGCCGTAGCGCGCATACTCTTCCTCTATCTTGAGGGAGACTCTATCCAAATCTATTTATCTCCCTAGCATCAAAGCGAGACTCCATCCAAATCCGCCACTCGCTGGGCGACGCCTTCTTTTTTGGAACACCCCACCACTGAATGATGAACTTTGCCAGTCTTCGCCTCTGACTCGGCCAGGAGAGAACACAGGGTCAAGCCAAACCCTTACCGCCTGAATGGAATTCTTATCTCCTTCATCTGGTCGAGAAGGGGGAAAGCCTTGGGAACTGGACTATGACTCAACTATTACTTACATTACATGGAGTATAAGTCCATTCTTGTCATGATCGATCCACGTCCTACCTACGTGCCTGGGGAACCAGGCTTGCTTAGTTTACAAAGCTAGCTTACTAAGGCGAAGGAATTTCTCGTTGATTGCACGAGCTAGATAGTACGTCCAGCCGTTTTCTTGCTTGGTGCGCTAGTACCGAACTGACCTGCAGAGTGTACGAAAAGGAGAATCTTTTTCTGAATTGCCCGCTACACTCCCCTCGCCCCTGTTTCATGGCGGAACAAGGCCAGAGTCGCCATGACCGACTTTCATCATAACACCACTCCTTCTAATGTAAATAACTCTCCCAATGCCAGACTTAAAGAGAAATCCCAATCATCGCTACTAAAGCCATAGTTCTATTTGGCAGCTTGAGAGAGAAAGGATCAAAGACCTCGGGTTCTGTAAATGTTTCTATTTATTACTTGGTTGTGTATTCCGGAATGAAGACATTGAAAACTATTCGACCTCATCGGGCACTTTACTAGGTCTAGCTTGTTCAACAAAGATATTGGTATTTCGATATTCAGCGGTACTAAGACTTCTTGGAATACTTGGATTTATAATCGTAGTAGAAATAGTATTGCCTGAAGCAATAAATGTTTCTATAGGGAGATGTGTCTTTGGTTTTTAAGATTTCAAGAATATTTTTATTTGGATTAATCCAATGTGTAAATATTTCTTTTTAGGATATTTTTGCTTCAGATTTTCTATCTGATGGGAATTTAGCAATTTTATAGAAGTAAAATCTTCATCTCCTTTTAGTTCTATATTTCCTTGCATTCTTTCGAATATATAGGTAGGTTTATTTATCCATAAAGATTTAAATTTGGACTGAGGTTTATATACCTCTTCTTGTTTAGCATGTGGTATTGAAAGTTTTAGTCTTTCAATATCTTCATCAGTTATTTCATAATGTTCCCCTTGGCTATTTTCAATACTTGTATTATGAATCTCTTGAGGTTCTATTTCCTTCAATGTATTCATATATACTTTGTATTCAAACATAGATTCTTTTGAAGATTGTCCAGGGGTGAACTTTGGACTAAGAGGTGGAGATGTCGAAAGTAAAATATCTTGATCAACTTTTACCAATGCTAAATCTTCGTATTTATGGATTATAAGTATTCCTATAGGAGTACCTAAAGGAATTTGATATGGATTATCATCTAAACTTGTACTTTTCATTATTATACTTATGTTTTGATCTGTCATAGATTCTATTATTCCATAAGTGATGAAAATATTTCTAAGAGCATGATGTCTTAGATTTTTGATTTCTCCATAATAACCATAAGGAATTCTTATAATCAGATCTAAATAAATTTCTATAGATTGATATCTTCTTATGCTATAATGATTGTTAGCATATAGAATATGTCCTGGAAACTTTAATGATTCCCTTTTGGGTAATATAGTAGTTTTGGACAAAGGTATGACCTGTATAAAATGGTATGTTTTATTCAAGGTTAACATGTTTATATTGAATTCTTCTGTTTCAGAAGAATCAGTACTTAAAGGACTTTCTTCATATATGGTTTCAATCTCATATATAGAGGAGTTGTCACTAAGGACTTCTTCTATGTTTCCAGTATGGATATCATATTTTTCTAACTCATTTAACCATATCGTTTTAATGTTTATTCTACATTCTGTAGCATAATGTCCTTCTTTACCACATTTGAAACATGTACAGTTCTTTTTCATACCTGTTTGATTTGTTTTGATAAACTTTCGATTCTTATATTTCTTTGACTTTTTGTATTTCTCCTTATTTTCAGGTTTCCATTTTTTTCTGGATACCTTGTATTTTTTCTTGTTATTCTTTTTGAATCTAGATTTATAGTCTTTGGATTTTTTCCCATATTTTGTTTTCTTGGGAAAGAATGGTTTGTTGAACCCATATACTGGAGGACAACCAAACTGATAATTAATATCCGGATCATACTTGGGACAACAAGAAGTTTTAATGTCAGACTTATGTATGTATTTGGATAGATGATTATTTGCCTTTTGTAATTGGCAGGTTTTCTTAACTGTTTCCATACAAGCCTTTTTTAAAGCTCCTGTATTGTGTGGAATATCTCCAGCTCTAAGACTGTTATATTTTTTCTCTATCATGGTATCCCATGGTATAGGTAACTTAGAAAAGAAGGCTGTTAGCCAAAAGATTTTTTTATCTAAGGTATTCAGTTTAAAAATATAACTGATGTATAGATTAGCAAATTCTTCTAAGTAACAGATGTTACACAGTCTTAGTTTTAGAAGGATATTTTCATCTATGCCTTCAGCATTAATATCTTCTCCAGTTATGTCTTCATATAGACTTTTACAAATACTATGTAAAGCTGTTCTTCTAGATTCATGGCTATTTAAAGCTATTATCTCAGTTGGGTATAACTTTTCATATTGTGTTAGCCATCTTAAAGCTATTCCTTGCCAATATCCGCAAGCTAATATTACGAATTCTTGATGAGGAATTCCTTGTGGCATTAGGGTATTTGTCCCAACCATTAGTTGTTCCCAATTGAGTATATAATCTCTTAAGGAATTTGTTGGTATATTATCAATATTAAATATTAATCCTGAAGTAGCAGTTTGATGTCTCTTTCCTTGTTTATAGATATAGGAATAGGATGAGCAAAGTCTAATCTGGCAAATAGAATATTTGGAGTAAATATACATCCTGATTTTTGCATCAGCTTACATGACACAAATATAGAAAAGGCTTGTACTCTTTCTATAAATTTAAAAGGAATTGAAATGCTTCCTGGATCTCAAGTATTGGGAATACAATGGGAACATTGTCTAGTATTAAACGAAACATCTACTTTTAGATCTATCACACCTACACAGTTTATTAAACTCTTTGAGGTTGGGAATGAAAAAATAATCCAACCAAAATTGGTCAATATAAGACATTTGCGATATGATAATGAGATGCAAATATTCTTGAAATCTTTAAAACTAAAGACACATCTCCCTATAGAAACATTTATTGCTTCAGGCAATACTATTTCTACTACGATTATAAATCCAAGTATTCCAAGAAGTCTTAGTACCTCTGAATATCGAAATACCAATATCTTTGTTGAACAAGCTAGACCTAGTATGTCTGCTTTAGAAAATACTCCTCTTGAAGGAAGGACTCAACGAATCCTTGATCTTCAAAAGCAATCAGAAGATCAACATATTATAAGATTACCAACAAGTTCCTTTGGTTTATCAAATGTCGGATCTTCTTAAGAAAAAACCTCAATTACACATATACATTCCCATGACATTATTATTTCCTGATGACTCTTGTCTTACCTTACACACTTTACTAGATTCCGGTGCTGAAACTAGTCTTATACATGAAAAATTTATTCCTAAGCAATTATGGTTAACCCTCGAAAAGCAAGGCTCTCTGCCTCCTCCCTTCATCTGATATCTTTATTTATAGAGTTCCAAGATATCCTTCAGATAAGAAGGAATCTTTTACAAAGTTTCTTTACAAAAGATGTTCAGGGAAAAGGACTGAATTATTGTCCTTTGTACAGGAAAAAGTTTACATTATTGTCCTCTCTATGGTCCCACCATACTGATTGATGTCCTTCTTGTTAGTTGAGAGGATGAGGAGGAATCTTTGCTGAGTAAGACTTGGCCCACCATGCTTGCTTTTTGTTTGATTTTGCTAAGTAGGATTGGCCCACCATGCTTATCCTTGCATAGTGTCTTCTTCGATGTCATCTTCAAGATTGGCATCTGTATCTTCATTATTTCCTCCGAGGTCTTCATCTTCATTTTCCATATTCTCTAGACTTTTATAAAAATCATCTTTTGCTTTAGTCCCAATTTTTCCTAGCTGTAGAGAGGACAGAAAAGCCAGTACTTTGGGAATTTTTTGTTCAGAGTTTTCAAAAACTCCGATGAAGTCATAGAGGAGAATATTATCTTCAATTTTGATGGAATGAGTTCCTGATAAAGCTTTAGTGTATGCTTCTTCAAAGAACTCTTGGGCAGCCCTTTTGGTTTCTTCTTCAAGATCTAGGACTGGAAGATTTTCACATGATTTGGACTGAAGATAATTAAAATTGTGAAGTTCCCACAATTGTATAGAAGGAAATACTTTTAAATATTTCCTTTCTTCCCAAGTTCCCCAGATACGGAAGAAGAATGTAGACTGGTATCTGGTTGTATATGCTTTAAGGCTTTTGAGGCATATTGGGGGCAAGTAGTCTGAGAATTCTTCTGGATGAGAAGTATTAACAAATAATTCATGGACTAACCCCAATTGTATGGCCTTAAGGCTTTTGGGAATCTCCTGGAAGCCTGTAATGATTCTGGGGGAATCATTTTTGTTAAGAATCTTTTCATGCTGCTGAAGGATGCTGATGACATCTGTTGCTTCTACTGTTTTGAAGAAGATTCTTAGCTCCGAGTCAGGAATCATGTGTTGCTGGTTGAGTCCAATCATCTTATAAACAGTTAGTTCTGCTTCTAACTGTCTAGCCTTCTCATTCTGGATTTTGCATAGTTCCAGCAATTTGTAGAATTCTGGTAATGGATGATGGACTTGATCTGCTATCTCCATGTCAGAGACAGTATTTCTTAAGAACTCTTGATCCAAGGAAGGACCTTGGAACCATGTCACCTTTCTTTGTTCTAAGTCTGAACTTTGAGTGGCAAGAGTATAATTGCAGAGATCGGAAACAGCTTTGGTTATGGCTTGCTTTTCTGTTTTCTCCTGCAAATAGTGGTTAAGCATAGAAAGTACTAGCTGCTCTATTTGAGAGAGCCAATACTTAGAAGCATGAAAATCATTTGATTGTATCGAACGATAGCAACCATTTAATTTTTCATAAATACTAGGATTGGAGTTTTTGAGTTCTGTGTTATACCAATCCCTTACAACAGTTGCTGCTGTTGGTCTTTGAGTTGTTTGGAATCTTTTCTGTGAAACTGCATTGCTGTAAGATGCTTGCTGTAGTGGTAAGACTGTCATCCCTGGTGGGGGAAAACTTTTTGCCTCGTTAGAAGCTGATGTAGTGTTGTTGCCAGTAGGCAGGAAGAGTTTCTTTTCTTCTGTCTTCTGGGTTGAGCTCTCTCCTTTTTCAGGAGTTTTTGTGTGAGCATTTCCTCCGGTTGTAGAGGCTTTCTTTACCTTAGTCCACTTGGACTCTTCTATCATAGTCTTCAGTTTCTTTAGTCTATCCTCGTCCATTTTCAGGAAGAGGTAGGGAACCTGTAATATTAGTAAGAACATTATTTGGTAAACTGCTGACCATAATAAGTCAAGAAATCTTAATAGTGGTTTTGCAAGAGTCCTTGCTAGGTTTAAGATGATTCTATTATCAAGTAGCAATTTTGCTACTTGGAGTAAGTGCTGTTTATGTTTTTCCATTGTAGGAGAAAAGACTAGTATATCATTTGTATAGACTACTACAAAATGTAGATGTCCGATCATAGAATTCATCCATTTTGTGGTGCATTTTTTAATCCAAATGGCATTACTAACCACTCATAGTGTCCCTGGGGACAACTGAAAGCAGTTAATTCTATAGATTCTTTATTGGCTAGTTTTACTTGCCAAAAACCAGATTTAGCATCAAATTTATTATAGTATTTGGATCCTTGTATCTGTTTTATTAACTGTTCTGCCGCAGGTATAAAATAGCCGTCAAACTTTGTATAGCTATTTAATTTTCTATAATTAATGACCATTCTGGCCTTTCCTCTTTTTTGTTCTGCATGTTTTCTGACTAAAAAAGCAGGTGATGAATGAGGACTGCTGCTAGGTTGTATTAGTTTAAGAGACAGAAGCTCTTTTATTTGAGCTGAAAATTCTTGTTTATCTATAGGGGATACCATTATACTGTTTGATCTTACATTAGTATTTCTATATTGATCGAGTAATGTAAGGGTACAATACCTTGGTGCCCTATCAAAATATAATAAAGGGTTATTTGAATATAATGGTTTAAGCATACTGTGTATGATTTCTTCTGTATTAGAGAAGATAGTAAGAGGATAAGAGCAGCATACTGTGTATGATTTCTTCTGTATTAGAGAAGATAGTAAGAGGATAAGAGCAGTTGTTTTGGGTGGAAATAAGTCGTTCACCACGTTGGGCTGCAGTATAAGATGATGCTAAGGGTACCGGAAAAGGAACCATGGGAATTTGGTGATTATCAAAGAGAAAAATTTGAGAGTTGAAAGGGGCATAATGTCGTAAGTTATTCATACCAACTAAGCAATCGACATTAAAATCAATTGGTAATAAAGCAAATTCAAAAGTATAATGATGAGAGATATTATGAATATCTGGAATAGAAATAGAGAGATTTGCTTTATGAGTAATGATAACAGGTCTGCCCATAAAGTCATTTAAGCTCTCCTGCTTATCGAGGGTTAACCATAATTGCTTAGGAATAAATTTTTCATGTATAAGACTAGTTTCAGCACCTGAATCTAGTAAAGTGTGTAAGGTAAGACGAGAGTCATCAGGAAATAATAATGTCATGGGAATGTATATGTGTAATTGAGGTTTTTTCTTAAGAAGATCCGACATTTGATAAACCAAAGGAACTTGTTGGTAATCTTATAATATGTTGATCTTCTGATTGCTTTTGAAGATCAAGGATTCGTTGAGTCCTTCCTTCAAGAGGAGTATTTTCTAAAGCAGACATACTAGGTCTAGCTTGTTCAACAAAGATATTGGTATTTCGATATTCAGCGGTACTAAGACTTCTTGGAATACTTGGATTTATAATCGTAGTAGAAATAGTATTGCCTGAAGCAATAAATGTTTCTATAGGGAGATGTGTCTTTGATTTTAAAGATTTCAAGAATATTTGCATCTCATTATCATATCGCAAATGTCTTATATTGACCAATTTTGGTTGGATTATTTTTCCATTCCCAACCTCAAAGAGTTTAATAAACTGTGTAGCGCCTTAGTAAGCTAGCTTTGTAAACTAAGCAAGCCTGGTTCCCCAGGCACGTAGGTAGGACGTGGATCGATCATGACAAGAATGGACTTATACTCCATGTAATGTAAGTAATAGTTGAGTCATAGTCCAGTTCCCCAGGCTTTCCCCGTTCTCGACCAGATGAAGGAGATAAGAATTCCATTCAGGCGGTAAGGGTTTGGCTTGACCCTGTGTTCTCTCCTGGCTGAGTCAGAGGCGAAGACTGGCAAAGTTCATCATTCAGTGGTGGGGTGTTCCAAAAAAGAAGGCGTCGCCCAACGAGGGCGGATTTGGATGGAGTCTCGCTTTGATGCTAGGGAGATAAATAGATTTGGATAGAGTCTCCCTCAAGATAGAGGAAGAGTATGCGCGCTACGGCTTATGCAGTTGATCGGATCAGATAACCCTTCGTGCAACCAACAAAACTCGACACATCAAATGGATATCAACAAAAAGGAGGTATGGCTGAGCGGCTTAAGGCATTGGTTTGCTAAATTGACATACGATGAAAATTGTCTCATGGGTTCAAATCCCTCTTCCTTTAGCACTCCAGTAGAACGGGTAGTCGAAATTATGTGAGAGAAAGAACCTCTTGGTTCCATTCCCTGGAGGACAAGATAGCACTATGTCACTGAAATTGAGCTGAAAGCCCTTACGCCTTGTTTTTGTTTGACCGACCTATCTTCTTTCTAGTTGCAAGCTCTCTCCGGTTGTCCAGTCCCTTGGCGGCTCTCGGTTCTGGAGCATGTTGGGAGATTTGGAAGCAGCTGAAAGAGCTACTCGAAAGCTTGACGAACAAGCAGAAAAAGACCTAACTATTTTCCTAGTTTGAGGCTTTTCCCTTACAAGTCTAGTGGTATGGTAGGCACTATTCGATGAAGAAAACAGACTTTAGGAAAGTGGTTCAGGTAGCTCAGCTGGTTAGAACAAAGGACTGAAAATCCTTGCGTCAGTGGTTCTAATCCACTTCTAAGCGAGCTTTTGGTCCAAAGGATAGGTAGACAAGGGCGAGCCTGATTTTGAAATTCAAGTGAAAGAGGAAGCCCAAGTGAGTGCTCCTGCACTATACAGCTTTTTGGTGTCACCCTATGAAATTGGAGGCAGATTTTCTAAAAAAATCAGTCGATTACTCAGATTGGTTTTCGCGTCCCTATACCCAAAAGGATGGGTGAATTCGGTGCAAGTGTTCATGGATAGGGTGGATCTATATGCTTCGGGGGCTGAGACGAGGTGTAGCGCAGTCTGGTCAGCGCATCTGTTTTGGATACAGAGGGCCATAGGTTCGAATCCCGTCACCTTGATGTGAAGGGTCGAATTGCAGAGCCTAGTAGCCTATCCATAGTCAGGAAGGCAAACGAAATTTTCAAGTAAAGACTAAGGGGAAAGAATCTCTTTCTTCAATGGATTATGTAATCGAATGTCAAAACTTAGGCTTTTCTTTATAAAATTCTTAATCAGTATCTCTGTTATCTTATTGACTAGCGCACTTTGGGACTGGGGCTTAACTTGGGGAGCCATTTTCTTTGCTCTGGCTCAATATGCTTAATAGTCAGACACTTTATTGCATGATGGATAGAGCACCTCTTTCCCATCTCCAGTGGTCTCGGCTCTTCGCAATGATCGCTTTTCTCAACCTCCCCCTTGGCTCCTGAGCCGAAACCTGCCGGAACCTTTGGAGGAGTCGTTGTCGATCTCTTCTTCCTTTGCTGGAATTGCCATCTTTGCTACTCTCAGCTTCTAAATTCGTACGCCAGTCTAGAAGTCCTAATGCTGTAAAAGGTAATGAAGGGAGGGATTGGACGACATACATCTTGGTTGGTCCCAATTGTTTGGGTAAACAAAGAGAATTGCCTTACCTATGATCTATGATGCAAGATAAGATGGGAGGGGCCCCCAGTTTGGAATTTGAGTTTCAGAGAATGGAACCAAGGTTATGAGAATCAGTGGAGTTGGGCGAATTGCTCTCAGGGTCTTATTCATATTCCGAGTAGTGCGTCAGTGTTACGACTGATGAGCGAGTGCACTTTAGGAAGAGAGTGCCCGATGAGGTCGAATAGTTTTCAATGTCTTCATTCCGGAATACACAACCAAGTAATAAATAGAAACATTTACAGAACCCGAGGTCTTTGATCCTTTCTCTCTCAAGCTGCCAAATAGAACTATGGCTTTAGTAGCGATGATTGGGATTTCTCTTTAAGTCTGGCATTGGGAGAGTTATTTACATTAGAAGGAGTGGTGTTATGATGAAAGTCGGTCATGGCGACTCTGGCCTTGTTCCGCCATGAAACAGGGGCGAGGGGAGTGTAGCGGGCAATTCAGAAAAAGATTCTCCTTTTCGTACACTCTGCAGGTCAGTTCGGTACTAGCGCACCAAGCAAGAAAACGGCTGGACGTACTATCTAGCTCGTGCAATCAACGAGAAATTCCTTCGCCTTAGTAAGCTAGCTTTGTAAACTAAGCAAGCCTGGTTCCCCAGGCACGTAGGTAGGACGTGGATCGATCATGACAAGAATGGACTTATACTCCATGTAATGTAAGTAATAGTTGAGTCATAGTCCAGTTCCCCAGGCTTTCCCCCTTCTCGACCAGATGAAGGAGATAAGAATTTCATTCAGGCGGTAAGGGTTTGGCTTGACCCTGTGTTCTCTCCTGGCCGAGTCAGAGGCGAAGACTGGCAAAGTTCATCATTCAGTGGTGGGGTGTTCCAAAAAAGAAGGCGTCGCCCAACGAGTGGTGGATTTGGATGGAGTCTCGCTTTGATGCTAGGGAGATAAATAGATTTGGATAGAGTCTCCCTCAAGATAGAGGAAGAGTATGCGCGCTACGGCTTACGCAGTTGATCGGATCAGATAACCCTTCGTGCAACCAACAAAACTCGACACATCAAATGGATATCAACAAAATGGAGGTATGGCTGAGCGGCTTAAGGCATTGGTTTGCTAAATTGACATACGATGAAAATTGTATCATGGGTTCAAATCCCACTTCCTTTAGCACTCCAGTAGAACGGGTAGTCGAAATTATCTGAGAGAAAGAACCTCTTGGTTCCATTCCCTGGAGGACAAGATAGCACTATGTCACTGAAATTGAGCTGAAAGCCCTTATGCCTTGTTTTTGTTTGACTGACCTATCTTCTATCTAGTTGCAAGCTCTCTCCGGTTGTCCAGTCCCTTGGCGGCTCTCGGTTCTGGAGCATGTTGGGAGATTTGGAAGCAGCTGAAAGAGCTACTCGAAAGCTTGACGAACAAGCAGAAAAAACCCTAACTATTTTCCTAGTTTGAGGTATTTCCCTTACAAGTCTAGTGGTATGGTAGGCACTATTCGATGAAGAAAACAGACTTTAGGAAAGTGGTTCAGGTAGCTCAGCTGGTTAGAACAAAGGACTGAAAATCCTTGCGTCAGTGGTTCGAATCCACTTCTAAGCGAGCTTTTGGTCCAAAGGATAGGTAGCCAAGGGCGAGCCTGATTTTGAAATTCAAGTGAAAGAGGAAGCCCAAGTGAGTGCTCCTGCACTATACAGCTTTTTGGTGTCACCCTATGAATTTGGAGGCAGATTTTCTAAAAAAATCAGTCGATTACTCAGATTGGTTTTCGCGTCCCTATACCCAAAAGGATGGGTGAGTTTGGTGCAAGTGTTCATGGATAGGGTGGATCTATATGCTCCGGGGGTTGAGACGAGGTGTAGCGCAGTCTGGTCAGCGCATCTGTTTTGGATACAGAGGGCCATAGGTTCGAATCCCGTCACCTTGATGTGAAGGGTCGAATTGCAGAGCCTAGTAGCCTATCCATAGTCAGGAAGGCAAACGAAATTTTCAAGTAAAGACTAAGGGGAAAGAATCTCTCTCTTCAATGGATTATGTGATCGAATGTCAAAACTTAGGCTTTTCTTTATGAAATTCTTAATCAGTATCTCTGTTATCTTATTGACTAGCGCACTTTGGGACTGGGGCTTAACTTGGGGAGCCATTTTCTTTGCTCTGGCTCAATATGCTCAATAGTCAGATACTTTATTGCATGATGGATAGAGCACCTCTTTCCCATCTCCAGTGGTCTCGGCCCTTCGCAACGATCGCTTTTCTCAACCTCCCCCTTGGCTCCTGAGCCGAAACCTGCCGGAACCTTTGGAGGAGTCGTTGTCGATCTCTTCTTCCTTTGCTGGAATTGCCATCTTTGCTACTCTCATCTTCTAAATTCGTACGCCAGTCTAGAAGTCCTAATGCTGCAAAAGGTAATGAAGGGAGGGATTGGACGACATACATCTTTGTTGGTCCCAATTGTTTGGGTAAACAAAGAGAATTGCCTTACCTATGATCTATGATGCAAGATAAGATGGGAGGGGCCCCCAGTTTGGAATTTGAGTTTCACAGAATGGAACTAAGGTTATGAGAATCAGTGGAGTTGGGCGAATTGCTCTCAGGGTCTTATTCATATTCCGAGTAGTGCGTCAGTGTTACGACTGATGAGCGAGTGCACTTTAGGAAGAGAGTGCCCGATGAGGTCGAATAGTTTTCAATGTCTTCATTCCGGAATACACAACCAAGTAATAAATAGAAACATTTACAGAACCCGAGGTCTTTGATCCTTTCTCTCTCAAGCTGCCAAATAGAACTATGGCTTTAGTAGCGATGATTGGGATTTCTCTTTAAGTCTGGCATTGGGAGAGTTATTTACATTAGAAGGAGTGGTGCTATGATGAAAGTCGGTCATGGCGACTCTGGCCTTGTTCCGCCATGAAACAGGGGCGAGGGGAGTGTAGCGGGCAATTCAGAAAAAGATTCTCCTTTTCGTACACTCTGCAGGTCAGTTCGGTACTAGCGCACCAAGCAAGAAAACGGCTGGACGTACTATCTAGCTCGTGCAATCAACGAGAAATTCCTTCGCCTTAGTAAGCTAGCTTTGTAAACTAAGCAAGCCTGGTTCCCCAGGCACGTAGGTAGGACATGGATCGATCATGACAAGAATGGACTTATACTCCATGTAATGTAAGTAATAGTTGAGTCATAGTCCAGTTCCCCAGGCTTTCCCCCTTCTCGACCAGATGAAGGAGATAAGAATTCCATTCAGGCGGTAAGGGTTTGGCTTGACCCTGTGTTCTCTCCTGGCCGAGTCAGAGGCGAAGACTGGCAAAGTTCATCATTCAGTGGTGGGGTGTTCCAAAAAAGAAGGCGTCGCCCAACGAGTGGCGGATTTGGATGGAGTCTCGCTTTGATGCTAGGGAGATAAATAGATTTGGATAGAGTCTCCCTCAAGATAGAGGAAGAGTATGCTCGCTACGGCTTACGCAGTTGATCGGATCAGATAACCCTTCGTGCAACCAACAAAACTCGACACATCAAATGGATATCAACAAAAAGGAGGTATGGCTGAGCGGCTTAAGGCATTGGTTTGCTAAATTGACATACGATGAAAATTGTATCATGGGTTCAAATCCCTCTTCCTTTAGCACTCCAGTAGAACGGGTAGTCGAAATTATGTGAGAGAAAGAACCTCTTGGTTCCATTCCCTGGAGGACAAGAAAGCACTATGTCACTGAAATTGAGCTGAAAGCCCTTACGCCTTGTTTTTGTTTGACCGACCTATCTTCTTTCTAGTTGCAAGCTCTCTTCGGTCGTCCAGTCTCTTGGCGGCTCTCGGTTCTGGAGCATGTTGGGAGATTTTGAAGCAGCTGAAAGAGCTACTCGAAAGCTTGACGAACAAGCAGAAAAAGCCCTAACTCTTTTCCTAGTTTGAGGCTTTTCCCTTACAAGTCTAGTGGTATGGTAGGCACTATTCGATGAAGAAAACAGACTTTAGGAAAGTGGTTCAGGTAGCTTAGCTGGTTAGAACAAAGGACTGAAAATCCTTGCGTCAGTGGTTCGAATCCACTTCTAAGCGAGCTTTTGGTCCAAAGGATAGGTAGCCAAGGGCGAGCCTGATTTTGAAATTCAAGTGAAAGAGGAAGCCCAAGTGAGTGCTCCTGCACTATACAGCTTTTTGGTGTCACCCTATGAAATTGGAGGCAGATTTTCTAAAAAAACCAGTCGATTACTCAGATTGGTTTTCGCGTCCCTATACCCAAAAGGATGGGTGAGTTCGGTGCAAGTGTTCATGGATAGGGTGGATCTATATGCTCCGGGGGCTGAGACGAGGTGTAGCACAGTCTGGTCAGCGCATCTGTTTTGGATACAGAGGGCCATAGGTTCGAATCCCATCACCTTGATGTGAAGGGTCGAATTGCAGAGCCTAGTAGCCTATCCATAGTCAGGAAGGCAAACGAAATTTTCAAGTAAAGACTAAGGGGAAAGAATCTCTTTCTTCAATGGATTATGTGATCGAATGTCAAAACTTAGGCTTTTCTTTATGAAATTCTTAATCAGTATCTCTGTTATCTTATTGACTAGCGCACTTTGGGACTGGGGCTTAACTTGGGGAGCCATTTTATTTGCTCTGGCTCAATATGCTCAATAGTCAGACACTTTATTGCATGATGGATAGAGCACCTCTTTCCCATCTCCAGTGGTCTCGGCCGCTTTTCTCAACCTCCCCCTTGGCTCCTGAGCCGAAACCTGCCGGAACCTTTGGAGGAGTCGTTGTCGATCTCTTCTTCCTTTGCTGGAATTGCCATCTTTGCTACTCTCAGCTTCTAAATTCGTACGCCAATCTAGAAGTCCTAATGCTGTAAAAGGTAATGAAGGGAGGGATTGGACGACATACATCTTGGTTGGTCCCAATTGTTTGGGTAAACAAAGAGAATTGCCTTACCTATGATCTATGATGCAAGATAAGATGGGAGGGCCCCCCAGTTTGGAATTTGAGTTTCAGAGAATGGAACCAAGGTTATGAGAATCAGTGGAGTTGGGCGAATTGCTCTCAGGGGTCTTATTCATATTCCGAGTAGTGCGTCAGTGTTACGACTGATGAGCGAGTGCACTTTAGGAAGAGAGTGCCCGATGAGGTCGAATAGTTTTCAATGTCTTCATTCCGGAATACACAACCAAGTAATAAATAGAAACATTTACAGAACCCGAGGTCTTTGATCCTTTCTCTCTCAAGCTGCCAAATAGAACTATGGCTTTAGTAGCGATGATTGGGATTTCTCTTTAAGTCTGGCATTGGGAGAGTTATTTACATTAGAAGGAGTGGTGTTATGATGAAAGTCGGTCATGGCGACTCTGGCTTTGTTCCGCCATGAAACAGGGGCGAGGGGAGTGTAGCGGGCAATTCAGAAAAAGATTCTCCTTTTCGTACACTCTGCAGGTCAGTTCGGAACTAGCGCACCAAGCAAGAAAACGGCTGGACGTACTATCTAGCTCGTGCAATCAACGAGAAATTCCTTCGCCTTAGTAAGCTAGCTTTGTAAACTAAGCAAGCCTGGTTCCCCAGGCACGTAGGTAGGACGTGGATCGATCATGACAAGAATGGACTTATACTCCATGTAATGTAAGTAATAGTTGAGTCATAGTCCAGTTCCCCAGGCTTTCCCCCTTCTCGACCAGATGAAGGAGATAAGAATTCCATTCATGCGGTAAGGGTTTGGCTTGATCCTGTGTTCTCTCCTCGCCGAGTCAGAGGCGAAGACTGGCAAAGTTCATAATTCAGTGGTGGGGTGTTCCAAAAAAGAAGGCGTCGCCCAACGAGTGGCGGATTTGGATGGAGTCTCGCTTTGATGCTAGGGAGATAAATAGATTTGGATAGAGTCTCCCTCAAGATAGAGGAAGAGTATGCTCGCTACGGCTTACGCAGTTGATCGGATCAGATAACCCTTCGTGCAACCAACAAAACTCGACACATCAAATGGATATCAACAAAAAGGAGGTATGGCTGAGCGGCTTAAGGCATTGGTTTGCTAAATTGACATACGATGAAAATTGTATCATGGGTTCAAATCCCTCTTCCTTTAGCACTCCAGTAGAATGGGTAGTCGAAATTATGTGAGAGAAAGAACCTCTTGGTTCCATTCCCTGGAGGACAAGATAGCACTATGTCACTGAAATTGAGCTGAAAGCCCTTACGCCTTGTTTTTGTTTAACTGACCTATCTTCTTTCTAGTTGCAAGCTCTCTCCGGTTGTCCAGTCCCTTGGCGGCTCTCGGTTCTGGAGCATGTTGGGAGATTTGGAAGCAGCTGAAAGAGCTACTCGAAAGCTTGACGAACAAGCAGTAAAAGCCCTAACTATTTTCCTAGTTTGAGGTATTTCCCTTACAAGTCTAGTGGTATGGTAGGCACTATTCGATGAAGAAAACAGACTTTAGGAAAGTGGTTCAGGTAGCTCAGCTGTTTAGAACAAAGGACTGAAAATCCTTGCGTCAGTGGTTCGAATCCACTTCTAAGCGAGCTTTTGGTCCAAAGGATAGGTAGCCAAGGGCGAGCCTGATTTTGAAATTCAAGTGAAAGAGGTAGCCCAAGTGAGTGCTCCTGCACTATACAGCTTTTTGGTGTCACCCTATGAAATTGGAGGCAGATTTTCTAAAAAAATCAGTCGATTACTCAAATTGGTTTTCGCGTCCCTATACCCAAAAGGATGGGTGAGTTCGGTGCAAGTGTTCATGGATAGGGTGGATCTATATGCTCCGGGGGTTGAGACGAGGTGTAGTGCAGTCTGGTCAGCGCATCTGTTTTGGATACGAGGGCCATAGGTTCGAATCCCGTCACCTTGATGTGAAGGGTCGAATTGCAGAGCCTAGTAGCCTATCCATAGTCAGGAAGGCAAACGAAATTTTCAAGTAAAGACTAAGGGGAAAGAATCTCTTTCTTCAATGGATTATGTGATCGAATGTCAAAACTTAGGCTTTTCTTTATGAAATTCTTAATCAGTATCTCTGTTATCTTATTGACTAGCGCACTTTGGGACTGGGGCTTAACTTGGGGAGCCATTTTCTTTGCTCTGGCTCAATATGCTCAATAGTCAGATACTTTATTGCATGATGGATAGAGCACCTCTTTCCCATCTCCAGTGGTCTCGGCCCTTCGCAACGATCGCTTTTCTCAACCTCCCCCTTGGCTCCTGAGCCGAAACCTGCCGGAACCTTTGGAGGAGTCGTTGTCGATCTCTTCTTCCTTTGCTGGAATTGCCATCTTTGCTACTCTCAGCTTCTAAATTCGTACGCCAGTCTAGAAGTCCTAATGCTGCAAAAGGTAATGAAGGGAGGGATTGGACGACATACATCTTGGTTGGTCCCAATTGTTTGGGTAAACAAAGAGAATTGCCTTACCTATGATCTATGATGCAAGATAAGATGGGAGGGGCCCCCAGTTTGGAATTTGAGTTTCAGATAATGGAACCAAGGTTATGAGAATCAGTGGAGTTGGGCGAATTGCTCTCAGGGTCTTATTCATATTCCGAGTAGTGCGTCAGTGTTACGACTGATGAGCGAGTGCACTTTAGGAAGAGAGTGCCCGATGAGGTCGAATAGTTTTCAATGTCTTCATTCCGGAATACACAACCAAGTAATAAATAGAAACATTTACAGAACCCGAGGTCTTTGATCCTTTCTCTCTCAAGCTGCCAAATAGAACTATGGCTTTAGTAGCGATGATTGGGATTTCTCTTTAAGTCTGGCATTGGGAGAGTTATTTACATTAGAAGGAGTGGTGTTATGATGAAAGTCGGTCATGGCGACTCTGGCCTTGTTCCGCCATGAAACAGGGGCGAGAGGAGTGTAGCGGGCAATTCAGAAAAAGATTCTCCTTTTCGTACACTCTGCAGGTCAGTTCGGTACTAGCGCACCAATCAAGAAAACGGCTGGACGTACTATCTAGCTCGTGCAATCAACGAGAAATTCCTTCGCCTTAGTAAGCTAGCTTTGTAAACTAAGCAAGCCTGGTTCCCCAGGCACGTAGGTAGGACGTGGATCGATCATGACAAGAATGGACTTATACTCCATGTAATGTAAGTAATAGTTGAGTCATAGTCCAGTTCCCCAGGCTTTCCCCCTTCTCGACCAGATGAAGGAGATAAGAATTCCATTCAGGCGGTAAGGGTTTGGCTTGACCCTGTGTTCTCTCCTGGCCGAGTCAGAGGCGAAGACTGGCAAAGTTCATCATTCAGTGGTGGGGTGTTCCAAAAAAGAAGGCGTCGCCCAACGAGTGGCGGATTTGGATGGAGTCTCGCTTTGATGCTAGGGAGATAAATAGATTTGGATAGAGTCTCCCTCAAGATAGAGGAAGAGTATGCTCGCTACGGCTTACGCAGTTGATCGGATCAGATAACCCTTCGTGCAACCAACAAAACTCGACACATCAAATGGATATCAACAAAAAGGAGGTATGGCTGAGCGGCTTAAGGCATTGGTTTGCTAAATTGACATACGATGAAAATTGTATCATGGGTTCAAATCCCTCTTCCTTTAGCACTCCAGTAGAATGGGTAGTCGAAATTATGTGAGAGAAAGAACCTCTTGGTTCCATTCCCTGGAGGACAAGATTGCACTATGTCACTAAAATTGAGCTGAAAGCCCTTACGCCTTGTTTTTGTTTGACCGACCTATCTTCTTTCTAGTTGCAAGCTCTCTCCGGTCGTCCAGTCTCTTGGCGGCTCTCGGTTCTGGAGCATGTTGGGAGATTTGGAAGCAGCTGAAAGAGCTACTCGAAAGCTTGACGAACAAGCAGAAAAAGCCCTAACTCTTTTCCTAGTTTGAGGCTTTTCCCTTACAAGTCTAGTGGTATGGTAGGCACTATTCGATGAAGAAAACAGACTTTAGGAAAGTGGGTCAGGTAGCTTAGCTGGTTAGAACAAAGGACTGAAAATCCTTGCGTCAGTGGTTCGAATCTACTTCTAAGCGAGCTTTTAGTCCAAAGGATAGGTAGCCAAGGGCGAGCCTGATTTTGAAATTCAAGTGAAAGAGGAAGCCCAAGTGAGTGCTCCTGCACTATACAGCTTTTTGGTGTCACCCTATGAAATTAGAGGCAGTTTTTCTAAAAAAACCAGTCGATTACTCAGATTGGTTTTCGCGTCCCTATACCCAAAAGGATGGGTGAGTTAGGTGCAAGTGTTCATGGATAGGGTGGATCTATATGCTCCAGGGGCTGAGACGAGGTGTAGCGCAGTCTGGTCAGCGCATCTGTTTTGGATACAGAGGGCCATAGGTTCGAATCCCATCACCTTGATGTGAAGGGTCGAATTGCAGAGCCTAGTAGCCTATCCATAGTCAGGAAGGCAAACGAAATTTTCAAGTAAAGACTAAGGGGAAAGAATCTCTTTCTTCAATGGATTATGTGATCGAATGTCAAAACTTAGGTTTTTCTTTATGAAATTCTTAATCAGTATCTCTGTTATCTTATTGACTAGCGCACTTTGGGACTGGGGCTTAACTTGGGGAGCCATTTTATTTGCTCTGGCTCAATATGCTCAATAGTCAGACACTTTATTGCATGATGGATAGAGCACCTCTTTCCCATCTCCAGTGGTCTCGGCCGCTTTTCTCAACCTCCCCCTTGGCTCCTGAGCCGAAACCTGCCGGAACCTTTGGAGGAGTCGTTGTCGATCTCTTCTTCCTTTGCTGGAATTGCCATCTTTGCTACTCTCAGCTTCTAAATTCGTACGCCAGTCTAGAAGTCCTAATGCTGTAAAAGGTAATGAAGGGAGGGATTGGACGACATACATCTTGGTTGGTCCCAATTGTTTGGGTAAACAAAGAGAATTGCCTTACCTATGATCTATGATGCAAGATAAGATGGGAGGGGCCCCCAGTTTGGAATTTGAGTTTCAGAGAATGGAACCAAGGTTATGAGAATCAGTGGAGTTGGGCGAATTGCTCTCAGGGGTCTTATTCATATTCCGAGTAGTGCGTCAGTGTTACGACTGATGAGCGAGTGCACTTTAGGAAGAGAGTGCCCGATGAGGTCGAATAGTTTTCAATGTCTTCATTCCGGAATACACAACCAAGTAATAAATAGAAACATTTACAGAACCCGAGGTCTTTGATCCTTTCTCTCTCAAGCTGCCAAATAGAACTATGGCTTTAGTAGCGATGATTGGGATTTCTCTTTAAGTCTGGCATTGGGAGAGTTATTTACATTAGAAGGAGTGGTGTTATGATGAAAGTCGGTCATGGCGACTCTGGCCTTGTTCCGCCATGAAACAGGGGCGAGGGGAGTGTAGCGGGCAATTCAGAAAAAGATTCTCCTTTTCGTACACTCTGCAGGTCAGTTCGGTACTAGCGCACCAAGCAAGAAACGGCTGGACGTACTATCTAGCTCGTGCAATCAACGAGAAATTCCTTCGCCTTAGTAAGCTAGCTTTGTAAACTAAGCAAGCCTGGTTCCCCAGGCACGTAGGTAGGACGTGGATCGATCATGAAAAGAATGGACTTATACTCCATGTAATGTAAGTAATAGTTGAGTCATAGTCCAGTTCCCCAGGCTTTCCCCCTTCTCGACCAGATGAAGGAGATAAGAATTCCATTCAGGCGGTAAGGGTTTGGCTTGACCCTGTGTTCTCTCCTGGCCGAGTCAGAGGCGAAGACTGGCAAAGTTCATAATTCAGTGGTGGGGTGTTCCAAAAAAGAAGGCGTCGCCCAACGAGTGGCGGATTTGGATGGAGTCTCGCTTTGATGCTAGGGAGATAAATAGATTTGGATAGAGTCTCCCTCAAGATAGAGGAAGAGTATGCTCGCTACGGCTTACGCAGTTGATCGGATCAGATAACCCTTCGTGCAACCAACAAAACTCGACACATCAAATGGATATCAACAAAAAGGAGGTATGGCTGAGCGGCTTAAGGCATTGGTTTGCTAAATTGACATACGATGAAAATTGTATCATGGGTTCAAATCCCTCTTCCTTTAGCACTCCAGTAGAACGGGTAGTCGAAATTATGTGAGAGAAAGAACCTCTTGGTTCCATTCCCTGGAGGACAAGATAGCACTATGTCACTGAAATTGAGCTGAAAGCCCTTACGCCTTGTTTTTGTTTGACCGACCTATCTTCTTTCTAGTTGCAAGCTCTCTCCGGTCGCCAGTCCCTTGGTGGCTCTCGGTTCTGGAGCATGTTGGGAGATTTGGAAGCAGCTGAAAGAGCTACTCGAAAGCTTGACGAACAAGCAGAAAAAGCCCTAACTCTTTTCCTAGTTTGAGGCTTTTCCCTTACAAGTCTAGTGGTATGGTAGGCACTATTCGATGAAGAAAACAGACTTTAGGAAAGTGGTTCAGGTAGCTCAGCTGGTTAGAACAAAGGACTGAAAATCCTTGCGTCAGTGGTTCGAATCCACTTCTAAGCGAGCTTTTGGTCCAAAGGATAGGTAGCCAAGGGCGAGCCTGATTTTGAAATTCAAGTGAAAGAGAAAGCCCAAGTGAGTGCTCCTGCACTATACAGCTTTTTGGTGTCACCCTATGAAATTGGAGGCAGATTTTCTAAAAAAACAAGTCGATTACTCATATTGGTTTTCGCGTCCCTATACGCAAAAGGATGGGTGAGTTCGGTGCAAGTGTTCATGGATAGGGTGGATCTATATGCTCCGGGGGCTGAGACGAGGTGTAGCGCAGTCTGGTCAGCGCATATGTTTTGGATATAGAGGGCCATAGGTTCGAATCCCGTCACCTTGATGTGAAGGGTCGAATTGCAGAGCCTAGTAGCCTATCCATAGTCAGGAAGGCAAACGAAATTTTCAAGTAAAGACTAAGGGGAAAGAATCTCTTTCTTCAATGGATTATGTGATCGAATGTCAAAACTTAGGCTTTTCTTTATGAAATTCTTAATCAGTATCTCTATTATCTTATTGACTAGCGCACTTTGGGACTGGGGTTTAACTTGGGGAGCCATTTTCTTTGCTCTGGCTCAATATGCTCAATAGTCAGACACTTTATTGCCTGATGGATAGAGCACCTCTTTCCCATCTCCAGTGGTCTCGGCCCTTCGCAACGATCGCTTTTCTCAACCTCCCCCTTGGCTCCTGAGCCGAAACCTGCCGGAACCTTTGGAGGAGTCTGACTACTGAGCATGCATTAAAGTGTAAACCAGGCTGTTGCACACATATTTTGTTTGCTTTCTCCACTGCACACACATGGCTGGTCAAAATTTTGAATGACAACGAGAAGACTAAAAGAGAGATTGTAGGCTAATGCGGATCCCAATTCATCATACATCATAGTAAATCCACCTTGCGATCGGTTTGCAGAGAAGAGCTTGAATGCCACATTGCTATTGCTTGAATTCATCTATTTGCTTATAGATCTTGTTTGTGGTCCACAAAGGGAATGTTCAGCGAGTATGCCTACAATCACCAAAAAAGTGCACTGCACGAAAGCAGGGCGAGCTATGATCAAGCAAAAAGAGCATAGTAGACGAACTGGTCAGTCGATGAAAGGGTGGTGGGTTGGGGTAGGATATACCTTCTGATCCAGATACCTTAGATCTAGCTATGCTTGCTTGCTGACCTGTGCTACCTATTCTATTCTTGATACATTAGGGTAGGAATAATAGTAAGCTGAGCTGCCTATCTCGTTGTGAGCGCTACCTAAGCACTGTTGAAGGGACTCAGAGAAGAGTGGAAGTAGTCTTGGATAGGAGAGGGCTTCTCACTAACACTTTTGACTTACTGCCAAAAGCTCCTTCTTGTGTGCTAATGCTGGAAGGAAGGGTTTTGGGTGGGAGAGAGACCACTGGAAGACTCATTTGTTTAGATAGAGATAACAAAGCTATACATCAAAAATATTGAACTCAGTATCCCTAGGGATGAAGTGTCTGCTTTGATAGAACCAGGAGTTCACTAAATGCATTTTGCCTACAATCAGTAGGAAAGGGTTCTAGTAATGAAAGATACCTTCTATTGGTAGGCGACATTTATCATATTCATTTCAGTACTTTTTGTCTACCATTTGTCGAAAGCAGGGGCAAGTCAGGCATAATGCTTTCCCAGGGAGATCGTTTCCATTTACATAATATTCGAGCTTCTCGCACATCCATGCATAATGTGAAAGTGATCTTCGTAATCAAGAGATCGGGCATTCTCTCTCCCTACTTAACTAACAAGCAATGGGGACAAAGGCCTCGAATCCTGTCTTTGACGGTGATCATAGCGCTGGAAAACAAATCAAATGTTTTCTGTCTCAATGTTAGTGTGAAAGTCCTAATATCTTTATGAGGTCGAAATAGCATCACAGAAAGAGCAACCAGAACCTACTCCCAGTTGGCTAGCATCAAAGCAGGAGCGACACTACTAATGTGGAATACCAAGTGCGAAGGTTATCCATTTAGATTGCTGTCTAGTGGTACTTTCTGGAGTGAAGCTGCCATCCAAAGCATTCTTTCTGGAAAATTTTGTGAAAAGGTTGGCGAGTAGGGCGGCTTCTTTCATAGGAAAGTGGATGTGATCTACTCTTTAAAGAGAAGTAGGGGTAATTATTCTTATTAACCAATTAAAATGAAGATCTAATAATTGGTAGTGGAACATGAGCTGTCTCAGAAGTAGTGTCATGAAGCCTTGCCTTGCTTCTTTCTTCCTTGGATGTTGTTGTAGTTGTATCATTAGATAGGATGTCTCTTTCTTTGATCGTTTTCGAGCACAAGAAGAGCTTTCTGTACAGGCTGAAGAGGGACTTGTTCTTTTAACTCCAGCTCTGACTCAACGTTGGGATTCCACCTTTTCAAGTTGTTCTTTCGGATCTATTGATACGAGATTGAGATTCAACCGATAGCAGATAGATTAATAAACTGCAGTCGATGGACACAATACAACAACAAGCAAATCTGCTCTAATCTCACTGGTAGGTACTTAACTGGAGAGAGGGATCTGCACAAGCCTATTTCGTGGGGAAACTCTACCGAAGCATATGTGTTAAGGATAGAGTCATTTCACCGATACAAATAACTGACTTGTGGAAGAATACCCCTTTTCTCGGATGAACACTTCTCTCGTCACTATTCGGATCACCATAGCGACGAATTTCCATCTCAAGATCATCCCCTATGGAAAATTCCAACGGAAGCATCAGAAACCTCACTATGGGAAGCTTCGTTGGGTCTCCGTCTCAGGGACGATCTCTAGAGAAAATGAAGATGCTCTTTCGTTCGTTCTCCTATTCCGTTCCAAAGTAGAAATACAGAAATACTTAGAGTTCAAAAAGAAGTCACACCATAGAAAGTAAATGAATCAGAATCCATTATACGAGCTTTCCTTTCGAGTTCCGCTTCGTCGCTCTTGACAATTTGAAAAAGACTTGTTAGAAATGTTTTTTCTGGTTGGGTTAGTCCAACCGACGAAAGACATGGGAATTTTTTGGCATGGCTTTTCTATTTATATACGATATTTCTAATACTGGCTACCAGACTCAATAATACTTCCATCTAACAATCGACGGTGTAGAGCAAAGGAGAACCGAAACCTGCAATGATTATGACGAGCCCAA
Source organism: Dracaena cambodiana (assembly GCA_036321105.1). Taxonomy (NCBI): domain Eukaryota; kingdom Viridiplantae; phylum Streptophyta; class Magnoliopsida; order Asparagales; family Asparagaceae; genus Dracaena; species Dracaena cambodiana. The sequence goes on along the minus strand of JAYEPQ010000013.1, from coordinate 12,499,576 downwards.
TGCGAGTCTTTCGTCAGTTTACTGGAAGTACTTTGATGGTGAACTATGACGATAAAGAGTTCAAGAAAAAACCAATTCGATATTCACAACTCATTCGTTCGACAAACTAAAAAACCAGGATGAGTCTCTGAAGGAAGAAAGATTTAGTAGGTCTAGAGTTTTGACGGAGTGTCGGAATGCCAACAGAAGTAAAGATGGAGGGTGGGTGGGAAAGGAGCAAGTTTCGACAAAAGCAAACTTCCGAACATTCAAGGATTGGGATTTCCTTGTCGTTGTTCACCTATCTATCTCTAAAATAGCATGATATCGGTCCTAGTCTCACCTATCCGTAAGAGGACGGGAGCTATGCTTTCTGTCAAACAGCCCATTTTCCTCTATGATCTGGGTCTCAAATCGACGAAATTCCTGTAGGTGATATTTCCCCTAGTGGAAAACTGTCATTAACCTCTTTTCCTTACTGATTATAGTAATCTTCTTCCTTTTTTCTAGGACAGATAGGGGATCGTCATCTAATGTACACAGCCATCAATGTCCGTCTTCGTCATATTGATGTGATTCTAAGGACTGTCAGAATGCTCCATCGTTCTAGGCCTTTCGAAATACGTCCTACCTCTAACGGAATGGCTACCGCCTAGAAGGGAATCCTGTCATCTCGCTACGGAACATAACATTCTAGAGTCACTTATGAATAGTATCTGCAAATTATTATATGCTGATTTAACTGGCGATGATATAAACGCCGAAGGCTTAGATGAAAATATACTATTAAAAATGAGGTTATGCAATATCTGCTATTTAGAAGAATTTGCAAACCAAAACATCAGTTATATTTTCAAGTTAAATACTTTAGAAAAGAAAACATTTTGGATTACATCCTTCTTTTCTAAACTTCCAATACCATGGGATTCTATGATAGAGAAAAAATACAATAACCTTAGATCATGAGGCATTCCACACAATACAGGTGCTCTAAAAAAGGCTTGTATGGAAACTGTTAAGAAAACCTATCAATTACAAAGGGCAAATAACCATCTTCAAAATTATATTCATAAATCAGATATAAAGACATCATGTTGTCCAAAATTTGATCCAGACATCAATTATCAATTTGGATGTCCCCCTGTATATGGGTATAACAAACCATATTTCCCGTACAAGAAAAAACACAAGAAACATACAAAAAAGACTAAGGAATACAAACAAAAATACAAAAAGAGGAGATATAAGGTATCCAGAAGGAAATGGAAACCTGAATTTAAAAAAAAATATAGAAAATCAAAGAAATATAAAAAACGAAAATTTATTAAGACAAGCAAAACTGGATAGATTAATAAACTGCAGTCGATAGACACAATACAACGACAAGCAAATCTGCTCTAATCTCACTGGTAGGTACTTAACTGGAGAGAGGGATCTGCACAAGCCTATTTCGTGGGGAAACTCTACCGAAGCATATGTGTTAAGGATAGAGTCATTTCACTGATACAAATAACTGACTTGTGGAAGAATACCCCTTTTCTCGGATGAACACTTCTCTCGTCGCTATTCGGATCATCCATAGCTACAAATTTCCGTCTCAAGATCATCCCCTATGGAAAATTCCAACAGAAGCATCAGAAACCTCACTATGGAAGCTTCGTTGGGTCTCCGTCTCAGGGACGATCTCTAGAGCAAATGAAGATGCTCTTTCGTTCGTTCTCCTATTCCGTTCCAAAATAGAAATACAGAAATACTTAGAGTTCAAAAAGAAGTCACACTATAGAAAGTAAATGAATCAGAATCCATTATATGAGCTTTCCTTTCGAGTTCAGCTTCGTCGCTCTTGACAATTTGAAAAAGACTTGTTAGAAATGTTTTTTCTGGTTGGGTTAGTCCAACCGACGAAAGACATGGGAATTTTTTGGCATGGCTTTTCATTTATATACGATATTTCTAATACTGGCTACCAGACTCAATGATGCTTCCATCTAACAATCGACGGTGTAGAGCAAAGGAGAACCGAAACCTGCAATGATTATGACGAGCCCAATGCGAGTGTTTCGTCAGTTTACTGGAAGTACTTTGATGGTGAACTATGACGATAAAGAGTTCAAGAAAAAGCCAATTCGATATTCACAACTCATTCGTTCGACAAACTAAAAAAGCAGGATGAGTCTCTGAAGGAAGAAAGATTTAGTAGGTCAAGAGTTTTGACGGAGTGTCGGAATGCCAACATGTGCTTCACACTCAACATAAGTAAAGATGGAGGGTGGGTGGGAAAGGAACAAGTTTCGGCAAAAGCAAACTTCCGAACATTCAAGGATTGGGATTTCCTTATCGTTGTTCACCTATCTATCTCTAGAATAGCATGATATCGGTCCCTCACCGATCCGTAAGAAGACGGGAGCTATGCTTTTTGTCAAACAGCCCATTTTCCTCTATGATCTGGGTTTCAAATAGACGAAATTCCTGTAGGGGATATTTCCCCTAGTGGAAAACTGTCATGAACCTCTTTTCCTTACTGATTATAGTAATCTTCTTCCTTTTTTCTAGGACAGATAGGGGATCGTCATCTAATGTACACAGCCATCAATGTCCGTCTTCGTCATATTGATGTGATTCTAAGGACTGTCAGAATGCTCCATCGTTCTAGGCCTTTCGAAATACGTCCTACCTCTAACGGAATGGCTACCGCCTAGAAGGGAATCCTGTCATCTCGCTACGGAACATAACATTCTAGAGTCACTTATGAATAGTATCTGCAAATTATTATATGCTGATTTAACTGGCGACGATATAAACGCGAAGGCTTAGATGAAAATATACTATTAAAAATGAGGTTATGCAATATCTGCTATTTAGAAGAATTTGCAAACCAAAACATCAGTTATATTTTCAAGTTAAATACTTTAGAAAAGAAAACATTTTGGATTACATCCTTCTTTTCTAAACTTCCAATACCATGGGATTCTATGATAGAGAAAAAATACAATAACCTTAGATCATGAGGCATTCCACACAATACAGGTGCTCTAAAAAAGGCTTGTATGGAAACTGTTAAGAAAACCTATCAATTACAAAGGGCAAATAACCATCTTCAAAATTATATTCATAAATCAGATATAAAGACATCATGTTGTCCAAAATTTGATCCAGACATCAATTATCAATTTGGATGTCCCCCTGTATACGGGTATAACAAACCATATTTCCCGTACAAGAAAAAACACAAGAAACATACAAAAAAGACTAAGGAATACAAACCAAAATACAAAAAGAGGAGATATAAGGTATCCAGAAGGAAATGGAAACCTGAATTTAAAGAAAAATATAGAAAATCAAAGAAATATAAAAAACGAAAATTTATTAAGACAAACTAAACTGGATAGATTAATAAAGTGCAGTCGATGGACACAATACAATGACAAGCAAATCTGCTCTAATCTCATTGGTAGGTACTTAACTGGAAAGAGGGATCTGCACAAGCCAATTTCGTGGGGAAACTCTATCGAAGCATATGTGTTAAGGATAGAGTCATTTCACCGATACAAATAACTGACTTGTGGAAGAATACCCCTTTTCTCGGATGAACACTTCTCTCGTCGCTATTCGGATCATCCATAGCGACGAATTTCTGTCTCAAGATCATACCCTATGGAAAATTCCAACGGAAGCATCAGAAACCTCACTATGGGAAGCTTCGTTGGGTCTCCGTCTCAGGGACGATCTCTAGAGCAAATGAAGATGCTCTTTCGTTCGTTCTCCTATTCCGTTCCAAAATAGAAATACAGAAATACTTAGTGTTCAAAAAGAAGTCACACCATAGAAAGTAAATGAATCAGAATCCATTATATGAGCTTTCCTTTCGAGTTCCGCTTCGTCGCTCTTGACAATTTGACAAAGACTTGTTAGAAATGTTTTTTCTGGTTGGGTTAGTCCAACCGACGAAAGACATGGGAATTTTTTGGCATGGCTTTTCTATTTATATACGATATTTCTAATACTGGCTACCAGACTCAATGATACTTCCATCTAACAATCGACGGTGTAAAGCAAAGGAGAACCGAAACCTGCAATGATTATGACGAGCCCAATGCGAGTCTTTCGTCAGTTTACTGGAAGTACTTTGATGGTGAGCTATGACGATAAAGAGTTCAAGAAAAAACCAATTCGATATTCACAACTCATTCGTTCGACAAACTAAAAAAGCAGGATGAGTCTCTGAAGGAAGAAAGATTTAGTAGGTCTAGAGTTTTGACGGAGTGTCGGAATGCCAACATGTGCTTCACACTCAACAGAAGTAAAGATGGAGGGTGGGTGAGAAAGGAACAAGTTTCGACAAAAGCAAACTTCCGAACATTCAAGGATTGGGATTTCCTTGTCGTTGTTCACCTATCTATCTCTAGAATAGCATGATATCGGTCCTAGTCTCACCTGTCCGTAAGAGGACGGGAGCTATGCTTTCTGTCAAACAGCCCATTTTCCTCTATGATCTGGGTCTCAAATCGACGAAATTCCTGTAGGGGATATCTCCCCTGGTGGAAAACTGTCATGAACCTCTTTTCCTTACTGATTATAGTAATCTTCTTCCTTTTTTCTAGGACAGCTAGGGGATCGTTATCTAATGTACACAGCCATCAATGTCCGTCTTCGTCATATTGATGAATTCTAAGGACTGTCAGAATGCTCCATCGTTCTAGGCCTTTCGAAATACGTCCTACCTCTAACGGAATGGCTACCGCGTAGAAGGGAATCCTGTCATCTCGCTACGGAACATAACGTTCTAGAGTCACTTATGAACCCAAAACAGCAAGGTTTCGAGCTCCGTAAGCTACTCCGCTTAAACTTTGTAACAACCTAATTTCATTATAACTTACATTTTTTTATATCAGATTAATCCCAAAATAAATGTGTTGTATTTGTCTCATTTTTCTATATTTTTGTGATTTTCTTGAAATTTTTAAGATAGTCACTTAAAATAATATTATTTTAATCACCGGTGAGTCCTACGCATATTTTTACTAGTCTTTCTTTTTTGACTTGTAAAGATGAAGTTTGACTTTTTTTTGGGTTAGTTTAATTTGAAATTATAATCTTAAACAACTCTAATAACCTATTATTAGTATTCATTTGTCCTATACCTATTTTGTTTTATTCACCCATACCTTACTTTACCATGCTTGTCCTTTGGACAAGCATGACAACCATCATCTAATCCCCCATATCCCTCATTTATTATATTTTTTTCTTCCCTTTCATTTATTTTCTCCCTTTCATTTTTTATTCACCTCCTTTTTATTTTTTTTACTCCAACTCAAGAGAAGAAGAAAAGAGAAGAAGAATAAGAAAAGAGAAGAAAAAGAAAAGAAGAAGAAGTTCTCTAGTCTCAAGATAGGCTTACCTTCTCTAACCAATCAAGGCAAGTAAAATCACATCCCCTCTCATGTTTTATTTCTAATTCTAATTGTTTATGGTTAACTTAGAATCTTGATTTGTTTAATTTTAGAAATGTGATATTTTTATACAAAATTCTCTATGATTATTTTAAATATAAAAATATGATTCTTACACTCTACTCTATGTTTATGTATTAAATTTGTGATTTTATTTAAGGTCTCCTATGCTTAAACTATAAGTTACAACTTAAACTATGTTTTATTTTGAAATTACAAAGAAACTACCTTTATGAATGTTCATCATATTGGATATACATTTGAATTTTTCCATATAAATTCTTCATGTATAATGTAATGATTTTAAAATCATTTTCCACTTGCCGTTAGAAAATATGTATATATATACATTTATTTATTTATTCATTATCATGTTTTAAAGAGAGAGTTTCATATAAGTATTACATTAAATTTACTAAAATATTTCTTTTATGCAAGCTATTATATTAGGTCATAATTCTTTTATGCTAATTCATGTTTACTTGAAATATATATACATTAGTAAGGTTTAATAAATTTTGCTACTTTCCATACCATGAAATCATTATAGAATTTGGAAAATTCATTCATTCTAACATTTTATACTCCATCATACTTGCATTGACACATGCATACTAGTTACTTGTACAACATATACGAAATTATGCCGGACTTTCCTTATTAGTACATACACGTCTTGATAGTGCCATGGATCTTGACTTGCCTGTTAACTTGATTTTGACATTCCATCATATTTACTTCGACGTATACATACTAATTACTTGTACAAGATACATGAAAATATTCCGGATTTTCCTTGTTAGTATATACACATGTCTTGATGGTGCCATGAATCCTAACTTACCTGTTAACTTGATTTTGACATGGACCACATCTTGCTTGTTACTAGACATGTATATGTATTAATCTTGACATGATTAGTTTATCATATTCCGGATTGATTTGCATGTAAAATAACTTAAAATCTTGGGTTATGGGAGAACTAAAGGGTGGACAAATATTGTATCGTGAAAGGTTTAGGATAGGTTGCGCAACCGAAATAGGGGCCCATCCGCGGGGGCGCCCGGGTGGTACTGAGCCATCATCTCTTGTTTAGTCCATGTTGATGGGACGACCGATTACTCAGTAATCGGTATCTGCTTGAGTGCTTAGCGGCACGGCTGGTTCAGTGCCAGCATCTTGGCCGGGTCCCGGGTATGCACGGGTACTTTCACGATACGAGTCATTTCTTCACCACTTAGTTCAAAATATAAAATAAAATATGATATTAATCTAGACTTGATATGTATTAGTCTCCGTACTTGATATCAATCACATACGATACAGATTTATTTCTTCACCAGTTAGTTCAAATATAAACTAAAATATGATATTAACTTAGACTTGATATGCATTAGTCTCCGTACTTGATATCGATCACATACGATACGGTTCATTTCTTCACCACTTAGTTCAAAATATAAAATAAAATATGATATTAAGCTAGACTTGATATCTATTAGTCTCCGTACTTGATATCGATCACATACGATACAGATTTATTTCTTTACCAGTTAGTTCAAATATAAACTAAAATATGATATTAATTTAGACTTGATATGCATTAGTCTCCGTACTTGATATCGATCACATACGATACAGATTTATTTCTTCACCAGTTAGTTCAAATATAAACTAAAATATGATATTAATTTAGACTTGATATGCATTAGTCTCCGTACTTGATATCGATCACATACGATATAGGTCTATTTCTTCACCAATTAGTTCACCATGCATGTACATATGCTTTTTACATCAATTCATATTTTACTTGTTAATACATATTGCATGCTCCCTACCATACAATTCTATTTACTCACCATTAGTCTCCATACTTGATAGCATGTACATTTTTTCTTGATATCATTACTTGATCATTTAATATTTTTCACACATGCGCATAGTTACATATCCACACCCATATCTTACTTATTTGTTTATATTACACGCTCCGTACTTCTTATTATTTTACTTGCCGGGTTTGACCCTGAGCTCCCCCACACGCTCAGGTACTGAAGATGTGAGCGAGGATCCGCCATTGCATGATCCGTACTTTCTAGAGCAGACTGAGCAACAATAGATTTATAGGCCTCCGCTTTTGTATTTTTGGTTTGGTATGTATCACCCCTTTGGGACTTTATTTCTAACTTTTGTATCAGTATTGTACTTGTTGCTGCTTATCTTAGACATGTATATCTTCTCTTTTATATGGCAGTAGACTAACTTTCAAGATCCTAGTTGATGACTAGTATTCATTTCCATTCATTTCTTCTTTTACATACTTATAGGCCTCGTGCACGTTGACTTACACGTGCCCGCCGGTAACGCACTCCGTTTTCGTATCCCTCCGGAAAATGGGGCGTTACAGAGTGGTATCAGAGCTCTAGGTTAATTTAGGATGTCTTAGGGACTACTGCCATATATAAATATGTCCAAATTTTTCTTTGATATGAAATCTTATCTTGGTCCTATTATTAGTTAATTTTCTATCTTGCCTTCTTCTTTTATCCATACCATATATATATATATCTTTTGATTTTCTATGTACCAGCCTTGTATTTCTACTGGTCGAGTCCTATTAAGTTGACAAGCAGATTTATGAGATACTCCATAGTTGATTTTCGACCAAAATCATATGCTTTCGCTATTATGAGTCTTACCTATTGGCGTGGCAATAACTGATCTGCAGGAAATTATTGCAGCTATTCACAAGGACCTTAATAAGCGAGACTTATGATATTTTTTCCATCATATATCTTTAATTATTTATCCCACTAGTTTAGATAGTATGACAAGTTAGTTAGTTTTCAGCTATATTCTGATTGGAACAATTTTCTCAATAACCACATTCATATCAATTGATTGATATCTTATTATTCCAATTAGTTAAAAAAATTAAATTTCGAGGACGAAATTTTTTTGTAAGGAGGGTAGGATGTAACAACCTAATTTCATTATAACTTACATTTTTTTATATCAGATTAATCCCAAAATAAATGTGTTGTATTTGTCTCATTTTTCTATATTTTTGTGATTTTCTTGAAATTTTTAAGATAGTCACTTAAAATAATATTATTTTAATCACCGGTGAGTCCTACGCATATTTTTACTAGTCTTTCTTTTTTGACTTGTAAAGATGAAGTTTGACTTTTTTTTGGGTTAGTTTAATTTGAAATTATAATCTTAAACAACTCTAATAACCTATTATTAGTATTCATTTGTCCTATACCTATTTTGTTTTATTCACCCATACCTTACTTTACCATGCTTGTCCTTTGGACAAGCATGACAACCATCATCTAATCCCCCATATCCCTCATTTATTATATTTTTTTCTTCCCTTTCATTTATTTTCTCCCTTTCATTTTTTATTCACCTCCTTTTTATTTTTTTACTCCAACTCAAGAGAAGAAGAAAAGAGAAGAAGAATAAGAAAAGAGAAGAAAAAGAAAAGAAGAAGAAGTTCTCTAGTCTCAAGATAGGCTTACCTTCTCTAACCAATCAAGGCAAGTAAAATCACATCCCCTCTCATGTTTTATTTCTAATTCTAATTGTTTATGGTTAACTTAGAATCTTGATTTGTTTAATTTTAGAAATGTGATATTTTTATACAAAATTCTCTATGATTATTTTAAATATAAAAATATGATTCTTACACTCTACTCTATGTTTATGTATTAAATTTGTGATTTTATTTAAGGTCTCCTATGCTTAAACTATAAGTTACAACTTAAACTATGTTTAATTTTGAAATTACAAAGAAACTACCTTTATGAATGTTCATCATATTGGATATACATTTGAATTTTTCCATATAAATTCTTCATGTATAATGTAATGATTTTAAAATCATTTTCCACTTGCCGTTAGAAAATATGTATATATATACATTTATTTATTTATTCATTATCATGTTTTAAAGAGAGAGTTTCATATAAGTATTACATTAAATTTACTAAAATATTTCTTTTATGCAAGCTATTATATTAGGTCATAATTCCTTTATGCTAATTCATGTTTACTTGAAATATATATACATTAGTAAGGTTTAATAAATTTTGCTACTTTCCATACCATGAAATCATTATAGAATTTGGAAAATTCATTCATTCTAACATTTTATACTCCATCATACTTGCATTGACACATGCATACTAGTTACTTGTACAACATATACGAAATTATGCCGGACTTTCCTTATTAGTACATACACGTCTTGATAGTGCCATGGATCTTGACTTGCCTGTTAACTTGATTTTGACATTCCATCATATTTACTTCGACGTATACATACTAATTACTTGTACAAGATACATGAAAATATTCCGGATTTTCCTTGTTAGTATATACACATGTCTTGATGGTGCCATGGATCCTAACTTGCCTGTTAACTTGATTTTGACATGGACCACATCTTGCTTGTTACTAGACATGTATATGTATTAATCTTGACATGATTAGTTTATCATATTCCGGATTGATTTGCATGTAAAATAACTTAAAATCTTGGGTTATGGGAGAAGTAAAGGGTGGACAAATATTGTATCGTGAAAGGTTTAGGATAGGTTGCGCAACCGAAATAGGGGCCCATCCGCGGGGGCGCCCGGGTGGTACTGAGCCATCATCTCTTGTTTAGTCCATGTTGATGGGACGACCGATTACTCAGTAATCGGTATCTGCTTGAGTGCTTAGCGGCACGGCTGGTTCAGTGCCAGCATCTTGGCCGGGTCCCGGGTATGCACGGGTACTTTCACGATACGAGTCATTTCTTCACCACTTAGTTCAAAATATAAAATAAAATATGATATTAATCTAGACTTGATATGTATTAGTCTCCGTACTTGATATCAATCACATACGATACAGATTTATTTCTTCACCAGTTAGTTCAAATATAAACTAAAATATGATATTAACTTAGACTTGATATGCATTAGTCTCCGTACTTGATATCGATCACATACGATACGGTTCATTTCTTCACCACTTAGTTCAAAATATAAAATAAAATATGATATTAAGCTAGACTTGATATCTATTAGTCTCCGTACTTGATATCGATCACATACGATACAGATTTATTTCTTTACCAGTTAGTTCAAATATAAACTAAAATATGATATTAATTTAGACTTGATATGCATTAGTCTCCGTACTTGATATCGATCACATACGATACAGATTTATTTCTTCACCAGTTAGTTCAAATATAAACTAAAATATGATATTAATTTAGACTTGATATGCATTAGTCTCCGTACTTGATATCGATCACATACGATACAGGTCTATTTCTTCACCAATTAGTTCACCATGCATGTACATATGCTTTTTACATCAATTCATATTTTACTTGTTAATACATATTGCATGCTCCCTACCATACAATTCTATTTACTCACCATTAGTCTCCATACTTGATAGCATGTACATTTTTTCTTGATATCATTACTTGATCATTTAATATTTTTCACACATGCGCATAGTTACATATCCACACCCATATCTTACTTATTTGTTTATATTACACGCTCCGTACTTCTTATTATTTTACTTGCCGGGTTTGACCCTGAGCTCCCCCACACGCTCAGGTACTGAAGATGTGAGCGAGGATCCGCCATTGCATGATCCGTACTTTCTAGAGCAGACTGAGCAGCAATAGATTTATAGGCCTCCGCTTTTGTATTTTTGGTTTGGTATGTATCACCCATTTGGGACTTTATTTCTAACTTTTGTATCAGTATTGTACTTGTTGCTGCTTATCTTAGACATGTATATCTTCTCTTTTATATGGCAGTAGACTAACTTTCAAGATCCTGGTTGATGACTAGTATTCATTTCCATTCATTTCTTCTTTTACATACTTATAGGCCTCGTGCACGTTGACTTACACGTGCCCGCCGGTAACGCACTCCGTTTTCGTATCCCTCTGGAAAATGGGGCGTTACAAACTTGACAACGGTGATTTCAAACGTTACCTATGACAATGGAAGGGCAAGGGTATTTTGGCAATGGAAAAGTCGAAGAGAAAGAGAGAGAGAGAGATGTAAAACTCTTTTCTCCTATTATTTCATTTGCACGAGATAAGGCAAAAAGCCAAAGCAAAGGGAAAGGGGAGAAGACAGAGCTCCTGAAGCCCACAAAAGTATAGGGGGAGAGTGAGATGGGGAGGGCAATGGAGTGAGCCCCTTACCCGACAATGGGAGGTTCCCTTCGAGACTAAGCCCTAACTAAGTTAGCGCAACAGTTTAAACTAAACCATAATATGTAATTATGGGATGCTACAGGAGTGCACGGTGTCCGGGTAGACGAACCAGTGGGACATAGCCATTGGCCCTTCCTGTAGAGGATTGCCTTTTCAGATAGGAAATCGTACGGCCCAAAAGTTCATAATCGCACACCAACCGAAGACTAAACTGACGGCAGCTATTGAGGCAGAAGGAGAGGCAGAGTTGTTTGGTGACGTTGAGTGCCTACCGTCGAGAAAGCATCAGAAAGCAGAGTGGTCAGCCAAACTCCCACACTAGATAAACCTTTCTCTACAATGTAAGTCATCTTTCCAGGATGGCCCTTCATTTTCATATAATACATACCATAGTCCAAGCAGATAGCTAATATCATCATTATATATATGTAATTCCATAATGACGTGACTGCCTTCCAAGCCAAAGGAAAGTACTATAGCAAGTGGGGGGAGAATAATAGGGGAAGGAGTCTAGCCCCGAAGCTTACCAGCTCAAGCTCAGTAGGCGAAAGTCATGGGGAGTACAGTGAGTGTCAGAATTCGCCCATGTAGGGAACTGTCCTAGCCAATTGCAAATGTTTTTCTTCAACTTCTATGTCTTAAGCATAGTGCACGAAAGAAGAGTATGGCATCTCTGCTTTATGCTTGATAGTTCGATGTAGGTAAGCCAGTCAGCAAGCCTATTCATTCCATGCAAGCAAGCTAGCCGATGGGGCCAAAGAGTAGCAGGCTTTCGATAGAATCTCCTTCCCTGTTGTAAGTCCTTTCCTTATCTCGAGCGAGAGCGATCGACTCTGTACCTAAGTAGATATAAGATGAGAGATTCAGTTGAGGGGCATTCGCTAGAGGAGGTCTCCCCGAATAGTTGTCCTGTCCTTGCAATTTGAGTTGTTGGAAAAGAGGCGGATTGAGGCGAAGACAAAACCTTTCGAAAAAGCGAATCAGTCTAGTGCCCCTCCACTGTCTTAAACTTCCCCGAAAGAAGCCGTCGACGTGGGTAGGGGGTTGTTATAGGTGCAGGGGAGGGATAGGACAAAGTAAAGCTGGTAGTCATTTTGTGATGTTATTAAGTGAAGAAGGGAATTTGAAGATAGAAGAATTGACCCCATCCACCCCTTTCAAAACTCTCCCGGCAAGAAAGGGCCTGAAAAAGAAATAAGAAAAGAGAACGAAAGATTCCCACTTCGTATATCGTCACTATCATAAAGTCAATAGCACACTTCCCGCTTCCCGCGTAGGGACAACAACCTAGAAATCGCATCAGCAATCGAACTCGATATTTGAAGTTCTGGGCGCGGTGACTCTTCTGAAAAGAGGAACTTTTCTTTTGAGCTTGACCAAACACACCATCGGGAGTGTCAAATAGCTATCGTCAACATCGAATAGGCATATTGGCTTATGACGAATCTCCTTGTTTACGGTGACGGGGGATTGAGGGGGCTCCAGATATGCATTCCTTCTATCTAGGGGTACTGTCGTATGGGAGGAGGGTGTTAAAAATGCAACAACTCTTCAATGTCAGAGGAATAGGACAATTGGTTAGGGATCAACTCGTCGGGAGGGCAACAGTGCTGCAGGTATCGACAGGTGACGGTGTGGTTTGGACCGAAAAATATGTCTGAGGTGGAGACAAAACAAGGTTAACCTCAGCTTGCCGGAGATGGTCCTCCACCGCCACAAAAGTCGCTTCTGGAAAAAAGCATAATGCATTTTGTAAGCCTTGTAGAAGCTATTAGAAGAACTCTGAGTCAGAACCTAATGTAATGAGGTCTTGCAAGATCTCTTGCAACGAAGATAAGATTTTTCTCCTCTTCGTCGAAGAGAGAGAGGCATACGATTTTCAATAGAGTGACCCTATGGGCAAAATCAAAGGACGTATCCAAACAAGATGTGAGACTATCAGATAGATCTGGCAACACAGTTCAACATATAATATCATAGTTCATGGGTATTGACGATGTAAATCTGTATTGCTAAAATTTCTGATATCCGGTAAGGCGTGAAAGTCAGGAGCCCCCTCCGGGAAAGCGACCTATTCATAGAGTGATCTATGATCGAGATATAGTATGGGACCCACTGGCATAATGCATGCTGGAACGTGGAAATTTGAGGTCTCATGAACGACTTTTTTTTTACAAACTTTCCAGTCAGGCCTATGGATGGATCCTTTTAGATCTACGGGCTAGCCGTTCACATGAGCATAAGGAATTTATATTCGAGCGTTCGATGTCGGCCCCTGACAGGATAGGTTAGGAATCACTCGTCGATCTTATCTATTGGGGCCTACAACTTCGCCAAGCTGACAGGAATCACTTTCCACTTTGCATTTTTTGAAAAAAAGAAAACGACTGTTCTTTAGAATTGAATTCGCTTTCCGTGGTGAAGAGGTCATCCTATACCTTCTGCCTGTCTCATGTGTGTGGAACCAGGTCTTTTTCGGTTCCAGCTGGAATGAAGTAGGTAGGGCTGGGAGAGAAAGGGTCCCCTATTACTTCTCTATGACGCGAGCCTTCGATTCTACTGGGGTCTGACGATCTCTGAGAGGGGGGGGAACTACCAAAATAGACGAAGAAGGGAAATTTTGATATTCAGAGAGTAGGCATGGAGAACTTTTTGCGGGGAAACATCATAAGTCAAGTTTGGGGGGAGGTGAGCGTCGATCCAACCTTATGAGTATTCAGACTATAATAGTTCCGATGAACAGTCACTCACTTTTGACAGTTATACAATTTCAGAAGATGATCCAGAATCGGGTCAATCACATTTATTAGAAGTGGACAATAGAGTGGTTGTACCAGCCAAAACTCATCTACGTATGATTGTAACACCTGCTGATTTACCTCATAGTTGGGCTATACCTTCTTTAGGTGTCAAATGTGATGTTGTACCTGGTCATTTAAAGCAGACCTCCATTTTGGTACAACAAGAAGGAGTTTACTATGGTCAGTGCAGTGAGATTTGTGGAACTAATCATGCCTTTACGTGTGCGCCCGGATACATAGGCCGACTGCTAAGCCCACTCTAGCTCAGCCGCACCACCCCACCTCAAGTTGTGGTGTGAGCCACCTGACGAAGCAAGCTATTACAGTGAGCGGCTAGAGCAGTTGGGAGCCGACGGAGCCAACAGTAGATAAGATAGAAGAAGGGGCCAGGCTCCCAGTAGAGCAAAGGAGACGGTTAGGATAACGAGCTTGAAATGCAGAGCCCAAGCGGCCGGCGAGCGAGTGGTTAGTGACAAATAGCACCCTAGTTGATGGCATTCCTCTCTGCGGCTAGCACTCGAGGACCACGGGGCACTCTATATAGAGCAAGTGACGTCGTTAGGGATGAGACGCCCATGCAAGGACCTCAATTCTCATTAGGAGGTCGAACCGACGGACCTATAGAAGTCAGGGCTACCCCATCGCCATGGCAACGCAACAGTGTCATGAGGGAGGAGTTGAGAGGCCATAGTAGCATGGACCTCCCTTTCATTCTTGGTCATGCGAAGGGGGCCAGTCCGACGATCGTACAGTTATTTTAAAAAGACAACAGACGCTCTCTTAGTCTTGGCGCCACTCTCTTTCTTATTTATTCCAGTTTATTCAGTTTTTCTTTTTGTGCCACGCTGAATGAACAAAAAAAGAGGGCTACCTCAGCGGAAGGACAAGGACCTACAACGGCAGATCCCCCTTATCCTCTTCTTGTTCCCAGTCATTTGTTACGAGTCCAGAAAGTTTGGAATTGTCAATATGAGGGATACCTCAAAATAGAGAATGGTGGGTAGGGCTTCTGCAAAAGCCCCTCCTCTTCCCAGTCGATATAGATGGGAGGGCCCAACATAACCAGCCTTTTTTTTATGTATGTACACCATCTATTTCAGAGTGGGGCCACCCTCCCTCCTGCTAATCCAGCCTCGAACCTTTCTTTTCCACCCTTCCATAGTGGACTTCTGACATTCTCGCAATTCCTGACCCGGTGCGAAGCGTGGTTATGTACATGTTCCGACTCATCGGTCATTATAGATCGGGAGGCATGGCGAGGTAAAGGGATTGAATTGGAACTATGATTAGATCAGTGGGCAACCAACGTGTACTTTTTCGTGTTGTTGTTGTTGACTTTCGACGCTCATTTTTTAGTAGACTATGATTTTTGGAGTTGCTCCCAGCTCCCACTATGGTGGCGGAGGTGCCGCCGTGAAGATCTAGGAGTGTGAGCAGTACGAGCTGAAAGGCTCTCATATTGTTTGGAGGGCAGGGGCATAGATGCCAAACCTCACCCCTATCTATCGTCGTAGAAGTTGTTCCTTTGAAAGATTATGGTTCTCGAGTATCCAATCAATTAATCCTCCAAACCAACTAAACCGGGGAAGCTGAAGCGAAAATGAAATGGGAAATTGGTTGAGGGAAGGGGGAAGCTCGACAGAAGGCCTCGCTCGCTCAATTCACTCGGAAGCTCGTTTAGTAGACAGCGAGTTGAGGGCATAGCAATAGTGTCTTAATTGAACTAGGGTTTTTTCTAGAAAGCGCCATCACTACACGAGCTCGTAAGTCAAGCACAGAATGAGCCTTATCTACGAAGCTTCGCTTCCTCGTCGTCGCTTGCTTCTGGTGAAGCTTGATGCGCACTATAACATAGGCATTCCGGTATGGTAGGAAGACTCTTTTTGACGGCCATAGAGCAATAGCAAAGTCGACGCCATCAAATCCAAAGGCAAGTAGTCCTTATAGAAATAGAAAACCAAACAGTCAACTTATTGTCCTCTTTTTTCTTATTCTATTTAGTCGCTACTGAATTACTGAAGTCTTAAAGTCGATCATTCCATGAGCTATGTCGAGCTTGAACGAGAACATGATCCCCACCTTGAGGACCAAGCCAAAGAAAGGGACCTAGCTCTGAGACACGGAGTTCGTCGATCAGCTATTAAAGATAGATATCTATTTGCCGATTCCACTGTACCTGAGAACATCGCCGGTTCCACCGTGCTTGGCTTACAGACTGTGCCTGAGAAGAAAGACATAAATAGATATTGGTTTTTGGACAGAGCGTCGAGAGCTCAGAACAGAGGACAGAGAGTTGACGCATAGGGGAAAGGGGTGTCACGATTGAGTTGGGGAATCCACAGACAGAGATGACACGCAAGCAAAGAGATAGTGAATCTCTCCTCTCGATATAGAAACGGTCTCGGAAGAGTCTTTCAGATGTCATGCGTCCAATGAGTAGGACTTTTCGAGTGACAAAAGGCACGATCTCGAGGCAAGGGGAAGTGGAAGCACAGGGAGAAATACAATCCACAAACAAAAATTGAAAAGACGATATGACAAGCCATAGAGCTGGCAAATCCACTGCCCGAGAAGACAGAAGTAAGTCTTTACTTGAAAAAGACAGAGACAGAAAAGAGGAGACAAAACAGATGCGTAGGCAAGTCTATTATAACGAGAGACCGAGACTGAAATTGGGGTAAGCCAATGGGATACTGAAGGGATAAGGTAATCCGATAGAGAGATGTCGTTCTTTTGTGCCTGCTCTTTGAGCTCCTGTGACTCAAGTCACAGAACCCGAGTGAAATTACAGCATACAAGTCGATCAAACCTAAAGGTGACGATGCTGACGGTACAAGCGTCGAAGTGTCCATAAGCGTCGAAGTATATAGGGCCAGCGAGTCGGAAGCTCCAAAAAAATGAGAGATTAGCCTGCAGTGTGGATCTGCTGACTCGACTAAGAAAAGATATACTCTGAAAAATAAGAGAAACGATGAGCGTTTGATTTACGGAGAGTGGCATAAGAATAGCCCCCCTACTTTCATTTGCTCTGCAAGACGCATTTTTTATATATAGTGATCCATATACTGAATCTATCTTTGTAGTGCCCGACTGGCTTATAGTAGTGTCCGACTGGCCTCTTCTCTTACTCTTTCCCCGCGACTTCTGCTATGGGGGATTCAAAATACTTTCCGTAGTTTTTTTTGTTACTCACCTTTTTTTTTTGTTACTCAACTTTCCGGTAAGCCCATCCCTCTTCGTAAGTGAAAACAAACGATCAATTAATGCCATTAACGAGTGAAGTCTTCGGCACCCCTATCTCGACCACGAGCACCTAAATCTATCTCCCATAGTGCCCGACTGGCTTACAATAGTGTCCGACTGGCGTCTTCTTTTACTCTTTCCCTGCGGCTTCTGCTATGCGTAGTTTTTTTTTGTTACTCACCTTTTTTTTTGGAAGGCTTTCAGAAGCCAAAAGTGTTTTCAAATAGAAGAGTTGCCGATCGATACCACCTAGTGCTATCTCTTTCCCAGAGATGACATTATGGTTCTTATTTCAGTAAAGTAGTCAGTCAGTTAGTTGAAGAAAGAGAGCAGATGGTTTATTGGCTTTTGCTTTGCATCTGCTAGTTTTTTAGTTGCAAGCGTCTTATTCCCCTCGAAAAAAAGTTCCATCTGATTGAACTTTGGGGAATACGCCCGTAGCCCACCCAATGCTTGAGTTGACCTAGCGCAAAAACTCTCCCCGTCATTTCTAGTGGAAAAACTGCTACTGATCTTGGTGTAAGATCCACTATAAAACAGTAAAGAATTTCGTCCGCTTTACATGTCAGTTGCCTCGGGACTAGTTGCCAAAACATCGCCTGTCCAGAGGAATAAGAATCGCTGCTGCTGGTCCGGAGACCCTTCCCAGCCATCGTGGAGTCCCAAAAAGGCATACGCCCATCGAGACGTCCATCTCAATGGGAGCTCCCCCACCGAAAGACAAAGGTCCGGGATACAGCGCATATGTCGAATTCCTTACATATGAGCCAGATCGACGAGCCCTCAGTATCAAAGAAGGATGGGGATAGATGTCTTTTTCATTGGCTCACTAGCTGTGCCTTCTTCCAATTTCTTTTTCATTGCCTAACCACTTACAAACCACGGAGGGTTTCTAGTTATAGGTTTAGATCCTCTCATAGCAGAATGAATTTCAGATCAAAATCAAGTGGAGGACAATCTATAGCCACCACGGGATGCACATGTACTGTAATACCCCAAAATTCGAGCTATCTGTATTGCTTTCTTAAGACCAGTGGTGCCAAATAAGTCAACCGAATTCAATTTTGGACAGCGAAATAACTTTCGGTAAACGTAAGTTTAAATGCACAAACCCAAATGACATTCGGTCTTCGCAATTATTAGTTTTATAATATTTAGGATTTTTTGAGATTTTTCTTATAAGGCCGAAAAATACTCCCAAAATTATTTATTTAATAATATTAAAATCATTTTTCTAATTACTTCCGAATTTTGGTTCATTTATTCAGGACATCGAAACAATAAACGAATAATTTTGCAGTGTTTCTCTCATTGGGTACTATACCCTACATTAATTTCGTAGCATTACACGGAATCGAAATTACTAAATTATTAAATAAATAAATAAAATAATAATTTAATAAAAAAATGAGCTGGCTTGGGAAGCAAGCCACCGCCAAACATAGGCAGTGGCCGTATGAAAGACCAATTGAAAAAAATTAAAATAAAATGGAAAATAAAAGCCCACCCCTCCCTAATCTCTCTGCCTCACTCTCTCCCTCACTTTTTACTCTCACTCATTTTCTCTGCCATTAAAGGAACTGAAGGAAAAAAAAAAGGAAAATAAAAATAAAACGAGCAGAAGAAGGAGAAGGAGAAAGGGAAGAACGACAAATCGAAGGAGATTAAAGGAAATCTGATATAAGTAACACACTTCCCTTGTTCTATTAATAATTTTTCTTTTAATTATATAATTTTTCTTTTTGATTGTATTGTTCAGAAGAATTTAAATATTGATCATTTTGTCAAAATTAAGCTACGGTTGGAGTAGAAACTTTATTTTCGGTACGAAGATACTCACATTTATAATTGTGTACATTACAATAAATTTTGCAAATAGGTAAATAAATAAAAATAAAAATGAAAGAAAAAGGGAAAAGAAGAGAAAAGAAGAAAAAGAAGAGGAGGAAGAAGCAGCAGCAATAGAAGGGAAACTTTGTGGGCTAGGCCGAGAGATTAGAAAGAAAAAGAAAAGAAAAAGCAAAAAAAAGGGAACTGGGCCTAGCCCAGCCCATAAGAAAAAAAAAAGAAAAGAGAAAAAATGGGGAACTGGGCCTGGCCCAGCCCAGGAGAAAATAAAGAAAAAAAATAAAGAGTAGTGGGCTTGGAATTGGTTTGGACCAGAGAAAAAAAATAAAAAAAATAATAACACTGGGCCGGCCAGCCCAGCCCCGTAAAAGAAAAAGAAAAAAATGAATGAAATGAGTGGGCTTGGGCCTGGTATGGGCTTGACAGAAATGAAAAAAATAAAAAAATAAGTAGGAATTTAGTGGGCCTGGGCTTGACAGAAAAGAAAATAAAAAAATAAAAAAATAAGTGGGAATTTAGTGGGTCTGGGCTGGACAGAAAAGAAAAGGAAAAATAAAATTTAAATAAAGATATGAAAAAGTGAGAATTTAGTAAGTTTGGGCTTGATGGATTAAATGATTGAGAAATTTGAATTGGACTTGGCATGGATTAATTGGACATAACTGATAAATTAATAATAGTAATAAGTTAGATTTTAATTAAGAAAGAAATGTATATTAATATATATGATTGAGCCTAGAAATGTAATAAATGCATACGTTGTGTTTAAAAATAATACAGTATTATTATATGATTCACTTGATTCCCAAATTGGGTTATTAATTGACATTGAGAATGAAACCAGATTATTGAAATATTTTTAATGATATTCATTGTAATATAATTGTGTACTAATACATCATGTGTCAATTTGTCATACTACAAATCATGTGCCTTAATATTACAAATCATGTGTACTATCATGTATTAATTTATCATACTACAAGTCATGTGTTTTACATGACATATGCTTTAATATTACAAGTCATGTGTTTTAATATTAAAAATCATGTGTTATGATACTACATGTCATATACAGTCATGGAAATGCAAGAATGTTATCATGAATTGAAAAACAATTAAAGAAGGGTTATAAAATTTTCATGTGCATAATTTATTATGAACACGGAGATAGGAGAAACTATATGATAGATAAGAGTCTTACCGTATAAGAATTGATTGTATTGTTAGGGCCGGGATTCTTTTACTGCAGCGGCCTGGGTGATTACTGAATCACCAATTGATATTTACCCAGAGTGGTATGTCCGTTACTGTATACAGTACGGAAATTGATTGTAGTGCCTAGCGGCATGTCATGGTTCAGCGCCATGAATATTATGGCCAGGTTCCGGGTATGCACGGGCACTTATACAACAATGGAGAATAGCACTATCTTATCCATTAATACAACTTTTATAATTAAATTGGACGATGACTGAGACCAATAGATTATATGATTAAATAGATAGAGTAGTTATTATCATATTTATTTATTTAAGCATTTATTTATGCTTGCCTTCATGTTAATTTATATGTTGTCTTCATATTAATTTATATGCACACAAACAACACTGACATAAACATGCTCATGCACATTAATATTCTTGTACTATGATAGTACACAATTTCTCTTTTTAAATGTGTTACTTGCTGGGTTTAATCTGCTGGGTTTTGAACCCAGATTTGGAACGTGAAGAAGGGAGCGGATCAAACTCACTTCGCGATTATTTCTCTTGCCAGGCTAGGAGTTAATGCAAAGGAAAGGTCTTCTTCTTACAATAGGCTGTTCGATCAAAGAGTGAAGCTGGCTAAGCCGCATCTTCTGCTTGGGATTGGGAGGGGTGCATCGAAAGTGACTATCTTCACTTAGTCCAAAGAGAGGGACAAATCGTCTTCCATCACTAGCCATTGCTCTTCCTGCTCTTGTCTCGAAGAGTAATAATCATATGCTGCAAATCCTATGTTTAAAGCCAGGATGGATGGGCATTTTTGACGCGTCGAAGGTGATGTTTTGTATGCACAACAGCCAAAGAGTGGATTGCACAGCAGATTCGAGAGCAGCTTCGTGGCCTTAAACATGTGGATTCTAAATGTGGATTCAAAGAGTGGATTGCTATTCCTACTCCTTACCTTCCTTCTTCCCCATGTGGATTCTAAACCATCACCTTCCCCAGCTTGTTCTCTGTCCGTGGTTACCCAATTCTAGCAGAAAGCCTATATTGATTTGTACGGAAAGGACCAGGATAGCTCCTTTTGGGCATATGATGTCAGACTATTGATGAAAACAACCTATTAGTCGAACACCATATTCGTATAATGATGAAGAAAAAGTTGTGTCAGTTCCTTGTCCAATTTATCATACTATTCAACCTCCCGAAATCCCTAGTTTACTATTGGGATGCAATCCAAACCGGATACTAACCCTACGAAAGCAGAACCCTAGATGCTACAAAAACAAAAGAGGTAAGGAAGCGACGGTTGGGCTACAAACTCATTCCCCAAAGCAGCGGACGAGCTTATTCTATGTGCGTGGATATGTAGAATATTGATTCAATTACTGATGAGTGTTAGGCACCTTTCCAATGAAATCTCCTGGAAAGGGAAAAGGGACAAATCATGATTTGTCCAATCATTCCCTCCCTCCGAGTTAATTCAATAGCATTGGACGGAATCGCCACAGGAAATCCTGCCATGAGTAAAGTGATAGTGGAAAGCCCTATTCATGTGCATTTAATTCCGAAAGTTCAGATTCAATAGCTGCGGATTCTCTTGCAACAACAGCACATTCGAGAACACCGTAACGCTCCTCCTCGGAGCACCGACACCTGTTAGAGAGGCATATTCATGTACAAAGGTAAGAATAAAAGCAATCTCCTACTACTACTAGTCCTAACAAAGAGCGGTAATACCCCATCTATTCTAGCAAACCGACGGGAGAGACCCGACGCAGTAAGAACGATGAAGGGATCTTGCCGATTCTGATTAAAAACCACATTTTCCTCGTCGATGGGCTCGATAAGCATAAGCCTTCTCTTGGGGCATCCCATCCGCGTCGAACCAACCCGTCGGCATCGGTTTTCTGCGTCTGATTCAATTGTGGAAAACCCTTCGTGGAAAAGAGCTTTTTCTCTCCGTTCCATAGCTCCTTACTTACTACTGTGGCCTAAATGCTAGCACCTTCTATGAGGATATCCGGGAATGTGCTACTTTATAAAAGACTGGGATGTCGGGGCAAAGGAGCAAATATACTTGTCCCCTTTCTTCCCTCCCAAACTCTGGCAAACAATGCCTATTTAAGCACCCGCAGATATTTTCCCAAAAGCAACGAGCGAATATACAAACAAAGTTAAGCTGGAAAGCAAGAGAGGGGCAAAGGATATTCATGAGATTTCAAAAAGAGGATCGCTATTTCCCTCGACGTCGACGGCCTGCGCCAGTAGAGTGATATCCTGACATTGGCTAGCTCTCCCACTCATCAAAGCAGAACATGACGAAATCCAAGGGAGACTGGGCGGTTCAGAGAAAGATTCCCCTTTTGTACTCCCGTAACGGTTCCATTAAGCAGCACAAGTACAGGCACTGGTCAGGTAGTCGCCTATCTATGTCTTACAAATGATTTAAAGCCTATATAGTAGGAACTCCGATACGAGTTGGAAACATGTTTATCTCAGGTGGCTGAGAATCAAATCCTTCTCCTTCTCGCTCTAGCTATGTTGCATTCGGGATACCATTTCTCCTTGACGATCGTCAACATCTGTACCTTCTTCTGTCAAAAGTCATTAGGCCCAGTCACAAGGATACGGTGGGAAAGAGACGGGGGGAATTTGTCCAATCCTCGTCTTCCTGAAAAGGGAGCGGATCAAACTCACTTCGCGATTATTTCTCTTGCCAGGCTAGGAGTTAATGCAAAGGAAAGGTCTTCTTCTTACAATAGGCTGTTCGATCAAAGAGTGAAGCTGGCTAAGCCGCATCTTCTGCTTGGGATTGGGAGGGGTGCATCGAAAGTGACTATCTTCACTTAGTCCAAAGAGAGGGACAAATCGTCTTCCATCACTAGCCATTGCTCTTCCTGCTCTTGTCTCGAAGAGTAATAATCATATGCTGCAAATCCTATGTTTAAAGCCAGGATGGATGGGCATTTTTGACGCGTCGAAGGTGATGTTTTGTATGCACAACAGCCAAAGAGTGGATTGCACAGCAGATTCGAGAGCAGCTTCGTGGCCTTAAACATGTGGATTCTAAATGTGGATTCAAAGAGTGGATTGCTATTCCTACTCCTTACCTTCCTTCTTCCCCATGTGGATTCTAAACCATCACCTTCCCCAGCTTGTTCTCTGTCCGTGGTTACCCAATTCTAGCAGAAAGCCTATATTGATTTGTACGGAAAGGACCAGGATAGCTCCTTTTGGGCATATGATGTCAGACTATTGATGAAAACAACCTATTAGTCGAACACCATATTCGTATAATGATGAAGAAAAAGTTGTGTCAGTTCCTTGTCCAATTTATCATACTATTCAACCTCCCGAAATCCCTAGTTTACTATTGGGATGCAATCCAAACCGGATACTAACCCTACGAAAGCAGAACCCTAGATGCTACAAAAACAAAAGAGGTAAGGAAGCGACGGTTGGGCTACAAACTCATTCCCCAAAGCAGCGGACGAGCTTATTCTATGTGCGTGGATATGCAGAATATTGATTCAATTACTGATGAGTGTTAGGCACCTTTCCAATGAAATCTCCTGGAAAGGGAAAAGGGACAAATCATGATTTGTCCAATCATTCCCTCCCTCCGAGTTAATTCAATAGCATTGGACGGAATCGCCACAGGAAATCCTGCCATGAGTAAAGTGATAGTGGAAAGCCCTATTCATGTGCATTTAATTCCGAAAGTTCAGATTCAATAGCTGCGGATTCTCTTGCAACAACAGCACATTCGAGAACACCGTAACGCTCCTCCTCGGAGCACCGACACCTGTTAGAGAGGCATATTCATGTACAAAGGTAAGAATAAAAGCAATCTCCTACTACTACTAGTCCTAACAAAGAGCGGTAATACCCCATCTATTCTAGCAAACCGACGGGAGAGACCCGACGCAGTAAGAACGATGAAGGGATCTTGCCGATTCTGATTAAAAACCACATTTTCCTCGTCGATGGGCTCGATAAGCATAAGCCTTCTCTTGGGGCATCCCATCCGCGTCGAACCAACCCGTCGGCATCGGTTTTCTGCGTCTGATTCAATTGTGGAAAACCCTTCGTGGAAAAGAGCTTTTTCTCTCCGTTCCATAGCTCCTTACTTACTACTGTGGCCTAAATGCTAGCACCTTCTATGAGGATATCCGGGAATGTGCTACTTTATAAAAGACTGGGATGTCGGGGCAAAGGAGCAAATATACTTGTCCCCTTTCTTCCCTCCCAAACTCTGGCAAACAATGCCTATTTAAGCACCCGCAGATATTTTCCCAAAAGCAACGAGCGAATATACAAACAAAGTTAAGCTGGAAAGCAAGAGAGGGGCAAAGGATATTCATGAGATTTCAAAAAGAGGATCGCTATTTCCCTCGACGTCGACGGCCTGCGCCAGTAGAGTGATATCCTGACATTGGCTAGCTCTCCCACTCATCAAAGCAGAACATGACGAAATCCAAGGGAGACTGGGCGGTTCAGAGAAAGATTCCCCTTTTGTACTCCCGTAACGGTTCCATTAAGCAGCACAAGTACAGGCACTGGTCAGGTAGTCGCCTATCTATGTCTTACAAATGATTTAAAGCCTATATAGTAGGAACTCCGATACGAGTTGGAAACATGTTTATCTCAGGTGGCTGAGAATCAAATCCTTCTCCTTCTCGCTCTAGCTATGTTGCATTCGGGATACCATTTCTCCTTGACGATCGTCAACATCTGTACCTTCTTCTGTCAAAAGTCATTAGGCCCAGTCACAAGGATACGGTGGGAAAGAGACGGGGGGAATTTGTCCAATCCTCGTCTTCCTGAAAAGGGAGCGGATCAAACTCACTTCGCGATTATTTCTCTTGCCAGGCTAGGAGTTAATGCAAAGGAAAGGTCTTCTTCTTACAATAGGCTGTTCGATCAAAGAGTGAAGCTGGCTAAGCCGCATCTTCTGCTTGGGATTGGGAGGGGTGCATCGAAAGTGACTATCTTCACTTAGTCCAAAGAGAGGGACAAATCGTCTTCCATCACTAGCCATTGCTCTTCCTGCTCTTGTCTCGAAGAGTAATAATCATATGCTGCAAATCCTATGTTTAAAGCCAGGATGGATGGGCATTTTTGACGCGTCGAAGGTGATGTTTTGTATGCACAACAGCCAAAGAGTGGATTGCACAGCAGATTCGAGAGCAGCTTCGTGGCCTTAAACATGTGGATTCTAAATGTGGATTCAAAGAGTGGATTGCTATTCCTACTCCTTACCTTCCTTCTTCCCCATGTGGATTCTAAACCATCACCTTCCCCAGCTTGTTCTCTGTCCGTGGTTACCCAATTCTAGCAGAAAGCCTATATTGATTTGTACGGAAAGGACCAGGATAGCTCCTTTTGGGCATATGATGTCAGACTATTGATGAAAACAACCTATTAGTCGAACACCATATTCGTATAATGATGAAGAAAAAGTTGTGTCAGTTCCTTGTCCAATTTATCATACTATTCAACCTCCCGAAATCCCTAGTTTACTATTGGGATGCAATCCAAACCGGATACTAACCCTACGAAAGCAGAACCCTAGATGCTACAAAAACAAAAGAGGTAAGGAAGCGACGGTTGGGCTACAAACTCATTCCCCAAAGCAGCGGACGAGCTTATTCTATGTGCGTGGATATGCAGAATATTGATTCAATTACTGATGAGTGTTAGGCACCTTTCCAATGAAATCTCCTGGAAAGGGAAAAGGGACAAATCATGATTTGTCCAATCATTCCCTCCCTCCGAGTTAATTCAATAGCATTGGACGGAATCGCCACAGGAAATCCTGCCATGAGTAAAGTGATAGTGGAAAGCCCTATTCATGTGCATTTAATTCCGAAAGTTCAGATTCAATAGCTGCGGATTCTCTTGCAACAACAGCACATTCGAGAACACCGTAACGCTCCTCCTCGGAGCACCGACACCTGTTAGAGAGGCATATTCATGTACAAAGGTAAGAATAAAAGCAATCTCCTACTACTACTAGTCCTAACAAAGAGCGGTAATACCCCATCTATTCTAGCAAACCGACGGGAGAGACCCGACGCAGTAAGAACGATGAAGGGATCTTGCCGATTCTGATTAAAAACCACATTTTCCTCGTCGATGGGCTCGATAAGCATAAGCCTTCTCTTGGGGCATCCCATCCGCGTCGAACCAACCCGTCGGCATCGGTTTTCTGCGTCTGATTCAATTGTGGAAAACCCTTCGTGGAAAAGAGCTTTTTCTCTCCGTTCCATAGCTCCTTACTTACTACTGTGGCCTAAATGCTAGCACCTTCTATGAGGATATCCGGGAATGTGCTACTTTATAAAAGACTGGGATGTCGGGGCAAAGGAGCAAATATACTTGTCCCCTTTCTTCCCTCCCAAACTCTGGCAAACAATGCCTATTTAAGCACCCGCAGATATTTTCCCAAAAGCAACGAGCGAATATACAAACAAAGTTAAGCTGGAAAGCAAGAGAGGGGCAAAGGATATTCATGAGATTTCAAAAAGAGGATCGCTATTTCCCTCGACGTCGACGGCCTGCGCCAGTAGAGTGATATCCTGACATTGGCTAGCTCTCCCACTCATCAAAGCAGAACATGACGAAATCCAAGGGAGACTGGGCGGTTCAGAGAAAGATTCCCCTTTTGTACTCCCGTAACGGTTCCATTAAGCAGCACAAGTACAGGCACTGGTCAGGTAGTCGCCTATCTATGTCTTACAAATGATTTAAAGCCTATATAGTAGGAACTCCGATACGAGTTGGAAACATGTTTATCTCAGGTGGCTGAGAATCAAATCCTTCTCCTTCTCGCTCTAGCTATGTTGCATTCGGGATACCATTTCTCCTTGACGATCGTCAACATCTGTACCTTCTTCTGTCAAAAGTCATTAGGCCCAGTCACAAGGATACGGTGGGAAAGAGACGGGGGGAATTTGTCCAATCCTCGTCTTCCTGAAAAGGGAGCGGATCAAACTCACTTCGCGATTATTTCTCTTGCCAGGCTAGGAGTTAATGCAAAGGAAAGGTCTTCTTCTTACAATAGGCTGTTCGATCAAAGAGTGAAGCTGGCTAAGCCGCATCTTCTGCTTGGGATTGGGAGGGGTGCATCGAAAGTGACTATCTTCACTTAGTCCAAAGAGAGGGACAAATCGTCTTCCATCACTAGCCATTGCTCTTCCTGCTCTTGTCTCGAAGAGTAATAATCATATGCTGCAAATCCTATGTTTAAAGCCAGGATGGATGGGCATTTTTGACGCGTCGAAGGTGATGTTTTGTATGCACAACAGCCAAAGAGTGGATTGCACAGCAGATTCGAGAGCAGCTTCGTGGCCTTAAACATGTGGATTCTAAATGTGGATTCAAAGAGTGGATTGCTATTCCTACTCCTTACCTTCCTTCTTCCCCATGTGGATTCTAAACCATCACCTTCCCCAGCTTGTTCTCTGTCCGTGGTTACCCAATTCTAGCAGAAAGCCTATATTGATTTGTACGGAAAGGACCAGGATAGCTCCTTTTGGGCATATGATGTCAGACTATTGATGAAAACAACCTATTAGTCGAACACCATATTCGTATAATGATGAAGAAAAAGTTGTGTCAGTTCCTTGTCCAATTTATCATACTATTCAACCTCCCGAAATCCCTAGTTTACTATTGGGATGCAATCCAAACCGGATACTAACCCTACGAAAGCAGAACCCTAGATGCTACAAAAACAAAAGAGGTAAGGAAGCGACGGTTGGGCTACAAACTCATTCCCCAAAGCAGCGGACGAGCTTATTCTATGTGCGTGGATATGCAGAATATTGATTCAATTACTGATGAGTGTTAGGCACCTTTCCAATGAAATCTCCTGGAAAGGGAAAAGGGACAAATCATGATTTGTCCAATCATTCCCTCCCTCCGAGTTAATTCAATAGCATTGGACGGAATCGCCACAGGAAATCCTGCCATGAGTAAAGTGATAGTGGAAAGCCCTATTCATGTGCATTTAATTCCGAAAGTTCAGATTCAATAGCTGCGGATTCTCTTGCAACAACAGCACATTCGAGAACACCGTAACGCTCCTCCTCGGAGCACCGACACCTGTTAGAGAGGCATATTCATGTACAAAGGTAAGAATAAAAGCAATCTCCTACTACTACTAGTCCTAACAAAGAGCGGTAATACCCCATCTATTCTAGCAAACCGACGGGAGAGACCCGACGCAGTAAGAACGATGAAGGGATCTTGCCGATTCTGATTAAAAACCACATTTTCCTCGTCGATGGGCTCGATAAGCATAAGCCTTCTCTTGGGGCATCCCATCCGCGTCGAACCAACCCGTCGGCATCGGTTTTCTGCATCTGATTCAATTGTGGAAAACCCTTCGTGGAAAAGAGCTTTTTCTCTCCGTTCCATAGCTCCTTACTTACTACTGTGGCCTAAATGCTAGCACCTTCTATGAGGATATCCGGGAATGTGCTACTTTATAAAAGACTGGGATGTCGGGGCAAAGGAGCAAATATACTTGTCCCCTTTCTTCCCTCCCAAACTCTGGCAAACAATGCCTATTTAAGCACCCGCAGATATTTTCCCAAAAGCAACGAGCGAATATACAAACAAAGTTAAGCTGGAAAGCAAGAGAGGGGCAAAGGATATTCATGAGATTTCAAAAAGAGGATCGCTATTTCCCTCGACGTCGACGGCCTGCGCCAGTAGAGTGATATCCTGACATTGGCTAGCTCTCCCACTCATCAAAGCAGAACATGACGAAATCCAAGGGAGACTGGGCGGTTCAGAGAAAGATTCCCCTTTTGTACTCCCGTAACGGTTCCATTAAGCAGCACAAGTACAGGCACTGGTCAGGTAGTCGCCTATCTATGTCTTACAAATGATTTAAAGCCTATATAGTAGGAACTCCGATACGAGTTGGAAACATGTTTATCTCAGGTGGCTGAGAATCAAATCCTTCTCCTTCTCGCTCTAGCTATGGCAGCAGATTCAATCGGTATTTTCTTCTCTTGCTAGGCGCTACTAGTTGGTCGACGAATGAATTTGCCTAACTAGGACCTCTGAATCTCCCCTCGGAATAGTTTTGGGAAGTCATTTTTGTTTTGAGCTGCTTTCGACGTCACATAGTCCACTACACTCTCTTATAAAGGGAGCTCGCACTAGATCATCATTGTGACGGTTATTTGCTGCTCTTTCATTTTTCCTATTTAGTTTCTTCGGAATCGTCGACTCATTGTTCAAGCTCAATTGGCTTTGAATTTTGTCCGATTGTTTCGAGTAGGCCAGAGAGGAGCCGATGGTTGATTGCAAAAGGAGAGGGAAATCAAAGCGAAAAGCACTTTCAACGCATGCGAAGCCTCACTCAATTCCTTCTTTCAACACCTAACAGTCTGACGTCATTCCGCGGTTGTACTAGAAGTTTGGGTAGGCGTGTAGTTCTTCCTGAAGTTCGTTCCGTTCAGCAAGTCTGTCTAGATCCATGGCAGGTACCACCCTTCTCAGGTAGGTCCCGTGCTATATCTCATGTGAGCGATAGCAAACTCAGATGGGATTGCTTTCTGCTTCCTGTCAGGTTAGAGGGGAGATCGACAAGTAGGAGATCGAAAGGTCAGAGAGAAAATGGTTGGCTTAGCTATTCCTGGTAGCTTTGAACTCTAATATCCCCACTCGAAAAAGGCTTCATGGCTCTTGTTGCCTTTTACCGAAACCATAGTGAAAGCGATGGTGACTGCTAGGCGAAGGTGACTTTTATGGAGCATTCTGCAAGTACTCGTAGAATAACTGTATTTCCAGTAGCCAGTTCTAGACGAAGTTGACTTTGATCAATCAATCGTTCCGGGCGTCGAAACGATAGGTTACTAAAAATCTTTGCATTCTGGCTATCAGTTCAAGTGGTAGTCCAGTCGGAGGGCAGGCCAGTGCAAGCACAGGAACTCAAGGTCAAATAGATTCTATTCCTTCTACGAGGGGAAGCGTGCGTCGGAAGGTTTCGACAACGGTAACCTGGAATGCTTTTACCAAAGTCGTGCAAGATAACTGGAATTCACCTACTAATACGAGACCGTCACGAATAGAAAGTGGTAGAGAGGGCAGGAGGGAAGGTGAACGTAAGACTACTGCATAGCGACCTACCGATGCCTAGGGAACCATCTAGTCAAGCTGCGACTAACGAGTTGGACCAGAAAGAAAGATCGAAGATTTCCTTTTCAGGAAGTATCCTCAAAGCATAAAGAGAAAGGAAAACTTATTCTATTCTAGTAGAAATTTTTATTGAATAAATCTTTTGAAAGTCTCTCCTGTCATCGGAATAAAGCGAGGACAGTCTAGTTCAATCATCAAAAAGAAAGGAAAGTTCGCAATTTCCACCCAAAACAATTGCACTTATCCTCTTACTATCTTCTCTAAAACAGAAGAAATCATACACAGTATGCTTAAACCATTATATTCAAATAACCCTTTATTATATTTTGATAAGGCACCAAGGTATTGTACCCTTACATTACTCGATCAATACAGAAATATTAATGTAAGATCAAACAGTATAATGGTATCCCCTATAGATAAACAAGAATTTTCAGCTCAAATACAAGAGCTTTTATCCCTTAAACTAATACAGCCTAGCAGCAGCCCTCACTCATCACCTGCTTTTCTAGTCAGAAAACATGCAGAACAAAAAAGAGGAAATGCCAGAATGGTCATTAATTATAGAAAATTAAATAGCTATACAAAGTTTGACGGCTATTTTATACCTACTGCAGAACAGTTGATAAAACAAATACAAGGATCCAAATACTATAGTAAATTTGATGCTAAATCTGGGTTTTGGCAAGTAAAACTAGCCAATAAAGAATCTATAGAATTAACTGCTTTTAGTTGTCTCCAAGGACACTATGAGTGGTTAGTAATGCCATTTGGTTTAAAAAATGCCCCTCAAATATTCCAAAAATGGATGAATTCTATGTTCGGACATCTACATTTTGTAGTAGTTTACATAGATGATATACTAGTTTTTTCTCCTACAATGGAAGAACATAAACAACATTTACTTCAAGTAGCAAAAATACTACTTGACAACGGAATTATTTTAAGCCCTACAAAAATTCATCTATTCAAAAAGGAAATAGAATTCCTTGGGAAATATATAAAAGAAGGCCAGATAGAATTACAACAACATATATATTCCAAGATAAAGGAATTCCCTAACACATTTAAAACTCTAAAACAATTACGGAGTTTCTTGGGTCTTTTAAATTATGGAAGGAAATTTATTCCTCACCTATCCCAACTAGTCAAAAATTTACAAGAAAAATTGACTATAGAACAATCTAAATACAAAATAGAAAATGGTGAGCAACCAAGAAAATGGGATACAGACAAAATAAGAATCCAGCTCACTCCTGAAGAGGAAAAAGAAATAAAAAACATAAAGGAGCTGATTACTCATCAAACAATACTATATTTTCCCAAAGAAAATGACCTAGTAACCCTCCAAACAGATGCATCAGACATGTTTTGGGCAGGAGTTATAATAATTAAACAGAAAGAAATTATAGCATATACATCGGGAAAATTTAATAAACCCCAACAAAAATATTCCACTTATGATAAAGAATTGTTGGCCATTAAATCAGCAATAAAAAGTCTGAAAATATATTTACTCAATAGACAGTTCATCATAGAAACTGATAACAAAGCAGTGTCCCAATTCTTGAAAAAACGAACTATAAATAATCCTGAAGAAAACATCAGGAGAATAAGAATTGCCTTATACCTTGAAATATACCAATATGATGTTAAGTATATTCCTGGTCATACTAATATTCTTGCAGATATATTATCCAGGCCAAACAATGGATAAAAGCCAAGTAAAAAGACAAAAGACTTCTCCATTGGACTCCTCCAGTTCCAATCCACACCTTTCAGAACAGACTGAGAGCCATCACCTTTCAGGACAAACTGAAAGCCTTCCAGACCACATTTTGATCAAAACCAGACAGCTACAACAGAAGCTTTCTGACCTCCACAATCTGGGCAAACAAATATGCCAAGTCTCTGTTCTTACTAAATCTCAAGAATTAAAGCAGAAGGAGAAAGATTGGTTTTGTGGCTCTTCTCCTGAAGAGCAAGAACTCAAAGCTATTACTTCCAGAAGCAACCTTTCAGATATGGTAATCTGCCCAGCTACAGATTTCTACCAGCTCCTATCTCTTTTAGAAGTTGACTCTGAAAGGGCAAGAAAATTCAAGGCAGAAGCCATTGTGAACACAATGGTAAATCTAAATCAACAAAACTGCCTGCCACATGAACATCTCCTCCTATTTTTCCATCAGTTAGAAGCAACAGAAATTAGCAGACTTCTGCTTGAAGAAGATGCTTTAATCAAGAACAAATATGAAAACCCAAGGTTATCTGTCTATTTAGGAGATATTCCTAAATCTGCCAGAGCTCTTCAACTTGGGATAGTTCATAGTCTTTATGTAAGCACCTTACATCCAGAAGATTATCTCGATCACATTCCAAAGCTATGCAGTGACCGAGTTTCAACTTACTCCAAGCAGCACTCTTGGGAAACTGGTTTCTGGTTCCGAATCTGGAGCATTTGGGAAGAAAGAAACCTGTACCAACTATTCACCTCTTTTCAAGTATGGGAACTACATGACCAAAGTCAACAGTTTGCCCATGGATGGGGAGTTTATCCTAAGCATGAATACAACTATGAAGAACAAGCTTATGCAGCTGCTACAGAGTTTTTTACAGAAGCAATGACTGACAGCCTTTGCGGAGCAAGATCTATTACCATCAGCAACAATATCATGCTCTATGATCACCTTTCAGCCATTGAATCTGTTCAAATAAAATTAGGAAAAGTCATCCCATTCCTTACCAGCATTAACCTTGGGAGAATTGGACAAAAGGCAAGGAATGATTGCTCAGGACTTTTTCGAACAAAGTAAAAAGCGTGGTGGGCCCATGCCACGCCAGAAGATTCCTTCTCATCTCCAAGGACTACAATTATCAAAGATGGGACCCAGCAAAGGAAAATAATACAACTTTTTCTGTTTAAAAGGACAATAATACAGTCCTTTCTTCCTGTACATCTTTTGTAAAGAAACTTTGTAAAAGATTCCTTCCTATCTGAAGGACGTCTTTTGAAACACTATACAGAGGAATTACTCTCTCCTGTCATCGGAATAAAGCGAGGACAGTCTAGTTCAATCATCAAAAAGAAAGGAAAGTTCGCAACCGACGCTATTGCCTTCCCTTCTTTCCCCATAGAATAGTATAGGGAGACCGTCTCAGGGTTCTTTCCTTTGCAGAGCACTCAAGTCCTCATCCATTTCTTTCTGCGAATGCGGAAGAAGAGATCGGAATCAATAGGACTGAGATTGATGAAAAGAAGAAAGAGAAGTGTTATAATTACGAAGACGAAGAAAAGGTTGACAAAGACGGAGAGAGTACCTACGGTTAGCCTGAGATTCAGCAGGATTAGCAACTTTAGAAGGAGAAGTAGACCCGAGCATAGGAGAGGGGTCTGGCTACCATATACTCGAAAGGGATGTGCTGCAAGTAATAGAATAAGGGAGGGGAAAGACTCCCAAAAGGGATGATAAGGCAAGATAGTCAGTTTTCTTTTCCAGGACAGGGGATTTAGGGGTGGAGTTTCATGCTCTTCCCCCTCATTCAAACACGGGAGATGTCGGAATTTGCCAATATCTTTCTCATCACTGGAAAGGCCGTCACTTACCCCAGCGACGCTTCAAAATGGATGCGCTGACCAGATTGCGCAACACCTTCAACCTCGGCTCCTTTCCTTACTCTCCGCACGGTCCGTTCTGCCAACTGTGGTAGCCCGGTATCCTCATCACTTTCCTCTTGTCTAGGCTGTGTGGTCCGTCCCTTCGCCTGTCAGGCACTTTTAGCATTGCACGTGTTGACTAATTCCTCCTCATCTGATGCTTCCAACTTTGATACAAAACCAGCATATGGGAGTTTGCTTGACGAATATCAATGAATATAAGAATGTCATATAAAAATTTCTTCAAATCCATCATCATATCATAAATGAGAATCTGCAATTGTGAAAGACACAGATCGAAATACTTATAGGTTTCCCATCAATGGAGATGTTTCACTCATCGACTACAACAACTCATTCTACATAAACTTGGGATTTTTTTATGCAATAGGCTTGCGTCAACTCTCGGAAAGGAGCTTCCAGTTTCTCTTCCGGCTTCTTGACAGAGAGGGTAGTCTACGATCATCCTACGCATTAGCAATAGTGGCATCAAACCATGCTCGGCCTACTGTAGCATCTTTTTCGACTTTGATGAGATAGGCTTTTCCCTCTTTCTAGAGGTCATTTTCTTTTTCTGGCCTGGAGGTGAGTCGTACGTCGATATATGAGGCTGCGGCTTTCTTTCGTTGCGTCTTTTATTGCCTGCTCTAATTCCCTTATTTCTTTTCTCTTTATCCCTTTTAGCCAGGGCATGATCGTCATGAATATCGCTTTGACTTCTTCTGGCTCGTCGGACGTCGTACTAGCCAATTTGCACAGTCTTTGTATCCCTTTTTTCGAATCGAAAGAAAAGGGCATCAGCTGAAGCTTACCGATGGCCTGCAAGTATCGAATCCGATGCTCAGACCAAAATAAGGGGATTGCAACGAAGCACCCACGCTTGAGTAGAAAAGCAGTACGGATACAGGGAAAGGTCGACGCTGCATGTACAGACACTCAAACGACAGAGCATGTAGGAAGAAAGGCCAGGCCAGCCAAAGTGCGAGATGCATACACAAACAATACGGGCAATGAGAAAGATCCCGATTCTAGTTTCAAAAAGCCTTTCGCATAAGGTTCAGACAACAAACACGAGGATGAAGCGACTGTAGCAGAGGACTTAGTAAACCAATACCCAGCTAATGATTAGAAACTGCTCACTGTGGAAAGCGAGGTCGGTGTAGGTCTTGAATAGACGGAGCCTTCCGAAGAAACCCTTGCTTCAGGGAAATCCCCTCATCCCTGGTCCTATCTGAACTAGGAATCATCCAACCATGATGTAAAAATGATGGATACATCCGAACCAGATAGATCAATATGTAAATTGCTAAAGAGATGTCCATACCACCTAAACAACCGGTAGTGTCTCCATCTGTAAACGTATGCTGACGCATTGATGGTTTCCCAGAGGCGAAAGACGAACCCCAACATCGTCGATATTGAAAGGGCAGGCTTTCAAAAATGCTATGTCGTCTCTCTCCATCACGACCACCAAAGCATTATGAAAAGGCACCTGAGATTGTCGGCCCCCTCATCTCTCCTTTTTCCTTTTTTCTCATCCCCAGGCACAACGAGGCTGCCAAGGAATTCATCCACTCGGTTGCCTTCCGTCCGTTGCATGCTTCGGAACGGATGGCCAAACAACTTGCCAGAAAATGACATGGGTTGTCTACAGAACATGCCTTCACACCACTAGGGCAGTCTCGTCCCGCCCATCACCTTGCTAACCTATGGCAACTGTTCGCCCATTGAAGGGAGAAAAGCAAGAACGAAGAACAATGAAGCCCTTACGCGCATCCCTCCTTGCAAGAGGTACGAGGGTAACGTCTAATAGTTTCCTTTAGTTGCTCTAGACTCCTCTCTGTCTCCTCTTTCTCCTATCTATCAGACTGATTTTTTTGTTTGATTTTTTTTTGATCTTGTGACATAGTCTTGTCTCTAGGTGAATATCCCTATGGAATGCATTAGGATCCCTTCTATCTCTCCCTCTCTTTCTTCCTCCTATAGTCAGTATTGGTTTAGGTAGTTAGGATAAGTCATTATATCCTTTCTAACTTCTATCTTCTATTGATTGACAGCTCCTATCCTAGCAGCTAGTAGTCCTATCTTATCTACTGAATGATGTGCATTCTCATCCGTATATATATCTCCTTCTCTCTTTCTATCACTTAATGCTAGGATTAGCCCCCATTAGAGTGCATTATATGTAGCCATCTTTCTCATGCCTTTAGGAATGAATAGACTTAGTCCTTAAGGTCTCTCTTTTTATAGCAGTGCTAGAACTTTGACTTCTTTTTTTAGATTGATCCCTCATGTACTCAGTCAAGTAATATGGAGCTAGCTTACCTCCTTCTATCCTCTCTTCTAGTCGGATTGAGTCAATGTAAGGGCATTCTAATCTTTGTTCTACCAGGACTATTCTCTTTCTTTCTATTGTCCTCCTCCTGTGGGTTTATAACAATTAAGAGAGATCAACAGCTGCTACCAATCTTCTTATATATGCATTACCGCTTCCGCTGTGTAGAAGATATTGGATGAATATAGGTCGGCCCTTCTCCAATTCCTTCCTCAAGCC
Organism: Dracaena cambodiana; assembly: GCA_036321105.1. Lineage (NCBI taxonomy): Eukaryota > Viridiplantae > Streptophyta > Magnoliopsida > Asparagales > Asparagaceae > Dracaena > Dracaena cambodiana. Next base: position 12,462,427 of record JAYEPQ010000013.1, on the reverse strand, counting down.
CTTAATAAATAAGAATAACCTTCTCACCATTAGCTCATCTTTGAATCTTAAAGGACATCTGAGAGTGTGTGCATCTTATAAGCTCAAGAAGACTAGTTAGTGACTTCGCTTCCCCTGCGAATCTTGCTAATCAGTAGCCAGACTTACCTAATTAGGAGAAGAAGGCCTAGGAGTGTGTTCGATACGTCTTGCCTTGGGGTCGAGGTCAAGACTAGAAACTCGTAGACTACCCTTTTAAGAATATATCTTATCTTAGAACCTCGGGTTCTTTGTTAGCACCTTCTTGCACCTCAAGTACAAAGAAGGAGGATCCTAGGTATAGCCTAGCAAACCCGACACTGACTTTATTTAGATTATATTACCAGAAAATCAAGAGTGCTTAGTGCTTGGTCACAGATAGTAGCTCCTGATAAACAGCCTGGCTAGGCACGATCGCAAACAGACACAAATGGGGTGCGAAGCCGCTTGCCTTAGTGAGCTCCCCAAAGGGGAAAGGGAGAATGCTTTTGCACAAGAACAAAGGTGGAGTCATAGGGGATTGCTTGAGGAAGGCCAACATACCATTCCGAAAGAATGGAGTAGAGCCACCGTCCAGATAGATGTATACATATAAGAAAGCAGCATACATAGAATAGTTGTTATGATGAACCGTAATGCCATCTCAAGCGGCTATATGTCTTATTGCGTTGGATTACATCGGAAAGATGCTTCATAAAGCTCCCATGCCTATAGGCACAGATACAGCGCTTAGGATGTTAGCATTTTACTTTAATTCTGCTTGAGTCTCATCTTGTTTTAATGGAAGCCTTATTCAAAAGAGGCATCTGTACTAACAAAGAGCACTTTCTCAAGTAGACCGAGAGGCTATCATAGCAATGGAGATGGGCAGCATGAAGTACGTGCAACTACGCCGGTGAACTCGGATAGCCTTTCAGCATTCCTTTATCTACTCTAAGCAACTTTCTTTCTTATCTTATGATATTCTATATCAAATTACCGTCACATCAATAGGAAGCACCAGTTACGAGAGCTTTTTAAGCAAGAGCATCTGATTGAACAAAAGCCATTCTTGAACAATGGCTAAAGCACCATATTCCTCCTGATCTGACTAATCTTTCTCATTTTCCACGGATTATTAGATAAGGATTAACGATCCGTGGGATAATAGCCAGTCACTTACCTGAAAGCCAATAGTGGGACATACCCAGAATCTGTTGTGCTAGAATCTCATCTTTCCTTTGCAATTGAAGAAGAAGAAACTTTGGGTGGAAGGTTCAAGACAGAAGCAAATGAAATAGAATAAGATAAGATTCCATAGAATGGGATGGATGGACATCTGAGATTCATTTTCCAACGAATGCCTGATTTAACTCCATAGGAACGGAACTTATACTTAGTATTTTTGTCACTAGCTGAGCCACTCGAGATCTTATTTTCCTACTTTAAGAGAGGTGCCCTGGCATGGATTCCTAAAGGCTGACGAGCCTAGTCTCTTTATTCCCTTACCTAGATGCCTTTTCTATTCCGAAAGGCTAAAGACTAATTTTCGGACTTACGACTGTTTAGGGAATTCCATATCAATTAGGATTTTGCTATGCCCTGTGAGTGGTATTAACTAACTATTGATTCTTCCTCCTACTCCTTTTAGAGAAACTATGTCATGGTATTCCCACATTGGTCTATAAAATCATTTTTCATAAGAGGCAGTAGCATAATTTGAGCATATTAGAGGGCAAAAGCCGATTATACTGAGTGAAACACCAGTGGAATAGAGTGAATCATTCTTTGAGTGAAAACACGTGAGAGAGAGTGTGAGGTCCTTTCCCTTTTTTTGTTGTTTTCTAACTTTGATTTGCAGCAATCATGTCTCACAACAGTGAAAAGAGCATCACCGAAGGTGCTACAGGGATGGCTGACCCAAAATTGCTCATGGAAGCCTTGATGAATGAGATGAGGCGTGTGATGAGGTTAGAATTGGAGCAGGTAAATGAGCGGATTGATCGGATGGAGAATACACGTTTGGAGCAGCCACAAAACACTCATAAGGTGCATAAGAGGGAAAGAGTTCAACATCGGGGAGTGAGAGATGAAGATGGAGAGTATTATGGGGCTGGTTTTGATGAAGAAGAAGATCGGGGTTCAGTTGTTGGTAATAGGAGATATGGAGGACGGTTTAGAGAAGATAGGAATCGGGAAGATAACAACTTGGGTAGTATTAAGATAAAGATTCCAGCGTTTCAAGGAAAAAACGACCCCGAGGCTTATCTTGAGTGGGAGAAAAAGGTGGAGTTAGTGTTCGATTGCCACAACTACTCTGAGATGAAGAAGGTAAAACTTGCTGCCTCTAACTTTTCTGACTATGCTATTGTGTGGTGGGATCAATTAGTATTGAACAGGCAGCGAAATAGGGAACGACCGGTTAAGACGTTGGAAGAGATGAAAATTGTGATGAGGAAGCGGTTTGTGCCAAGCCATTACCACCTGGAGTTGTACAATAAATTGCAAACGCTCCGACAAGGTAACCGGAGTGTGGAGGATTATTATCAAGAGATGGAAATTGCTATGATCTGGGCTAATATCGAAGAAGACCGAGAGGCTATTATGGCTAGGTTCTTGAATGGCTTGAATCAAGAAATTCATGACAGGGTGGAGATGCAGCATTATGTGGAATTAGAGGATGGTGCACATAGCCATCAAGGTGGAGCAACAACTCAAGAGGAGAGGTGGTACATGTGCATCCCATAATTCGGGTTTTTCCCCATTGAAACCGAGTCATGTGAAGAAAGAGGAGAAACCAGCTGCAAAACTTAAATTCGAGCCAAAACAAGAGACAACCAACCATTGCACTCAAGGTAAATCTGACCCTTCCACTTCTTGAAATTGTGACATTAAGTGTTTTAAATGTCAAGGCAGGGGTCGCATAGCAAGTCAATACCCAAACAAAAGAGTCATGGTAATAAGGGTTAATGGAGAGATCGAAACCGACGACGAGTCCGATACCTACTCTATGTCACCATTGGAGGACGTAGATGAAGAAGAATATGCAGTTCAAGATGAATTGTTCGTGTCAAGAAGACTTCTATGATTGCAAGCAAAAGAAATTGAAGAAGTGCAGTGGGAGAACATCTTTTATATTAGGTGCTACATCAAAAACAAGGTATGTAGTATGATTGTTGATGGAAGAAGTTGTACTAATATTGCAAGCACAACCTTGGTGGAGAAATTAGGACTGCCCATACTGAAACATCCTAGGCCATACAAGTTACAATGGCTGAGAGATAGTGGCGAGGTAAAGGTAAATAAGTAGGTTTTGGTTTCATTCCGCATCGGAAAATATGAAGATGAAGTTTTGTGTGATGTAGTTCCGATACAAGCTGGATATTTGCAATTAGGCCGACCGTGACAATTCAATCGGAAAGTTAAACATGATGGCTTCACCAACAAATACTCATTCATGCTCAATCAAAAACCCATCACTCTTGTACCAATGACACCAAAACAAGTTTATGAAGATCAAGTGTGGTTGCAAAAAGAGAGTGATAGAAAAAAAGAGAGTGATCAAAAGAAAGAGAGCGAGCAAAAGAAAAAGAGTGAAAATCAGAGAGTGGCTGAGCAAAATAAGAGAGAAAAAGAAAATCAAAATTCAGCCATTGAGAGAAAATCAGAGAGAAAACAAAAGAATTTCTTTGCAAAAGTAAGTGAGATTAAGCGAGTAATGTTTTCAAATCAGCCGATGATTGTACTTTTGTACAAAGGGGCATTTTTAAATACTAACGAACTTGATAATGTTTTGCCCAGTTCTGTTGTTTCTCTTTTGCAGGAATTTGAGGATGTCTTTCCCGAGGAAACACGACATGGATTACCACCAATTCGAGGGATTGAACATTAATTGATTTTGTTCCTGTTGCGACAATTCCAAACTGACCAGCCTATAAGAGCAATCCCGCGGAGACAAAGGAGTTTCAACGGCAGGTAAGTAAGTTGTTAGAGAAGGGGTATGTGAGGGAGAGCATGAGTCCGTGCGCCGTTTCGATTTTACTTGTATCTAAGAAGGATGGGACGTGGAGAATGTGTGTTGATTGCCGAGCCATCAATAACATAACGATAAAGTATCGTCATCATATTTCTCGCTTAGATGACATGTTAGATGAGTTGCATGGTTCTTGTGTGTTCTCTAAGATTGATTTAAAAAGTGGTTATCATCAAATTAGAATGAAGAAGGAGATGAATGGAAAACTTCTTTTAAAACAAAATATAGTTTGTATGAATGGTTAGTTATGCCTTTTGGGTTGACTAATGCACCAAGCACTTTTATGAGACTTATGAATCATGTTTTGCGAGCAAATATAGGCAGGTTTGTTGTTGTCTATTTTGATGATATACTCATTTCTAGCAAAAACTTGGCTGATCATGCCGTACATTTGAAATCACTTTTGGATGTGCTTAGGAAAGAAAAGTTATTTGCTAAGCTGAAAAAGTGTACTTTTTGCACTGATAAGCTTGTATTTCTGGAATTTGTTGTTAGTGTATAGGGTATACAGGTTGATGAAGAGAAGGCACGTGCAATCCGAGAGTGGCCGAGTCCCACAAGTGTAAGCAATGTTCGTAGTTTTCATGGACTTGCTAGTTTTTACCGGCGGTTTGTGAAGGACTTTAGTAGCATAGCTGCACCACTTACCGAAGTGATCAAGAAGAACGTCGGATTTTGATGTGGAGAAGAACAAGAGAAGGCGTTTCAACTAATCAAAGAGACGCTAACCAACGCCCCCTTATTGTCTTTACCTAACTTTTCTAAAACGTTTGAGATTGAATGTGATGCTTCAGGTATTGGCATAGGCGCAGTTCTTATACAGGAGGGACGACCAATTGCTTACTTCAGCGAGAAATTAAGCGTGGCAACCTTAAATTACCCAACTTATGACAAGGAGTTGTATGCATTGGTTCGAGCTTTGGAGACATTGCAGCACTACCTATGGCCTAAAGAGTTCGTGATTCACACTGATCATGAGTCCTTGAAACACTTGAAGGGCCAACACAAGCTAAATAAAAGGCATGCTGGTTGGGTAGAGTTCATTAAAACATTTCCATATGTCATCAGGTATAAGCAAGGTAAGGAAAATGTGGTCGCCGATGCACTTTCTCGCAGGTATGCATTACTCTCTACACTTGACGCAAAATTGCTTGGTTTTGAACACATTAAAAGTTTTTACATTGATGACCATGAATTTTGTGAAGATTATCGGGCTTGTGAGAAAAACGCTTGTAGTAAGTTTTTTTAGACATGATGGGTTCTTATTTCGAGAAAATAAATTATGTGTGCCTAACTGTTCTTTGAGGGATTTATTAGTGCAGGAATCCCATGGAGGGGGATTAATGGGACATTTTGGGGTTACTAAGACCTTAGCTATTTTGCAGGAACACTTCTATTGGCCACACATGAAACGAGATATTGAGCGAATTTGTGGTAGATGTGTCACATGTAGGCAAGCTAAATCCAGAGTGCAGCCCAACGGTTTGTATACTCCTTTGCCCATTCCTAGTGAGCCTTGGAATGATATTTCAATAGACTTTGTTTTAGGATTACCTAGGACTAAACGTGGAAGAGATTCGACTTTTGTGGTTGTGGATAGATTTTCTAAGATGGCACACTTTATTCCATGTCACAAAACGGATGATGCTTCGTATGTTGCTGATTTGTTCTTTAGGGAGATTGTGAGATTGCATGGCATACCTAGAACCATTGTTTCGGATAGAGATACTAAGTTCTTGAGCTACTTTTGGAAGACTTTATGGTGTAAGCTAGGTACCAAGCTTTTGTTTTCTATTACTTGTCACCCACAAACTGATGGTCAAACCGAAATAGTAAATAGGATTTTTTCTACTTTATTGAGCGTAATAATTAAAAAGAATATCAAAACATGGGAAGAGTATTTACCACATGTTGAGTTTGCTTATAATAGATCTATTCATTCTGCTACTAAATTCTCACCGTTTGAAATTGTTTATGGATTTAATCTATTGACTCCATTGGATTTATCTCCATTACCTGTTTCTGAGCGTGTTAATTTTGATGGAAAGAAAAAGACTGATTTTGTTAAGCAAATACATGAGAAGGTAAGGCTCAATATTGAGAAAAGAACGGAGCAGTATGCAAAACAAGCCAACAAGAGGCGTCACAAGTTTGTTTTTGAATCCGGAGATTGGGTGTGGTTGCATATGAGAACAGAAAGATTTCTGGTGCAAAGACATTCCAAACTACTTCCAAGAGGGAATGGTCATTTCCAAGTTCTAGAGCGCATCAATGACAACGCTTACAAGCTAGATTTGCTCGGTGAGTACAATGTTAGTTCTACTTTCAATGTTACTGATTTGAGTCATTTTGATGTAGGTGATGATTTGAGGGCAAATTCTTTTCAAGAGGAGGGAATGATGCAAATAATGGCTTGATTACAAAGGAGCCCATTAACTTGTGAACCATCCTCAATGGGCCTCCACGAATTTGCTTGAGCCCTAACCTCTTGAATCAGCCCATTAAGTGTATCTCTGAACTTTTTTTCTCGTGCTCTTATAACCGGCCCAGTTGGAACTTGAACTGGCTCCTCTGTAGTCATGCCACTATTTGCATCAGTAGCATTCCACCGATGTCAAGTCCATGGACTGGTTTATCCAGCCCTTTTTCTATGTGTTGGTGTTCTATATGACCGACATAAGACTCGAATTTTCCGATATTACGGAGCTTCAGTGAGCACCATGCCGAATCTCCCTACCATTTCCTTCTCTTCCACTTTGGCCAATATATGTTCACCTGGTACGGGAAGCTTTATAGGAGAATTTCCAATCTTAGTAGGTGCTTTCCAAAGAAATAGCTTAGTAGCCACCTCCGCAGCACTTGGGATGATTTTTGGCACTGCGTATTCCCTTTGGCTATATAATCGTGCAGTTTCTGGGAATTTCAAGCCCGATTTCCTCCATAAATTCTCCAATCCTAATGTGAGAGAAGTTTCCATATTTCTACATTTTATTGTTGGAGGGGCGACCGTCCGTTGAACTACCAAAAAAGGGTAAACCAACGTGATCATGGCATTGTAGGTGCTTGTAATGGGATGGATGCTACTTCCCTCATCAGTGATGGGTGGCATAGCCTGTAGCAGAAGTCCCCTTTTGTCGATCCATTTTGTCTATTACCCCAGAGGGGCCCGGGTGGGACCGAGAGAAAGAAAGGATGGGGGGCGACCATGCATCGCACTTCTCGACCGTGTCTCTGAGGGACAGTTGAACGAGCGACTCATGAATGCAGCCGAGTCGGACGAGCCAATAACTTGGAATGCGTTCGGTCAGTGTTTTGAGCAAGAATCACAGCTTCCTCTTACTTTCACCATGATACGGACTCCAAGTTCTTATGGCAGAGCACGAGGAGTTTCCGTCAAATATGATGATGGGAATGGAAACCAGAAGCACGATCAGGGTCTTTGTGGTCCGAGATAAGACGTCATATATGAGTCAGAGTGATGAAAAGCATGAGACTTTTTGGTAGTATTGGTGAACCAGATAATCGCGGCGAGGGAATTTGGGATGGAGGACTCGTAATTTCTCTATAGATCTGGCAAAAGCGAAAGACTCCCGGAAGTCAGAGGGCTGACTGCTAAGCTCACTCTGGCCTTGGAGAGCGGGCCAGAGTGGGTGCGAGTTGTAGCTGCCAGCTTATGGCTAGAGCAATGGGAGGGGCCCCGGCAGAGAGAACAGTGACGGATAACGAGCAATCTGCCCGCGTCGTGGGCGACAGGAGCTGCGGGTGACATGCGTCGGTAGGCCAACAGCCCAGTGAACCAGATGGGGCACTCGACGAAAGGGGGGCACACTAAGCAAGTACGAGAAATTGGCTCCGCTCCGCTTTCGTCAAAAAAAAACACGGACAGCTACGGAAGGTCTAACCGACGGACCTATGGAAATCTGGGCTTGTCCCTAGTCAATCTCATGATCAAACAATAGGGGACCGTAGCACTGGCCCTTTTTTTTCAACGACAATAGGGGAAAAGATGGTACTGTTCCCTATCGAGACAACGGACACTCTCAACGGATACTCCACGCGCTGGGCATACCATACCTTTTCCGTGCGTCTTTCTCATGGCGGGAACAGAAGAACAGGGAAAGACCCGGTCGACCCTCCCAGGGCTCGAGGGCAAGCCATACGCGAGTGAGTCGAATCTGTTTCCGTTCGTCGGTTTGGTTCGGGCCCCTCTCAATCATCTTTTGTATGACGGGAAGGGGGAAGGAGTCTAAATCGATGGACATTAATGAACCATCATTGTTGGATGTTGCATATGACACGATCAATTCGACTCGATGGTCCGGTGCAGAGAGAAGTAGCAGACTCTCCGTTGGGAGAAGGTGCCAGGGCAGGGCTGTTTCGTAGTAATAGTGGGTGAGTCTCATGAGATCAGAGATATGCTGGCCGTCAGAATCAAACAAAGGTTCAATTCAGCATTGCCTCGTCATGTCTGCTCTCGTCTTGTCGCCTCCTATTACTTCCTGCTTTTCATGTTCACCACCGACGACATTTCCGTCAGTTTGGGCCGTTATGGCAAAAGACAATGACTCGTCAGAAGGAAAGAAAAGGACGTTCACTACCTTAGACTGTCGCTCGCAAATCCCCTCCACCTTCAGCATTTGGTACTGAGGAGAGCCAACCCTCCAGCACAGACCCAAGCCAACGCAAGAGATGGCAAAAGCACACTTTGATTTATCAAACTGGGATAAAAAAGATCAGAAGGGAGATCGACAGCCCGAAAGCACCTGGAGAGCTCAGATTTTTATTGGGAAACATAATCTATTTGGTTAAACCAGAGAAAAGAGCAGGTAACAGATGAAAATTTCTGAATGATCAAGCAATAAAATCCTTCTTTGTCGACATGAAGCTGAAGTGAAAGAGGGAATAGGAGGTACCCCGTACCAGCTACTAAAGCCGCTACTCGTGCTATTCCATCCATAATGAAAGCATGAGTGCTAAAGAATCTACCTCCCGCTCTCTCTATGATGCTATAGGTTACAGATGCCCGTACTATCTGTCGCTACGTAACTAAACCGGTGTTGGCTACGTTGACTGCTTCTTTTAGGTCTCTCTGCCCTAAAAGAAGTGCTGGACTGCACTCTACCATGCTTCTTCTATTGAAGGACGAAGTCCTTGCTCATGACAACTAGACTTGCACACTCCTGACTTCTGCTATAAGCTATAAAAATAGAGGGAAGGGCACATCGTGACTAAGCCGCTAGGGAGACAGAGACCCACCCGAATCTGGGGAAGGATCCGTAGACTACTGTGGATGGAGTACCGGTAACGTCAAATTTATAATGAATGTAGGAACGGAACAATTTGCAGTGGTGAATGCCCCTACCTATGAAATAAGCGACGGGGGACTGGTAATCCTACTCTCTGTCTTGCTACCTATGACTGCTTTGTCGACTTTGTTGACCGAGTACCGCTCACTGCACGGGTGACGGGAACTTTATCTTGTATGCTAAGAGAAAGTCTTCGGTACAACTCTTCTTTTCCCCGTTCACTCCTCCTTGGAAGCAGGCAAGGCAAGTAAATGATTGATAGCCGAATTGGTGGACTGCTCAGCTCCTGCTTCTTCTTTATTTTCTGTGCTCCCGACAAGCTTCCATGAGATTGTGGTTAAAGAAAAGAGGAAGTCCCGCCCATACTTCGCTTTTCAACTCATAGCTTGATGCTCTCAGACTAGAGCTATTCTCACTAAACCGAATCTGACTGCGTCAAGCCAAAGTTGTGCATAGATGGATCATGGATGCGAGTTGTCGTTCGACGTGCAGAACTCTTACAGATTTGGACATGAGTGATTTCGTTTTGGAAAGTCAATACAGATGACATTCTTTCTGTTCTCTTACACATAGTTGAAGTTTCCTTCTTTTGTATCCTCGGGAGTTTATGTGATTGATTTGTCGATAATCCTACATAGGAAAAGCAAAGAAAGCTCGACAATTTTGTGCTAGGAAGAGAGTGAAAAGCAAAGAGCTCACATCGACATGGGAACAAAGATTCCAGCAAGATGTCCAGTGATGCTATGCTTACAGCAAAGATTTCATTGATTGAGCACCCATTCCTGTGTTTGATGATGATCCAACCTGCTATCTCAATGCATGAGATTTCCTTGTGGATACAAAGATTCACATAGTCAGTAGTGAGACCGTGAATGTCCTAGTACGACCAGACAAAAGCAGAGATATAGTCTTCTCCCAGGGATTGGTCATTCATGAGCCTTCCTTTCTTTATGAGATCAGGCCAAAAAAAGAAAGAGTAGCACTAGCTGATCAAATGAAGGTTGCACATGGAGAGGCTTCCCCAGGGTATTGGACTGATTCTCAAGCTGACATTTCGAAAGTGGCTTTCATTCTCGCTTCATCGTTGTCGCTTCCGTCATTTGGAAAAAGAGCCAGCCCAGGCCACATACATTCCTTTTGGCTTTCCCTTGTTACATGACAATTCAGTATGAGGGAGGAAGCTGCTAGGCGATCACCTTTTTTGGCTTCGCTTGCTACATTTTTATCGTCGAAGTGATACCGACAAATCTCGTACCAGTACTTCCTACTGGTTTCTTTCCCCGTAAAAGGGATGCCAAGAGATCTCCGTTATTGTTTGTCCTTATCAGTTGCGTTGTGGATCCCCAATAGGTTACAGATCCTGCTTCTGGTGGGATTCAAAGCATTATAGAAGACCTGATCTTTCTGGTCTTTTCCACTGCCTCGGAGGCATACAGAAGTGGTCCAATATGAATGTTCACTCTCTTGTTTCCGTCATAGTGTCTCGGTATTCTCAGAGGATGTCGCGATATCGTCTGCTTTTTTTCCTTTTTTCGAGGGATTGGGTCTTTTTGTCAACGATGGGGAGGATACTTTCATAATGACGTTAGCATGACTCTAGGTCGACGATCCCGTTTGGAGCTTTGACGCGCCGACGGGAATAGGGAATGTACAACGTCGATAAGCCCACAGAGTTTAGTTCGCTGCTTTCATCAATTTCTGAAGGCATGAAACGTCGGAGTGATGGAGGGGAGGTCCCGGGCGACGGGGTTGGTGGAAGACAGAAAGCTGGTTATATAGGTCAAAATCAACGGGGAATCCGGCTAGACGAGAGAAAGACCGTCTTTGTCGGCATCGACAACCCTTTTCTTTTGAGGCGTGGTTCCAAAGCAACTATGACTTCTTCGGTAGAGCTCGTCTTTTGATCGAGAGTTGTCATTCCCCGATACTGAATTACTGATTACGAGCTTCAACAATCGCTCCCGCTGAGTGAGGTGTTGATATGGTATGTCAGAAGTGATGCAATCAGGTCATAGACGATAGCCCGACATGACGAAGTCTCCTGATTCGATTTCAGGCACTGGTTCTCTTGCCTCTGCTCAATGAAAAACATTATTCCCGATTCGAATTTGATCCCCTCTACTTTGGCATCGACGGTGAATTTTTAGACACAGAAAGACACCCTCTTAGAGAAGGGGCTGACTTAACAGCTACTCTGACCTTTGCTTTGATGACCAGTAGGACTACTTCCCCCGGCGTCGGAAGGAAGATTCATTTTCATGAAAAAAGGTGGATACGAAAGCCCGGTTAGCTTCTCTATTCCTGCAGGTCGAGCAAAGGCTGGACGTACGGCGAAAGGCCCGTCGTTTTTAATGACCTTTCATTTTCACCCAGCCTTCATTGAAGCATGTATGGATATAGAGTCGAAAGAATCAGCACGGAAAGCAAAACTAGAACTGTCAGAAGTACCTAGGGAGCTCTCCAATGCCGAAATTCGGGTGGTTCCCTTTCTGTTGAAAACTCCCAATACGGGCTTTTCCCTTACCGTCAAATGGGGATTTCCTTTTCCATCGCCGATTTCTCTCCTCTGTTCCGCATCGGATCCCTTCCCTTTCATCTTCTCTTCTTCTTTTTCCTCGGTCAAGTCATCGCACTATATTCGTATATAGTGTGGTGTGTCCACGTCGGGTGTGCTCCATGCTTTCCCTGTCGAATGCTTTTCGTCGCTTTTCTGCCTTTCGGAGAAAAGCATTGGAAGGAAGGTTCGTCTCTTCCAGCAGGACGTCTTTTTTGTTGAGCCAGGCCCCTTCGTCTTATGTGGGCTCTCACTCCCGTCTATCTTCTTTTCATTTCTGGGGCAGGATTTCTCGTATGTGAGCATTGCCTACCTTCCTTCCGTTCTGTTGCCGAAATCTCTATCGACATTGTGCTCTCATGAAATTCCTTTCTTTCTCCCGTTCCCATCTCCATTTTCATATTTCTTCGTTTTGTTCAGTGGATCGCCTTTTTTCAAGTTCCCAGAACGCATACTAGTATTCTCTGCTCTATCTATGGTTTGTCGCTCATTTATTCGCTTGGATCTCTGAGATTTCTTCAAGATGTCATATTGCTTCGATTGTCGATTCTTTTTACTGATGACTTCTTTGTATTGGGTCTACTCGTCAGATGGGTTTTCTTTCCGGACTCCTTTTTGTCTCATCCTTTTTTCTTTTTACTAGGTTACGTTAAAGCAGTTGGGACCGTGGGGGCACCGGCACCAGTAGGTGATGGAATCCCTGTAGCTGCATAGCTGCAGCCCGATGGAATCCCTGTAGCTGCATAACTACAGCCCGATGGAATCCCTTTCTCCTTTGATCAAAGGCGACAAGTCATGCCATAATATGGCTTTCTTTCGAGCGGAAGGACGGGGACCTTTCTTTTGGCTGTATTAGTAGCTCTCTATATCTTCACTTCCAGTTGAAGCAACATCTCTATGTTTTATTTGACCAGAAAGATTTCTAGTCTATCGGGGAAGTCATAATAGATATGACCATGGTATTGAGATCATCGCCTAACATTTCCAAGGAGAAAGAATCCCGTGAGCAAGCCATATTCAGATATCTCGTCATATGCATCAGAGACTCAATTGCACTTTCCAAATCCTGTGGGCTATGATTGGATGAGTAGTGTGCACCATTGGATTACTAGACTATGACTGAGTCGTAAATAACGAGATTATATAGACATATATATACATATAGACATGCTAATTTATCTTTGTAATGCGGAGAATGGTATAGTCAGTCAAGATTGATCTTTCCGACGAATAGTCAGCCATCAACCTCGTGGCCAATCAATCTCCTGTGCATTTGTTGTTATTTACCGACCATAATCGGAGAAATAGCAATGGATTCCTCGTCTCAATGCCATGGTTTTCATAAGCATGACAAAACCTGGCTTAGAACTCCCTTACCAAGGGAATTGCATCCATGGGCCTTCATATAGACATTGATGATATGACGGTAAGAAATTCAAATGCAATAACTTTTTTTTTCTTATCAACAACTAGTACCCCCACCGATATCAGAAAATGAATGAAATACAAATGGGCCCTCGTCATGAGAAAACATCATTTGGAAAAAAGAAAATAAGAGGGACTTCGGAGCCATTCTCATTTCAAAAGCAAAAGATCACCATCGCAGAGACATTCTTACACACTATTGTAGTTCTTTGCGGTTGGTTCGACGTGCATCTCTCTCAATAGGGGACAGACAACCATAATCAATCTCTCTCTTTTTTCAGCATGGATGCCATAGATGGGCCTTGGAAAGTTTTGGAATCAGATTTGATCTTCAATGCGCTTCCAAATACATTTGCCAATATGAGACGTGGCATATGTCAGTCAGCCGGGTCTAAAATCAACTTTTCAGTCTCATTGCTTTTATAATGAGTCGGTATAATATGACGAAGTTAATTATGGAATCGAGATTTAAGGCCAGCCCATCTTTTCTTAAGAAAAATGCAATCAATCCGACATTTCATGTGATGGGAATGTTGTACCAGAGACCAAAAGAAATGGCTTCTCTGCTTTAGAATTTTGGGCTCTCCGGCTCTTTGAAGATCTAGGTAGATAACGATGAGTCATGGGGAGGCAAGCAAGGGGAAAAGGGATGTTTGCTTTGGTACCTGTCAATCATTTTGAATCCCGCTTTCATTGACCGTCGAAGTCTGAGATTAGGGTTTTTCTTTCCAGCAAGAGATCACAATGAAGAGTCCTCTTTCAATCCTTCATCTTCGTCATGAGTAGCCGCCGCAGAGGGTCATCAGTCTTCATCGTCCATGATCCTCAGGCCAACAGTCAGTCGGGATATCGCTCTTTTCCAATTTCCTTATCCGTCGAGGGGCGACGGTCCCACTTGTGAGACTGAAAGAAAAATTGAATCCCAATGACAATCTGAACTACTTGCTTACAGGATCCTTAAGGAACTGTGGACTTTTGCACCTTTCTATCAAGATTGAGTCATTTGATAGTTCTCACTCCTCAGCAAAGTGTTCCAGAAAGAGCGAAGCTTCAATTCCACAGGATAAGAATAAGGAAAGTGACTTTTCTTTTGAGCCGAGCTCTTTCTTAAGCTGACTTGAAAACTCGCCGACGTGGTACACTCCTTAGAGATATAGGGACCACCATGCTCGTCCACTTTCGTTGATTAACGACTTGATGTGTTTTCTCTTCCTTGCCGCGGAGACTAAGACATATCAAAAAGATGCCCTTACTTACAGGAGATTGGGATCATCCTGTGGTTACCGGATGATGGGAATAACAAAGTAGAAATTTTGAAATGAGCACGAAATGTCAATAAATGAATTCTCTCATTATTCTTCCTTTCCAGGTCTTTTCATTGCATTCACTTACAACAAGAAAAAACCACTAGCGTTTGTTGCAACACCTGCATTTTGGTGCATTCTTCTTCCTTTCCTTGGTCTTTCGTTCCGTCATATTCCTAATAACCTATCAAATTACAACGTATTAACTGCAGAGGCACCCTTCTTTTATCAAATCTCAGGGACATGGTCGTGACATGAGGGTAGTATTTTATCATGGTGTTGGATCCCAAGTTTTTTGGGATTCCTTTTTTGTTATTGGGGTCAACCCCAAAGCCATAATGTCTCAAAACTAATAGGCTATAGAGAAACTTTTCTTTTTTCCTTTGTCTCGAACTTCACAGAAAACTACATTCTATCTCTCCAACAAAAAAGCGGGGCTGCGCCCCAGTTGTACACTCCCTTCGTTCTACGAAGCCTTGTTGATTCTGAACTTCGTTCGTGAAGGAACTGGACTTTTGACGGGCCAGCCCTTTTTGATGCGCTGCTTTACCCTGGAAGGAAAATGAGCTTTGTTCTTATGGGCACTGGGCGCTCCCACGGTTTGCGAGAAGGAAAAAGGACAGAGCTATTGTTGCATCTAGCACGAGATGAAAAAGAGACAGCTCTGTCTATCCGCTGTTCATCGATAGATGGAGCTCTTGGCATTGCTTTGTTTTCCTCGCCTTTCCTATCAGCGAGTTCCAATCCTTTTGTTCAAAATTTCTTCGTTCGTACCGAACCGCTTGCAGAATCAAATGCTATTCTACAAGATCCTATATCAGCTATACATCCTCACCGCATTTATGCCGGAGACGTCGCCAGTGCTATGGGCTTTTGGCTTATGTAGATAAAAAATGATGAATGGGATTGTGGCACTCCATTCGCCGCCAATGCGGAAGTATGCCGCCGAAAAGAATGGAACGCTGCTTCGCTCTGCTGGATGCGACGAATCCCATCATATAAGAAGCTCGCTCTCCCGATCATTCAAACATTTTGTGGGCGGCGCGCCTGCTCTATTGTTGTGTAGCAATAGAAGCCTGCTCATGTAGCTTCGGCGACGCTTTTTCGCCTTCTCTTCGCTCTGGACAAGAGCGCGGAGGGACACGAGGAGGGAGCAGGCGAAGCGTGTCATTCGTAATGGAAAGAAAGAGACCACTACTTCGCCTCTTTGTTGGACAGCCGGTGCGAACACAGTGGTCTCTGACCAGGACCAGGAACTAATTCGAATTTGGATCTTGACATGTCGGGTGTTTTTAACCGTAGGCATCTCGCCAGGAAGTTGGTGGGCTCATCATGAATTAGGTCGAGGTGGCTGGTGGTTTCGGGATCCCGTAGAAAATGCGTCTTTTATGCCTCGGGTCTCTGCCACAGCTCGTATTCATTCAGTAATTCTACCCCTTCTTCATTCTTGGACCTCACTTTTTAATATTTTGACTCTTCCAAGCTATGTCTCAGGAACCTCTTCAATACGGTCCGGATTGCTAGCTCCCGTACATAGTTCTGCTACAGATGATACACGAGGAAGATTTTTATGGCGGTTCTTCCTTCTAATTACAGGCAGGTATATGAATCTTTTCTACCAGATGAAGCAGCAGCCATCGATCCGTAGAACCTACAAAAAAGAGATGGTTGTGGCGCGAAGTACTCTTGTGCACCTACGTCACTTGGCTCCCATGCAACCCCGCCCCTTCCTTTCCTGGAAGAATTTTTCCAATTGTTGGGCTGGTTATTCAAAGCCAGCAATTGGCTGTCGGATTTCGTCCCGTCCATGGTGCTTCGGAAGTCACTGTGGAGTGGCTGAATGTAGAGCAGTCCGCGACGGAAGCCATTGATCAGTATATTATTTAGAATTTCGGAAGATGGTCGACGGTAGCTTGCTTCCGACGCCATTGCACTAGATGCGCATGTAGTTGTAGCTGCAGTCCTACCGGTAGCAAAAAGTGTAGCATAGCCGATGAAAGCCGGTTTCAGCCGCAAGCAAGTAGTCCAGTAGCCTGAAAGCGGGAAGCAGCAAGGCAGGTCGCAAGTCATAGCCGTCGTCCCTTGCTATGTTAGATGTGCGTTTGCGTTTTTGCCGTTCGCAGTAGTCCGAGCGTCCCAATCAGTCCAGTCAAGGGAAGTGTCCCGCTCTTTGGATTGCCCAGCGACATGGGAGCTGTAAGGCAGGAAGGGTGTGGGTCGATTTTTGCAGGCTGCTTTCGGCTGTAAGCAAGCAGTCGGCAAGCCGCAGGGCAGCAAGCACGATTATCAAGTGACGTCGGTCTCCGAAAGAAAGAGATGCAGCTTGGACAGCCGTGGTCTTTGCTTTTTCAACGTTCTTTGATTCGATTCAATTTTTGCCGGCACGTTGTTGGCTCGAAAGCCGAAACAACCCTTCCTCAATTGGCAGTTTCAAGGTGACGAGTTGATTATAAAGCTGCTTCCCCTGTAGTTGTCAGCTCGTTCTTGACAAATCCGATCGGGTCTTCATAATCTGTAGTAAAAAGATTCGAATATTTTGATGCAAATAATGGCATGACTACAAAGGGCCAGTTCAAGTTCCAACTGGGCCGGTTACAAGAGCACGAGAAAGAAGTTCAAAGATTCACTTAATGGGCTGATTCAAGAGGTTTGGGCTCAAATAAATTCGTGGAGGCCCATTGAGGATGGTTCACGTGTTCAATAAAGATGCATCAATATGATTCAACTACTAGAAAAATCCGGATAAATTAAGGGCTGATTGTTTCCTTTTGTTCGTTTATATTTTTGATTGTTTTCTTTTCTATTGTGGGCGTGTGATCAGCCAAATTAAGGGTTGATTGTTTTCTTTTGTTTCGTTTCTATTTCTGATTGTTTCATTTTTTTATTATGGGCATGTGATCAGCCAATTAAAGGGCTAATTATTTCCTTTTGCTTTGTTTCTATTTCTGAAACTTTTCTTGTATTTTTTTAGCCTATTAATATACATCTAATGGAATAGACGGGACGATAGTTTTCTAAAAATTGGTGAGATTTTATTCTCTTCTGTTCTTTGAAGAACTATTCGAACTTATCGGAATTCTTCCGTGGCATTCATCATCGACTTATCAAACGGATTTCCACTACCGTTTGTGGCGTCTTCCTTATGCCAAGATTCTTGTTTCACATTAAATAACAGGTTGAGGTTAATTATACTGAGGTTCTTGTTTTTGTTGAAGCAACGGATCGAGGTCTCCCAACCAATCCTGATCGTGGACGTTCTTGGATTTTTCTTTTGTTTTACGGGTCTCGTTATTCTTGACGAGGTTCGTATCACTTGGTATCAGAACCAAAGATTTCTCGTCTCAAGTTTGCCTATCCCATTTAAATTTAGTTCCCTTTTCTTATCTGACTGAATTTATTGTGGCCGAATTGGTTCTAGCCCTAGGTTTAAATATTGTTGTCCCTTGTGCTTTAATTCCGTGCTCTTTAGCTTTCCAAAATTCGGTTTAACATATCATAATTTAGCCGAATTTCTTTCTTTTACCCCATTCTGATCATAAAAAAAAGAGTAAAAAGACTCGGCAAAAAAAAAAATTCGTTTGTTTTCACCATTATGGTTCCAATAAGCCCGAAAATCACCTCACCCCAAAAACCAAAAATTTTCATGGAATTTTTGTTGAATTGTGCTTTTATATCCCTTGTTTTCTTACCTTTTGAACCTGAATTCCCTTAGTGAGTTCTTGGTGAATGGTTGCTGAAATTTTGAATATTGTTCGTATAGTTTCAAAAGAACTGAAAAAGGATTATCGAGTGGATAAAGGCAAGAGTGGTGAGCATATTAGAGGGCAAAAGCTGATTATACTGAGTGAAACAGAAATGGAATAGAGTGAATCATTCTTTGAGTGAAACACGTGAGGGAGTATGTGAGGTCTTTTCCTTTTTGTTTTCTAACTTTGATTTGTAGCAATCATATCTCACAACAATGAAAAGAGCGTCGCCGAAGATGCTACAGGGATGGCTGACCCAAAGGTGCTTGTGGCGGCCATGATGAGTGAGATGAGGCGTGTAATGAAGTTAGAATTGGAGCAGGTACATGAGCGGATTGATCGGATGGAGAATACACGTTTGGAGCAGCCACAAAACACTCCTAATGTGCGTAGGAAGGAAAGAGTTCAACATCGGGGAGTGAGATGAAGATGGAGAGTATTATGGGGCTAGTTTTGATGAAGAAGAAGATCGGTATTCAGTTGTTGGTAATAGGAGATATGGAGGGCGGTTTAGAGAAGATAGGAATCGGGAAGATAACAACTTGGGTAGTATTAAGATGAAAATTCCAATGTTTCAAGGAAAAACGACCCCGAGGCTTATCTTGAGTGGGAGAAAAAGGTGGAGTTAGTGTTCAATTGCCACAACTACTCTGAGATGAAGAAGGTAAAACTTGCTACTATTGAGTTTTCTGACTATGCTATTGTATGGTGGGATCAGTTAGTATTGAACAGGCGGCGAAATAGGGAACGACCGATAGAGACGTAGGAAAGATGAAAATAGTGATGAGGAAGTGGTTTGTGCCCAGCCATTACCACCAGGAGTTGTACAATAAATTGCAAACGCTCCGACAAGGTAATCGGAGTGTGGAGGATTATCATCAAGAGATGGAGATTGCTATGATTCGGGCTAATATCGAAGAAGACCGAGAGGCTACTACGGCTAGGTTCTTGAATAGTTTGAATCCAGAAATTCATGATAGGGTGGAGATGCAGCATTATGTGGAATTAGAGAATATGGTGCACATGGCCATCATGGTGGAGCAACAACTCAAGAGGAGGGGTGGTACATGTGCATTCCATAATTCGGGTTTTTCCCCATGGAAACCGAGTCATGTGAAGAAAGAGGAGAAATCAGCTGCAAAACCTAAATTCGAGCCAAAACAAGAGACAACCAATCATGGCACTCAAGATAAATCTGACCCTTCCACTTCTCGAAATCGTGACATTAAGTGTTTTAAATGTCAAGGCAGGGGTCACATAGCAAGTCAATGCCCGAACAAAAGAGTCATGGTGATAAGAGGTAATGGAGAGATCGAAACCGACGACGAGTCCGATGCCGACTCTACGCCACCATTGGAGGACGTGGATATGAAGAATATGTGGTCCAAGGTAAATTGGTTGTGTCAAGAAGACTTCTAAGTTTGCAAGCAAAAGAAGTTGAAGAAGTACAGCGGGAGAACATCTTTCACACTAGGTGCTACGTCAATAACAAGGTATGTAGTATAATTATTGATAGAGGAAGTTGTACTAATGTTGAAAGCACAACCTTGGTGAAGAAATTAGGACTGCCCATACTGAAACATTCTAGGCCGTACAAGTTACAATGGCTGAATAATAGTGGCGAGGTAAAGGTGAATAAACAGGTTTTGGTTTCATTCCGCATCGGAAAATATGAAGATGAAGTTTTGTATGATGTAGTTTCGATGCAAACTGGACACTTACTATTAGGCCGACCGTGGCAATTCGATTGGAGAGTTAAGCATGATGGCTTCACCAACAAATACTCGTTCATGCTCAACCAAAAATCCATCACTCTTGTGCCGATAACACCGAAACAGGTTTATGAAGATCAAGTGAGGTTGCAAAAAGAGAGTGTTCAAAATAAAGAGAGTGAGCAAAAGAAAAAGAATGAAAATCGGAGTGTGGCCGAGCAAAATGAGAGAGAAAAAGAAAATCAAAATTCACCCATTGAGAGAAAATCAAAGAGAAAACAAAAGAATTTCTATGCAAAAGTGAGTGAGATTAAGCGAGCAATGTTTTCAAATCAGCTAATGATTGTACTTTTGTACAAAGGGCATTTTTAAACACTAACGAACTTGACCCTGCTTTTGCCCAGTTCTGTTGTTTCTCTTTTGCAGGAATTTGAGGATGTCTTTCCCGAGGAAACACCACATGGATTACCACCAATTCGAGTGATTGAACATCAAATTGATTTTGTTCCTGGTGCGACAATTCCAAACCGACCAGCCTATAGGAGCAATCCCGATGAGACAAAAGAGCTTCAACGGTAGGTAAGTGAGTTGTTGGAGAAGGGGTACGTGAGGGAGAGCATGAGTCCGTGCGCCGTTTCGGTTCTACTTGTACCTAAGAAGGATGGGACCTAGAGAATGTGCGTTGATTGTCGAGCCATCAACAACATAACGGTAAAGTATTGTCATCCTATTCCTCGCTTAGATAACAAGTTAGATGAGTTACATGGTTCTTGTGTGTTCTCTATGATTGATTTAAAGAGTGGTTATCATCAGATTAGAATGAAAGAAGGAGATGATTGAAAAACTACTTTTAAAACAAAATATAGTTTGTATGAATGGTTAGTTATGCCTTTTGGGTTGACTAATGCACCAAGCACTTTTATAAGACTTATGAATTATGTTTTGCATGCATTTATAGGCAAGTTTGTTGTTGTCTATTTTGATGATATACTCATTTATAGAAAAAAAACTTGGATGATCATGCCGTACGTTTAAAATCGATTTTAGATGTGCTTTAGTAAAGAAAAGTTATTTGCTAACCTGAAAAAGTGTACTTTTTGCATCGATAAGCTTGTATTTCTGGGATTTGTTGTTAGTGCACAAGGTATACAGGTTGATTAAGAGAAGGTACGTGCAATCCAAGAGTGGCCGAGTCCCACAAGTGTAGGCAATATTCGTAGTTTTCATGGACTTGCTAGTTTTTACCGGCGGTTTGTGAAGGACTTTAGTAGCATAGCCGCACCACTTACCGAAGTGATCAAGAAGAACGTCGGATTTAGATGGGGAGAAGAACAAGAGAAGGCGTTTCAGATAATCAAAGAGAAGCTAACCAACGCCCCCTTATTGTCTTTACCTAACTTTTCTAAAACTTTTGAGATTGAATGTGAAGCTTCAGGTATTGGCATAGGCGCAGTTCTTATGCAGGGGGGACGACCAATTGCTTACTTCAGCGAGAAATTAAGCGGGGCAGGCTTAAACTACCCGACTTATAATAAGGAGTTGTATGCATTGGTTCGAGCTTTGGAGACATGGCAGCACTACCTATGGCCTAAGGAGTTTACGATTCACACTAATCATGAGTCCTTGAAACACTTGAAGGGCCAACACAAGCTAAATAAAAGGCATGCTCGTTAGGTAGAGTTCATTGAGACATTTCCATATGTCATCCGGTATAAGCAAGGTAAGGAGAATGTGGTCGCCGATTCACTTTCTCGCAGGTATGCATTACTCTCTACACTTGATGCAAAATTGCTTGGTTTTGAACACGTTAAAAATTTATACATTGATGACCATGAATTTTGTGAAGAGTACCAGGCTTGTGAGAAAAACGCTTGTGGTAAGTTCTTTAGACATGATGGATTATTGTTTCGAGAAAATAAGTTATGTGTGCCTAACTGTTTTTTGAGGGATTAGTTAGTGCAGGAATCCCATGGAGGGGGATTAATGGGGCATTTTGGAGTTGCTAAGACCTTACCTGTTTTGTAGGAACACTTCTATTGGCCACACATGAAACGAGATGTTGAGCGGATTTGTGGCAGATGTGTCACATGTAGGCAAGCTAAATCCAGAGTGCAGCCCAACGGTTTGTATACTCGTTTGCACATTCCTAGTAAGCCATGGATTGATATTTCAATGGACTTTGTGTTAGGGTTACATAGAACTAAACGTGGAAGAGATTCGATTTTTGTGGTTGTGATAGATTTTCTAAGATGCCACACTTTATTCCATGTCACAAAACAGATGATGCTTCGCATGTTGCTGATTTGTTCTTTAGGGAGATTGTGAGATTGCATGGCATATCTAGAACCATTGTTTCGGATAGAAATGCTAAGTTCTTGGGCTACTTTTGGAAGACTTTTTGTGCAAGCTAGGTATCAAACTTTTGTTTTCTACTTACTATTTTTCACCCACAAACTAATTGATGCGAACCCCGTCAAGAATAACGATACCCGTAGAAGAAAAGGAGAAAATCTAAGAACGTTCTCGATCAGGTTTGGATGGGAGACCTCGACCCGTTGCTTCAACAAAAACAAGAATCTCAGTATAATTGACCTCAACCCGTTGTTTAATGCGAAGCAAGAATCTTGGTATAAAGAAGACGCCACAAACGGTAGTGGAAAGCCGTTTGATAAGTCGATGATAAACGCCACGGAAGAATTCCGATAAGTTCGAATAGTCCTTCAAGGAACCAAAGAGAATAAACTCACCAATTATCTGTAAATTGTCTCTTCTATTCCATTAGACGCCTTTTTATAGGCTAAAAAAAATACAAGGAAAGTTTCCTAAAAGGAAAGTTCAAGAAATAGAAACAAAACAAAAGAAAACAATCAGCCCCTTAATTTGGCCGATCAATATAAGGAAAGTTTAAGAAATAGAAACAAAATAAAAGGAAACAATCAGCCCCTTAATTTGCTGATCAATACAAGGAAAGTTCTATAAATAAAACAAAAAGAAACAATCAATTTTGAACAGATTCTTCTACTAGTTCAATAATATTGATACATTTTTGTTGAATTCGTGAACCATTCTCAATGGGCCTCTATGAATTTGTTTGAGCCCAAACCTCTTGAATCAGCCCATTAAGTGCATCTTTGAACTTGTTTCCTTATGCTCTTGTAACCGACCTAGTTGGAACTTGAACTGGCACCTTTGTAGTCAAGCCATTATTTGCATCATTCCCCTCCTCTTGAAAAGGATTTGCCCTCAAATCATCATCTACATCAAAATGACTCAATCAGTAACATTGAAAGTAGCACTAACATTGTACTAACTGGGCAAATCTAGCTTGTAAGCGTTGTCATTGATGCGCTCTAGAACTTGGAAAGGACCATCCCCTCTTGGAAGTACTTTGGAATGTCTTTGCGCCGGAAATCTCTTTGTTCTCATATGCAACCACACCCAATCTCCGGGTTCAAAAAACAAACTTGTGACGCCCCTTGTTGGCTTGTTTTACATACTGCTCCGTTCTTCTCAAACCGCCGGTAAAAACTAGCAAGTCCATGAAAACTACGAACATTGCTTACACTCGGCCACTCTCGGATTGCACGTACCTTCTCTTCATCAACCTGTATACCCTGTGCACTAACAACAAATCCCAGAAATACAAGCTTATTGGATCAAAAAGTACATTTTTTCAGGTTAGCAAATAACTTTTCTTTCCTAAACTCATCTAAAACTGATTTCAAATGTACGGCATGATCAGCCAAGTTTTTACTATAAATGAGTATATCATCAAAATAGACAACAACAAACCTGCCTATAAATACTCGCAAAACATGATTCATAAGTCTCATAAAAGTGCTTGGTGCATTAGTCAACTCAAAAGGCATAACTAACCGTTCATACAAACCATATTTTGTTTTAAAGGTAGTTTTTCATTCATCTCCTTCTTTCATTCTAATCTGATGATAACCACTTTTTAAATCAATCTTAGAGAACACACAAGAACCATGCAACTCATCTAACATGTCATCTAAGCGAGGAATAGGATGACGATACTTTACCGTTATGTTGTTGATGGCTCGGCAATCAACGCACATTCGCCACGTCCCATCCTTCTTAGGTACAAGTAATATCGGAACGGCACACGGACTCATGCTCCCTCACATACCCCTTCTCTAACAACTTACTTACCTGCCGTTGAAGTTCCTTTGTCTCCTCGGGATTGCTCCTATAGGCTGGTTGGTTTGGAATTGTCGTACCGAGAACAAAATCAATTTGATGTTCAATCCCGCGAATTGGTGGTAATCCATGTGGTGTTTCCTTAGGAAATACATCCTCAAATTCCTGCAAAAGAGAAACAACAGAATTGGGCAAAGCAGGATCAAGTTCGTTAGTATTTAAAAATGCCTCTTTGTACAAAAGTACAATCATCGGCTGATATGAAAACATTGCTCGCTTAATTTCACTCACTTTTACATAGAAATTCTTTTGTTTTCTCTCTGATTTTCTCTCAATGGCTGAATTTTGATTTTCTTTTTCTCTCTCATTTTGCTCGGCCATTCTCTGATTTTCACTCTTTTTCTTTTGCTCACTCTCTTTCTTTTGATCACTCTCTTTTTTTTTTAGGGGTATTTGTTGGTTTGTCCCTCAAATCTTTATATATTATGATTTTGCCCCCCAAATCTTCATATTTATAATTTTGCCCCCCAAATCTCATAAGTTACAACAATTTTGCCCCCCTCTCTAACTTTCCCTAACACAATTAAATATTTGACCATTTTATCCCTCTTTTCCTCTTTTATTTTCCTCCACTCTTCTTCTTCTCTCTTCCTTCTTTCTTCTCCTTTCTTCATTATTTCTCCCGCTCTCTTCTTTCTCCTCTCTTCCTCCTCTCTTCTCCTCTCTTCCCTAATACAGTTAAATACTAAAAGAAGAGAGGAGAAAGAAGAGAGGAGAAAGAAGAGAGGAGAAATAATGAAGAAAAGGAGAAGAGAGGAGGAAGAGAGAAGAAGAAGAGAGGAGGAAAATAGAAGAGGAAAAGAGGGGTAAAATGGTCAAATATTTAACTATATTAGAGAGGGGGGCAAAATTGTTGTAACTTATGAGATTTGGGGGGCAAAATTCTAAATATGAAGATTTAGGGGGCAAAATCATAATATATAAAGTTTTGAAGGACAAACCAGTAAATACCCCTTTTTTTTATCACTCTCTTTTTACAACCTCACTTGATCTTCATAAACTTGTTTGGTGTCATTGGCACAAGAGTGATGGGTTTTGGTTGAGCACGAACGAGTATTTGTTGGTGAAGCCATCATGTTTAACTTTTCGATCGAATTGCCACGGTCGGCCTAATAGCAAATGTCCAGCTTGCATCGGAACTACATCACACAAAACTTCATCTTCATATTTTCCGATGCGGAATGAAACCAAAACCTGCTTATTCACCTTTATCTCGCCACTATCATTCAGCCATTGTAACTTGTACGGCTTAGGATGTTTCAGTGTGGGCAGTCCTAATTTCTCCACCAAGGTTGTGCTTGCAACATTAGTACAATTTCCTCCATCAACAATCATACTGCATACCATGTCTTTGACGTAACACCTACTATGAAAGATGTTCTCCCACTGCACTTCTTCAATTTCTTTTGCTTGCAAGCTTAGAAGTCTTCTTGAGACCAACAATTCACCTTGAACTGCATATTCTTCTTCATCTACGTCCTCCAATGGTGGCATAGAGTCGGTATCAGACTCATCGTCGGTTTCGATCTCTCCATTACCCTTATTACCATGACTCTTTTGTTCGGGCATTGACTTGCTATGTGACTCCTACCTTGACATTTAAAACACTTAATGTCACGATTTCGAGAAGTGGAAGGGTCAGATTTACCTTGAGTGCCATGGTTGGTTGTTTCTTATTTTGGCTCGAATTTAGGTTTTGCAGCTGGTTTCTCCTCTTTCTTCACATGACTCGGTTTCCATGGGGAAAAACCCGAATTATGGGATGCACGTGTACCACCTCTCCTCTTGAGTTGTTGCTTCACCTTGATGGCCATGTGCACCATATCCTCTAATTCCACATAATGCTGCATCTCCACCCTGTCATGTATTTCTTGATTCAAGCCATTCAAGAACCTAGCCATACTAGCCTCTCGGTCTTCTTCGATATTAGCCCGGATCATAGCAATTTCCATCTCTTGATGATAATCCTCCACACTCCGGTTACCTTGTCGGAGCGTTTGCAATTTATTGTACAACTCCCGGTGGTAATGGCCTGGCACAAACCGCTTCCTCATCACTATTTTCATCTCTTCCCACGTCTCAACGGGTCGTTCCCTATTTCGCCGCCTGTTCAATACTAATTGATCCCACCACACAATAGCATAGTCAGAAAACTCAATGGCAGCAAGTTTTACCTTCTTCATCTCAGAGTAGTTGTAGCAATCGAACACTAACTCCACCTTTTTCTCCCACTCAAGATAAGCCTCGGGGTCGTTTCTTCATTGAAACACTGGAATCTTCATCTTAATACTACCCAAGTTGTTATCTTCCCGATTTTTATCTTCTCTAAACCGCCTTCCATATCTCCTATTACCAAAAACTGAACCCCGATCTTCTTCTTCATCAAAACCAGCCCCATAATACTCTCCATCTTCATCTCTCACTCCCTAATATTGAACTCTTTCCCTCCTATGCACCTCATGAGTGTTTTGTGGCTGCTCCAAACGTGTATTCTCCATCCGATCAACTGCTCATGTACCTGCTCCAATTCTAACCTCATCACACGCCTCATCTCACTCATCATGGCTTCCATGAGCAACTTTGGGTTAGCCATCCTTGTAGCACCTTCGGTGATGCTCTTTTCACTGTTGTGAGACGTGATTGCTGCAAATCAAAGTTAGAAAATAACAAAAAAAGGAAAGGACCTCACACACTCCCTCACGTGTTTTCACTCAAAGAATGATTCACTCTATTCCACTCGTGTTTCACTCAGTATAATCGGCTTTTACCCTCTAATATGCTCACCACTCTTGCCTTTTTCCACTCGATAATCCTCTTTCAGTTTCTTTGAAACTATTCGAACAATATTCAAAATTCCAGCAACAATTCACCAAGAACTCACCAAGAGAATTCAGGTTCAAAAGGTAAGAAAACAAGGGATATGAGTGATTAGATTTTCAAAGCACAATTCAGCAAAATTTCCAAAAAAAAAAATTTTTTGGTCTTTGGGGTGAGGAAATTATCGGGCTTATTGGAAACAAACGAAAGAGAATCTTTTTACTCTCTTTTTTTTCTGACCTTCTTTTTTTTGGATCTTTTTTTTTTCCAGATTTTTTTTTCAGATTCTTTCTTTCGTTAATAACAGAACAAGATTTCGAATTGGGTAGAAGAAAGAAATTCGGCTAGATAAGAAAAGAAAACTAAATTTAAATGGGATAGGCAAACCTGAGACGAGAAATTCTTGGCTGTGATACCAAATGATGCGAACCCCGCCAAGAATAACGAGACCCGTAGAAGAAAAGGAGAAAATCCAAGAACGTTCTCGATCAGGTTTGGATGGGAGACCTCGACCCGTTGCTTCAACAAAAATAAGAACCTCGGTATAATTGACCTCAACCCGTTGTTTAATGCGAAGAAAGAACCTTGGTATAAGAAACACGCTACAAACGGTAGTGGAAAGCCGTTTGATTAGTCGATGATGAACACCACGGAAGAATTCCGAAAAGTTCAAATAGTCCTTCAAAGAACCAAAGAGAATAAACTCACCAATTATCTGTAAACTGTCTCTTCTATTCCATTAGACGCCTTTTTATAGGCTAAAAAAATATAAGGAAAGTTTCCTACAAGGAAAGTTCAAGAAATAGAAACAAAACAAAAGGAAACAATCAGCCCCTTAATTTGGCTGATCAATACAAGGAAAGTTTAAGAAATAGAAACAAAATAAAAGGAAACAATCAGCCCCGTAATTTGCTGATCAATACAATGAAAGTTCTAGAAATAAAACAAAAGGAAACAATCAATTTTGACCAGATTCTTCTACTAGTTGATCATATTGATGCATCTTTGTTGAACTCGTGAACCATCATCAATGGGCCTCCACGAATTAACTTGAGCCCAAACCTCTTGAATCAGCCCATTAAGTGCATCTTTGAACTTATTTCCTTGTGCTCTTGTAACCGGCCCAGTTGGAATTTGAACTGGCTCGTTTGTAGTCAAGCCATTATTTGCATCACTAATGGTCAAACCGAAGTAGTAAATAGGACTTTGTCTAGTTTATTGATGGCAATAATTAAAAAGAACATCAAAACATGGGAAGAGTGTTTATCACATGTTGAGTTTGCTTATAATATATCTATTCATTCTGCTACTAAGTTCTAACCGTTTGAAATTGTTTATGAGTTTAATCCTTTGACTCCATTGGATTTATCTCCATTACCTATTTCTGAGCATGTTAATTTGGATGGAAAGACAAAGACTGATTTTGTTAAGCAGATATATGAGAAGGTAAGGCTCATCATTGAGAGAAGAATGGAGCAGTATGCAAAAACAAGCCAACAAGGGGCGTCACAAGCTTATTTTTGAACCCGAAAATTGGGTTTGGTTGCATATGAGAAAAGAGAGATTTCCGGCTTAAAGACGTTCCAAACTGCTTCCAAGAGAGAATGGTCCTTTCCAAGTTCTAGAGCACATCAATGACAACGATTACCAGCTAGATTTGCCCGGTGAGGACAATATTAGTGCTACTTTCAATGTTACTGATTTGAGTCCTTTTGATGTAGGTGATGATTTGAGCACAAATCCTTTTCAAGAGGAGGGGAATGATGCAAATAATGGCATGACTATAAATGAGCCAGTTCAAGTTTCAACTGGATCGGTTACAAGAGCACGAGAAAAGAAATTCAAAGATGCACTTAATGGGCTGATTCAAGAGGTTTGGGCTGAAGCAAATTCGTGGAGGCCCATTGAGGATGGTTCACGTGTTCAACAAAGATGCATCAACATGATTCAACTACTAGAAGAATCCGGACAAATTAAGTGCTGATTGTTTCCTTTTGTTCGTTTCTATTTCTGATTGTTTCCTTTTCTATTGTGGGCGAGTGATCAGCCAAATTAAGGGCTGATTGTTTCCTTTTGTTTTGTTTCTATTCTGATTATTTCCTTTTTTTATTATGGGCGTGTGATCAGCCAATTAAAGGGCTGATTGTTTCGTTTTGTTTTGTTTCTATTTCTAGAACTTTTCTTGTAATTTTTTTAGCCTATTAATAGGCGTCTAATGGAATAGAAGAGACGATAGTTTTCTGGAAATTTGTGACTTTATTCTTTTTGGTTTTTTGAAGGACTATTCGAACTTATCGGAATTCTTCCGTAGTGTTCATCATCGACTTATCAAACGGATTTTCACTACCGTTTGTGGCGTTTTCCTTATACCAAGATTCTCGTTTCGCATTAAACAACGGGTTAAGGTCAATTATAATGAAGTTCTTATTTTTGTTGAAGCAACGGGTCGAGCTCTCCCAACCAATCCTGATCGTGGACGTTTTTGGATTTTTCTTTTATTTTACGGGTCTCGTTATTCTTGCATACCTGTACCAAAAACCGATGCCTTACCACTTGGCTATACTCCATACGGTCAGACCCTGGGGAGGGGAAGGGAGAGGCTGGGCTCGAAGAAAAAAAACGAGCCGGGCAAGGACTCGGGGATATAGCAAGTAAGCAGCGACGGTTCCCCCGTCTAGGACCAACTACAACAAGCTTGGGACTCAGAAAGAAACAAATGGTGATGCTCTCTGCTCTATTTGCTTGCAATGCCTTGCCTATCGACAATCAACGTAGGTGAACGTCATAGCCTCCTCTTGTCCGTCTTCCTGCAACACACCAATAAAGAACCTGGGTTCCGTTGCGCCTTGTCTTCCGATGCGACTATTTCGTGGTTCGATCCATTTCCCGATCCGATTCATCCGATAACGTACCTATATGAGTAGTGGGATGGATGAAAAATCATTTGCATGCAGTCTTTTTCAGCAGGACCTAAACACAGAGGTTCGGGAAGTAGCACGTGCCAGTATTCACTGGTGGAAGGACTGGTAGCAGCGAGAGCATCATAGTTGACACGGTCAGAGCTACAGTCCCAATATCCGTCTATACTCTTTCTGTAATTGACTCCCTCCCGCTCCCAACACCGCTTCTCCCTCTAGTGCGGGTATCTCAATTCCGACAACCAAACCCATTGATTCCATTGGTGAAAAAATCGCTGATGCGAACTCGGTAGTGCTACTGAAATCACTGGTCTTGCTTGTACATCTTCTGTTGCCGGAAAAGGAAGACGTGTTGGGTCAGTCCGGCACGTCGACGCTTGTGGAGACGGCTCGGCTGCCCCTATATAGGGGGTGATCGATTGACCGACTTAACATACGCATTTTCTAGATGGACAAGCTCTCCTTCTGTGCGCATCGATCGACCGACGTAGGGATTTGTATGGGGCCTTGCGCGTTGGAGATTGTCTACGGCTTATTTCCTATGTATTAACATCTCGTATGAGACTACCTTTCATTTCGTCATTTATGGTCTTCCAAGAGACAAGTGCTCCTTTGCCTTTATATATCATATATCATTTTGAGCTGTACTCAACATTCATATTGAGAATAGTATGTGTATCAAACGGTATATGATTCGATCGTGGGGAAATAGATCGGAAACGTCTTAGAAGTGTGTTTAGTTCCTTCCTTAACGTCAGATGATGGCAGATTCGCTGTGACAGAAGGAGTTCGTCGGAGAAGGAAAAAGGCCTATACTAGATCTTGACATTGATGATTCTTATTGGGATGTATATGAAACTTCTGTTCTATCTTAATCTACTGATCCGTCTACCCATTATGGTCTATCTAAGTGATCATAAAAGAAAATCCTTTCTTTTCAATTTCTTATTGCCATGCCAGTTCACTCTTTTGATTTGACAAATGCAATATCATTTCTTTTTATTGATTCCGATCGTATCTGCATACTTTCATCCTCTTTATCTGGCTTGCGTCTTGCTAACTCAACTACCGATTAGCTTTTGAGTTTTTTCTTAAGTAGTACAGCTATGAGATCTTTGACACATTTAGATCGACGAAGGGAATTCGTCCACAGAGACTCTCCGTAGACTTTAGAGGACTACGACTGATCCGTCAGATTGTAAAAAAAAAGGCGCAAGTAGTATTTATTAAAAACTCATCAGAATACTATTTCATCTATATTATAATCGGCCGGATTTCGAAATGACGAAATATGGTGTGGAAGGGGACGACATACATAATAATTTACAGTTGGGTCGAGTGAAGGTGAAGAAACGGATATAGAGCCCTATGATTGAGATGTTTACATCAAGAACTCCTCTGATTTAGGATCTCTTCTGGTGTAGCCCTTATTGATCGATGAGCATTTCCATGGTTGACGGAGGATTTTTTAATGTGTCGTAGTGTAGAGCTGTGTCGGAATGATGATTTTCGAATCGTTCCGCGCCGTCGTTCAAAGATGTGTTAATTCCAGATAGCGACAGCTCCCAGAAAAGAAATTCTAGCTTCAATAAAAGGGGTGGACTCATTGTCTAATAAAGAAATCGAAAGAAAACCTAGTAAATCCCTGGAAATAATTCCATCTGGACTCATATTTTCCTTTTGACTTTTACACGAAGAAGCCGTCGATCCTTTTTATTCCAATAGTGCTCTCCATTGGGCTCCGGATCTCCGCAAACTATACTTGATTGACTATTGACCTGGGATCCACAGCAAATGCACGGAACCATAGTGAGATCCAGAGACACCGTGTGATGCGACGGTAAAAGAAAGCGAGAAATGCATAGTCACCACCGACGCCTAGTAGAATGCAAGCAGGAGGTCCACGACCAATCGAATCGAGATCCAGCCTCTTTTTGACGTAAAGTGAAGGCCGAAGGTTCAACCAGAAAAGAGTTTCGACATCTTTTTTCAAAGAAAGACTAAGATGAGAGAGATCCTGTCCTTTGACGAAAACAACGCGATGCGTCGGCTCGATCATTGGTTTCGGGGGAGGGGAAAGAAAGAAAAAGGAGAAGTGACGTCTATGAAGTATGGGGTCATCATTATGGATTCATTTGTGTTCAAGCTCAATCACTTTCTAGAAGGATAACTAGGTGCTCCCATCTCCGTCGATCAGTCAAGCAAGAGCTTCGCTACTTGTGGTTCTTTTTGCATCTTCATCCGAGACTGAGGGAAGGCGTTGAATGTCTCACTACCGTCTGAATGCTTTGCTTCTTCGAGGAGGTTTTCGTCGTTCGAAGGATGGAAACGTTTGTTTGAGCTCTCGTTTCTTCTGTGTCGTCTTGGTCCTCTTCTCCCTGTCCCAGGTAGGCAAGGCATGGTGTCTTTCCCTCTATGACTGATCCCGGATATGAGAGCTATGCTACTCTCGAAGGGTCACTTTCCTGATCTAGGTGTGGTTCTCTCTTTTCACCTATTCCCTTGCAATACTGATGATCACCTCGTCGGCTAAAAGGGAGCGTATAGAGATCCAGACAGGGCTTTCTCCACTCACAATCCAATCATCTTGCTTCCCTTGACCAAGTGAAAGTAGCCAGCCCGTCAATTCGATTCTCAAAGTTGGAGTCTTTCCATTGGTTTGACTAAATACCGTTGAAACCAGGATTTCCAATGCCTCTAGATGCTTTCTAACGCGTCGAGGTTAGACATGATGTGAACTGTCGACTTGTTCGCCATAATTTTTTCGTCGAGGGCTGTGGCAGCTGGTCGAATCTTGTAGGGAGAGGTGAGGAACTGCTCATCCACTTGCCTACCAACTCGAACGAAAGACTGAGAGCCCTGATCAAACTACTATTCATTGCACCACTGCTTGCGCTGCTCGTCTCCGTGGATCAGAGACTGAAATCTGGTCCAAGAGAAGAAAGAACTGGATTTATGGCATGAACTGATCGAGATTGGAATTGCAATGGCTTGATTTAAAGCATAAAGAGAGGAAATGATGCGCCCCTTCCTATCCACGAGTTACCAGCCGAATACAGATAAGCCAGCGCAAATTAAGCTGACAATTTTTCCAGTTCAAAAGTCAGGAGGATTGAAAGGGACAACTGTCTTGACTTTCTATGATTGTCGTCGTTTTGAATTTCCAAGCAACGCCGGGCATTATAAAAAAAGATGGGGGGATTTGGAGAAGACCTAGACTAGGTATAGACAAAGAAAGCATTTTCGAGTTTTGACTCGGAAGGAAAAGGATCGAGCGGAGGCGGTGCAATCCAATGCATCTTTGTGCTATCTAAGCTAAACAGAAACAGAAATGCTTAGTTTCAGGCATTACCGTCAGCAACGTCGAATGTTGAACCATGGGAGAGGAATGAGGTTCGACATCTATAACTCGGCTCGTCAAATAGAAATTCGGAGATGACATACTGTTTTGATTTAAAGTCAGCGACCTACCGGTGGCCTTTGCCACTTCTGGAGACCATGGCTCAGCTCCTGCTCGGTAACCTACATGGGAAAATGTCTAGTTGAGGTTTGTTTGGGTTCCCATGACATTCTATGTTGGTCCTCCTCTCACTAAACGTGAGTTCGAACCTCTATGTTTTAAAGTTCAACAACCTTCCGGCTATCTAGCCTCCTGGCCTCTCTTTCCTTGTGCCATCACTTTTGAGTATGGGTTGCCGCGACGGTTGGCATATCCCGATGGCGGGACAACCATTCCGTGGCTATGCAATTTGTCGGTTACGATATCATTATCACTGACTTGTTGCTTTCTGTAATGACGTGACGGAGTCAAGAGATTTTCAACTCTTGCCCGGGTCAAGGGGGCGCTGCTTATAGGGTCAAAGGCTCCATCAGTCAATTATCTCGTCGATGGGATCGTATCCGTATTATGTCCAAGAAGCTTGGGAACTTTGGGGTTTTGGTTGTGCAGAGGTGTTGCAGAGCCTTATCTCAAAGGGGATCTATTCTTCTTTATCCGTCAACAACTCGACACCCAAAGAAAAGTTATTCCGTCGGATATTCTGGTAGACGGTGAGTTTGAAATCCTCGAGCGCATAATGTTGCGGTTGTCGGATGGCTCAATGGTTGAAGGTTGTGAAATGGTGTTATACCGTAATGAAATCCGGTAAACAAAAGACGACTGTTCTTTTGAAGATCTATTTTCAGGCCCAGTCTGCTCCCATCATTGGAAAAGTCCAGAAATTGACGATCCAGAGTTCCGACAGGTATGGTTTACTTTGGAAAGTGTATGATCGTGTGGCTGTGAGAGGTGTTCACTATCAACCACCCGTCTCCGTTGATCACCTTCCCAATGTCGAAGGGGTGTATCTGTCGTAGGAATCACCGGACATGACGGGTTGATGTGTCCAGAAGGGACATCAGTGATCTTTTGGATGACGGTAGAGGGCAAGCGTCATGGGGTGGAGCTTGATGAACCTCTCTGACAGCCGGCAGAAGCACGTTGATTATGTTGGTTGTTATGGCTACACCCATTGCAGCCATGTCCTACTGTGGTGTGATGGCTGCGGTGCTAGACTCCATCAAAAAAATGTTTAGGGATTTCCTTTGGGGTGACACTGCTGAGCATAGGAGACTACACCTAGTCTCGTGGGAGAAGATCTACAAACGGAAAGAGCACAACAGGCTGGGTTTTTGTTGCCTCGATGCTGTCGACGCACGTATTTGTTGGCGAGGAACCTGGGCAGAGCACTGTCCCAACCCTCGTCGAGATGGGCGCGACGTTGTTTGAGCAAAGTATTCCCTGAATGAGGACCGTCGTCATGTCTGAGGGCTCTCAAGTACGACGTGTGTGAATTATCACCGATATGAAAAGGTTGATAGATTGCCTATGCTGGGTCTCGAACAAGAGGAGATGGGTGGTTGGTGAAAACCAATGACGTCTCTCAATCCATTGCAAGATATCATCGTGCAGGCCTTGTGCATAACCGCCCCTGGCTCTTCTTTTCTTCACCCACTGAAACCCGAGATGCACCCAGGACCTCAACTGCGAACCGCAGTCCAGCCCATGCACCTATAAGCTCAGCAAGTGGAACTGATAACCCATAAACACGGAGTCCTTCCGCAATGGCTTGCTCCTTTCTGATCCGAAAACCAACTCCCCCTTTCCAGTTACCGAGTTCAAATCGCCATCGAAGTGAATCTTTAGCCCGGGGGAGTGTGGGGGTCCCCAATCGAAAGAGAAGATGTTAAGGGGGAGTGGTATCCACTCCTGCTTACCCCAGTTCGCCACAGGAAAAGAATCTTCAAAAGCCAGCGCTTCCCACCGTTCTTTGGCCTGCATCAAAGGACGACACACTAGCTGAAAGGGGTGTGACAGGTTTCCTGCTGGAACCATAAACTCGTGGGCGGATGAGGTTCCTTACGCATTTTCTCTTTTCGATGAGGACGAGAAAGAAAGAAAAAGGAGAAGTGACGTCTATGAAGCATGGGGTCATCATTATGGATTCATTTGTGTTCAAGCTCAATCACTTTCTAGAAGGATAACTAGGTGCTCCCATCTCTGTCGATCAGTCAAGCAAGAGCTTCGCTACTTGTGGTTCTTTTTGCATTTTCATCCGAGACTGAGGGAAGGCGTTGAATGTCTCACTACCGTCTGAATGCTTTGCTTCTTCGAGGAGGTCTTCGTCGTTCGAAGGATGGAAACGTTTGTTTGAGCTCTCGTTTCTTCTGTGTCATCTTGGTCCTCTTCTCCCTGTCCCAGGTAGGCAAGGCATGGTGTCTTTCCCTCTATGACTGATCCCGGATATGAGAGCTATGCTACTCTCGAAGGGTCACTTTCCTGATCTAGGTGTGGTTCTCTCTTTTCACCTATTCCCTTGCAATACTGATGATCACCTCGTCGGCTAAAAGGGAGCGTATAGAGATCCAGACAGGGCTTTCTCCACTCACAATCCAATCATCTTGCTTCCCTTGACCAAGTGAAAGTAGCCAGCCCGTCAATTCGATTCTCAAAGTTGGAGTCTTTCCATTGGTTTGACTAAATACCGTCGAAACCAGGATTTCCAATGCCTCTGGATGCTTTCTAACGCGTCGAGGTTAGACATGATGTGAACCGTCGACTTGTTCGCCATGCTTTTTTCGTCGAGGGCTGTGGAAGCTGGTCGAATCTTGTAGGGAGAGGTGAGGAACTGCTCATCCACTTGCCTACCAACTCGAACGAAAGACTGAGAGCCCTGATCAAACTACTATTCATTGCACCACTGCTTGCGCTGCTCGTCTCCGTGGATCAGAGACTGAAATCTGGTCCAAGAGAAGAAAGAACTGGATTTATGGCATGAACTGATCGAGATTGGAATTGCAATGGCTTGATTTAAAGCATAAAGAGAGGAAATGATGCGCCCCTTCCTATCCACGAGTTACCAGCCGAATACAGATAAGCCAGCGCAAATTAAGCTGACAATTTTTCCAGTTCAAAAGTTAGGAGAATTGAAAGGAACAACTGTCTTGACTTTCTATGATTGTCGTCGTTTTGAATTTCCAAGCAGCGCCGGGCATTATAAAAAAAAGATGAGGGGATTTGGAGAAGACCTAGACTAGGTATAGACAAAGAAAGCATTTTCGAGTTTTGACTCGGAAGGAAAAGGATCGAGCGGAGGCGGTGCAATCCAATGCATCTTTGTGCTATCTAAGCTGAACAGAAACAGAAATGCTCAGTTTTGGACATTACCGTCAGCAACGTCGAATGTTGAACCATGGGAGAGGAATGAGGTTCGACATCTATAACTCGGCTCGTCAAATAGAAATTCAGAGATGACATACTGTTTTGATTTAAAGTTAGCGACCTACCGGTGGCCTTTGCCACTTCTGGAGACCATGGCTCAGCTCCTGCTCGGTAACCTACATTTGAAAATGTCTAGTTGAGGTTTGTTTGGGTTCCCATGACGTTCTATGTTGGTCCTCCTCTCACTAAACGTGAGTTCGAACCTCTATGTTTTAAAGTTCGACAACCTTCCGGCTATCTAGCCTCCTGGCCTCTCTTTTCCTTGTGCCATCACTTTTGAGTATGGCTTGCCGCGACGGTTGGCATATCCCGATGGCGGGACAACCATTCCGTGGCTATGCAATTTGTCGGTTACGATATCGTTATCACTGACTCGTTGCTTTCTGTAATGACGTGATGGAGTCAAGAGATTTTCAACTCTTGCCCGCGTCAAGGGGGCGCTGCTTATAGGGTGAGAGGCTCCATCAGTCAATTATCTCGTCGATGGGATCGTATACGTATTATGTCCAAGAAGCTTGGGAACTTTGGAGTTTTGGTTGTGCAGAGGTGTTGCAGAGCCTTATCTCAAAGAGGATCTATTCTTCTTTATCCGTCAATAACTCGACGCCCAAAGAAAAGTTATTCCGTCGGATATTCTGGTAGACGGTGAGTTTGAAATCCTCGAGCGCATATTGTTGTGGTCGTCGGATGGCTCAATGGTTGAAGGTTGTGAAATGGTGTTATACCGTAATGAAATCCGGTAAACAAAAGATGACTGTTCTTTTGAAGATCTATTTTCAGGCCCAGTCTGCTCCCATCACTGGAAAAGTCCAGAAATTGACGATCCAGAGTTCCGACAGGTATGGTTTACTTTGGAAAGTGTATGATCATGTGGCTGTGAGAGGTGTTCACTATCAACCACCCGTCTCCGTTGATCACCTTCCCAATGTCGAAGGGGTGTATCCGTCGTAGGAATCACTTAATATGACTGGTTGATGTGTCCAGAAGGGACATCAGTGATCTTTTGGATGACGGTAGGGGGCAAGCGTCATGGGGTGGAGCTTGATGAACCTCTCTGACAGCCGGCAGAAGCACGTTGATTATGTTGGTTGTTATGGCTACACCCATTATAGCCATGTCCTACTGTGGTGTGATGGCTGCAGTGCTAGACTCCATCAAAAAGATGTTTAGGGATTTCCTTTGGGGTGACACTGTTGAGCATAGGAGACTACACCTAGTCTCGTGGGAGAAGATCTACAAACGGAAAGAGTACAGCAGGCTGGGTTTTCGTTGCCTCGACGCCGTCGACGCACGTATTTGTTGGCGAGGAACCTGGGCAGAGCACTGTCCCAACCCTCGTCGAGATGGGCGCGACGTTGTTCGAGCAAAGTATTCCCTGAATGAGGACTGTCGTCATGTCTGAGGGCTCTCGGGTACGACGTGTGTGAATTATCACCGATATGAAAAGGTTGATAGATTGCCTATGCTGGGTCTCGAACAAGAGAAGATGGGTGGTTGGTGAAAACCAATGACATCTCTCAATCCATTGCAAGATATCATCGTGCAGGCCTTGTGCATAACCGCCCCTGGCACTTCTTTTCTTCACCCACTGAAACCCGAGATGCACCCAGGACCTCAACTGCGAACCGCAGTCCAGCTCATGCACCTATAAGCTCAGCAAGTGGAACTGATAACCCATAAACACAGAGTCCTTCCGCAATGGCTTGCTCCTTTCTGATCAGAAAACCAACTCCCCCTTGCCAGTTACCGAGTTCAAATTGCCATCGAAGTGAATCTTTAGCCCGAAGAATTTGGGGGTCCCCAATCGAAAGAGATGATGTTAAGGGGGAGTGGTATCCACTCCTGCTTACCCCAGTTCGCCACAGGAAAAGAATCTTCAAAAGCCAGCGCTTCCCACCGTTCTTTGGCCTGCATCAAAGGACGACACACTAGCTGAAAGGGGTGTGACAGGTTGCTCGCTGGAACCATAAACTCGTGGGCGGATGAGGTTCCTTACGCATTTTCTCTTTTCGATGAGGACGAGAAATCCACCACTATCGTGATGTGTGTCACTGACACAAGCGCATAATGAGTCAGTCGACTCCTTTCTGCAAAGATGGAGAGCATTGACAGTAAAATGCCCAGAGCCACACTCCCACGAGAGTCGGAATGACATATTTTGAATGAATTTGAACTCTGACGCTACGCCTGAAGCTGGTAGGCGTCGAATCTTAAAACACTGGGAAAATTATCTTACATCGGATGTTCCTTCGTTTACCCCTCGACAGATGGCAAAAAGTACTGGTTTTGCTACTAGGTGAGATAAAAAGTTTCGATCTCCGACCCCACTCCCTAAGGAAAATGAGCTTTAGTGATTTCGCCCATAGGTGAGTGGAAATGTCGATCGATTCTGACGGTCCAGCTATTGAGGGAAATTGGGCTGTCAGTACTTTTGCCACTAGGTATAGGAGCTACTCTTTCCATTTTCACAATGCCACTGCTAAGGGACTCGAGGTTGACTGGTTGTCCATCTAGGTGCGTATCGAACATGGTATCTTTCTACCGCTTGTGAAAGCATTCCTTCATGCGCTCATTCACTTAGCTCGGTATCGGCTATAGTGGAAGAGGTATGGTTGGCATTATTTAGAAGGCCAGGCTTATATCTTGCACCATATCAATCTGAAGTAGGAAGTTTGTCTTGCTTGCCATCGTGCCTATTTTGGCCATCAGTTTTAGATAACTCATTGCCACAAACCCCGTCGTCGACCACGAATCGTGACCCCAATGATAGTTTGACTCCATGTGCGAAGGAAATGCATAATTGCCGTCATCTCCTTCCCCTGGACTGTCTGACGGTCGCTCGGTGTCATTGAGCTTACAACTCTCATAGGCTATAGGATGCCCATCGTCGCATGAGGACTCCCCCAATGGCAAAGTCTGAGACATCCGTATGCACCGATCATGTCTGGGTGTGGTCTGGCAACCAACACACAGGATCCGTCTATTACTGCCTCATCTGCGTCTGAAAAAGCTTTGTCGACACCGATCCGTCCATTTCCACGTTCGTTTTTTCATCAACGGAGGTCCGTCAATGGAGCCGCCCGCCGTCGAGTATCCGTCGGATGATTCGCCAGTGCTATAGTAGTGGACAAGTCCTGACGAAGGACCTAAACTCCGCCATTTTCTTTTGTTGTAGGGAGTCCCACTCCGTCAATAGCCCTCCCTTTCCCCATCCATCCTGATCAAGCCATCACCTATCCATTGGCCCCCTAGGAATAGGATCTCTGTCTGTCCAAAGGAGTCTTTTTCTATCTTTACATAGAGGCTATTCGAGACCGTCGACGTCTGGAGGTTGTGGAAGTGGTCATTGGAAGACTGCTATAGCTTATGATCAAAGTATACCACCAGTCTTTGGAGTGACGTATGGGTGGAATAGCGAATTTGTCGAGGGTGCAGAACGTGGCAGGGGCATTGGTGAGTCCAAAAGGCATAACGACAAAATCAAACGGATTTTTTCGAAAAGCGCCGTCGCTTGTCATATAGGTCGTCTTTTGCTCATTTCCTTATACGATACGCACCTGGTAGTAGCCCGACCGTAGATCCAACTTCGAGAAGTATGAAGCGCTCAGTCAAACGATGTCTGCAATCAACAATGGATAAGTTGTTCGTCGATTTTCCGGTTACCCGGTTGAGTGCCCGAATTTCAATGCAAAATCTAGGAGATGACGGCTCCCGCTTCTTATGGAGGGGCAAAATATGGAGCCGTCGGAGGCGTCAAATATATCTGGCCGATATGACTTCTGAAAATTCTTTCCTGAGCTCAACCAAGTGACGGAGGGGCCATCAGTCAAACCAACCCAGCTTTGGCTCCACCAGGCTCAAACTTGATCATCGTGGTAGACTGCCCTCCTAGGTAGGGCGTCGGGCAACAACTCGTGGGGCATAACATCCCCAAATTCCTCGACGTACGTCGCTACATTTCCTGAGAAAAAATTCTGATGTGTATTGGTATCTCAGGCTGACACCGATCAAACGATTTTACCCGTCGTATTATCGTCGTCGGATCTTTGAGAATGTCGATATTGTCAAAGATCGCACTCGCTCTTTTTGTAGAAAAAAATATACTTTCCTGGGCTTGCCTCTTTTTAGAATATTGAATAGTCCCCACCTTCTGTCATGAAGGTCCACTAAAGCTGAAACGATCTCTTTTTCATGTAGAACATCACACCACCATACGAACATGGTATATAGTACAGAGATGAGGCCCAAACTGAGAAGTAGAAGGGGAAGCGCAGGAAGAATGTGCAATTGGTTCAACGGGCTGTGGGGACGGAAAATATATTGCTGGGCCAGCGCGTCTACGGCATTCGCAAAATCTCCACTTTTATCAGCCTTTTCCTGGAGATCCACGGAAACATGCTGTAGAAAGTCCACACGTCGAGGATTCTGAATGGACCGCTTCCCCCAAGACCAGGCCATCTTCCCTCCAAAGACCATATCCTCCCGATTCAGCAATAGTGAAAACCTGATCTACAATTCGAGTTTGTAACTCCCCCTATCTCTTAATAGTGCCTTTAGAAAGGACAGAATCCATATCGGAACCCACAGAAGAAACATAATCCCCTGAAAATGAAGGGGACCCCGGGGCATTCTACAGTTCGTAAATTTCCACCGAAGGAGATAGGGCAGGGCAATTTACATTCTCAAAAATACCAGAAAGTGGCTTCATTCCCTCAGTAGCGGCTGGAACTGCCGACAGGGGAGGGGATTGAGGAGCAGACTCGACGATTCAAAGATGAGAGACGATGGGTACCATAGGAGACTGCTCATAAATCTCACTCGACGAGTCTGTACTCTCTTTTTCTCATTTTATTTTCTATAACTTTTCTTTTTACGCTTCGTCACATGTGTGGAAAAGGGAATCGAACCCTTCTCTAGTATCCCCGGATGCTCCAACAACCCACCCCTCGATTCCTGCCATGAACAACCACTTTCTTTTAGTTCGACGTTTTTTGATCGAACATTCTTTCGATTTGCATGTTTCCAGCATATGCCTTGTGACAGAAATTTCTCGATCGAGCTGACGGTATCGGTTCCTACCTCGCTGTACCAAGGGAAGTCTTTCATTAACAACCACTTCATTTCTTTTTGTATTGATGATTGATTGTTCTTTCTACAATAAGCCTACGATATGAATTGGACCTCCGCTCGAAGAGCGCTACCCTGGCAGAGAGATTTAAAGGATGGAACTCCAGTGCACTGCTCCTGCGGAATAGAAGCGGAAACTCCTATTTGACGTGACGGCCGCTATAAACAAAGCAAACAATAGATTCGTGGTTGTACCGATACTAGTTGATAGCTCTCCGTCAGTTTCCAACAGTTGACTGATACAGCTCGACCGATTGATCCATAAAAGCGGGGAGAGACGATATTTACGACGGACAGGAAGCGGTATCGAACGACGAAGAGCTTTAAGGGAAGTCGCAATGTAGGACTGTCTTGCTGGACTGGCAGGATCTTTCTTTTTTTCCCGACCCTAACTACGTAAATCGAGAGCCATAGGTAGGGAAAGCCTTTCGCAATACCAATCAAAGCCCTGAACAAGTGAATTAATCGCCCTTTCTATACTCATTCGATCGCGTCGGTTCTGGAAATGGTTCGTTCCCTCAATAAAATGGAACTCAGGAGCCCGGTATATGAACTATAAACTGATTGGAAACAGTCGAATAGGTAACCCTTCTGAATAGCTTACTTTTGCTGCCCTTCCCCTAGAATCTACTCTGGGTTGAATGAGTAGCTTGGCTTGCGTCGGTGAAATTACGGATCAATTGCCTGTCGAACTATCCTTCACCTTCGAGACTCGCTGGAACGGTCTCCAATCCGAGCTTTCAGTTGATGAATCGGTTAATGAACTTGTCTTGGTTGAGGAACTGGCCGTCGGCACGTCGCTTTCGAAAACTTCCCTTCCTGCTTGCCATTTACATCGTTAAAGCAGCTCCTTCCACTCCTAGCCAGGAAAGATCCGAAAGCTATCTCACTTCC
This sequence comes from Dracaena cambodiana, assembly GCA_036321105.1. NCBI lineage: Eukaryota > Viridiplantae > Streptophyta > Magnoliopsida > Asparagales > Asparagaceae > Dracaena > Dracaena cambodiana. Next base: position 12,419,613 of record JAYEPQ010000013.1, on the reverse strand, counting down.
TTCTGTCCATCAATCCCACATGAATCGGCCTCGACATGCGGAGGGAGAAATTCGATTCCGGAGATTTGTCCCAACTCTCTCATCCCTTGCAGCTCCCTTTCAGATGTACTCCCAATAATTTTTTCTCTCCGAATCGGCCAATTGCTTATCCTCACTATGACGGACCATTTGCTTTCAGTGCAGGAAGGCCTACGGAGAGGCATATTCATGTCAGATTCAATAGGGGACTATGAATGCCATCACTCCATGTCAGAGGAAAATGCCATCGTCTGCTTGCCCTGTCCTATTCCTTCTACTATTGATGCAACCTCTTAAACCGACCGGCTATTCCCAAAGAGGTGGACTCTAGTCCCATCTCTTCACTCGAGCCGTCGGAGGCGGCAGCAAATCCGGTAGATGTAAATCTGATCTCGGATCTAGGTTCGAATCCAATTCGTGAGAAGAGTCCAATCCTGAGCAGAGTTCATAATGCAAATAATGGCTTGACTACAAAGGAGCCAGTTCAAGTTCCAACTGGGCTGGTTGCAAGAACACAAGAAAAGAAGTTCAAAGATGCACTTAATGGGCTGATTCAAGAGGTTTGGGCTCAAGCAAATTCATGGAGGCCTATTGAGGATGGTTCACGAGTTCAACAAAGATGCATTAATATGACTCAACTAGTAGAAAATCTGGTCAAAATTGATTGTTTCCTTTTGTTTTATTTCTAGAACTTTCCTTGTATTGATCAGCAAATTAAGGGGCTGATTGTTTTCTTTTGTTTTGTTTCTATTTCTTAAACTTTCCTTGTATTGATCAGCCAAATTAAGGGGCTGATTGTTTCCTTTTGTTTTGTTTCTATTTCTTGAACTTTCATTGTATTTTTTTTAGCCTATAAAAAGTCGTCTAATAGAATAGAAGGGAGACAGTTTCCGGTTACCTTCTCTGGTTCAGCCGCAACCATTGGTTCTATTATATCATAAGCGCTTGTGCGCGGCGGTATCTCAATATTTTCCTCGACGCAATGGTTCCAACAGATTTTGTCGATATCCGTTCTGTTGAGCGTTTCTGCCACATTTTCGTTCACTTAATCCGGGTTTTTCAGGATAGAATGTGAAATGATGGGATAGTTGAGAAAGTGGGAGATGTAATGTCATGACGAAAGGTTTCCAGTCATCAACCGTTAATTCTCCTTGTCGAATGGGTGAAGAAAATGGAGGATCACTGGATCCAAAATATCTCCCCCCCCGATGCCTCAGAATTGTCGAATTCATTCCAAACATTTGGAAGGAGATCCTCGTGTGGCACAAGGCGAATTCATCTCGAAAAAACTTGTAAAGCTCCTCGGGGGGAATTCGTCGCATAAACCCCCCTTTTATCAAAGGTCTTCGACGTAGGTATTGAAAGCATGGAATATGCGCCTTGAGGGGAATTCGTCCCATCTCTTGATGATAATCCTGCACACTCCGGTTACTCCGGTTACCTTGTAAGTAAGTTGTTAGAGAAGGGGTATGTGAGGGAGCATGAGTCCGTGCGCCGTTCCGATTTTACTTGTACCTAAGAAGGATGGGACGTGGAGAATGTGCGTTGATTGCCGAGCTATCAACAATATAACGGTAAAGTATCGTCATCCTATTTCTCACTTAGATGACATGTTAGATGAGTTGCATGGTTCTTGTGTGTTCTCTAAGATTGATTTAAAAAGTGGTTATCATCAGATTAGAATGAAAGAAGGAGATGGATGGAAAACTGCCTTTAAAACATAATATGGTTTGTATGAATAGTTATTTATGCCTTTTGGGTTGACTAATGCACCAAGCACTTTTATGAGACTTATGAATCATGTTTTGCGACTTATAGGCAGGTTTGTTGTTGTCTATTTTGATGATATACTCATTTATAGCAAAAACTTGGCTGATCATGCCGTACATTTGAAATCAGTTTTAGATGTGCTTAGAAAAGAAAAGTTATTTGCTAACCTGAAAAAATGTACTTTTTGCACCAATAAGCTTGTATTTCTGGGATTTGTTGTTAGTGCACAGGGTATACAGGTTGATGAAGAGAAGGTACGTGCAATCCGAGAGTGGCCGAGGCCCACAAGTGTAAGCAATGTTCGTAGTTTTCATGGACTTGCTAGTTTTTACCGGTGGTTTATGAAGGACTTTAGTAGTATAGCCGCACCACTTACCGAAGTGATCAAGAAGAACGTCGGATTTAGATGGGGAGAAGAACAAGAGAAGGCGTTTCAGCTAATCAAAGAGACGCTAACCAACGCTCCCTTATTGTCTTTACCTAACTTTTCTAAAACGTTTGAGATTGAATGTGATGCTTCAGGTATTGGCATAGGCGCAGTTCTTATGCAGGAGGGACGACCAATTGCTTACTTCAGCGAGAAATTAAGCGGGGCAACCTTAAATTACCCGACTTATGACAAGGAGTTTTATGCATTGGTTCGAGCTTTGGAGACATGGCAGTACTACCTATGGCCTAAAGAGTTCGTGATTCACACTGATCATGAGTCCTTGAAACACTTTAAGGGCCAACACAAGCTAAATAAAAGGCATGCTCGTTGGGTAGAGTTCATTGAGACATTTCCATATGTCATCAGGTACAAGCAAGGTAAGGAGAATGTGGTCGCCGATGCACTTTCTCGCAGGTATGCATTACTCTATACACTTGATGCAAAATTGCTTGGTTTTGAACACATTAAAAGTTTATACATTGATGACCATGAATTTTGTGAAGAGTATCGGGCTTGTGAGAAAAACGCTTGTGGTAAGTTCTTTAGACATGATGGGTTCTTATTTCGAGAAAATAAATTATGTGTGCCTAACTGTTCTTTGAGGGATTTGTTAGTGCAGGAATCCCACGGAGGGGGATTAATAGGACATTTTGGGGTTGCTAAGACCTTAGCTATTTTGCAGGAACATTTCTATTGGCGACACATGAAATGAGATATTGAGTGAATTTGTGGTAGATATGTCACATGTAGGCAAGCTAAATCCAGAGTGCAGCCCAACGGTTTGTATACTCCTTTGCCCATTCCTAGTGAGCCTTGAATTGATATTTCAATAGACTTTGTGTTAGGATTATCTAGGAGTAAACGTGGAAGAGATTCGATTTTTTTGGTTGTGGATAGATTTTCTAAGATGGCACACTTTATTCCATGTCACAAAACGAATAATGCTTCGCATGTTGCTGATTTGTTCTTTAGGGAGATTGTGAGATTGCATGGCATGCCTAGAACCATTATTTCGGATAGAGATGCTAAGTTCTTGAGCTACTTTTGGAAGACTTTATGGTGTAAACTAGGTACCAAGCTTTTGTTTTCTACTACTTGTCACCCACAAACTGATGGTCAAACCGAAGTAGTAAATAGGACTTTGTCTACTTTATTGAGGGCAACAATTAAAAAGAACATCAAAACATGGGAAGAGTGTTTACCACATATTGAGTTTGCTTATAATAGATCTATTCATTCTGCTATTAAATTCTCACCGTTTGAAATTGTTTATGGGTTTAATCCTTTGACTCCATTAGATTTATCTCCATTACCTTTTTCTGAGCGTGTTAATTTTGTTGGAAAGAAAAAGGCTGATTTTATTAAGCAGATACATGAGAAGGCAAGGCTCATATTGAGAGAAGAACGGAGCAGTATGCAAAACAAGCCAACAAGGGGCGTCACAAGCTTGTTTTTGAACCCGAAGATTGGGTGTGGTTGCATATGAGAACAGAGAGATTTCCAGCGCAAAGACATTCCAAACTACTTCCAAGAGGGGATGGTCCTTTCCAAGTTCTAGAGCGCATCAATGATAATGCTTACAAGCTAGATTTGCCCGGTGAGTACAATGTTAGTGCTACTTTCAATATTACTGATTTGAGTCATTTTGATGTAGGTGATGATTTGAGGGCAAATTCTCTTCAAGAGGAGGGGAATGATGCAAATAATGACTTGACTACAAAGGAGCCAGTTCAAGTTCCAACTGGGCCGGTTACAAGAGCACAAGGAATGAAGTTCAAAGATGCACTTAATGGGCTGATTCAAGAGGTTTGAGCTCAAGCAAATTCGCGGAGGTCCATTGAGGATGGTTTACGAGTTCAACAAAGATGCATCAATATGATTCAACTAGTAGAAAAATCTGGTCAAAATTGATTGTTTCCTTTTGTTTTATTTCTAGAACTTTCCTTATATTGATCAGCAAATTAAGGGGCTGATTATTTCCTTTTGTTTCGTTTCTATTTCTTAAACTTTTCTTGTATTGATCAGCCAAATTAAGAGGCTGATTGTTTCCTTTTGTTTTGTTTCTATTTCTTGAACTTTCCTTGTATTTTTTTTAGCCTATAAAAAGGCGTCTAATAGAATAGAAGGGAGACAGTTTACAGATAATTGGTGGGTTTATTCTCTTTGGTTCTTTGAAGGACTATTCGAACTTATTGGAATTCTTCTGTGGCATTCATCATCGACTTATCAAACGGCTTTCCACTACCGTTTGTGGCGTCTTCCTTATACCAAGGTTCTTACTTCGCATTAAACAACGGGTTGAGGTCAATTATACCGAGGTTCTTGTTTTTGTTGAAGCAACAAGTCGAGGTCTCCCATCCAAACCTGATCGAGAACGTTTTTGGATTTTCTCCTTTTCTTCTACGGGTCTCGTTATTCTTGACGAGGTTCGCATCATAAGGAGCGCGGCGATCGGCAGTGAGGTGAGGTGAACGACGAAGAGCTAATGAGTGGGTAAGACAAGGTGTAGCACAGTCTGGTCAGCGCATCTGTTTAGGTTCGAACCTTTCACTGTCGGTGTGGCAAATTTTGACGAAAAATTTGGAGTAGTTCCCCCTATGTCGCACCGAGATGTCTCTGTTTCATGCTCAGTTTGCTAGTGTCTGTTATCTTACTTAGTGTTACGTTTCTATTGAATTCGACATAGTTCGGTGGAGCATCTTTTCCAAAGAAGAGGCATTCCTTTCCTTTGCCTCGCTTCGATACGTTTTTGTGTTCGAGATTCTCTGTGGGGTTTCGCTTTTAGAGTCTCTGTTTGAAAGGGTTGCTTGCTCTCTCGGCGCGCGAGCTCTCTCTTTCTTTTTGATAGACGACGGGCTGCGCCGGGGGTCTGAGCGTCGGCGATTGTTTTTGTCGTGACTCCTCCGGAAGCCCTTTCTCGGTAACATGGTGGTACCTGAAAGGACAGATGCGAAGCGTCGGGATCGGAGGTACGCATGCCACTATTGCCCGCTCCGGAGGGAGACGACGACCCCGAGTCTCCCTCTATGCCCTATTCTACTTCAACCTCTCTTGTTGGTCACTCTTCCAGTGAAAGTAACTCAGACGGAGACATCTTCTTTTCTCTGAAATCTTCACCGGATTCGGAAAATGAAACCGTGATCGCCGAAGAGGATTTGGGAACAAAACCAATTTGATGTTCAATCCCTCGAATTGGTGGTAATCCATGTGGGGTTTCCTCGGGAAAGACATCCTCAAATTCTTGAAAAAGAGAAATAACAGAACTGGGCAAAGCAGGATCAAGTTCGTTAGTATTTAAAAATGCCTCTTTGTACAAAAGTACAATCATCGGCTAATTTGAAAACATTGCTCACTTAATCTCATTCACTTTTGCGTAGAAATTCTTTTGTTTTCTCTCTGATTTTCTCTCAATGGCTGAATTTTGATTTTCTTTTTCTCTCTCATTTTGCTCGGCCACTCTCTGATTTTCACTCTCTTTCTTTTGCTCACTCTCTTTCTTTTGATCATTCTCTTTTTTTTTATCACTCTCTTTTTGCAACCTCACTTGATCTTCATAAACTTGTTTTGGTGTCATTGGCACAAGAGTGATGGGTTTTTTGTTGAGCATGAACGAGTATTTGTTGGTGAAGCCATGATGTTTAACTTTCCGATCGAATTGCCATGGTCGGCCTAATAGCAAATATCCAGTTTGGATCGGAACTACATCACACAAAACTTCATCTTTATATTTTCCGATGCGGAATGAAACCAAAACCTGCTTATTTACCTTTACCTTGCCACTATCATTCAGCCATTGTCACTTGTACGGCCTAGGATGTTTCAGTGTAGGCAGTCCTAATTTCTCCACCAAGGTTGTGCTTGCAACATTAGTACAACAATCATACTACATACCTTGTCTTTGACGTAACACCTAGTATGAAAGATATTCTCCCTCTGCACTTCTTCAATTTCTTTTGCTTGCAAGCTTAGAAGTCTTTCTTGACACCAACAATTCACCTTGAACTGCATATTCTTCTTCATCTACGTCCTCCAATGGTGGCATAGAGTTGGTATCGGACTCGTCGTTGGTTTCGATCTCTCCATTACCCCTGCCTTGACATTTAAAACACTTAATGTCACGATTTCAAGAAGTGGAAGGATCAGATTTACCTTGAGTGCCATGGTTGGTTGTCTCTAGTTTTGGCTCGAATTTAGGTTTTGCAGCTGGTTTCTCCTCTTTCTTCACATGACTCGGTTTCCATGGGGAAAAATCCGAATTATGGGATGCACGTGTACCACCCTCCTCTTGAGTTGTTACTCCACCTTGATGGCCATGTGCACCATATCCTCTAATTCCACATAATGCTGCATCTCCACCCTGTCATGAATTTCTTGATTCAAGCCATTCAAGAACCTAGCCACAGTAGCCTCTCGGTCTTCTTCGATATTAGCCCGGATCATAGCAATTTCCATCTCTTGATGATAATCCTGCACACTCCGATTACCTTGTCGGAGCGTTTGCAATTTATTGTACAACTCCCGGTGGTAATGGCTGGGCACAAACCGCTTCCTCATCACTATTTTCATCTCTTCCCACGTCTCAACCGGTCGTTCCCTATTTCGCCGCATGTTCAATACTAATTGATCCCACCACACAATAGCATAGTCAGAAAACTTAATGGCAGCAAGTTTTACCTTCTTCATATCAGAGTAGTTGTGGCAATCGAACACTAACTCCACCTTTTTCTCCCACTCAAGATAAGCCTCGGCGTCGTTTCTTCCTTGAAACGCTGGAATCTTCATCTTAATACTACCCAAGTTGTTATCTTCCCGATTTCTATCTTCTCTAAACCGCCCTCCATATCTCCTAATACCAACAATTGAACCCCGATCTTCTTCATCAAAACCAGCCCCATAATACTCTCCATCTTCATCTCTCACTCCCCGATGTTGAACTCTTTCCCTCCTATGCACCTTATGAGTTTTTTGTGGCTGCTCCAAACGTGTATTCTCCATCCGATCAATCCGCTCATGTACCTGCTCCAATATTAAGCTCATCACACGCCTCATCTCACTCATCATGGCTTCCATGAGCAACTTTGGGCCAACCATCCCTGTAGCACCTTCGGTGATACTCTTTTCACTGTTGTGAAACATGATTGCTGCAAATTATAGTTAGAAAACAAAAAAAAAAGGAAAGGACCTCACACACTCCCTCACGTGTTTTCACTCAAAGAATGATTCACTCTATTCCACTCATGTTTCACTCAGTATAATCGGCTTTTACCCTCTAATATGCTCACCACTCTTGCCGTTTTCCACTCAATAATTCTCTTTCAGTTCTTTTGAAACTATTCGAACAATATTCAAAATTCCAGCAACAATTCACTAAGAACTCACCAAGAGAATTCAGGTTCAAAAGGTAAGAAAACAAGGGATATGAGTGATTAGATTTTCAAAGCACAATTCAGCAAAATTTCCAAAAAAAAATTTTTTGGTCTTTGGGGTGAGATGATTTTTGGGCTTATTGGAAACAAACGAAAGAGAATCTTTTTACTTCCTTTTTTTTTACCTTTTTTTTCGGATCTTTTTTTTTCGGATCTATTTTTTTCACATTCTTTCTTTCGTTAATAACAAAATAAGATTTCGAATGGGGTAGAAAAAAGAAATTCGGCTAGATAAGAACTAAATTTAAATTGGATAGGCAAAGCTGAGACGAGAAATCCTTGGCTCTGATACCAAATGATGTGAATCCCGTCAAGAATAATGAGACCCGTAGAAGAAAAGGAGAAAATCCAAGAACGTTCTCGATCAGGTTTGGATGGGAGACCTCGACCCGTTGCTTCAATAAAAACAAGAACCTCAGTATAATTGACCTCAACCCGTTGTTCAATGCAAAGCGAGAACCTAGGTATAAGGAAGACGCCACAAACGGTAGTGGAAAGCTGTTTGATAACTCGATGATGAACGTCACAGAAGAATTTCGATAAGTTTGAATAGTCCTTCATAGAACCAAAGAGAATAAACTCACCAATTATCTGTAAACTGTCTCCCTTCTATTCCATTATACGCCTTTTTATAGGCTAAAAAAAGTACAAGGAAAGTTTCCTACAAGGAAAGTTCAAGAAATAGAAATAAAACAAAAGGAAACAATCAGCCCCTTAATTTGGCTGATCAATATAAGGAAAGTTTAAGAAATAGAAATAAAATAAAAGGAAACAATCAGCCCCTTAATTTGTTGATCAATAAAAGAAAAGTTTTACAAATAAAACTAAAGGAAACAATCAATTTTGACCAGATTCTTCTACTAGTTGAATCATATTGATGCATCTTTGTTGAACTCGTGAACCATCCTCAATGGGCCTCCACGAATTTGCTTGAGCTCAAACCTCTTGAATCAGCCCATTAAGTGCATCTTTGAATTTCTTTCCTTGTGCTCTTGTAACCGGCCCAGTTGGAACTTGAACTGGCTCCTTTGCAGTCAAGCCATTATTTGCATCACCTTATCTACTCATGACGTACCGTACGTTCTTTTTCGCGAAGAGTGACCTCGACTGACCAAACCAACGCCTTATCAAACATACGTCATGTTTTGTTGATGGCTCTTTTTCAAAGTAATTTATTGGATTGTCACTATATAAAGGATTAAGCATATCATGAACAGTTTTTTCAAAATTGTTTTGAACAGGAATTGTATAGGTGCAATAATCATGAGAATTATGTAAAGCAGGAGAATCATGTAAAGTAGTAGCAGTAGTAGTAGCAGTAGCGGAGTCAATTAAATAAACTTCACCACGCTGTGCTGGCGTAAAATGTTGTAAAAATGGTGCAGGGAACGATATGTGAGGTATCATTCGGTCATCAAAAGCAAAGTAATGAGTATTATAGGGATGAAAATTGCGTAAATTATTCATACCAATAATACAGTCAGTATCAAACTCTTTTAGTAATAATGCAATTCAAAATTATATTCTTTTTCTAAATCATTAATGGTTTATTGCTTGCAGTGAAGGCCTGGTCAATCGTATACAATCATAAAAATCGGAGTCGCTAACACGCATTGTCGAGTTGCCTCATCCGTCAGAGTCAAGCTGGATTTTCATTCAACGCTAAATCTCGAAACCTTTCCCTCGTCTTTCGAGATGAGATGGACTCCACCCATCAACCATCAGTCGTTCAAACCTACCATCTATACCCACATCCCCACCCACACCGTAACCAAATCCTTCTTTGCCCTTCCTTCCATGGAAATTTTATGGGTTTTTTTCTTCAATGACTGTATCCTCTTTTCTTCTACCTGGAACCCACTCACCTTATGTCATTTTTAGCGGCAGTTGTCCCTCCTTCTTTGGAAAACAAATTCATTCATCTCGTTGCACTGTGCTTTATTGCTTCTTCCCACCCTCCACCCATGGAATCTCATTCATTTGCATTTGTTCTCTCTCGCGGTCATGCCGTCGGTAGTCAGCTGCTATGGACTACTTTTTTACAAAAATAGAGGCAGAACCGCTCCGAAAGGTAACTGACGGAAAGGGCTTCACAATCGCATCCTATTACTATACACGTTGATAATATTGTATACAGAACGAAATTAAATCCGTACTCGCCCAAGAACACGTACATCCTCCTTGGGAGAATCTTGTGTTAGCGGTTTTCGAGCATACTCGATATGCCTGCATGTCGATAGTTCGCTCCCTCTCTCTCAGCTGACGGAAAGATTCCAATAGAAAATTCATGCTTGTACTTCTTCCTTTCCTACGGATTTATCGTCTCTTCCCTTCTCTCTGATTGTGATTTCCCACGTGCCGTACCATACTGCTCAGGAAAACAAAGAAGAACTAGTCCCGATTACTCCTGTTCCCCTTTCTGAATCAACTTGTCCTTGCGCTTACAACATCGCGAGCGAGTGTCGATCGCTCCTTTGCCTGGGCAAGATCTAATGACTCCTAACCAAAAATAAATTGGCGGGTTACGAATTGATGATTTGCTACTGCCAAAGAGGCCAAGAACGAGCTTCCGCTTTATCTAAAGATAAAACCTATTCATTCCTTTCTCTCTTCCTGATCACTCAGAATATGCTGATCAGCTGAAGCCCGCCTTCTCTTCTTGTTGGCGCGGATGAATCAGTTACATCTTGTTCCTACTACTACTGAGTAGAGGACATTTCATTCACAGACCGTCGATCGTCTGACGGTGAAAGTGGGCCGTCAGCTGGCTGACCGTTACCCGTTTTCATTGGATGACCGGCCCATTCGTCAGACATCGGTGAACTCCTGTCGCGATGATTCCTACTCCGTTCCATGCCCCGCTGCTTGTCAATCACATCGGAAAGTCGTTGGGTTGGCGGAGACCTCTTTCGACAAAGAATTATACAATAAAGCCTGATTCGAATCATTATGCTCTACCAAAGGAATAAGGGGAGCTCCAATAGAAAACATCCCCCCTTCCCGTGACGATAGCGATCTAGGCAAGTACCAAAAAAAGGGAGTACAAGCAAGCACGACGAATAAAAGCAGGCGACGGGAGATTGAAAAAATAAGTTAGACGAGGCATAGAGCTCAGCTTCGATTCATTTATGTGATTATTGAATCCCAACTGGAAGAAAAAAGGGAGGAAGTCGATCGTCGTTGGTACGGTACCATTGACTAAACTAAACATCGAAAGAATATCGATTTCAAGCGGCAAATCAATGCAATAGACGTGAGTTCAGGATAGTGGAGAGAGTGAATAGAAAGAGAAAAAAACACATGGTTACGCTTTCGAAGCCATCCCGCTCCGAGTCCAGCCGTTGCGCGCGACAGACGCTGACGAGCATCACTGCATTCTTCCAGACAGATTGAAAGTCTGTACTTGACAAGACAAATAGGCAATGAAAGGTATTCGACTTCCCGTTGTCAGTCTACAGTATCGAAGCTTCGTATTAGTCACAATCTACCTTCCCTCGTCGTTTCAGAGGGAATTTCCGGAGTTCCCCTTATGTGAGGAGTGAGGGAAGAGTGAGGAAAGCTCTATCAAAGGTATGACGAGTGGACTTTGAAATAGGGGAGGGGATGAGGTAAACGACTAAACGATTGGGGAGAGAATCATATACTAACGAATTGTGAAGAGCTCAACGTCATTATAATGAATGCAAAGATTCTGGGCAATCTTCGAACTCTAATGAGGAATGGAGAATCCCCACTCCGGCACTGTGAAAGTAGGGATGTTGATGCATTCTTCCAAGCAAAGTAAACGATACACGTTGATTGTGCAGATAAGCTTTCTTTCCTTTGGAAGAAGGCAAGACTTCCATTGACAAGGTTAGTTACCAGTTCTTTGTTCATAGGTACTCCCTTGCTCCACCTTTTCGGCCGTAGGTTGGTTCGGACTGGGGGGCTGTAATGAAATGATCAAAACCATTTCCCACACGTCACTTGCCTTTACTAGTAGAAGTTTGTCACTCTAGGGACTAAAGAATTTATTCGTTAGGACAGAGCCACCCCGTCGGGAAGGGGTAGGTTATTGATGGGCTTTTGATGACTGGCTATTTGATCGTCGATCCAATTGATTCAGTTGCTCCTGTTCGGTACCACCTAGTACAGATGAGAACTATCAAAATATCGCAGAGTTTTTCACTTGCAGTTTTTCTTGGGTGACCCATCATCTGAGCAAGCTGCACCCGGGAAGGCAGATGCGGGCACAGAACTGTCTAGTCGTTCTAGCTGCACAGTAAGAGCAACAGGGGAGGAGGCTTCAGAAAGAAAAGTAAAGAAAGACATTTGAATCCGAACCAGTGAATGCCCACTAGTAGCGGTTGCCCCAATGCCAGATGATTCATATCCAAAACCAGTTTATGCCGCAGCATCTCGAGATCAGGGCCTACCTACAGGAGAGAAGATAACAGACGGCATAGGTTGGACCAGGGGCAGCCCTATTCCGACCTCCATATTAATATGTTATAAAGCGCGTAGCATTCCTTCCAGTTCAAAAGCCAGAATGACGAGTCAAATCTATAGCCGAATACGAGTGAAAGATCATTTCAATGCTGGTATACGAAAAACAGAGCAACTGCATGTTTCCAGTATATATCCCTCGTTGATGAAGTGGGATCGGGCACAATGGGATTGCTCCCGAGCGGTACCATTCATTGTCCTTACTAAACTAGCTAACGCCTTCGTTTGCTACTTTGGTAATGGTCTCGGTTAAAGGCTATTCTTCTCCCAACTGTTAACGTTATGTCGTCTGATTTTGACGTTAGGAGTGTGATACTATCTAACTTGTTGTTTATTGTAGGGATTATCTTAAACTCTGAATTGCTCTCATGTCCTCACAGCACTATATCGGAAAGAGAGATTTCTTTTCCAATGTAGGCTTCTAATGGGGGGAGCTGAAGCTCACCTTCTCATCTTTCTCTTAGGGCACTCCATCAAATCCCCCCGCCCAAAAAGGAACGCCCCTACACTACTACTTCTTATATTTGTAAATTGTTATTCTGGTATCAGAGCCCGGTGGACGTTCTTTTTTGAGCGGTAGGGGTCTGCAGTCTGTGCAAAGAGTCTCTGGTGATGGCTACTGTTTCGGTATGTACTGTATGTTTCTGAATTTTTATAAAGTAATCTGTATTTGTTTTTGTGTGTTAGATAAGTCTCTATGTTAGCTTTATATTTTGTAGAGAATTCGTAGAAAAAATCCCCAAAAAATCATAAAAATTCCAAAAAATTAGGAAAAAATCAAAAAGCTACTGTAGCAAAAATCCCTCGACAAATAGAAAATGTCACTGTAGCAAAATCCAAAAAAATCAAGTAAAAATCAGAAAAATTATGAAAAATTTGGGAAAGGATTTATAGCATATATAGCATTTACATGGAATCAAATAGACTATAATTCTGACCTATATCTTCTCACAACCTGTATCATTACTGTCCTAGTTACACTATAAGTGTCTCTTTCTAGAATTGAGTAACCTTAAACCCCAGATTTCTGAAGTAATCCCTTTGTTGCCGCGGATAGGCGTTTGTAGGGTGATCCTTAGGAGACGGTTTTAGGCACCATAGGCTACTCAGAGCTAGTTATCCACTGACATCTTAGATGGCTACCGGCATATTATGCAATTGCGAGATATGTAGAGCAAATTGTAGTAAATACGATACCATGTATAATGATATATATGATATGATGAACACCCCAAGATATTCCAAAAAAAAATTTGATGAGGTAGTTCTCAGAATAGAAAGATTAAAAGAACAGGATAGAAGTCCCAACCTAACTCTAGAAGTCAAAGAAGATCTGACCCAACAACTCAAAAAAATCTATAAAAAATTTAAGGGTCTACTAAGTCATTTTAGATATAAGCCTAATCAAGAAAAGGTTGAACCCAATATCATAAACAAAACTAAAGAGGACGAAAAAGAAAATAATAATAATATTCTAGTAAGAAAGGAAGAAGGTAGTGAAGAAGAAACAACAAAAGCAGTAAAGAGTATAACTAAGGATAAAGAAAAAGTGAAGGAAGATCTTCTGCAGACTAAACCAATGGAGAATAGTTACCAAGATGATATTGATGATGTAGAGAGAACAGTTGAAGAGGTCATCTTAAATTCCGAAGAACCCCTTAACAGAGAAAAGGATAGTTACCAAAATGATATTGATGATGTAGAAAGAACAGTTGAAGAGGTTATTTTAAATTCCGAAGAACTCCTTAACAGAGAAGAGGAATATACGATAAGATTTGATGAGATAATCTTTGCTCCAAAATAAGGAAGAAGGTTTAATTATGTTAAAGGAACATTCAGATTTAAGGGCTATAAACAATATTCATTACACGCACTACTAAATACAGGGGCTACAGTCTCTTCTTATCGAGAGAATGCCATACCACTAGAAAAATGGGAACTAATGAAATATCCAATTAAAATAACAGGGATCAGTGTGCATAAAACAACTATCCAAAGCAAAGCCAAGAACGTGGAAATTTGGCTTAATGAGAAAAAATTCATTATACCAAAACTCTTATGCTTTCCACATATGAATGAGGACATGGTTTTAGAAAACAACTTTGTTGGAGAGTATTTACCTATGATTGTAGAAAAACAAATGGTGTCTTTACATCAACAAGAGGGTAACCAATCCCGAAGGGTTGACATGCCACTTTTAGAAGGACCTAGGTATAAGTGTACGGAAGATTTTTCCCCCCCAAAAGGTACCCCAGACAGTGAAAACTCATCAAAAAGATGCGAAGCAATTTATGAGCTAGATCAAACCCACTGGCTTTACAAAACACTTAGTGAAAATTTTAGTGAAAATCCATTAAAGTTATGGGATCGAAGTCCAAGATTTTGTAAAATTCAGTTAAGAGACGACAATATAATCATTAGGGTAAAACCCATGCTCTATACTAGGCAAGATATAGATTAATTCGATAATCAAATAAATGAACTTTTAAGCACATGCCTAATAGAGAAAACCACTAGCCCTCACTCTAGTCCAGCATTTATGGTCAGAAATCTTAATGAATTAAAAAGAAAAAAGTCACGAATGGTAATTAATTACAAGAGACTAAACCAAAATCTAAAATTCGATGGTTATTTTATCCCTAGAAAGGAAGACCTAATAAACTTAATGAAAGGGTTTAGAGTATTCAGTAAGTTCGACTGTAAGTCTGGTTTCTTGCAACTAAAAATGACGGAGGAATCGAAACCACTAACAACATTTAGTACGCCACGAGGATACTTTCACTGGAATGTCATGCCATTTGGGTTAAACACTGCACCACAGATATTTCAAAGATGGATGGACTCAATCTTTAATAATTTAAAGGATTTCTGTGTCGTATACATTGATGACATTTTGGTTTTTTCAAAAACAAAAGAAGATCACGAGAGACACTTAAGGATCATTAGTGACATCTTTAAAAGACACGGGATAATACTCTCTCCAAAAAGATCGAAATCAAAAAAGAGTCAATAGAATTTCTTGGAATTATCCTAGACAAAGAAGGCATTCAACTACAGAAACATATCATTTCAAAAATCAAGGAATTTCCCGAGGAAATAAAAGATAAAAAACAACTATAAAGTTTACTAGGGCTATTGAATTATGGAAGAAATTTTTTACGAGAACTTACGAAGAAAGAAATACCTTTACTAAAAAAGCTAAATAAAAACCAAGATTTTAGCTGGACAGACAAAGATAAAAACGTCCTAAGACAAATTAAGCAGCTCGCCCAAAAGGCACCAGACACCTACCAAAAACAGGAGATAAACTGATTTTAGACACAGATGCATTGGATGAATATTGGGGATGTGCACTAAAAGCAATCCCGAAAGAAAATTGGGACGAAGAGGATCCACCCCTATCTAAGAATGGAATCAGACTCAGAAAAAGAAGCATACCACAAATGATATTAAAGTATGAGAGACTTTGTGGGTACAACTATGGAAAATTCAAACCGAATGAACTAAAATGGATAATATTCGAAAAGGAACTATACACTATAAAATTAGCCTTGCAAAAAATTTAAATATTCCTTGTACCCGAATATTTTATTATTAGAACAGATAATAAGCCGTTAGAGATTTTCTAGTAGATACAAGAGAAACCTCGGGGAAACGCATGCAATGGTATAATGAGATAGCCCAATACTCCTTCGAGATCGAGCATGTTAAAGAAAAGGATAATTTTATCGCAGATTACCTAAGCCGACCTAACAAGTAAAAAAAAAGTAATTACTAATTTATTAATTTATTTTGCAGAAAAACGATAAAGGGAAGGCTATAGCAAATAGTATTCCTGCTCCAACAGCATTTGTCGTATTCGTGGGATACCAGCCAGTTATCTACACAAACTGGGAAAAATGCTACGATCAGGTATTCGATTTTAACGGATCCTGTTGCAGATATTACTACTCAAAAGAGGATGCCATCCTAGCCTGGGAGATATTCCGACAAAACCCATACTTAGCAGAAGAGATTCATGATCCCGCCCATCACATGCTCAACCAAAAACAGCGAGCCTTCCCAAGTTGGAGATCCCACCTCCATTTTACTCCGAAATAAATGGAGCCTGGCGAGCTCACCAGAAGGCAAATCTGGGAATTGGAACTCGTCATGCCTTTCGCAGGCACATGGGGAACTTAGCAAATCTTGTAATGAAATAAGAATCAGAACTCAAGGCCTTGAAAAAGTTTTGCTCAAATTATATAACAAGTCTCAATGAGGGAATTATTAGGGAAGTAACCCCTAAACAAGTTGATCTCCTAGAAAACATGGGTAAACTTTTAGAAAAAGAGTTACCCAGCCTCACTACATCAAACAAATCAGAGGAGGTACTACAGTTCAAGAATATAGCACCAGAAGGATCGCAAGCATGCAACAACTCAACACAGCAAGCCGAAGAAGAGATGGACACAGAGGTCGAGGCCGAGGTAGAAGTCGACATAACCGAAGAAGCCCTCAGCAGGGGAGTCTCTGTACAGAGGCTACTAAAACAACTACATGAAGAAGCCAACCCGGCAGTTGGATTACTTGGAGAAGAATCTGGAAAGTTCGAATACTATGTTCTATATGGGAAACCAAAAATGAAAAAATTAGTCCCAAGATCACAGCTGAACCAACAGGAAACACCAGAACCGACGATCGTGCCAACATGATGGGACGACCCTGACCTATTCACAAATAGATGGATGGATCTTGCATCTCTAGAAACTTCAGTATCCGATAATTTTATTAACTTCCTGTAAATATAAATATTGCAAAAAAAAAACTCTCTCTTAAATGTTCTATGGATCTAAGCATCAGATCCTCTAAGCTAAGGTTTCACAAGAAAGGAACCAAAAGACATCATAAATTCTCTACAACAAAAAGACAAGGGGAGCCTAATATATCCAAAAGAAAAAAGAAAGATTAGATGTACGGGCCCCATCGAAAAGTTTCATCAAAAGAAAGCCCTTGTTCAACAAAAGCATTCGGCTCCTGACAAAAAATAGACATCAACTACAGCATGATTCCTGACATCAACAGTGCAGATCCACAACAAGATTTCTACATTAACTTTGCTACAGTAACTTTTTGGATTTTTTTCGGAATGTTTTGGAATTTTTTTTTATTTTTTCTACGAATTCTCTACAAAATATAAAACAAACATAGAGACTTATCTAACACACAAGGAATCTTCACTGCAGTCTTTATATTCATAGCCCTGAACGTCGAGCTATGAACATTCCATTCCTTATCTCGGGGTTGATTATCGATCGATATAGCGCACGGAAACCACCAAAGAATCAATGGAATTGACTTTGTCATTGCGAAAGGAGTCGACAAAGGAAGTCCCCGAAACCCCTCAGAGGCACTCGAGGATACCATTCTGATAGGGCCCATCCATACGGGGGATTTCGTTCTATATCAGAAGTGTACGAAAGACTCCGTTCGACAATCGACGACAGCTCTCTGAATGATTCCGCGCTCCGTCCAGACCAAAAAATGGATTCTTGGCTCAGCAGGCAAAACAGATAGGACGCCTGTCTTCTAGAATTGTTGTTGTCCTTTTCGGATTAGGGCGGGGCGTATGCCAGGTGACGTCTGAAAAGTACCAGTAACCGCGTCAGAATGTTCCGTTTTTTCATTCGGGCTTGCACATACCTCCCTTTTTTTGTCGGATTCTGGGTGGAAGGTCAGATTCCATTTGACAAGTAGTTTGGTAAAATAGGGCGTCGGATTTCATGGTATTTTTCAGGGTGACGGGATAAGGAGTTGGGAAGGGTAATTTGCGGTGACGGAACTGTGTTTCCTTCCACAGGGATGACCCCTTCTGATAAGTCATGATGATATGTTCTATGTTCTGGTCTCAGCCCGGGTCCGTCATATGCTGAAACTGTCAAGTCCGTACGAGGATACCATTTCAGTAGGGCGATTTCCTCTTCGTGTCACCCTCTACCTCGCGTTCCTTCTATCTATCTTTTCTGAATGGCGGGTCTTTCTAGTGGGCGCATCGCCACTAAGCAGTTCTCTTTGATCCTGATCGGCCGACCTTTCCGATCCCGAAACAAATACGGTTCGGCTCTCTTTTTTCAGTCATTCAGATGAAAAATTCCGTGAAGACGATGAGAGATGTCGCTTGCTCTTTCCGTTCCTTCTCTTTCGGGGTGGAGCACTCCTGTTTGTTCCTTTCGGAGAAAAGCATCGGTACGTGTTCTGAGCGAGCCTTCGCATGACGTGAATGGTACCGTACCGACGTGGAATCCGTCTGTCTTGTCTTCTACCTCATGACGAGAGTCGCATTCCGAGGGACTCGACAATCTCCACTGCTATGGTCAAGCTTGGACATACGTCGATGACTGGCGCATCGCCACTAGGCAGTTCTCTTTGATCCTGATCGGCCGACCTTTCCGATCCCAAAACAAATACTGTTCGGCTCTCTTTTTTCAGTCATTCAGATGAAAAATTCCATGAAGACGATGAGAGATGCCGCTTGCTCTTTCCGTTCCTTCTCTTTCGGGGTGGAGCACTCCTGTTTGTTCCTTTCGGAGAAAAGCGTCGGTACGTGTTCTGAGCGAGCCTTCGCATGACGTGAATGGTACCATACCGACGTGGAATCCGTCTATCTTGTCTGCTACCTCATGACGAGAGTCGCATTCCGAGGGACTCGACAATCTCCACTGCTATGGTCAAGCTTGGACATATGTCGATGACTGACAAAATTGAGACCGTGGCCATACCGTTGACAAAAGAGTGATGATGTGGTCAACCATGGATACGTGGCTCTTCGATGGGGGAAGGACCACTCCCGTCATCTGAGTGTGTGGTGTGTAGTGGGTGCATCGTCAATTTTTCTTACTCATAAAAATCAATGAGAAAATATATGATTCTCATTAAAATCCTCGAAACTCCAATCTTTTTCTCTTTCAAACTAGGAGGATTGGCATTTGGCCGACGATGTGATCTATCTCTTTGGTTGTATTGGAACTATCGGTTTTCTTTAGCGAGGAACCGTTTCACTCTGCAGACAGTCCAATGATCAAAGCGAAATGCGTCTAGGGCATCTTTTGAGCATGTTCAGTTTCGACAAATTTCTGGAGTCCTACGGCATTCTCACAGAAAGAAAACATGGCTAGTAGATTCCCATTTTGTTATTGTAGAAAGCGATCAGTTCTTCCGATCGTCGTTCGGGCATCAGAAAGCTTTCCGTCTATCCATTCTTGAAGTGGAGGAGCCTATGTAGAAGAAGCCGTAGAAGTGCACCACCACAGTTCAGGTCCCGACACATGGGAGATTAATTCAACTGCGACAGATCGTGAATCGACGGAAAGGAAAGAATGAGACCGGAATTGTTGAAATCACCCCAACTGAGACCTAGATGGCAACTGGAACTAGTATGTCATAATTGAGAAAGGGAAACCCCCCCAGAGCCAGAACACAGGTGCCGACCTCTCCGCCACCAGCACAAATGAATAAGAGAAGATCACGTCTCCGAAGGTGGCGGTATCACCGTCTACAGGTCGAGTCATGAGATTTGACAGTGCAAATACTCTGCAAAAGATGTGAATCCAGAAATTCAGGTGATAGACGAAGGCGTTGGTTCATCGGTGCCATCAGGGGAAATCATCTGCACCAGTGTATAAAAAGACATTTCGACAATTATTACAGTAGTGAGGAGAGCTTATGGACAAAAAATGAGGATCCCGGTGGTTTTTGCCATGTTCCGATCAGTCTTCACAAGAGCGAGACGGTTCAATGTCTTACAATGTTCAAGCAGCATTCATCGTCGGAAGGATTTTTTAGGAGGCCTGGACATCTACCGAACATCCCTGAAGGATGGAAGAACATGATGAAGAAGGCAAGGCGGCAAAGGTATGGAGGAAAATCTGGGAAGAGAATAAGGAGATCTCTAAAAAGGGAAGGCGACGAAAGTAGTCGAAATGTTGAAGAGGAGACAACCCGCTCGTCGAACGTCAATCCCCTGCGCGTCGCGTTCTCGATCTACCAATCGTCGGACTCTCGGTTTTAATGAACTGTCACTAAACTGACAAAAGAAAGAAGAGAAAGAACTGGGAATTGGCGCCTACAGGAAAGGTTGCTTGCTTACCAAGCCATCCTGGCAAGCTCCCCCAGTTCGATTATTATTCGTCGACTGAGAATTATAAATCCCCCTACACCTGCAGCGTACCAACGGAGGAGTCTTTAGGTAGTCTTTTCCTATTTCCTGTTCTGCTCCTTTTGTACGTCGTATTGTATTTGCTTTTCGTTGACTAAACTGTCGACTGGCCGGTTTGCGAGTGATGAACCGATCTTGCAGAAAAGGTATTACTTTCTGACGTGAGTTCAGAGATAGAAGCGGAAGAGGCAGATTTAGACAACCAATGTCAGTTACGAGTTCGTACCCCAACCTGAATGCTGCTTTTGCAGAATGTCGCCTTATCGGAACGGACGCACTCATAAGGGCAACGTCGATTTTTGATGGCTTCCAAGCGGCCTTCGTAACGTAGGCCGGTATGGTCCCGTGCGGATGGAAACCCTTTCGTTTCTATCGAAGCCAGCCAACCCTACCTGAAAGCATTTGATCATCGCGGTTGGAAGGGTCAGGATCTAGCACTAGACCTGAAAATGAATAGTTGGGCTGCATTTCACGTTGATGTTGTCGGCTATGCTTTGCATCCGATATCTCAGTTCACAGACCTAGGGAGATAAACGGAAGGAGGCGGATGGCCGGCTTCCCTCCTCCTAGTACCAGTCACTCGGGCTTCGGTTGTCTGTCTTTTTGGCCGAAGAGGGAAGGTCAAAGTTTTCACATGATAGGGCATGGAGAGCGATACACATCCCCATTGTCTCTACCGCTCATAGGCAACGCGAGTTTTCGGACTCACAGGACCCCTATTGAGTTGCGCAATCGCCCTTCTTTCGTCGTCACGTCACCGCGCATCCAAACACTCCGATTGAAGAAGTCGACGTTGTTTGGTTGTTGTGCGCGCCGGAGGTCTACGGGGTAGCCGAGTAATGTCACGAGGGGAGCGTTACACAGAAGGTAATAACCTCCCAGGAAGGAGAGCCGAAAAATAAAGATACCCTAAACCGACTGTCTCTAAGTAGCAGTCGGGCTCGTTGCAAGAAAAGGTAGTTGAATGTTTCCGGCGGTGAGAATATAGCACGTAGAAGCGTCATAGAGTCGGTAGTTCGATGGCTGGAGGCTTGCCAAGTACCGTTCTATAGCCCTTCGGATAAAGACATGACAGTACGAATTAGAGAGAGAGCGCTATGTAAATGCGACGGTTTACTCCAACCTATGAAAAAACGGATGGTCCCAGACCTGTCTGACCTACCTTTCGCTTTGCTAAAGCAGTGCTCTCAGGGTAAGGACAGGTGGCATAGCGCAGCCCTATCAGTTGCATGTTCAACCTAGGCAAGACCCTACTTGCTGGTTTTTCCATCATCAGGGAAGCATCCGACCAGTTCAATCAAATCAGTAGTCGGATTCAATTTCCTGCCGATGCAGCTTCTGAACCGATAGAGTTGAGATTCCTCGATGGATTCTTCGTTGCCAGCATTTGATGGATGTCAGGCAGTATCCCGCTTCTTTCGGATTCCTACTGGAATTGACGGTATTAACCAACCAAACAAGCATCCGCCCTTCCACCCATCATTTCCTTTCCGACGACGATTGGATATTTAATTCCTCTGCTCGGGAGGCATTAGACAAAGGGGAGGGGAAGGGCTGGCTTCGGAACCTGCTTATAAACTCGATTAGCTTCGTCATCGTCAAAGTGACGTAGTAGCATTCTACCGGATTGCTACCTCGAGACGTAGAGCTCTCTGTTCAGGAAAGAAGATTGCCGGCTAGTAGTAGTGGAGCAAGCTTCTGCCCTTGTCCCCTCCGGGTGGGATCCCAACTCCTTTGCTACTAGTCGACCGATTCTGAGACTTCTATCCACCTCCCGGGTTGACTTCATCTCATCGGTAGCCGTCTCAATAGTAGCATTCCCCGTTTAAGAGGAATCCTCCCCGTCGAAAACTTTTAACTGATTCTACCAGCTTTGTATTCCTGCATAGATGGATGGATTCGACAAAGCAGCCGACCGATGGATAGTGAGTGATGCCTCCCCTTCGACGGAGAGGTCAATACCTTTTGGAGATAACCCGCCTTCCAACCGTCTGATGGATGAATGGATGAAAGCCCAGTCCTGGTTACCAAGAGAGGAGTGATAATATCCCAAACAGACGATAGCTGCCTCGACGTGAGTTGTTTAAATGGAAAAGAGCAGATTTATTGAACCGGTCGGAAGAGTTCTCTCTCTCTTCTCGTCAGTAGGATCGGATCGGTCGATCAATTCCTTCTTCCTCACTCACGGACGAAAAAATACCAGTTTTTCATTTGCCGTCTCGGAATAAATGGGAGGTGACGGTTGGGGAGGAGGATGACGTTCGTCATTACATCCCTGTTTGAGAAGGCAGCCACCAATCCAATTTCGGATTGGTGGCACTTCCGTCAAAGGAAGGAGAGCAAATGAGGTGACCCACCACCCCAGATTGATAAGTTGGAAGGGAATCGGTCACCAAAATCAGTCTCGACCCAACCAACAACTGATCCGTCTAGTAATTTCCGCTTTGTCGAATCCATAAATGATATTAATGGATCGGGTTGGGTAGGAGATAAAAGGTTTTTGTTCCCGGTTGGAAAGATCTGGTTGGTCCTGCCCATCTCAAAAGGCTTGAGGAGATTATCGAATCTGAGGTCTTGGGGATGGATACTCCGATTGGGATAGAAGATTCGACTTTCGGCCCATTTCTTCTGGTAGAATGTGGGGAAACAACGATGGAGATTCTCCCACTGGGGAAGGGTAGAAGATGAAAGTCTTAAGGAGAAGGAAGCTATTGATCTCCGACGGAAGGAGCCCGAAAAAGATGAGTTGTCATTAGCCAACCAACAGGGGAGTATCTTCAGTAGATATCCTCTGCCTTGATGATTGACCAAAGGAAGGAGATTGAAGCAGAAAAGAGAGGCTCCCCTCTCGCACCCCTTCGATATGTTGTTTCATAGAATACGACATCGGAAGAGAAGATAAGGAAATAAGCCATCAAAGGAAAAGAGAAACAAGCATGGCCTCCTCGACTGCTACATCATCATTGCTGGCCGCAGCACCGGACTACCGGCCATTCAAACCAGAAATGCCCTTCATTTGTTTAATCAGGAGTTCAGAGTAGCATCAGCGAGCCTCCGAAAAGAGATGATCTTCCCCCTTTTTGACTTCCCTCCTTTCCGGGATCAAACATCAATCCGACGCGGAAGGACTAAAACGATTCAATAAACTTCTTTTTATCTCCGGTCAATCAATCGGCTTCTCTTTAGATGGAGGGTTCTCCTTCCTGTAGTTGATCTTCTTCTCTTTGCCGGGCTCGGGTGAGAGGATAAGCAATCGAGGATTCGTTATCGAATCCCACGGGGAGGAGATTACCGAATCTGGATGGAGGAGAAAGGAAGGAAGAATCCCCTTTTGCTCCAACGGATTTACCTATAGAGAAGGAACGTTCTGATTAAAGATGGATCCGGCCCGGAAATTCAATTATTCAAAAACCCTCCATCCATCAAAGCAGCAAAACCCTGAACCTCCATCCCATTCCTCTATCCAAAACCTCCGTCTGCCTAGTTGTTCTTCATCACCGGATCCCCTTCTCTAGTCGGACTCGAGAAAAGAGGACACATTTCGGATGGTTCACCGAACCGCGAAGGAAGGAAAGGAGTGAATGTCCACTTCCCACCTCTTCTACCTCTAAGACGGAAATAAGGAGAGACGGCAAACGACAGTTCTGAATGTCTTTTTCCACCCCGGATCAACTCTCGGTAAATCGAGGGGCCTACCATCGGGTAGAATAGCCTATACCTCCCATCTTCTTTGGAGAAGGTCTTGTCCGGGCCTGACCTCTTTTCCGGCTGACGGAAAGGAAAGAAAGCTTCTTCCCAACAATCTCCTCTTTAAAATCTTCTCTTTTCGGGTGGAGGATGCATTCCTTCGATAGGGAAACAAACAACTTTGAGAGAGACAGCCTCTTTTTTTTTCAATCAATCGCGAGTGTCGGTTTGGGAGTACTTCCAGAAGGAAAAGAAAGGGTGGGTGGGCGGGAATGACGAAGTGCGGTAAGAAGTGGGTACGTTAACTCTCTCGTTTGATCAAACAATTTCTCCGGATGGAGGAGCAAACAATGTCGACTTCTCTGGGTGGAAAGACGAGAGTCGTCAGCCTGGCCCTTTTAAACCAATTCCGTCGAACCCTGCAATTTCAGAATTCTACACTCATTCTGAACCTCATTTCTCTTGGGTTGGTTCCCTTATCCTCGTGTCCTCCATCTCCCTAGCTGCCGGTAGTTTTCCGTATAAAATGGAACGACGCTGCTTTCATCAGCTCGCCTCATGGCGGAGAGATGCATTGACGATCTTCTGTCTTGTTCGGTCACTACCAATGAAGTTCTCATTCCCACCTGACAGTCAGGAGAGGGGAAGAATTTCAATCACCACTCGTCTACGTGTTTACAACTTCTCGATTCTATGGAATGGAGAAGCAACCTTTCGATTCATTTCTTCTTCTTGTCCATCCATCGACAATGGTTTGTTTGCCAGAAAAGATCAGATTAACTTACTGTACCGCTTTCCTTTCTCTCCCAAAAGTGAGTGGGTGATGAATGGAGATGAACTCCCATACTGCGAAAGAACTGTAAAAAAGCCTAGGTTGTACGACATATCCACTGACATGAATACAAAAGCGATCGTTGAGTTCCTATCGCCGGGTGTTGTTATTGAGTAAAGGAGGGTGAAGTTCTGAAATAAGAGGCTGTTGATTTACGCTGGCTTCGGAGCGTCGATGCGCCTGAATCCTCCCCAGCGGGTAACACCATATTCCCCTTCCGGAGGGCCCGGAAAGAAGAAACAATCGCCGACGGTCAGACCTCACGAGAAGCCCAACCCCATCACTACTAAGCAAAGTACCGGGCTCGACCCCTGAGATAGACCCCAACCTGTCGAAAGTATGGTCTTAAAAAAAAGAAAGAAAACATATTTTCATACAAATGACGAAAAACCCCAAAAACGACGAGTGGTGGAAAATATGAATGGAATAGACGAAGTGTTTGGATTTTGCGAAGAATATTCATTTCTTTGCTTTTATGTTTAATTCGCTCCGTCGCTCACGTAGCGGCATACCGGAAAAAAGAACAGAAATAGTTCTTCCGGTTCTTCGTAGCAATCGTTGACTTTCACCCTCGTCAACACCGGAAAACAAAGAGAAACGAAACCTCTCGATGCGACGCGGCAAATAGGTATACTGAGCACTTGCTGGAGGAAGAGGAACTCAGAATTCTGAACAAAAAGCATCCCTAAACAGAAATGATACATACGAGCAGGTTGACGAGAGCATACTGAAGGGATTCCACGGAAAAGAAAGAGAAGAAGCCTTTCGCAGTCCAGGTTAGGGTTTCGGTTTCGAGCCCTATCTCCCTATTTTGATAGCAGAGTAGTTTCCAAACCAATAAGATGACGTATGGGCGATTACCGGGGATTTCAACACAGTCAACAGACTCGGTTTAGCAGTCGACGTGACCAGTTTAGTCATAGGTATTCGTTCTTCAGAGTCAGTTTAGTTACAATCTCAGTCCACGGTGCATCCCGAGCACCCTCCGTCTCACTATCTTTTCCCTTTCCTTTCATCTCTCTTCTCGAGCGACGATGGGGGATGGATGGGTGGAAATTTGCTTCTTTACAGAAATTTGCGAAAGCTCTCTCTTCGCGCTCTTTATAATCTCTGCTCTCTTCGTCCTCAGGGACTCTTCCTTCCACTGCGGTGACAATACGTTCATCGTACCTGATTTTCAAAGGAATCTCATCGTCATCTTACCTCTGGAATGCCGTCGATCAGAGCCTCATTCCTGATCTCCTCGGTAAGCTTTTCTTCTCTCTTTGGGTTCCGTTTCTTTGATTTTCTTTGCTTTTGAAATGGATGGGTTCTTTGCATCTTCCCGATCGGCGGGACCGTGTCCGGTGATGGATGGAAAGAAGTCAATTTAAAGCACAAAGTTTGTTCTTTGATCGGGGGTCTCATAGATCTTCTTCAGTGCCTTCTTACGTCAATGTGGAATGAGCAATAGCACTCATCAGGGTGGTTTCTCGGGGGTTAGCCGACGAAAGCCGTTAGCGCACAAAGGCATAGAGCTCAAACATAGGCGTTTGTAACAGATTCGATAGAGTGTAGTGTGAGGTCCTCCCTCCGGAGATTCGGCTTAGTCACCATCTCCATCCACCTTTTCGGCGTCAGGTTACTCAGTTCCCTGCCCTATGGTTTCACAAAGAGGTTATAAAAGGATTTGGTGTTAAACACCAATGACGAATTCATTCGAACTAGTAGGCAACCATTACACACAACGAAACAGTGTAGGTTTCAGTTCAGCCTGCAAAAGGTCTCCCCACCAAAATCGGATCACTGTATTCCCTGCTTTCCTCGGGAGTGGGAAGTGAATCAGGGACTTGCCATGGATACGAAACGAAGGCACATGCCATTATTCTGTATCAATTTCATCATTTTCTGACCCCTGATGATAGATCCTACATTGACTGGCTTAGACGTGCCAAATAACCGCATTCTAGAAGCCTCTAGCAGTTGAATTGGTGATCAGCCGGTAGTTATATGCTTTCGTCATGCCTTTGGAGTTCCTAAAGACAAGTGAACAAAGTGGCCCTTTGGTAAGGGACATGAGTGAACGGATTCGACGGGAAAGTTGAAACCGCTTCCCCGTGAGTGAGGAGGGAAACCAGCCTCGCTCAACACGAAATAGCATATATATAGAATAGAAGTTCCACATCGTTGTGACTCCTAGACAACAGTCTTCTCCGAATCTCCGAAAAGAGGTGTGGATGTCTTTGGGGTGAGGCATGAAAGGAGGATTTATGAGAAGCGGTTCTTTTGTTGAATTTCAGAGGCTGGGCTACTCAGAATGTACCGACGCAACCGTCGGGTCGGTTTGCAAAGACAAAAGGGAACAGATCAGACCGGGACGAGAGCGTCAAGTCAGAGTCGTCGGAGACTTCTCACTCAACCCAAACCGTCATTCTGAGACTTTGAAATGGCAAGTAGTAGAAAGAGGGGTTGCTAGTTCCGGAAAGGAGTAGAGCCACGGTAAGCCAACGTTATCTGGCAGCGGGTCGACGAAAGAGACAAAACGTCGAGCGAGGAACGGGCTCAGCCCTAGTTCGTCAAAGCAAAGTATCACATGAAAGACAAAACTCAACATGAGACTCGAAACACAAAACTCTGCTAGAAAAGGATCGACAACCCATCCTCCAGGAAAAGACAACAAGAGATTGTGTAGAAAGGGGCTCGAAAGCTGAGGAAGATCTAGAGTGATATTCCCAATTGCATGGGAAGAGCCAGAGTAAGCGGATTGTCGAAAAGGGCTTTCTGCAAGCAGAAAAACGACCGTCTTTGACCCAGAGGAGGCACTCAACTGCCGCAGTTATACAATTATCTGTTGCTGCTGACACCGACGGAGAGGGTTGGGTGACTCAACCAACAATTGTTGGTGGAGATGCCACATGATTATCGGAGAGGGTCGGTGGTCAGAAGGTGACTCGGAACATGTGGGCTCTCCGACTGGTCTCTAGGTGGAGATGGATTGGCCCATGAGTGGTATGGCAATCTATATCTCCGGCTGAGGGGAAGTGACTTCTGTCCAATCGGTGTAGAATCGGGCTCAGAGACTATGCGCTCGCAAAAGACTGAATTGGCTTGCAGGGAGAAAAGTGGCATACCTTTTTCGGTGAATTGGAAAGGGGGGATGGTAGGCCCCTTTTCTTTAGGCTGGGCTAGTTGCCCTTATGGTCTGGGGAAATGTTCCGCGAAAGTCTAGTGTTCGCCCTTCCCTGAGACAGGGAGTTAATGGTACGCCTATCTTTCTGTAGAAGTAGAATGCCACAAAGAGGTCCACTCCCATCTTCCTATTCCCGGAGCCGACGGAATCGATTTCGAATAGCGAAATTTACCCAGAAGTTTCGGCCCTTCCGATGGCGGGGAATTATGCTCGCATGGATGGTCTTTTTCCTTTTCTTTGTTGTGCCCTCTCCTCGTCATTCTGAGGAGTAGGCTCTCCAGCGTAAACTTTGAATCTGATAAGAGGTTCTCTGTCTTGATGTCTAGTATGGCGGGGATAGGGCGCTCCCAGTTTTCGATCGGTTACGAAAAGCCAGCGCCAAATAGTACCTCAGGAACCCGTCGGTAGAGGCCGGTCCCTTCATTCTCATAGACGCCTGGCGAGGAGCTCTTTCGTCGCTATGGTGTATCAGCAGCAGTAGAAAGCCCTTTGTCTGCTCTCTTTTATATAACCTAAAAGTCAGTCGGGGAAGGCCGAGTCTTTTTTTAAACTTTGCTCTGTGGAAGGAGCTTTCCGGTCTATTTTTCTATCACCAAAGCCGGGAATCACAACCAGTTCTGTCTATGCGGTCGACTTCTGTTCCTGTGGTAGTTGGCTAGGTGAACGGCGGTGGTGGTGAAAAGAGATTGTTTTCCGGCGATCTCATCTCTCTTCTTCCCTTCCGTTGGGGAGGAGCGGAAAGGGCAGAGAAGTCCCGAGAAGTACTTCTCCCGTCAATTGATAGAATCATTGCGGCACCATTGGCTTCATCAAGATCAGATAGCACATGACGAGGGCATTTTCTGAATGAGAAGATTCTCTTTCTACACTCTAGACATATCTTGCCTCTTCCTTCCGTAGCCTGCATCAGAATATTCCTTCCTTTGTGACTAGTGGGACGAAGTCGCATTGATTGAATCGGTTCTGGTCTTCGCTGAGAAAGTGAGGTTTTACGTCAACGAGTATACCGCCAGTTACCCAATGAATCATTTGCAACATACGTGGGAAGTTCCATATCCCGGGAAGCTAAAGTGAAAGTGATGCCTCCAGTCCATGAAAGTTATCAGACGGATATGTCTGACAGACCTCCCGTTACAACCCCCTCAGACGGGTAGTGCAAGTCCATTACTGAGAGTGTTTGCCTCACTCTTTCGAGTGAATTTCTTCCGTCGCATGGCGGGGAGAACGAGGTGATTGCTCAGGACTTCCACTAATGGCTTTGTCTCCAATTATTCGAAAGACTTTCCCCTCAAGATGGAATGATCAGCTATCCCACCAGTAGCAGATCGAAACCGTCGGTAACTCGTGTTTCATGACATCCTTTTATCTCCCTAATCGGCTTATTTGTCATGAGGAGTTGTTGGTCGGATGCTGACTTTCTAGCTCCTGTCTATTGGTGTGTGGCTCACATAGGGGCATTGCCTGTTCCCACGGCTGCTCTAAAGAAGACTACAGCAACTCTTCCTCTTCAGGCCGACGCGCTCCCTATCCATATGATGGGCTCGTCAGCCCGGACTATGGAATCTGATTCCTTCGCGATCCCCTATGTTGTCATTCATCCGGAGAACCGAAAATCAGTGCTTTGCTACGGGAATCCGAGAGTTTTGAAGTTGTGATTGACTTTGTCTATGTGAACCCTCGTCGGGACCGTCACCGTCAGACGGAGCCCATTTCGTCGCAGCTATTCACAGAAAACTATTCACAGAAATAAAAAGAAAAGCAGAAGACTTAGAAAGAACTTGATGAACTCAGAACTCAAGAAATTAAAAAAGAGGATGGCTTGGTAAGCTCTCCCTTTCCTCTTGGCCGAAGCCTTCTATTTATAATACCAATGACTCCTTCAGATAGGAAGGAATCTTACAACTTTTTCAAAAGTAAAATTACTTTTAAAAAGTATACAGAAAAAAGACTACATTATTGTCCTTAGCTGGGTCCCACTTTTTCTTAATTATTGTCCTTCTGAAAAGTGTTGTCTGCCACTACTGCATTATTATGGATGGAAAGGAATCTTTGGCTGCGTGGGTATGGGCCCACCACGCTTTTAATCCTGCATAATGTTGTGAAGTGCATCTTCATCCATATTTTCTTGGATATCATTCGGATCATTATCATTTCTGCCCAAGTCTTCTTCTTCGACTCTTTCAAGGTCTGCATAAAGTTCTTCTTTTACTTTGGACCCAAGTTTCTCCAGTTGTAGATTAGAGAGATAGGTTAAGACCTTTGGAATGCGAGTTTCACTGGCTTCAAATGATCCTATGAAATAATATAGAAGGACATTGTGATCTATTGAAATAGAATGATCTTGAGATTCTCTGGTAAACCAGTCTCCCATTCTTTGGCTGAGAGATGAACTTTGTGTGGCTACAGAATAGTTGCATAATTCTGTAACAATTGCTGCTATCTTCTGTATTTTTTCTTTCTCCTAGTTAAGATGAGAAAACATAGATAGAACCATCTGTTCTATCTGGGTTAGCCAGTATTTTGAAGATGCAAAATAATTGGATTGTATGGCACGATAGCACCCATTTATTTTATTATAGATATATTCATTAGAACCCTTGAGCTCTAAGTTATACCAATCCCTTACCACCGCGGAGGCGAATGGCTTAGGCGGTTGTTGCAGTCTGCGTTGGGCTGCGGTAGCATTGCTGTAAGATGACACTGGCAAGGTTGTCATGCCAAGTGGTGGAAATGTTTTGTCTCCCAGTGCTGGGGTCCGAGTGGCTTCAATTGCTGAAGCTTTTTGTTTTGTAGCTGAGGTGTTGCCTCCCATTGCTGGGGTCTTTGATCTTTCTCCTGTGGTAGAAGTTCCTCCCGTTTTCGGGGTCTTGATTTCTGCCTTGGCTTTTTTGGTAATCGTCTGCCAAGTTTCGTCTTGGCGAGCTTTGACCTTTTCGACCATTAGCTTTAACTTTTGAATTTTGTCTTCGTCTATTAGGGACGAGTAAGAAGATCTGCAAGAACATTAGTGTAGCCAGGAATATATTTAACATCATATTGATATATTTCAAGATATAAAGCAATTCTTATTCTTCTAATATTTTCATCAGGATTGTTTATAGTTCTTTTCTTCAAGAATTGTGCTACGGCTTTATTATCAGTTTCTATTATAAACTGACGGTTAAGCAAATAAATTTTTAAACTTTTTATTGCTATTTTAATGGCTAATAGTTCTTTACATAAGTAGAATAGTTTTGTTGTGGTTTTGTAAATTTACCCGAAGTATAGGCAACTGTTTCTTTTTATTTTGCTATTAAGACTCCTGCCCAAAAATGGTCAGAAGCATCTGTTTGAAGAGTTACTAGTTCTTCGTCTTTAGGAAAATACAATATAAACTGATTTGTAATCATTTGTTTAATTTGCTCTATTTCCTTTTCTTCAGCTAAGGATAGTTGAATACTTATTTTATCTGTATTCCATTTTCTAGGTTGTTCGCCATGTTCTACTTTATACTTTGACTGTTCTATTGTTAGTTTTTCTTGTAGGTTTTGAACTAACTGTGATAAGTGAGGAATAAATTTTCTCCCGTAATTTAGTAATCCTAAAAAACTCTGTAATTGCTTTAGAGTTTTAAAGGTTTTGGGAAATTCTTTTATCTTTGAATATATGTGTTGTTGTAATTCTATCTGTCCTTCTTTTATATATTTTCCAAGGAATTCAACTTCTGTTTTAAATAAACTTATCGTTTTTGGACTTAAGATAATTCCATTGTCGAGTAGTAATTTTGCGACTTGTAGTAAATGTTGTTTATGTTCTCTAAAGTGAGAGAAAAGATTAGAATGTCATCTACATAAACTACTACAAATGGTAGATGTCCAAATATAGAATTCATCCATTTTTGAAATATTTGTGGTGCATTTTTTAAACCAAAAGGCATTACTAACCATTCATAATGTCCTTGAGGGCAACTAAATACTGTTAATTCTATAGACTCTGTGTTGGCTAGTTTTATCTGCCAAAATCCAGATTTAGTGTCAAATTTACAATAGTATTTTGATCCTTGAACTTGTTTTATTAATTGTTCAGCAGAAGGTATAAAATAGCCATCAAATTTTGTACAGCTGTTTAGCTTTCTATAGTTTATAACCATTCTAGCTTTTCCTCTTTTTTGTTCTGCAAGATTTCTTACCATAAATGCAGGTGAAGAGTGTGGACTTGTGCTAGGTCGTATTAATTTTAAGTCTACTAATTCTTTTATTTGTTCTGAAAATTCCTTTTGTCAAAAGGAGATACCATAATACTATTTACTCTTATTTTTGTATCTTGATATTGTTCTAGAATTGTTAAGGACAATATCTTGGAGCTTTATTAAAATGTAGTAAAGGATTGTTTGAATATAAAGGTTTTAAGAGACTATGTACAATAGTTTCCGTGTCAGATATTGTTGATATTGAATATGTATAAAAAGTATTAGTAGTATCATTATCATCACCACGCTGGGCTGGCATGAAAGAGGGTGCTAAAGGTATAGGAAAATGCACACGAGGGATAGGATGATTGTCAAATGTAAAGTAATGTGTGTTAAAAGGAGCATAATGGCGTAGATTATTCATACTGACTAAACAATCGATGTCGAAATCAATAGGTAATAAGGTGAATTCAAAGATATAGTGATGATGTTGATTGTGAATATCAGGGAAAGATACTGATAATTTTGCTTTATAGGTAACTAAAACAGGTCTACCCATGAAATCGTGTAATTTTGCATTTTTTGCTAATGGTACCCAAAATTGTTGAGGGATGAATGCTTTTTGAATTAGGCTAGTTTCTACTCCTGAATCTAAGAGAGTATGAATAGTAAAGCGTTGGTGTTCATCAGAAAGTGATATAGTCATAGGAAGATACATATGTAGTTGAGATTTTGTTTAAAGATCCAACATTTGAAAGTCCAAAAGAACTAGTTGGTAGGCGTATAATATTTTGTTCTTGAATCTTTCTTTGTTGATCCAAGATTTTTTGTGTTCTTCCTTCTAAAGGTGTATTTTCTAAATTATCTATTATAGAAGTACTTGGTTTACTTGGTTCTAAATGTAGAGTAGTATTTCTGAAATCAGTGGAACTTAGACTTCTAGGAATAGTTGGAGTTATAAATGTTGTAGAAATAGTATTTCCAGAAGCAATAAAAGTTTCTATGGGAAGTTGTGTTTTTGGTTTTAATGTTTTTAAAAACACTTGCATTTCATTGTCATATCTTAGATGTTTAATATTGACTAATTTTGGTTGGATAATTTTTCCATTACCAACTTCATAAAGTTTGATAAATTGTGATGGTGTCACTGATCTAAATGTAGATGTTTCGTTTAGTGCCAAGCAGTGTTCCTATTGGATTCCCAAAACTTTTGATCCAGGGAGCATCTCTATTCCTTTGAGATTTATAGATAGAGTGCATGCTTTTTGTATATTGATGTCATTTAGACTGATACAAAAATCTGGATGTATATTAACACCAAATATTCTGTTAGCTAAATTTGATTTTGCTCCTCCTAGTATACTATTTAGAGGATTATTTATAATTCTTTCATCGCAACAGATTATCATAACAGGTGTATCAATTCCTGATCTAAATAGACCAGTTATCTTTATTTGTATTAAACCAATATATAAATATTTCTTTTTTGGATATTTTTGTTTTAATTTTTCAATCTGTGTTAGATTTAGTATTTTTATAGAAGTGAAATCTTCATCTCCTTTTAACTCTATATTTCCTTGCATACGTTCAAAAATATATGTATTTTTATTTGACCATAATGACTTGAATTTTGATTGTGGATTATATACTTCATTGGGTTTTGCATGAGGTATTGAAAGTTTCAATCTTTCAATATCTTCATCTGTAATTTCATATTGTTCACCTTGACTATTGTTAATACTTGTATTATGAGTTTCTAGGGGTTCTATTTCTGATAGTGTATTCATATATACTCTATATTCGAACATAGATTCTTTAGAAGTTTGTCCAGGAGTTATTTCTGGACTTAAGGGGGGAGAAGTTGAAAGTAATGGATCTTGTTCAACTTTAACCAATGGTAAATCTTCATACTTATGTATTATTAATATCCCAATTGGGGTTCCCAAAGGAATTTGATAATGATGATTTTCTAAGCTTGTACTTTTCATTGTGATGCAAGTATTTTGGTCTGTCATTGATTCTATTAATCCATAAGTTATAAAGATATTTCTTATTGTATGATATCTTAAGTTTTGGACTTCTCCATAATATTCATAGGGTATTCTTATGATTAAGTCTAGGTGTATTTCGGTAGTTTGATATCTCTGTAGACTGTAATTTTTATTTGCATAGAGTATATGTTCTGGGAATTTTAAAGATTCCCTTTTTGGTAACATCACAGTTTTAGATAATGGTATGACTTATACAGAATGATATGTTTTGTTCATAGTCATCATATTTATACCTAAATCTTCTATTTCAGAAGATGAAGGAGAGCTTTCGTCATATACAATTTCTACTTCGTATATGGTAGAAGTTTCACTAGGAATTTTTTCAATAGTTCCTAAATGTATATCATATGATTCTAAATCTTATAACCATACTGTTTTTATATTGACAGTACATTCATAAGAATAATGGCCTTCCTTTCCGCATTTGAAACATTTATAATTCTTTTTAGGATTGAATTTATTACTTTTGATAAACTTTCGTTTTTTATATTTTTTTGACTTTCTATATTTGTCTTTATATTTTGGTTTCCATTTTTTCTTAGAAACCTTATATCTCTTTCCTTTATATTTTGGCTTATAGTCGTATTTATATTTATGTTTCTTATAATGTTTTTTTATGCCTTTTCTTGTAAGGAAAATAAGATTTATTTTATCCATAAGTTGGAGGACAATCAAATTGGTAATTAATATCTGGGTCATATTTGGGACAGCAGGATGTTGTTATATCTTATTTATGTATATATTTTGTGAGATGATTATTTGCCTTTTGTAATTGGCAAGTCTTCTTTACTGTTTCCATACAAGCCTTTTTTAAGGCACCTGTATTGTGTGGAATGCCTCCTGCTCTAAGGTTATTATATTTTTTCTCAATCATAGTATCCCAAGGCATTGGTAATTTAGAAAAAAAAGCAGTTATCTGGTATATAGTCTATATTAAATATTAGATTTACTGTTGCTCCAGGATGTCTTTTACTTTGTCTAAATATATAAGAATCAACATAAGATTCAGCAGTATCTCTATGATACATATTATCATCTGTACCTTCCTGTGGTTGGTGTGGAGGTGGAGGATTTGGAGGATTTCGCCTCCCATGATGAGTAATTATGGAGGATTCTCCATGTTTCATATTTATATATAATTCTTCCTCGCTAGAAGATATATATTGTTCCTTGTTAGAGGATATATTTGTCTCCTCGTTAGAGGGTATGTATGTCTCCTCGTTAGAGGGTATAGACAACTCATCATCAAAAGAGCTTTCAACAGAAACAAAGCTATCATCAGAAAAAGATTTTTCAGAAGATCTTTCAGTAGAAAAGAATTTTATAGAAGCAGAATATTTTTCATAAAAATCAAAAAGTTCTTTAGAATCAATTTTTCCATTTAATTCTTTTAATTGCAAGAGCTTGTACTGCAAATATTTTTGATAGTCTATTTCTTTTGGATCAATACTTTTTAAAGATTTTGAAGATGTTTTTATCATACGAACAGATCCAAATCTTTCTTTGGAAGAGAAAGTAGGAAAGCTTAGAAAATGTTTGTAAAGTGGATAATTTTTGAGAAACTAGATATAATTGATCGCTTAAATAATTTAACATACTATTTTGTTGTTCAGTAGTATCATTACAAGGAAGATGTATACTATGATCATGCGAATTTAAATTGAAAGGGCATTCATAAGTTTCAGGTAATACTAAAGATCTAGACATGCTTAGAGAAATTTTTATAAACTAGACGTGTTATTTTCTTGATTTCATTAGCAAACTAGATATTAGTATCTTACGCCATGAGGTAGGAAACGAATCATGGCTGTGGTCTCTCTCTGAAGCCATGTAATCGGCTCGTGGTGGACTAAGTCTGTGATAGACTAATAGGTCTTATACCTATTATGCCCATTGCGGCAGGTGGACTGCCATGCCTCTGCCTCCCGTCGGAATCGGCCCATCGTTGGAAAGTCCGTAGCGACGAAGGGAGAGAGAGCAGTGAGCCGACGAAGAAAGAGCAACCGACGGCGTCATATCTTCTCCGATCAGAGCTCTGAGAGTAACTCGATATAGACAGATGGGGGAGGAGTCACCTCTATGTCTCATGCATTCCGAGCCTCTCCCAAAAACTGTCTTCATCCCTCGGAGGGAAATGAAATCTGGGCGACGGACCCATACCCGTAGGCAAATCTGACTCATTGAATAAGCCCAACGGAGAGAAGCACCCACAACATGGATATCTATCTTCTCCAGGGATGGAAGAGAGTGATCTCATAGTTTGTGTACTGACTCTTTCAGCCGAGATCCATTGTCTGGAGACAGCCCCTTCCATGCCGACAGTCAAAGGCCGGGCTTATGACTTACCATCTTCCTTCATGACAAGGCCTAGCAACACTATGTGGATTTAGAAAGGACTGAGATCTAAAGCCGCGCTTCCTCCAGTGGAGCTCCTAGGTCATTGACCGGCACTATAGATGATTTGATAACTCTCGATCTCATATTCCCCTTCTACCAGGCTACGTATTGACACATCATCAATATCGAATGAATGGATGAATGCTCCATCGGCTGAATGTGGAGAAGAGCTGCTGCCTCAGTTTTCTAAATCGAAGGTTGAAAGAAGGTTTGGAGAGGTAATTTGGCTATCGTATCTTCTAGGGTGGCTACTCCTCATTGGAAAAAGCCCCTGTATAGTGATCGTCACGTCACCGCATTCTCATCCTTCGTTAATTTTCAAATGGAGGCTGAAAGGACCAACCCATGATTGAGCTCACCCGTCAGCCATCGTCACTTACTCCGTCGTGTGCTTGACCTTCCCTATATGAAGGATTTAGGTCAAAGATATCTCCCACCCTCTTCAGACGCTCTAATCTCGAAAAGGAATCCATAGGAAGTTGCATTAGAGGCAAACCCTGTCGTTTTGTTGATGCCAGTCTTCTCTCTTCTGGCTGTGGTAGACAGTAGATGGTAGAGGGAGAGAGATGAGGCAAAACGTCGGTTGGAGAGTCGTTAGTCCCAGGAACAAACTATATGTTACCATTGATACCAGTTAAGTTACACACTACTACTGCTGCAGAGCAGCTGAAGCAGAAGAAGAAGAAAATACAAAGGGAAATACACTCAGGCACACTAATTATACATATAGGTGGTGGAGAACTACAAGGTGTTGGTGGTCTGATCGGCAGGCATAAACCAGGCAAGACGGATGGGGGAGGATGAGAGGGTGAGAGAGGATGGTGATGAAGGAGAAGGCGTTGAGGAACCTAAAAGGTGTTGGAGAAGCTTGCTGATGTTTTTGCTGAATTGCCGATTTGCCGATTTGCCGATGTCTTCCTCGTCCCTCGGATGCCTCCTTTTATAGCCGACCTTTCTTGCACGAGAAGCCTCTTGAGAAACTTGCCGAGGACGCCTCGTCACGATTCTTCACTGTTGACGTCTTGTCTCTGTCAGGAATCTTCATTGTTGACGTCTTGTCTGTACTGTTATTGTCAGGAATCTCTACTGTTGATGTCTTGTCTGTACTGTTGCTGTCGGGAATCTCTACTGTTGATGTTTTTTGATTCCTTTCTTGTGAAGCCTTTACGTTCCTTCTTTGTGAAGTTTTAGCCTACTTCATCCATCATGAACTTGCCATGTTAGGCTACTTTTGTCATATCAGGCTTTGTCTATCTATTTTCTTTTGTAAATAATTTCGTCGCCGGAGACTTCATCAGGATTTTCAAATGATATGGAGTTTTTAGCAAACTCCCAGCTATCAACAGATTTGATTTGCCTTTACCAACTACCGTTTGAGTTGGGCTAGCCATGCTATTTCCCTCAGCATGATGAGTTGTTAAGGACTTCATTTGGACTTATATGCCAAACTAATCCGTTTAGCAATCTTTTGGTTATTACAGAATTCTTTTTATCTCCTTACACTACACAGTTTTTTTTTTTTATAATATTTTTATATGAGTAGGTATATAAATTACTAGAGGCTGAGATTTTTGCCATACCTGGAAATGCAAGGTCGTTTTACTTTGTTGACATGGCTGGAAGGTCCCAAGCTCAGATCTAGACACAGATCATTTTTGACACTAGAATCCCCTTGATCTTTTCTAGCTCTATGTGTCTTCATATGCCCTCCAAGTGCATTCCCGTTCATAAACTCGATTTCACAGATGAAACACTTGTGTATTTTAGGTCTCTTTTCTTTTTCGTGTATTTTTTCTGACCTTGTCCTTCTGTGACTTGCCCGGTGGCCTCCAAGTGCTTGGAACGAAGTGAACTGTTTGCTGCATGTTTTTGAATACTCGTTTATATTGTTGTTGGATAGTGTTCTTACCATTGCGGAGATCGATACTTCTGTTGACATCTACTTCTTTGATCATCCTATCTTTGGAAGTGTTGCGCACCCGCAGATCTTCTTTTGCCAAGAACCTAAACTGCAATCTTGATTGAGTGAGGATGAGTAGCTTCTTTGTGATCTTTACCTTATATACTGCTTGATGATTTTTAGCAGCATGATTTATTCTTTGGTGTAATTTCCAGGCTTCTTTTAGCTCTGGGAATCTTTGTCTTATCACTTTTGTTTTTTCTTTCTGAAGTGATATAGTATTCTTACAAGAGTAATGATGTCTGTTGAATACCTGTTTATAACATTTATCCTGTATTGTGTATATACCTGGTTGGTATTCTTCGTATACAATAAATGCTGCTGAAATACTATTTGTTATAGCTCTCACCATGTTTTTCTTCTTCAAAATCTTGATTGATGTATCATTATTGTTTTCTGTTATTAAGAATTTATTATTATTTATTACTTGTCTTTTGATGTATCCTGGATTAGAGGCCATTTTTCTTCTGTCTGCATCTCTTGATATTAGGGGTGTGATTATATCTGATTCATTTATTATATGGATTATCTCAAACTTTGAATTGTTCTTATGTCTATAGAGCACTATATCAGAAAGGATGATTTCTTTTCTAATGTAGACTTCTAAAGCATCTTCTCCTATTTTAGGACAGTGTCCCTTTTCGTTATATTCAAAATACTTGTATTCTCTCTTACCCATTTGTGTAGAGGATTCATCACACTTCTGAATATACTTGTTACTCTTGATAAATACTTTTTTGTCTTTCCATGGTTTTCTAGATATTAGTTTAGGTGGGTAACTCTTTTGGGTATTTTCAGTTTGCTGTATTAAAGCTCTCTTATTTTCATCTATCCAAATAAAATCTCGATTTTTATTTATCTTTTTTAATAGTGACTTTTCTTGCTTTGATAGTTTCTTTTCAAAATTTTCCCCATAATTCAGCAGTTTTAGTAGGTTCTGTTGTTGCTTTTTATCCTTTTTATTTTCCTCAGATGTTTTTGGTATCTTTTTTCTTCCTTTTTTCCATTTCTCGTTATTACGGTATTTTTTCTTTTTAGGAGAGTTATTGGTTACATTTTTCACTTCCTTATAAGATTCTGTGTTATGAATATAGTGTCTTAGATTGTACTCTTTCTTTATTTGTTTTAGGTATTCCAGATATCTGCTTTGTGTTTTCGTATCGCATGGGCTTGGAAATGTGCGAAGGAACGGATCAATCCAGTTTTGTGTCCTATTGTATTCTAAGTATTCTGAGAACATTTTGCAGTATTCTTTGAATTCACATGTATCACGTAGTTCATTTTTAGATATTGCATAAGCCTTATTTTCTATTAACTTGTATAAGTTTTCTTTAAAGGGGAAATCCTCAGATCCAATTGATTCGTTATTTTCATCCCACTCTTTTTGCGAATTTATCCATTGTCCTATTCTTAGCAAATCATCTCCTTGAAATATTCTCGTAATGTCCCATGATTCTTTATGATTTGTGATCACAATGGTTAGGGATTGTGCCCAGTTGTTTATATTTTTGAAATATTTTTTGGACAAATCTAGACCATTAATCTTTTGCTTATTTTCTATTGAATCAATCAGCTTATTGTCAGATTTGATATTTTCTTTAGATTCTGTCCTGTACTCATCATTTGTAATTATTTCACAGTCTTCATTCTCTGGATTAGTGATGCTCTCATTTTCTAGGTCTTTATTTAAATTGTATATCCCAGGGTCAAACTTAAAATAGTGTAACAAACCTTTATGTTGGAGGTATGTCTCTTGTATCCTATTCACCAGATATTCTTTCTCTTGAATGGTACTATTTTGATCCCTATACAACTCTTTCCAGCAATTAATTATTTCAAGTATTGAGTTGTATTCTTCTTTGGAGTATGTTTTCTCAGCTTGCACAATATTTATTGGTTGATTTGGTTTATCTTGTTTTGAACTAGTTCCTAATCTGTCAATTTGATCTAACTTTCCTAAGTAACTATTTTTCGTTAGATGTTTAGTTTCAGAGGGACTGTTTAGATTATTATCCTCTTCTCTGTTAAGGGGTTCTTCGGATTTTAAGATGACTTCTTCAACTGTTTTTTCTATATCATCACTTTGGTAACTATTCTCTTTTGGACTTTGTGAGAGACTTCTTTGATTATTATTGTTTTTTTGGTTACTGACTTGTAATAGGTTATTACATTCATCTTTTACAGGAGGATTACTATTATTCACCTTTTCGTCTTCTTTAGTTATTTTTATGATATCGGGTTCAACTTTTTCTTGATTAGAACCATATCCGAAATGACTTAATAGACCCTTGAATTTTTTATGGATTTCTTTGAGTTGTTGGGTCAGATCTTCTTTGGCTTCTAGAGTTAGGTCAGGACTTTTATCCTTTTCTTTTAATCTTTCTATTCGGAGAACTACCTCATCAAATTTTTTTTTGGAATAACTGGGGATGTACATTATACTATATATATCATTATACATGGTGTCATATTTACTGCACTTTGCTCTACATATCTCGCAATTGCACAACATGTCGGTAGCCATCTAAGATGTTAATGGATAACTAGCTCTGAGTAGCCTATGGTGCCTAAAACCGTCTCCTATTGCTCACCCTACAAACGCCTATCCGTGACAACAAAGGGATTACTTTAGGAATCTGGGCTTTTAGGATACTCAATTCTAGTAAGGGACACTTAGAGTGTAACTAGAACAGTATTGATACAGATTGTGAGAGAATATAGGTCAGAGTTATAGTCAATTTGATACCACGTAAGTGCTATAGATGCTATAAATTCTTCCCCAATTTTTTTTTTTTTTTTTTATTTGATTTTTACTTGATTTTTTCTGAATTTTCTACAAATATAGAGCCTTACAAAAACAAATACATATTATCTAAACAAGACAGATTACTTAATAAAAATTCAGAAACAAACGATACATACCAGAACAGTAGCCATCACACCGGAGACTCTTTGTACAGACTGCAGACCCCTACCGCCCAAAAGGAACGACCCCCTGGGCTCTGATACCAGTTAAGTTACACACTACTACTGGGTAATAGGAGACAGGCATAAACCAGGCAAAGAGTCTCTGGATTTAGGTTACTTAACACTCAGGAGGAACAACCCCTAGACAGGCTGATCGGCAAATCGATATTGCCTGGTTTTCGTGTATTACACCAAATGGAGCCTGGAAGTTTTGTATCCCCAGTACTTTGCTCTACATATGAGAGATACAGAAGTGACAATTACTGCTGCAAAGCAGTAATTGCCGATCTGAGAGTATAGGTCAACTGATACCAGTTAACTGATACCAGTTAACTACACACTATTAACTGATACCAGTTAACTACACACTATTACTGCTGCAAAGCAGCTGAAGCAGAAGAAGAAGAAAATAGAAAGGAAAATACACTCAGGCACACTTAATTATACATATAGGTGGTGGAGAACTACAAGTTGTTGGTGGTCTGATCGGCAGGCATAAACCAGGCAAGACAGATGGGAGATGATGAGAGAGAGAGAGAGAGAGAGGATGGTGATGAAGAAGAAGGCGTTGAGGAACTTAAAAGGTGGTGGAGAAGATTGCAAATATTTTTCGCCGAATTGCCGATGTCCTCCTCATCCTTCGGAGGCCTCCTTATATAGACGAGAAGCCTTGCACGAGAAGCCTCTTGGGAATCTTGCTGCAGAAGCCTCG
Source organism: Dracaena cambodiana (assembly GCA_036321105.1). Taxonomy (NCBI): domain Eukaryota; kingdom Viridiplantae; phylum Streptophyta; class Magnoliopsida; order Asparagales; family Asparagaceae; genus Dracaena; species Dracaena cambodiana. The sequence continues at coordinate 12,377,347 of JAYEPQ010000013.1, read as the reverse complement.
TCACTGTTGATGTCTTATCTTTGTCAGGAATCTTCACTGTTGACGTCTTGTCTGTACTGTTGTTATCAGGAATCTTTACTGTTGACGTCTTGTCTGTTCTGTTGACGTCTTGTCTGTACTGTTGTTGTCAGGAATCTTTACTGTTGACGTCTTGTCTCTGTCGACGTCTTGTCTGTACTGTTGTTGTCAGGAATCTTTACTGTTGCTGTCCTGTCTGTACTGTGGATGTCAGTAATCAATTCTTTTACTGTTTGTCTTGTACTGTCGGGAATCTTTGTCTTCTCCGTGAAGCCTTGCCTTTTGTGAATTTTTGGAAGATCCAATGTTTGAGGGACCTTTTTTTTTTTTATATATAAAGTTAATAAAATTGTCGGATGCTGAAGCTGCTGGGGATTCAAGATTTATCCATTCATTTGTGGATATGTCAGCGTCGTCCCATCCTGTTGGTGTAATTGTCGCCTCTATTCCTTGTTGGTTCAGATATGATCTTGGGACTAATTTTTTCATTCTTAGTTTTCCGTATAGAACGTAGTATTCGAACTTTCCAGATCCTTCTCCAAGTAACCCAACTGCTGGGTTGCCTTCTTCGAATAGTTGTTTTAGAAGTCCTTGTACTGAGACTCCCCTCCTGAAGGCTTCTTCGGTTACGTCGATTTCCACTTCGGCCTCGACATTTGCGTCCATCTCCTCTTTGCCTTGCTGTGTGTTGTTGCACGCTTGTGATCCTTCTGGTGTGGTATTCTCGAACTGCGGCATTTTTTCTGTTTTGTTTGTTGTAACGGGGCCAGGTAACTCTTGTTCTAAAAGTTTACCCATGTTTTTTAGAGATTCGGCCTGTTTAGGGGTTGCTCCCCTAATAGTTCCCTCATTAAGGGTTGATATATATTCCGAGTAGACCTTTTTCAAGGCCTTGAGTTCTGATTCTTGTTTCATTACAAGATTCGCTAAGTTTCCCATGTGCTTACGGAAAGCGCGTCGAGTTCCAATTCCCAGATTTGCTCTCTGGTGGGCTCGCCATGCTCCATTTATTTCGGAGTAAAATGGGGGTGGGATTTCTAATTTGGGAAAGCTCGCTACTTTTGGCTCGAGTATGCAATGGGTGAGATCTCGAATTTCTTCTTCTAAGTATGGGTTCTGCCGTGACATTTCCCAGGCTAGGATGGCATCTTCTTTGGAGTAGTAATGTCTGCAACATGATCCGTTAAAATCGAATATCTGTTCATAGCACTTTTCCCAGTCTGTGTAGATACCTGGCTGGTACCCCACGAATACAACAAATGCTGCAGGAACAGGAACACTATTTGTTATAGCTTTCCCCTTATCACCTTTCTGCAAAACAAATTTAGTAACTGTTAGGTCGGCTCAGGTAATCTGCGATAAAATTATCCTTTCCTTTAACATGCTCGATTTCGAAGGAATATTGGGCTATCTCATTATACCACTGCATGCGTTTTCCAGAGGTCTTTCTTGTGTTTACCAGAAAATCCCTAACGGCTTTATTATCTGTTCTAATTATAAAATATTCGGGTGCAAGAAATATTTGAAATTTTTGTAGGGCTAATTTTATTGTATATAGTTCCTTTTCAAATATTATCCACTTTAGTTCGTTTGGTTTGAATTTTCCAGAATTATACCCACAAAGTCTCTCGTATTTTAATATTTTTTGTGGTATGCTTCTTTTTCTGAGTCTGATTCCGTTCTGAGATAGGGGTGGATCCTCCTTGTCCCAAATTTCTTTCGGAATTGCTTTTAGTGCACATCCCCAACATTCTTCTGACGCGTCAGTGTCTAAAATCAGTTTATCTCCAGGCTTTGGTAGGTAGACTTCTGGTGCCTTTTCGGCAAGCTGTTTAATTTTTCTTAGAACATTTTTATCTTTATCTGTCCAGGTAAAGTCTTGATTCTTATTTAGCTTTTTTAGTAAAGGTATTTCCTCTTTCGTGAGTTCTCGTAGAAAATTCCTCCCATAATTCAGGAGCCCTAGTAGACTTTGTAGTTGTTTTTTATCTTTTATTTCTTCAGGAAACTCTTTAATTTTTGAAATGATGTGCTTCTGTAGTTGAATGCCATCTTTATCTAGGATAATTCCAAGAAATTCTATTGACTCCTTTTCGATTTCGATCTTTTTTGGTGAGAGTATTATCCCGTGTCTTCTAAAGATGTCACTAATGATCTTTAGATGTCTCTTGTGCTCTTCTTTTGTTTTTGAAAAGACCAAAATATCATCAATGTATACGACACAGAAATCTTTTAAATCATTAAAGATTGAGTCCATCCATGTTTGAAATATCTGTGGTGCGGTGTTTAAACCAAATGGCATGATGTTCCGGTGAAAGTGTCCTCGTGGTGTACTAAATGCTGTTAGAGGCTTCGATTCTTCTGTCATTCTTAATTGCCAAAAACCAGATTTGCAGTCGAATTTGCTGAATATTCTAGCTCCTTTTGTTAAATTTATTAGGACTTCCTTTCTGGGGATGAAATAACCATCGAATTTTAGATTTTGATTTAGTCTCTTGTAATTGATTACCATTCGTGGCTTCTTTCTTTTTAATTCGTTAAGATTTCTGACCATGAATGCTGGACTAGAGTGAGGGCTAGTGGTCTTCTCTATTAGTCCTGTGTTTATCAGTTCATTTATCTGGTTGTCGAATTCATCTATATCTTGCCTAGTATAGAGCATGGGTTTTACCCTAATGATTATGTTGTCATCTCTTAACTGAATTTTACAAAATCTTGGACTTCGATCCCATAATTTTAATGGATTTTCACTAAAATTTTCACTAAGTGTTTTGTAAAGCCAGTGGGCTTGTTCTAACTCACAAATTGTCTCGCATCTTTTTAATGAGTTTTCATTATCTGGGATACCTTTTGGGGGAGAAAAATCTTCCATACATTTATATCTAGGTCCTTCTAAGAGTGGCATTTCGATCTTTCGGGTTTGACCACCTTCTTGTTGATGCAAAGACACTATTTGTTTTTCCACGATCATAGGTAGATATTCTCCAATAAAATTGTTTCCTAAAACCATATCTCCATTAATATGTGGGAAGCATAAAAGTTTTGGTATGATAAATTTTTTCTCATTAAGCCAAATTTCCACGTTCTTGGTTTTGTTTTGGATAGTCGTTTTATGTGCACTGATCCCTGTTATCTTAATTGGATATTTCATTAGCTCCCATTTTTCTAGTGGTATGACATTCTCTCGACAAGAAGAGACTGTGGGCCCCGTATCTAGTAGTGCATGTAACGAATATTGTTTATAGCCCTTGAATCTGAATGTTCCTTTAACATAATTAAACCTCCTTCCTTGTTTTGGTGCAAAGATTATCTCATCAAATCTTATCATGTATTCTTCCTCTTTGTTAAGGGGTTCTTCGGAATTTAAAATGATTTCTTCAACTGTTCTTTCTACATCATTATTTTGTTTATTATTTTCTTTATCCTTAATTGTACTGTTTACTGCTTTTGTTGTTTCCTCTTCGTTACCTTCCTTTTTTTCTGGATTATCATTATTATCCTCCTTCTCGTCCTCTCTAGTTCTGTCTATGATACTGGGTTCAGCTTTTTCTTGATTGGGATTATATCCATAATGACTTAATAGACTCTTAAATTTTTTATGGATTTCTTTGAGTTGTTGGGTCAAATCCTCTTTGGCTTCTAGAGTTAGGTCAGGACTTTTATTCTTTTCTTTTAATTTTTCTATTCGGAGAACTACCTCATCAAATTTTTTTTTGGAATAACTGGGGATGTTCATTATACCATATATATCATTATACATGGTGTCATATTTACTGCACTTTGCCCTACATATCTCGCAATTGCACAACATGTCGGTAGCCATCTAAGATGTCAATGGATAACTAGCTCTGAGTAGCCTATGGTGCCTAAAACCGTCTCTTAAGGGTCACCCTACAAACGCCTACCCGCGGCAACAAAGGGATTACTTTAGGAATCTGGGCTTTAAGGTTACTCAATTCTAGTAAAGGACACTTAGAGTGTAACTAGGACAATATTGATACAGGTTGTGGGAAAATATAGGTCAGAGTTATAGTAAATTTGTTATCATGTAATTGCTATATATGCTACAAATCCTTCCCCAAATTTTTCCTATCTTTATCTGATTTTTTAATGTTTTCTGAATTTTCTACAAACATAGAGACTTACAAAAACAAATACATATTATCTAATTACTTAATAAAAACTCAGAAACAAACGATACATACCGGAACAGTAGCCATCACACCGGAGACTTTTTGTACAGACTGCAGACCCCTACCGCCCAAAAGGAACGACCCCCCGGGCTCTGATACCAGTTAACTACACACTATTACTGCTACTAGGAGTAATCCTTGCTTTCTCGTTATCCATTGCCCAAAAGTTCCCGGGCACCTCCCCCGTACCCCTGCACTACACTGATACCAGTTAAGTTACACACTACTACTGCTGCAGTGCAGCTGATGCAGAAGAAGAAGAAAATACAAAGGAAAATACACTCAGGCACACTAATTATACATATAGGTGGTGGAGAACTACAAAGTGTTGGTGGTCTGATCGGCAGGCATAAATCAGGCAAGACGGATGGGGGAGGATGAGAGGGTGAGAGAGGATGGTGTTGAAGGAGAAGGCGTTGAGGAACCTAAAAGGTGTTGGAGAAGCTTGCTGATGTTTTTGCCGAATTGTCGATTTGCCGATTTGCCGATTTGCCGATTTGCCAATTTGCCGATTTGCCGATTTACCGATGTCCTTCTCATCCTTCGGAGGCCTCCTTTTATAGACGAGAAGCCTTGCACGAGAAGCCTCTTGGGAATCTTGCAGCAGAAGCCTCGTCACTATTGATGTCTTGTTTTTGTCAGGAATCTTCACTGTTGACGTCTTGTCTGTACTGTTGTTGTCAGGAATCTTTACTGTTGACGTCTTGTTTGTACTGTTGTTGTCAGGAATCTTTACTGTTGACGTTTTGTCTCTGTCGACGTCTTGTCTGTACTGTTGTTGTCAGGAATCTTTACTATTGCTGTCCTGTCTGTACTGTGGATGTCAGTAATCAATTCTTTTACTGTTTGTCTTGTACTGTCGGGAATCTTTGTCTTCTCCGTGAAGCCTTGCCTTTTGTGAATTTTTGGAGGATCCAATGTTTGAGGGACCTTTTTTTTTTTATATATAAAGTTAATAAAATTGTCGGATGCTGAAGCTGCTGGGGATGCAAGATTTATCCATTCGTTTGTGGATATGTCAGCGTCGTCCCATCCTGTTGGTGTAATTGTCGCCTCTATTCCTTGTTGGTTCAGATATGATCTTGGGACTAATTTTTTCATTCTTAGTTTTCCGTATAGAACGTAGTATTCGAACTTTCCAGATCCTTCTCCAAGTAACCCAACTGCTGGGTTGCCTTCTTCGAATAGTTGTTTTAGAAGTCCTTGTACTGAGACTCCCCTCCTGAAGGCTTCTTCGGTTACGTCGATTTCCACTTCGGCCTCGACATTTGCGTCCATCTCCTCTTCGCCTTGCTGTGTGTTGTTGCACGCTTGTGATCCTTCTGGTGTGGTATTCTCGAACTGCGGCATTTTTTCTGTTTTGTTTGTTGTAACGAGGCCAGGTAACTCTTGTTCTAAAAGTTTACCCATATTTTTTAGAGATTCGGCCTGTTTAGGGGTTGCTCCCCTAATAGTTCCCTCATTAAGGGTTGATATATATTCCGAGTAGACCTTTTTCAAGGCCTTGAGTTCTGATTCTTGTTTCATTACAAGATTCGCTAAGTTTCCCATGTGCTTACGGAAAGCGCGTCGAGTTCCAATTCCCAGATTTGCTCTCTGGTGGGCTCGCCATGCTCCATTTATTTCGGAGTAAAATGGGGGTGGGATTTCTAATTTGGGAAAGCTCGCTACTTTTGGCTCGAGTATGCAATGGGTGAGATCTCGAATTTCTTCATCTAAGTATGGGTTCTGCCGTGACATTTCCCAGGCTAGGATGGCATCTTCTTTGGAGTAGTAATGTCTGCAACATGATCCGTTAAAATCGAATATCTGTTCATAGCACTTTTCCCAGTCTGTGTAGATACCTGGCTGGTACCCCACGAATACAACAAATGCTGCAGGAACATGAACACTATTTGTTATAGCTTTCCCCTTATCACCTTTCTGCAAAACAAATTTAGTAATTGTTAGGTCGGCTCAGATAATCTGCGATAAAATTATCCTTTCCTTTAACATGCTCGATTTCGAAGGAATATTGGGCTATCTCATTATACCACTGCATGCGTTTTCCAGAGGTCTTTCTTGTGTTTACCAGAAAATCCCTAACGGCTTTATTATCTGTTCTAATTATAAAATATTCGGGTGCAAGAAATATTTGAAATTTTTGTAGGGCTAATTTTATTGTATATAGTTCCTTTTCAAATATTATCCACTTTAGTTCGTTTGGTTTGAATTTTCCAGAATTATACCCACAAAGTCTCTCGTATTTTAATATTTTTTGTGGTATGCTTCTTTTTCTGAGTCTGATTCCGTTCTGAGATAGGGGTGGATCCTCCTCGTCCCAAATTTCTTTCGGAATTGCTTTTAGTGCACATCCCCAATATTCTTCTGACGCGTCAGTGTCTAAAATCAGTTTATCTCCAGGCTTTGGTAGGTAGACTTCTGGTGCCTTTTCGGCAAGCTGTTTAATTTTTCTTAGAACATTTTTATCTTTATCTGTCCAGGTAAAGTCTTGATTCTTATTTAGCTTTTTTAGTAAAGGTATTTCCTCTTTCGTGAGTTCTCGTAGAAAATTCCTCCCATAATTCAGGAGCCCTAGTAGACTTTGTAGTTGTTTTTTATCTTTTATTTCTTCAGGAAACTCTTTAATTTTTGAAATGATGTGCTTCTGTAGTTGAATGCCATCTTTATCTAGGATAATTCCAAGAAATTCTATTGACTCTTTTTCGATTTCGATCTTTTTTGGTGAGAGTATTATCCCGTGTCTTCTAAAGATGTCACTAATGATCTTTAGATGTCTCTTGTGCTCTTCTTTTGTTTTTGAAAAGACCAAAATATCATCAATGTATACGACACAGAAATCTTTTAAATCATTAAAGATTGAGTCCATCCATGTTTGAAATATCTGTGGTGCGGTGTTTAAACCAAATGGCATGATGTTCCGGTGAAAGTGTCCTCGTGGTGTACTAAATGTTGTTAGAAGCTTCGATTCTTCTGTCATTCTTAATTGCCAAAAACCAGATTTGCAGTCGAATTTGCTGAATATTCTAGCTCCTTTTGTTAAATTTATTAGGACTTCCTTTCTGGGGATGAAATAACCATCGAATTTTAGATTTTGATTTAGTCTCTTGTAATTGATTACCATTCGTGGCTTCTTTCTTTTTAATTCGTTAAGATTTCTGACCATGAATGCTGGACTAGAGTGAGGGCTAGTGGTCTTCTCTATTAGTCCTGTGTTTATCAGTTCATTTATCTGGTTGTCGAATTCATTATATCTTGCCTAGTATAGAGCATGGGTTTTACCCTAATGATTATGTTGTCATCTCTTAACTGAATTTTACAAAATCTTGGACTTCGATCCCATAATTTTAATGGATTTTCACTAAAATTTTCACTAAGTGTTTTGTAAAGCCAGTGGGCTTGTTCTAACTCACAAATTGTCTCGCATCTTTTTAATGAGTTTTCATTATCTGGGATACCTTTTGGGGGAGAAAAATCTTCCATACATTTATATCTAGGTCCTTCTAAGAGTGGCATTTCGATCTTTCGGGTTTGACCACCTTCTTGTTGATGCAAAGACACTATTTGTTTTTCCACGATCATAGGTAGATATTCTCCAATAAAATTGTTTCCTAAAACCATATCTCCATTAATATGTGGGAAGCATAAAAGTTTTGGTATGATAAATTTTTTCTCATTAAGCCAAATTTCCACGTTCTTGGTTTTGTTTTGGATAGTCGTTTTATGTGCACTGATCCCTGTTATCTTAATTGGATATTTCATTGGCTCCCATTTTTCTAGTGGTATGACATTCTCTCGACAAGAAGAGACTGTGGGCCCCGTATCTAGTAGTGCATGTAACGAATATTGTTTATAGCCCTTGAATCTGAATGTTCCTTTAACATAATTAAACCTCCTTCCTTGTTTTGGTGCAAAGATTATCTCATCAAATCTTATCATGTATTCTTCCTCTTTGTTAAGGGGTTCTTCGGAATTTAAAATGATTTCTTCAACTGTTCTTTCTACATCATTATTTTGTTTATTATTTTCTTTATCCTTAATTGTACTGTTTACTGCTTTTGTTGTTTCCTCTTCGTTACCTTCCTTTTTTTCTGGATTATCATTATTATCCTCCTTCTCGTCCTCTCTAGTTCTGTCTATGATACTGGGTTCAGCTTTTTCTTGATTGGGATTATATCCATAATGACTTAATAGACTCTTAAATTTTTTATGGATTTCTTTGAGTTGTTGGGTCAAATCCTCTTTGGCTTCTAGAGTTAGGTCAGGACTTTTATTCTTTTCTTTTAATTTTTCTATTCGGAGAACTACCTCATCAAATTTTTTTTTGGAATAACTGGGGATGTTCATTATACCATATATATCATTATACATGGTGTCATATTTACTGCACTTTGCCCTACATATCTCGCAATTGCACAACATGTCGGTAGCCATCTAAGATGTCAATGGATAACTAGCTCTGAGTAGCCTATGGTGCCTAAAACCGTCTCCTAAGGGTCACCCTACAAACGCCTACCCGCGGCAACAAAGGGATTACTTTAGGAATCTGGGCTTTAAGGTTACTCAATTCTAGTAAAGGACACTTAGAGTGTAACTAGGACAATATTGATACAGGTTGTGGGAAAATATAGGTCAGAGTTATAGTAAATTTGTTATCATGTAATTGCTATATATGCTACAAATCCTTCCCCAAATTTTTCCTATCTTTATCTGATTTTTTAATGTTTTCTGAATTTTCTACAAACATAGAGACTTACAAAAACAAATACATATTATCTAATTACTTAATAAAAACTCAGAAACAAACGATACATACCGGAACAGTAGCCATCACACCGGAGACTTTTTGTACAGACTGCAGACCCCTACCGCCCAAAAGGAACGACCCCCCGGGCTCTGATACCAGTTAACTACACACTATTACTGCTACTAGGAGTAATCCTTGCTTTCTCGTTATCCATTGCCCAAAAGTTCCCGGGCACCTCCCCCGTACCCCTGCACTACACTGATACCAGTTAAGTTACACACTACTACTACTGCAGTGCAGCTGATGCAGAAGAAGAAGAAAATACAAAGGAAAATACACTCAGGCACACTAATTATACATATAGGTGGTGGAGAACTACAAAGTGTTGGTGGTCTGATCGGCAGGCATAAATCAGGCAAGACGGATGGGGGAGGATGAGAGGGTGAGAGAGGATGGTGTTGAAGGAGAAGGCGTTGAGGAACCTAAAAGGTGTTGGAGAAGCTTGCTGATGTTTTTGCCGAATTGTCGATTTGCCGATTTGCCGATTTGCCGATTTGCCAATTTGCCGATTTGCCGATTTACCGATGTCCTTCTCATCCTTCGGAGGCCTCCTTTTATAGACGAGAAGCCTTGCACGAGAAGCCTCTTGGGAATCTTGCAGCAGAAGCCTCGTCACTATTGATGTCTTGTTTTTGTCAGGAATCTTCACTGTTGACGTCTTGTCTGTACTGTTGTTGTCAGGAATCTTTACTGTTGACGTCTTGTTTGTACTGTTGTTGTCAGGAATCTTTACTGTTGACGTTTTGTCTCTGTCGACGTCTTGTCTGTACTGTTGTTGTCAGGAATCTTTACTATTGCTGTCCTGTCTGTACTGTGGATGTCAGTAATCAATTCTTTTACTGTTTGTCTTGTACTGTCGGGAATCTTTGTCTTCTCCGTGAAGCCTTGCCTTTTGTGAATTTTTGGAGGATCCAATGTTTGAGGGACCTTTTTTTTTTATATATAAAGTTAATAAAATTGTCGGATGCTGAAGCTGCTGGGGATGCAAGATTTATCCATTCGTTTGTGGATATGTCAGCGTCGTCCCATCCTGTTGGTGTAATTGTCGCCTCTATTCCTTGTTGGTTCAGATATGATCTTGGGACTAATTTTTTCATTCTTAGTTTTCCGTATAGAACGTAGTATTCGAACTTTCCAGATCCTTCTCCAAGTAACCCAACTGCTGGGTTGCCTTCTTCGAATAGTTGTTTTAGAAGTCCTTGTACTGAGACTCCCCTCCTGAAGGCTTCTTCGGTTACGTCGATTTCCACTTCGGCCTCGACATTTGCGTCCATCTCCTCTTCGCCTTGCTGTGTGTTGTTGCACGCTTGTGATCCTTCTGGTGTGGTATTCTCGAACTGCGGCATTTTTTCTGTTTTGTTTGTTGTAACGAGGCCAGGTAACTCTTGTTCTAAAAGTTTACCCATATTTTTTAGAGATTCGGCCTGTTTAGGGGTTGCTCCCCTAATAGTTCCCTCATTAAGGGTTGATATATATTCCGAGTAGACCTTTTTCAAGGCCTTGAGTTCTGATTCTTGTTTCATTACAAGATTCGCTAAGTTTCCCATGTGCTTACGGAAAGCGCGTCGAGTTCCAATTCCCAGATTTGCTCTCTGGTGGGCTCGCCATGCTCCATTTATTTCGGAGTAAAATGGGGGTGGGATTTCTAATTTGGGAAAGCTCGCTACTTTTGGCTCGAGTATGCAATGGGTGAGATCTCGAATTTCTTCATCTAAGTATGGGTTCTGCCGTGACATTTCCCAGGCTAGGATGGCATCTTCTTTGGAGTAGTAATGTCTGCAACATGATCCGTTAAAATCGAATATCTGTTCATAGCACTTTTCCCAGTCTGTGTAGATACCTGGCTGGTACCCCACGAATACAACAAATGCTGCAGGAACATGAACACTATTTGTTATAGCTTTCCCCTTATCACCTTTCTGCAAAACAAATTTAGTAATTGTTAGGTCGGCTCAGATAATCTGCGATAAAATTATCCTTTCCTTTAACATGCTCGATTTCGAAGGAATATTGGGCTATCTCATTATACCACTGCATGCGTTTTCCAGAGGTCTTTCTTGTGTTTACCAGAAAATCCCTAACGGCTTTATTATCTGTTCTAATTATAAAATATTCGGGTGCAAGAAATATTTGAAATTTTTGTAGGGCTAATTTTATTGTATATAGTTCCTTTTCAAATATTATCCACTTTAGTTCGTTTCGTTTGAATTTTCCAGAATTATACCCACAAAGTCTCTCGTATTTTAATATTTTTTGTGGTATGCTTCTTTTTCTGAGTCTGATTCCGTTCTGAGATAGGGGTGGATCCTCCTCGTCCCAAATTTCTTTCGGAATTGCTTTTAGTGCACATCCCCAATATTCTTCTGACGCGTCAGTGTCTAAAATCAGTTTATCTCCAGGCTTTGGTAGGTAGACTTCTGGTGCCTTTTCGGCAAGCTGTTTAATTTTTCTTAGAACATTTTTATCTTTATCTGTCCAGGTAAAGTCTTGATTCTTATTTAGCTTTTTTAGTAAAGGTATTTCCTCTTTCGTGAGTTCTCGTAGAAAATTCCTCCCATAATTCAGGAGCCCTAGTAGACTTTGTAGTTGTTTTTTATCTTTTATTTCTTCAGGAAACTCTTTAATTTTTGAAATGATGTGCTTCTGTAGTTGAATGCCATCTTTATCTAGGATAATTCCAAGAAATTCTATTGACTTCTTTTCGATTTCGATCTTTTTTGGTGAGAGTATTATCCCGTGTCTTCTAAAGATGTCACTAATGATCTTTAGATGTCTCTTGTGCTCTTCTTTCGTTTTTGAAAAGACCAAAATATCATCAATGTATACGACACAGAAATCTTTTAAATCATTAAAGATTGAGTCCATCCATCTTTGAAATATCTGTGGTGCGGTGTTTAAACCAAATGGCATGACGTTCCAGTGAAAGTGTCCTCGTGGTGTACTAAATACTTTTAGAGGCTTCGATTCTTCTGTCATTCTTAGTTGCCAAAAACCAGATTTGCAGTCGAATTTGCTGAATATTCTAGCTCCTTTTGTTAAATTTATTAGGACTTCCTTTCTGGGGATGAAATAACCATCGAATTTTAGATTTTGATTTAGTCTCTTGTAATTGATTACCATTCGTGGCTTCTTTCTTTTTAATTCGTTAAGATTTCTGACCATGAACGCTGGACTAGAGTGAAGGCTAATGGTCTTCTCTATTAGTCCTGTGTTTATCAGTTCATTTATCTGGTTGTCGAATTCATCTATATCTTGCCTAGTATAGAGCATGGGTTTTACTCTAATGATTATGTTGTCATCTCTTAACTGAATTTTAAAAAATCTTGGACTTCGATCCCAAAATTTTAATGGATTTTCACTAAAATTTTCACTAAGTGTTTTGTAAAGCCAGTTGGCTTGTTCTAACTCACAAACTGTCTCGCATCTTTTTAATGAGTTTTCATTATCTGGGATACCTTTTGGGGGAGAAAAATCTTCCGTACATTTATATCTAGGTCCTTCTAAGATTGGCATGTCGATCTTTCGGGTTTGACCACCTTCTTGTTGATGCAAAGACACCATTTGTTTTTCCACGATCATAGGTAGATATTCTCCAATAAAATTGTTTCCTAAAACCATATCTCCATTCATATGTGGGAAGCATAAAAGTTTTGGTATGATAAATTTTTTCTCATTAAGCCAAATTTTCACGTTCTTGGCTTTGTTTTGGATAGTCGTTTTATGTGCACTGATCCATGTTATCTTAATTGGATATTTCATTGGCTCCCATTTTTCTAGTGGTATGGCATTCTCTCGACAAGAAGAGACTGTGGCCCCCGTATCTAGTAGTGCATGTAACGAATATTGTTTATAGCCCTTGAATCTGAATGTTCCTTTAACATAATTAAACCTCCTTCCTTGTTTTGGTGCAAAAATTATCTCATCAAATCTTATCGTGTATTCTTCCTCTTTGTTAAGAGGTTCTTCGGAATTTAAAATGATTTCTTCAATTGTTCTTTCTACATCATTATTTTATTTATTATTTTCTTTATCCTTAATTGTACTGTTTACTGCTTTTGTTGTTTCCTCTTCATTACCTTCCTTTTTTTCTGGATTATCATTATTATCCTCCTTCTCTCCTCTCTAGTTCTGTCTATGATACTGGGTTCAGCTTTTTCTTGATTGGGATTATATCCATAATGACTTAATAAACCCTTAAATTTTTTATGGATTTCTTTGAGTTGTTGGGTCAAATCCTCTTTGGCTTCTAGAGTTAGGTCAGGACTTTTATTCTTTTCTTTTAATCTTTCTATTCGGAGAACTACCTCATCAAATTTTTTTTGGAATAACTGGGGATGTTCATTATACCATATATATCATTATACATGGTGTCATATTTACTGCACTTTGCCCTACATATCTCGCAATTGACAACATGTCGGTAGCCATCTAAGATGTCAATGTATAACTAGCTCTGAGTAGCCTATGGTGCCTAAAACCGTCTCCTAAGGGTCACCCTACAAATGCCTACCCGCGACAACAAAGGGATTACTTTAGGAATCTGGGCTTTAAGGTTACTCAATTCTAGTAAAGGACACTTAGAGTGTAACTAGGACAATATTGATACAGGTTGTGGGAAAATATAGGTCAGAGTTATAGTAAATTTGCTATCATGTAATTGCTATATATGCTATAAATCCTTCCCCAAATTTTTCCTATCTTTTTCTGATTTTTTAATGTTTTCTGAATTTTCTACAAACATAGAGACTTACAAAAACAAATACATATTATCTAAACAAGACAAATTACTTAATAAAAACTCAGAAACAAACGATACATACCGAAACAGTAGCCATCACACCGGAGACTCTTTGTACAGACTGCAGACCCCTACCGCCCAAAAGGAACGTCCCCCCGGGCTCTGATACCAGTTAAGTTACACACTACTACTGCTGCAGTGCAGCTGATACAGAAGAAGAAGAAAATACAAAAGGAAATACACTCAGGCACACTTAATTATACATATAGGTGGTGGAGAACTACAAATTGTTGGTGGTCTGATCGGCAGGCATAAACCAGGCAAGACAGATGGGAGATGATGAGAGGGAGAAAGAGGATGGTGATGAAGAAGAAGGCGTTGAGGAACCTAAAAGGTGTTGGAGAAGCTTGCTGATGTTTTTGCCGAATTGCCGATGTCCTCCTCATCCTTCGGAAGCCTCCTTTTATAGACGAGAAGCCTTGCACGAGAAGCCTCCTGGGAATCTTGCTGTAGAAGGCTCGTCACTGTTGATGTCTTGTCTTTGTCAGGAATCTTCACTGTTGACGTCTTGTCTGTACTGTTGTTGTCAGGAATCTTTACTGTTGACGTCTTGTCTCTGTCAGGGATCTTCACTGTTGCTGTCCTGCCTGTACTGTGGATGTCAGTAATCAATTCTTTTACTGTTGTTGTCCTGTCTTGCACTGTCGGGAATCTTTGTCTTCTTCGTGAAGCCTTGTCTTTTGCGAATTTGGAGGATCCAATGTTTGAGGGACCCCCTTTTTTTTTTTTTTTTAAATATTACTATTACATATCCATTTGAACTCCATTGGAATATCTAAATTCTCCTGGTTGAAAGCTATATCCTGTAACAGTTTCATTGCTATGTGTTGTTGTTCTTTCGGAAAGCTAATCCTTGCATTATGGTCTCTGGTGGCGATTATCCTCCTTCCATCTGTCATAATTGAGTAGTTGCATATGTTCTTGATTAGCTTTCTTGCTTTGTCGACTAGCTCGATAAAACTGCTATACCAGAAGTAATTATAATTGACTCCTTCAATGTTGTATTCTGGGTCAAATTTCTGCTAATGTTCGGGGTAGCCGAACACCCATATCTGATATGGTTGAAAAAACTTTGTCTCTTCTCTCCATCCGACCGTGCTGAATATTTGGAATGTGAACAAATGATGATAATTAATACTTGCGGCTATTTTGTGGTTGAAGAACTTCAGCATTGCTGGTAGCTTGCTCCATTCGTGGTTTCCTCGTAGCCTGTAGCACAGCTGGCTCACGAGCCCCCATTCGACCCCCTGGATGTCCCATAATCCTTCTATCATGAATTTGAAAAGTTTCGGATGGCTATTCCGAGTTAAAATGATATCTGTCTTATTTTTTGATAAGATTTCTCTTATTTTCTCTCTGTGATCGAGTATCATTGTTTTGATACTCTGGAGGATTTCTTCAGGAAATGCTTGCCTAGCTTCCTCAAGAAGTCATTTTCTTTTCGTCTTTTCTGACGTAATTGTCTTTTTTCCTTTCTTTGAGCTTTCCTGTAAGATAGTTAGTACATAATTAATTACTATTAATAACTGAACTCGACAGCTCCTTCGACAGCCTCCTGTCGAGACGTCGACTCTGGCATTAGTGGTATACTAAGCTTTTGACTTTTTTCTTTAATACTTGGGCTTAATTTTTTATCTTCTCCTAATAGTCGTGTCAGCAGTGGTTCTCTTATTTCTTCCCTGGTAATCGATCTCCTGGCTATTTCCTTAGTCTGTCTTTCGCTATTACTCCTTGTAAGTAAAGGCTGTTTTGAATTATTTCTGATATATAGGCTATTTCCAGAGCTCTGTATTTCTATTCCTCCAAAGTGTTTTGGTTCTTCGGTTTGTATTAGGTCTTCAAGGAACCATTGTCTAGGTACTGTGAGATCTTTTATATTCATTAGTCGGGGTTTGATTTCTTCCTCAAAAGGTTTTGGTTCAAAAATTTCGATTATATCCCGTTGGTTTGAAACTGTTCTTGCTTCTGTAGTCTGGGTTAACTCATGAATCGTTGTATATTCTATGGCCAGATCGTGTGAGTTGGTTTTCATGTTCATTCCTTGAGTCTTGATTTTTAATCGTACAGTATCTATTATATTTGGGTCAGATATGGAGATGAAATAGTTAGGTTTGATATTAAACCATACAGTTTGATTTACTAAGTTGGACTGGAAGCCTCCGATTAAAGCCTGGTGGCAATTGGTGAACCGATTGTCCATAACAAGTGTTATTATGGGAATATCTATGCCTGCTCTAAATAGTGCATTAATTTTAATTTGAATCAGGCCAACATGGATATAGCGAATCTCTGGATATTTCTTTTTCCATCTTCGCACCTTTTCACGGCTAAAGATGGGAATGTCTACTCTTCCTCCGGCTGACAAGTTAGCTGTTGTATTTCCATTAAAATTTTCGATTATTCTCCTGGAGAAGAAATTGAATCGGGAAATTTTGTAAAATTCTGTTTTCTTTATTAGTTGATGTTTTTTCATTCTGTCGATGTCCTCTGGACTAAAAATTGTTTCTCTTCCGACTACATCTCCTAATGTTACACTATCCAGTTCTGACACTGGGGGTGTGATTGGTCCTGAATCTTCATTCATCATGAAAACTAGTTCGTTATCTGAGTCATCTTCGACTTCTAGTTCATAGAGTATTATATCTGTTGGCGTGATTTCTTCTCCTAGACAGACTTCGAGTTCCTGTTCTTCCATATATTTTATCATTCTTTGAGCATTCTTCCCTCTCCTAGGACAGTTTCTAGCAAAATGTCCTTCTTCATCGCATACAAAACATCTGGAATTCTTTTTGTCTTTTTGTTCATGGGGTTCTTTTTGAGTGGATGACTCATCCTTCTTTCTAACGTACTTGTTGCTCCTGACAAACCCTCTACTTCTTGTCCATGGTTTCCATCGAAATCTTTTTCTATATGGTGGTTTTGCCTTTTTCTCACTTCCAATTTTTCATTTTTCGCCAATTATTTTTTCGCAGCACCTTCTGCCTTTAGGGGAATTGCTTATTGCATTTTTCATTTTCTTGTAGGATTTTATGTTAAGACAGTCATCTTGTATAATTTTAAGCGCGTAGTGTATTCGGTGCCCAGATTATCCTTTTTCTCTATTCGCTTTAAGTAATGTTGGTATCCGTTTCTTGTTTTAGTGTCCCATTGACTAGGAAGTTGTTGGAAGAATGGATCAAGCCAATTCTGTGCCTTTTCGTAATCTAATTTGTAAAAGTATTTTGAAAATGTCTTGCAGTATTCTTCAAATTCACATATCTCATATAATTCTATCTTGGACAGTGCGTACAAAACTTCTTCTTCCTAAGACTTTTCATCTATGTACCCGCATAAATTTTCTTTAAGGATTTTTATGAAGTCATTGAGGATTTTTTCAAAACTTGCGAACCTATCGTTCTCTCCCCACTCCTTCCGTTTATTTTTTCCTTCTTCTGAGTTTATCCATTGTTTCATCCATTGTAAGACATCTCCCTGTAAAGTTCCTGTAATGTAATCGACAAATCTTTCATTGTCCCATGATCCTTCATGATTTGTGATTACAACGGCTAGAGATTGCGCCCAGTCATCTATAACCTTTTATTTATCTTTAAAGTGTATATTAGATAGATCTAGATAGGTTCCCCCTTGAGATACACTTCTTTTTATTAGATCGTCGATTCTCATACTCCCTCCTATTTGTGGGCTGTTCAAATCTATTGCATTTTTGCTATCTTCCCCTACATGGATTACCTCACTGTCAGAATCAGTTCCTCCCTCGTGTTCGTATTCATCGTGTATGGTCATCCCGTAGTCCTCGTTTTCTGAATCTGTGGTGCTTTCTGGTTCTTCCTCACTTTCCAGATTATATATTTCAGGGTCAAAATTAAAGTGATGTAGCAGCTCCCTATTTTGTTGGTACGTTTCCTGCATTCTTTTTACTAAGTGATCTCTTTCCTGAACAGTATTGCGTGGGTCCTTATATAGCTCTTTCCAACAGTTGATTAGCTCCACAATCGAGTCATGCTCTTTTCGGAATATTTTCTATCTATTTGTATCATGTTTATCAGTTCGCTTGGTCTTGTTCGTCTTATACTCGTTCCTAAACCATCGATTCGATCTAATCTTCCTAATATCTCTCTTACTTCTTTGTCGAATTTTGTTATTTCTTTCTTGAATTGTTCTGTGGGATTATCCCGCACGTTTTTACAAAGCTTAGAAATATATATTTCATTTTGTTCTATTGCCTTACTTTGTAATTTTTCTATTTTATTAAATCTACAAACTACGTAATCAAACAGGGTGTTGAGAAAGCTTGTAATATTTGTTAAATTTTTATCTGTTGCTACTGAAAAATGTTCTAAGTGACTATAGTCTCTTCTACTGCTCTCAAATATGCACGGTATATCGCTAGCCAGCTAGGATATCGCTTGGTAGCTAGCTCTGAGCAGCCTATGGTGCCTAAAACCGTCTCCTAAGGGTCACCCTACAAACGCCTACCCGCGGCAACAAAGGGATCGCCTTTAGGAATCTGGGCTTTAAGGTTATTCAAATCTAGCAGAGGATACTTAGAATGTAATTAGGACAGTAATGATGCGGATCTGAGAGTATAGGTCAAGCTTATAGCCCCCAAAAATTTTTCCTAACTTTTTCTGACTTTTTATGATTTTTTAATGTTTTCTGAATTTTCTACGAATATAGAGACTTACAAAAACAAATACATATTATCTAAACAAGACAAATTACTTAATAAAAATTCAGAAACAAACGATACATACCGGAACAGTAGCCATCACACTGGAGACTCCTTGTACAGACTGCAGACCCCTACCGCCCAAAAGGAACGACCCCCCGGGCTCTGAAACTAGTTTTACAGGAGGGTCGTTCCTGGATTTTCAGTCTTTGTACTGTCGTCTAACTGGTTTATGATACCAGTTAAGTTAGCAGAGCAGCTGAAGCAGAAGAAGAAGAAAATACAAAGGGAAATACACTAAGGCACACTAATTATACATATAGGTGGTGGAGAACTACAAGGTGTTGGTGGTCTGATCGGCAGGCATAAACCAGGCAAGACGGATGGGGGAGGATGAGAGGGTGAGAGAGGATGGTGATGAAGGAGAAGGCGTTGAGGAACCTAAAAGGTGTTGGAGAAGCTTCCTGATGTTTTTGCCGAATTGCCGATGTCCTCCTCATCCTTCGGAAGCCTCCTTTTATAGACGAGAAGCCTTGCACGAGAAGCCTCCTGGGAATCTTGCTGTAGGAGCATCGTCACTGTTGATGTCTTGTCTTTGTCAGGAATCTTCACTGTTGACGTCTTGTTTGTACTGTTGTTGTAAGGAATCTTTACTGTTGACGTCTTGTCTCTGTCAGGGATCTTCACTGTTGCTGTCCTGTCTGTACTGTGGATGTCAGTAATCAATTCTTTTTGTCTTTTTGTTCATGGGGTTCTTTTTGAGTGGATGACTCATCCTTCTTTCTAACGTACTTGTTGCTCCTGACAAACCCTCTACTTCTTGTCCATGGTTTCCATCGAAATCTTTTTCTATATGGTGGTTTTGCCTTTTTCTCACTTCCAATTTTTCATTTTTCGCCAATTATTTTTTCGCAGCACCTTCTGCCTTTAGGGGAATTGCTTATTGTATTTTTCATTTTCTTGTAGGATTTTATGTTAAGACAGTCATCTTGTATAATTTTAAGCGCGTAGTGTATTCGGTGCCCCAGATTATCCTTTTTCTCTATTCGCTTTAAGTAATCTGGGTATCCGTTTCTTGTTTTAGTGTCCCATGGACTAGGAAGTTTGTGGAAGAATGGATCAAGCCAATTCTGTGCCTTTTCGTAATCTAATTTGTAAAAGTATTTTGAAAATGTCTTGCAGTATTCTTCAAATTCACATATCTCACATAATTCTATCTTGGACAGTGCGTACAAAACTTCTTCTTCCTGAGACTTTTCATCTATGTACCCGCATAAATTTTCTTTAAGGATTTTTATGAAGTCATTGAGGATTTTTTCAAAACTTGCGAACCTATCGTTCTCTCCCCACTCCTTCCGTTTATTTTTTCCTTCTTCTGAGTTTATCCATTGTTTCATCCAGTGTAAGACATCTCCCTGTAAAGTTCCTGTAATGTAATCGACAAATCTTTCATTGTCCCATGATCCTTCATGATTTGTGATTACAACGGCTAGAGATTGCGCCCAGTCATCTATAACCTTTTGTTTATCTTTAAAGTGTATATTAGATGATCTAGATAGGTTCCCCCTTGAGATACACTTCTTTTTATTAGATCGTCGATTCTCATACTCCCTCCTATTTGTGGGCTGTTCAAATCTATTGCATTTTTGCTATCTTCCCCTACATGGATTACCTCACTGTCAGAATCAGTTCCTCCCTCGTGTTCGTATTCATCGTGTATGGTCATCCCGTAGTCCTCGTTTTCCGAATCTGTGGTGCTTTCTGGTTCTTCCTCACTTTCCAGATTATATATTTCAGGGTCAAAATTAAAGTGATGTAGCAGCTCCCTATTTTGTTGGTACGTTTCCTGCATTCTTTTTACTAAGTGATCTCTTTCCTGAACAGTATTGCGTGGGTCCTTATATAGCTCTTTCCAACAGTTGATTAGCTCCACAATCGAGTCATGCTCTTTTCTGGAATATTTTCTATCTATTTGTATCATGTTTATCTATTCGCTTGGTCTTGTTCGTCTTATACTCGTTCCTAAACCATCGATTCGATCTAATCTTCCTAATGTCTCTCTTACTTCTTTGTCGAATTTTGTTATTTCTTTGTCGAATTGTTCTGTGGGATTATCCCGCACGTTTTTACAAAGCTTAGAAATATATATTTCATTTTGTTCTATTGCCTTACTTTGTAATTTTTCTATTTTATTAAATCTACAAACTACGTAATCAAATAGGGTGTTGAGAAAGCTTGTAATATTTGTTAGATTTTTATCTGTTGCTACTGAAAAATGTTCTAAGTGACTATAGTCTCTTCTACTGCTCTCAAATATGCACGGTATATCGCTAGCCATCTAGGATATCGCTTGGTAGCTAACTCTGAGCAGCCTATGGTGCCTAAAACCGTCTCCTAAGGGTCACCCTACAAACGCCTACCCGCGGCAACAAAGGGATCACCTTTAGGAATCTGGGCTTTAAGGTTACTCAAATCTAGCAGAGGATACTTAGAATGTAACTAGGACAGTAATGATGCGGATCTGAGAGTATAGGTCAAGCTTATAGCCCCCAAAAATTTTTCCTAACTTTTTCTGACTTTTTATGATTTTTTAATGTTTTCTGAATTTTCTACGAATATAGAGACTTACAAAAACAAATACATATTATCTAAACAAGACAAATTACTTAATAAAAATTCAGAAACAAACGATACATATCGGAACAGTAGCCATCACACCGGAGACTCTTTGTACAGACTGCAGACCCCTACCGCCCAAAAGGAACGACCCCCCGGGCTCTGATACCAGCTAAGTTACACACTACTACTGCTGTAGAGCAGCTGAAGCAGAAGAAGAAGAAAATACAAAGGGAAAAACACTCAGGCACACTAATTATACATATAGGTGGTGGAGAACTACAAGGTGTTGGTGGTCTGATCGGCAGGCATAAACCAGGCAATACGGATGGGGGAGGATGAGAGGGTGAGAGAGGATGGTGATGAAGGAGAAGGCGTTGAGGAACCTAAAAGGTGTTGGAGAAGCTTGTTGATATTTTTGCCGAATTGCCGATTTGCCGATGTCTTCCTCGCCCTCGGATGCCTCCTTTTATAGCCGACCTTCCTTGCATGAGAAGCCTCTTGAGAATCTTGCCGAGGACGCATCGCCACGAGTCTTCACTGTTGACGTCTTGTCTCTGTCAGGAATCTTCACTGTTGACGTCTTGTCTGTACTGTTATTGTCAGGAATCTCTACTGTTGACGTCTTGTCTGTACTGTTGCTGTCGGAAATCTTCACTGTTGACGTCTTGTCTGTACTGTTGCTGTCGGGAATCTCTACTGTTGACGTCTTGTCGGGAATCTGTACTGTCGCTGTCCGGAATCTCCACTGTTGATGTTTTGCACGAGAAGCCTCTGGAGAAACTTGTTGTGGAAGTTTTGTCTCGTATCGTTGGTTGCTGGGTAGAAGTCGAATCTTTGGTACCTGCTGTTTTTGTTGCTGAAGCCCATTTTTTTTTTTTTTACAAAAATTTAATAAAGTTGTCGGATACTGAAGCTTCTGGAGTTTCAGGATCCAGCCATCCATTTGTGGATATGTCAGCGTCGTCCCATCCTGTTGGTGTAATCATTGCCTCTAATTCTCTTTGTTGATTCAGATATGATCTTGGGACTAATTTTTTCATTTTTAGTTTTCCGTATAAAACGTAGTATTCGAACTTTCCAGATCCTTCTCCAAGTAACCCGACTGCTAGGTTGCCTTCTTCGAATAGTTGTTTTAGAAGTCCTTGTACTGAGACTCCCCTGCTGAAGGCTTCTTCGGTTGCGTCGACTTCTACTTTGACCTCGACATCCGCGTCCATCTCCTCTTCGCCTTGCTGTGTATTGTTGCATGCTTGTGATCCTTCTAATTCGGACTGTAGCGCTTTCTCTGATTTGTTTGTTGTAGCGGGGCTGGGTAACTCTTGTTCTAATTGTTTACCCATGTTTTTTAGAGTTTCAGCCTGTCTAGGGGTTGTTCCCCTAATACTTCCCTCATTAAGGGTTGATATATAATCCGAGCAGACCTTTTTCAAGGCCTTGAGTTCTGATTCTTGTTTATTACAAGATTCGCTAAGTTTCCCATGTGCTTACGGAAAGCGCGTCGAGTTCCAATTCCCAGATTTGCTCTCTGGTGGGCTCGCCATGCTCCATTTATTTCGGAGTAAAATGGGGGTGGGATTTCTAATCTGGGAAAGCTTGCTACTTTTGGCTCGAGTATGCAATGGGTGAGATCTCGAATTTCTTCTTCTAAGTATGGGTTCTGCCGTGACATTTCCCAGGTTAGGATGGCATCTTCTTTGGAGTAGTAATGTCTGCAACATGATCCGTTAAAATCGAATATCTGTTCATAGCACTTTTCCAAGTCTGTGTAGATACCTGGCTGGTACCCCACGAATACAACAAATGCTGCAGGAACAGAAATACTATTTGTTATAGCTTTCCCCTTATCACCTTTCTGCAAAACAAATTTAGTAACTGTTAGGTCGGCTCAAGTAATCTGCGATAAAATTATCCTTTCCTTTAACATGCTCGATTTCGAAGGAATATTGGGCTATCTCATTATACCACTGCATGCGTTTTCCAGAGGTCTTTCTTGTGTTTACCAGAAAATCCCTAACGGCTTTATTATCTGTTCTAATTATAAAATATTCGGGTGCAAGAAATATTTGAAATTTTTGTAGGGCTAATTTTATTGTATATAGTTCCTTTTCAAATATTATCCACTTTAGTTCGTTTGGTTTGAATTTTCCAGAATTATACCCACAAAGTCTCTCGTATTTTAATATTTTTTGTGGTATGCTTCTTTTTCTGAGTCTGATTCCGTTCTGAGATAGGGGTGGATCCTCCTCGTCCCAAATTTCTTTTGGAATTGCTTTTAGTGCACATCCCCAATATTCTTCTGACGCGTCAGTGTCTAAAATCAGTTTATCTCCAGGCTTTGGTAGGTAGACTTCTGGTGCCTTTTCGGCAAGCTGTTTAATTTTTCTTAGAACATTTTTATCTTTATCTGTCCAGGTAAAGTCTTGATTCTTATTTAGCTTTTTTAGTAAAGGTATTTCCTCTTTCGTGAGTTCTCGTAGAAAATTCCTCCCATAATTCAGGAGCCCTAGTAGACTTTGTAGTTGTTTTTTATCTTTTATTTCTTCAGGAAACTCTTTAATTTTTGAAATGATGTGCTTCTGTAGTTGAATGCCATCTTTATCTAGGATAATTCTAAGAAATTCTATTGACTCCTTTTCGATTTCGATCTTTTTTGGAGAGAGTATTATCCCGTGTCTTCTAAAGATGTCACTAATGATCTTTAGATGTCTCTTGTGCTCTTCTTTCGTTTTTGAAAAGACCAAAATATCATTAATGTATACGACATAGAAATCCTTTAAATCATTAAAGATTGAGTCCATCCATCTTTGAAATATCTGTGGTGCGGTGTTTAAACCAAATGGCATGACGTTCCAGTGAAAGTGTCCTCGTGGTGTACTAAATGCTGTTAGTGGCTTCGATTCTTCTGTCATTCTTAGTTGCCAAAAACCAGATTTGCAGTCGAATTTGCTGAATATTCTAGCTCCTTTTGTTAAATTTATTAGGACTTCCTTTCTGGGGATGAAATAACCATCGAATTTTAGATTTTGATTTAGTCTCTTGTAATTGATTACCATTCGTGGCTTCTTTCTTTTTAATTTGTTAAGATTTCTGACCATGAACGCTGGACTAGAGTGAGGGCTAGTGGTCTTCCTATTAGTCCTGTGTTTATCAGTTCATTTATCTGGTTGTCGAATTCATCTATATCTTGCCTAGTATAGAGCATGGGTTTTACCCTAATGATTATGTTGTCATCTCTTAACTGAATTTTACAAAATCTTGGACTTCGATCCCATAATTTTAATGGATTTTCACTAAAATTTTCACTAAGTGTTTTGTAAAGCCAGTGGGCTTGTTCTAACTCACAAACTGTCTCGCATTTTTTTAATGAGTTTTCATTATCTGAGATACTTTTTGGGGGAGAAAAATCTTCCGTACATTTACATCTAGATCCTTCTAAGAGTGGCATGTCGATCTTTCTGGTTTGACCACCTTCTTGTTGATGCAAAGACACCATTTGTTTTTCCACGATCATAGGTAGATATTCTCCAATAAAATTGTTTCCTAAAACCATATCTCCATTCATATGTGGGAAGCATAAAAGTTTTGGTATGATAAATTTTTTCTCATTAAACCAAATTTCCACGTTCTTGGCTTTATTTTGGATAGTCGTTTTATGTGCACTGATCCCTGTTATCTTAATTGGATATTTCATTGGCTCCCATTTTTCTAGTGGTATTCTCTCGACAAGAAGAGACTGTGGCCCCCGTATCTAGTAGCGCATGTAACGAATATTGTTTATAGCCCTTGAATCTGAATGTTCCTTTAACATAATTAAACCTCCTTTCTTATTTTGGTGCAAAGATTATCTCATCAAATCTTATCGTGTATTCTTCCTTTTCGAAATTTAAAATGATTTCTTCAACTGTTCTTTCTACATCATTATTTTGTTTATTATTTTCTTTATCCTTAATTGTACTGTTTACTGCTTTTGTTGTTTCCACTTCGTTACCTTCCTTTTTTTCTGGATTATCATCATTATCCTCCTTCTCGTCCTCTCTAGTTCTGTCTATGATACTGGGTTCAGCTTTTTCTTGATTGGGATTATATCCATAATGACTTAATAGACCCTTAAATTTTTTATGGATTTCTTTGAGTTGTTGGGTCAGATCCTCTTTGGCTTCTAGAGTTACGTCAGGACTTTTATTCTTTTGTTTTAATCTTTCTATTCGGAGAACTACCTCATCAAATTTTTTTTTTGGAATAACTGGGGATGTTCAATATACCATATATATCATTATACATGGTGTCATATTTACTGCACTTTCCTCTACATATCTCGCAATTGCACAACATGTCGGTAGCCATCTAAGATGTCAATGGATAACTAGCTCTGAGTAGCCTATGGTGCCTAAAACCGTCTCCTAAGGGTCACCCTACAAACGCCTACCCGCGGCAACAAAGGGATTACTTTAGGAATCTGGGCTTTAAGGTTACTCAATTCTAGTAAAGGACACTTAGAGTGTAACTAGGACAATATTGATACAGGTTGTGAGAAAATATAGGTCAGAGTTATAGTAAATTTGCTATCATGTAATTGCTATATATGTTATAAATCCTTCCCCAAATTTTTCCTATCATTTTCTGACTTTTTATGATTTTTTAATGTTTTCTGAATTTTCTACGAATATAGAGACTTACAAAAACAAATACATATTATCTAAACAAGACAAATTACTTAAAAATTTCAGAAACAAACGATACATACCGGAACAGTAGCCATCACACCAGAGACTCTTTGTACAGACTGCAGACCCCTACCGCCCAAAAGGAACGACCCCCCGGGCTCTGAATTAAAGTGAAGGATGTCATTCTTGCACAAGACGACCATGTATGTATCGTTTGTTTCTGTCTTGTTTTTGTAAGTCTCTATATTTGTAGAAAATTCAGAAAACATTAAAAAATCATAAAAATTTTCAGAAAAAATCAAATAAAAATCATAAAAAAAAAAATTTGGGGAAGGATTTATAGCATCTATAGCACTTACGTGGTATCAAATTGACTATAACTCTGACCTAGACAGATGGGAGATGATGAGAGAGAGAGAGAGGATGGTGATGAAGAAGAAGGCGTTGAGGAACTTAAAAGGTGTTGGAGAAGCTTGCTAATGTTTTTTGCCGAATTGCCGATGTCCTCCTCATCCTTCGGAGGCCTCCTTTTATAGACGAGAAGCCTTGCACGAGAAGCCTCTTGGGAATCTTGCTGCAGAAGCCTCGTCACTGTTGATGTCTTGTCTTTGTCAGGAATCTTCACTGTTGACGTCTTGTCTGTACTGTTGTTGTCAGGAATCTTTACTGTTGACGTCTTGTCTGTTCTGTTGACGTCTTGTCTGTATTGTTGTTGTCAGGAATCTTTACTGTTGACGTCTTGTCTCTGTCGACGTCTTGTCTGTACTGTTGTTGTCAGGAATTTTTACTGTTGCTGTCCTGTCTGTACTGTGGATGTCAGTAATCAATTCTTTTACTGTTTGTCTTGTACTGTCGGGAATCTTTGTCTTCTCCGTGAAGCCTTGCCTTTTGTGAATTTTTGGAGGATCCAATGTTTGAGGGACCCTTTTTTTTTTTTTTTTTTTTTTTTTTTATAAAGTTAATAAAATTGTCGGATGCTGAAGCTGTTGGGGATGCAAGATTTATCCATTCATTTGTGGATATGTCAGCGTCGTCCCATCCTGTTGGTGTAATTGTCGCCTCTATTCCTTGTTGGTTCAGATATGATCTTGGGACTAATTTTTTCATTCTTAGTTTTCCGTATAGAACGTAGTATTCGAACTTTCCAGATCCTTCTCCAAGTAACCCAACTGCTGGGTTGCCTTCTTCGAATAGTTGTTTTAGAAGTCCTTGTACTGAGACTCCCCTCCTGAAGTCTTCTTCGGTTACGTCGATTTCCACTTCGGCCTCGACCATCCATCTCCTCTTCGCCTTGCTGTGTGTTGTTGCACGCTTGTGATCCTTCTGGTGTGGTATTCTCGAACTGCGGCATTTTTTCTGTTTTGTTTGTTGTAACGGGGCCAGGTAACTCTTGTTCTAAAAGTTTACCCATGTTTTTTAGAGATTCGGCCTGTTTAGGGGTTGCTCCCCTAATAGTTCCCTCATTAAGGGTTGATATATATTCCGAGTAGACCTTTTTCAAGGCCTTGAGTTCTGATTCTTGTTTCATTACAAGATTCGCTAAGTTTCCCATGTGCTTACGGAAAGCGCGTCAAGTTCCAATTCCCAGATTTGCTCTCTGGTGGGCTCGCCATGCTCCATTTATTTCGGAGTAAAATGGGGGTGGGATTTCTAATTTGGGAAAGCTCGCTA
Organism: Dracaena cambodiana; assembly: GCA_036321105.1. NCBI lineage: Eukaryota > Viridiplantae > Streptophyta > Magnoliopsida > Asparagales > Asparagaceae > Dracaena > Dracaena cambodiana. The sequence continues at coordinate 12,349,908 of JAYEPQ010000013.1, read as the reverse complement.
CTTTTGGCTCGAGTATGCAATGGGTGAGATCTCGAATTTCTTCTTCTAAGTATGGGTTCTGCCGTGACATTTCCCACGCTAGGATGGCATCTTCTTTGGAGTAGTAATATCTGCAACATGATCCGTTAAAATCGAATATCTGTTCATAGAACTTTTCCCAGTCTGTGTAGATACCTGGCTGGTACCCCACGAATACAACAAATGCTGCAGGAACAGGAGTACTATTTGTTATAGCTTTCCCCTTATCACCTTTCTGCAAAACAAATTTAGTAACTGTTAGGTCGGCTCAGATAATCTGCGATAAAATTATCCTTTCCTTTAACATGCTCGATTTCGAAGGAATATTGGGCTATCTCATTATACCACTGCATGCGTTTTCCAGAGGTCTTTCTTGTGTTTACCAGAAAATCTCTAACTGCTTTATTATCTGTTCTAATTATAAAATATTCGGGTGCAAGAAATATTTGAAATTTTTGTAGGGCTAATTTTATTGTATATAGTTCCTTTTCAAATATTATCCACTTTAGTTCGTTTGGTTTGAATTTTCCAGAATTATACCCACAAAGTCTCTCGTATTTTAATATTTTTTATGGTATGCTTCTTTTTCTGAGTTTGATGCCGTTCTGAGATAGGGGTGGATCCTCCTCGTCCCAAATTTCTTTTGGAATTGCTTTTAGTGCACATCCCCAACATTCTTCTGACGCGTCAGTGTCTAAAATCAGTTTATCTCAAGGCTTTGGTAGGTAGACTTCTGGTGCCTTTTCGGCAAGCTGTTTAATTTTTCTTAGAACATTTTAATCTTTATCTGTCCAGGTAAAGTCTTGATTCTTTTTAGCTTTTTTAGTAAATGTATTTCCTCTTTCGTGAGTTCTCGTAGAAGATTCCTCCCATAATTCAGGAGCCCTAGTAGACTTTGTAGTTGTTTTTTATCTTTTATTTCTTCAGGAAACTCTTTAATTTTTGAAATGATGTGCTTCTGTAGTTGAATGCCATTTTTATCTAGGATAATTCCAAGAAATTCTATTGACTCCTTTTCGATTTCGATCTTTTTTGGTGAGAGTATTATCCCGTATCTTCCAAAGATGTCACTAATGATCTTTAGATGTCTCTTGTGCTCTTCTTTCGTTTTTGAAAAGACCAAAATATCATCAATGTATACGACACAGAAATCTTTTAAATCATTAAAGATTGAGTCCATCCATCTTTGAAATATCTGTGGTGCGGTGTTTAAACCAAATGGCATGACGTTCCAGTGAAAGTATCCTCGTGGTGTACTAAATGCTGTTAGAGGCTTCGATTCTTCTGTCATTCTTAGTTGCCAAAAACCAGATTTGCAGTCGAATTTGCTGAATATTCTAGCTCCTTTTGTTAAATTTATTATGACTTCCTTTCTGGGGATGAAATAACCATCGAATTTTAGATTTTGATTTAGTCTCTTGTAATTGATTACCATTCGTGGCTTCTTTCTTTTTAATTCGTTAAGATTTCTGACCATGAACGCTGGACTAGAGTGAGGGCTAGTGGTCTTCTCTATTAGTCCTGTGTTTATCAGTTCATTTATCTTGTTGTCGAATTCATCTATATCTTGCCTAGTATAGAGCATGGGTTTTACCCTAATGATTATGTTGTCATCTCTTAACTGAATTTTACAAAGTCTTGGACTTGGATCCCATAATTTTAATGGATTTTCACTAAAATTTTCACTAAGTGTTTTGTAAAGCCAGTGGGCTTGTTCTAACTCACAAACTGTCCCGCATCTTTTTAATGAGTTTTCATTATCTGGGATACCTTTTGGGGGAGAAAAATCTTCCGTACATTTATATCTAGGTCCTTCTAAGAGTGGCATGTCGATCTTTCGGGTTTGACCACCTTCTTGTTGATGCAAAGACACCATTTGTTTTTCCACGATCATAGGTAGATATTCTCCAATAAAATTGTTTCCTAAAACCATATCTCCATTCATATGTGGGAAGCATAAAAGTTTTGGTATGATAAATTTTTTCTCATTAAGCCAAATTTTCACGTTCTTGGCTTTGTTTTGGATAGTCGTTTTATGTGCACTGATCCCTGTTATCTTAATTGGATATTTCATTGGCTCCCATTTTTCTAGTGGTATGGCATTCTCTCGACAAGAAGAGACTGTGGCCCCCGTATCTAGTAGTGCATGTAACGAATATTGTTTATAGCCCTTGAATCTGAATGTTCCTTTAACATAATTAAACCTCCTTCCTTGTTTTGGTGCAAAGATTATCTCATCAAATCTTATCGTGTATTCTTCCTCTTTGTTAAGGGGTTCTTCGGAATTTAAAATGATTTCTTCAACTGTTCTTTCTACATCATTATTTTGTTTATTATTTTCTTTATCCTTAATTGTACTGTTTACTACTTTTGTTGTTTCCTCTTCGTTACCTTCCTTTTTTTCTGGATTATCATTATTATCCTCCTTCTCGTCCTCTCTAGTTCTGTCTATGATACTGGGTTCAGCTTTTTCTTGATTGGGATTATATCCATAATGACTTAATAGACCCTTAAATTTTTTATGGATTTCTTTGAGTTGTTGGGTCAAATCCTCTTTGGCTTCTAGAGTTAGGTCAAGACTTTTATTCTTTTCTTTTAATCTTGCCCTCATAAAGTAACCTTTTGATTTCTTCCTCAAAAGGTTTTGGTTCAAAAATTTCGATTATATCCCGTTGGTTTGAAACTGTTCTTGCTTCTGTAGTCTGGGTTAACTCATGAATCGTTGTATATTCTATGGCCAGATCGTGTGAGTTGGTTTTCATGTTCATTCCTTGAGTCTTGATTTTTAATCGTACAGTATCTATTATATTTGGGTCAGATATGGAGATGAAATAGTTAGGTTTGATATTAAACCATACAGTTTGATTTACTAAGTTGGACTGGAAGCCTCCGATTAAAGCCTGGTGGCAATTGGTGAACCGATTGTCCATAACAAGTGTTATTATGGGAATATCTATGCCTGCTCTAAATAGTGCATTAATTTTAATTTGAATCAGGCCAACATGGATATAGCGAATCTCTGGATATTTCTTTTTCCATCTTCGCACCTTTTCACGGCTAAAGATGGGAATGTCTACTCTTCCTCCGGCTGACAAGTTAGCTATTGTATTTCCATTAAAATTTTCGATTATTCTCCTGGAGAAGAAATTGAATCGGGAAATTTTGTAAATTTCTGTTTTCTTTATTAGTTGATGTTTTTTCATTCTGTCGATGTCCTCTGGACTAAAAATTGTTTCTCTTCCGACTACATCTCCTAATGTTACACTATCTAGTTCTGACACTGGGGGTGTGATTGGTCCTCAAGAGGCTTCTCGTGTAAGGAAGGTCGGCTATAAAAGGCGGCATCCGAGGGACGAGGAAGACATCGGCAAATCGGCAATTCGGCAAAAATATCAGCAAGCTTATCCAACACCTTTTAGGTTCCTCAACACCTTCTCCTTCATCACCATCCTCTCTCACCCTCTCATCCTCCCCCATCCGTCTTGCCTGGTTTATGCCTGCCGATCAGACCACCAACACCTTGTAGTTCTCCACCACCTATATATATAATTAGTGTGCCTGAGTGTATTTCCCTTTGTATTTTCTTCTTCTTCTGCTTCAGCTGCTCTGCAGCAGTAGTAGTGTGTTACTTAACTGGTATCAGAGCTGGTATCAGAGCCCGGGGGGTCGTTCCTTTTGGGCGGTAGGGGTCTGCAGTCTGTTCAAAGAGTCTCCGGTGTGATGGCTACTGTTCCGGTATGTATCGTTTGTTTCTGAATTTTTATTAAGTAATCTGTCTTGTTTAGATAATATGTATTTGTTTTTGTAAGTCTCTATATTTGTAGAAAATTCAGAAAAAATCAAATAAAAATCAAATTAAAAAAAAAATTGGGGAAGGATTTATAGCATCTATAGCACTTACGTGGTATCAAATTGACTATAACTCTGACCTATATTCTCTCACAATCTGTATCAATACTGTTCTAGTTACACTGTAAGTGTCCCTTACTAGAATTGAGTATCCTAAAAGCCCAGATTTCTAAAGTAATCCCTTTGTTGCCACGGATAGGCGTTTGTAGGGTGAGCAATAGGATACGGTTTTAGGTACCATAGGCTACTCAGAGCTAGTTATCCATTAACATCTTAGATGGCTACCGACATATTGTGCCATTGCGAGATATGTAGAGCAAAGTGCAGTAAATATGACACCATGTATAATGATATATATGGTATAATGAACATCCCCAGTTATTCCAAAAAAAAATTTGATGAGGTAGTTCTCCGAATAGAAAGATTAAAAGAAAAGGATAAAAGTCCCGACCTAACTCTAGAAGCCAAAGAAGATCTGACCCAACAACTCAAAGAAATCCATAAAAAATTCAAGGGTCTATTAAGTCATTTCGGATATGGTTCTAATCAAGAAAAAGTTGAACCCGATATCATAAAAATAACTAAAGAAGACGAAAAGGTAAATAATAGTAATCCTCCTGTAAAAGATGAATGTAATAACCTATTACAAGTCAGTAACCAAAAAGACAATAATAATCAAAGAAGTCTCTCACAAAGTCCAAAAGAGAATAGTTACCAAAGTGATGATATAGAAAGAACAGTTGAAGAAGTCATCTTAAAATCCGAAGAACCCCTTAACAGAGAAGAGGATAATAATCTAAACGGTCCCTCTGAAACTAAACATCTAACAAAAAATAGTTACTTGGGAAAGTTAGATCAAATTGACAGATTAGGAACTAGTTCAAAACAAGATAAACCAAATCAACCAATAAATATTGTGCAAGCTGAGAAAACATACTCCAAAGAAGAATACAACTCAATACTTGAAATAATTAATTGCTGGAAAGAGTTGTATAGGGATCAAAATAGTACCATTCAAGAGAAAGAATATTTGGTGAATAGGATACAAGAGACATACCTCCAACATAAAGGTTTGTTACCCTGGGATATACAATTTAAATAAAGACCTAGAAAATGAGAGCATCACTAATCCAGAGAATGAAGACTTTGAAATAATTACAAATGATCAGTACATGACAGAATCTAAAGAAAATATCAAATCTGACAATAAGCTGATTGATTCAATAGAAAATAAGCAAAAGATTAATGGTCTAGATTTGTCCAAAAAATATTTCAAGAATATAAACAACTGGGCACAATCCCTAACCATTGTGATCACAAATCATAAAGAATCATGGGACATTACGAGAATATTACAAGGAGATGATTTGCTAAGAATAGGACAATGGATAAATTCGCAAAAAGAGTGGGATGAAAATAGCGAATCAATTGGATCTGAGGATATCCCCTTTAAAGAAAACTTATACAAGTTAATAGAAAACAAGGCTTATGCAATATCTAAAAATGAATTACGTGATACATGTGAATTCAAAGAATACTGCAAAATGTTCTCAGAATACTTAGAATACAATAGGACACAAAACTGGATTGATCCGTTCCTTCGCACATTTCCAAGCCCATGCGATACGAAAACACAAAGCAGATATCTGGAATACCTAAAATAAATAAAGAAAGAGTACAATCTAAGACACTATATTCATAACACAGAATCTTATAAGGAAGTGAAAAATGTAACCAATAACTCTCCTAAAAAGAAAAAATACCGTAATAACGAGAAATGGAAAAAAGGAAGAAACAAGAGACCAAAAACATCTGAGGAAAATAAAAAGGATAAAAAGCAACAACAGAACCTACTAAAACTGCTGAATTATGGGGAAAATTTTGAAAAGAAACTATCAAAGCAAGAAAAGTCACTATTAAAAAAGATAAATAAAAATCGAGATTTTATTTGGATAGATGAAAATAAGAGAGTTTTAATACAGCAAACTGAAAATACCCAAAAGAGTTACCCACCTAAACTAATATCTAGAAAACCATGGAAAGACAAAAAAGTATTTATCAAGAGTAACAAGTATATCCAGAAGTGTGATGAATCCTCTACACAAATGGGTAAGAGAGAATACAAGTATTTTGAATATAACGAAAAGGGACACTGTCCTAAAATAGGAGAAGATGCTTTAGAAGTCTACATTAGAAAAGAAATCATCCTTTCTGATATAGTGCTCTATAGACATAAGAACAATTCAAAGTTTGAGATAATCCATATAATAAATGAATCAGATATAATCACACCCCTAACGTCAAGAGATGCAGACAGAAGAAAAACGGCCTCTAATCCAGGATACATCAAAAGACAAGTAATAAATAATAATAAATTCTTAATAACAGAAAACAATAATGATACATCAATCAAGATTTTGAAGAAGAAAAACATGGTGAGAGCTATAACAAATAGTATTTCAGCAGCATTTATTGTATACGAAGAATACCAACCAGGTATATACACAATACAGGACAAATGTTATAAACAGGTATTCAACAGACATCATTACTCTTGTAAGAATACTATATCACTTCAGAAAGAAAAAACAAAAGTGATAAGACAAAGATTCCCAGAGCTAAAAGAAGCCTGGAAATTACACCAAAGAATAAATCATGCTGCTAAAAATCATCAAGCAGTATATAAGGTAAAGATCACAAAGAAGTTACTCATCCTCACTCAATCAAGATTGCAGTTTAGGTTCTTGGCAAAAGAAGATCTGTGGGTGCGCAACACTTCCAAAGATAGGATGATCAAAGAAGTAGATGTCAACAGAAGTATCGATCTCCGCAATGGTAAGAACACTATCCAACAACAATATAAATGAGTATTCAAATGTAAAACATGCAGCAAACAGTTCACTTCGTTCCAAGCACTTGGAGGCCACCGGGCAAGTCACAGAAGGACAAGGTCAGAAAAAATACACGAAAAAGAAAAGAGAACTAAAATACACAAGTGTTTCATCTGTGAAATCGAGTTTATGAACGGAAATGCACTTGAGGGCATATGAAGACACATAGAGCTAGAAAAGATCAAGGGGATTCTAGTGTCAAAAATGATCTGTGTCTAGATCTGAGCTTGGGACCTTCCAGCCATGTCAACAAAGTAAAACGACCTTGCATTTCCAGGTATGGCAAAAATCTCAGCCTCTAGTAATTTATATACCTACTCATATAAAAATATTATATTAAAAAAAAAAAAAAAAACTTTGTAGTGTAAGGAGATAAAAAGAATTCTGTAATAACCAAAAGATTGCTAAACGGATTAGTTTGGCATATAAGTCCAAATGAAGTCCTTAACAACTCATCATGCTGAGGGAAATAGCATGGCTAGCCCAACTCAAACGGTAGTTGGTAAAGGCAAATTAAATCCGTTGATAGCTGGGAGTTTGCTAAAAACTCCATATCATTTGAAAATCCTGATGAAGTCTCCGGCGACGAAATTATTTACAAAAGAAAATAGATAGACAAAGCCTGATATGACAAAAGTAGCCTAACATGGCAAGTTCATGATGGATGAAGTAGGCTAAAACGCCACAAAGAAGGAACGTAAAGGCTTCACAAGAAAGGAATCAAAAACATCAACAGTAGAGATTCCCGACAGCAACAGTACAGACAAGATGTCAACAGTAGAGATTCCTGACAATAACAGTACAGACAAGACGTCAACAGTGAAGATTCCTGACAGAGACAAGACGTCAACAGTGAAGACTCGTGACGAGGCATCCTCGGCAAGTTTCTCAAGAGGCTTCTCGTGCAATAAAGGTCGGCTATAAAAGGAGGCATCCGAGGGACGAGGAAGACATCGGCAAATCGGCAAATCGGCAAATCGGCAATTCGGCAAAAACATCAGCAAGCTTCTCCAACACTTTTAGGTTCCTCAACGCCTTCTTCTTCATCACCATCCTCTCTCTCCCTCTCATCATCTCCCATCTGTCTTGCCTGGTTTATGCCTGCCGATCAGACCACCAACAACTTGTAGTTCTCCACCACCTATATGTATAATTAAGTGTGCCTGAGTGTATTTCCCTTTGTATTTTCTTCTTCTTCTGCATCAGCTGCACTGCAGCAGTAGTAGTGTGTAACTTAACTGGTATATAACTTAACTCGACAAAGCAAGAGAGAGGATGGTTCGTAGAAAATTCAGAAAACATTAAAAATCATAAAAAGTTACAGCAGTAGTAAAGCTTGTCCTTATATAGCTCTTGTACTCATATCAGATATGCATTCCCGTTCATAAACTCTTGCTTTGTCGACTAGCAAAAAAATAGAAAATCACACCGGAGACTCTTTGTGAAGATTCTCCTGTAAAAGATGATACTGTTGCCGGGTAACATCTTAGATTCATGTTTATCTGATACGGATATTTGGTAGTGTTGTAACTGGTATCAGAGCCAGGGGGAAATACACTCTACTATGGGATAAAAGTCCGGAGGGTTGTTCCTTTTGGGCGGTAGGGGTCTGCAGTCTGTACAAAGAGTCTCCGGTGTGATGGCTACTGTTCCGGTATGTATCGTTTGTTTCTGAATTTTTATTAAGTAATTTGTCTTGTTTAGATAATATGTATTTGTTTTTGTAAGTCTCTATATTCGTAGAAAATTCAGAAAACATTAAAAAATCATAAAAAGTCAGAAAAAGTTAGGAAAAATTTTTGGGGGCTATAAGCTTGACCTATACTCTCAGATCCGCATCATTACTGTCCTAGTTACATTCTAAGTATCCTCTGTTAGATTTGAGTAACCTTAAAGCCCAGATTCCTAAAGGCGATCCCTTTGTTGCCGCGGGTAGGCGTTTGTAGGGTGACCCTTAGGAGACGGTTTTAGGCACCATAGGCTGCTCAGAGCTAGCTACCAAGCGATATCCTAGATGGCTAGCGATATACCGTGCATATTTGAGAGCAGTAGAAGAGACTATAGTCACTTAGAACATTTTTCAGTAGCAATAGATAGAAAATATTCCAGAAAAGAGCATGACTCGATTGTGGAGCTAATCAACTATTGGAAAGAGCTATATAAGGACCCACGCAATACTGTTCAGGAAAGAGATCACTTAGTAAAAAGAATGCAGGAAACGTGCCAACAAAATAGGGAGCTGCTACATCACTTTAATTTTGACCCTGAAATATATAATCTGGAAAGTGAGGAAGAACCAGAAAGCACCACAGATTCGGAAAACGAGGACTACGGGATGACCATACACGATGAATACGAACACGAGGGAGGAACTGATTCCGACAGTGAGGTAATCCATGTAGGGGAAGATAGCAAAAATGCAATAGATTTGAACAGCCCACAAATAGGAGGGAGTATGAGAATCGACGATCTAATAAAAAGAAGTGTATCTCAAGGGGGAACCTATCTAGATCTATCTAATATACACTTTAAAGATAAACAAAAGGTTATAGATGACTGGGCGCAATCTCTAGCCGTTGTAATCACAAATCATGAAGGATCACGGGACAATGAAGGATTTATCGATTACATTATTGGAACTTTACAGGGAGATGTCTTACAATGGATGAAACAATGGATAAACTCAGAAGAAGGAAAAAATAAACGGAAGGAGTGGGGAGAGAACGATAGGTTCACAAGTTTTGAAAAAATCCTCAATGACTTCATAAAAATCCTTCAAGAAAATTTATGCGGGTACATAGATGAAAAGTCTCAGGAAGAAGAAGTTTTGTACGCACTGTCCAAGATAGAATTATGTGAGATATGTGAATTTGAAGAATACTGCAAGACATTTTCAAAATACTTTTACAAATTAGATTACGAAAAGGCACAGAATTGGCTTGATCCATTCTTCCACAAACTTCCTAGTCCATGGGACACTAAAACAAGAAACGGATACCCAGATTACTTAAAGCGAATAGAGAAAAAGGATAATCTGGGGCACCGAATACACTACGTGCTTAAAATTATACAAGATGACTGTCTTAACATAAAATCCTACAAGAAAATGAAAAATACAATAAGCAATTCCCCTAAAGGCAGAAGGTGCTGCGAAAAAATAATTGGCGAAAAATAGAAAATTGGAAGTGAGAAAAAGGCAAAACCACCATATAGAAAAAGATTTCGATGGAAACCATGGACAAGAAGTAGAGGGTTTGTCAGGAGCAACAAGTACGTTAGAAAGAAGGATGAGTCATCCACTCAAAAAGAACCCCATGAACAAAAAGACAAAAAGAATTGCAGATGTTTTGTATGCGATGAAGAAGAACATTTTGCTAGAGAGGGAAGAATGCTCAAAGAATGATAAAATATATGGAAGAACAAGAACTCGAAGTCTGTCTAGGAGAAGAAATCACGCCAACAGATATAATACTCTATGAACTAGAAGTCGAAGATGACTCAGATAACGAAATAGTTTTCATGATGAATGAAGATTCATGACCAATCACACCCCCAGTGTCAGAACTGGATAGTGTAACATTAGGAGATGTAGTCGGAAGAGAAACAATTTTTAGTCCAGAGGACATCGACAGAATGAAAAAACATCAACTAATAAAGAAAACAGAAATTTACAAAATTTCCCGATTCAATTTCTTCTCCAGGAGAATAATCGAAAATTTTAATGGAAATACAACAGCTAACTTGTCAGCCGGAGGAAGAGTAGACATTCCCATCTTTAGCCGTGAAAAGGTGCGAAGATGGAAAAAGAAATATCCAGAGATTCGCTATATCCATGTTGGCCTGATTCAAATTAAAATTAATGCACTATTTAGAGCAGGCATAGATATTCCCATAATAACACTTGTTATGGACAATCGGTTCACCAATTGCCACCAGGCTTTAATCGGAGGCTTCCAGTCCAACTTAGTAAATCAAACTGTATGGTTTAATATCAGACCTAACTATTTCATCTCCATATCTGACCCAAATATAATAGATACTGTACGATTAAAAATCAAGACTCAAGGAATGAACATGAAAACCAACTCACACGATCTGGCCATAGAATATACAACGATTCATGAGTTAACCCAGACTACAGAAGCAAGAACAGTTTCAAACCAACGGGAAATAATTGAAATTTTTGAACCAAAACTTTTTGAGGAAGAAATCAAACCCCGACTAATGAATATAAAAGATCTCACAGTACCTAGACAATGGTTTCTTGAAGACCTAATACAAACCGAAGAACCAAAACACTTTGGAGGAATAGAAATACAAAGCTCTGGAAATAGCCTATATATCAGAAATAATTCAAAACAGCCTTTACCTACAAGGAGTAATAGCAAAAGACAGAGTAAGGAAATAGCCAGGAGATCGATTACCAGGGAAGAAATAAGAGAACCACTGCTGACACGACTATTAGGAGAAGATAAAAAATTAAGCCCAAGTATTAAAGAAAAAAGTCAAAAGCTTAGTATACCACTAATGCCAGGGTCGACGTCTCGACAGGAGGCTGTCGAAGGAGCTGTCGAGTTCAGTTATTAATAGTAATTAATTATGTACTAACTATCTCACAGGAAAGCTCGAAGAAAGGAAAAGAGACAATTACGTCAGAAAAGATGAAAAGAAAACGACTTCTTGAGGAAGCTAGGCAAGCATTTCCTGAAGAAATCCTCCAGAGTATCAAAACAATGATACTCGATCACAGAGAGAAAATAAGAGAAATCTTATCAAAAAATAAGATAGATATCATTTTAACTCGGAATAGCCATCCGAAGCTTTTCAAATTCATGATAGAAGGATTATGGGACATCCAGGGGGTCGAATGGGGGCTCGTGAGCCAGCTGTGCTACAGGCTACGAGGAAACCACGAATGGAGCAAGCTACCAGCAATGCTAAAGTTCTTCAACCACAAATTAGCCGCAAGTATTAATTATCATCATTTGTTCACATTCCAAATATTCAGCACGGTCGGATGGAGAGAAGAGACAAAGTTTTTTCAACCATATCAGATATGGGTGTTCGGCTACCCCGAACATTGGCAGAAATTTGACCCAGAATACAACATTGAAGGAGTCAATTATAATTACTTCTGGTATAGCAGTTTTATCGAGCTAGTCGACAAAGCAAGAAAGCTAATCAAGAACATAAGCAACTACTCAATTATGACAGATGGAAGCAGGATAATCGCCACCAGAGACCATAATGCAAGGATTAGCTTTCCGAAAGAACAACAACACATAGCAATGAAACTGTTACAGGATATAGCTTTCAACCAGGAGAATTTAGATATTCCAACGGAGTTCAAATGGATATGTAATAGTAATATATATATAAAAAAAAAAAGGGGTCCCTCAAACATTGGATCCTCCAAATTCGCAAAAGACAAGGCTTCACGAAGAAGACAAAGATTCCCGAGGGTGCAAGACAGGACAACAACAGTAAAAGAATTGATTACTGAGTATAGACAAGACGTCAACAGTGAAGATCCCTGACAAAGACAAGACGTCAACAGTAAAGATTCCTGACAACAACAGTATAGACAAGACGTCAACAGTGAAGATTCCTGACAAAGACAAGACATCAACAGTGACAAGGCTTCTACAGCAAGATTCCCGTGACGAGGCTTCTACAGCAAGATTCCCAGGAGGCTTCTCGTGCAAGGCTTCTCGTCTATAAAAGGAGGCTTCCGAAGGATGAGGAGGACATCGGCAATTTGGCAAAAACATCAGCAAACTTCTCCAACACCTTTTAGGTTCTTCAACGCCTTCTCCTTCATCACCATCCTATCTCACCCTCTCATCCTCCCCCATCCGTCTTGCCTGGTTTATGCTTGCCGATCAGACCACCAACACCTTGTAGTTCTCCACCACCTATATGTATAATTAGTGTGCCTGAGTGTATTTTCCTTTGTATTTTCTTCTTCTTCTGCATCAGCTGCACTGCAGCAGTAGTAGTGTGTAACTTAACTTGTATCAGAGCCCGGGGGGTCAACAGTAGAGACAGGCATAAACAAAACTTGTTATTATATAGAAAGAACAGTTGATGCAGAAATAAACAAGACGATCACAACTCAATACTTGAAATAATTTTTTAATGTTAAGTTCAGAAAACTAAGAAAAAATTAACTTAGCTGGTATCAGAGCCCGGGGGGTCGTTCCTTTTGGGCGGTAGGGGTCTGCAGTCTGTACAAAGAGTCTCCGAAGTGATGGCTACTGTTCCGGTATGTATCGTTTGTTTCTGAATTTTTGTTAAGTAATCTGTCTTGTTTAGATAATATGTATTTGTTTTTGTAAGTCTCTATATTTGTAGAAAATTCAAAAAAAATCAAATAAAAATCAAATTAAAAAAAAAATAAAAATTGGGGAAGGATTTATAGCATCTATAGCACTTACGTGGTGTCAAATTGACTATAACTCTGACCTATATTCTCTCACAATCTGTATCAATACTGTTCTAGTTACACTCTAAGTATCCCTTACTAGAATTGAGTATCCTAAAAACCCAGATTCTTAAAGTAATCTCTTTGTTGCCACGGATAGGCGTTTGTAGGGTGAGCAATAGGAGACGGTTTTAGGCACCATAGGCTACTCAGAGCTAGTTATCCATTAACATCTTAGATGGCTACCGACATGTTGTGCAATTGCGAGATATGTAGAGCAAAGTGCAGTAAATATGACACCATGTATAATGATATATATGGTATAATGAACATCCCCAGTTATTCCAAAAAAAAAATTTGATGAGGTAGTTCTCCGAATAGAAAGATTAAAAGAAAAGGATAAAAGTCCCGACCTAACTCTAGAAGCCAAAGAAGATCTGACCCAACAACTCAAAGAAATCCATAAAAAATTCAAGGGTCTATTAAGTCATTTCAGATATGGTTCTAATCAAGAAAAAGTTGAACACGATATCATAAAAATAACTAAAGAAGACGAAAAGGTAAATAATAGTAATCCTCCTGTAAAAGATGAATGTAATAACCTATTACAAGTCAGTAACAAAAAAGACAATAATAATCAAAGAAGTCTCTCACAAAGTCCAAAAGAGAATAGTTACCAAAGTGATGATACAGAAAGATCAGTTGAAGAAGTCATCTTAAAATCCGAAGAACCCCTTAACAGAGAAGAGGATAATAATCTAAACGGTCCCTCTGAAACTAAACATCTAACGAAAAATAGTTACTTAGGAAAGTTAGATCAAATTGACAGATTAGGAACTAGTTCAAAACAAGATAAACCAAATCAACCAATAAATATTGTGCAAGCTGAGAAAACATACTCCAAAGAAGAATACAACTCAATACTTGAAATAATTAATTGCTGGAAAGAGTTGTATAGGGATCAAAATAGTACCATTCAAGAGAAAGAATATCTGGTGAATATGATACAAGAGACACACCTCCAACATAAAGGTTTGTTACACTATTTTAAGTTTGACCCTGGGATATACAATTTAAATAAAGACCTAGAAAATGAGAGCATCACTAATTCAGAGAATGAAGACTGTGAAATAATTACAAATGATGAGTACAGGACAGAATTTAAAGAAAATATCAAATCTGACAATAAGCTGATTGAGTCAATAGAAAATAAGCAAAAGATTAATGGTCTAGATTTGTCCAAAAAATATTTCAAGAATATAAACAACTGGGCACCATCCCTAACCATTGTGATCACAAATCATAAAGAATCATGGGACATTACGAGAATATTACAAGGAGATGATTTGCTAAGAATAGGACAATGGATAAATTCGCAAAAAGAGTGGGATGAAAATAGCGAATCAATTGGATCTGAGGATATCCCCTTTAAAGAAAACTTATACAAGTTAATAGAAAACAAGGCTTATGCAATATCTAAAAATGAACTACGTGATACATGTGAATTCAAAGAATACTGCAAAATGTTCTCAGAATACTTAGAATACAATAGGACACAAAACTGGATTGAACCGTTCCTTCGCACATTTCCAAGCCCATGCGATACGAAAACACAAAGCAGATATCTGGAATACCTAAAACAAATAAAGAAAGAGTACAATCTAAGACACTATATTCATAACACAAGATCTTGTAAGGAAGTAAAAAATGTAACCAATAACTCTCCTAAAAATAAAAAATACCGTAATAACGAGAAATGGAAAAAAGGAAGAAAAAAGAAACCAAAAACATCTGAGGAAAATAAAAAGGATAAAAAGCAACAACAGAACCTACTAAAACTGCTGAATTATGGGGAAAATTTTGAAAAGAAACTATCAAAGCAAGAAAAGTCACTATTAAAAAAGATAAATAAAAATCGAGATTTTATTTGGATAGATGAAAATAAGAGAGCTTTAATACAGCAAACTGAAAATACCCAAAAGAGTTACCCACCTAAACTAATATCTAGAAAACCATGGAAAGACAAAAAAGTATTTATCAAGAGTAACAAGTATATCCAGAAGTGTGATGAATCCTCTACACAAATGGGTAAGATAGAATACAAGTATTTTGAATATAACGAAAAGGGACACTGTCCTAAAATAGGAGAAGATGCTTTAGAAGTCTACATTAGAAAAGAAATCATCCTTTCTGATATAGTGCTCTATAGACATAAGAACAATTCAAAGTTTGAGATAATCCATATAATAAATGAATTAGATATAATCACACCCCTAACGTCAAGAGATGCAGACAGAAGAAAAACGGCCTCTAATCCAGGATACATCAAAAGACAAGTAATAAATAATAATAAATTCTTAATAACAGAAAACAATAATGATACATCAATCAAGATTTTGAAGAAGAAAAACATGGTGAGAGCTATAACAAATAGTATTTCAGCAGCATTTATTGTATACGAAGAATACCAACCAGGTATATACACAATACAGGATAAATGTTATAAACAGGTATTCAACAGACATCATTACTCTTGTAAGAATACTATATCACTTCAGAAAGAAATAACAAAAGTGATAAGACAAAGATTCTCAGAGCTAAAAGAAGCCTGGAAATTACACCAAAGAATAAATCATGCTGCTAAAAATCATCAAGCAGTATATAAGGTAAAGATCACAAAGAAGCTCTCATCCTCACTCAATCAAGATTGCAGTTTAGGTTCTTGGCAAAAGAAGATCTGCGGGTGCGCAACACTTCCAAAGATAGGATGATCAAAGAAGTAGATGTCAACAGAAGTATCGATCTCCGCAATGGTAAGAATACTATCCAACAACAATATAAACGAGTATTCAAATGTAAAACATGCAGCAAACAGTTCACTTCGTTCCAAGCACTTGGAGGCCACCGGGCAAGTGACAGAAGGACAAGGTCAGAAAAAATACACGAAAAAGAAAAGAGACCTAAAATACACAAGTGTTTCATCTGTGAAATCGAGTTTATGAACGGGAATGCACTTGGAGGGCATATGAAGACACATAGAGCTAGAAAAGATCAAGGGGATTCTAGTGTCAAAAATGATCTGTGTCTAGATCTGAGCTTGGGACCTTCCAGCCATATCAACAAAGTAAAACGACCTTGCATTTCCAGGTATGGCAAAAATCTCAGCCTCTAGTAATTTATATACCTACTCATATAAAAATATTATATTAAAAAAAAAAAAACTGTGTAGTGTAAGGAGATAAAAAGAATTCTGTAATAACCAAAAGATTGCTAAACGGTTTAGTTTGGCATATAAGTCCAAATGAAGTCCTTAACAACTCATCATGCTGAGGGAAATAGCATGGCTAGCCCAACTCAAACGGTAGTTGGTAAAAACAAATCAAATCCGTTGATAGCTGGGAGTTTGCTAAAAACTCCATATCATTTGAAAATCCTGATGAAGTCTCCGGTGACGAAATTATTTACAAAAGAAAATAGATAGACAAAGCCTGATATGACAAAAGTAGCCTAACATGGCAAGTTCATGATGGATGAAGTAGGCTAAAACTTCACAAAGAAGGAACGTAAAGGCTTCACAAGAAAGGAATAAAAAAACATCAACAGTAGAGATTCCCGACAGCAACAGTACAGACAAGACGTCAACAGTAGAGATTCCTGACAATAACAGTACAGACAAGACGTCAACAGTGAAGATTCCTGACAGAGACAAGACGTCAACAGTGAAGACTCGTGACGAGGCGTCCTCGGCAAGTTTCTCAAGAGGCTTCTCGTGCAAGAAAGGTCGGCTATAAAAGGAGGCATCCGAGGGACGAGGAAGACATCAGCAAATCGGCAAATCGGCAATTCGGCAAAAACATCAGCAAGCTTCTCCAACACCTTTTAGGTTCCTCAACGCCTTCTTCTTCATCACCATCCTCTCTCTCCCTCTCATCATCTCCCATCTGTCTTGCCTGGTTTATGCCTGCCGATCAGACCACCAACAATTTGTAGTTCTCCACCACCTATATGTATAATTAAGTGTGCCTGAGTGTATTTCCCTTTGTATTTTCTTCTTCTTCTGCATCAGCTGCACTGCAGCAGTAGTAGTGTGTAACCTAACTGGTATCAGAGCCCGGGGGGTCGTTCCTTTTGGGCGATAGGGGTCTGCAGTCTGTACAAAGAGTCTCCGGTGTGATGGCTACTGTTCCGGTATGTATCGTTTGTTTCTGAATTTTTATTAAGAAATCTGTCTTGTTTAGATAATATGTATTTGTTTTTGTAAGTCTCTATATTTGTAGAAAATTCAGAAAACATTAGAAAATCATAAAAATTTTCAGAAAAAATCAAATAAAAATCATAAAAAAAAAAAAAAAATTTTGGGGAAGGATTTATAGCATCTATAGCACTTACGTGGTATCAAATTGACTATAACTCTGACCTATATTCTCTCACAATCTGTATCAATACTGTTCTAGTTACACTCTAAGTGTCCCTTACTAGAATTGAGTATCCTAAAAGTCCAGATTTCTAAAGTAATCCCTTTGTTGCCAAGGATAGGCGTTTGTAGGGTGAGTAATAGGAGACGGTTTTAGGCACCATAGGCTACTCAGAGCTAGTTATCCATTGACATCTTAGATGGCTACCGACATGTTGTGCAATTGCGAGATATGTAGAGCAAAGTGCAGTAAATATGACACTATGTATAATGATATATATGGTATAATGAACATCCCCAGTTATTCCAAAAAAAAATTTGATGAGGTAATTCTCCGAATAGAAAGATTAAAAGAAAAGGATAAAAGTCTCGACATAACTCTAGAAGCCAAAGAAGATCTGACCCAACAACTCAAAGAAATCCATAAAAAATTCAAGGGTCTATTAAGTCATTTCGGATATGGTTCTAATCAAGAAAAAGTTAAACCCGATATCATAAAAATAACTAAAGAAGACGAAAAGGTAAATAATAGTAATCCTCCTGTAAAAGATGAATGTAATAACCTATTACAAGTCAGTAACCAAAAAGACAATAATAATCAAAGAAGTCTCTCACAAAGTCCAAAAGAGAATAGTTACCAAAGTAATGATATAGAAAGAACAGTTGAAGAAGTCATCTTAAAATCCGAAGAACCCCTTAACAGAGAAGAGGATAATAATCTAAACGGTCCCTCTGAAACTAAACATCTAATGAAAAATAGTTACTTAGGAAAGTTAGATCAAATTGACAGATTAGGAACTAGTTCAAAACAAGATAAACCAAATCAACCAATAAATATTGTGCAAGCTTAGAAAACATACTCCAGAGAAGAATACAACTCAATACTTGAAATAATTAATTGCTGAAAAGAGTTGTATAGGGATCAAAATAGTACCATTCAAGAGAAAGAATATCTGGTGAATAGGATACAAGAGACATGCCTCCAACATAAAGGTTTGTTACACTATTTTAAGTTTGACCCTGGGATATACAATTTAAAAAAAGACCTAGAAAATGAGAGCATCACTAATCCAGAAAATGAAGACTGTGAAATAATTACAAATGATGAGTACAGGACAGAATCTAAAGAAAATATCAAATCTGACAATAAGCTGATTGATTCAATAGAAAACAAGGCTTATGCAATATCTAAAAATGAACTACGTGATACATGTGAATTCAAAGAATACTGCAAAATGTTCTCAGAATACTTAGAATACAATAGGACACAAAACTGGATTGATCCGTTCCTTCGCACATTTCCAAGCCCACGCGATACGAAAACACAAAGCAGATATCTGGAATACCTAAAACAAATAAAGAAAGAGAACAATCTAATACACTATATTCATAAAACAGAATCTTATAAGGAAGTGAAAAATGTAACCAGTAACTCTCCTAAAAAGAAAAAATACCGTAATAACGAGAAATGGAAAAAAGGAAGAAAGAAGAGACCAAAAACATCTGAAGAAAATAAAAAGGATAAAAAGCAAGGACAGAACCTACTAAAACTGCTGAATTATGGGGAAAATTTTGAAAAGAAACTATCAAAGCAAGAAAAGTCACTATTAAAAAAGATAAATAAAAATCGAGATTTTATTTGTATAGATGAAAATAAGAGAGCTTTAATACAGCAAACTGAAAATACCCAAAAGAGTTACCCACCTAAACTAATATCTAGAAAACCATGGAAAGACAAAAAAGTATTTATCAAGAGTAACAAGTATATCCAGAAGTGTGATGAATCCTCTACACAAATGGGTAAGAGAGAATACAAGTATTTTGAATATAACGAAAAGGGACACTGTCCTAAAATAGGAGAAGATGCTTTAAAAGTCTACATTAGAAAAGAAATCATTCTTTCTGATATAGTGCTCTATAGACATAAGAACAATTCAGAGTTTGAGATAATCCATATAATAAATAAGTCAGATATAATCACACTCCTAACGTCAAGAGATGCAGACAGAAGAAAAACGGTCTCTAATCCAGGATACATCAAAAGATAAGTAATAAATAATAATAAATTCTTAGTAACAGAAAACAATAATGATACATCAATCAAGATTTTGAAGAAGAAAAACATGGTGAGAGCTATAACAAATAGTATTTCAGCAGCATTTATTGTATACGAAGAATACCAACCAGGTATATACACAATACAGGATAAATATTATAAACAGGTATTCAACAGACATCATTACTCTTGTAAGAATACTATATCACTTCAGAAAGAAAAAAAAAGTGATAAGAAAAAGATTCCCAGAGCTAAAAGAAGCCTGAAAATTACACCAAAGAATAAATCATGCTGCTAAAAATCATCAAGCAGTATATAAGGTAAAGATCACAAAGAAACTACTCATCCTCACTCAATCAAGATTGCAGTTTAGGTTCTCGGCAAAAGAAGATCTGCGGGTGCGCAACACTTCCAAAGATAGGATGATCAAAGAAGTAGATATCAACAGAAGTATTGATCTCCGCAATGGTAAGAACACTATCCAACAACAATATAAACGAGTATTCAAATACAAAACATGCAGCAAACAGTTCACTTCGTTCCAAGCACTTGGAGGCCACCGGACAAGTCACAGAAGGACAAGATCAGAAAAAATACACGAAAAAGAAAAGAGACCTAAAATACACAAGTGTTCCATCTGTGAAATCGAGTTTACGAACGGGAATGCACTTGGAGGGCATATGAAGACACATAGAGCTAGAAAAGATCAAGGGGATTCTAGTGTCAAAAATAATCTGTGTCTAGATCTGAGCTTGGGATCTTCCAGCCATGTCAACAAAGTAAAACGACCTTGCATATCTAGGTATGGCAAAAATCTCAGCATCTGGTAATTTATATACCTACTCATATAAAAATATTATATTTAAAAAAAAAAAAAAAAAACTGTGTAGTGTAAGGAGATAAAAGGAATTCTGTAATAACCAAAAGATTGCTAAACGGATTAGTTTGGCATATAAGTCCAAATGAAGTCCTTAACAACTCATCATGCTGAGAGAAATAGTATGGCTAGTCCAACTCAAACGGTAGTTGGTAAAGGCAAATCAAATCCGTTGATAGCTGGGAGTTTGCTAAAAACTCCATATCATTTGAAAATCCTGATGAAGTTTCCGGCGACGAAATTATTTACAAAAGAAAATAGATAAACAAAGCCTGATATGACAAAAGTAGCCTAACATGGCAAGTTCATGATGGATGAAGTAGGCTAAAACTTCACAAAGAAGGAACGTAAAGGCTTCACAAGAAAGGAATCAAAAGACATCATAGATTCTCTACAACATAAAGACAAGGGGAGCCTAATATATTCAAAGGAAAAAGGAAAAGATTAGATTTATGGGAAGCCCTTGTTCAACAAAAGCATCCGGTTCCTGACAGCAACAGAACAGGACAAGACGTCAACAGTGGAGATTCCCGACAGCAACAGTATAGACATGACATCAACAGTAGAGATTCTTGACAGCA
Source organism: Dracaena cambodiana (assembly GCA_036321105.1). Lineage (NCBI taxonomy): Eukaryota > Viridiplantae > Streptophyta > Magnoliopsida > Asparagales > Asparagaceae > Dracaena > Dracaena cambodiana. The sequence goes on along the minus strand of JAYEPQ010000013.1, from coordinate 12,328,798 downwards.
ACAATACAGACAAGACATCAACAGTAGAGATTCCTGACATCAACAGTACAGACAAGACGTCAACAGTGAAGATTCCTGACAAAGACAAGACGTCAACAGTGAAGACTCGTGACGAGGCTTCCACAGCAAGATTCTCAAGAGGCTTCTCGTGCAAGGAAGGTCGGCTATAAAAGGAGGCCTCCGAGGGACGAGGAAAACATCGGCAAATCGGAAATTCGGCAAAAACATCAGCAAGCTTCTCCAACACCTTTTAGGTTCCTCAACGCCTTCTCCTTCATCACCATCCTCTCTCACCCTCTCATCCTCCCCCATCCGTCTTGCCTGGTTTATGCCTGCCGATCAGACCACCAACACCTTTTAGTTCTCCACCACCTATATGTATAATTAGTGTGCCTAAGTGTATTTCCCTTTGTATTTTCTTCTTCTTCTGCTTCAGCTGCTCTGTAGCAGTAGTAGTGTGTAACTTAACTGGTATCAGAGCCCGGGGGGTCGTTCCTTTTGGGCGGTAGGGGTCTGCAGTCTGTACAAAGAGTCTCCGGTGTGATGGCTATTATTCCTGTATGTATCGTTTGTTTCTGAATTTTTATTAAGTAATTTGTCTTGTTTAGATAATATGTATTTGTTTTTGTAAGTCTCTATATTCGTAGAAAATTCAGAAAACATTAAAAAATCATAAAAAGTCAGAAAAAGTTAGGAAAAATTTTTGGGGGCTATAAGCTTGACCTATACTCTCAGATCCGCATCATTACTGTCCCAGTTACATTCTAAGTATCCTCTGCTAGATTTGAGTAACCTTAAAGCCCAGATTACTAAAGGCGATCCCTTTGTTGCCGCTGGTAGGCGTTTATAGGGTGATCCTTAGGAGACGGTTTTAGGCACCATAGGCTGCTCAGAGCTAGCTACCAAGCGATATCCTAGATGGCTAGCGATATACCGTGCATATTTGAGAGCAGTAGAAGAGACTATAGTCACTTAGAACATTTTTCAGTAGCAACAGATAAAAATCTAACAAATATTACAAGCTTTCTCAACACCCTGTTTGATTACGTAGTTTGTAGATTTAATAAAATAGAAAAATTACAAAGTAAGGCAATAGCACAAAATGAAATATATATTTCTAAGCTTTGTAAAAACGTGCGGGATAATCCCACAGAACAATTCGACAAAGAAATAACAAAATTCGACAAAGAAGTAAGAGAGATATTAGGAAGATTAGATCGAATCGATGGTTTAGGAACGAGTATAAGACGAACAAGACCAAGCGAACAGATAAACATGATACAAATAGATAGAAAATATTCCAGAAAAGAGCATGACTCGATTGTGGAGCTAATCAACTGTTGGAAAGAGCTATATAAGGACCCACGCAATACTATTCAGGAAAGAGATCACTTAGTAAAAAGAATGCAGGAAACGTACCAACAAAATAGGGAGCTGCTACATCACTTTAATTTTGACCCTGAAATATATAATCTGGAAAGTGAGGAAGAACCAGAAAGCACCACAGATTTGGAAAACGAGGACTACGGGATGACCATACACGATGAATACGAACACGAGGGAGGAACTGATTCTGACAGTGAGGTAATCCATGTAGGGGAAGATAGCAAAAATGCAATAGATTTGAACAGCCCACAAATAGGAGGGAGTATGATAATCGACGATCTAATAAAAAGAAGTGTATCTCAAGGGGGAACCTATCTAGATCTATCTAATATACACTTTAAAGATAAACAAAAGGTTATAGATGACTAGGCGCAATCTCTAGCCGTTGTAATCACAAATCATGAAGGATCATGGGACAATGAAAGATTTGTCGATTACATTACAGGAACTTTACAGGGAGATGTCTTACAATGGATGAAACAATGGATAAACTCAGAAGAAGGAAAAAATAAACGGAAGGAGTGGGGAGAGAACGATAGGTTCGCAAGTTTTGAAAAAATCCTTAATGACTTCATAAAAATCCTTAAAGAAAATTTATGCGGGTACATAGATGAAAAGTCTCAGGAAGAAGAAGTTTTGTACGCACTGTCCAAGATAGAATTATGTGAGATATGTGAATTTGAAGAATACTGCAAGACATTTTCAAAATACTTTTACAAATTAGATTACGAAAAGGCACAGAATTGGCTTGATCCATTCTTCCACAAACTTCCTAGTCCATGGGACACTAAAACAAGAAACGGATACCCAGATTACTTAAAGCGAATAGAGAAAAAGGATAATCTGGGGCACCGAATACACTACGCGCTTAAAATTATACAAGATGACTGTCTTAACATAAAATCCTACAAGAAAATGAAAAATACAATAAGCAATTCCCCTAAAGGCAGAAGGTGCTGCGAAAAAATAATTGGCGAAAAATGGAAAATTGGAAGTGAGAAAAAGGCAAAACCACCATATAGAAAAAAATTTCGATGGAAACCATGGACAAGAAGTAGAGGGTTTGTCAGGAGCAACAAGTACGTTAGAAAGAAGGATGAGTCATCCACTCAAAAAGAACCCCATGAACAAAAAGACAAAAAGAATTGCAGATGTTTTGTATGCGATGAAGGACATTTTGCTAGAAACTGTCCTAGGAGAGGGAAGAATGCTCAAAGAATGATAAAATATATGGAAGAACAGGAACTCGAAGTCTGTCTAGGAGAAGAAATCACGCCAACAGATATAATACTCTATGAACTAGAAGTCGAAGATGACTCAGATAACGAACTAGTTTTCATGATGAATGAAGATTCAGAACCAATCACACCCCCAGTGTCAGAACTGGATAGTGTAACATTAGGAGATGTAGTCGGAAGAGAAACAATTTTTAGTCCAGAGGACATCGACATAATGAAAAACATCAACTAATAAAGAAAACAGAAATTTACAAAATTTCCCGATTCAATTTCTTCTCCAGGAGAATAATCGAAAATTTTAATGGAAATACAATAGCTAACTTGTCAGCCGGAGGAAGAGTAGACATTCCCATCTTTAGACGTGAAAAGGTGCGAAGATGGAAAAAGAAATATCCAGAGATTCGCTATATCCATGTTGGCCTGATTCAAATTAAAATTAATGCACTATTTAGAGCAGGCATAGATATTCCCATAATAACACTTGTTATGGACAATCGGTTCACCAATTGCCACCAGGCTTTAATCGGAGGCTTCCAGTCCAACTTAGTAAATCAAACTGTATGGTTTAATATCAAACCTAACTATTTCATCTCCATATCTGACCCAAATATAATAGATACTGTACGATTAAAAATCAAGACTCAAGGAATGAACATGAAAACCAACTCACGCGATCTGGCCATAGAATATACAACGATTCATGAGTTAACCCAGACTACAGAAGCAAGAACAGTTTCAAACCAACGGGAAATAATTGAAATTTTTGAACCAAAACCTTTTGAGGAAGAAATCAAACCCCAACTAATGAATATAAAAGATCTCACAGTACCTAGACAATGGTTCCTTGAAGACCTAATACAAACCGAAGAACCAAAACACTTTGGAGGAATAGACATACAGAGCTCTGGAAATAGCCTATATATCAGAAATAATTCAAAACAGCCTTTACTTACAAGGAGTAATAGCGAAAGACAGACTAAGGAAATAGCCAGGAGATCGATTACCAGGGAAGAAATAAGAGAACCACTGCTGACACGACTATTAGGAGAAGATAAAAAATTAAGCCCAAATATTAAAGAAAAAAGTCAAAAGCTTAGTATACCACTAATGCCAGGGTCGACGTCTCGACAGGAGGCTGTCGAAGGAGCTGTCGAGTTCAGTTATTAATAGTAATTAATTATGTACTAACTATCTTATAGGAAAGCTCGAAGAAAGGAAAAGAGACAATTACGTCAGAAAAGACGAAAAGAAAACGACTTCTTGAGGAAGCTAGGAAAGCATTTCCTGAAGAAATCCTCCAGAGTATCAAAACAATGATACCCGATCACAGAGAGAAAATAAGAGAAATCTTATCAAAAAATAAGACAGATATCATTTTAACTCGGAATAGCCATCCGAAGCTTTTCAAATTCATGATAGAAGGATTATGGGACATCCAGGAGGTCGAATGGGGGCTCGTGAGCCAGCTGTGCTACAGGCTACGAGGAAACCGCGAATGGAGCAAGCTACCAGCAATGCTAAAGTTCTTCAACCACAAAATAGCCGCAAGTATTAATTATCATCATTTGTTCACATTCAAAATATTCAGCACGGTCGGATGGAGAGAAGAGACAAAGTTTTTTCAACCATATCAGATATGGGTGTTCGGCTACCCCGAACATTGGCAGAAATTTGACCCAGAATACAACATTGAAGGAGTCAATTATAATTACTTCTGGTATAGCAGTTTTATCGAGCTAGTCGACAAAGCAAGAAAGCTAATCAAGAACATATGCAACTACTCAATTATGACAGATGGAAGGAGGATAATCGCCACTAGAGACCATAATGCAAGGATTAGCTTTCCGAAAGAACAACAACACATAGCAATGAAACTGTTACAGGATATAGCTTTCAACCAGGAGAATTTAGATATTCTAACGGAGTTCAAATGGATATGTAATAGTAATATTTAAAAAAAAAAAAAAAAAAAAAAGGGGTCCCTCAAACATTGGATCCTCCAAATTCGCAAAAGACAAGGCTTCACGAAGAAGACAAAGATTCCCGATAGTGCAAGACAGGACAACAACAGTAAAAGAATTGATTACTGACATCCACAGTACAGGTAGGACAGCAACAGTGAAGATCCCTGACAGAGATAAGACGTCAACAGTAAAGATTCCTGACAACAACAGTACAGACAAGACGTCAACAGTGAAGATTCCTGACAAAGACAAGACATCAACAGTGACGAGGCTTCTACAGCAAGATTCCCGTGACGAGGCTTCTACAGCAAGATTTCCAGGAGGCTTCTCGTGCAAGGCTTCTCGTCTATAAAAGGAGGCTTCCGAAGGATGAGGAGGACATCGGCAATTCGGCAAAAACATCAGCAAGCTTCTCCAACACCTTTTAGGTTCCTCAACGCCTTCTCCTTCATCACCATCCTCTCTCACCCTCTCATCCTCCCCTATCCGTCTTGCCTGGTTTATGCCTGCCGATCAGACCACCAACACCTTGTAGTTCTCCACCACCTATATGTATAATTAGTGTGCCTGAGTGTATTTCCCTTTGTATTTTCTTCTTCTTCTGCTTCAGCTGCTCTACAACAGTAGTAGTGTGTAACTTAGCTGGTATCATCGCCTTGCACGAGAAGCCTCCTGGGAATCTTGCTGTAGAAGCCTCGTCACGGGAATCTTGCTGTAGAAGCCTCGTCACTGTTGATGTCTTGTCTTTGTCAGGAATCTTCACTGTTGACATCTTGTCTGTACTGTTATTGTCAGGAATTTTTACTGTTGACGTCCTGTCTCTGTCAGGGATTCCAAAAGGAACGACCCCCAACAAGGACAAGACCTGGCTATGAGTATGTTGACAATAACAGTACAGACAATAACCGTCTACATAGCTGGTATCAGAGCCCGGGGGGTCGTTCCTTTTGGGCGGTAGGGGTCTGCAGTCTGTACAAAAAGTCTCCGGTGTGATGGCTACTGTTCCGGTATGTATCGTTTGTTTCTGAATTTTTATTAAGTAATCTGTCTTGTTTAGATAATATGTATTTGTTTTTGTAAGTCTCTATATTTGTAGAAAATTCAGAAAAAATCAAATAAAAATCAAATTAAAAAAAAAAATAAAAATTGGGGAAGGATTTATAGCATCTATAGCACTTACGTGGTGTCAAATTGACTATAACTCTGACCTATATTCTCTCACAATCTGTATCAATACTGTTCTAGTTACACTCTAAGTATCCCTTACTAGAATTGAGTATCCTAAAAACCCAGATTCTTAAAGTAATCTCTTTGTTGCCACGGATAGGCGTTTGTAGGGTGAGCAATAGGAGACAGTTTTAGGCACCATAGGCTACTCAGAGCTAGTTATCCATTAACATCTTAGATGGCTACCGACATGTTGTGCAATTGTAAGATATGTAGAGCAAAGTGCAGTAAATATGATACCATGTATAATGATATATATGGTATAATGAACATCCCCAGTTATTCCAAAAAAAAATTTGATGAGGTAGTTCTCCGAATAGAAAGATTAAAAGAAAAGGATAAAAGTCCCGACCTAACTCTAGAAGCCAAAGAAGATCTGACCCAACAACTCAAAGAAATCCATAAAAAATTCAAGGGTCTATTAAGTCATTTCGGATATGGTTCTAATCAAGAAAAAGTTGAACCCGATATCATAAAAATAACTGAAGAAGACGCAAAGGTAAATAATAGTAATCCTCCTGTAAAAGATGAATGTAATAACCTATTACAAGTCAGTAACCAAAAAGACAATAATAATCAAAGAAGTCTCTCACAAAGTCCAAAAGAGAATAGTTACCAAAGTGATGATATAGAAAGAACAGTTGAAGAAGTCATCTTAAAATCCGAAGAACCCCTTAACAGAGAAGAGGATAATAATCTAAACGGTCCCTCTGAAACTAAACATCTAACGAAAAATAGTTACTTAGGAAAGTTAGATAAAATTGACAGATTAGGAACTAGTTCAAAATAAGATAAACCAAATCAACCAATAAATATTGTGCAAGCTGAGAAAACATACTCCAAAGAAGAATACAACTCAATACTTGAAATAATTAATTGCTGGAAAGAGTTGTATAGGGATCAAAATAGTACCATTCAAGAGAAAGAATATCTGGTGAATAGGATACAAGAGACATACCTCCAACATAAAGGTTTGTTACACTATTTTAAGTTTGACCCTGGGATATACAATTTAAATAAAGACCTAGAAAATGAGAGCATCACTAATCCAGAGAATGAAGACTGTGAAATAATTACAAATGATGAGTACAGGACAGAATCTAAAGAAAATATCAAATCTGACAATAAGCTGATTGATTCAATAGAAAATAAGCAAAAGATTAATGGTCTAGATTTGTCCAAAAAATATTTCAAGAATATAAACAACTGGGCACCATCCCTAACCATTGTGATCACAAATCATAAAGAATCATGGGACATTACGAGAATATTATAAGGAGATGATTTGCTAAGAATAGGACAATGGATAAATTCGCAAAAAGAGTGGGATGAAAATAGCGAATCAATTGGATCTGAGGATATCCACTTTAAAGAAAACTTATACAAGTTAATAGAAAACAAGGCTTATGCAATATCTAAAAATGAACTACGTGATACATGTGAATTCAAAGAATACTGCAAAATATTCTCAGAATACTTAGAATACAATAGGACACAAAACTGGATTGATCCGTTCCTTCGCACATTTCCAAGCCCATTCGATACGAAAACACAAAGCAGATATCTGGAATACCTAAAACAAATAAAGAAAGAGTACAATCTAAGACAATATATTCATAACACAGAATCTTATAAGGAAGTGAAAAATGTAACCAATAACTCTCCTAAAAAGAAAAAATACCGTAATAACGAGAAATGGAAAAAAGGAAGAAAAAAGAGACCAAAAACATCTGAGGAAAATAAAAAGGATAAAAAGCAACAACAGAACCTACTAAAACTGCTGAATTATGGGAAAAATTTTGAAAAGAAACTATCAAAGCAAGAAAAGTCACTATTAAAAAAGATAAATAAAAATCGAGATTTTATTTGGATAGATGAAAATAAGAGAGCTTTAATACAGCAAACTGAAAATACCCAAAAGAGTTACCCACCTAAACTAATATCTAGAAAACCATGGAAAGACAAAAAAGTATTTATCAAGAGTAACAAGTATATCCAGAAGTGTGATGAATCCTCTACACAAATGGATAAGAGAGAATACAAGTATTTTGAATATAACGAAAAGGGACACTGTCCTAAAATAGGAGAAGATGCTTTAGAAGTCTACATTAGAAAAGAAATCATCCTTTCTGAGATAGTGCTCTATAGACATAAGAACAATTCAAAGTTTGAGATAATCCATATAATAAATGAATCAGATATAATCACACCCCTAACGTCAAGAGATGCAGACAGAAGAAAAACGGCCTCTAATCCATGATACATCAAAAGACAAGTAATAAATAATAATAAATTCTTAATAACAGAAAACAATAATGATACATCAATCAAGATTTTGAAGAAGAAAAACATGGTGAGAGCTATAACAAATAGTATTTCAGCAGCATTTATTGTATACGAAGAATACCAACCAGGTATATACACAATACAGGATAAATGTTATAAACAGGTTTTCAACAGACATCATTACTCTTGTAAGAATACTATATCACTTCAGAAAGAAAAAACAAAAGTGATAAGACAAAGATTCCCAGAGCTAAAAGAAGCCTGGAAATTACACCAAAGAATAAATCATGCTGCTAAAAATCATCAAGCAGTATATAAGGTAAAGATCACAAAGAAGCTCTCATCCTCACTCAATCAAGATTGCAGTTTAGGTTCTTGGCAAAAGAAGATCTGCGGGTGCGCAACACTTCCAAAGATAGGATGATCAAAGAAGTAGATGTCAACAGAAGTATCGATCTCCGCAATGGTAAGAATACTATCCAACAACAATATAAACGAGTATTCAAATGTAAAACATGCAGCAAACAGTTCACTTCGTTCCAAGCACTTGGAGGCCACCGGGCAAGTCACAGAAGGACAAGGTCAGAAAAAATACACGAAAAAGAAAAGAGACCTAAAATACACAAGTGTTTCATCTGTGAAATCGAGTTTATGAACGGGAATGCACTTGGAGGGCATATGAAGACACATAGAGCTAGAAAAGATCAAGGGGATTCTAGTGTCAAAAATGATCTGTGTCTAGATCTAAGCTTGGGACCTTCCAGCCATGTCAACAAAGTAAAACGACCTTGCATTTCCAGGTATGGCAAAAATTTCAGCCTCTAGTAATTTATATACCTACTCATATAAAAATATTATATTAAAAAAAAAAAAAAAACTGTGCAGTGTAAGGAGATAAAAAGAATTCTGTAATAACCAAAAGATTGCTAAACAGATTAGTTTGGCATATAAAATGAAGTCCTTAACAACTCACCATGCTGAGGGAAATAGCATGATTAGCCCAACTCAAACGGTAGTTGGTAAAGGCAAATCAAATCCGTTGATAGCTGGGAGTTTGCTAAAAACTCTATATCATTTGAAAATCCTGATGAAGTCTCCGGCGACGAAATTATTTACAAAAGAAAATAGATAGACAAAGCCTGATATGACAAAAGTAGCCTAACATGGCAAGTTCATGATGGATGAAGTAGGCTAAAACTTCACAAAGAAGGAACGTAAAGGCTTCACAAGAAAGGAATAAAAAAACATCAACAGTAGAGATTCCCGACAGCAACAGTACAGACAAGACGTCAACAGTAGAGATTCCTGACAATAACAGTACAGACAAGACATCAACAATGAAGATTCCTGACAGAGACAAGACGTCAACAGTGAAGACTCGTGACGAGGCGTCCTCGACAAGTTTCTCAAGAGGCTTCTCGTGCAAGAAAGGTCGGCTATAAAAGGAGGCATCCGAGGGACGAGGAAGACATCGGCAATTCGGCAAAAACATCAGCAAGCTTCTCAACACCTTTTAGGTTCCTCAACGCCTTCTTCTTCGTCACCATCCTCTCTCTCCCTCTCATCATCTCCCATCTGTCTTGCCTGGTTTATGCCTGCCGATCAGACCACCAACAATTTATAGTTCTCCACCACCTATATGTATAATTAAGTGTGCCTGAGTGTATTTCCCTTTGTATTTTCTTCTTCTTCTGCATCAGCTGCACTGCAGCAGTAGTAGTGTGTAACTTAACTGGTATCATAGCTGGTATCAGAGCCCGGGGGGTCGTTCCTTTGGGCGATAGGGGTCTGCAGTCTGTACAAAGAGTCTCCGGTGTGATGGCTACTGTTCCGGTATGTATCGTTTGTTTCTGAATTTTTATTAAGAAATCTGTCTTGTTTAGATAATATGTATTTGTTTTTATAAGTCTCTATATTTGTAGAAAATTCAGAAAACATTAAAAAATCATAAAATTTTTCAGAAAAAATCAAATAAAAATCATAAAAAAAAAATTTTGGGGAAGGATTTATAGCATCTATAGCACTTACGTGGTATCAAATTGACTATAACTCTGACCTATATTCTCTCACAATCTGTATCAATACTGTTCTAGTTACACTCTAAATGTCCCTTACTAGAATTGAGTATCCTAAAAGCCCAGATTCCTAAAGTAATCCCTTTGTTGCCACGGATAGGCATTTGTAGGGTGAGCAATAAGAGACGGTTTTAGGCACCATAGGCTACTCAGAGCTAGTTATCCATTGACATCTTAGATGGCTATCGACATGTTGTGCAATTGCGAGATATGTAGAGCAAAGTGCAGTAAATATGACACCATGTATAATGATATATATGGTATAATGAACATCCCCAGTTATTCCAAAAAAAAATTTGATGAGGTAGTTCTCCGAATAGAAAGATTAAAAGAAAAGGATAAAAGTTCCGACCTAACTCTAGAAGCCAAAGAAGATCTGACCCAACAACTCAAAGAAATCCATAAAAAATTCAAGTGTCTATTAAGTCATTTCGGATATGGTTCTAATTAAGAAAAAGTTAAACCCGATATCATAAAAATAACTAAAGAAGACGAAAAGGTAAATAATAGTAATCCTCCTGTAAAAGATGAATGTAATAACCTATTACAAGTCAGTAACCAAAAAGACAATAATAATCAAAGAAGTCTCTCACAAAGTCCAAAAGAGAATAGTTACCAAAGTAATGATATAGAAAGAATAGTTGAAGAAGTCATCTTAAAATCCGAAGAACCCCTTAATAGAGAAGAGGATAATAATCTAAATGGTCCCTCAGAAACTAAACATCTAACGAAAAATAGTTACTTAGGAAAGTTAGATCAAATTGACAGATTAGGAACAAGTTCAAAACAAGATAAACCAAATCAACCAATAAATATTGTGCAAGCTGAGAAAACATACTCCAGAGAAGAATACAACTCAATACTTAAAATAATTAATTGATGGAAAGAGTTGTATAGGGATCAAAATAGTACCATTCAAGAGAAAGAATATCTGGTGAATAGGATACAAGAGACATACCTCCAACATAAAGGTTTGTTACACTATTTTAAGTTTGACCCTGGGATATACAATTTAAATAAAGACCTAGAAATGAGAGCATCACTAATCCAGAGAATGAAGACTGTGAAATAATTACAAATGATGAGTACAGGACAGAATCTAAAGAAAATATCAAATCTGACAATAAGCTGATTGATTCAATAGAAAATAAGCAAAAGATTAATGGTCTAGATTTGTCCAAAAAATATTTCAAGAATATAAACAACTGGGCACAATCCCTAACCATTGTGATCACAAATCATAAAGAATCATGGGACATTACGAGAATATTACAAGGAGATGATTTGCTAAGAATAGGACAATGGATAAATTCGCAAAAAGAGTGGGATGAAAATAGCGAATCAATTGGATCTGAGGATATCCACTTTAAAGAAAACTTATACAAGTTAATAGAAAACAAGGCTTATGCAATATCTAAAAATGAACTACGTGATACATGTGAATTCAAAGAATACTGCAAAATATTCTCAGAATACTTAGAATACAATAGGACACAAAACTGGATTGATCCGTTCCTTCGCACATTTCCAAGCCCATGCGATACGAAAACACAAAGCAGATATCTGGAATACCTAAAACAAATAAAGAAAGAGTACAATCTAAGACAATATATTCATAACACAGAATCTTATAAGGAAGTGAAAAATGTAACCAATAACTCTCCTAAAAAGAAAAAATACCGTAATAACGAGAAATGGAAAAAAGGAAGAAAAAAGAGACCAAAAACATCTGAGGAAAATAAAAAGGATAAAAAGCAACAACAGAACCTACTAAAACTGCTGAATTATGGGGAAAATTTTGAAAAGAAACTATCAAAGCAAGAAAAGTCACTATTAAAAAAGATAAATAAAAATCGAGATTTTATTTGGATAGATGAAAATAAGAGAGCTTTAATACAGCAAACTGAAAATACCCAAAAGAGTTACCCACCTAAACTAATATCTAGAAAACCATGGAAAGACAAAAAAGTATTTATCAAGAGTAACAAGTATATCCAGAAGTGTGATGAATCCTATACACAAATGGATAAGAGAGAATACAAGTATTTTGAATATAACGAAAAGGGACACTGTCCTAAAATAGGAGAAGATGCTTTAGAAGTCTACATTAGAAAAGAAATCATCCTTTCTGAGATAGTGCTCTATAGACATAAGAACAATTCAAAGTTTGAGATAATCCATATAATAAATGAATCAGATATAATCACACCCCTAACGTCAAGAGATGCAGACAGAAGAAAAACGGCCTCTAATCCATGATACATCAAAAGACAAGTAATAAATAATAATAAATTCTTAATAACAGAAAACAATAATGATACATCAATCAAGATTTTGAAGAAGAAAAACATGGTGAGAGCTATAACAAATAGTATTTCAACAGCATTTATTGTATACGAAGAATACCAACCAGGTATATACACAATACAGGATAAATGTTATAAACAGGTATTCAACAGACATCATTACTCTTGTAAGAATACTATATCACTTCAGAAAGAAAAAACAAAAGTGATAAGACAAAGATTCCCAGAGCTAAAAGAAGCCTGGAAATTACACCAAAGAATAAATCATGCTGCTAAAAATCATCAAGCAGTATATAAGGTAAAGATCACAAAGAAGCTACTCATCCTCACTCAATCAAGATTGCAGTTTAGGTTCTTGGCAAAAGAAGATCTGCGGGTGCGCAACACTTCCAAAGATAGGATGATCAAAGAAGTAGATGTCAACAGAAGTATCGATCTCCGCAATGGTAAGAATACTATCCAACAACAATATAAACGAGTATTTAAATGTAAAACATGCAGCAAACAGTTCACTTCGTTCCAAGCACTTGGAGGCCACCGGGCAAGTCACAGAAGGACAAGGTCAGAAAAAATACACGAAAAAGAAAAGAGACCTAAAATACACAAGTGTTTCATCTGTGAAATCGAGTTTATGAACGGGAATGCACTTGGAGGGCATATGAAGACACATAGAGCTAGAAAAGATCAAGGGGATTCTAGTGTCAAAAATGATCTGTGTCTAGATCTGAGCTTGGGACCTTCCAGCCATGTCAACAAAGTAAAACGACCTTGCATTTCCAGGTATGGCAAAAATTTCAGCCTCTAGTAATTTATATACCTACTCATATAAAAATATTATATTAAAAAAAAAAAAAAAACTGTGTAGTGTAAGGAGATAAAAAGAATTCTGTAATAACCAAAAGATTGCTAAACAGATTAGTTTGGCATATAAAATGAAGTCCTTAACAACTCACCATGCTGAGGGAAATAGCATGGCTAGCCCAACTCAAACGGTAGTTGGTAAAGGCAAATCAAATCCGTTGATAGCTGGGAGTTTGCTAAAAACTCCATATCATTTGAAAATCCTGATGAAGTCTCCGGCGACGAAATTATTTACAAAAGAAAATAGATAGACAAAGCCTGATATGACAAAAGTAGCCTAACTTGGCAAGTTCATGATGGATGAAGTAGGCTAAAACTTCACAAAGAAGGAACGTAAAGGCTTCACAAGAAAGGAATAAAAAAACATCAACAGTAGAGATTCCCGACAGCAACAGTACAGACAAGACGTCAACAGTAGAGATTCCTGACAATAACAGTACAGACAAGACATCAACAATGAAGATTCCTGACAGAGACAAGACGTCAACAGTGAAGACTCGTGATGAGGCGTCCTCGACAAGTTTCTCAAGAGGCTTCTCGTGCAAGAAAGGTCGGCTATAAAAGGAGGCATCCGAGGGACGAGGAAGACATCGGCAATTCGGCAAAAACATCAGCAAGCTTCTCAACACCTTTTAGGTTCCTCAACGCCTTCTTCTTCATCACCATCCTCTCTCTCCCTCTCATCATCTCCCATCTGTCTTGCCTGGTTTATGCCTGCCGATCAGACCACCAACAATTTATAGTTCTCCACCACCTATATGTATAATTAAGTGTGCCTGAGTGTATTTCCCTTTATATTTTCTTCTTCTTCTGCATCAGCTGCACTGCAGCAGTAGTAGTGTGTAACTTAACTGGTATCATAGCTGGTATCAGAGCCCGGGGGGTCGTTCCTTTGGGCGATAGGGGTCTGCAGTCTGTACAAAGAGTCTCCGGTGTGATGGCTACTGTTCCGGTATGTATCGTTTGTTTCTGAATTTTTATTAAGAAATCTGTCTTGTTTAGATAATATGTATTTGTTTTTATAAGTCTCTATATTTGTAGAAAATTCAGAAAACATTAAAAAATCATAAAAATTTTCAGAAAAAATCAAATAAAAATCATAAAAAAAAAAAATTTTGGGGAAGGATTTATAGCATCTATAGCACTTACGTGGTATCAAATTGACTATAACTCTGACCTATATTCTCTCACAATCTGTATCAATACTGTTCTAGTTACACTCTAAATGTTCCTTACTAGAATTGAGTATCCTAAAAACCCAGATTCCTAAAATAATCCCTTTGTTGCCACGGATAGGCGTTTGTAGGGTGAGCAATAGGAGACGGTTTTAGGCACCATAGGCTACTCAGAGCTAGTTATCCATTGACATCTTAGATGGCTACCGACATGTTGTGCAATTGCGAGATATGTAGAGCAAAGTGCAGTAAATATGACACCATGTATAATGATATATATGGTATAATGAACATCCCCAGTTATTCCAAAAAAAAATTTGATGAGGTAGTTCTCCGAATAGAAAGATTAAAAGAAAAGGATAAAAGTTCCGACCTAACTCTAGAAGCCAAAGAAGATCTGACCCAACAACTCAAAAAAATCCATAAAAAATTCAAGTGTCTATTAAGTCATTTCGGATATGGTTCTAATTAAGAAAAAGTTAAACCCGATATCATAAAAATAACTAAAGAAGACGAAAAGGTAAATAATAGTAATCCTCCTGTAAAAGATGAATGTAATAACCTATTACAAGTCAGTAACCAAAAAGACAATAATAATCAAAGAAGTCTCTCACAAAGTCCAAAAGAGAATAGTTACCAAAGTAAGGATATAGAAAGAATAGTTGAAGAAGTCATCTTAAAATCCGAAGAACTCCTTAACAGAGAAGAGGATAATAATCTAAATGGTCCCTCTGAAACTAAACATCTAACGAAAAATAGTTACTTAGGAAAGTTAGATCAAATTGACAGATTAGGAACAAGTTCAAAACAAGATAAACCAAATCAACCAATAAATATTGTGCAAGCTGAGAAAACATACTCCAGAGAAGAATACAACTCAATACTTGAAATAATTAATTGATGGAAAGAGTTGTATAGGGATCAAAATAGTACCATTCAAGAGAAAGAATATCTGGTGAATAGGATACAAGAGACATACCTCCAACATAAAGGTTTGTTACACTATTTTAAGTTTGACCCTGGGATATACAATTTAAAAAAAGACCTAGAAAATCAGAGCATCACTAATCCAGAAAATGAAGACTGTGAAATAATTACAAATGATGAGTACAGGACAGAATCTAAAGAAAATATCAAATCTAACAATAAGCTGATTGATTCAATAGAAAACAAGGCTTATGCAATATCTAAAAATGAACTACGTGATACATGTGAATTCAAAGAATACTGCAAAATGTTCTCAGAATACTTAGAATACAATAGGACACAAAACTGGATTGATCCGTTCCTTCGCACATTTCCAAGCCCACGCGATACGAAAACACAAAGCAGATATCTGGAATACCTAAAACAAATAAAGAAAGAGAACAATCTAATACACTATATTCATAACACAGAATCTTATAAGGAAGTGAAAAATGTAACCAGTAACTCTCCTAAAAAGAAAAAATACCGTAATAACGAGAAATGGAAAAAAGGAAGAAAGAAGAGACCAAAAACATCTGAAGAAAATAAAAAGGATAAAAAGCAACGACAGAACCTACTAAAACTGCTGAATTATGGGGAAAATTTTGAAAAGAAACTATCAAAGCAAGAAAAGTCACTATTAAAAAAGATAAATAAAAATCGAGATTTTATTTGGATAGATGAAAATAAGAGAACTTTAATACAGCAAACTGAAAATACCCAAAAGAGTTACCCACCTAAACTAATATCTAGAAAACCATGGAAAGACAAAAAAGTATTTATCAAGAGTAACAAGTATATCCAGAAGTGTGATGAATCCTCTACACAAATGGGTAAGAGAGAATACAAGTATTTTGAATATAACGAAAAGGGACACTGTCCTAAAATAGGAGAAGATGCTTTAAAAGTCTACATTAGAAAAGAAATCATCCTTTCTGATATAGTGCTCTATAGACATAAGAACAATTCAGAGTTTGAGATAATCTATATAATAAATAAGTCAGATATAATCACACCCCTAACGTCAAGAGATGCAGACAGAAGAAAAACGGCCTCTAATCCAGGATACATCAAAAGATAAGTAATAAATAATAATAAATTCTTAGTAACAGAAAACAATAATGATACATCAATCAAGATTTTGAAGAAGAAAAACATGGTGAGAGCTATAACAAATAGTATTTCAGCAGCATTTATTGTATACGAAGAATACCAACCAGGTATATACACAATACAGGATAAATGTTATAAACAGGTATTCAACAGACATCATTACTCTTGTAAGAATACTATATCACTTCAGAAAGAAAAAACAAAAGTGATAAGACAAAGATTCCCAGAGCTAAAAGAAGCCTGGAAATTACACCAAAGAATAAATCATGCTGCTAAAAATCATCAAGCAGTATATAAGGCAAAGATCACAAAGAAGCTACTCATCCTCACTCAATCAAGATTGCAGTTTAGGTTCTCGGCAAAAGAAGATCTGCGGGTGCGCAACACTTCCAAAGATAGGATGATCAAAGAAGTAGATATCAACAGAAGTATCGATCTCCGCAATGGTAAGAACACTATCCAACAACAATATAAACGAGTATTAAAATGTAAAACATGCAGCAAACAGTTCACTTCGTTCCAAGCACTTGGAGGCCACCGGACAAGTCACAGAAGGACAAGATCAGAAAAAATACACGAAAAAGAAAAGAGACCTAAAATACACAAGTGTTCCATCTGTGAAATCGAGTTTACGAACGGGAATGCACTTGGAGGGCATATGAAGATACATAGAGCTAGAAAAGATCAAGGGGATTCTAGTGTCAAAAATAATCTGTATCTAGATCTGAACTTGGGATCTTCCAGCCATGTCAACAAAGTAAAACGACCTTGCATATCTAGGTATGGCAAAAATCTCAGCATTTGGTAATTTATATACCTACTCATATAAAAATATTATATTTAAAAAAAAAAAAAAAAAAAACTGTGTAGTGTAAGGAGATAAAAGGAATTCTGTAATAACCAAAAGATTGCTAAACGGATTAGTTTGGCATATAAGTCCAAATGAAGTCCTTAACAACTCATCATGCTGAGAGAAATAGCATGGCTAGCCCAACTCAAACGGTAATTGGTAAAGGCAAATAAAATCCGTTGATAGCTGGGAGTTTGCTAAAAACTCCATATCATTTGAAAATCCTGATGAAGTTTCCGGCGACGAAATTATTTGCAAAAGAAAATAGATAAACAAAGCCTGATATGACAAAAGTAGCCTAACATGGCAAGTTCATGATGGATGAAGTAGGCTAAAACTTCACAAAGAAGGAACGTAAAGGCTTCACAAGAAAGGAATCAAAAGACATCATAGATTCTCTACAACATAAAGACAAGGGGAGCCTAATATATTCAAAGGAAAAAGGAAAAGATTAGATTTATGGGAAGCCCTTGTTCAACAAAAGCATCCAGTTCCTGACAGCAACAGAACAGGACAAGACGTCAACAGTGGAGATTCCCGACAGCAACAGTACAGACATGACATCAACAGTAGAGATTCCTGACAGCAACAGTACAGACAAGACATCAACAGTAGAGATTCCTGACATCAACAGTACAGACAAGACGCCAACAGTGAAGATTCCTGACAGAGACAATACGTCAACAGTGAAGACTCATGACGAGGCTTCCACAGCAAGATTCTCAAGAGGCTTCTCGTACAAGGAAGGTCGGCTATAAAAGGAGGCCTCCGAGGGACGAGGAAAACATCAGCAAATCGGCAATTCGGCAATTCGGCAAAAACATCAGCAAGCTTCTCCAACACCTTTTAGGTTCCTCAACGCCTTCTTCTTCATCACCATCCTCTCTCTCCCTCTCATCATCTCCCATCTGTCTTGCCTGGTTTATGCCTGCCGATCAGACCACCTACAACTTATAGTTGTACGTTAGAAAGAAGGATGAGTCATCCACTCAAAAAGAACCCCATGAATAAAAAGACAAAAAGAATTGCAGATGTTTTGTATGCGATGAAGAAGGATATTTTGCTAGAAACTGTCCTAGGAGAGGGAAGAATGCTCAAACAATGATAAAATATATGGAAGAATAAGAACTCGAAGTCTGTCTAGGAGAAGAAATCACGCCAACAGATATAATACTCTATGAACTAGAAGTCGAAGATGACTCAGATAACGAACTAGTTTTCATGATGAATGAAGATTCAGGACCAATCACACCCCCAGTGTCAGAACTGGATAGTGTAACATTAGGAGATGTAGTCGGAAGAGAAACAATTTTTAGTCCAGAGGACATCGACAGAATGAAAAAACATCAACTAATAAAGAAAACAGAAATTTACAAAATTTCCCGATTCAATTTCTTCTCCAGGAGAATAATCGAAAATTTTAATGGAAATACAACAGCTAACTTGTCAGCCGGAGGAAGAGTAGACATTCCCATCTTTAGCCGTGAAAAGGTGCGAAGATGGAAAAAGAAATATCCAGAGATTCGCTATATCCATGTTGGCCTGATTCAAATTAAAATTAATGTACTATTTAGAGCAGGCATAGATATTCCCATAATAACACTTGTTATGGACAATCGGTTCACCAATTGCCACCAGGCTTTAATCGGAGGCTTCCAGTCCAACTTAGTAAATCAAAATGTATGGTTTAATATCAAACCTAACTATTTCATCTCCATATCTGACCCAAATATAATAGATACAGTACGATTAAAAATCAAGACTCAAGGAATGAACATGAAAACCAACTCACATGATCTGGCCATAGAATATACAACGATTCATGAGTTAACCCAGACTACAGAAGCAAGAACAGTTTCAAACCAACGGGAAATAATCGAAATTTTTGAACCAAAACCTTTTGAGGAAGAAATCAAACCCCGACTAATGAATATAAAAGATCTCACAGTACCTAGACAATGGTTCCTTAATCAAGACTTTACCTGGACAGATAAAGATAAAAATGTTCTAACAAAATTAAACAGCTTGCCGAAAAGGCACCAGAAGTCTACCTACCAAAGCTTGGAGATAAACTGATTTTAGACACTGACGCGTCAGAAGAATATTGGGGATGTGCACTAAAAGCAATTCCGAAAGAAATTTGGGACGAGGGGGATCCACCCCTATCTCAGAACGGAATCAGACTCAGAAAAAGAAGCATACTACAAAAAATATTAAAATACGAGAGACTTTGTGGGTATAATTCTGGAAAATTCAAACCAAACGAACTAAAGTGGATAATATTTGAAAAGGAACTATATACAATAAAATTAGCCCTACAAAAATTTCAAATATTTCTTGCACCCAAATATTTTATAATTAGAACAGATAATAAAGCCGTTAGGGATTTTCTGGTAAACACAAGAAAGACCTCTGGAAAACGCATGCAGTGGTATAATGAGATAGCCCAATATTCCTTCGAAATCGAGCATGTTAAAGGAAAGGATAATTTTATCGCAGATTATCTGAGCCGACCTAACAGTTACTAAATTTGTTTTGCAGAAAGGTGATAAGGGGAAAGCTATAGCAAATAGTGTTCCTGTTCCTGCAGCTGGTATCAGAGCCCGGGGGGTCGTTCCTTTTGGGCGGTAGGGGTCTGCAGTCTGTACAAAGAGTCTCCGGTGTGATGGCTACTGTTCCGGTATGTATCGTTTGTTTCTGAATTTTTATTAAGTAATTTGTCTTGTTTAGATAATATGTATTTGTTTTTGTAAGTCTCTATATTCGTAGAAAATTCAGAAAACATTAAAAAATCATAAAAAGTCAGAAAAAGTTAGGAACTGTACGATTAAAAATCAAGACTCAAGGAATGAACATGAAAACCAACTCACACGATCTGGCCATAGAATATACAACGATTCATGAGTTAACCCAGACTACAGAAGCAAGAACAGTTTCAAACCAATGGGAAATAATCGAAATTTTTGAACCAAAACCTTTTGAGGAAGAAATCAAACCCCGACTAATAAATATAAAAGATCTCACAGTACCTAGACAATGGTTCCTTGAAGACCTAATACAAACCAAAGAACCAAAACACTTTGGAGGAATAGAAATACAGAGCTCTGGAAATAGCCTATATATCAGAAATAATTCAAAACAGCCTTTACTTACAAGGAGTAATAGCGAAAGACAGACTAAGGAAATAGCCAGGAGATCGATTACCAGGGAAGAAATAAGAGAACCACTGCTGACACGACTATTAGGAGAAGATAAAAAATTAAGCCCAAATATTAAAGAAAAAAGTCAAAAGCTTAGTATACCACTAATGCCAGGGTCGACGTCTCGACAGGAGGCTGTCGAAGGAGCTGTCGAGTTCAGTTATTAATAGTAATGAATTATGTACTAACTATCTTACAGAAAAGCTCGAAGAAAGGAAAAGAGACAATTACGTCAGAAAAGACGAAAAGAAAACGACTTCTTGAGGAAGCTAGGCAAGCATTTCCTGAAGAAATCCTCCAGAGTATCAAAACAATGATACTCGATCACAGAGAGAAAATAAGAGAAATCTTATCAAAAAATAAGACAAATATCATTTTAACTCGGAATAGCCATCCAAAGCTTTTCAAATTCATGATAGAAGGATTATGGGACATCCAGGGGGTCGAATGGGGGCTCGTGAGCTAGCTGTGCTACAGGCTACGAGGAAACCACGAATGGAGCAAGCTACCAGCAATGCTAAAGTTCTTCAAGGCTTCACGAAGAAGACAAAGATTCCCGACAGTGCAAGACAGGACAACAACAGTAAAAGAATTGAACAATAGTAAAAGAATTGATTACTGACATCCACAGTACAGACAGGACAGCAACAGTGAAGATCCTTGACAGAGACAAGACGTCAACAGTAAAGATTCCTGACAACAATAGTACAGACAAGACATCAACAGTGAAGATTCCTGACAAAGACAAGACATCAACAGTGACGAGGCTTCTATAACAAGATTCCCGTGATGAGGCTTCTACAGCAAGATTCCCAGGAGGCTTCTCGTGCAAGGCTTCTCGTCTATAAAAGGAGGCTTCCGAAGGATGAGGAGGACATCGGCAAATCGGCAATTCAGCAAAAACATCAGCAAGCTTCTCCAACACCTTTTAAGTTCCTAAACGCCTTCTTCTTCATCACCATCATCTCTCTCCCTCTCATCATCCCCCATCTGTCTTGCCTGGTTTATGCCTGCCGATCAGACCACCAATAACTTGTAATTCTCCACCACCTATATGTATAATTAAGTGTGCCTGAGTGTATTTCCCTTTGTATTTTCTTCTTCTTCTGCTTCAGCTGCTCTGCAGCAGTAGTAGTGTGTAACTTAACTGGTATCATAACTGGTATCAGAGCATCTATGACTGTTGATACCAGCTAAAGAATATACCAGCAGATTAAAAAACTTCTTCTTCTTCAACTAGTTCAAAACCTTCTGTCTTTTGCGAAGATTGTCCTATTTTAGGACAGTCGTATCAGACTCTGTGTACAGACTGCGCTTTGATACCAGCTAAGTTACACACTACTACTGCTGCAGAGCAGCTGAAACAGAAGAAGAAGAAAATACAAAGGGAAATACACTCAGGCACACTTAATTATACATATAGGTGGTGGAGAATTACAAGTTGTTGGTGGTCTGATCGGCAGGCATAAACCAGGCAAGACAGATGGGGGATGATGAGAGGGAGAGAGAGGATGGTGATGAAGAAGAAGGCGTTGAGGAACTTAAAAGGTGTTGGAGAAGCTTGCTGATATTTTTGCCGAATTGCCGATGTCCTCCTCATCCTTCGGAAGCCTCCTTTTATAGACGAGAAGCCTTGCACGAGAAGCCTCCTGGGAATCTTGCTGTAGAAGCCTCGTCACGGGAATCTTGCTGTAGAAGCCTCGTCACTGTTGATGTCTTGTCTTTGTCAGGAATCTTCACTGTTGACGTCTTGTCTGTACTGTTGTTGTCAGGAATCTTTACTGTTGACCTCTTGTCTCTGTCATGGATCTTCACTGTTGCTGTCCTGTCTGTACTGTGGATGTCAGTAATCAATTCTTTTACTGTTGTTGTCCTATCTTGCACTGTCGGGAATCTTTGTCTTCTTCGTGAAGCCTTGTCTTTTGCGAATTTGGAGGATCCAATGTTTGAGGGACCCCTTTTTTTTTTTTTTTTTTTAAATATTACTATTACATATCCATTTGAACTCCGTTGGAATATCTAAATTCTCCTGGTTGAAAGCTATACTGTAACAGTTTCATTGCTATGTGTTGTTGTTCTTTCGGAAAGCTAATCCTTGCATTATGGTCTCTGGTGGCGATTATCCTCCTTCCATCTGTCATAATTGAGTAGTTGCTTATGTTTTTGATTAGCTTTCTTGTTTTGTCGACTAGCTCGATAAAACTGCTATACATGAAGTAATTATAATTGACTCCTTCAATATTGTATTCTGGGTCAAATTTCTGCCAATGTTCGGGGTAGCCGAACACCCATATCTGATATGGTTGAAAAAACTTTGTCTCTTCTCTCCATCCGACCGTGCTGAATATTTGAAATGTGAACAAATGATGATAATTAATACTTGCGGCTATTTTGTGGTTGAAGAACTTTAGCATTGCTGGTAGCTTGCTCCATTCGTGGTTTCTTTGTAGCCTGTAGCACAGCTGGCTCACGAGCCCCCATTCGACCCCCTGGATGTCCCATAATCCTTCTATCATGAATTTGAAAAGCTTCGGATGGCTATTTCGAGTTAAAATGATATCTGTCTTATTTTTTGATAAGATTTCTCTTATTTTCTCTCTGTGATCGAGTATCATTGTTTTGATACTCTGGAGGATTTCTTCAGGAAATGCTTGCCTAGCTTCCTCAAGAAGTCGTTTTCTTTTCGTCTTTTCTGACGTAATTGTCTCTTTTCCTTTCTTCGAGCTTTTCTGTAAGATAGTTAGTACATAATTAATTACTATTAATAACTGAACTCGACAGCTCCTTCGACAGCCTCCTGTCGAGACGTCGACCCTGGCATTAGTGGTATACTAAGCTTTTGACTTTTTTCTTTAATATTTGGGCTTAATTTTTTATCTTCTCCTAATAGTCGTGTCAGCAGTGGTTCTCTTATTTCTTCCCTGGTAATCGATCTCCTGGCTATTTCTTTAGTCTGTCTTTCGCTATTACTCCTTGTAAGTAAAGGCTGTTTTGAATTATTTCTGATATATAGGCTATTTCCAGAGCTCTGTATTTCTATTCCTCCAAAGTGTTTTGGTTCTTTGGTTTGTATTAGGTCTTCAAGGAACCATTGTCTAGGTACTGTGAGATCTTTTATATTCATTAGTCGGGGTTTGATTTCTTCCTCAAAAGGTTTTGGTTCAAAAATTTCGATTATTTCCCGTTGGTTTGAAACTGTTCTTGCTTCTGTAGTCTGGGTTAACTCATGAATCGTTGTATATTCTATGGCCAGATCGTGTGAGTTGGTTTTCATGTTCATTCCTTGAGTCTTGATTTTTAATCGTACAGTATCTATTATATTTGGGTCAGATATGGAGATGAAATAGTTAGGTTTGATATTAAACCATACAGTTTTATTTACTAAGTTGGACTGGAAGCCTCCGATTAAAGCCTGGTGGCAATTGGTGAACCGATTGTCCATAACAAGTGTTATTACGGGAATATCTATGCCTGCTCTAAATAGTGCATTAATTTTAATTTGAATCAGGCCAACATGGATATAGCGAATCTCTGGATATTTCTTTTTCCATCTTCACACCTTTTCACGGCTAAAGATGGGAATGTCTACTCTTCCTCCGGCTGACAAGTTAGCTGTTGTATTTCCATTAAAATTTTCGATTATTCTCCTGGAGAAGAAATTGAATCGGGAAATTTTGTAAATTTCTGTTTTCTTTATTAGTTGATGTTTTTTCATTCTGTCGATGTCCTCTGGACTAAAAATTGTTTCTCTTCCGACTATATCTCCTAATGTTACACTATCCAGTTCTGACACTTGGGGTGTGATTGGTCTTGAATCTTCATTCATCATGAAAACTAGTTCGTTATCTGAGTCATCTTCGACTTCTAGTTCATAGAGTATTATATCTGTTGGCGTGATTTCTTCTCCTAGACAGACTTCGAGTTCTTGTTCTTCCATATATTTTATCATTCTTTGAGCATTCTTCCCTCTCCTAGGACAGTTTCTAGCAAAATGTCCTTCTTCATCGCATACAAAACATCTGCAATTCTTTTTGTCTTTTTGTTCATGGGGTTCTTTTTGAGTGGATGACTCATCCTTCTTTCTAACGTACTTGTTGCTCCTGATAAACCCTCTACTTCTTGTCCATGGTTTCCATCGAAATCTTTTTCTATATGGTGGTTTTGCCTTTTTCTCACTTCCAATTTTCCATTTTTCGCCAATTATTTTTTCGCAGCACCTTCTGCCTTTAGGGGAATTGCTTATTTTATTTTTCATTTTCTTGTAGGATTTTATGTTAAGACAGTCATCTTGTATAATTTTAAGTGCGTAGTGTATTCGGTGCCCCAGATTATCCTTTTTCTCTATTCGCTTTAAGTAATCTGGATATCCGTTTCTTGTTTTAGTGTCCCATGGACTAGGAAGTTTGTGGAAGAATGGATCAAGCCAATTCTGTGCCTTTTCGTAATCTAATTTGTAAAAGTATTTTGAAAATGTCTTGCAGTATTCTTCAAATTCACATATCTCACATAATTCTATCTTGGACAGTGCGTACAAAACTTCTTCTTCCTGAGACTTTTCATCTATGTACCCGCATAAATTTTCTTTAAGGGTTTTTATGAAGTCATTGAGGTTTTTTTCAAAACTTGCGAACCTATCGTTCTCTCCCCACTCCTTCCGTTTATTTTTTCCTTCTTCTGAGTTTATCCATTGTTTCATCCATTGTAAGACATCTCCCTGTAAAGTTCCTATAATGTAATCGACAAATCTTTTATTGTCCCATGATCCTTCATGATTTGTGATTATAACGGCTAGAGATTGCGCCCAGTCATCTATAACCTTTTGTTTATCTTTAAAGTGTATATTAGAAAGATCTAGATAGGTTCCCCCTTGAGATACACTTCTTTTTATTAGATCGTTGATTCTCATACTCCCTCCTATTTGTGGGCTGTTCAAATCTATTGCATTTTTGCTATCTTCCCCTACATGGATTACCTCACTGTCGGAATCAGTTCCTCCCTCGTGTTCGTATTCATCGTGTATGGTCATCCCGTAGTCCTCGTTTTCCGAATCTGTGGTGCTTTCTGGTTCTTCCTCACTTTCCAGATTATATATTTCAGGGTCAAAATTAAAGTGATGTAGCAGCTCCCTATTTTGTTGGTACGTTTCCTGCATTCTTTTTACTAAGTGATCTCTTTCCTGAACAGTATTGCGTGGGTCCTTATATAGCTCTTTCCAACAGTAGATTAGCTCCACAATCGAGTCATGCTCTTTTCTGGAATATTTTCTATCTATTTGTATCATGTTTATCTGTTCGCTTGGTCTTGTTCGTCTTATACTCGTTCCTAAACCATCGATTCGATCTAATCTTCCTAATATCTCTCTTACTTCTTTGTTGAATTTTGTTATTTCTTTGTCGAATTGTTCTGTGGGATTATCCCGCACGTTTTTACAAATCTTAGAAATATATATTTCATTTTGTTCTATTGCCTTACTTTGTAATTTTTCTATTTTATTAAATCTACAAACTACATAATCAAACAGGGTGTTGAGAAAGCTTGTAATATTTGTTAGATTTTTATCTGTTGATACTGAAAAATGTTCTAAGTGACTATAGTCTCTTCTACTGCTCTCAAATATGCACGGTATATCGCTAGCCATCTAGGATATCGCTTGGTAGCTAGCTCTGAGCAGCCTATGGTGCATAAAACCGTCTCCTAAGGGTCACCCTACAAACGCCTACCCGCGGCAACAAAGGGATCGCCTTTAGGAATCTGGGCTTTAAGGTTACTCAAATCTAGCAGAGGATACTTAGAATGTAACTAGGATAGTAATGATGCGGATCTGAGAGTATAGGTCAAGCTTATAGCCCCCAAAAATTTTTCCTAACTTTTTCTGACTTTTTATGATTTTTTAATGTTTTCTGAATTTTCTACGAATATAGAGACTTACAAAAACAAATACATATTATCTAAACAAGACAAATTACTTAATAAAAATTCAGAAACAAACGATACATACCGGAACAGTAGCCATCACACCGGAGACTCTTTGTACAGACTGCAGACCCCTACCGCCCAAAAGGAATGACCCCCCGGGCTCTGATACCAGCTAATGTATCATATTTATCTAAAAAAATTGATAGATGTATAATTTTGCGTAGGGGTCTGATACCTAGACAAGACGTCAACTGTTGTGGATAGTCGTTTTATGCGTTGACCTATACTCTCCTAATAGTCGTAGGCCTAGTTATCAGCTAATAGTCGTACAAAAACCTGATATGACAAAAGCTAATCATGATTACAAAAACAAATACATATTATCCAAAAACCTGATACCTTTACTCGATTTCTTTTCTAGCTCTGATACCAGCTAAGTTACTTTTACAAAGAGCTCTGATACCAGAAAAGTTACACACTACTACTGCTGCAGAGCAGCTGAAGCAGAAGAAGAAGAAAATACAAAGGAAAATACACTCAGGCACACTAATTATACATATAGGTGGTGGAGAACTACAAGGTGTTGGTGGTCTGATCGGCAGGCATAAACCAGGCAAGACGGATGGGGGAGGATGAGAGGGTGAGAGAGGATGGTGATGAAGGAGAAGGCGTTGAGGAACCTAAAAGGTGTTGGAGAAGCTTGCTAATGTTTTTGCCGAATTGCCGATGTCCTCCTCATCCTTCGGAAGCCTCCTTTTATAGACGAGAAGCCTTGCACGAGAAGCCTCCTGGGAATCTTGCTGTAGAAGCCTTGTCACGGGAATCTTGCTGTAGAAGCCTCGTCACTGTTGATGTCTTGTCTTTGTCAGGAATCTTCACTGTTGACGTCTTGTTTGTACTATTGTTGTCAGGAATCTTTACTGTTGACGTCTTTTACTGTTGTTGTCCTGTCTTGCACTGTCGGGAATCTTTGTCTTCTTCGTGAAGCCTTGTCTTTTGCGAATTTGGAGGATCCAATGTTTGAGGGACCCCTTTTTTTTTTTTTTTTTTTTTAATATTACTATTACATATCCATTTGAACTCCATTGGAATATCTAAATTCTCCTGGTTGAAAGCTATATCCTGTAACAGTTTCATTGCTATGTGTTGTTGTTCTTTCGGAAAGCTAATCCTTGCATTATGGTCTCTGGTGGCGATTATCCTCCTTCCATCTGTCATAATTGAGTAGTTGCTTATGTTCTTGATTAGCTTTCTTGTTTTGTCGACTAGCTCGATAAAACTGCTATACCAGAAGTAATTATAATTGACTCCTTCAATGTTGTATTCTGGGTCAAATTTCTGCCAATGTTCGGGGTAGCCGAACACCCATATCTGATATGGTTGAAAAAACTTTGTCTCTTCTCTCCATCCGACCGTGCTGAATATTTGGAATGTGAACAAATGATGATAATTAATACTTGCGGCTATTTTGTGGTTGAAGAACTTTAGCATTGCTGGTAGCTTGCTCCATTCGTGGTTTCCTCGTAGCCTGTAGCACAGCTGGCTCACGAGCCCCCATTCGACCCCCTGGATGTCCCATAATCCTTCTATCATGAATTTGAAAAGCTTCGGATGGCTATTCCGAGTTAAAATGATATCTGTCTTATTTTTTGATAAGATTTCTCTTATTTTCTCTCTTTGATCGAGTATCATTGTTTTGATACTCTGGAGGATTTCTTCAGAAAATGCTTGCCTAGCTTCCTCAAGAAGTCGTTTTCTTTTCGTCTTTTCTGACGTAATTGTCTCTTTTCCTTTCTTCGAGCTTTTCTGTAAGATAGTTAGTACATAATTAATTACTATTAATAACTGAACTCGACAGCTCCTTCGACAGCCTCCTGTCGAGACGTCGACCCTGGCATTAGTGGTATACTAAGCTTTTGACTTTTTTCTTTAATATTTGGGCTTAATTTTTTATCTTCTCCTAATAGTCGTGTCAGCAGTGGTTCTCTTATTTCTTCCCTGGTAATCGATCTCCTGGCTATTTCCTTAGTCTGTCTTTCGCTATTACTCCTTGTAAGTAAAGGCTGTTTTGAATTATTTCTGATATATAGGCTATTTCCAGAGCTCTGTATTTCTATTCCTCCAAAGTGTTTTGGTTCTTTGGTTTGTATTAGGTCTTCAAGGAACCATTGTCTAGGTACTGTGAGATCTTTTATATTCATTAGTCGGGGTTTGATTTCTTCCTCAAAAGGTTTTGGTTCAAAAATTTCGATTATTTCCCGTTGGTTTGAAACTGTTCTTGCTTCTGTAGTCTGGGTTAACTCATGAATCGTTGTATATTCTATGGCCAGATCGTGTGAGTTGGTTTTCATGTTCATTCCTTGAGTCTTGATTTTTAATCGTACAGTATCTATTATATTTGGGTCAGATATGGAGATGAAATAGTTAGGTTTGATATTAAACCATACAGTTTGATTTACTAAGTTGGACTGGAAGCCTCCGATTAAAGCCTGATGGCAATTGGTGAACTGATTGTCCATAACAAGTGTTATTATGGGAATATCTATGCCTGCTCTAAATAGTGCATTAATTTTAATTTGAATCAGGCCAACATGGATATAGCGAATCTCTGGATATTTCTTTTTCCATCTTCGCACCTTTTCACGGCTAAAGATGGGAATGTCTACTCTTCCTCCGGCAGACAAGTTAGCTGTTGTATTTCCATTAAAATTTTCGATTATTCTCCTGGAGAAGAAATTGAATCGGGAAATTTTGTAAATTTCTGTTTTCTTTATTAGTTGATGTTTTTTCATTCTGTCGATGTCCTCTGGACTAAAAATTGTTTCTCATCCGACTACATCTCCTAATGTTACACTATCCAGTTCTGACACTGGGGGTGTGATTGGTCCTGAATCTTCATTCATCATGAAAACTAGTTCGTTATCTGAGTCATCTTCGACTTCTAGTTCATAGAGTATTATATCTGTTGGCGTGATTTCTTCTCCTAGACAGACTTCGAGTTCTTGTTCTTCCATATATTTTATCATTCTTTGAGCATTCTTCCCTCTCCTAGGACAGTTTCTAGCAAAATGTCCTTCTTCATCGTATACAAAACATCTGCAATTCTTTTTGTGTTTTTGTTCATGGGGTTCTTTTTGAGTGGATGACTCATCCTTCTTTCTAACGTACTTGTTGCTCCTGACAAACCCTCTACTTCTTGTCCATGGTTTCCATCGAAATCTTTTTCTATATGGTGGTTTTGCCTTTTTCTCACTTCCAATTTTCCATTTTTCGCCAATTATTTTTTCGCAGCACCTTCTGCCTTTAGGGGAATTGCTTATTGTATTTTTCATTTTCTTGTAGGATTTTATGTTAAGACAGTCATTTTGTATAATTTTAAGCGCGTAGTGTATTCGGTGCCCCAGATTATCCTTTTTCTCTATTCGCTTTAAGTAATCTGGGTATCCGTTTCTTGTTTTAGTGTCCCATGGACTAGGAATGGATCAAGCCAATTCTGTGCCTTTTCATAATCTAATTTGTAAAACTATTTTGAAAATGTCTTGCAGTATTCTTCAAATTCACATATCTCACATAATTCTATCTTGGACAGTGCGTACAAAACTTCTTCTTCCTGAGACTTTTCATCTATGTACCCGCATAAATTTTCTTTAAGGATTTTTATGAAGTCATTGAGGATTTTTTCAAAACTGGCGAACCTATCGTTCTCTCCCCACTCCTTCCGTTTATTTTTTCCTTCTTCTGAGTTTATCCATTGTTTCATCCATTGTAAGACATCTCCCTGTAAAGTTCCTGTAATGTAATCGACAAATCTTTCATTGTCCCATGATCCTTCATGATTTGTGATTACAACGGCTAGAGATTGCGCCCAGTCATCTATAACCTTTTGTTTATCTTTAAAGTGTATATTAGATAGATCTAGATAGGTTCCCCCTTGAGATACACTTCTTTTTATTAGATCGTCGATTCTCATACTCCCTCCTATTTGTGGGCTGTTCAAATCTATTGCATTTTTGCTATCTTCCCCTACATGGATTACCTCACTGTCGGAATCAGTTCCTCCCTCGTGTTCGTATTCATCGTGTATGGTCATCCCGTAGTCCTCGTTTTCCGAATCTGTGGTGCTTTCTGGTTCTTCCTCACTTTCCAGATTATATATTTCAGGGTCAAAATTAAAGTGATGTAGCAGCTCCCTATTTTGTTGGTACGTTTCCTGCATTCTTTTTACTAAGTGATCTCTTTCCTGAACAGTATTACGTGGGTCCTTATATAGCTCTTTCCAACAGTTGATTAGCTCCACAATCGAGTCATACTCTTTTCTGGAATATTTTCTATCTATTTATATCATGTTTATCTGTTCGCTTGGTCTTGTTCGTCTTATACTCGTTCCTAAACCATCGATTCGATCTAATCTTCCTAATATCTCTCTTACTTCTTTGTCGAATTTTGTTATTTCTTTGTCGAATTGTTCTGTGGGATTATCCCGCACGTTTTTACAAAGCTTAGAAATATATATTTCATTTTGTTCTATTGCCTTACTTTGTAATTTTTCTATTTTATTAAATCTACAAACTACGTAATCAAACAGGGTGTTGAGAAAGCTTGTAATATTTGTTAGATTTTTATCTGTTGCTACTGAAAAATGTTCTAAGTGACTATAGTTTCAGTTCTAAGTGACTATAGTCTCTTCTACTGCTCTCAAATATGCACGGTATATCGCTAGCTATCTAGGATATCGCTTGGTAGCTAGCTCTGAGCAGCCTATGGTGCCTAAAACCGTCTCCTAAGGGTCACCCTACAAACGCCTACCCGCGGCAACAAAGGGATCGCCTTTAGGAATCTGGGCTTTAAGGTTACTCAAATCTAGCAGAGGATACTTAGAATGTAACTAGGACAATAATGATGCGGATCTGAGAGTATAGGTCAAGCTTATAGCCCCCAAAAAATTTTCCTAACTTTTTCTGACTTTTTATGATTTTTTAATGTTTTCTGAATTTTCTACGAATATAGAGACTTACAAAAACAAATACATATTATCTAAACAAGACAAATTACTTAATAAAAATTCAGAAACAAACGATACATACCGGAACAGTAGCCATCACACCGGAGACTCTTTGTACAGACTGCAGACCCCTACCGCCCAAAAGGAACGAACCCCCGGGCTCTGATACCAGCTAAGTTTTATAGTCCCCCAAAAAATTAGTCCCAAGAGAAATATGTATTAATTAAACCATGGAAGAAGAACTGCTGGGGATGCAAAATTTATCCATTCATTTGTGGATATGTCAGCGTCGTCCCATCCTGTTGGTGTAATTGTCGCCTCTATTCCTTGTTGGCTCAGATATGATCTTGGGACTAATTTTTTCATTCTTAGTTTTCCGTATAGAACGTAGTATTCGAACTTTCCAGATCCTTCTCCAAGTAACCCAACTGCTGGGTTGCCTTCTTCGAATAGTTGTTTTAGAAAAAGCTGAAAAAGACAATGTATCATTATAGCTGGTATCAGAGCCCGGGGGGTCGTTCATTTTGGGCGGTAGGGGTCTCAGTCTGTACAAAGAGTCTCCGGTGTGATGGCTACTGTTCCGGTATGTATCGTTTGTTTCTGAATTTTTATTAAGTAATCTGTCTTGTTTAGATAATATGTATTTGTTTTTGTAAGTCTCTATATTTGTAGAAATTCAGAAAAAATCAAATAAAAATAAAAAGAAAATCAAAAAAAAAAAAATTTGGGGAAGGATTTATAGCATCTATAGCACTTACGTGGTATCAAATTGACTATAACTCTGACCTATATTCTCTCACAATCTGTATCAATACTGTTCTAGTTACACTCTAAGTGTCCCTTACTAGAATTGAGTATCCTAAAAGCCCAGATTCCTAAAGTAATCCTTTTGTTGCCACGGATAAGCGTTTGTAGGGTGAGCAATAGGAGACGGATATAGGCACCATAGGCTACTCAGAGTTAGTTATCCATTGACATCTTAGATGGCTACCGACATGTTGTGCAATTGCGAGATATGTAGAGCAAAGTGCAGTAAATATGACACCATGTATAATGATATATATGGTATAATGAACATCCCCAGTTATTCCAAAAAAAATTTGATGAGGTAGTTCTCCGAATAGAAAGATTAAAAGAAAAGGATAAAAGTCCCGACCTAACTCTAGAAGCCAAAGAAGATCTGACCCAACAACTCAAAGAAATCCATAAAAAAATTCAAGGGTCTATTAAGTCATTTCGGATATGGTTCTAATCAAGAAAAAGTTGAACCCGATATCATAAAAATAACTAAAGAAGACGAAAAGGTAAATAATAGTAATCCTCCTGTAAAAGATGAATGTAATAACCTATTACAAGTCAGTAACCAAAAAGACAATAATAATCAAAGAAGTCTCTCACAAAGTCCAAAAGAGAATAGTTACCAAAGTGATGATATAGAACGAACAGTTGAAGAAGTCATCTTAAAATCCGAAGAACCCCTTAACAGAGAAGAGGATAATAATCTAAACGGTCCCTCTGAAACTAAACATCTAACGAAAAATAGTTACTTAGGAAAGTTAGATCAAATTAACAGATTAGGAACTAGTTCAAAACAAGATAAACCAAATCAACCAATAAATATTGTGCAAGCTGAGAAAACATACTCCAAAGAAGAATACAACTCAATACTTGAAATAATTAATTGCTGGAAAGAGTTGTATAGGGATCAAAATAGTACCATTCAAGAGAAAGAATATCTGGTGAATAGGATACAAGAGACATACCTCCAACATAAAGGTTTGTTACACTATTTTAAGTTTGACCCTGGGATATACAATTTAAATAAAGACCTAGAAAATGAGAGCATCACTAATCCAGAGAATGAAGACTGTGAAATAATTACAAATGATGAGTACAGGACAGAATCTAAAGAAAATATCAAATCTGACAATAAGCTGATTGATTCAATAGAAAATAAGCAAAAGATTAATGGTCTAGATTTGTCCAAAAAATATTTCAAGAATATAAACAACTGGGCACAATCTCTAACCATTGTGATCACAAATCATAAAGAATCATGGGACATTACGAGAATATTACAAGGAGATGATTTGCTAAGAATAGGACAATGGATAAATTGACAAAAAGAGTGGGATGAAAATAGCGAATCAATTGGATCTGAGGATATCCCCTTTAAAGAAAACTTATACAAGTTAATAGAAAACAAGGCTTATGCAATATCTAAAAATGAACTACGTGATACATGTGAATTCAAAGAATACTGCAAAATGTTCTCAGAATACTTAGAATACAATAGGACACAAAACTGGATTGATCCGTTCCTTCGCACATTTCCAAGCCCATGCGATACGAAAACACAAAGCAGATATCTGGAATACCTAAAACAAATAAAGAAAGAGTACAATCTAAGACACTATATTCATAACACAGAATCTTATAAGGAAGTGAAAAATGTAACCAATAACTCTCCTAAAAAGAAAAAATACCGTAATAACGAGAAATGGAAAAAAGGAAGAAAAAAGAGACCAAAAACATCTGAGGAAAATAAAAAGGATAATAGCAACAACAGAACCTACTAAAACTGCTGAATTATGGCGAAAATTTTGAAAAGAAACTATCAAAGCAAGAAAAGTCACTATTAAAAAAGATAAATAAAAATCGAGATTTTATTTGGATAGATGAAAATAAGAGAGCTTTAATACAGCAAACTGAAAATACCCAAAAGAGTTACCCATCTAAACTAATATCTAGAAAACCATGGAAAGACAAAAAAGTATTTATCAAGAATAACAAGTATATCCAGAAGTGTGATGAATCCTCTACACAAATGGGTAAGAGAGAATACAAGTATTTTGAATATAACGAAAAGGGACACTGTCCTAAAATAGGAGAAGATGCTTTAGAAGTCTACATTAGAAAAGAAATCATCCTTTCTGATATAGTGCTCTATAGACATAAGAACAATTCAAAGTTTGAGATAATCCATATAATAAATGAATCAGATATAATCACACCCCTAACGTCAAGAGATGCAGACAGAAGAAAAACGACCTCTAATCCAGGATACATCAAAAGATAAGTAATAAATAATAATAAATTCTTAGTAACAGAAAACAATAATGATACATCAATCAAGATTTTGAAGAACAAAAACATGGTGAGAGCTATAACAAATAGTATTTCAGCAGCATTTATTGTATACGAGGAATACCAACCAGGTATATAAACAATACAGGATAAATGTTATAAACAGGTATTCAACAGACATCATTACTCTTGTAAGAATACTATATCACTTCAGAAAGAAAAAACAAAAGTGATAAGACCAAGATTCCCAGAGCTAAAAGAAGCCTGGAAATTACACCAAAGATTAAATCATGCTGCTAAAAATCATCAAGCAGTATATAAGGTAAAGATCACAAAGAAGCTACTCATCCTCACTCAATCAAGATTGCAGTTTAGGTTCTCGGCAAAAGAAGATCTGCGGGTGCGCAACACTTCCAAAGATAGGATGATCAAAGAAGTAGATATCAACAGAAGTATCGATCTCCGCAATGGTAAGAACACTATCCAACAACAATATAAATGAGTATTCAAATGTAAAACATGCAGCAAACAGTTCACTTCGTTCCAAGCACTTGGAGGCCACCGGACAAATCACAGAAGGACAAGATCAGAAAAAATACACGAAAAAGAAAAGAGACCTAAAATACACAAGTGTTCCATCTGTGAAATCGAGTTTACGAACGGGAATGCACTTGGAGGGCATATGAAGACACATAGAGCTAGAAAAGATCAAGGGGATTCTAGTGTCAAAAATAATCTGTGTCTAGATCTGAGCTTGGGACCTTCCAGCCATGTCAACAAAGTAAAACGACCTTGCATATCTAGGTATGGCAAAAATCTCAGCATCTGGTAATTTATATACCTACTCATATAAAACTGTGTAGTGTAAGGAGATAAAAGGAATTCTGTAATAACCAAAAGATTGCTAAATGGATTAGTTTGGCAAATAAGTCCAAATGAAGTCCTTAACAACTCATCATGCTGAGAGAAATAGCATGGCTAGCCCAACTCAAACGGTAGTTGGTAAAGGCAAATCAAATACTTTGATAGCTGGGAGTTTGCTAAAAACTCCATATCATTTGAAAATCCTGATGAAGTTTCCGGCGACGAAATTATTTACAAAAGAAAATAGATAAACAAAGCCTGATATGACAAAAGTAGCCTAACATGGCAAGTTCATGATGGATGAAGTAGGCTAAAACTTCACAAAGAAGGAACGTAAAGGCTTCACAAGAAAGGAATCAAAAGACATCATAGATTCTCTATAACATAAAGACAAGGGGAGCCTAATATATTCAAAGGAAAAAGGAAAAGATTAGATTTATGGGAAGCCCTTGTTCAACAAAAGCATCCGGTTCCTGACAGCAACAGAACAGGACAAGACGTCAACAGTGGAGATTCCCGACAGCAACAGTACAGACATGACATCAACAGTAGAGATTCCTGACAGCAACAGTACAGACAAGACATCAACAGTAGAGATTCCTGACATCAACAGTACAGACAAGACGTCAACAGTGAAGATTCCTAACAGAGACAAGACGTCAACAGTGAAGACTCGTGACGAGGCTTCCACAGCAAGATTCTCAAGAGGCTTCTCGTGCAAGGAAGGTCGGCTATAAAAGGAGGCCTCCGAGGGACGAGGAAAACATCGGCAAATCGGCAAATCGGCAAATAGGCAAATCGGCAAATCGGCAATTCGGCAAAAACATCAGAAAGTTTCTCCAATACCTTTTAGGTTCCTCAACGCCTTCTCCTTCATCACCATCCTCTCTCACCCTCTCATCCTCCCCCATCCGTCTTGCCTGGTTTATGCCTGCCGATCAGACCACCAACACCTTGTAGTTCTCCACCACCTATATGTATAATTAGTGTGCCTGAGTGTATTTCCCTTTGTATTTTCTTCTTCTTCTGCTTCAGCTGCTCTGCAGCAGTAGTAGTGTGTAACTTAGCTGGTATCAGAGCGAATTATGGGAAATAGAGAACATAAGCAAATACATATTTGCTTATGAACGTCCGGTGGCCTCCAAGAGCAGTAGTAGTGTGTAACTTAACTAGTATCAGAGCCCGGGGGGTCGTTCCTTTTGGGCGGTAGGGGTCTGCAGTCTGTACAAAGAGTCTCCGGTGTGATGGCTACTGTTCCGGCATGTATCGTTTGTTTCTGAATTTTTATTAAGTAATTTGTCTTGTTTAGATAATATGTATTTGTTTTTGTAAGTCTCTATATTCGTAGAAAATTCAGAAAACATTAAAAAATCATAAAAAGTCAGAAAAAGTTAGGAAAATTTTTTGGGGGCTATAAGCTTGACCTATACTCTCAGATCCGCATCATTACTGTCCCAGTTACATTCTAAGTATCCTCTGCTAGATTTGAGTAACTTTAAAGCCCAGATTCCTAAAGGCGATCCCTTTGTTGCCGCGGGTAAGCGTTTGTAGGGTGACCCTTAGGAGACGGTTTTAGGCACCATAGGCTGCTCAGAGCTAGCTACCAAGCGATATCCTAGATGGCTAGCGATATACCGTGCATATTTGAGAGCAGTAGAAGAGACTATAGTCACTTAGAACATTTTTCAGTAGCAACAAATAAAAATCTAACAAATATTACAAGCTTTCTCAACACCCTGTTTGATTACGTAGTTTGTAGATTTAATAAAATAGAAAAATTACAAAGTAAGGCAATAGAACAAAATGAAATATATATTTCTAAGTTTTGTAAAAACGTGCGGGATAATCCCACAGAACAATTCGACAAAGAAATAACAAAATTCGACAAAGAAGTAAGAGAGATATTAGGAAGATTAGATCGAATCGATGGTTTAGGAACGAGTATAAGACGAACAAGACCAAGCGAACAGATAAACATGATACAAATAGATAGAAAATATTCCAGAAAAGAGCATGACTCGATTGTGGAGCTAATCAACTGTTGGAAAGAGCTATATAAGGACCCACGCAATACTGTTCAGTAAAGAGATCACTTAGTAAAAAGAATGCAGGAAACGTACCAACAAAATAGGGAGCTGCTACATCACTTTAATTTTGACCCTGAAATATATAATCTGGAAAGTGAGGAAGAACCAGAAAGCACCACAGATTCGAAAAACGAGGACTACGGGATGACCATACACGATGAATACGAACACGAGGGAGGAACTGATTCTGACAGTGAGGTAATCCATGTAGGGGAAGATAGCAAAAATGCAATAGATTTGAACAGCCCACAAATAGGAGGGAGTATGAGAATCGACGATCTAATAAAAAGAAGTGTATCTCAAGGGGGAACCTATCTAGATCTATCTAATATACACTTTAAAGATAAACAAAAGGTTATAGATGACTGGGCGCAATCTCTAGCCGTTGTAATCACAAATCATGAAGGATCATGGGACAATGAAAGATTTGTCGATTACATTACAGGAACTTTACAGGGAGATGTCTCACAATGTATGAAACAATGGATAAACTCAGAAGAAGGAAAAAATAAACGGAAGGAGTGGGTAGAGAACGATAGGTTCGCAAGTTTTGAAAAAATCCTCAATGACTTCATAAAAATCCTTAAAGAAAATTTATGCGGGTACATAGATGAAAAGTCTCAGGAAGAAGAAGTTTGGTACGCACTTTCCAAGATAGAATTATGTGAGATATGTGAATTTGAATAATACTGCAAGACATTTTCAAAATACTTTTACAAATTAGATTACGAAAAGGTACAGAATTGGCTTGATCCATTCTTCCACAAACTTCCTAGTCCATGGGACACTAAAACAAGAAACGGATACCCAGATTACTTAAAGCGAATAAAGAAAAAGGATAATCTGGGGCACCGAATACACTACACGCTTAAAATTATACAAGATGACTGTCTTAACATAAAATCCTACAAGAAAATGAAAAATACAATAAGCAATTCCCCTAAAGGCAGAAGGTGCTGCGAAAAAATAATTGGCGAAAAATGGAAAATTGGAAGTGAGAAAAAGGCAAAACCACCATATAGAAAAAGATTTCGATGGAAACCATGGACAAGAAGTAGAGGATTTGTCAGGAGCAACAAGTACGTTAGAAAGAAGGATGAGTCATCCACTCAAAAAGAACCCCATGAACAAAAAGACAAAAAGAATTGCAGATGTTTTGTATGCGATGAAGAAGGACATTTTGCTAGAAACTGTCCTAGAAGAGGGAAGAATGCTCAAAGAATGATAAAATATATGGAAGAACAGGAACTCGAAGTCTGTCTAGGAGAAGAAATCATGCCAACAGATATAATACTCTATGAACTAGAAGTCGAAGATGACTCAGATAACGAACTAGTTTTCATGATGAATGAAGATTCAGGACCAATCACACCCCCAGTGTCAGAACTGGATAGTGTAACATTAGGAGATGTAGTCGGAAGAGAAACAATTTTTAGTCCAGAGGACATCGACAGAATGAAAAAACATCAACTAATAAAGAAAACATAAATTTACAAAATTTCCCGATTCAATTTCTTCTCCAGGAGAATAATCGAAAATTTTAATGGAAATACAACAGCTAACTTGTCAGCCGGAGGAAGAGTAGACATTCCCATCTTTAGCCGTGAAAAGGTGCGAAGATGGAAAAAGAAATATCCAGAGATTCGCTATATCCATGTTGGCCTGATTCAAATTAAAATTAATGGACTATTTAGAGCAGGCATAGATATTCCCATAATAACACTTGTTATTCACAATCGGTTCACCAATTGCCACCAGGCTTTAATCGGAGGCTTCCAGTCTAACTTAGTAAATCAAACTGTATGGTTTAATATCAAACCTAACTATTTCATCTCCATATCTGACCCAAATATAATAGATACTGTACGATTAAAAATCAAGACTCAAGGAATGAACATGAAAACCAACTCACACGATCTGGCCATAGAATATACAACGATTCATGAGTTAACCCAGACTACAGAAGCAAGAACAGTTTCAAACCAACGGGAAATAATCGAAATTTTTGAACCAAAACCTTTTGAGGAAGAAATCAAACCCCGACTAATGAATATAAAAGATCTCATAGAACCTAGACAATGGTTCCTTGAAGACCTAATACAAACCGAAGAACCAAAACAATTTGGAGGAATAGAAATACAGAGCTCTGGAAATAGCCTATATATCAGAAATAATTCAAAACAGCCTTTACTTACAAGGAGTAACAGCGAAAGACAGACTAAGGAAATAGCCAGGAGATCGATTACCAGGGAAGAAATAAGAGAACCACTGCTGACACGACTATTAGGAGAAGATAAAAAATTAAGCCCAAGTATTAAAGAAAAAAGTCAAAAGCTTAGTATACCACTAATGCCAGGATCGACGTCTCGACAGGAGGCTGTCGAAGGAGCTGTCGAGTTCAGTTATTAATAGTAATTAATTATGTACTAACTATCTTACAGGAAAGGTCGAAGAAAGGAAAAGAGACAATTACGTCAGAAAAGACGAAAAGAAAACGACTTCTTGAGGAAGCTAGGCAAGCATTTCCTGAAGAAATCCTCCAGAGTATCAAAACAATGATACTCGATCACAGAGAGAATAAGAGAAATCTTATCAAAAAATAAGACAGATATCATTTTAACTCGGAATAGCCATCCGAAGCTTTTCAAATTCATGATAGAAGGATTATGGGACATCCAGGGGGTCGAATGGGGGCTCGTGAGCCAGCTGTGCTACAGGCTACGAGGAAACCACGAATGGAGCAAGCTACCAGCAATGCTAAAGTTCTTCAACCACAAAATAGCCGCAAGTATTAATTATCATCATTTGTTCATATTCCAAATATTCAGCATGGTCGGATGGAGAGAAGAGACAAAGTTTTTTCAACCATATCAGATATGGGTGTTCAGCTACCCCGAACATTGGCAGAAATTTGACCCAGAATACAACATTGAAGGAGTCAATTATAATTACTTCTGGTATAGCAGTTTTATCGAGCTAGTCGACAAAGCAAAAAAGCTAATCAAGAACATAAGCAACTACTCAATTACGACAGATGGAAGGAGGATAATCGCCACCAGAGACCATAACGCAAGGATTAGCTTTCCGAAAGAACAACAACACATAGCAATGAAACTGTTACAGGATATAGCTTTCAACCAGGAGAATTTAGATATTCCAACGGAGTTCAAATGGATATGTAATAGTAATATTTTTAAAAAAAAAAAAAAAAAAAAAACAAAGGGTCCCTCAAACATTGGACCTCCAAAAATTCGCTAAAAACAAGGCTTCACGAAGAAGACAAAGATTCCTCACAGAGACAAGACGTCAACAGTAAAGAATCCTGACAACAACAGTACAGACAAGACGTCAACAGTGAAGATTCCTGACAAAGACAAGACATCAACAGTGACGAGGCTTCTACAGCAAGATTCCCAGGAGGCTTCTCGTGCAAGGCTTCTCGTCTATAAAAGGAGGCTTCCGAAGGATGAGGAGGACATCGGCAAATCGGCAATTCGGCAAAAACATCAGCAAGCTTCTCCAACACCTTTTAGGTTCCTCAACGCCTTCTTCTTCATCACCATCCTCTCTCTCCCTCTCATCATCTCCCATCTGTCTTGCCTGGTTTATGCCTGCCGATCAGACCACCAACAACTTGTAGTTCTCCACCACCTATATGTATAATTAAGTGTGCCTGAGTGTATTTCCCTTTGTATTTTCTTCTTCTTCTGCATCAGCTGCACTGCAGCAGTAGTAGTGTGTAACTTAACTGGTATCAGATCCCGGGAGGTCGTTCCTTTTGGGCGGTAGGGGTCTGCAGTCTGTACAAAGAGTCTCCGATGTGATGTATTTGTTTCAGAAACTTTATTATACATATAGGTGGTGGAGAACTACAAGTTTAGTGTCCCATGGAAAATCCGCTTTGTGACTCCATTCGTGGTTTCCTCGTAGCCTGTAGCACAGCTGGCTCACGAGCCCCCATTCGACCCCCCAGTTAAGTTACACACTACTACTGCTGCAGAGCAGTTGAAGCAGAAGAAGAAGAAAATACAAAGGGAAATACACTCAGGCACACTTAATTATACATATAGGTGGTGGAGAATTACAAGTTGTTAGTGGTCTGATCGGCAGGCATAAACCAGGCAAGACAGATGGGGGATGATGAGAGGGAGAGAGAGGATGGTGATGAAGAAGAAGGCGTTGAGGAACTTAAAAGGTGTTGGAGAAGCTTGCTGATGTTTTTGCCGAATTGCCGATGTCCTCCTCATCCTTCGGAAGCCTCCTTTTATAGACGAGAAGCCTTGCACGAGAAGACTCCTGGGAATCTTGCTGTAGAAGCCTCGTCACTGTTGATGTCTTGTTTTTGTCAGGAATCTTCACTGTTGACGTCTTGTCTGTACTGTTGTTGTCAGGAATCTTTACTGTTGACGTCTTGTCTCTGTCAGGAATCTTTGTCTTCTTCGTGAAGCCTTGTCTTTTGCGAATTTTTGGAGGATCCAATGTTTGAGGGACCTTTTTTTTTTTTTTTTTTTTAAATATTACTATTACATATCCATTTGAACTCCGTTGGAATATCTAAATTCTCCTGGTTGAAAGCTATATCCTATAACAGTTTCATTGCTATGTGTTGTTGTTCTTTCGGAAAGCTAATCCTTGCATTATGGTCTCTGGTGGCGACTATCCTCCTTCCATCTGTCATAATTGAGTAGTTGCTTATGTTCTTGATTAGCTTTCTTGCTTTGTCGACTAGCTCGATAAAACTGCTATACCAGAAGTAATTATAATTGACTCCTTCAATGTTGTATTCTGGTTCAAATTTCTGCCAATGTTCGGGGTAGCCGAACACCCATATCTGATATGGTTGAAAAAACTTTGTCTCTTCTCTCCATCCGACCGTGCTGAATATTTGGAATGTGAACAAATGATGATAATTAATACTTGCGGCTATTTTGTGGTTGAAAAACTTTAGCATTGCTGGTAGCTTGCTCCATTCGTGGTTTCCTCGTAGCCTGTAGCACAGCTGGCTCACGAGCCCCCATTCGACCCCTGGGATGTCCCATAATCCTTCTATCATGAATTTGAAAAGCTTCGGATGGCTATTCCGAGTTAAAATGATATCTGTCTTATTTTTTGATAAGATTTCTCTTATTTTCTCTCTGTGATCGAGTATCATTGTTTTGATACTCTGGAGGATTTCTTCAGGAAATGCTTGCCTGGCTTCCTCAAGAAGTCGTTTTCTTTTCGTCTTTTCTGACGTAATTGTCTCTTTTCCTTTCTTCGAGCTTTCCTGTAAGATAGTTAGTACATAATTAATTACTATTAATAACTGAACTCGACAGCTCCTTCGACAGCCTCCTGTCGAGACGTCGACCCTGGCATTAGTGGTATACTAAGCTTTTGACTTTTTCCTTTAATACTTGGGCTTAATTTTTTATCTTCTCCTAATAGTCGTGTCAGCAGTGGTTCTCTTATTTCTTCCCTGGTAATCGATCTCCTGGCTATTTCCTTAGTCTGTCTTTCGCTATTACACCTTGTAAGTAAAGGCTGTTTTGAATTATTTCTGATATATAGGCTATTTCCAGAGCTCTGTATTTCTATTCCTCCAAAGTGTTTTGGTTCTTCGGCTTGTATTAGGTCTTCAAGGAACCATTGTCTTAGTACTGTGAGATCTTTTATATTCATTAGTCGGGGTTTGATTTCTTCCTCAAAAGGTTTTGGTTCAAAAATTTCGATTATTTCCCGTTGGTTTGAAACTGTTCTTGCTTCTGTAGTCTGGGTTAACTCATGAATCGTTGTATATTCTATGGCCAGATCGTGTGAGTTGGTTTTCATATTCATTCCTTGAGTCTTGATTTTTAATCGTACAGTATCTATTATATTTGGGTCAGATATGGAGATGAAATAGTTAGGTTTGATATTAAACCATACAGTTTGATTTACTAAGTTGGACTGGAAGCCTCCGATTAAATCCTGGTGGCAATTGGTGAACCGATTGTCCATAACAAGTGTTATTATGGGAATATCTATGCCTACTCTAAATAGTGCATTAATTTTAATTTGAATCAGGCCAACATGGATATAGCGAATCTCTGGATATTTCTTTTTCCATCTTCGCACCTTTTCACGGCTAAAGATGGGAATGTCTACTCTTCCTCCGGCTGACAAGTTAGCTGTTGTATTTCCATTAAAATTTTCTATTATTCTCCTGGAGAAGAAATTGTATCGGGAAATTTTGTAAATTTCTGTTTTCTTTATTAGTTGATGTTTTTTCATTCTGTCGATGTCCTTTGGACTAAAAATTGTTTCTCTTCCGACTACATCTCCTAATGTTACACTATCTAGCTCTGACACTGGGGGTGTGATTGGTCCAGAATCTTCATTCATCATGAAAACTAGTTCGTTATCTGAGTCATCTTCGACTTCTAGTTCATAGAGTATTATATCTGTTGGCGTGATTTCTTCTCCTAGACAGACTTCGAGTTCCTGTTCTTCCATATATTTTATCATTCTTTGAGCATTCTTCCCTCTCCTAGGACAGTCTCTAGCAAAATGTCCTTCTTCATCGCATACAAAACATCTGCAATTCTGTTTGTCTTTTTGTTCATAGGGTTCTTTTTGAGTGGATGACTCATCCTTCTTTCTAACGTACTTGTTGCTCCTGACAAACCCTCTACTTCTTGTCCATGGTTTCCATCGAAATCTTTTTCTATATGGTGGTTTTGCCTTTTCTCACTTCCAATTTTCCATTTTTCGCCAATTATTTTTTCGCAGCACCTTCTGCCTTTAGGGGAATTGCTTATTGTATTTTTCATTTTCTTGTAGGATTTTATGTTAAGACAGTCATCTTGTATAATTTTAAGCGCGTAGTGTATTCGGTGCCCCAGATTATCCTTTTTCTCTATTCGCTTTAAGTAATC
Source organism: Dracaena cambodiana (assembly GCA_036321105.1). Classification (NCBI taxonomy): domain Eukaryota; kingdom Viridiplantae; phylum Streptophyta; class Magnoliopsida; order Asparagales; family Asparagaceae; genus Dracaena; species Dracaena cambodiana. The sequence goes on along the minus strand of JAYEPQ010000013.1, from coordinate 12,284,299 downwards.
TGGGTATCCGTTTCTTGTTTTAGTATCCCATGGACTAGGAAGTTTGTGGAAGAATGGATCAAGCCAATTCTGTGCCTTTTCGTAATCTAATTTGTAAAAGTATTTCGAAAATGTCTTGCAGTATTCTTCAAATTCACATATCTCACATAATTCAATCTTGGACAGTGCGTACAAAATTTCTTCTTCCTGAGACTTTTCATCTATGTACCCGCATAAATTTTCTTTAAGGATTTTTATGAAGTCATTGAGGATTTTTTCAAAACTTGCGAACCTATCGTTCTCTCCCCACTCCTTCCGTTTATTTTTTCCTTCTTCTGAGTTTATCCATTGTTTCATCCATTGTAAGACATCTCCCTGTAAAGTTCCTATAATGTAATCGACAAATCTTTCATTGTCCCATGATCCTTCATGATTTGTTATTACAATGGCTAGAGATTGCGCCCAGTCATCTATAAGCTTTTGTTTATCTTTAAAGTGTATATTAGCTAGATCTAGATAGGTTCCCCCTTGAGATACACTTCTTTTTATCAGATCGTCGATTCTCATACTCCCTCCTATTTGTGGGCTGTTCAAATCTATTGCATTTTTGCTATCTTCCCCTACATGAATTACCTCACTGTCAGAATCAGTTCCTCCCTCGTGTTCGTATTCATCGTGTATGGTCATCCCGTAGTCCTCGTTTTCCGAATCTGTGGTGCTTTCTGGTTCTTCCTCACTTTCCAGATTATATATTTCAGGGTCAAAATTAAAGTGATGTAGCAGCTCCCTATTTTGTTGGTACGTTTCCTGCATTCTTTTTACTAAGTGATCTCTTTCCTGAACAGTATTGTGTGGGTCCTTATATAGCTCTTTCCAACAGTTGATTAGCTCCACAATCGAGTCATGCTCTTTTCTGGAATATTTTCTATCTATTTGTATCATGTTTATCTGTTCGCTTGGTCTTGTTCATCTTATACTCGTTCCTAAACCATCAATTCGATTTAATCTTCCTAATATCTCTCTTACTTCTTTGTCGAATTTTGTTATTTCTTTGTCGAATTGTTCTGTGGGATTATCCCGCACGTTTTTACAAAGCTTAGAAATATATATTTCATTTTGTTCTATTGCCTTACTTTGTAATTTTTCTATTTTATTAAATCTACAAACTACGTAATCAAACAGGGTGTTGAGAAAGCTTGTAATATTTGTTAGATTTTTATCTGTTGCTACTGAAAAATGTTCTAAGTGACTATAGTCTCTTCTACTGCTCTCAAATATGCGCGGTATATCACTAGCCATCTAGAATATCGCTTGGTAGCTAGCTCTGAGCAGCCTATGGTGCCTAAAACCGTCTCCTAAGGGTCACCCTACAAACGCCTACCCGCGGCAACAAAGGGATCGCCTTTAGGAATCTGGGTTTTAAGGTTACTCAAATCTAGCAGAGGATACTTAGAATGTAAGTAGGACAGTAATGATGCGGATCTGAGAGTATAGGTCAGGCTTATAGCCCCCAAAAATTTTTCCTAACTTTTTCTGACTTTTTATAATTTTTTAATGTTTTCTGAATTTTCTACAAATATAGAGACTTACAAAAACAAATACATATTATCTAAACAAGACAAATTACTTAATAAAAATTCAGAAACAAACGATACATACCGGAACAGTAGCCATCACACCGGAGACTCTTTGTACAGACTGCAGACCCCTACCGCCCAAAAGGAATGACCCCCCGGGCTCTGATACCAGTTAAGTTACACACTACTACTGCTGCAGAGCAGCTGAAGCAGAAGAAGAAGAAAATACAAAGGGAAATACACTCAGGCACACTTAATTATACATATAGGTGATGGAGAATTACAAGTTGTTGGTGGTCTGATCGGCAGGCATAAACCAGGCAAGACAGATGGGAGATGATGAGAGGGAGAGAGAGGATGGTGATGAAGAAGAAGGCGTTGAGGAACTTAAAAGGTGTTGGAGAAGCTTGCTGATGTTTTTGCCGAATTGCAGATGTCCTCCTCATCCTTCGGAAGCCTCCTTTTATAGACGAGAAGCCTTGCACGAGAAGCCTCCTGGGAATCTTGCTGTAGAAGCCTCGTCACTGTTGATGTCTTGTTTTTGTCAGGAATCTTCACTGTTGACGTCTTGTCTGTACTGTTGTTGTCAGGAATCTTCACTGTTGACGTCTTGTCTCTGTCAGGGATCTTCACTGTTGCTGTCCTGCCTGTACTGTGGATGTCAGTAATTAATTCTTTTACTGTTGTTGTCCTGTCTTGCACTGTCGGGAATCTTTGTCTTCTTCGTGAAGCCTTGTCTTTTGCGAATTTGGAGGATCCAATGTTTGATGGACCCCTTTTTTTTTTTTTTTTTTTTTTTTTAAATATTACTATTACATATCCATTTGAACTCCGTTGGAATATCTAAATTCTCCTGGTTGAAAGTTATATCCTGTAACAGTTTCATTGCTATGTGTTGTTGTTCTTTCGGAAAGCTAATCCTTGCATTATGGTCTCTGGTGGCGATTATCCTCCTTCCATCTGTCATAATTGAGTAGTTGCTTATGTTCTTGATTAGCTTTCTTGCTTTGTCGACTAGCTCGATAAAACTGCTATACCAGATGTAATTATAATTGACTCCTTCAATGTTGTATTCTGGGTCAAATTTCTGCCAATGTTTGGGGTAGCCGAACACCCATATCTGATATGGTTGAAAAAACTTTGTCTCTTCTCTCCATCCGACCGTGCTGAATATTTGGAATGTGAACAAATGATGATAATTAATACTTGCGGCTATTTTGTGGTTGAAGAACTTTAGCATTGCTGGTAGCTTGCTCCATTCGTGGTTTCCTTGTAGCCTGTAGCACAGCTGGCTCACGAGCCCCCATTCGACCCCCTGGATGTCCCATAATCCTTCTATCATGAATTTGAAAAGCTTCGGATGGCTATTCCGAGTTAAAATGATATCTGTCTTATTTGTTGATAAGATTTCTCTTATTTTCTCTCTGTGATCGAGTATCATTGTTTTGATACTCTGGAGGATTTCTTTAGGAAATGCTTGCCTAGCTTCCTCAAGAAGTCGTTTTCTTTTCGTCTTTTCTGACGTAATTGTCTCTTTTCCTTTCTTCGAGCTTTCCTGTAAGATAGTTAGTACATAATTAATTACTATTAATAACTGAACTCGACAGGTCCTTCGACAGCCTCCTGTCGAGACGTCGACCCTGGCATTAGTGGTATACTAAGCTTTTGACTTTTTTCTTTAATACTTGGGCTTAATTTTTTATCTTCTCCTAATAGTCGTGTCATCAGTGGTTCTCTTATTTCTTCCCTGGTAATCGATCTCCAGGCTATTTCCTTAGTCTGTCTTTTGCTATTACTCCTTGTAAGTAAAGGCTGTTTTGAATTATTTCTGATATATAGGCTATTTCCAGAGCTCTGTATTTCTATTCCTCCAAAGTGTTTTGATTCTTCGGTTTGTATTAGGTCTTCAAGGAACCATTGTCTAGGTACTGTGAGATCTTTTATATTCATTAGTCGGGGTTTGATTTCTTCCTCAAAAGGTTTTGGTTCAAAAATTTCGATTATTTCCCGTTGGTTTGAAACTGTTCTTGCTTCTGTAGTCTGGGTTAACTCATGAATCGTTGTATATTCTATGGCCAGATCGTGTGAGTTGGTTTTCATGTTCATTCCTTGAGTCTTGATTTTTAATCGTACAGTATCTATTATATTTGGGTCAGATATGGAGATGAAATAGTTAGGTTTGATATTAAACCATACAGTTTGATTTACTAAGTTGGACTGGAAGCCTCCGATTAAAGCCTGGTGGCAATTGGTGAACCGATTGTCCATAACAAGTGTTATTATGTAAATATCTATGCCTGCTCTAAATAGTGCATTAATTTTAATTTGAATCAGGCCAACATGGATATAGCGAATCTCTGGATATTTCTTTTTCCATCTTCGCACCTTTTCACGGCTAAAGATGGGAATGTCTACTCTTCCTCCGGCTGACAAGTTAGCTGTTGTATTTCCATTAAAATTTTCGATTATTCTCCTGGAGAAGAAATTGAATCGGGAAATTTTGTAAATTTCTGTTTTCTTTATTAGTTGATGTTTTTTCATTCTGTCGATGTCCTCTGGACTAAAAATTGTTTCTCTTCCGACTACATCTCCTAATGTTACACTATCCAGTTCTGACACTGGGGGTGTGATTGGTCCTGAATCTTCCTTCATCATGAAAAATAGTTCGTTATCTGAGTCATCTTCGACTTCTAGTTCATAGAGTATTATATCTGTTGGCGTGATTTCTTCTCCTAGACAGACTTCGAGTTCCTGTTCTTCCATATATTTTATCATTCTTTGAGCATTCTTCCCTCTCCTAGGACAGTTTCTAGCAAAATGTCCTTCTTCATCACATACAAAATATCTGCAATTCTTTTTGTCTTTTTGTTCATGGGGTTCTTTTTGAGTGGATGACTCATCCTTCTTTCTAACGTACTTGTTGCTCCTGACAAACCCTCTACTTCTTGTCCATGGTTTCCATCGAAATCTTTTTCTATATGGTGGTTTTGCCTTTTTCTCACTTCCAATTTTTCATTTTTCGCCAATTATTTTTTCGCAGCACCTTCTGCCTTTAGGGGAATTGCTTATTGTATTTTTCATTTTCTTGTAGGATTTTATGTTAAGACAGTCATCTTGTATAATTTTAAGCGCGTAGTGTATTCGGTGCCCCAGATTATCCTTTTTCTCTATTCGCTTTAAGTAATCTGGGTATCCGTTTCTTGTTTTAGTATCTCATGGACTAGGAAGTTTGTGGAAGAATGGATCAAGCCAATTCTGTGCCTTTTCGTAATCTAATTTGTAAAAGTATTTTGAAAATGTCTTGCAGTATTCTTCAAATTCACATATCTCACATAATTCTATCTTGGACAGTGCGTACAAAACTTCTTCTTCCTGAGACTTTTCATCTATGTACCCGCATAAATTTTCTTTAAGGATTTTTATGAAGTCATTGAGGATTTTTTCAAAACTTGCGAACCTATCGTTCTCTCCCCACTCCTTCCGTTTATTTTTTCCTTCTTCTGAGTTTATCCATTGTTTCATCCATTGTAAGACATCTCCCTGTAGAGTTCCTATAATGTAATCGACAAATCTTTCATTGTCCCATGATCCTTCATGATTTGTGATTACAACGGCTAGAGATTGCGCCCAGTCATCTATAACCTTTTGTTTATCTTTAAAGTGTATATTAGATAGATCTAGATAGGTTCCCCCTTGAGATACACTTCTTTTTATTAGATCGTCGATTCTCATACTCCCTCCTATTTGTGGGCTGTTCAAATCTATTGCATTTTTGCTATCTTCCCCTACATGGATTACCTCACTGTCAGAATCAGTTCCTCCCTCGTGTTCGTATTCATCGTGTATGGTCATCCCGTAGTCCTCGTTTTTCGAATCTGTGGTGCTTTCTGGTTCTTCCTCACTTTCCAGATTATATATTTCGGGGTCAAAATTAAAGTGATGTAGCAGCTCCCTATTTTGTTGGTACGTTTCCTGCATTCTTTTTACTAAGTGATCTCTTTCCTGAACAGTATTGCGTGGGTCCTTATATAGCTCTTTCCAACAGTTGATTAGCTCCACAATCGAGTCATGCTCTTTTCTGGAATATTTTCTATTTATTTGTATCATGTTTATCTGTTCGCTTGGTCTTGTTTGTAATCTGTTGCGACTGAAAAATGTTCTAAGTGACTATAGTCTCTTCTACTACTCTCAAATATGCACGGTATATCGCTAGCCATCTAGGATATCGCTTGGTAACTACTGCTAAACAGATAAAGCGAACAGATAAACATGTATAAGACGAACAAGACCAAGCGAACAGATAAACATGATACAAATAGATAGAAAATATTCCAGAAAAGAGCATGACTCGATTGTGGAGCTAATCAACTGTTGGAAAGAGCTATATAAGGACCCACGCAATACTGTTCAGGAAAGAGATCACTTAGTAAAAAGAATGCAGGAAACGTACCAACAAAATAGGGAGCTGCTACATCACTTTAATTTTGACCCTGAAATATATAATCTGGAAAGTGAGGAAGAACCAGAAAGCACCACAGATTCGGAAAACGAGGACTACGGGATGACCATACACGATGAATACGAACACGAGGGAGGAACTGATTCTGACAGTGAGGTAATTCATGTAGAGGAAGATAGCAAAAATGCAATAGATTTGAACAGCCCACAAATAGGAGGGAGTATGAGAATCGACGATCTGATAAAAAGAAGTGTATCTCAAGGGGGAACCTATCTAGATCTATCTAATATACACTTTAAAGATAAACAAAAGGTTATAGATGACTGGGCGCAATCTCTAGCCGTTGTAATCACAAATCATGAAGGATCATGGGACAATGAAAGATTTATCGATTACATTACAGGAACTTTACAGGGAGATGTCTTACAATGGATGAAACAATGGATAAACTCAGAAGAAGGAAAAAATAAACGGAAGGAGTGGGGAGAGAACGATAGGTTCGCAAGGTTTGAAAAAATCCTCAATGACTTCATAAAAATCCTTAAAGAAAATTTATGCGGGTACATAGATGAAAAGTCTCAGGAAGAAGAAGTTTTGTACGCACTGTCCAAGATAGAATTATGTGCGATATGTGAATTTGAAGAATACTGCAAGACATTTTCAAAATACTTTTACAAATTAGATTACGAAAAGGCACAGAATTGGCTTGATCCATTCTTCCACAAACTTCCTAGTCCATGGGATACTAAAACAAGAAACGGATACCTAGATTACTTAAAGCGAATAGAGAAAAAGGATAATCTAGGGCACCGAATACACTACGCGCTTAAAATTATACAAGATGACTTTCTTAACATAAAATCCTACAAGAAAATGAAAAATACATTAAGCAATTCCCCTAAAGGCAGAAGGTGCTGCGAAAAAATAATTGGCGAAAAATGGAAAATTGGAAGTGAGAAAAAGGCAAAACCACCATATAGAAAAAGATTTCGATGGAAACCATGGACAAGAAGTAGACGGTTTGTCAGGAGCAACAAGTACGTTAGAAAGAAGGATGAGTCATCCACTCAAAAAGAACCCCATGAACAAAAAGACAAAAAGAATTGCAGATGTTTTGTATGCGATGAAGAAGGACATTTTGCTAGAGACTGTCCTAGGAGAGGGAAGAATACTCAAAGAATGATAAAATATATGGAAGAACAGGAACTCGAAGTCTGTCTAGGAGAAGAAATCACGCCAACAGATATAATACTCTATGAACTAGAAGTCGAAGATGACTCAGATAACGAACTAGTTTTCATGATGAATGAAGATTCAGGACCAATCACACCCCCAGTGTCAGAACTGGATAGTGTAACATTAGGAGATGTAGTCGGAAGAGAAACAATTTTTAGTCCAGAGGACATCGACAGAATGAAAAAACATCAACTAATAAAGAAAAAAGAAATTTACAAAATTTTCCGATTCAATTTCTTCTCCAGGAGAATAATCGAAAATTTTAATGGAAATAAAACAGCTAACTTTGCAGCCGGAGGAAGAGTAGACATTCCCATCTTTAGCCGTGAAAAGGTGCGAAGATGGAAAAAGAAATATCCAGAGATTCGCTATATCCATGGTGGCCTGATTCAAATTAAAATTAATGCACTATTTAGAGCAGGCATAGATATTCCCATAATAACACTTGTTATGGACAATCGGTTCACCAATTGCCACCAGGCTTTAATCGGAGGCTTCCAGTCCAACTTAGTAAATCAAACTGTATGGTTTAATATCAAACCTAACTATTTCATCTCCATATCTGACCCAAATATAATAGATACTGTACGATTAAAAATCAAGACTCAAGGAATGAACATGAAAACCAACTCACACGATCTGGCCATAGAATATACAACGATTCATGAGTTAACCCAGACTACAGAAGCAAGAACAGTTTCAAACCAACGGGAAATAAACGAAATTTTTGAACCAAAACCTTTTGAGGAAGAAATCAAACCCCGACTAATGAATATAAAAGATCTCACAGTACCTAGACAATGGTTCCTTGAAGACCTAATACAAACCGAAGAACCAAAACACTTTGGAGGAATAGAAATACAGAGCTCTGGAAATAGCCTATATATCATATATAATTCAAAACAGCCTTTACTTACAAGGAGTAATAGCGAAAGACAGACTAAGGAAATAGCCAGGAGATCGATTACCAGGGAAGAAATAAGAGAACCACTGCTGACACGACTATTAGGAGAAGATAAAAAATTAAGCCCAAGTATTAAAGAAAAAAGTCAAAAGCTTAGTATACCACTAATGCCAGGGTCGACGTCTCGACAGGAGGCTGTCGAGTTCAGTTATTAATAGTAATTAATTATGTACTAACTATCTTACAGGAAAGCTCGAAGAAAGGAAAAGAGACAATTACGTCAGAAAAGACGAAAAGAAAACGACTTCTTGAGGAAGCTAGGCAAGCATTTCCTGAAGAAATCCTCCAGAGTATCAAAACAATGATACTCGATCACAGAGAGAAAATAAGAGAAATCTTATCAAAAAATAAGACAGATATCATTTTAACTCGGAATAGCCATCCGAAGCTTTTCAAATTCATGATAGAAGGATTATGGGACATCCAAGGGGTCGAATGGGGGCTCGTGAGCCAGCTGTGCTACAGGCTACGAGGAAACCACGAATGGAGCAAGCTACCAGCAATGCTAAAGTTTGTCAACCACAAAATAGCCGCAAGTATTAATTATCATCATTTGTTCACATTCCAAATATTCAGCACGGTCGGATGGAGAGAAGAGACAAAGTTTTTTCAACCATATCAGATATGGGTGTTCGGCTACCCCGAACATTGGCAGAAATTTGACCCAGAATACAACATTGAAGGAGTCAATTATAATTACTTCTGGTATAGCAGTTTTATCGAGCTAGTCGACAAAGCAAGAAAGCTAATCAAGAACATAAGCAACTACTCAATTATGACAGATGGAAGGAGGATAGTCGCCACCAGAGACCATAATGCAAGGATTAGCTTTCCGAAAGAACAACAACACATAGCAATGAAACTGTTACAGGATATAGCTTTCAACCAGGAGAATTTAGATATTCCAACGGAGTTCAAATGGATATGTAATAGTAATATTTTAAAAAAAAAAAAAAAAAAAAGGTCCCTCAAACATTGGATCCTCCAAAAATTCGCAAAAGACAATGCTTCACGAAGAAGACAAAGATTCCTGACAGAGACAAGACATCAACAGTAAAGATTCCTGACAACAACAGTACAGACAAGACGTCAACAGTGAAGATTCCTGACAAAGACAAGACATCAACAGTGACGAGGCTTCTACAGCAAGATTCCCAGGAGGCTTCTCGTGCAAGGCTTCTCGTCTATAAAAGGAGGCTTCCGAAGGATGAGGGGGACATCGGCAATTCGGCAAAAACATCAGCAAGCTTCTCCAACACCTTTTAGGTTCCTCAACGCCTTCTTCTTCATCACCATCCTCTCTCTCCCTCTCATCATCTCCCATCTGTCTTGCCTGGTTTATGCCTGCCGATCAGACCACCAACAACTTGTAGTTCTCCACTACCTATATGTATAATTAAGTGTGCCTGAGTGTATTTCCCTTTGTATTTTCTTCTTCTTCTGCATCAGCTGCACAGCAGCAGTAGTAGTGTGTGTATTAAACTGGTATCAGAGCCCGGGGGGTCGTTCCTTTTGGGCGGTAGGAATCTGCAGTCTGTACAAAGAGTCTCCGGTGTGATGGCTACTGTTCCGGTATGTATCGTTTGTTTATGAATTTTTATTAAGTAATTTGTCTTGTTTAGATAATCTGTATTTGTTTTTGTAAGTCTCTATGTTTGTAGAAAATTCAGAAAACATTAAAAAATCATAAAAAGTCAGAAAAAGATAGGAAAAATTTGGGGAAGGATTTATAACATATATAGCAATTACATGATAGCAAATTTACTATAACTCTGACCTATATTTTCTCACAACCTGTATCGATATTGTCCTAGTTATACTCTAAGTGTCCTTTACTAGAATTGAGTAACCTTAAAGCCCAGATTCCTAAAGTAATCCTTTTGTTGCCGCGGGTAGGCGTTTGTAGGGTGACCCTTAGGAGACGGTTTTAGGCACCATAGGCTACTCAGAGCTAGTTATCCATTGACATCTTAGATGGCTACCGACATGTTGTGCAATTGCGAGATATGTAGAGCAAAGTGCAGTAAATATGACACCATGTATAATGATATATATGGTATAATGAACATCCCCAGTTATTCCAAAAAAAAAATTGATGAGGTAGTTCTCCGAATAGAAAGATTAAAAGAAAAGAATAAAAGTCCTGACCTAACTCTAGAAGCCAAAGAGGATTTGACCCAACAACTCAAAGAAATCCATAAAAAATTTAAGGGTCTATTAAGGCATTATGGATATAATCCCAATCAAGAAAAAGCTGAACCCAGTATCATAGACAGAACTAGAGAGGACGAGAAGGAGGATAATGATGATAATCCAGAAAAAAAGGAAGATAACGAAGAGGAAACAACAAAAGCAGTAAACAGTACAATTAAGGATAAAGAAAATAATAAACAAAATAATGATGTAGAAAGAACAGTTGAAGAAATCATTTTAAATTCCGAAGAACCCCTTAACAAAGAGGAAGAATACACGATAAGATTTGATGAGATAATCTTTGCACCAAAATAAGGAAGGAGGTTTAATTATGTTAAAGGAACATTCAGATTCAAGGGCTATAAACAATATTCGTTACATGCACTACTAGATACGGTGGCCACAGTCTCTTCTTGTCGAGAGAATGCCATACCACTAGAAAAATGGGAGCCAATGAAATATCCAATTAAGATAACAGGGATCAGTGCACATAAAACGACTATCCAAAACAAAGCCAAGAACGTGGAAATTTGGCTTAATAAGAAAAAATTTATCATACCAAAACTTTTATGCTTCCCACATATGAATGGAGATATGGTTTTAGGAAACAATTTTATTGGAGAATATCTACCTATGATCGTGGAAAAACAAATGGTGTCTTTGCATCAACAAGAAGGTGGTCAAACCCGAAAGATCGACATGCCACTCTTAGAAGGACCTAGATATAAATGTACGGAAGATTTTTCTCCCCCAAAAGGTATCCCAGATAATGAAAACTCATTAAAAAGATGCGAGACAGTTTGTGAGTTAGAACAAGCCCACTGGCTTTACAAAACACTTAGTGAAAATTTTAGTGAAAATCCATTAAAATTATGGGATCGAAGTCCAAGATTTTGTAAAATTCAGTTAAGAGATGACAACATAATCATTAGGGTAAAACCCATGCTCTATACTAGGCAAGATATAGATGAATTCGACAACCAGATAAATGAACTGATAAACACAGGACTAATAGAGAAGACCACTAGCCCTCACTCTAGTCCAGCGTTCATGGTCAGAAATCTTAACAAATTAAAAAGAAAGAAGCCACGAATGGTAATCAATTGCAAGAGACTAAATCAAAATCTAAAATTCGATGGTTATTTCATCCCCAGAAAGGAAGTCCTAATAAATTTAACAAAAGGAGCTAGAATATTCAGCAAATTCGACTGCAAATCAGGTTTTTGGCAACTAAGAATGACAGAAGAATCGAAGCCTCTAACAGCATTTAGTACACCACGAGAACACTTTCACTGGAACGTCATGCCATTTGGTTTAAACACCGCACCACAGATATTTCAAAGATGGATGGACTCAATCTTTAATGATTTAAAGGATTTCTGTGTCGTACATTGATGATATTTTGGTCTTTTCAAAAACGAAAGAAGAGCACAAGAGACATCTAAAGATCATTAGTGACATCTTTAGAAGACACGGGATAATACTCTCTCCAAAAAAGATCGAAATCGAAAAGGAGTCAATAGAATTTCTTGGAATTATCCTAGATAAAGATGGCATTCAACTACAGAAGCACATCATTTCAAAAATTAAAGAGTTTCCTGAAAAATAAAAGATAAAAAACAACTACAAAGTCTACTAGGGCTCCTGAATTATGGGAGGAATTTTCTACGAGAACTCACGAAAGAGGAAATACCTTTACTAAAAAAGCTAAATAAGAATCAAGACTTTACCTGGACAGATAAAGATAAAAATGTTCTAAGAAAAATTAAACAGCTTGCCGAAAAGGCACCAGAAGTCTACCTACCAAAGCCTGGAGATAAACTGATTTTAGACACTGACGCGTCAGAAGAATATTGGGGATGTGCACTAAAAGCAATTCCGAAAGAAATTTGGGACGAGGGGGATCCACCCCTATCTCAGAACGGAATCAGACTCAGAAAAAGAAGCATACCACAAAAAATATTAAAATATGAGAGACTTTGTGGGTATAATTCTGGAAAATTCAAACCAAACGAACTAAAGTGGATAATATTTGAAAAGGAACCATATACAATAAAATTAGCCCTACAAAAATTTCAAATATTTCTTGCACCCGAATATTTTATAATTAGAATAGATAATAAAGTCGTTAGGGATTTTCTGGTAAACACAAGAAAGACCTCTGGAAAACGCATGCAGTGGTATAATGAGATAGCCCAATATTCCTTCGAAATCGAGCATGTTAAAGGAAAGGATAATTTTATCGCAGATTACCTGAGCCGACCTAACAGTTACTAAATTTGTTTTGCAGAAAGGTGATAAGGGGAAAGCTATAGCAAATAGTATTCCTGTTCCTGTAGCATTTGTTGTATTCGTGGGGTACCAGCCAGGTATCTACACAGACTGGGAAAAGTGCTATGAACAGATATTCGATTTTAATGGATCATGTTGCAGACATTACTACTCCAAAGAAGATGCCATCCTAGCCTGGAAAATGTCACGGCAGAACCCATACTTAGAAGAAGAAATTCGAGATCTCACCCATTGCATACTCGAGCCAAAAGTAGCGAGCTTCCCAAATTAGAAATCCCACCCCCATTTTACTCCGAAATAAATGGAGCATGGCGAGCCCACCAGAGAGCAAATCTGGGAATTGGAACTCGACGCGCTTTCCGCAAGCACGTTGGAAACTTAGCGAATCTTGTAATGAAACAAGAATCATAACTCAAGGCCTTGAAAAAGGTCTACTCGGAATATATAACAACCCTTAATGAGGGAACTATTAGGGGAGCAACCCCTAAACAGGCCGAAGCTCTAAAAAACATGGGTAAACTTTTAGAACAAGAGTTACCTGGCTCCGTTACAACAAACAAAACAGAGAAAATGTCGCAGTTCGAGAATACCACACCAGAAGGATCACAAGCGTGCAACAACACACAGCAAGGCGAAGAGGAGATGGATGCGAATGTCAAGGCCGAAGTGGAAATCGACGTAACCGAAGAAGCCTTCAGGAGGGGAGTCTCAATACAAGGACTTCTAAAACAACTATTCGAAGAAGGCAACCCAGCAGTTGGGTTACTTGGAGAACGATGTGGAAAGTTCGAATACTACGTTCTATACGGAAAACTAAGAATGAAAAAATTAGTCCCAAGATCATATCTGAACCAACAAGGAATAGAGGCGACAATTACACCAACAGGATGGGACGACGCTGACATATCCACAAATGAATGGATAAATCTTGCATCCCCAGCAGCTTCAGCATCCGACAATTTTATTAACTTTTTATTAAAAAAAAAAAAAAAAAAAAAAAGGGTCCCTCAAACATTGGATCCTCCAAAAATTCACAAAAGACAAGGCTTCGCGGAGAAGACAAAGATTCTCGACAATACAAGACAGGACAAACAGTAAAAGAATTGATTACTGACATCCACAGTACAGACATGACAGCAACAGTGAAAATCCCTGACAGAGACAAGACGTCAACAGTAAAGATTCCTGACAACAACAGTACAGACAAGACGTCAACAATGAAGATTCCTAACAAAGACAAGACATCAACAGTGACGAGGCTTCTGCACCAAGATTCCCAGGAGGCTTCTCGTGCAAGGCTTCTCGTCTATAAAAGGAGGCTTCCGAAGGATGAGGAGGACATCGGCAATTCGGCAAAAACATCAGCAAGCTTCTCCAACACCTTTTAAGTTCCTCAACGCCTTGTTCTTCATCACCATCCTCTCTCTCTCTCTCATCATCTCCCATCTGTCTTTCCTGGTTTATGTCTGCCGATCAGACCACCAACAACTTGTAGTTCTCCACCACCTATATGTATAATTAAGTGTGCCTGAGTGTATTTCCCTTTGTATTTTTTTCTTCTTCTGCATCAGCTGCACTGCAGCAGTAGTAGTGTGTAACTTAACTGGATACATACCGGAACTGGTATCAGAGCCCGGGGGGTCGTTCCTTTTGGGCGATAGGGGTCTGCAGTCTGTACAAAGAGTCTCCGGTGTGATGGCTACTGTTCCGGTATGTATCGTTTGTTTCTGAATTTTTATTAAGAAATCTGTCTTGTTTAGATAATATGTATTTGTTTTTGTAAGTCTCTATATTTGTAGAAAATTCAGAAAACATTAAAAAATCATAAAAATTTTCAGAAAAAATCAAATAAAAATCATAAAAAAAAAAATTTGGGGAAGGATTTATAGCATCTATAGCACTTACGTGGTATCAAATTGACTATAACTCTGACCTATATTCTCTCACAATCTGTATCAATACTGTTCTAGTTACACTCTAAGTGTCTCTTACTAGAATTGAGTATCCTAAAAGCCCAGATTCCTAAAGTAATCCCTTTGTTGCCACGGATAGGCGTTTGTAGGGTGAGCAATAGGAGACGGTTTTAGGCACCATAGGCTACTCAGAGCTAGTTATCCATTGACATCTTAGATGGCTACCGACATGTTGTGCAATTGCGAGATATGTTGAGCAAAGTGCAGTAAATATGATACCATGTATAATGATATATATGGTATAATGAACATCCCCAGTTATTCCAAAAAAAAAATTTGATGAGGTAGTTCTCCGAATAGAAAGATTAAAAGAAAAGGATAAAAGTCCCGACCTAACTCTAGAAGCCAAAGAAGATCTGACCCAACAACTCAAAGAAATCCATAAAAAATTCAAGGGTCTATTAAGTCATTTCGGATATGGTTCTAATCAAGAAAAAGTTAAACCCGATATCATAAAAATAACTAAAGAAGACGAAAAGGTAAATAATAGTAATCCTCCTGTAAAAGATGAATGTAATAACCTATTACAAGTCAGTAACCAAAAAGACAATAATAATCAAAGAAGTCTCTCACAAAGTCCAAAAGAGAATAGTTACCAAAGGAATGATATAGAAAGAACAATTGAAGAAGTCATCTTAAAATCCGAAGAACCCCTTAACAGAGAAGAGGATAATAATCTAAACGGTCCCTCTGAAACTAAACATCTAACGAAAAATAGTTACTTAGGAAAGTTAGATCAAATTGACAGATTAGGAACTAGTTCAAAACAAGATAAACCAAATCAACCAATAAATATTGTGCAAGCTGAGAAAACATACTCCAGAGAAGAATACAACTCAATACTTGAAATAATTAATTGCTGGAAAGAGTTGTATAGTGATCAAAATAGTACCATTCAAGAGAAAGAATATCTGCTGAATAGGATACAAGAGACATACCTCCAACATAAAGGTTTGTTACACTATTTTAAGTTTGACCCTGGGATATACAATTTAAAAAAAGACCTAGAAAATGAGAGCATCACTAATCCAGAAAATGAAGACTGTGAAATAATTACAAATGATGAGTACAGGACAGAATCAAAAGAAAATATCAAATCAGACAATAAGCTGATTGATTCAATAGAAAACAAGGCTTATGCAATATCTAAAAATGAACTACGTGATACATGTGAATTCAAAGAATACTGCAAAATGTTCTCAGAATACTTAGAATACAATAGGACACAAAACTGGATTGATCCGTTCCTTCGCACATTTCCAAGCCCACGCGATACGAAAACACAAAGCAGATATCTGGAATACCTAAAACAAATAAAGAAAGAGAACAATCTAATACACTATATTCATAACACAGAATCTTATAAGGAAGTGAAAAATGTAACCAGTAACTCTCCTAAAAAGAAAAAATACCGTAATAACGAGAAATGGAAAAAAGGAAGAAAGAAGAGACCAAAAACATCTGAAGAAAATAAAAAGGATAAAAAACAACGACATAACCAACTAAAACTGCTGAATTATGGGGAAAATTTTGAAAAGAAACTATCAAAGCAAGAAAAGTCACTATTAAAAAAGATAAATAAAAATCGAGATTTTATTTGGATAGATGAAAATAAGAGAACTTTAATACAGCAAACTGAAAATACCCAAAAGAGTTACCCACCTAAACTAATATTTAGAAAACCATGGAAAGACAAAAAAGTATTTATCAAGAGTAACAAGTATATCCAGAAGTGTGATGAATCCTCTACACAAATGGGTAAGAGAGAATACAAGTATTTTGAATATAACGAAAAGGGACACTGTCCTAAAATAGGAGAAGATGCTTTAAAAGTCTACATTAGAAAAGAAATCATCCTTTCTGATATAGTGCTCTATAGACATAAGAACAATTCAGAGTTTGAGATAATCCATATAATAAATAAGTCAGATATAATCACACTCCTAACGTCAAGAGATGCAGACAGAAGAAAAACGGCCTCTAATCCAGGATACATCAAAAGATAAGTAATAAATAATAATAAATTCTTAGTAACAGAAAACAATAATGATACATCAATCAAGATTTTGAAGAAGAAAAACATGGTGAGAGCTATAACAAATAGTATTTCAGCAGCATTTATTGTATACGAAGAATACCAACCAGGTATATACACAATACAGGATAAATGTTATAAACAGGTATTCAACAGACATCATTACTCTTGTAAGAATACTATATCACTTCAGAAAGAAAAAACAAAAGTGATAAGACAAAGATTCCCAGAGCTAAAAGAAGCCTGGAAATTACACCAAAGAATAAATCATGCTGCTAAAAATCATCAAGCAATATATAAGGTAAAGATCACAAAGAAGCTACTCATCCTCACTCAATCAAGATTGCAGTTTAGGTTCTCGGCAAAAGAAGATCTGCGGGTGCGCAACACTTCCAAAGATAGGATGATCAAAGAAGTAGATATCAACAGAAGTATCGATCTCCGCAATGGTAAGAACACTATCCAACAACAATATAAACGAGTATTCAAATGTAAAACATGCAGCAAATAGTTCACTTCGTTCCAAGCACTTGGAGGCCACCGGACAAGTCACAGAAGGACAAGATCAGAAAAAATACACGAAAAAGAAAAGAGACCTAAAATACACAAGTGTTCCATCTGTGAAATCGAGTTTACGAACGGGAATGCACTTGGAGGGCATATGAAGACACATAGAGCTAGAAAAGATCAAGGGGATTCTAGTGTCAAAATTAATCTGTGTCTAGATCTGAGCTTGGGATCTTCCAGCCATGTCAACAAAGTAAAACGACCTTGCATATCTAGGTATGGTAAAAATCTCAGCATCTGGTAATTTATATACCTACTCATATAAAAATATTATATTTAAAAAAAAAAAAAAAACTGTGTAGTGTAAGGAGATAAAAGGAATTCTGTAATAACCAAAAGATTGCTAAACGGATTAGTTTGGCATATAAGTCCAAATGAAGTCATTAACAACTCATCATACTGAGAGAAATAGCATGGCTAGCCCAACTCAAACGGTAGTTGGTAAAGGCAAATCAAATCCGTTGATAGCTGGGAGTTTGCTAAAAACTCCATATCATTTGAAAATCCTGATGAAGTTTCCGGCGACGAAATTATTTACAAAAGAAAATAGATAAACAAAGCCTGATATGACAAAAGTAGCCTAACATGGCAAGTTCATGATGGATGAAGTAGGCTAAAACTTCACAAAGAAGGAACGTAAAGGCTTCACAAGAAAGGAATCAAAAGACATCATAGATTCTCTACAACATAAAGACAAGGGGAGCCTAATATATTCAAAGGAAAAAGGAAAAGATTAGATTTATGGGAAGCCCTTGTTCAACAAAAGCGTCCGGTTCCTGACAGCAACAGAACAGGACAAGACGTCAACAGTGGAGATTTCCGACAGCAACAGTACAGACATGACATCAACAGTAGAGATTCCTGACAGCAACAGTACAGACAAGTCATCAACAGTAGAGATTCCTGACATCAACAGTACAGACAAGACGTCACAGTGAAGATTCCTGACAGAGACAAGACGTCAACAGTGAAGACTCGTGACGAGGCTTCCACAGCAAGATTCTCAAGAGGCTTCTCGTGCAAGGAAGGTCGGCTATAAAAGGAGGCCTCCGAGGGACGAGGAAAACATCGGCAAATCGGCAATTCGGCAAGAACATCAGCAAGCTTCTCCAACACCTTTTAGGTTCCTCAACGCCTTCTCCTTCATCACCATCCTCTCTCACCCTCTCATCCTCCCCCATCCGTCTTGCCTGGTTTATGCCTGCCGATCAGACCACCAACACCTTGTAGTTCTCAACCACCTATATGTATAATTAGTGTGCCTGAGTGTATTTCCCTTTGTATTTTCTTCTTCTTCTGCTTCAGCTGCTCTGCAGCAGTAGTAGTGTGTAACTTAACTGGTATCAGACAGACAATTTGCCGATAGACAATTTCCAACTCTCAACTGGTATCCCATGTAACTTAGCTGGTATCAGAGCCCGGGGGGTCGTTCCTTTTGGGCGGTAGGGGTCTGCAGTCTGTACAAAGAGTCTCCGGTGTGATGGCTACTGTTCCGGTATGTATCGTTTGTTTCTGATTTTTTATTAAGTAATTTGTCTTGTTTAGATAATATGTATTTGTTTTTGTAAGTCTCTATATTCGTAGAAAATTCAGAAAACATTAAAAAATCATAAGAAGTCAGAAAAAGTTAGGAAAAATTTTTGGGGGCTATAAGCTTGACCTATACTCTCAGATCCGCATCATTACTGTCCCAGTTACATTCTAAGTATCCTCTGCTAGATTTGAGTAACCTTAAACCCCAGATTCCTAAAGGCGATCCCTTTGTTGCTGCGGGTAGGCGTTTGTAGGGTGACCCTTAGGAGACAGTTTTAGGCACCATAGGCTGCTCAGAGCTAGCTACCAAGCGATATCCTAGATGGCTAGCGATATACCGTGCATATTTGAGAGCAGTAGAAGAGACTATAGTTACTTAGAACATTTTTCAGTAGCAACAGATAAAAATCTAACAAATATTACAAGCTTTCTCAACACCCTCTTTGATTACGTAGTTTGTAGATTTAATAAAATAGAAAAATTACAAAGTAAGGCAATAGAACAAAATGAAATATATATTTCTAAGCTTTGTAAAAACATGCGGGATAATCCCACAGAACAATTCGACAAAGAAATAACAAAATTCGACAAAGAAGTAAGAGAGATATCAGGAAGATTAGATCGAATCGATGGTTTAGGAACGAGTATAAGACGAACAAGACCAAGCGAACAGATAAACATGATACAAATAGATAGAAAATATTCCAGAAAAGAGCATGACTCGATTGTGGAGCTAATCAACTGTTGGAAAGAGCTATATAAGGACCCACGCAATACTGTTCAGGAAATAGATCACTTAGTAAAAAGAATGCAGGAAACGTACCAACAAAATAGGGAGCTGCTACATCACTTTAATTTTGACCCTGAAATATATAATCTGGAAAGTGAGGAAGAACCAGAAAGCACCACAGATTCGGAAAACGAGGACTACGGGATGACCATACACGATGAATACGAACACGAGGGAGGAACTGATTCCGACAGTGAGGTAATCCATGTAGGGGAAGATAGCAAAAATGCAATAGATTTGAACAGCCCACAAATAGGAGGGAGTATGAGAATCGACGATCTAATAGAAAGAAGTGTATCTTAAGGGGGAACCTATCTAGATCCATCTAATATACACTTTAAAGATAAACAAAAGGTTATAGATGACTGGGCGCAATCTCTAGCCGTTGTAATCACAAATCTTGAAGTATCATGGGACAATGAAAGATTTGTCGATTACATTACAGGAACTTTACAGGGAGATGTCTTACAATGGATGAAACAATGGATAAACTCAGAAGAAGGAAAAAATAAACGGAATGAGTGGGGAGAGAACGATAGGTTCGCAAGTTTTGAAAAAATCCTCAATGACTTCATAAAAATCCTTAAAGAAAATTTATGCGGGTACATAGATGAAAAGTCTCAGGAAGAAGAAGTTTTGTACGCACTGTCCAAGATAGAATTATGTGAGATATGTTAATTTTAAGAATACTGCAAGACATTTTCAAAATACTTTTACAAATTAGATTACGAAAAGGCACAAAATTGGCTTGATCCATCCTTCCACAAACTTCCTAGTCCATGGGACACTAAAACAAGAAACGGATACCCAGATTACTTAAAGCGAATAGAGAAAAAGGATAATCTGGGGCACCGAATACACTACGCGCTTAAAATTATACAAGATGACTGTCTTAACATAAAATCCTACAAGAAAATGAAAAATACAATAAGCAATTCCCCTAAAGGCAGAAGGTGCTGCGAAAATATAATTGGCGAAAAATGGAAAATTGGAAGTGCGAAAAAGGCAAAACCACCATATAGAAAAAGATTTCGATGGAAACCATGGACAAGAAGTAGAGGGTTTGTCAGGAGCAACAAGTACGTTAGAAAGAAGGATGAGTCATCCACTCAAAAAGAACCCCATGAACAAAAAGACAAAAAGAATTGCAGATGTTTTGTATGCGATGAAGAAGGACATTTTGCTAGAAACTGTCCTAGGAGAGGGAAGAATGCTCAAAGAATGATAAAATATATGGAAGAACAGGAACTCGAAGTCTGTCTAGGAGAAGAAATCACGCCAACAGATATAATACTCTATGAACTAGAAGTCGAAGATGACTCAGATAACGAACTAGTTTTCATGATGAATGAAGATTCAGGACCAATCACACCCCCAGTGTCAGAACTGGATAGTGTAACATTAGGAGATGTAGTCGGAAGAGAAACAATTTTTTGTCCAGAGGACATCGACAGAATGAAAAAACATCAACTAATAAAGAAAACAGAAATTTACAAAATTTCCCGATTCAATTTCTTCTCAAGGAGAATAATCGAAAATTTTAATGGAAATACAACAGCTAACTTGTCAGCCGGAGGAAGAGTAAACATTCCCATCTTTAGCCGTGAAAAGATGCGAAGATGGAAAAAGAAATATCCAGAGATTCGCTATATCCATGTTGGCCTGATTCAAATTAAAATTAATGCACTATTTAGAGCAGGCATAGATATTCCCATAATAACACTTGTTATGGACAATCGGTTCACCAATTGCCACCAGGCTTTAATCGGAGGCTTCCAGTCCAACTTAGTAAACCAAACTGTATGGTTTAATATCAAACCTAACTATTTCATCTCCATATCTGACCCAAATATAATAGATACTGTACGATTAAAAATCAAGACTCAAGGAATGAACATGAAAACCAACTCACACGATCTGGCCATAGAATATACAACGATTCATGAGTTAACCCAGACTACAGAAGCAAGAACAGTTTCAAACCAACGGGAAATAATCGAAATTTTTGAACCAAAATCTTTTGAGGAAGAAATCAAACCCCGACTAATGAATATAAAAGATCTCACAGTACCTAGACAATGGTTCCTTAAAGACCTAATACAAACCAAAGAACCAAAACACTTTGGAGGAATAGAAATACAGAGCTCTGGAAATAGCCTATATATCAGAAATAATTCAAAACAGCCTTTACTTACAAGGAGTAATAGCGAAAGACAGACTAAGGAAATAGCCAGGAGATCGATTACCAGGGAAGAAATAAGAGAACCACTGCTGACACGACTATTAGGAGAAGATAAAAAATTAAGCCCAAATATTAAAGAAAAAAGTCAAAAGCTTAGTATACCACTAATGCCAGGGTCGACGTCTCGACAGGAGGCTGTCGAAGAAGCTGTCGAGTTCAGTTATTAATAGTAATTAATTATGTACTAACTATCTTACAGAAAAGCTCGAAGAAAGGAAAAGAGACAATTACGTCAGAAAAGACGAAAAGAAAATGACTTCTTGAGGAAGCTAGGCAAGCATTTCCTGAAGAAATCCTCCAGAGTATCAAAACAATGATACTCGATCACAGAGAGAAAATATGAGAAATCTTATCAAAAAATAAGACAGATATCATTTTAACTCGGAATAGCCATCCGAAGCTTTTCAAATTCATGATAGAAGGATTATGGGACATCCAGGGGGTCGAATGGGGGCTCGTGAGCCAGCTGTGCTACAGGCTACGAGGAAACCACGAATGGAGCAAGCTACCAGCAATGCTAAAAGTTCTTCAACCACAAAATAGCCGCAAGTATTAATTATCATCATTTGTTCACATTCCAAATATTCAGCACGGTCGGATGGAGAGAAGAGACAAAGTTTTTTCAACCATATCAGATATGGGTGTTCGGCTACCCCGAACATTGGCAGAAATTTGACCCAGAATACAACATTGAAGGAGTCAATTATAATTACTTCTGGTATAGCAGTTTTATCGAGCTAGTCGACAAAATAAGAAAGCTAATCAAGAACATAAGCAACTACTCAATTATGACAGATGGAAGGAGGATAATCGCCACCAGAGACCATAATGCAAGGATTAGCTTTCCGAAAGAACAACAACACATAGCAATGAAACTGTTACAGGATATAGCTTTCAACCAGGAGAATTTAGATATTCCAACGGAGATCAAATGGATATGTAATAGTAATATTTAAAAAAAAAAAAAAATGGGGACCCTCAAACATTGGATCCTCCAAATTCGTAAAAGACAAGGCTTCACGAAGAAGACAAAGATTCCCGACAGTGCAAGACAGGACAACAACAGTAAAGATTCCTGACAACAACAGTACAGATAAGACGTCAACAGTGAAGATTCCTGACAAAGAAAAGACATCAACAGTGACGAGACTTCTACAGCAAGATTCCCGTGACGAGGCTTCTACATCAAGATTCCCAGGAGGCTTCTCGTGCAAGGCTTCTCGTCTATAAAAGGAGGCTTCCGAAGGATGAGGAGGACATCGGCAATTCGGCAAAAACATCAGCAAGCTTCTCCAACACCTTTTAGGTTCCTCAACGCCTTCTCCTTCATCACCATCCTCTCTCACCCTCTCATCCTCCCCATCCGTCTTGCCTGGTTTATGCCTGCCGATCAGACCACCAACACCTTGTAGTTCTCCACCACCTATATGTATAATTAGTGTGCCTGAGTGTATTTCCCTTTGTATTTTCTTCTTCTTCTGCTTCAGCTGCTCTGCAGTAGTAGTAGTGTGTAACTTAGCTGGTATCAGAGCAGAGGATAATCTAGGGCACCGAATACACTACGCGCTTAAAATTATACAAAATGACTGTCTTAACATAAAATCCTACAAGAAAATGAAAAATACAATAAGCAATTCCCTTAAAGGCAGAAGGTGTAACGAAAAAATAATTGGCGAAAAATGGAAAATTGGAAGTGAGAAAAAGGCAAAACCACCATATAGAAAAAGATTTCGATGGAAACCATGGACAAGAAGTAGAGGGTTTGTCAGGAGCAACAAGTACGTTAGAAAGAAGGATGAGTCATCCACTCAAAAAGAACCCCATGAACAAAAAGACAAAAAGAATTGCAGATATTTTGTATGCGATGAAGAAGGACATTTTGCTAGAAACTGTCCTAGGAGAGGGAAGAATGCTCAAAGAATGATAAAATATATGGAAGAACAGGAACTCGAAGTCTGTCTAGGAGAAGAAATCAAGCCAACAGATATAATACTCTATGAACTAGAAGTCGAAGATGACTCAGATAACGAACTAGTTTTCATGATGAATGAAGATTCAGGACCAATCACACCCCCAGTGTCAGAACTGGATAGTGTAACATTAGGAGATGTAGTCGGAAGAGAAACAATTTTTAGTCTAGAGGACATCGACAGAATGAAAAAACATCAACTAATAAAGAAAACAGAAATTTACAAAATTTCCCGGTTCAATTTCTTCTCCAGGAGAATAATCGAAAATTTTAATGGAAATACAACAGCTAACTTGTCAGCCGGAGGAAGAGTAGACATTCCCATCTTTAGCCGTGAAAAGGTGCGAAGATGGAAAAAGAAATATCCAGAGATTCGCTATATCCATGTTGGCCTGATTCAAATTAAAATTAATGCACTATTTAGAGCAGGCATAGATATTCCCATAATAACACTTGTTATGGACAATCGGTTCACCAATTGCCATCAGGCTTTAATCGGAGGCTTCCAGTCCAACTTAGTAAATCAAACTGTATGGTTTAATATCAAACCTAACTATTTCATCTCCATATCTGACCCAAATATAATAGATACTGTACGATTAAAAATCAAGACTCAAGGAATGAACATGAAAACCAACTCACACGATCTGGCCATAGAATATTAAACGATTTATGAGTTAACCCAGACTACAGAAGCAAGAACAGTTTCAAACCAATGGGAAATAATCGAAATTTTTGAACCAAAACCTTTTGAGGAAGAAATCAAACCCCGACTAATGAATATAAAAGATCTCAAAGTACCTAGACAATGGTTCCTTGAAGACCTAATACAAACCGAAGAACCAAAACACTTTGGAGGAATAGAAATACAGAGCTCTGGAAATAGCCTATATATCAGAAATAATTCAAAACAGCCTTCACTTACAAGGAGTAATAGTGAAAGACAGACTAAGGAAATAGCCAGGAGATCGATTACCAGGGAAGAAATAAGAGAACCACTGCTGACACGACTATTAGGAGAAGATAAAAAATTAAGCCCAAGTATTAAAGAAAAAAGCCAAAAGCATAGTATACCACTAATGCCAGGGTCGACGTCTCGACAGGAGGCTGTCGAAGGAGCTGTCGAGTTCAGTTATTAATAGTAATTAATTATGTACTAACTATCTTAGAGGAAAGCTCGAAGAAAGGAAAATAGACAATTATATCAGAAAAGACGAAAAGAAAACGACTTCTTGAGGAAGCTAGGCAAGCATTTCCTGAAGAAATCCTCTAGAGTATCAAAACAATGATACTCGATCACAGAGAGAAAATAAGAGAAATCTTATCAAAAAATAAGACAGATATCATTTTAACTCGGAATAGCCATCCGAAACTTTTCAAATTCATGATAGAAGGATTATGGGACATCCAGGGGGTCGAATGGGGGCTCGTGAGCCAGCTGTGCTACAGGCTACGAGGAAACCACGAATGGAGCAAGCTACCAGCAATGCTAAAGTTCTTCAACCACAAAATAGCCGAAAGTATTAATTATCATCATTTGTTCACATTCCAAATATTCAGCACGGTCGGATGGAGAGAAGAGACAAAGTTTTTTCAACCATATCAGATATGGGTGTTCGGCTACCTCGAACATTGGCAGAAATTTGACCCAGAATACAACATTGAAGGAGTCAATTATAATTACTTCTGGTATAGCAGTTTTATCGAGCTAGTCGACAAAACAAGAAAGCTAATCAAGAACATAAGCAACTACTCAATTATGACAGATGGAAGGAGGATAATCGCCACCAGAGACCATAATGCAAGGATTAGCTTTCCGAAAGAACAACAACACATAGCAATGAAACTGTTACAGGATATAGCTTTCAACCAAGAGAATTAAGATATTCCAACGGAGTTCAAATGGATATGTAATAGTAATATTTAAAAAAAAAAAAAAAAAAGTGGGTCCCTCAAACATTGGATCCTCCAAATTCGCAAAAGACAAGGCTTCACGAAGAAGACAAAGATTCCCGACAGTGCAAGACAGGACAACAACAGTAAAAGAATTGATTACTGACATCCACAGTACAGGCAGGACAGCAACAGTGAAGATCCCTGACAGAGACAAGACGTCAACAGTAAAGATTCCTGACAACAACAGTACAGACAAGACGTCAACAGTGAAGATTCCTGACAAAGACAAGACATCAACAGTGACGAGGCTTCTACAGCAAGATTCCCAGGAGGCTTCTCGTGCAAGGCTTCTCGTCTATAAAAGGAGGCTTCCGAAGGATGAGGAGGACATTGGCAATTCGGCAAAAACATCAGCAAGCTTCTCCAACACCTTTTAGGTTCCTCAACGCCTTCTTCTTCATCACCATCCTCTCTCTCCCTCTCATCATCTCCCATCGTCTTGCCTGGTTTATGCCTGCCGATCAGACCACCAACAACTTGTAGTTCTCCACCACCTATATGTATAATTAAGTGTGCCTGAGTGTATTTCCCTTTGTATTTTCTTCTTCTTCTGCATCAGCTGCACTGCAGCAGTAGTAGTGTGTAACTTAACTGGTATCAGAGCTTGAAAAAACTTTGTCTCTTCTCTCCATCCGGGCCTGAAATATCTTGTATCAGATATTTCTGTACTGGTATCAGAGCCCGGGGGGTCGTTCCTTTTGGGCGGTAGGGGTCTGCAGTCTGTACAAAGAGTCTCCGGTGTGATAGCTACTGTTCCGGTATGTATCGTTTGTTTCTGAATTTTTATTAAGTAATTTGTCTTGTTTAGATAATATGTATTTGTTTTTGTAAGTCTCTATATTTGTAGAAAATTCAGAAAACATTAAAAAATCATAAAAAGTCAGAAAAAGTTAGGAAAAATTTTTGGGGGCTATAAGCTTGACCTATACTCTCAGATCCGCATCATTACTGTCCTAGTTACATTCTAAGTATCCTCTGCTAGATTTGAGTAACCTTAAAGCCCAGATTCCTAAAGGTGATCCCTTTGTTGCCGCGGGTAGGCGTTTGTAGGGTGACCCTTAGGAGACGGTTTTAGGCACCATAGGCTGCTCAGAGCTAGCTACCAAGCGATATCCTAGATGGCTAGCGATATACCGTGCATATTTGAGAGCAGTAGAAGAGACTATAGTCACTTAGAACATTTTTCAGTAGCAACAGATAAAAATCTAACAAATATTACAAGCTTTCTCAACACCCTGTTTGATTACGTAGTTTGTAGATTTAATAAAATAGAAAAATTACAAAGTAAGGCAATAGAACAAAATGAAATATATATTTCTAAGCTTTGTAAAAACATGCGGGATAATCCCACAGAACAATTCGATAAAGAAATAACAAAATTCGACAAAGAAGTAAGAGAGATATTAGGAAGATTAGATCGAATTGATGGTTTAGGAACGAGTATAAGACGAACAAGACCAAGCGAACATATAACATGATACAAATAGATAGAAAATATTCCAGAAAAGAGCATGACTCGATTGTGGAGCTAATCAACTGTTGGAAAGAGTTATATAAGGACCCACGCAATACTTTTCAGGAAAGAGATCACTTAGTAAAAAGAATGCAGGAAACGCACCAACAAAATAGGGAGCTGCTACATCACTTTAATTTTGACCCTGAAATATATAATCTGGAAAGTGAGGAAGAACCAGAAAGCACCACAGATTCGAAAAACGAGGACTACGGGATGACCATACACGATGAATACGAACACGAGGGAGGAGCTGATTCTGACAGTGAGGTAATTCATGTAGGGGAAGATAGCAAAAATGCAATAGATTTGAACAGCCCACAAATAGGAGGGAGTATGAGAATCGACGATCTGATAAAAAGAAGTGTATCTCAAGGGGGAACCTATCTAGATCTATCTAATATACACTTTAAAGATAAACAAAAGGTTATAGATGACTGGGCGCAATCTCTAGCCGTTGTAATCACAAATCATGAAGGATCATGGGACAATGAAAGATGTCTTACAATGGATTACATTACATTACAGGAACTTTACTAGGAGATGTCTTACAATGGATGAAACAATGGATACACTCAGAAGAAGGAAAAAATAAACGGAAGGAGTGGGGAGAGAACGATAGGTTCGCAAGTTTTGAAAAAATCCTCAATGACTTCATAAAAATCCTTAAAGAAAATTTATGCGGGTACATAGATGAAAAGTCTCAGGAAGAAGAAGTTTTGTACGCACTGTCCAAGATAGAATTATGTGAGATATGTGAATTTGAAGAATACTGCAAGACATTTTCAAAATACTTTTACAAATTAGATTACGAAAAGGCACAGAATTGGCTTGATCCATTCTTCCACAAACTTCCTAGTCCATGGGATACTAAAACAAGAAACGGATACCCAGATTACTTAAAGCGAATAGAGAAAAAGGATAATCTGGGGCACCGAATACACTATGCGCTTAAAATTATACAAGATGACTGTCTTAACATAAAATCCTACAAGAAAATGAAAAATACAATAAGCAATTCCCCTAAAGGCAGAAGGTGCTGCCAAAAAGTAATTGGCGAAAAATGGAAAATTGGAAGTGAGAAAAAGGCAAAACCACCATATAGAAAAAGATTTCGATGGAAACCATGGACAAGAAGTAGAGGGTTTGTCAGGAGCAACAAGTACGTTAGAAAGAATGATGAGTCATCCACTCAAAAAGAACCCCATGAACAAAAAGACAAAAAGAATTGCAGATGTTTTGTATGCGATGAAGAAGGACATTTTGCTAGAGACTGTCCTAGGAGAGGGAAGAATGCTCAAAGAATGATAAAATATATGGAAGAACAGGAACTCGAAGTCTGTCTAGGAGAAGAAATCACGCCAACAGATATAATACTCTATGAACTAGAAGTCGAAGATGACGCAGATAAC
This sequence comes from Dracaena cambodiana, assembly GCA_036321105.1. Classification (NCBI taxonomy): domain Eukaryota; kingdom Viridiplantae; phylum Streptophyta; class Magnoliopsida; order Asparagales; family Asparagaceae; genus Dracaena; species Dracaena cambodiana. The sequence continues at coordinate 12,255,609 of JAYEPQ010000013.1, read as the reverse complement.
GAACTAGTTTTCATAATGAATGAAAATTCAGGACCAATCACACCCCCAGTGTCAGAACTGGATAGTGTAACATTAGGAGATGTAGTCGGAAGAGAAACAATTTTTAGTCCAGAGGACATCGACAGAATAAAAAAACATCAACTAATAAAGAAAACAGAAATTTACAAAATTTCCCGATTCAATTTCTTCTCCAGGAGAATAATCGAAAATTTTAATGGAAATACAACAGCTAACTTGTCAGCCGGAGGAAGAGTAGACATTCCCATCTTTAGCCGTGAAAAGGTGCGAAGATGGAAAAAGAAATATCCAGAGATTCGCTATATCCATGTTGGCCTGATTCAAATTAAAATTAATGTACTATTTAGAGCAGGCATAGATATTCCCATAATAACACTTGTTATGGACAATCGGTTCACCAATTGCCACCAGGCTTTAATCGGAGGCTTCCAGTCCAACTTAGTAAATCAAACTGTATGGTTTAATATCAAACCTAACTATTTCATCTCCATATCTGACCCAAATATAATAGATACTGTACGATTAAAAATCAAGACTCAAGGAATGAACATGAAAACCAACTCACACGATCTGGCCATAGAATATACAACGATTCATGAGTTAACCCAGACTACAGAAGCAAGAACAGTTTCAAACCAACGGGAAATAATCGAAATTTTTGAACCAAAACCTTTTGAGGAAGAAATCAAACCACGACTAATGAATATAAAAGATCTCACAGTACCTAGACAATGGTTCCTTGAAGACCTAATACAAATCGAAGAACCAAAACACTTTGGAGGAATAGAAATACAGAGCTCCGGAAATAGCCTATATATCAGAAATAATTCAAAACAGCCTTTACTTACAAGGAGTAATAGCGAAAGACAGACTAAGGAAATAGCCAGGAGATCGATTACCAGGGAAGAAATAAGAGAACCACTGCTGACACGACTATTAGGAGAAGATAAAAAATTAAGCCCAAGTATTAAAGAAAAAAGTCAAAAGCTTAGTATACCACTAATGCCAGGGTCGACGTCTCGACAGGAGGCTGTCGAAGGAGCTGTCGAGTTCAGTTATTAATAGTAATTAATTATGTACTATCTTACAGGAAAGCTCGAAGAAAGGAAAAGAGACAATTACGTCAGAAAAGACGAAAAGAAAACGACTTCTTGAGGAAGCCAGGCAAGCATTTCCTGAAGAAATCCTCCAGAGTATCAAAACAATGATACTCGATCACAGAGAGAAAATAAGAGAAATCTTATCAAAAAATAAGACAGATATCATTTTAACTCGGAATAGCCATCCGAAGCTTTTCAAATTCATGATAGAAGGATTATGGGACATCCAAGGGGTCGAATGGGGGCTCGTGAGCCAGCTGTGCTACAGGCTACGAGAAAACCACGAATGGAGCAAGCTACCAGCAATGCTAATGTTTTTCAACCACAAAATAGCCGCAAGTATTAATTATCATCATTTGTTCACATTCCAAATATTCAGCACGGTCGGATGGAGAGAAGAGACAAAGTTTTTTCAACCATATCAGATATGGGTGTTCGGCTACCCCGAACATTGGCAGAAATTTGACCCAGAATACAACATTGAAGGAGTCAATTATAATTACTTCTGGTATAGCAGTTTTATCGAGCTAGTCGACAAAGCAAGAAAGCTAATCAAGAACATAAGCAACTACTCAATTATGACAGATGGAAGGAGGATAGTCGCCACCAGAGACCATAATGCAAGGATTAGCTTTCCGAAAGAACAACAACACATAGCAATGAAACTGTTACAGGATATAGCTTTCAACCAGGAGAATTTAGATATTCCAACGGAGTTCAAATGGATATGTAATAGTAATATTTTAAAAAAAAAAAAAAAAAAAAAAGGTCCCTCAAACATTGGATCCTCCAAAAATTCGCAAAAGACAAGGTTTCACGAAGAAGACAAAGATTCCTGACAGAGACAAGACGTCAACAGTAAAGATTCCTGACAACAACAATACAGACAAGACGTCAACAGTGAAGATTCCTGACAAAGACAAGATATCAACAGTGACGAGGCTTCTACAGCAAGATTCCCAGGAGGCTTCTCGTGCAAGGCTTCTCGTCTATAAAAGGAGGCTTCCGAAGGATGAGGAGGACATCGGCAATTCGGCAAAAACATCAGCAAGCTTCTCCAATACCTTTTAAGTTCCTCAACGCCTTCTTCTTCATCACCATCCTCTCTCTCCCTCTCATCATCCCCCATCTGTCTTGCCTGGTTTATGCCTGCCGATCAGACCACCAACAACTTGTAATTCTCCACCACCTATATGTATAATTAAGTGTGCCTGAGTGTATTTCCCTTTGTATTTTCTTCTTATTCTGCTTCAGCTGCTCTGCAGCAGTAGTAGTGTGTAACTTAACTGGTATCAGAGCCAGGACAAGACGCCTTCTCCTACGTGAATAACCCTCTACAAACGTTATGGGCAATCGGTTCACCAATTGCCACCAGGCTTTAATCGGAGGCTTCCAGTCCAACTTAGTAAATCAAACTGTATGGTTTAATATCAAACCTAACTATTTCATCTCCATATCTGACCCAAATATAATAGATACTGTACGATTAAAAATTAAGACTCAAGGAATGAACATGAAAACCAACTCACATGATCTGGCCATAGAATATACAACGATTCATGAGTTAACCCAGACTACAGAAGCAAGAACAGTTTCAAACCAACGGGAAATAATCGAAATTTTTGAACCAAAACCTTTTGAGGAAGAAATCAAACCCCGACTAATGAATATAAAAGATCTCACAGTACCTAGACAATGGTTCCTTGAAGACCTAATACAAACCGAAGAACCAAAACACTTTGGAGGAATAGAAATACAGAGCTCTGGAAATAGCCTATATATCAGAAATAATTCAAAACAGTTTTCACTGTTGATGTCTTGTCTCTATCAGGAATCTTCACTGTTGACGTCTTGTCTGTACTGTTGATGTCAGGAATCTCTACTGTTGATGTCTTGTCTGTACTGTTGCTGTCAGGAATCTCTACTGTTGATGTCATGTCTGTACTGTTGCTGTCGGGAATCTCCATTGTTGACGTCTTGTCCTGTTCTGTTGCTGTCAGGAACCGGATGCTTTTGTTGAACAAGGGCTTCCCATAAATCTAATCTTTTCCTTTTTCCTTTGAATATATTAGGCTCCCCTTGTCTTTATGTTGTAGAGAATCTATGATGTCTTTTGATTCCTTTCTTGTGAAGCCTTTACGTTCCTTCTTTGTGAAGTTTTAGCCTACTTCATCCATCATGAACTTGCCATGTTAGGCTACTTTTGTCATATCAGGCTTTGTTTATCTATTTTCTTTTGTAAATAATTTCGTCGCCGGAAACTTCATCAGGATTTTCAAATGATATGGAGTTTTTAGCAAACTCCCAGCTATCAACGGATTTGATTTGCCTTTACCAACTACCGTTTTAGTTGGGCTAGCCATGCTATTTCTCTCAGCATGATGAGTTGTTAAGGACTTCATTTGGACTTATATGCCAAACTAATCGGTTTAGCAATCTTTTGGTTATTACAGAATTCCTTTTATCTCCTTACACTACACAGTTTTTTTTTTTTTTTTTTTTTAAATATAATATTTTTATATGAGTAGGTATATAAATTACCAGATGCTGAGATTTTTGCCATACCTAGACATGCAAGGTCGTTTTACTTTGTTGACATGGCTGGAAGATCCCAAGCTCAGATCTAGACACAGATTATTTTTGACACTAGAATCCCCTTGATCTTTTCTAGCTCTATGTGTCTTCATATGCCCTCCAAGTGCATTCCCGTTCGTAAACTCGATTTCACAGATGGAACACTAGTGTATTTTAGGTCTCTTTTCTTTTTCGTGTATTTTTTCTGATCTTGTCCGGTGGCCTCCAAGTGCTTGGAACGAAGTGAACTGTTTGCTGCATGTTTTACATTTGAATACTCGTTTATATTGTTGTTGGATAGTGTTCTTACCATTGCGGAGATCGATACTTCTGTTGATATCTACTTCTTTGATCATCCTATCTTTGGAAGTGTTGCGCACCCGCAGATCTTCTTTTGCCGAGAACCTAAACTGCAATCTTGATTGAGTGAGGATGAGTAGCTTCTTTGTGATCTTTACCTTATATACTGCTTGATGATTTTTAGCAGCATGATTTATTCTTTGGTATATTCCAGGCTTCTTTTAGCTCTGGGAATCTTTGTCTTATCACTTTTGTTTTTTCTTTCTGAAGTGATATAGTATTCTTACAAGAGTAATGATGTCTGTTGAATACCTGTTTATAACATTTATCCTGTATTGTGTATATACCTGGTTGGTATTCTTCGTATACAATAAATGCTGCTGAAATACTATTTGTTATAGCTCTCACCATGTTTTTCTTCTTCAAAATCTTGATTGATGTATCATTATTGTTTTCTGTTACTAAGAATTTATTATTATTTATTACTTTTCTTTTGATGTATCCTGGATTAGAGGCCGTTTTTCTTCTGTCTGCATCTCTTGACGTTAGGAGTGTGATTATATCTGACTTATTTATTATATGGATTATCTCCAACTCTGAATTGTTCTTATGTCTATAGAGCACTATATCAGAAAGGATGATTTCTTTTCTAATGTAGACTTTTAAAGCATCTTCTGACCTATATTCTCTCACAATCTGTATCAATACTGTTCTAGTTACACTCTAAGTGTCCCTTACTAGAATTGAGTATCCTAAAAGCCCAGATTCCTAAAGTAATCCCTTTGTTGCCACGGATAGGCGTTTGTAGGGTGAGCACTATATCAGAAAGGATGATTTCTTTTCTAATGTAGACTTCTAAAGCATCTTCTCCTATTTTAGGACAGTGTCCCTTTTCGTTATATTCAAAATACTTGTATTCTCTCTTACCCATTTGTGTAGAGGATTCATCATACTTCTGGATATACTTGTTACTCTTGATAAATAGTGCTCCAAGTGGTATCAGAGCCCGGGGGGACGTTCCTTTTGGGCGATAGGGTCTGCAGTCTGTACAAAGAGTCTCCGGTGTGATGGCTACTATTCCGGTATGTATCGTTTGTTTCTGAATTTTTATTAAGAAATCTGTCTTGTTTAGATAATATGTATTTGTTTTTGTAAGTCTCTATATTTGCAGAAAATTTAGAAAACATTAAAAAATCATAAAAATTTTCAGAAAAAATCAAATAAAAATCATAAAAAAAAAAAAAATTGGTGAAGGATTTATAGCATCTATAGCACTTACGTAGTATCAAATTGACTATAACTCTGACCTATATTCTCTCACAATCTGTATAAATACTGTTCTAGTTACACTCTAAGTGTCTCTTACTAGAATTGAGTATCCTAAAAGCCCAAATTCCTAAAGTAATCCCTTTGTTGCCACGGATAGGCGTTTGTAGGGTGAGCAATAGGAGACGGTTTTGAACCAAAACCTTTTGAAGAAGAAGTTTTGTACGCACTGTCCAAGATAGAATTATGTGAGATATGTGAATTTGAAGAATACTGCAAGACATTTTCAAAATACTTTTACAAATTAGATTACGAAAAGGCACAGAATTGGCTTGATCCATTCTTCCACAAACTTCATAGTCCATGGGACACTAAAACAAGAAACGGATACCCAGATTACTTAAACCGAATAGAGAAAAAGGATAATCTGGAGCACCGAATACACTACGCGCTTAAAATTATACAAGATGACTGTCTTAACATAAAATCCTACAAGAAAATAAAAAATACAATAAGCAATTCCCCTAAAGGCAGAAGGTGCTGCGAAAAAATAATTGGCGAAAAATGGAAAATTGGAAGTGAGAAAAAGGCAAAACCACCATATAGAAAAAGATTTCGATGGAAACCATGGACAAGAAGTAGAGGGTTTGTCAGGAGCAACAAGTACGTTAGAAAGAAGGATGAGTCATCCACTCAAAAAGAACCCCATGAACAAAAAGACAAAAAGAATTGCAGATGTTTTGTATGCGATGAAGAAGGACATTTTGCTAGAGACTGTCCTAGGAGAGGGAAGAATGCTCAAAGAATGATAAAATATATGGAAGAACAGGAACTCGAAGTCTGTCTAGGAGAAGAAATCACGCCAACAGATATAATACTCTATGACTAGAAGTCGAAGATGACTCAGATAACGAAACGATACAAATTACTTAAAAAATTCATTTTCTACAAATATAGAGACTTACAAAAACAAATACATATTATCTAAACAAGACAAATTACTTAATAAAAATTCAGAAACAAACGATACATACCGGAACAGTAGCCATCTTTCTCTTCCGACTACATCTCCTAATGTTACACTATCCAGTTCTGACACTGGGGGTGTGATTGGTATCAGAGCCCGGGGGTTCGTTCCTTTTGGGCGGTAGGGGTCTGCAGTCTGTACACAGAGTCTCCGGTGTGATGGCTACTGTTCCGGTATGTAATATTTGTTTCTGAATTTTTATTAGATAATACTGTATGTTTCTGAATTTTTATTTAGTAATCTGTATTTATTTTTATAAGTCTCTATGTTTATAGAAAATTTATAAAAAAAAAAAAATTTCAGAAAAATTAAAAAAAGGCTACTATAGTAAATCCGAAAAATTAGGGAAGGATTTATAGCACATATAGCATTTATACGGTATCAAATAGACTATAATTTTGATCTATACTTTCACAACCCGCATCATTATTGTCCTAGTTGCACTCTAAGTGTCCCTTACTAGAATTGAGTAACCTTAAAGCCCAGATTCCTAAAGTAAACTCTTTGTTGCCGTGGATAGGCGTTTGTAGGGTGACCCTTCGGAAACGGTTTTAGGCACCATAGACTACTCGGAGCTAGTTTTTCACATATATCTTGGATGGATACCGGCATATTGTGCGATTGCGAGATATGTATAACAAGTTGTAGTAGATATGACACCATGTATAATGATATATATGGTATAATGAACATCCCCAGTTATTCCAAAAAAAATTTGATGATGTAGTTATCCGAATAGAAAAGTTAAAAGAACAAAATAAAAATCCCGACCTATCTCTAGAAGCCAAAGAAGATCTGACCCAACAACTCAAAGAAATTCATAAAAAATTTAAAGGTCTATTAGGTCATTATGGATATGATCCCAATCAAGAAAGGGCTAAACCCAGTATCATAGACAAAACTAGAGAGGACAAAAAGGAAGATAATGATGATAATCCAGAAATAAAGAAAGGTAGTAATAAGAAAACAACAGAAGTAGTAAACAGTACAATTAAAGAAGGCCGCATTAATAATATTAAACTAGTAAAGAATAACTGTCAAAACGATGATGTAGAAAGAACAGCTGAAAAGATTACCTTAGGACCCTCCAACGGGAAAGAGACGAGTACGATAGGAAACAATGAACTAGTTCGAAAGACAAAAGAACTAGTAGGAAGGATAGATCATATTGGGAGACTAGAAACTGGTTCAAAACAACCAATTGACATAATACAAACTAAAGAAATATACTCCAGACAAGAATACAACCTAAAACTTGAAATAATTAATTGCTGGAAAGAATTGTATAAAGATCGACATAGCACTACTCAAAAAAACTATCTGGCCAAAAGAATACAAGATAAATACCTCAAGCATAAAAGATTGTTACGCTATTTTAGGTTTGACCCTGAGATATACGACCCAATTAAAAATCAAAACAAAAGTAGAATGACCCCAGATGATGAGTACAGGACAGAACCAAAAGATAATAACAGATCTAACAAAAGAATGATATGTGTTAACGAAGGGTTTAGAGCATTAAGTAATAGCTTACAAATAAAGAAGAATACAAGGAATGATAAAATTATACCACGGAATAAAGACTATTTAAAACTACCTAACAAATACCTTAGAGCTAGGCAAAAGGTCATAATATTCACGAAGAATAAAAAAACGTATGATAAGAAAAAATTTACAAGTCACGTAACAAGAACCCTTCAAGGAAATATGCTTTTTCAACATAAACAAAATTTATACACAGAAAAGCATAATGAATACCTTTTTAATAGAAAATAAAAAAGACCAATAATAGGATCAAACATAAATAGTACAGAATTCTTAGGACCTCCTGTCAAAGAAAGAGAAAAGACAAAAGGAACGACTAGGTATGCGAACAAAGGATTTGATCGAAAAATTCCAGAGATAACCGATATGTATCAACTATATAGTAAGGCGATTAATAAACTAATGAAAAGGAAATTATGGACAAGGTTCTTAGATCCTAGATACGGACCAAAACTTGAGCATGCATTATCCAGACTAATGCGTTGGTGTTTAAAATTGCAGATGAATTCCAGAGAGTTCATGAGATTTGGGGATATATATCTCAAGCAGTATGCCACTCAGAGTAAAGAGTCATTCAGAGTTACTGAATTTCAGGTAGATTTAGTACAACAATGTCTATTAGATAATTTGTGGAATCTAAGATTAGATTAGCCAAAAGAAAAGGTTAAAGCAATTAAAGCACTAGCCTATTATTTTAAAGGTATTATCCAGACACCCCAATCACGGAGTTTTATATGCTACGTCATAATTAGAGGACATCAGATGGGGATTTATAAAAATTGGAACACAGTTAGAAGGTTAGTCTCAAACTATGATAACCCAGTGTTTAGAGGGTTTTATAATGTTAAAGAAGCTATAGAGTATGCAAAAAATAATATTCCAACCTCCTAGCATTTTGACGAAAGCCTTAGAGAATTCATGCCTCAAGAAAACCAACAGAGTACAAGCGAGCCAGAAGTATTAACAGAATGTAGAGATTGTCAAGTTATTATGAAGCACTTCAAAAATCTAAAAATACAAAAAGAAAGGTTGGTTGAAGATCTCTATCGACAAACGCAATTAACTGAGAGCTTGCAGCAAGAAAAAGAAAAAGAAAAAAAGGAGCGCCTCACAAACAAAAATGATACAGAATCGAGCACAGAAGATAGAAGACAGAGTCTCCAAAATATGAGAGATACAGAAGCCATGCAAGCCAGACTATTTTTTAAAACAAATGATGAATTATCTTCCAGAAGAAATCAGACAGAAGATTCACCAGAAAGTTCAGGACAACTTCTATCAAAAAGCCAGAGATATGCAATAGATACTCAAAGGAATTCAAAAGGGGGAAAGAAAATGCAGAGGGTAACTGTAGACCAGGTGATACATTATGCCAATAAATGCACCAATAATAAAATCTGCAACATCATGGACCTCTCACAACCAAAATGCCAATGTGAGCTAGCCTACAGCGTCTACAGACTGAAAATACAATTAGGACAAATAAAAACGGAAAAACTTCATGGAACAAATTATAGTTGGAAAGACTTCTTAGATATGGGATTTGTTTCACAAATAATCATTAGCCATCTAGATCAAATAGAGTTACTCCCAGATTCTTTAGCATTCCCAGTTTCAGAAACTTTCATAGGAAAAAGGCCACAGCTCAAGATAGAATTTGATTCCATAATAGCAGAATACATAAATGGAGTATGGTATCCTACAAAACACAGTGCATGGATTACACACAAACTATCCCATCCCCTACATCCAGATAGAGAAGAAAGAGGAGTAATTTGTGACAGAGAAATCCCTAGACAAATCAGGCACTGGAGAGCAAAAACCATAGCATATGAATTCAACTGGCAAAAAAATAGCGGAAATAGATTCAGAATAGCCACAGAAACAAAAATCTACAGAGTCTACATAGACAAAGAAATAAATTGCAAAGTCCCAAAATTTATCAGGTCAGCCCATGAGGAATTAATTCAATATTATAGACAAAAGAAAATGGCAGAGGACAAAATACTTCAGCAAGCCATGGCAGATTGGGAAGAAAGATACACGCCATCAGATCTGCTAAGACAAATGGGAGATGAAGGCATACAAAATCTCGACAACATGGGCGATTAAAAAAAAAAAAAAAAAAAAAAGTGGGCTTCAGCAACAAAAACAGCAGGTACCAAAGATTCGACTTCTACCCAGCAACCAACAATACGAGACAAAACTTCCACAACAAGTTTCTCCAGAGGCTTCTCGTGAAAAACATCAACAGTGGAGATTCTGGACAGCAATAGTACAGATTCCCGACAAGACGTCAACAGTAGAGATTCCCGACAGCAACAGTACAGACAAGATGTCAACAGTGAAGATTCCCGACAGCAACAGCACAGACAAGACGTCAACAGTAGAGATTCCTGACAACAACAGTACAGACAAGACGTCAACAGTGAAGATTCCTGACAGAGACAAGACGTCAACAGTGAAGACTCGTGACGAGGCGTCCTCGGCAAGATTCTCAAGAGACTTCTCGTGCAAGGAAGGTCGGCTATAAAAGGAGGCATCCGAGGGACGAGGAAGACATCGGCAAATCGGCAATTCGGCAAAAACATCAGCAAGCTTCTCCAACACCTTTTAGGTTCCTCAACGCCTTCTTCTTCATCACCATCCTCTCTCTCCCTCTCATCATCTCCCATCTGTCTTGCCTGGTTTATGCCTGCCGATCAGACCACCAACAATTTGTAGTTCTCCACCACCTATATGTATAATTAAGTGTACCTGAGTGTATTTCCCTTTGTATTTTCTTCTTCTTCTGCATCAGCTGCACTGCAGCAGTAGTAGTGTGTAACTTAACTGGTATCAGAGCAAACAGTATTTCAGCAGTTAAATATGGTTTTCATAGTAGTAATGGGACATCCAAGGGGTCGAATGGGGGCTCGTGAGCCAGCTGTACTACAGGCTACGAGGAAACCACGAATGGAGCAAGCTACCAGCAATGCTAAAGTTTTTCAACCACAAAATAGGCGCAAGTATTAATTATCATCATTTGTTCACATTCCAAATATTCAGCACGGTCGGATGGAGAGAAGAGACAAAGTTTTTCCAACCATATCAGTTATGGGTGTTCGGCTATCCCGAACATTGGCAGAAATTTGACCCAGAATACAACATTGAAGGAGTCAATTATAATTACTTCTAGTATAGCAGTTTTATCAAGCTAATCGACAAAGCAAGAAAGCTAATCAAGAACATAAGCAACTACTCGATTATGACAGATGGAAGGAGGATAGTCACCACCAGAGACCATAATGCAAGGATTAGCTTTCCGAAAGAACAACAACACATAGCAATGAAACTGTTACAGGATATAGCTTTCAACCAGGAGAATTTAGATATTCCAACGGAGTTCAAATGGATATGTAATAGTAATATTTAAAAAAAAAAAAAAAAAAAAGGTCCCTCAAACATTGGATCCTCCAAAAATTCGAAAATTTTAATAGAAATACAACAGCTAACTTGTCAGCCGGAGGAAGAGTAGACATTCCCATCTTTAGCCGTGAGAAGGTGCGAAGATGGAAAAAGAAATATCCAGATATTCGCTATATCCATGTTGGCCTGATTCAAATTAAAATTAATGCACTATTTAGAGCAGGAATAGATATTCCCATAATAACACTTGTTATGGACAATCGGTTCACCAATTGCCACCAGGCTTTAATCGGAGGCTTCCAGTCCAACTTAGTAAATCAAACTGTATGGTTTAATATCAAACCTAACTATTTCATCTCCATATCTGACCCAAATATAATAGATACTGTACGATTAAAAATCAAGACTCAAGGAATGAACATGAAAACCAACTCACATGATCTGGCCATAGAATATACAACGATTCATGAGTTAACCCAGACTACAGAAGCAAGAACAGTTTCAAACCAACGGGAAATAATCGAAATTTTTGAACCAAAACCTTTTGAGGAAGAAATCAAACCCCGACTAATGAATATAAAAGATCTCACAGTACCTAGACAATGGTTCCTTGAAGACCTAATACAAACCAAAGAACCAAAACACTTTGGAGGAATAGAAATACAGAGCTCTGGAAATAGCCTATATATCAGAAATAATTCAAAACAGCCTTTACTTACAAGGAGTAATAGCGAAAGACAGACTAAGGAAATAGCCAGGAGATCGATTACCAAGGAAGAAATAAGAGAACCACTGCTGACACGACTATTAGGAGAAGATAAAAAATTAAGCCCAAATATTAAAGAAAAATGTCAAAAGCTTAGTATACCACTAATGCCAGGGTCGACGTCTCGACAGGAGGCTGTCGAAGGAGCTGTCGAGTTCAGTTATTAATAGTAATTATAATATGATTGGCGAAGGCAAATCATATTTACTGCACTTCACCATGGAACGTGGAAATCGTTGTATATTCTATGGGCTTATTAGATCACAAAGAAAATAACTGGTATCAGAACATAAGCAATTGCACAACCATGCTGAAGATATCAAATTTTTTTTTTATTTTTTTATTTTTTATATAAAGTTAATAAAATTGTCGGATGCTGAAGCTGCTGGGGATGCAAGATTTATCCATTCATTTGTGGATATGTCAGCGTCGTCCCATCCTGTTGGTGTAATTGTCGCCTCTATTCCTTGTTGGTTCAGATATGATCTTGGGACTAATTTTTTCATTCTTAGTTTTCCGTATAGAACGTAGTATTCGAACTTTCCAGATCCTTCTCCAAGTAACCCAACTGCTGGGTTGCCTTCTTCGAATAGTTGTTTTAGAAGTCCTTGTATTGAGACTCCCCTCCTGAAGGCTTCTTCGGTTACGTCGATTTCCACTTCGGCCTCGACATTTGCGTCCATCTCCTCTTCGCCTTGCTGTGTGTTGTTGCATGCTTGTGATCCTTCTGGTGTGGTATTCTCGAACTGCGGCATTTTTTCTGTTTTGTTTGTTGCGGGGCCAGGTAACTCTTGTTCTAAAAGTTTACCCATGTTTTTTAGAGATTCGGCCTGTTTAGGGGTTGCTCCCCTAATAGTTCCCTCATTAAGGGTTGATATATATTCCGAGTAGACCTTTTTCAAGGCCTTGAGTTCTGATTCTTGTTTCATTACAAGATTCGCTAAGTTTCCCATGTGCTTGCGGAAAGCGTGTCGAGTTCCAATTCCCAGATTTGCTCTCTGGTGGGCTCGCCATGCTCCATTTATTTCGGAGTAAAATGGGGGTGGGATTTCTAATTTGGGAAAGCTCGCTACTTTTGGCTCGAGTATGCAATGGGTGAGATCTCGAATTTCTTCTTCTAAGTATGGGTTCTGCCGTGACATTTCCCAGGCTAGGATGGCATCTTCTTTGGAGTAGTAATGTCTGCAACATGATCCGTTAAAATCGAATATCTGTTCATAGCACTTTTCCCAGTCTGTGTAGATACCTGGCTGGTACCCCACGAATACAACAAATGCTGCAGGAACAGGAACACTATTTGTTATAGTTTTCCCCTTATCACCTTTCTGCAAAACAAATTTAGTAACTGTTAGGTCGGCTCAGGTAATCTGCGATAAAATTATCCTTTCCTTTAACATGCTCGATTTCGAAGGAATATTGGGCTATCTCATTATACCACTGCATGCGTTTTCCAGAGGTCTTTCTTGTGTTTACCAGAAAATCCCTAACGGCTTTATTATCTGTTCTAATTATAAAATATTCGGGTGCAAGAAATATTTGAAATTTTTGTAGGGCTAATTTTATTGTATATAGTTCCTTTTCAAATATTATCCACTTTAGTTCGTTTGGTTTGAATTTTCCAGAATTATACCCACAAAGTCTCTCGTATTTTAATATTTTTTGTGGTATGCTTCTTTTTCTGAGTCTGATTCCGTTCTGAGATAGGGGTGGATCCTCCTCGTCCCAAATTTCTTTCGGAATTGCTTTTAGTGCACATCCCCAACATTCTTCTGACACGTCAGTGTCTAAAATCAGTTTATCTCCATGCTTTGGTAGGTAGACTTCTGGTGCCTTTTCGGCAAGCTGTTTAATTTTTCTTAGAACATTTTTATCTTTATCTGTCCAGGTAAAGTCTTGATTCTTATTTAGCTTTTTTAGTAAAGGTATTTCCTCTTTCGTGAGTTCTTGTAGAAAATTCCTCCCATAATTCAGGAGCCCTAGTAGACTTTGTAGTTGTTTTTTATCTTTTATTTCTTCAGGAAACTCTTTAATTTTTGAAATGATGTGCTTCTGTAGTTGAGTGCCATCTTTATCTAGGATAATTCCAAGAAATTCTATTGACTCCTTTTCGATTTCGATCTTTTTTGGTGAGAGTATTATCCCGTGTCTTCTAAAGATGTCACTAATGATCTTTAGATGTCTCTTGTGCTCTTCTTTCGTTTTTGAAAAGACCAAAATATCATCAATGTATACGACACAGAAATCTTTTAAATCATTAAAGATTGAGTCCATCCATCTTTGAAATATCTGTGGTGCGGTATTTAAACCAAATGGCATGACGTTCCAGTGAAAGTGTCCTAGTGGTGTACTAAATGCTGTTAGAGGCTTCGATTCTTCTGTCATTCTTAGTTGCCAAAAACCAGATTTGCAGTCGAATTTGCTGAATATTCTAGCTCCTTTTGTTAAATTTATTAAGACTTCCTTTCTGGGGATAAAATAACCATCGAATTTTAGATTTTGATTTAGTCTCTTGTAATTGATTACCATTCGTGGCTTCTTTCTTTTTAATTCGTTAAGATTTCTGACCATGAATGCTGGACTAGAGTGAGGGCTAGTAGTCTTCTCTATTAGTCTTGTGTTTATCAGTTCATTTATCTAGTTGTCGAATTCATCTATATCTTGCCTAGTATAGAGCATGGGTTTTACCCTAATGATTATGTTGTCATCTCTTAACTGAATTTTACAAAACTTGGACTTCGATCCCATAATTTTAATGGATTTTCACTAAAATTTTCACTAAGTGATTTGTAAAGCCAGTGGGCTTGTTCTAACTCACAAACTGTCTCGCATCTTTTTAATGAGTTTTCATTATCTGGGATACCTTTTGGGGGAGAAAAATCTTCCGTACATTTATATCTAGGTCCTTCTAAGAGTGGCATGTCGATCTTTCAGGTTTGACCACCTTCTTGTTGATGCAAAGACACCATTTGTTTTTCCACGATCATAGGTAGATATTCTCCAATAAAATTGTTTCCTAAAACCATATCTCCATTCATATGTGGGAAGCATAAAAGTTTTGGTATGATAAATTTTTTCTCATTAAGCCAAATTTCCACGTTCTTGGCTTTGTTTTGGATAGTCGTTTTATGTGCACTGATCCCTGTTATCTTAATTGGATATTTCATTGGCTCCCATTTTTCTAGTGGTATGGCATTCTCTCGACAAGAAGAGACTGTGGCCCCCGTATCTAGTAGTGCATGTAACGAATATTGTTTATAGCCCTTGAATCTGAATGTTCCTTTAACATAATTAAACCTCCTTCCTTGTTTTGGTGCAAAGATTATCTCATCAAATCTTATCGTGTATTCTTCCTCTTTGTTAAGGGGTTCTTCGGAATTTAAAATGATTTCTTCAACTGTTCTTTCTACATCATTATTTTGTTTATTATTTTCTTTATCCTTAATTGTACTGTTTACTGCTTTTGTTGTTTCCTCTTCGTTACCTTCCTTTTTTTCTGGATTATCATTATTATCCTCCTTCTCGTCCTCTCTAGTTCTATCTATGATACTGGGTTCAGTTTTTTCTTGATTGGGATTATATCCATAATGACTTAATAGACCCTTAAATTTTTTATGGATTTCTTTGAGTTGTTGGGTCAAATCCTCTTTGGCTTCTAGACTTAGGTCAGGACTTTTATTCTTTTCTTTTAATCTTTCTATTCGGAGAACTACCTCATCAAATTTTTTTTTGGAATAACTGGGGATGTTCATTATACTATATATATCATTATACATGGTGTCATATTTACTGCACTTTGCCCTACATATCTCGCAATTGCACAACATGTCGGTAGCCATCTAAGATGTCAATGGATAACTAGCTCTGAGTAGCCTATGGTGCCTAAAATCGTCTCCTAAGGGTCACCCTACAAACGCCTACCCGCGGCAACAAAGGGATTACTTTAGGAATCTGGGCTTTACGGTTACTCAATTCTAGTAAAGGACACTTAGAGTATAACTAGGACAATATTGATACAGGTTGTGGGAAAATATAGGTCAGAGTTATAGTAAATTTGCTATCATGTAGTTGCTATATATGCTATAAATCCTTCCCCAAATTTTTCCTATCTTTTTCTGATTTTTTAATGTTTTCTGAATTTTCTACAAACATAGAGACTTACAAAAATAAATACATATTATCTAAACAAGACAAATTACTTAATAAAAACTCAGAAACAAACGATACATACCGGAACAGTAGCCATCACACCGGAGACTCTTTGTACAGACTGCAGACCCCTACTGCCTAAAAGGAACGTCCCCCCGGGCTCTGATACCAGTTCTAGAAAATGAAGTAGGCTAACTTACCAGTTAACTACATCAGTATACCATAATGCCAGGGTCGACGTCTCGACAGGAGGCTGTCGAAGGAGTTGTCGAGTTCAGTTATTAATAGTAATTAATTATGTACTAACTATCTTACAGGAAAGCTCGAAGAAAGGAAAAGAGACAAGGTACCAGCCAGGTATCTACACAGACTGGGAAAAGTGCTATGAACAGATATTCGATTTTAATGGATCATGTTGCAGACATTACTACTCCAAAGAAGATGCCATCCTAGCCTGGTAAATGTCACGGCAGAACCCATACTTAGAAGAAGAAATTCGAGATCTCACCCATTGCATACTCGAGCCAAAAGTAGCAAGCTTTCCCAGATTAGAAATCCCACCCCCATTTTACTCCGAAATAAATGGAGCATGGCGAGCCCACCAGAGGGCGAATCTGGGAATTGGAACTCGACGCGCTTTCCGTAAGCACATGGGAAACTTAGCGAATCTTGTAATAAAACTAGAATCAGAACTCAAGGCCTTGAAAAAGGTCTGCTCGGATTATGTATCAACCCTTAATGAGGGAACTATTAGGGGAACAACCCCTAGACAGGCTGAAACTCTAAAAAACATGGGTAAACAATTAGAACAAGAGTTACCCAGCCCCGCTACAACAAACAAATCAGAGAAAGCGCTACAGTCCGAATTAGAAGGATCACAAGCATGCAACAATACACAGCAAGGTGAAGAGGAGATGGACGCGGATGTCAATACCAGTTATGTTACACACTACTACTGCTGCAGTGCAGCTGATGCAGAAGAAGAAGAAAATACAAAGGGAAATACACTCAGGCACACTTCATTATACATATAGGTGGTGGAGAACTACAAATTGTTGGTGGTCTGATCGGCAGGCATAAACCAGGCAAGACAGATGGGAGATGATGAGAGGGAGAGAGAGGATGGTGATGAAGAAGAAGGCGTTGAGGAACCTAAAAGGTGTTGGAGAAGCTTGCTGATGTTTTTGCCGAATTGCCGATTTGCCGATGTCTTCCTCGTCCCTCGGATGCCTCCTTTTATAGCCGACCTTTCTTGCACGAGAAGCCTCTTGAGAAACTTGCCGAGGACGCCTCGTCACGAGTCTTCACTGTTGACGTCTTGTCTCTGTCAGGAATCTTCACTGTTGACGTCTTGTCTGTACTGTTATTGTCAGGAATCTCTACTGTTGACGTCTTGTCTGTACTGTTGCTGTCGGGAATCTCTACTGTTGATGTTTTTTGATTCCTTTCTTGTGAAGCCTTTACGTTCCTTCTTTGTGAAGTTTTAGCCTACTTCATCCATCATGAACTTGCCATGTTAGGCTACTTTTGTCATATCAGGCTTTGTCTATCTATTTTCTTTTGTAAATAATTTTGTCGCCGGAGACTTCATCAGGATTTTCAAATGATATGGAGTTTTTAGCAAACTCCCAGCTATCAACGGATTTGATTTGCCTTTACCAACTACCGTTTGAGTTGGGCTAGCTATGCTATTTCTCTCAGCATGATGAGTTGTTAAGGACTTCATTTGGACTTATATACCAAACTAATCCGTTTAGCAATCTTTTGGTTATTACAGAATTCTTTTTATCTCCTTACACTACACAGTTTTTTTTTTTTTTTAATAATATTTTTATATGAGTAGGTATATAAATTACTAGAGGCTGAGATTTTTGCCATACCTGAAAATGCAAGGTCGTTTTACTTTGTTGACATGGCTGGAAGGTCCCAAGCTTAGATCTAGACACAGATCATTTTTGACACTAGAATCCCCTTGATCTTTTCTAGCTCTATGTGTCTTCATATGCCCTCCAAGTGCATTCCCGTTCATAAACTCGATTTCATAGATGAAACACTTGTGTATTTTAGGTCTCTTTTCTTTTTCGTGTATTTTTTCTAACCTTGTCCTTCTGTGACTTGCCCGGTGGCCTCCAAGTGCTTGGAACGAAGTGAACTGTTTGCTGCATGTTTTACATTTGAATACTCGTTTATATTGTTGTTGGATAGTGCTCTTACCATTGCGGAGATCGATACTTCTGTTGACATCTACTTCTTTGATCATCCTATCTTTGGAAGTGTTGCGCACCCGCAGATCTTCTTTTGCCAAGAACCTAAACTGCAATCTTGATTGAGTGAGGATGAGTAGCTTCTTTGTGATCTTTACCTTATATACTGCTTGATGATTTTTAGCAGCATGATTTATTCTTTGGTGTAATTTCCAGGCTTCTTTTAGCTCTGGGAATATTTGTCTTATCACTTTTGTTTTTTCTTTCTGAAGTGATATAGTATTCTTACAAGAGTAATGATGTCTGTTGAATACCTGTTTATAACATTTATCCTGTATTGTGTATATACCTGGTTGGTATTCTTCGTATACAATAAATGCTGCTGAAATACTATTTGTTATAGCTCTCACCATGTTTTTCTTCTTCACAATCTTGATTGATGTATCATTATTGTTTTCTGTTATTAAGAATTTATTATTATTTATTATTTGTCTTTTGATGTATCCTGGATTAGAGGCCGTTTTTCTTCTGTCTGCATCTCTTGACGTTAGGGGTGTGATTATATCTAATTCATTTATTATATGGATTATCTCAAACTTTGAATTGTTCTTATGTCTATAGAGCACTATATCAGAAAGGATGATTTCTTTTCTAATGTAGACTTCTAAAGCATCTTCTCCTATTTTAGGACAGTGTTCCTTTTCGTTATATTCAAAATACTTGTATTCTCTCTTACCCATTTGTGTAGAGGATTCATCACACTTCTGGATATACATGTTACTCTTGATAAATACTTTTTTGTCTTTCCATGGTTTTCTAGATATTAGTTTAGGTGGGTAACTCTTTTGGGTATTTTCAGTTTGCTGTATTAAAGCTCTCTTATTTTCATCTATCCAAATAAAATCTCGATTTTTATTTATTTTTTTTAATAGTGACTTTTCTTGCTTTGATAGTTTCTTTTCAAAATTTTCCCCATAATTCAGCAGTTTTAGTAGGTTCTGTTGTTGCTTTTTATCCTTTTTATTTTCCTCAGATGTTTTTGGTCTCTTTTTTCTTCCTTTTTTCCATTTCTCATTATTACGGTATTTTTTCTTTTTAGGAGAGTTATTGGTTACATTTTTCACTTCCTTATAAGATTCTGTGTTATGAATATAGTGTCTTTGATTGTACTCTTTCTTTATTTGTTTTAGGTATTCCAGATATCTGCTTTGTGTTTTCGTATCGCATGGGCTTGGAAATGTGCGAAGGAACGGATCAATCCAGTTTTGTGTCCTATTGTATTCTAAGTATTCTGAGAACATTTTGCAGTATTCTTTGAATTCACATGTATCACGTAGTTCATTTTTAGATATTGCATAAGCCTTGTTTTCTATTAACTTGTATAAGTTTTCTTTAAAGGGGATATCCTCAGATCCAATTGATTCGCTATTTTCATCCCACTCTTTTTGCGAATTTATCCATTGTCCTATTCTTAGCAAATCATCTCCTTGTAATATTCTCGTAATGTCCCATGATTCTTTATGATTTGTGATCACAATGGTTAGGGATTGTGCCCAGTTGTTTATATTCTTGAAATATTTTTTGGACAAATCTAGACCATTAATCTTTTGCTTATTTTCTATTGAATCAATCAGCTTATTATCAGATTTGATATTTTCTTTAGATTCTGTCCTGTACTCATCATTTGTAATTATTTCACAATCTTCATTCTCTGGATTAGTGATGCTCTCATTTTCTAGGTCTTTATTTAAATTGTATATCCCAGGGTCAAACTTAAAATAGTGTAACAAACCTTTTTGTTGGAGGTATGTCTCTTGTATCCTATTCACCAGATATTCTTTTTCTTGAATGGTACTATTTTGATCCCTATACAACTCTTTCCAGCAATTAATTATTTCAAGTATTGAGTTGTATTCTTCTTTGGAGTATGTTTTCTCAGCTTGCACAATATTTATTGGTTGATTTGGTTTATCTTGTTTTGAACTAGTTCCTAATCTGTCAATTTGATCTAACTTTCCTAAGTAACTATTTTTCGTTAGATGTTTAGTTTCAGAGGGACCGTTTAGATTATTATCCTCTTCTCTGTTAAGGGGTTCTTCGGATTTTAAGATGACTTCTTCAACTGTTCTTTCTATATCATCACTTTGGTAACTATTCTCTTTTGGACTTTGTGAGAGACTTCTTTGATTATTATTGTCTTTTTGGTTACTGACTTGTAATAGGTTATTACATTCATCTTTTACAGGAGGATTACTATTATTTACCTTTTCGTCTTCTTTAGTTATTTTTATGATATCGGGTTCAACTTTTTCTTGATTAGAACCATATCCGAAATGACTTAATAGACCCTTGAATTTTTTATGGATTTCTTTGAGTTGTTGGGTCAGATCTTCTTTGGCTTCTAGAGTTAGGTCGGGACTTTTATCTTTTTCTTTTAATCTTTCTATTCGGAGAACTACCTCATCAAATTTTTTTTTTGGAATAACTGGGGATATTCATTATACCATATATATCATTATACATGGTGTCATATTTACTGCACTTTGCCCTACATATCTCGCAATTGCACAACATGTCTTTAGCCATCTAAGATGTCAATGGATAACTAGCTCTGAGTAGCCTATGGTGCCTAAAACCGTCTCCTAAGGGTCACCCTACAAACGCCTACCCGCGGCAACAAAGGGATTACTTTAGGAATCTGGGCTTTAAGATTACTCAATTCTAGTAAAGGACACTTAGAGTGTAACTAGGACAATATTGATACAGGTTGTGGGAAAATATAGGTCTGAGTTATAGTAAATTTGCTATCATATAATTGCTATATATGCTATAAATCCTTCCCCAAATTTTTCCTATCTTTTTCTGATTTTTTTAATGTTTTCTGAATTTTCTACAAACATAGAGACTTACAAAAACAAATACATGTTATCTAAACAAGACAATTACTTAATAAAAACTCAGAAACAAACGATACATACCGGAACAGTAGCCATCACACCAGAGACTCTTTGTACAGACTGCAGACCCCTACCGCCCAAAAGGAACGTCCCCCCGGGCTCTGATACCAGAAAAGTTACACACTACTACTGCTGCAGAGCAGCTGAAGCAGAAGAAGAAGAAAATACAAAGGGAAATACACTCAGGCACACTAATTATACATATAGGTGGTGGAGAACTACAAGGTGTTGGTGGTCTAATCGGCAGGCATAAACCAGGCAAGACGGATGGGGGAGGATGAGAGGGTGAGAGAGGATGGTGATGAAGGAGAAGGCGTTGAGGAACCTAAAAGGTGTTGGAGAAGCTTGCTGATGTTTTTGCCGAATTGCCGATGTCCTCCTCATCCTTCGGAAGCCTCCTTTTATAGACGAGAAGCCTTGCACGAAAAGCCTCCTGGGAATCTTGCTGTAGAAGCCTCGTCACGGGAATCTTGTTGTAGAAGCCTCGTCACTGTTGATGTCTTGTCTTTGTCAGGAATCTTCACTGTTGACGTCTTGTCTGTACTGTTGTTGTCAGGAATCTTTACTGTTGACGTCTTGTCTCTGTCAGGGATCTTCACTGTTGCTGTCCTGTCTGTACTGTGGATGTCAGTAATCAATTCTTTTACTGTTGTTGTCCTGTCTTGCACTGTCGGGAATCTTTGTCTTCTTCGTGAAGCCTTGTCTTTTGCGAATTTGGAGGATCCAATGTTTGAGGGACCCCTTTTTTTTTTTTTTTTAATATTACTATTACATATCCATTTGAACTCCGTTGGAATATCTAAATTCTCCTGGTTGAAAGCTATATCCTGTAACAGTTTCATTGCTATGTGTTGTTGTTCTTTTGGAAAGCTAATCCTTGCATTATGGTCTCTGGTGGCGATTATCCTCCTTCCATCTGTCATAATTGAGTAGTTGCTTATGTTCTTGATTAGCTTTCTTGTTTTGTCGACTAGCTCGATAAAACTGCTATACCAGAAGTAATTATAATTGACTCCTTCAATGTTGTATTCTGGGTCAAATTTCTGCCAATGTTCGGGGTAGCCGAACACCCATATCTGATATGGTTGAAAAAACTTTGTCTCTTCTCTCCATCCGACCGTGCTGAATATTTGGAATGTGAACAAATGATGATAATTAATACTTGCGGCTATTTTGTGGTTGATGAACTTTAGCATTGCTGGTAGCTTGCTCCATTCGTGGTTTCCTCGTAGCCTGTAGCACAGCTGGCTCACGAGCCCCCATTCGACCCCCTGGATGTCCCATAATCCTTCTATCATGAATTTGAAAAGCTTCGGATGGCTATTCCGAGTTAAAATGATATCTGTCTTATTTTTTGATAAGATTTCTCTTATTTTCTCTCTGTGATCGAGTATCATTGTTTTGATACTCTGGAGGATTTCTTCAGGAAATGCTTGCCTAGCTTCCTCAAGAAGTCGTTTTCTTTTCGTCTTTTCTGACGTAATTGTCTCTTTTCCTTTCTTCGAGCTTTTCTGTAAGATAGTTAGTACATAATTAATTACTATTAATAACTGAACTCGACAGCTCCTTCGACAGCCTCCTGTCGAGACGTCGACCCTGGTATTAGTGGTATACTAAGCTTTTGACTTTTTTCTTTAATATTTGGGCTTAATTTTTTATCTTCTCCTAATAGTCGTGTCAGCAGTGGTTCTCTTATTTCTTCCCTGGTAATCGATCTCCTGGCTATTTCCTTACTCTGTCTTTCGCTATTACTCCTTGTAAGTAAAGGCTGTTTTGAATTATTTCTGATATATAGGCTATTTCCAGAGCTCTGTATTTCTATTCCTCCAAAGTGTTTTGGTTCTTTGGTTTGTATTAGGTCTTCAAGGAACCATTGTCTAGGTACTGTGAGATCTTTTATGTTCATTAGTCGGGGTTTGATTTCTTCCTCAAAAGGTTTTGGTTTAAAAATTTCGATTATTTCCCATTGGTTTGAAACTGTTCTTGCTTTTGTAGTCTGGGTTAACTCATGAATCGTTGTATATTCTATGTCCAGATCGTGTGAGTTGGTTTTCATGTTCATTCCTTGAGTCTTGATTTTTAATCGTACAGTATCTATTATATTTGGGTCAGATATGGAGATGAAATAGTTAGGTTTGATATTAAACCATACAGTTTGTTTTACTAAGTTGGACTGGAAGCCTCTGATTAAAGCCTGGTGGCAATTGGTGAACCGATTGTCCATAACAAGTGTTATTATGGGAATATCTATGCCTGCTCTAAATAGTGCATTAATTTTAATTTGAATCAGGCCAACATGGATATAGCGAATCTCTGGATATTTCTTTTTCCATCTTTGCACCTTTTCACGGCTAAAGATGGGAATGTCTACTCTTCCTCCGGCTGACAAGTTAGCTATTGTATTTCCATTAAAATTTTCGATTATTCTCCTGGAAGAAATTGAATCGGGAAATTTTGTAAATTTCTGTTTTCTTTATTAGTTGATGTTTTTTCATTCTGTCGATGTCCTCTGGACTAAAAATTGTTTCTCTTCCGACTACATCTCCTAATGTTACACTATCCAGTTCTGACACTGGGGGTGTGATTGGTCCTGAATCTTCATTCATCATGAAAACTAGTTCGTTATCTGAGTCATCTTCGACTTCTAGTTCATAGAGTATTATATCTGTTGGCGTGATTTCTTCTCCTAGACAGACTTCGAGTTCCTGTTCTTCCATATATTTTATCATTCTTTGAGCATTCTTCCCTCTCCTAGGACAGTTTCTAGCAAAATGTCCTTCTTCATCGCATACAAAACATCTGCAATTCTTTTTGTCTTTTTGTTCATGGGGTTCTTTTTGAGTGGATGACTCATCCTTCTTTCTAACGTACTTGTTGCTCCTAACAAACCCTCTATTTCTTGTCCATGGTTTCCATCGAAATCTTTTTCTATATGGTGGTTTTGCCTTTTTCTCACTTCCAATTTTCCATTTTTCGCAAATTATTTTTTCGCAGCACCTTCTGCCTTTAGGGGAATTACTTATTGTATTTTTCATTTTCTTGTAGGATTTTATGTTAAGACAGTCATCTTGTATAATTTTAAGAGCGTAGTGTATTCGGTGCCCCAGATTATCCTTTTTCTCTATTCGCTTTAAGTAATCTGGGTATCCGTTTCTTGTTTTAGTGTCCCATGGACTAGGAAGTTTGTGGAAGAATGGATCAAGCCAATTCTGTGCCTTTTCGTAATCTAATTTGTAAAAGTATTTTGAAAATGTCTTGCAGTATTCTTCAAATTCACATATCTCACATAATTCTATCTTGGACAGTGCGTACAAAACTTCTTCTTCCTGAGACTTTTCATCTATGTACCCGCATAAATTTTCTTTAAGGATTTTTATGAAGTCATTGAGGATTTTTTCAAAACTTGCGAACCTATCGTTCTCTCCCCACTCCTTCCGTTTATTCTTTCCTTCTTCTGAGTTTATCCATTGTTTCATCCATTGTAAGACATCTCCCTGTAAAGTTCCTGTAATGTAATCGACAAATCTTTCATTGTCCCATGATCCTTCATGATTTGTGATTACAACGGCTAGAGATTGCGCCCAGTCATCTATAACCTTTTGTTTATCTTTAAAGTGTATATTAGATAGATCTAGATAGGTTCCCCCTTGAGATACACTTCTTTTTATTAGATCGTCGATTCTCATACTATCTCCTATTTGTGGGCTATTCAAATCTATTGCATTTTTGCTATCTTCCCCTACATGGATTACCTCACTGTCGGAATCAGTTCCTCCCTCGTGTTCGTATTCATCGTGTATGGTCATCCCGTAGTCCTCGTTTTCCGAATCTGTGGTGCTTTCTGGTTCTTCCTCACTTTCCAGATTATATATTTCAGGGTCAAAATTAAAGTGATGTAGCAGCTCCCTATTTTGTTGGTACGTTTCCTGCATTCTTTTTACTAAGTGATCTCTTTCCTGAACAGTATTGCGTGGGTCCTTATATAGCTCTTTCCAACAGTTGATTAGCTCTACAATCGAGTCATGCTTTTTTCTGGAATATTTTCTATCTATTTGTATCATGTTTATCTGTTCGCTTGGTCTTGTTCGTCTTATACTCGTTCATAAACCATCGATTCGATCTAATCTTCCTAATATCTCTCTTACTTCTTTGTCGAATTTTGTTATTTCTTTGTCGAATTGTTCTGTGGGATTATCCCGCACGTTTTTACAAAGCTTAGAAATATATATTTCATTTTGTTCTATTGCCTTACTTTGTAATTTTCTATTTTTTTAAATCTACAAACTACGTAATCAAACAGGGTGTTGAGAAAGCTTGTAATATTTGTTAGATTTTTATTTGTTGCTACTGAAAAATGTTCTAAGTGACTATAGTCTCTTCTACTGCTCTCAAATATGTACGGTATATCGCTAGCCATCTAGGATATCGCTTGGTAGCTAGCTCTTAGCAGCCTATGGTGCCTAAAACCGTCTCCTAAGGGTCACCCTACAAACGCCTACCCGCGGCAACAAAGGGATCGCCTTTAGGAATCTGGGCTTTAAGGTTACTCAAATCTAGCAGAGGATACTTAGAATGTAACTAGGACAGTAATGATGCGGATCTGAGAGTATAGGTCAAGCTTATACCCCCCAAAAATTTTTCCCAACTTTTTCTGACTTTTTATGATTTTTTAATGTTTTCTGAATTTTCTACGAATATAGAGACTTACAAAAACAAATACATATTATCTAAACAAGACAAATTACTTAATAAAAATTCAGAAACAAACGATACATACCGGAACAGTAGCCATCACACCGGAGACTCTTTGTACAGACTGCAGACCCCTACCGCCCAAAAGGAACGACCCCCTGGGCTCTGATACCAGAAAACAATTGAGAGAGAGGATGGTGAGCCCACAATAAGCTTGACCTATAGCACATCCTTTTAACTAGTATCAGAGCCCGGGGGGTCGTTCCTTTTGGGCGATAGGGGTCTGCAGTCTGTACAAAGAGTCTCCGGTGTGATGGCTACTGTTCCGTTATGTATCGTTTGTTTCTAAATTTTTATTAAGAAATATGTCTTGTTTAGATAAAAAAAAAATTTTGGGGAAGGATTTATAGCATCTATAGCACTTACGTGGTATCAAATTGACTATAACTCTGACCTATATTCTCTCACAATCTGTATCAATACTGTTCTAATTACACTCTAAGTGTCCCTTACTAGAATTGAGTATCCTAAAAGCCCAGATTCCTAAAGTAATCCCTTTGTTGCCACGGATAGGCGTTTGTAGGGTGAGCAATAGGAGACGGTCTTAGGCATCATAGGCTACTCAGAGCTAGTTATCCATTGACATCTTAGATGGCTACCGACATGTTGTGCAATTGCGAGATATGTAGAGCAAAGTGCAGTAAATATGACACCATGTATAATGATATATATGGTATAATGAACATCCCCAGTTATTCCAAAAAAAAATTTGATGAGGTAGTTCTCCGAATAGAAAGATTAAAAGAAAAGGATAAAAGTCCCAACCTAACTCTAGAAGCCAAAGAAGATCTGACCCAACAACTCAAAGAAATCCATAAAAAATTCAAGGGTCTATTAAGTCATTTCGGATATGGTTCTAATCAAGAAAAAGTTAAACCCGATATCATAAAAATAACTAAAGAAGACGAAAAGGTAAATAATAGTAATCCTCCTATAAAAGATGAATGTAATAACCTATTACAAGTCAGTAACCAAAAAGACAATAATAATCAAAGAAGTCTCTCACAAAGTCCAAAAGAGAATAGTTACCAAAGTAATGATATAGAAAGAACAGTTGAAGAAGTCATCTTAAAATCCGAAGAACCCCTTAACAGAGAAGAGGATAATAATCTAAACGGTCCCTCTGAAACTAAACATCTAACGAAAAATAGTTACTTAGGAAAGTTAGATCAAATTGACAGATTAGGAACTAGTTCAAAACAAGATAAACCAAATCAACCAATAAATATTGTGCAAGCTGAGAAAACATACTCCAGAGAAGAATACAACTCAATACTTGAAATAATTAATTGCTGGAAAGAGTTGTATAGGGATCAAAATAGTACCATTCAAGAGAAAGAATATCTGGTGAATAGGATACAAGAGACATACCTCCAACATAAAGGTTTATTACACTATTTTAAGTTTGACCCTAGGATATACAATTTTAAAAAAAGACCTAGAAAATGAGAGCATCACTAATCCAGAAAATGAAGACTGTGAAATAATTACAAATGATGAGTACAGGACAGAATCTAAAGAAAACATCAAATCTGACAATAAGCTGATTGATTCAATAGAAAACAAGGCTTATGCAATATCTAAAAATGAACTACGTGATACATGTGAATTCAAAGAATACTGCAAAATGTTCTCAGAATACTTAGAATACAATAGGACACAAAACTGGATTGATCCGTTCCTTCGCACATTTCCAAGCCCACGCGATACGAAAACACAAAGCAGATATCTGGAATACCTAAAACAAATAAAGAAAGAGAACAATCTAATACACTATATTCATAACACAGAATCTTATAAGGAAGTGAAAAATGTAACCAATAACTCTCCTAAAAAGAAAAAATACCGTAATAACGAGAAATGGAAAAAAGGAAGAAAGAAGAGACCAAAAACATCTGAAGAAAATAAAAAGGATAAAAAGCAACGACAGAACCTACTAAAACTGCTGAATTATGGGGAAAATTTTGAAAAGAAACTATCAAAGCAAGAAAAGTCACTATTAAAAAAGATAAATAAAAATCGATATTTTATTTGGATAGATGAAAATAAGAGAACTTTAATACAGCAAACTGAAAATACCCAAAAGAGTTACCCACCTAAACTAATATCTAGAAAACCATGGAAAGACAAAAAAGTATTTATCAAGAGTAACAAGTATATCCAGAAGTGTGATGAATCCTCTACACAAATGGGTAAGAGAGAATACAAGTATTTTGAATATAACGAAAAGGGACACTGTCCTAAAATAGGAGAAGATGCTTTAAAAGTCTACATTAGAAAAGAAATCATCCTTTCTGATATAGTGCTCTATAGACATAAGAACAATTCAGAGTTTGAGATAATCCATATAATAAATAAGTCAGATATAATCACACTCCTAACGTCAAGAGATGCAGACAGAAGAAAAACGGCCTCTAATCCAGGATACATCAAAAGATAAGTAATAAATAATAATAAATTCTTAGTAACAGAAAACAATAATGATACATCAATCAAGATTTTGAAGAAGAAAAACATGGTGAGAGCTATAACAAATAGTATTTCAGCAGCATTTATTGTATACGAAGAATACCAACCAGGTATATACACAATACAAGATAAATGTTATAAACAGGTATTCAACAGACATCATTACTCTTGTAAGAATACTATATCACTTCAGAAAGAAAAAACAAAAGTGATAAGACAAAGATTCCCAGAGCTAAAAGAAGCCTAGAAATTACACCAAA
This sequence comes from Dracaena cambodiana, assembly GCA_036321105.1. Classification (NCBI taxonomy): domain Eukaryota; kingdom Viridiplantae; phylum Streptophyta; class Magnoliopsida; order Asparagales; family Asparagaceae; genus Dracaena; species Dracaena cambodiana. The sequence goes on along the minus strand of JAYEPQ010000013.1, from coordinate 12,226,817 downwards.
GAATAAATCATGCTGCTAAAAATCATCAAGCAGTATATAAGGTAAAGATCACAAAGAAGCTACTCATCCTCACTCAATCAAGATTGCAGTTTAGGTTCTCGGTAAAAGAAGATCTGTGGGTGCGCAACACTTCCAAAGATAGGATGATCAAAGAAGTAGATATCAACAGAAGTATCGATCTCCGCAATAGTAAGAACACTATCCAACAACAATATAAACGAGTATTCAAATGTAAAACATGCAGCAAACAGTTCACTTCGTTCCAAGCACTTGGAGGCCACCAGACAAGTCACAGAAGGACAAGATCAGAAAAAATACACGAAAAAGAAAAGAGACCTAAAATACACAAGTGTTCCATCTGTGAAATCGAGTCTACGAACGGGAATGCACTTGGAGGGCATATGAAGACACATAGAGCTAGAAAAGATCAAGGGGATTCTAGTGTCAAAAATAATCTGTGTCTAGATCTGAGCTTGGGATCTTCCAGCCATGTCAACAAAGTAAAACGACCTTGCATATCTAGGTATGGCAAAAATCTCAGCATCTGGTAATTTATATACCTACTCATATAAAAATATTATATTTAAAAAAAAAAAAAAACTGTGTAGTGTAAGGAGATAAAAGGAATTCTGTAATAACCAAAAGATTGCTAAACGGATTAGTTTGGCATATAAGTCCAAATGAAGTCCTTAACAACTCATCATGCTGAGAGAAATAGCATGGCTAGCCCAACTCAAACGGTAGTTGGTAAAGGCAAATCAAATCAGTTGATAGCTGGGAGTTTGCTAAAAACTCCATATCATTTGAAAATCCTGATGAAGTTTCCGGCGACGAAATTATTTACAAAAGAAAATAGATAAACAAAGCCTGGTATGACAAAAGTAGCCTAACATGGCAAGTTAATGATGGATGAAGTAGGCTAAAACTTCACAAAGAAGGAACGTAAAGGCTTCACAAGAAAGGAATCAAAAGACATCATAGATTCTCTACAACATAAAGACAAGGGGAGCCTAATATATTCAAAGGAAAAAAAAAAGATTAGATTTATGGGAAGCCCTTGTTCAACAAAAGCATCCGGTTCCTGACAGCAACATAACAGGACAAGACGTCAACAGTGGAGATTCCCGACAGCAACAGTACAGACATGACATCAACAGTAGAGATTCCTGACAGCAACAGTACAGACAAGACATCAACAGTAGAGATTCCTGACATCAACAGTACAGACAAGACGTCAACAGTGAAGATTCCTGACAGAGACAAGACGTCAACAGTGAAGACTCGTGACGAGGCTTCCACAGCAAGATTCTCAAGAGGTTTCTCATGCAAGGAAGGTCGGCTATAAAAGGAGGCCTCCGAGGGACGAGGAAAACATCGGCAAATCGGCAATTCGGCAAAAACATCAGCAAGCTTCTCCAACACCTTTTAGGTTCCTCAACGCCTTCTTCTTCATCACCATCCTCTCTCTCCCTCTCATTATCTCCATCTGTCTTGCCTGGTTTATGCCTGTGGATCAGACAACCAACAATTTGTAGTTCTCCACCACCTATATGTATAATTAAGTGTGCCTGAGTGTATTTTCCTTTGTATTTTCTCCTTCTTCTGCATCAGCTGCACTGCAGCAGTAGTAGTGTGTAACTTAACTGGTATCAGAGTTCCTCCCTAGTTAAATAGTTAACTCATGTGATCTAATAAGCAATCACATGTTGTGCAATTGCTTATGTTCTTGATCCAATTCGCTTTCTACCGCCCAAAACTGGTATCAGAGCCCGGGGGGTCGTTCCTTTTGGGCGATAGGGGTCTGCAGTCTGCACAAAGAGTCTCCGGTGTGATGGCTACTGTTCCGGTATGTATCGTTTGTTTCTGAATTTTTTAAGTAATTTGTCTTGTTTAGATAATATGTATTTGTTTTTGTAAGTCTCTATATTCATAGAAAATTCAGAAAACATTAAAAAATCATAAAAAGTCAGAAAAAGATAGGAAAAATTTGGGGAAGGATTTATAACATATATAGCAATTACATGATAGCAAATTTACTATAACTCTGACCTATATTTTCTCACAACCTGTATCAATATTGTCCTAGTTACACTCTAAGTGTCCTTTACTAGAATTGAGTAACCTTAAAGCCCAGATTCCTAAAGTAATCCCTTTGTTGCCGCAGGTAGGCGTTTGTAGGGTGACCCTTAGGAGACGGTTTTAGGCACCATAGGTTACTCAGAGCTAGTTATCCATTGACATCTTAGATGGCTACCGACATATTGTGCAATTGCGAGATATGTAGAGCAAAGTGCAGTAAATATGACACCATGAATAATGATATATATGGTATAATGAACATCCCCAGTTATTCTAAAAAAAAATTTGATGAGGTAGTCCTCCGAATAGAAAGATTAAAAGAAAAGAATAAAAGTCCTGACCTAACTCTAGAAGCCAAAGAGGATCTGACCCAACAACTCAAAGAAATCCATAAAAAATTTAAGGGTCTATTAAGTCATTATGGATATAATCCCAATCAAGAAAAAGCTGAACCCAGTATCATAGACAGAACTAGAGAGGACGAGAAGGAGGATAATGATGATAATCCAGAAAAAAAGGAAGGTAACGAAGAGGAAACAACAAAAGCAGTAAACAGTACAATTAAGGATAAAGAAAATAATAAACAAAATAATGATGTAGAAAGAACAGTTGAAGAAATCATTTTAAATTCCGAAAAGGAAGAATACACGATAAGATTTGATGAGATAATTTTTGCACCAAAACAAGGAAGGAGGTTTAATTATGTTAAAGGAACATTCAGATTCAAGGGCTATAAACAATATTCGTTACATGCGCTACTAGATACGGGGGCCACAGTCTCTTCTTGTCGAGAGAATGCCATACCACTAGAAAAATGGGAGCCAATGAAATATCCAATTAAGATAACAGGGATCAGTGCACATAAAACGACTATCCAAAATAAAGCCAAGAACGTGGAAATTTGGCTTAATGAGAAAAAATTTATCATACCAAAACTTTTATGCTTCCCACATATGAATGGAGATATGGTTTTAGGAAACAATTTTATTGGAGAATATCTACCTATGATCGTGGAAAAACAAATGGTGTCTTTGCATCAACAAGAAGGTGGTCAAACCCGAAAGATCGACATGCCACTCTTAGAAGGGCCTAGATATAAATGTACGGAAGATTTTTCTCCCCCAAAAAGTATCCCAGATAATGAAAACTCATTAAAAAGATGCGAGACAGTTTGTGAGTTAGAACAAGCCCACTGGCTTTACAAAACACTTAGTGAAAATTTTAGTGAAAATCCATTAAAATTATGGGATCGAAGTCCAAGATTTTGTAAAATTCAGTTAAGAGATGACAACATAATCATTAGGGTAAAACCCATGCTCTATACTAGGCAAGATATAGATGAATTCGACAACCAGATAAATGAACTGATAAACACAGGACTAATAGAGAAGACCACTAGCCCTCACTCTAGTCCAGCGTTCATGGTCAGAAATCTTAACGAATTAAAAAGAAAGAAGCCACGAATGGTAATCAATTACAAGAGACTAAATCAAAATCTAAAATTCGATGGTTATTTCATCCCCAGAAAGGAAGTCCTAATAAATTTAACAAAAGGAGCTAGAATATTCAGCAAATTCGATTGCAAATCTAGTTTTTGGCAACTAAGAATGACAGAAGAATTGAAGCCACTAACAGCATTTAGTACACCACGAGGACACTTTCACTGGAACGTCATGCCATTTGGTTTAAACACCGCACCACAGATATTTCAAAGATGGATGGACTCAATCTTTAATGATTTAAAGGATTTCTGTGTCGTATACATTGATGATATTTTGGTCTTTTCAAAAACGAAAGAAGAGCACAAGAGACATCTAAAGATCATTAGTGACATCTTTAGAAGACACGGGATAATACTCTCTCCAAAAAAGATCAAAATCGAAAAGGAGTCAATAGAATTTCTTGGAATTATCCTAGATAAAGATGGCATTCAACTACAGAAGCACATCATTTCAAAAATTAAAGAGTTTCCTGAAGAAATAAAAAATAAAAAACAACTACAAAGTCTACTAGGGCTCCTGAATTATGGGAGGAATTTTCTATGAGAACTCACGAAAGAGGAACTACCTTTACTAAAAAAGCTAAATAAGAATCAAGACTTTACCTGGATAGATAAAGATAAAAATGTTCTAAGAAAAATTAAACAGCTTGCCGAAAAGGCACCAGAAGTCTACCTACCAAAGCTTGGAGATAAACTGATTTTAGACACTAACGCGTCAGAAGAATATTGGGGATGTGCACTAAAAGCAATTCCGAAAGAAATTTGGGACGAGGAGGATCCACCCCTATCTCAGAACGAAATCAGACTCAGAAAAAGAAGCATACCACAAAAAATATTAAAATACAAGAGACTTTGTGGGTATAATTCTGGAAAATTCAAACCAAACGAACTAAAGTGGATAATATTTGAAAAGGAACTATATACAATAAAATTAGCCCTACAAAAATTTCAAATATTTCTTGCACCCGAATATTTTATAATTAGAACAGATAATAAAACCGTTAGGGATTTTCTGGTAAACACAAGAAAGACCTCTGGAAAACGCATGCAGTGGTATAATGAGATAGCCCAATATTCCTTCGAAATCGAGCATGTTAAAGGAAAGGATAATTTTATCGCAGATTACCTGAGCCGACCTAACAGTTACTAAATTTGTTTTGCAGAAAGGTGATAAGGGGAAAACTATAACAAATAGTATTCCTGTTCCTGCAGCATTTGTTGTATTCGTGGGGTACCAGCCAGGTATCTACACAGACTGGAAAAAGTGCTATGAACAGATATTCGATTTTAACGGATCATGTTGCAGACATTACTACTCCAAAGAAGATGCCATCCTAGCCTGGGAAATGTCACGGCAGAACCCATACTTAGAAGAAGAAATTCGAGATCTCACCCATTGCATACTCGAGCCAAAAGTAGCAAGCTTTCCCAGATTAGAAATCCCACCCCCATTTTACTCCTAAATAAATGGAGCATGGCGAGCCCACCAGAAGGCGAATCTGGGAATTGGAACTCGACGCGCTTTCCGTAAGTACATGGGAAACTTAGCGAATCTTGTAATAAAACAAGAATCAGAACTCAAGGCCTTGAAAAAGGTCTGCTCGGATCATATATCAATCCTTAATGAGGGAACTATTAGGGGAACAACCCCTAGACAGGCTGAAACTCTAAAAAACATGGGTAAACAATTAGAACAAGAGTTACCCAGCCCCGCTACAACAAACAAATCATAGAAAGCGCTACAGTCCGAATTACAAGTATCACAAGCATGCAACAATACACAGCAAGGCGAAGAGGAGATGGACGCGGATGTCGAGGTCGAAGTAGAAGTCGACGCAACCGAAGAAGCCTTCAGCAGGGGAGTCTCAGTACAAGGACTTCTAAAACAACTATTCGAAGAAGGCAACCCAGCAGTCGGGTTACTTGGAGAAGGATCTGGAAAGTTCGAATACTACGTTTTATACGGAAAACTAAAAATGAAAAAATTAGTCCCAAGATCATATCTGAATCAACAAAGAGTATTAGAGGCAATGATTACACCAACAGGATGGGACGACGCTGACATATCCACAAATGGATGGCTGGATCCTGAAACTCCAGAAGCTTCAGTATCCGACAACTTTATTAAATTTTTGTAAAAAAAAAAAAAAAAAAAAAAAAAAAAAAAAAAAAACAGCAGGTACCAAAGAAAAAAAAAATGGGCTTCAGCAACAAAAACAGCAGGTACCAAAGATTCGACTTCTACCCAGCAACCAACGATACGAGACAAAACTTCCACAACAAGTTTCTCCAGAGGCTTCTTGTGCAAAACATCAACAGTGGAGATTCCGGACAGCGACAGTACAGATTCCCGACAAGACGTTAACAGTAGAGATTCCCGACAGCAACAGCACAGACAAGACGTCAACAGTGAAGATTCCCGACAGCAACAGTACAGACAAGACGTCAACAGTAGAGATTCCTGACAATAACAATACAGACAAGACGTCAACAGTGAAGATTCCTGACAGAGACAAGACGTCAACAGTGAAGACTCGTGGCGAGGCGTCCTCGGCAAGATTCTCAAGAAGCTTCTCATGCAAGGAAGGTCGGCTATAAAAGGAGGCATCCGAGGGACGAGGAAGACATCGGCAATTCGGCAAAAACATCAGCAAGCTTCTCCAATATCTTTTAGGTTCCTCAACGCCTTCTTCTTCATCACCATCCTCTCTCTCCCTCTCATCATCTCCCATCTGTCTTGCCTGGTTTATGCCTGCCGATCAGACCACCAACAATTTGTAGTTCTCCACCACCTATATGTATAATTAAGTGTGCCTGAGTGTATTTCCCTTTGTATTTTCTTCTTCTTCTGCATCAGCTGCACTGCAGCAGTAGTAGTGTGTAACTTAACTGGTATCAGAGCCCGGGGGGTCGTTCCTTTTGGGCGGTAGGGGTCTGCAGTCTGTACAAAGAGGCTCCGGTGTGATGGCTACTGTTCCGGTATGTATCGTTTGTTTCTGAATTTTTTAAGTAATTTGTCTTGTTTAGATAATATGTATTTGTTTTTGTAAGTCTCTATATTCGTAGAAAATTCAGAAAACATTAAAAAATCATAAAAAGTCAGAAAAAGATAGGAAAAATTTGGGGAAGGATTTATAACATATATAGCAATTACATGATAGCAAATTTACTATAACTCTGACCTATATTTTCTCACAACCTGTATCAATATTGTCCTAGTTACACTCTAAGTATCCTTTACTAGAATTGAGTAACCTTAAAGCCCAGATTCCTAAAGTAATCCCTTTGTTGCCGCGGGTAGGCGTTTGTAGGGTGACCCTTAGGAGACGGTTTTAGGCACCATAGGCTACTTAGAGTTAGTTATCCATTGACATCTTAGATGGCTACCGACATGTTGTGCAATTACGAGATATGTAGAGAAAGTGCAGTAAATATGACACCATGTATAATGATATATATGGTATAATGAACATCCCCAGTTATTCCAAAAAAAAAAATTTGATGAGGTAGTTCTCCGAATAGAAAGATTAAAAGAAAAGAATAAAAGTCCTGACCTAACTCTAGAAGCCAAAGAGGATCTGACCCAACAACTCAAAGAAATCCATAAAAAATTTAAGGGTCTATTAAGTCATTATGGATATAATCCCAATCAAGAAAAAGCTGAACCCAGTATCATAGACAGAACTAGAGAGGACGAGAAGGAGGATAATGATGATAATCCAGAAAAAAAGGAAGGTAACGAAGAGGAAACAACAAAAGCAGTAAACAGTACAATTAAGGATAAAGAAAATAATAAACAAAATAATGATGTAGAAAGAACAGTTGAAGAAATCATTTTAAATTCTGAAAAGGAAGAATACACGATAAGATTTGATGAGATAATCTTTGCACCCAAACAAGGAAGGAGGTTTAATTATGTTAAAGGAACATTCAGATTCAAGGGCTATAAATAATATTCGTTACATGCGCTACTAGATACGGGGGCCACAGTCTCTTCTTGTCGAGAGAATGCCATACCACTAGAAAAATGAGAGCCAATGAAATATCCAATTAAGATAACAGGGATCAGTGCACATAAAACGACTATCCAAAATAAAGCCAAGAACGTGGAAATTTGGCTTAATGAGAAAAAATTTATCATACCAAAACTTTTATGCTTCCCACATATGAATGGAGATATGGTTTTAGGAAACGATTTTATTGGAGAATATCTACCTATGATCGTGGGAAAACAAATGGTGTCTTTGCATCAACAAGAAGGTGGTCAAACCCGAAAGATCGACATGCCACTCTTAGAAGGACCTAGATATAAATGTACGGAAGATTTTTCTCCCCCAAAAAGTATCCCAGATAATGAAAACTCATTAAAAAGATGCGAGACAGTAATGCGAGATAGTTTGTGAGTTAGAACAAGCCCACTGGCTTTACAAAACACTTAGTGAAAATTTTAGTGAAAATCCATTAAAATTATGGGATCGAAATCCAAGATTTTTTAAAATTCAGTTAAGAGATGACAACATAATCATTAGGGTAAAACCCATGATCTATACTAGGCAAGATATAGATGAATTCGACAACCAGATAAATGAACTGATAAACACAGGACTAATAGAGAAGACCACTAGCCCTCACTCTAGTCCAGCGTTCATGGTCAGAAATCTTAACGAATTAAAAAGAAAGAAGCCACGAATGGTAATCAATTACAAGAGACTAAATCAAAATCTAAAATTCGATGGTTATTTCATCCCCAGAAAGGAAGTCCTAATAAATTTAACAAAAGGAGCTAGAATATTCAGCAAATTCGACTGCAAATCTGGTTTTTGGCAACTAAGAATGACAGAAGAATCGAAGCCACTAACAACATTTAGTACACCACGAGGACACTTTCACTGGAACGTCATGCCATTTGGTTTAAACACCGCACCACAGATATTTCAAAGATGGATGGACTCAATCTTTAATGATTTAAAGGATTTCTGTGTCGTATACATTGATGATATTTTGGTCTTTTCAAAAACGAAAGAAGAGCACAAGAGACATCTAAAGATCATTAGTGACATCTTTAGAAGACACGGGATAATACTCTCTCCAAAAAAGATCGAAATCGAAAAGAAGTCAATAGAATTTCTTGGAATTATCCTAGATAAAGATGGCATTCAACTACAGAAGCACATCATTTCAAAAATTAAAGAGTTTCCTGAAGAAATAAAAGATAAAAAACAACTACAAAGTCTACTAGGGCTCCTGAATTATGGGAGGAATTTTCTACGAGAACTCACGAAAGAGGAAATACCTTTACTAAAAAAGCTAAATAAGAATCAAGACTTTACCTGGACAGATAAAGATAAAAATGTTCTAAGAAAAATTAAACAGCTTGCCGAAAAGGCACCAGAAGTCTACCTACCAAAGCCTGGAGATAAACTGATTTTAGACACTGACACGTCAGAAGAATATTGGGGATGTGCACTAAAAGCAATTCCGAAAGAAATTTGGGACGAGGAGGATCCACCCCTATCTCAGAACGGAATCAGACTCAGAAAAAGAAGCATACCACAAAAAATATTAAAATACGAGAGACTTTGTGGGTATAATTCTGGAAAATTCAAACCAAACGAACTAAAGTGGTAATATTTGAAAAGGAACTATATACAATAAAATTAGCCCTACAAAAATTTCAAATATTTCTTGCACCCGAATATTTTATAATTAGAACAGATAATAAAGCCGTTAGGGATTTTCTGGTAAACACAAGAAAGACCTCTGGAAAACGCATGAAGTGGTATAATGAGATAGCCCAATATTCCTTCGAAATCGAGCATGTTAAAGGAAAGGATAATTTTATCGCAGATTACCTGAGCCGACCTAACAGTTACTAAATTTGTTTTGCAGAAAGGTGATAAGGGAAAAGCTATAACAAATAGTATTCCTGTTCCTGCAGCATTTGTTGTATTCGTGGGGTACCAGCCAGGTATCTACACAGACTGGGAAAAGTGCTATGAACAGATATTCGATTTTAACGGATCATGTTGCAGACATTACTACTCCAAAGAAGATGCCATCCTAGCCTGGGAAATGTCACGGCAGAACCCATACTTAGAAGAAGAAATTCGAGATCTCACCCATTGCATACTCGAGCCAAAAGTAGCAAGCTTTCCCAGATTAGAAATCCCACCCCCATTTTACTCCGAAATAAATGGAGCATGGCGAGCCAATTAGAGGGCGAATCTGGGAATTGGAACTCAACGCGCTTTCCGTAAGCACATGGGAAACTTAGCGAATCTTGTAATAAAACAAGAATCAGAACTCAAGGCCTTGAAAAAGGTCTGCTCGGATTATATATCAACCCTTAATGAGGGAACTATTAGGGGAACAACCCCTAGACAGGCTGAAACTCTAAAAAACATGGGTAAACAATTAGAACAAGAGTTACCCAGCCCCGCTACAACAAACAAATCAGAGAAAGCGCTACAGTCCAAATTAGAAGGATCACAAGCATGCAACAATACACAGCAAGGCGAAGAGGAGATGGACGCGGATGTCGAGGTCGAAGTAGAAGTCGACGCAACCGAAGAAGCCTTCAGCAGGGGAGTCTCAGTACAAGGACTTCTAAAACAACTATTCGAAGAAGGCAACCCAGCAGTCGGGTTACTTGGAGAAGGATCTGGAAAGTTCGAATACTACGTTCTATACAGAAAACTAAGAATGAAAAAATTAGTCCCAAGATCATATCTGAACCAACAAGGAATAGAGGCGACAATTACACCAACAGGATGGGACGACGCTGACATATCCACAAATGAATGGATAAATCTTGCATCCCCAGCAGCTTTAGCATCCGACAATTTTATTAACTTTATATAAAAAAAAAAAAAAAGGTCCCTCAAACATTGGATCCTCCAAAAATTCACAAAAGGCAAGGCTTCACGGAGAAGACAAAGATTCCCGACAGTACAAGACAAACAGTAAAAGAATTGATTACTGACATCCACAGTACAGACAGGACAGCAACAGTAAAGATTCCTGACAACAACAGTACAGACAAGACGTCGACAGAGACAAGACGTCAACAGTAAAGATTCCTGACAACAACAGTACAGACAAGACGTCAACAGAACAGACAAGACGTCAACAGTAAAGATTCCTGACAACAACAGTACAGACAAGACGTCAACAGTGAAGATTCCTGAAAAAACAAGACATCAACAGTGACGAGGCTTTTGCAGCAAGATTCCCAAGAGGCTTCTCGTGCAAGGCTTCTCGTCTATAAAAGGAGGCCTCCGAAGGATGAGGAGGACATCAGCAAATCGGCAAATCAGCAAATCGGCAAATCGACAAATCAGCAAATTGGCAATTCGGCGAAAACATCAGCAAGCTTCTCCAACACCTTTTAAGTCCCTCAACGCCTTCTTCTTCATCACCATCCTCTCTCTCCCTCTCATCATCTCCTATCTTTCTTGCTTGGTTTATGCCTGCCGATCAGACCACCAACAACTTGTAGTTCTCCACCACCTATATGTATAATTAAGTGTGCCTGAGTGTATTTCCCTTTGTATTTTCTTCTTCTTCTGCATCAGCTGCACAGCAGCAGTAGTAGTGTGTGTATTAAACTGGACCCTTTGTTACATAAACAAAGACCGATAATTTTCTTTTTTGGTAGCCATACACTTGTTGGTAGCTAGCTCTGATACCAGTTAAGTTATACACTACTACTGCTGCAGAGCAGCTGAAGTAGAAGAAGATGAAAATACAAAGGAAAATACACTCAGGCACACTAATTATACATATAGGTGGTGGAGAACTACAAGGTGTTGGTGGTCTGATCGACAGGTATAAACCAGGCAAGACGGATGGGGGAGGATGAGAGGGTGAGAGAGGATGGTGATGAAGGAGAAGGCGTTGAGGAACTTAAAAGGTGTTGGAGAAGCTTGCTGATGTTTTTGCCGAATTGTCGATTTGCCGATTTGCCGAATTGCCGATGTCCTCCTCATCCTTCGGAAGCCTCCTTTTATAGACGAGAAGCCTTGCACGAGAAGCCTCCTGGAATCTTGCTGTAGAAGCCTCATCACGGGAATCTTGCTGTAGAAGCCTCGTCACTGTTGATGTCTTGTCTTTGTTAGCAATCTTCACTGTTGACGTCTTGTCTGTACTGTTGTTGTCAAGAATCTTTACTGTTGACGTCTTATCTCTGTCAGGGATCTTCACTGTTGCTGTCCTGTCTGTACTGTTGATGTCAGTAATCAATTATTTTACTGTTGTTGTCCTGTCTTGCACTGTCGGGAATCTTTGTCTTCTTCGTGAAGCCTTGTCTTTTGCGAATTTGGAGGATCCAATGTTTGAGGGACCCCTTTTTTTTTTTTTTTTTTTTTTAATATTACAATTACATATCCATTTGAACTCCGTTGGAATATCTAAATTCTCCTGGTTGAAAGCTATATCTTGTAACAGTCTCATTGCTATGTGTTGTTGTTCTTTCGGAAAGCTAATCCTTGCATTATGGTCTCTGGTGGCGATTATCCTCCTTCCATCTGTCATAATTGAGTAGTTGCTTATGTTCTTGATTAGCTTTCTTGTTTTGTCGACTAGATCGATAAAACTGCTATACCAGAAGTAATTATAATTGACTCCTTCAATGTTGTATTCTGGGTCAAATTTCTGCCAATGTTCGGGGTAGCCGAACACCCATATCTGATATGGTTGAAAAAACTTTGTCTCTTCTCTCCATCCGACCGTGCTGAATATTTGGAATGTGAACAAATGATGATAATTAATACTTGCGGCTATTTTGTGGTTGAAGAACTTTAGCATTGCTGGTAGCTTGCTCCATTCGTGGTTTCCTCGTAGCCTGTAGCACAGCTGGCTCACGAGCCCCCATTCGACCCCCTGGATGTCCCATAATCCTTCTATCATGAATTTGAAAAGCTTCGGATGGCTATTCCGAGTTAAAATGATATCTGTCTTATTTTTTGATAAGATTTCTCTTATTTTCTCTCTGTGATCGAGTATCATTGTTTTGATACTCTGGAGGATTTCTTCAGGAAATGCTTGCCTAGCTTCCTCAAGAAGTCGTTTTCTTTTCGTCTTTTCTGACGTAATTGTCTCTTTTCCTTTCTTCGAGCTTTTCTGTAAGATAGTTAGTACATAATTAATTACTATTAATAACTGAACTCGACAGCTCCTTCGACAGCCTCCTGTCGAGACGTCGACCCTGGCATTAGTGGTATACTAAGCTTTTGACTTTTTTCTTTAATATTTGGGCTTAATTTTTTATCTTCTCCTAATAGTCGTGTCAGCAGTGGTTCTCTTATTTCTTCCCTGGTAATCGATCTCCTGGCTATTTCCTTACTCTGTCTTTCGCTATTACTCCTTGTAAGTAAAGGCTGTTTTGAATTATTTCTGATATATAGGCTATTTCCAGAGCTCTGTATTTCTATTCCTCCAAAGTGTTTTGGTTCTTTGGTTTGTATTAGGTTCTCAAGTTTTGAAAAAATCCTTAATGACTTCATAAAAATCCTTAAAGAAAATTTATGCGGGTACATAGATGAAAAGTCTCAGGAAGAAGAAGTTTTGTAAGCACTGTCCAAGATAGAATTATGTGAGATATGTGAATTTGAAGAATACTGCAAGACATTTTCAAAATACTTTTACAAATTAGATTACGAAAAGGCACAGAATTGGCTTGATCCATTCTTCCACAAACTTCCTAGTCCATGGGACACTAAAACAAGAAACGGATACCCAGATTACTTAAAGCGAATAGAGAAAAAGGATAATCTGGGGCACCGAATACACTACGCGCTTAAAATTATACAAGATGACTGTCTTAACATAAAATCCTACAAGAAAATAAAAAATACAATAGGCAATTCCCTTAAAGGCAGAAGGTGCTGCGAAAAAATAATTGGCGAAAAATGGAAAATTGGAAGTGAGAAAAAGGCAAAACCACCATATAGAAAAAGATTTCTATGGAAACCATGGACAAGAAGTAGAGGGTTTGTCAGGAGCAACAAGTACGTTAGAAAGAAGGATGAGTCATCAACTCAAAAAGAACCCCATGAACAAAAAGACAAAAAGAATTGCAGATGTTTTGTATGCGATGAAGGACATTTTGCTAGAAACTGTCCTAGGAGAGGGAAGAATGCTCAAAGAATGATAAAATATATGGAAGAACAGGAACTCGAAGTCTGTCTAGTAGAAGAAATCACGCCAACAGATATAATACTCTATGAACTAGAAGTCGAAGATGACTCAGATAACGAACTAGTTTTCATGATGAATGAAGATTCAGGACCAATCACACCCCAGTGTCAGAACTGGATAGTGTAACATTAGGAGATGTAGTCAAAAGAGAAACAATTTTTAGTCCAGAGGACATCGACATAATGAAAAACATCAACTAATAAAGAAAACAGAAATTTACAAAATTTCCCGATTCAATTTCTTCTCCAGGAGAATAATCGAAAATTTTAATGGAAATACAATAGCTAACTTGTCAGCCGGAGGAAGAGTAGACATTCCCATCTTTAGCCGTGAAAAGGTGCGAAGATGGAAAAAGAAATATCCAGAGATTCGCTATATCCATGTTGGCCTGATTCAAATTAAAATTAATGCACTATTTAGAGCAGGCATAGATATTCCCATAATAACACTTGTTATGGACAATCGGTTCACCAATTGCCACCAGGCTTTAATCGGAGGCTTCCAATCCAACTTAGTAAATCAAACTGTATGGTTTAATATCAAACCTAACTATTTCATCTCCATATCTGACCCAAATATAATAGATACTGTACGATTAAAAATCAAGACTCAAGGAATGAACATGAAAACCAACTCACACGATCTGGCCATAGAATATACAACGATTCATGAGTTAACCCAGACTACAGAAGCAAGAACATTAACTGTCTCTACTTTGATAGTAGTGTGTAACTTAGCTGACAGAGACAAGACTTCAGCTGCTTTGGTTTTGAAGTCTCTTCTACTGCTCTTGTACTACATCGCTAATTATATATCTGATATCTGATATATACCTGGCCATAGATGGGAAAGAATGCAGGAAACGTACCAACAAAATAGGGAGCTGCTACATCACTTTAATTTTGACCCTGAAATATATAATCTGGAAAGTGATCTCTTTCCTGAACAGTATTGTGTGGGTCCTTATATAGCTCTTTCCAACAGTTGATTAGCTCCACAATCGAGTCATGCTCTTTTCTGGAATATTTTCTATCTATTTGTATCATGTTTATCTGTTCGCTTGGTCTTGTTCGTCTTATACTCGTTCCTAAACCATCAATTCGATCTAATCTTCCTAATATCTCTCTTACTTCTATGTCGAATGCTCTGATACCAGCTAAAGTACACACACTACTACTGCTGCAGTGCAACTGATGCAGAAGAAGAAGAAAATACAAAGGGAAATATACTCAGGCACACTTAATTATACATATAGGTGGTGGAGAACTACAATCTGTTGGTGGTCTGATCGGCAGGCCTAAACCAGGCAAGACGGATGGGGGAGGATGAGAGGGTGAGAGAGGATGGTGATAAAGAAGAAGGCGTTGAGGAACCTAAAAGGTGTTGGAGAAGCTTGCTGATATTTTTGCCGAATTGCCGATGTCTTCCTCGTCCCTTGGATGCCTCCTTTTATAGCCGACCTTTCTTGCACGAGAAGCCTCTTGAGAAACTTGCCGAGGACGCCTCGTCACGAGTCTTCACTGTTGACGTCTTGTCTCTGTCAGGAATCTTCACTATTGACGTCTTGTCTGTACTGTTATTGTCAGGAATCTCTACTGTTGACGCCTTGTCTGTACTGTTGCTATCGGGAATCTCTACTGTTGATGTTTTTTGATTCCTTTCTTGTGAAGCCTTTACGTTCCTTCTTTGTGAGGTTTTAGCCTACTTCATCCATCATGAACTTGCCATGTTAGGCTACTTTTGTCATATTAGGCTTTGTCTATCTATTTTCTTTTGTAAATAATTTCGTCGCCGGAGACTTCATCAGGATTTTCAAATGATATGGAGTTTTTAGCAAACTCCCAGCTATTAACGGATTTGATTTGCCTTTACCAACTACCGTTTGAGTTGGGCTAGCCATGCTATTTCCCTCAGCATGATGAGTTGTTAAGGACTTCATTTGGACTTATATGCCAAACTAATCCGTTTAGCAATCTTTTGGTTATTACAGAATTCTTTTTATCTCCTTACACTACACAGTTTTTTTTTTTTTTAATATAATATTTTTATATGAGTAGGTATATAAATTACTAGAGGCTGAGATTTTTGCCATACCTGAAAATGCAAGGTCGTTTTACTTTGTTGACATGGCTGGAAGGTCCCAAGCTCAGATCTAGACACAGATCATTTTTGACACAAGAATCCCCTTGATCTTTTCTAGCTCTATGTGTCTTCATATGCCCTCCAAGTGCATTCCCGTTCATAAACTCGATTTCACAGATGAAACACTTGTGTATTTTAGGTCTCTTTTCTTTTTCGTTTATTTTTTCTGACCTTGTCCTTCTGTGACTTGCCCGGTGGCCTCCAAGTGCTTGGAACGAAGTGAACTGTTTGCTGCATGTTTTACATTTGAATACTCGTTTATATTGTTGTTGGATAGTGTTCTTACCATTGCGGAGATCGATACTTCTGTTGACATTTACTTCTTTGATCATCCTATCTTTGGAAGTGTTGCGCACCCGCAGATCTTCTTTTGCCAAGAACCTAAACTGCAATCTTGATTGAGTGAGGATGAGTAGCTTCTTTGTGATCTTTACCTTATATACTGCTTGATGATTTTTAGCAGCATGATTTATTCTTTGGTGTAATTTCCAGGCTTCTTTTAGCTCTGGGAATCTTTGTCTTATCACTTTTGTTTTTTCTTTCTGAAGTGATATAGTATTCTTACAAGAGTAATGATGTCTGTTGAATACCTGTTTATAACATTTATCCTGTATTGTGTATATACCTGGTTGGTATTCTTCGTATACAATAAATGCTGCTGAAATACTATTTGTTATAGCTCTCACCAGATTTTTCTTCTTCAAAATCTTGATTGATGTATCATTATTGTTTTCTGTTATTAAGAATTTATTATTATTTATTACTTGTCTTTTGATGTATCCTGGATTAGAGGCCGTTTTTCTTCTGTCTGCATCTCTTGACGTTAGGGGTGTGATTATATCTGATTCATTTATTATATGGATTATCTCAAACTTTGAATTGTTCTTATGTCTATAGAGCACTATATCAGAAAGGATGATTTCTTTTTTAATGTAGACTTCTAAAGCATCTTCTCCTATTTTAGGACAGTGTCCCTTTTCGTTATATTCAAAATACTTGTATTCTCTCTTACCCATTTGTGTAGAGGATTCATCACACTTCTAGATATACTTGTTACTCTTGATAAATAATTTTTTGTCTTTCCATGGTTTTCTAGATATTAGTTTAGGTGGGTAACTCTTTTGGGTATTTTCAGTTTGCTGTATTAAAGCTCTCTTATTTTCATCTATCCAAATAAAATCTCGATTTTTATTTATCTTTTTTAATAGTGACTTTTCTTGCTTTGATAGTTTCTTTGCAAAATTTTCCCCATAATTCAGCAGTTTTAGTAGGTTCTGTTGTTGCTTTTTATCCTTTTTATTTTCCTCAGATGTTTTTGGTCTCTTTTTTCTTCCTTTTTTCCATTTCTCGTTATTACGGTATTTTTTCTTTTTAGGAGAGTTATTGGTTACATTTTTCACTTCCTTATAAGATTCTGTGTTATGAATATAGTGTCTTAGATTGTACTCTTTCTTTATTTGTTTTAGGTATTCCAGATATCTGCTTTGTGTTTTCGTATCGCATGGGCTTGGAAATGTACGAAGGAACGGATCAATCCAGTTTTGTGTCCTATTGTATTCTAAGTATTCTGAGAACATTTTGCAGTATTCTTTGAATTCACATGTATCACGTAGTTCATTTTTAGATATTGCATAAGCCTTGTTTTCTATTAACTTGTATAAGTTTTCTTTAAAGGGAATATCCTCAGATCCAATTGATTCGCTATTTTCATCCCACTCTTTTTGCGAATTTATCCATTGTCCTATTCTTAGCAAATCATCTCCTTGTAATATTCTCGTAATGTCCCATGATTCTTTATGATTTGTGATCACAATGGTTAGGGATTGTGCCCAGTTGTTTATATTCTTGAAATATTTTTTGGACAAATCTAGACCATTAATCTTTTGCTTATTTTCTATTGAATCAATCAGCTTATTGTCAAATTTGATATTTTCTTTAGATTCTGTCCTGTACTCATCATTTGTAATTATTTCACAGTCTTCATTCTCTTGATTAGTGATGCTCTCATTTTCTAGGTCTTTATTTAAATTGTATATCCCAGGGTCAAACTTAAAATAGTGTAACAAACCTTTATGTTGGAGGTATGTCTCTTGTATCCTATTCACCAGATATTCTTTCTCTTGAATGGTACTATTTTGATCCCTATACAACTCTTTCCAGCAATTAATTATTTCAAGTATTGAGTTGTATTCTTCTTTGGAGTATGTTTTCTCAGCTTGCACAATATTTATTGGTTGATTTGGTTTATCTTGTTTTGAACTAGTTCCTAATCTGTCAATTTGATCTAACTTTCCTAAGTAACTATTTTTCATTAGATGTTTAGTTTCAGAGGGACCGTTTAGATTATTATCCTCTTCTCTGTTAAGGGGTTCTTCGGATTTTAAGATGACTTCTTCAACTGTTCTTTCTATATCATCACTTTGGTAACTATTCTCTTTTGGACTTTGTGAGAGACTTCTTTGATTATTATTGTCTTTTTGGTTACTGACTTGTAATAGGTTATTACATTCATCTTTTACAGGAGGATTACTATTATTTACCTTTTCGTCTTCCTTAGTTATTTTTATGATATCGGGTTCAACTTTTTCTTGATTAGAACCATATCCGAAATGACTTAATAGACCCTTGAATTTTTTATGGATTTCTTTGAGTTGTTGGGTCAGATCTTCTTTGGCTTCTAGAGTTAGGTTGGGACTTTTATCTTTTTCTTTTAATCTTTCTATTCGGAGAACTACCTCATCAAATTTTTTTTTGGAATAACTGGGGATGTTCATTATACCATATATATCATTATACATGGTGTCATATTTACTGCACTTTGCTCTACATATCTCGCAATTGCACAACATGTCGGTAGCCATCTAAGATGTTAATGGATAACTAGCTCTGAGTAGTCTATGGTGCCTAAAACCGTCTCCTATTGCTCACCCTACAAACGCCTATCCGTGGCAACAAAGGGATTACTTTAGAAATCTGGGCTTTTAGGATACTCAATTCTAGTAAGGGACACTTAGAGTGTAACTAGAACAGTATTGATACAGATTGTGAGAGAATATAGGTCAGAGTTATAGTCAATTTAATACCACGTAAGTGCTATAGATGCTATAAATCCTTCCCCAATTTTTTTTTTTTTTGATTTTTATTTGATTTTTATTTGATTTTTTCTGAATTTTCTACAAATATAGAGACTTACAAAAACAAATACATATTATCTAAACAAGACAGATTACTTAATAAAAATTCAGAAACAAACGATACATACCGGAACAGTAGCCATCACACCGGAGACTCTTTGTACAGACTGCAGACCCCTACCGCCCAAAAGGAACGACTCCCCCGGGCTCTGATACCAGCTAAGTTACACACTACTACTGCTGCAGAGCAGTTGAAGCAGAAGAAGAAGAAAATACAAAGGGAAATACACTCAGGCATACTAATTATACATATAGGTGGTGGAGAACTACAAGGTGTTGGTGGTCTGATCGGCAGGCATAAACCAGGCAAGACGGATGGGGGAGGATGAGAGGGTGAGAGAGGATGGTGATGAAGGAGAAGGCGTTGAGGAACCTAAAAAGTGTTGGAGAAGCTTGCTGATGTTTTTGCCGAATTGCCGATTTGCCGATTTGCCGATTTGCCGATGTCTTCTTCATCCTTCGGAAGCCTCCTTTTATAGACGAGAAGCCTTGCACGAGAAGCCTCATGGGAATCTTGCTGTAGAAGCCTCGTCACTGTTGATGTCTTGTCTTTGTCAGGAATCTTCACTGTTGATGTCTTGTCTGTACTGTTGTTGTCAGGAATCTTTACTGTTGACGTCTTATCTCTGTCAGGGATCTTCACTGTTGCTGTCCTGCCTGTACTGTGTATGTCAGTAATCAATTCTTTTACTGTTGTTGTCCTGTCTTGCACTGTCGGGAATCTTTGTCTTCTTCGTGAAGCCTTGTCTTTTGCGAATTTGGAGGATCCAATGTTTGAGGGACACCTTTTTTTTTTTTTTTAAATATTACTATTACATATCCATTTGAACTCCGTTGGAATATCTAAATTCTCCTGGTTGAAAGCTATATCCTGTAACAGTTTCATTGCTATGTGTTGTTGTTCTTTCGGAAAGCTAATCCTTGCATTATGGTCTCTGGTGGCGATTATCCTCCTTCCATCTGTCATAATTGAGTAGTTGCTTATGTTCTTGATTAGCTTTCTTGCTTTGTCGACTAGCTCGATAAAACTGCTATACCAGAAGTAATTATAATTGACTCCTTCAATGTTGTATTCTGGGTCAAATTTCTGCCAATGTTCGGGGTAGCCGAACACCCATATCTGATATGGTTGAAAAAACTTTGTCTCTTCTCTCATCCGACCGTGCTGAATATTTAGAATGTGAACAAATGATGATAATTAATACTTGCGGCTATTTTGTGGTTGAAGAACTTTAGCATTGCTGGTAGCTTGCTCCATTCGTGGTTTCCTCGTAGCCTGTAGCACAGCTGGCTCACGAGCCCCCATTCGACCCCCTGGATGTCCCATAATCCTTCTATCATGAATTTGAAAAGCTTCGGATGGCTATTCCGAGTTAAAATGATATCTGTCTTATTTTTTGATAAGATTTCTCTTATTTTCTCTCTGTGATCGAGTATCATTGTTTTGATACTCTGGAGGATTTCTTCAGGAAATGCTTGCCTAGCTTCCTCAAGAAGTCGTTTTCTTTTCGTCTTTTCTGACGTAATTGTCTCTTTTCCTTTCTTCGAGCTTTCCTGTAAGATAGTTAGTACATAATTAATTACTATTAATAACTGAACTCGACAGCTCCTTCGACAGCCTCCTGTCGAGACGTCGACCCTGACATTAGTGGTATACTAAGCTTTTGACTTTTTTCTTTAATACTTGGGCTTAATTTTTTATCTTCTCCTAATAGTCGTGTCAGCAGTGGTTCTCTTATTTCTTCCCTGGTAATCGATCTCCTGGCTATTTCCTTACTCTGTCTTTCGCTATTACTCCTTGTAAGTAAAGGCTGTTTTGAATTATTTCTGATATATAGGCTATTTCCAGAGCTCTGTATTTCTATTCCTCCAAAGTGTTTTGGTTCTTCGGTTTGTATTAGGTCTTCAAGGAACCATTGTCTAGGTACTGTGAGATCTTTTATATTCATTAGTCGGGGTTTGATTTCTTCCTCAAAAGGTTTTGGTTCAAAAATTTCAATTATTTCCCGTTGGTTTGAAACTATTCTTGCTTCTGTAGTCTGGGTTAACTCATGAATCGTTGTATATTCTATGGCCAGATCGTGTGAGTTGGTTTTCATGTTCATTCCTTGAGTCTTGGTTTTTAATCGTACAGTATCTATTATATTTGGGTCAGATATGGAGATGAAATAGTTAGGTTTGATATTAAACCATACAGTTTGATTTACTAAGTTGGACTGGAAGCCTCCGATTAAAGCCTGGTGGCAATTCGTGAACCGATTGTCCATAACAAGTGTTATTATGGGAATATCTATGCCTGCTCTAAATAGTGCATTAATTTTAATTTGAATCAGGCCAACATGGATATAGCAAATCTCTGGATATTTCTTTTTCCATCTTCACACCTTTTCACGGCTAAAGATGGGAATGTCTACTCTTCCTCCGGCTGACAAGTTAGCTGTTGTATTTCCATTAAAATTTTCGATTATTCTCCTGGAGAAGAAATTGAATCGGGAAATTTGTAAATTTCTGTTTTCTTTATTAGTTGATGTTTTTTCATTCTGTCGATTCCCTCTCCTCTGGATTTGTCGATTAAATTAAAAAGTTAACTGGTATCAGAGCCCGGGGGGTCGTTCCTTTTGGGCGGTAGGGGTCTGCAGTCTGTACGAAGAGTCTCCGGTGTGATGGCTACTGTTCCGGTATGTATCGTTTGTTTCTGAGTTTTTATTAAGTAATTTGTCTTGTTTAGATAATATGTATTTGTTTTTGTAAGTCTCTATGTTTGTAGAAAATTCAGAAAACATTAAAAAATCAGAAAAAGATAGGAAAAATTTGGGGAAGGATTTATAGCATATATAGCAATTACATGATAGCAAATTTACTATAACTCTGACCTATATTTTCCCACAACCTGTATCAATATTGTCCTAGTTACACTCTAAGTGTCCTTTACTAGAATTGAGTAACCTTAAAGCCCAGATTTCTAAAGTAATCCCTTTGTTGCCGCGGGTAGGCGTTTGTAGGGTGACCCTTAGGAGACGGTTTTAGGCACCATAGGCTACTCAGAGCTAGTTATCCATTGACATCTTAGATGGCTACCGACATGTTGTGCAATTGCGAGATATGTAGGGCAAAGTGCAGTAAATATGACACCATGTATAATGATATATATGGTATAATGAACATCCCCAGTTATTCCAAAAAAAAAATTTGATGAGGTAGTTCTCCGAATAGAAAGATTAAAAGAAAAGAATAAAAGTCCTGACCTAACTCTAGAAGCCAAAGAGGATTTGACCCAACAACTCAAAGAAATCCATAAAAAATTTAAGGGTCTATTAAGTCATTATGGATATAATCCCAATCAAGAAAAAGCTGAACCCAGTATCATAGACAGAACTAGAGAGGACGAGAAGGAGGATAATAATGATAATCCAGAAAAAAAGGAAGTAACGAAGAGGAAACAACAAAAGCAGTAAATAGTACAATTAAGGATAAAGAAAATAATAAACAAAATAATGATGTCGAAAGAACAGTTGAAGAAATAATTTTAAATTCCGAAGAACCCCTTAACAAAGAGGAAGAATACACGATAAGATTTGATGAGATAATCTTTGCACCAAAACAAGGAAGGAGGTTTAATTATGTTAAAGGAACATTCAGATTCAAGGGCTATAAACAATATTCGTCACATGCACTACTAGATACGGGGGCCACAGTCTCTTCTTGTCGAGAAAATGCCATACCACTAGAAAAATGGGAGCCAATGAAATATCCAATTAAGATAACAGGGATCAGTGCACATAAAACGACTATCCAAAACAAAGGCAAGAACGTGGAAATTTGGCTTAATGAGAAAAAATTTATCATACTAAAACTTTTATGCTTCCCACATATGAATGGAGATATGGTTTTAGGAAACAATTTTATTGGAGAATATCTACCTATGATCGTGGAAAAACAAATGGTGTCTTTGCATCAACAAGAAGGTGGTCAAACCCGAAAGATCGACATGCCACTCTTAGAAGGGCCTAGATATAAATGTACGGAAGATTTTTCTCCCCCAAAAAGTATCCCAGATAATGAAAACTCATTAAAAAGATGCGAGACAGTTTGTGAGTTAGAACAAGCCCACTGGCTTTACAAAACACTTAGTGAAAATTTTAGTGAAAATCCATTAAAATTATGGGATCGAAGTCCAAGATTTTGTAAAATTCATTTAAGAGATGACAACATAATCATTAGGGTAAAACCCATGCTCTATACTAGGCAAGATATAGATGAATTCGACAACCAGATAAATGAACTGATAAACACAGGACTAATAGAGAAGACCACTAGCCCTCACTCTAGTCCAGCGTTCATGGTCAGAAATCTTAACGAATTAAAAAGAAAGAAGCCACGAATGGTAATCAATTACAAGAGACTAAATCAAAATCTAAAATTCGATGGTTATTTCATCCCCAGAAAGGAAGTCCTAATAAATTTAACAAAAGGAGCTAGAATATTCAGCAAATTCGACTGCAAATCTGGTTTTTGGCAACTAAGAATGACAGAAGAATCGAAGCCACTAACAGCATTTAGTACACCACGAGGACACTTTCACTGGAACGTCATGCCATTTGGCTTAAATACCGCACCACAGATATTTTAAAGATGGATGGACTCAATCTTTAATGATTTAAAGGATTTCTGTGTCGTATACATTGATGATATTTTGGTCTTTTTAAAAACGAAAGAAGAGCACAAGAGACATCTAAAGATCATTAGTGACATCTTTAGAAGACACGGGATAATACTCTCTCCAAAAAAGATCGAAATCGAAAAGGAGTCAATAGAATTTCTTGGAATTATCCTAGATAAAGATGGCATTCAACTACAGAAGCACATCATTTCAAAAATTAAAGAGTTTCCTGAAGAAATAAAAGATAAAAAACAACTACAAAGTCTACTAGGGCTCCTGAATTATGGGAGGAATTTTCTACGAGAACTCACGAAAGAGGAAATACCTTTACTAAAAAAACTAAATAAGAATCAAGACTTTACCTGGACAGATAAAGATAAAAATGTTCTAAGAAAAATTAAACAGCTTGCCGAAAAGGCACCAGAAGTCTACCTACCAAAGCCTGGAGATAAACTGATTTTAGACATTGACGCGTCAGAAGAATGTTGGGGATGTGCACTAAAAGCAATTCCGAAAGAAATTTGGGACGAGGAGGATCTACCCCTATCTCAGAACGGAATCAGACTTAGAAAAAGAAGCATACCACAAAAAATATTAAAATACGAGAGACTTTGTGGGTATAATTCTGGAAAATTCAAACCAAACGAACTAAAGTGGATAATATTTGAAAAGGAACTATATACAATAAAATTAGCCCTACAAAAATTTCAAATATTTCTTGCACCCGAATATTTTATAATTAGAACAGATAATAAAGCCGTTAGGGATTTTCTGGTAAACACAAGAAAGACCTCTGGAAAACGCATGCAGTGGTATAATGAGATAGCCCAATATTCCTTCGAAATCGAGCATGTTAAAGGAAAGGATAATTTTATCGCAGATTACCTGAGCTGACCTAACAGTTACTAAATTTGTTTTGCAGAAAGGTGATAAGGGGAAAGCTATAACAAATAGTGTTTCTGTTCCTGCAGCATTTGTTGTATTCGTGGGGGTACCAGCCAGGTATCTACACAGACTGGGAAAAGTGCTATGAACAGATATTCGATTTTAACGGATCATGTTGCAGACATTACTACTCCAAAGAAGATGCCATCCTAGCCTGGGAAATGTCACGGCAGAACCCATACTTAGAAGAAGAAATTCGAGATCTCACCCATTGCATACTCGAGCCAAAAGTAGCGAGCTTTCCCAAATTAGAAATCTCACCCCCATTTTACTCCGAAATAAATGGAGCATGGCGAGCCCACCAGAGAGCAAATCTGGGAATTGGAACTCGACGTGCTTTCCGTAAGCACATGGGAAACTTAGCGAATCTTGTAATGAAACAAGAATCAGAACTCAAGGCCTTGAAAAAGGTCTACTCGGAATATATATCAACCCTTAATGAGGGAACTATTAGGGGAGCAACCCCTAAACAGGCCGAATCTCTAAAAAACATGGGTAAACTTTTAGAACAAGAGTAACCTGGCCCCGTTACAACAAACAAAACAGAAAAAATGCCGCAGTTCAAGAATACCACACCAGAAGGATCACAAGCGTGCAACAACACACAGCAAGGCGAAGATGAGATGACGCAAATGTCGAGGCCGAAGTGGAAATCGACGTAACCGAAGAAGCCTTCAGGAGGGGAGTCTCAGTACAAGGACTTCTAAAACAACTATTCGAAGAAGGCAACCCAGCAGTTGGGTTACTTAGAGAAGGATCTGGAAAGTTCGAATACTACGTTCTATACGGAAAACTAAGAATGCAAAAATTAGTCCCAAGATCATATCTGAACAAGGAATAGAGGCGACAATTACACCAACAGGATGGGACGACGCTGACATATCCACAAATGAATGGATAAATCTTGCATCCCCAGCAGCTTCAGCATCCGACAATTTTATTAACTTTATATAAAATAAAAAAAAAGGGTCCCTCAAACATTGGATCCTCCAAAAATTCACAAAAGGCAAGGCTTCACGGAGAAGACAAAGATTCCCGACAGTACAAGACAAACAGTAAAAGAATTGATTACTGACATCCACAGTACAGACAGGACAGCAACAGTAAAGATTCCTGACAACAACAGTACAGACAAGACGTCGACAGAGACAAGACATCAACAGTAAAGATTCCTGACAACAACAGTACAGACAAGACGTCAACAGAACAGATAAGACGTCAACAGTAAAGATTCCTGACAACAACAGTACAGACAAGACGTCAACAGTGAAGATTCCTGACAAAGACAAGACATCAACAGTGACGAGGCTTCTGCAGCAAGATTCCCAAGAGGCTTCTCGTCTATAAAAGGAGGCCTCCGAAGAATGAGGAGGACATCGGCAATTCGGCAAAAACATCAGCAAGCTTCTCCAACACCTTTTAGGTTCCTCAACGCCTTCTTCTTCATCACCATCCTCTCTCTCCCTCTCATCATCTCCCATCTGTCTTGCCTGGTTTATGCCTGCCGATCAGACCACCAACAATTTGTAGTTCTCCACCACCTATATGTATAATTAAGTGTGCCTGAGTGTATTTCCCTTTGTATTTTCTTCTTCTTCTGCATCAGCTGCACTGCAGCAGTAGTAGTGTGTAGTTAACTGGTATCAGAGCAGAAAAGAATACAACGCAAAATTTTTCAGTAGTCTGGGTATGGGACATCTATCTAAAAAAATTGATAGATGTATTAATTGTTTCTAAAAAATTAACTGGTATCAGAGCCCGGGGGGTCGTTCCTTTTGGGCGGTAGGGGTCTGCAGTCTGTACAAAGAGTCTCCGGTGTGATGGCCACTGTTCTGGTATGTATCGTTTGTTTCTGAATTTTTATTAAGTAATTTGTCTTGTTTAGATAATATGTATTTGTTTTTGTAAGTCTCTATATTCGTAGAAAATTCAGAAAACATTAAAAAAATCATAAAAAGTCAGAAAAAGTTAGGAAAAATTTTTGGGGGCTATAAGCTTGACCTATACTCTCAGATCCGCATCATTACTGTCCCAGTTACATTCTAAGTATCCTCTGCTAGATTTGAGTAACCTTAAAGCCCAGATTCCTAAAGGTGATCTCTTTGTTGCCACGGGTAGGAGTTTGTAGGCTGACCCTTAGGAGACGGTTTTAGGCACCATAGGCTGCTCAGAGCTAGCTACCAAGCGATATCCTAGATGGCTAGTGATATACCGTGCGTATTTGAGAGCAGTAGAAGAGACTATAGTCACTTAGAATATTTTTCAGTAGCAACAGATAAAAATCTAACAAATATTACAAGCTTTCTCAACACCCTGTTTGATTACGTAGTTTGTAGATTTAATAAAATAGAAAAATTACAAAGTAAGGCAATAGAACAAAATGAAATATATATTTCTAAGCTTTGTAAAAACGTGCGGGATAATCCCACAGAACAATTCGACAAAGAAATAACAAAATTCGACAAAGAAGTAAGAGAGATATTAGGAAGATTAGATCGAATCGATGGTTTAGGAACGAGTATAAGACGAACAAGACCAAGCGAACAGATAAACATGATACAAATAGATAGAAAATATTCCAGAAAAAAGCATGACTCGATTGTGGAGCTAATCAACTGTTGGAAAGAGCTATATAAGGACCCACGTAATACTGTTCAGGAAAGAGATCACTTAGTAAAAAGAATGCAGGAAACGTACCAACAAAATAGGGAGCTGCTACATCACTTTAATTTTGACCCTGAAATATATAATCTGGAAAGTGAGGAAGAACCAGAAAGCACCATAGATTCGGAAAACGAGGACTACGGGATGACCATACACGATGAATACGAACACGAGGGAGGAACTGATTCTGACAGTGAGGTAATCCATGTAGGGGAAGATAGCAAAAATGCAATAGATTTGAACAGCCCACAAATAGGAGGGAGTATGAGAATCGACGATCTAATAAAAAGAAGTGTATCTCAAGGGGGAACCTATCTAGATCTATCTAATATACACTTTAAAGATAAACAAAAGGTTATAGATGACTGGGCGCAATCTCTAGCCGTTGTAATCACAAATCATGAAGGATCATGGAACAATGAAAGATTTGTCGATTACATTACAGGAACTTTACAGGGAGATGTCTTACAATGGATGAAACAATGGATAAACTCAGAAGAAGGAAAAAATAAACGGAAGGAGTGGGGAGAGAACGATAGGTTCGCAAGTTTTGAAAAAATCCTCAATGACTTCATAAAAATCCTTAAAGAAAATTTATGCGGGTACATAGATGAAAAGTCTCAGGAAGAAGAAGTTTTGTACGCACTGTCCAAGATAGAATTATGTGAGATATGTGAATTTGAAGAATACTGCAAGACATTTTCAAAATACTTTTACAAATTAGATTACGAAAACGCACAGAATTGGCTTGATCCATTCTTCCACAAACTTCCTAGTCCATGGGACACTAAAATAAGAAACGGATACTCAGATTACTTTAAGCGAATAGAGAAAAAGGATAATCTAGGGCACCGAATACACTACGCGCTAAAAATTATACAAGATGACTGTCTTAACATAAAATCCTACAAGAAAATGAAAAATACAATAAGCAATTCCCCTAAAGGCAGAAGGTGCTGCGAAAAAATAATTGGCGAAAAATGGAAAATTGGAAGTGAGAAAAAGGCAAAACCACCATATAGAAAAAGATTTCGATGGAAACCATGGACAAGAAGTAGAGGGTTTGTCAGGAGCAACAAGTACGTTAGAAAGAAGGATGAGTCATCCACTCAAAAAGAACCCCATGAACAAAAAGACAAAAAGAATTGCAGATGTTTTGTATGCGATGAAGAAGGACATTTTGCTAGAAACTGTCCTAGGAGAGGGAAGAATGCTCAAAGAATGATAAAATATATGGAAGAACAGGAACTTGAAGTCTGTCTAGGAGAAGAAATCACGCCAATAGATATAATACTCTATGAACTAGAAGTCGAAGATGACTCAGATAACGAACTAGTTTTCATGATGAATGAAGATTCAGGACCAATCACACCCCCAGTGTCAGAACTGGATAGTGTAACATTAGGAGATGTAGTCGGAAGAGAAACAATTTTTAGTCCAGAGGACATCGACAGAATGAAAAAACATCAACTAATAAAGAAAACAGAAATTTACAAAATTTCCCGATTCAATTTCTTCTCTAGGAGAATAATCGAAAATTTTAATGGAAATACAACAGCTAACTTGTCAGCCGGAGGAAGAGTAGACATTCCCATCTTTAGCCGTGAAAAGGTGCGAAGATGGAAAAAGAAATATCCAGAGATTCGCTATATCCATGTTGGCCTGATTCAAATTAAAATTAATGCACTATTTAGAGCAGGCATAGATATTCCCATAATAACACTTGTTATGGACAATCGGTTCACCAATTGCCACCAAGCTTTAATCGGAGGCTTCCAGTCCAACTTAGTAAATCAAACTGTATGGTTTAATATCAAACCTAACTATTTCATCTCCATATCTGACCCAAATATAATAGATACTGTACGATTAAAAATCAAGACTCAAGGAATGAACATGAAAACCAACTCACACGATCTGGCCATAGAATATACAACGATTCATGAGTTAACCCAGACTACAGAAGCAAGAACAGTTTCAAACCAACGGGAAATAATCGAAATTTTTGAACCAAAACCTTTTGAGGAAGAAATCAAACCCCGACTAATGAATATAAAAGATCTCACAGTACCTAGACAATGGTTCCTTGAAGACCTAATACAAACCGAAGAACCAAAACACTTTGGAGGAATAAAAATACAGAGCTCTGGAAATAGCCTATATATCAGAAATAATTCAAAACAGCCTTTACTTACAAGGAGTAATAGCGAAAGACAGACTAAGAAAATAGCCAGGAGATCGATTACAAGGGAAGAAATAAGAGAACCACTGCTGACACGACTATTAGGAGAAGATAAAAAATTAAGCCCAAGTATTAAAGAAAAAAGTCAAAAGCTTAGTATACCACTAATGCCAGGGTCGACGTCTCGACAGGAGGCTGTCGAAGGAGCTGTCGAGTTCAGTTATTAATAGTAATTAATTATGTACTAACTATCTTACAGGAAAGCTCGAAGAAAGGAAAAGAGACAATTACGTCAGAAAAGACGAAAAGAAAACGACTTCTTGAGGAAGCTAAGCAAGCATTTCCTGAAGAAATCCTCCAGAGTATCAAAATAATGATACTCGATCACAGAGAGAAAATAAGAGAAATCTTATCAAAAAATAAGACAGATATCATTTTAACTCGGAATAGCCATCCGAAGCTTTTCAAATTCATGATAGAAGGATTATGGGACATCCAGGGGGTCGAATGGGGGCTCGTGAGCCAGCTGTGCTACAGGCTACGAGGAAACCACGAATGGAGCAAGCTACCAGCAATGCTAAAGTTCTTCAACCACAAAATAGCCGAAAGTATTAATTATCATCATTTGTTCACATTCCAAATATTCAGCACGGTCGGATGGAGAGAAGAGACAAAGTTTTTTCAACCATATCAGATATGGGTGTTCGGCTACCCCGAACATTGGCAGAAATTTGACCCAGAATACAACATAGAAGGAGTCAATTATAATTACTTCTGGTATAGCAGTTTTATCGAGCTAGTCGACAAAGCAAGAAAGCTAATCAAGAACATAAGCAACTATTCAATTATGACAGATGGAAGGAGGATAATCGCCACCAGAGACCATAATGCAAGGATTAGCTTTCCGAAAGAACAACAACACATAGCAATGAAACTGTTACAGGATATAGCTTTCAACCAGGAGAATTTAGATATTCCAACGGAGTTCAAATGGATATGTAATAGTAATATTTAAAAAAAAAAAAAAAAAAAAAAAAGGGGTCCCTCAAACATTGGATCCTCCAAATTCGCAAAAGACAAGGCTTCACGAAGAAGACAAAGATTCCCGACAGTGCAAGACAGGACAACAACAGTAAAAGAATTGATTACTGACATCCACAGTACAGACAGGACAGCAACAGTGAAGATCCCTGACAGAGACAAGACGTCAACAGTAAAGATTCCTGACAACAACAGTACAGACAAGACGTCAACAGTGAAGATTCCTGACAAAGACAAGACATCAACAGTGACGAGGCTTCTACAGCAAGATTCCCAGGAGGCTTCTCGTGCAAGGCTTCTCGTCTATAAAAGGAGGCTTCCGAAGGATGAGGAGGACATCAGCAAATCGGCAAATCGGAAATTCGGCAATTCGGCAAAAACATCAGCAATCTTCTCCAACACCTTTTAGGTTCCTCAACGCCTTCTCCTTCATCACCATCCTCTCTCATCTCATCCTCCCCCATCCGTCTTGCCTGGTTTATGCCTGCCGATCAGACCACCAACACCTTATAGTTCTCCACCACCTATATGTATAATTAGTGTGCCTGAGTGTATTTCCCTTTGTATTTTCTTCTTCTTCTGCTTCAGCTGCTCTGCAGCAGTAGTAGTGTGTAACTTAACTGGTATCAGAGCCCGGGGGGTCGTTCCTTTTGGGCGGTAGGGGTCTGCAGTCTGTACAAAGAGTCTCCGGTGTGATGGCTACTGTTCCGGTATGTATCGTTTGTTTCTGAATTTTTATTAAGTAATTTGTCTTGTTTAGATAATATGTATTTGTTTTTGTAAGTCTCTATATTCGTAGAAAATTCAGAAAACATTAAAAAA
This sequence comes from Dracaena cambodiana, assembly GCA_036321105.1. Taxonomy (NCBI): domain Eukaryota; kingdom Viridiplantae; phylum Streptophyta; class Magnoliopsida; order Asparagales; family Asparagaceae; genus Dracaena; species Dracaena cambodiana. The sequence continues at coordinate 12,195,390 of JAYEPQ010000013.1, read as the reverse complement.
TCATAAAAAGTCAGAAAAAGTTAGGAAAAATTTTTGGGGGCTATAAGCTTGACCTATACTCTCAGATCCGCATCATTACTGTCCCAGTTACATTCTAAGTATCCTCTGCTAGATTTGAGTAACCTTAAAGCCCAGATTCCTAAAGGCGATCCCTTTATTGCCGCGAGTAGGCGTTTGTAGGGTGACCCTTAGGAGACGGTTTTAGGCACCATAGGCTGCTGAGAGCTAGCTACTAAGCGATATCCTAGATGGCTAGCGATATACCGTGCATATTTGAGAGCAGTAGAAGAGACTATAGTCACTTAGAACATTTTTCAGTAGCAACAGATAAAAATCTAACAAATATTACAAGTTTTCTCAACACCATGTTTGATTGCGTAGTTTGTAGATTTAATAAAATAGAAAAATTACAAAGTAAGGCAATAGAACAAAATGAAATATATAATTGTAAGCTTTGTAAAAACGTGCGGGATAATCCCACAGAACAATTCGACAAAGAAATAACAAAATTCGACAAAGAAGTAAGAGAGATATTAGGAAGATTAGATCGAATCGATGGTTTAGGAACGAGTATAAGACGAACAAGACCAAGCGAACAGATAAATATGATACAAATAGATAGAAAATATTCCAGAAAAGAGCATGACTCGATTGTGGAGCTAATCAACTGTTGGAAAGAGCTATATAAGGACCCACGCAATACTGTTCAGGAAAGAGATCACTTAGTAAAAAGAATGCAGGAAACGTACCAACAAAATAGGGAGCTGCTACATCACTTTAATTTTGACCCTGAAATATATAATCTGGAAAGTGAGGAAGAACCAGAAAGCACCACAGATTCGGAAAACGAGGACTACGGGATGACCATACATGATGAATACGAACACGAGGGAGGAACTGATTCTGACAGTGAGGTAATCCATGTAGGGGAAGATAGCAAAAATGCAATAGATTTGAACAGCCCACAAATAGGAGGGAGTATGAGAATCGACGATCTAATAAAAAGAAGTGTATCTCAAGGGGGAACCTATCTAGATCTATCTAATATACACTTTAAAGATAAACAAAAGGTTATAGATGACTGGGCGCAATCTCTAACCGCTGTAATCACAAATCATGAAGGATCATGGGACAATGAAAGATTTGTCGATTACATTACATGAACTTTACAGGGAGATGTCTTACAATGGATGAAACAATGGATAAACTCAGAAGAAGGAAAAAATAAACGGAAGGAGTGGGGAGAGAACGATAGGTTCGCAAGTTTTGAAAAAATCCTCGATGACTTCATAAAAATCCTTAAAGAAAATTTATGCGGGTACATAGATGAAAAGTCTCAGGAAGAAGAAGTTTTGTACGCACTGTCCAAGATAGAATTATGTGAGATATGTGAATTTGAAGAATACTGCAAGACATTTTCAAAATACTTTTACAAATTAGATTACGAAAAGGCACAGAATTGGCTTGATCCATTCTTCCACAAACTTCCTAGTCCATGGGACACTAAAACAAGAAACGGATACCCAGATTACTTAAAGCGAATAGAGAAAAAGGATAATCTGGGGCACCGAATACACTACGCGCTTAAAATTATACAAGATGACTGTCTTAACATAAAATCCTACAAGAAAATGAAAAATACAATAAGCAATTCCCCTAAAGGCAGAATGTGCTGCGAAAAAATAATTGGCGAAAAATGGAAAATTGGAAGTGAGAAAAAGGCAAAACCACCATATAGAAAAAGATTTCGATGGAAACCATGGACAAGAAGTAGAGGGTTTGTCAGGAGCAACAAGTACGTTAGAAAGAAGGATGAGTCATCCACTCAAAAAGAACCCCATGAACAAAAAGACAAAAAGAATTGCAGATGTTTTGTATGCGATGAAGAAGGACATTTTGCTAGAAACTGTCCTAGGAGAGGGAAGAATGCTCAAAGAATGATAAAATATATGGAAGAACAGGAACTCGAAGTTTGTCTAGGAGAAGAAATCATGCCAATAGATATAATACTCTATAAACTAGAAGTCGAAGATGACTCAGATAACGAACTAGTTTTCATGATGAATGAAGATTCAGGACCAATCACACCCCCAGTGTCAGAACTGGATAGTGTAACATTAGGAGATGTAGTCGGAAGAGAAACAATTTTTAGTCCAGAGGACATCGACAGAATGAAAAAACATCAACTAATAAAGAAAACAGAAATTTACAAAATTTCCCGGTTCAATTTCTTCTCCAGGAGAATAATCGAAAATTTTAATGGAAATACAACAGCTAACTTGTCAGCCGGAGGAAGAGTAGACATTCCCATCTTTAGCCGTGAAAAGGTGCGAAGATGGAAAAAGAAATATCCAGAGATTCGCTATATCCATGTTGGCCTGATTCAAATTAAAATTAATGCACTATTTAGAGCAGGCATAGATATTCCCATAATAACACTTGTTATGGACAATCGGTTCACCAATTGCCACCAGGCTTTAATCGGAGGCTTCCAGTCCAACTTAGTAAATCAAACTGTATGGTTTAATATCAAACCTAACTATTTCATCTCCATATCTGACCCAAATATAATAGATACTGTACGATTAAAAATCAACTCAAGGAATGAACATAAAAACCAACTCACACGATCTGGCTATAGAATATACAACGATTCATGAGTTAACCCAGACTACAGAAGCAAGAACAGTTTCAAACCAACGGGAAATAATCGAAATTTTTGAACCAAAACCTTTTGAGGAAGAAATCAAACCCCGACTAATGAATATAAAAGATCTCACAGTACCTAGACAATGGTTCCTTGAAGACCTAATACAAACCGAAGAACCAAAACACTTTGGAGGAATAGAAATACAGAGCTCTGGAAATAGCCTATATATCAGAAATAATTCAAAACAGCCTTTACTTACAAGGAGTAATAGCGAAAGACAGACTAAGGAAATAGCCAGGAGATCGATTACCAGGGAAGAAATAAGAGAACTACTGCTGACACGACTATTAGGAGAAGATAAAAAATTAAGCCCAAGTATTAAAGAAAAAAGTCAAAAGCTTAGTATACCACTAATGCCAGGGTCGACGTCTCGACAGGAGGCTGTCGAAGGAGCTGTCGAGTTCAGTTATTAATAGTAATTAATTATGTACTAACTATCTTACAGGAAAGCTCGAAGAAAGGATAAGAGACAATTACGTCAGAAAAGACGAAAAGAAAACGACTTCTTGAAAAAGCTAGGCAAGCATTTCCTGAAGAAATCCTCCAGAGTATCAAAACAATGATACTCGATCACAGAGAGAAAATAAGAGAAATTTTATCAAAAAATAAGACAGATATCATTTTAACTCGGAATAGCCATCCGAAGCTTTTCAAATTCATGATAGAAGGATTATGGGACATCCAGGGGGTCGAATGGGGGCTCGTGAGCCAGCTGTGCTACAGGCTACGAGGAAACCACGAATGGAGCAAGCTACCAGCAATGCTAAAGTTCTACAACCACAAAATAGCCGCAAGTATTAATTATCATCATTTGTTCACATTCCAAATATTCAGCACAGTCGGATGGAGAGAAGAGACAAAGTTTTTTCAACCATATCAGATATGGGTGTTCGGCTACCCCGAACATTGGCAGAAATTTGACCCAGAATACAACATTGAAGGAGTCAATTATAATTACTTCTGGTATAGCAGTTTTATATAGCTAGTCGACAAAGCAAGAAAGCTAATCAAGAACATAAGCAACTACTCAATTATGACAGATGGAAGGAGGATAAACGCCACCAGAGACCATAATGCAAGGATTAGCTTTCCGAAAGAACAACAACACATAGCAATGAAATTGTTACAGGATTTAGCTTTCAACCAGGAGAATTTAGATATTCCAACGGAGTTCAAATGGATATGTAATAGTAATATTAAAAAAAAAAAAAAAAAAAAAAAAGGGGTCCCTCAAACATTGGATCCTCCAAATTCGCAAAAGACAAGGCTTCACGAAGAAGACAAAGATTCCCGACAGTGCAAGACAGGACAACAACAGTAAAAGAATTGATTACTGACATCCACAGTACAGACAGGACAGCAACAGTGAAGATCTCTGACAGAGACAAGACGTCAACAGTAAAGATTCCTGACAACAACAGTACAGACAAGACGTCAACAGTGAAGATTCCTGACAAAGACAAGACATCAACAGTGACGAGGCTTCTACAGCAAGATTCCCAGGAGGCTTCTCGTGCAAGGCTTCTCGTCTATAAAAGGAGGCTTCCGAAGGATGAGGAGGACATCGGCAAATCGGCAATCCGGCAAAAACATCAGCAAGCTTCTCCAACACCTTTTAGGTTCCTCAACGCCTTCTTCATCATCACCATCCTCTCTCTCCCTCTCATCATCTCCCATCTGTCTTGCCTGGTTTATGCCTGCCGATCAGACCACCAACAACTTGTAGTTCTCCACCACCTATATGTATAATTAAGTGTGCCTGAGTGTATTTCCCTTTATATTTTCTTCTTCTTCTGCATCAGCTGCACTACAGCAGTAGTAGTGTGTAACTTAACTGGTATCAGTTTTAGCCTACTTCATCCATCATGAACTTGCCATGTTAGGCTACTTTTGTCATATCAGGCTTTGTTTATCTATTTTCTTTTGTAAATAATTTCGTCGCCGGAAACTTCATCAGGATTTTCAAATGATATGGCGTTCCTTTTGGGCGGTAGGGGTCTGCAGTCTGTACAAAGAGTCTTTTAATCTATCTATTCGGAGAACTACCTCATCAAATTTTTTTTTGGAATAACTGGGGATGTTCATTATACCATATATATCATTATACATGGTGTTACAATATGGTTTATCTCCAATTTGTTTTGCAACACTACTACTGCGCAATCTCTCTGTGATCGACCCCTTGGATGTCCCATAATCAGAGATCTGATACCAGCGAAAGTACACACACTACTACTGCTGCAGTGCAGCTGATGCAGAAGAAGAAGAAAATACAAAGAAAATACACTCAGGCACACTTAATTATACATATAGGTGGTGGAGAACTACAATCTGTTGGTGGTCTGATCGGCAGGCATAAACCAGGCAAAACGGATGGGGGAGGATGAGAGGGTGAGAGAGGATGGTGATGAAGGAGAAGGCGTTGAGGAACCTAAAAGGTGTTGGAGAAGCTTGCTGATGTTTTTGCCGAATTGCCGATGTCCTCCTCATCCTTCGGAAGCCTCCTTTTATAGACGAGAAGCCTTGCACGAGAAGCCTCCTGGGAATCTTGCTGTAGAAGTCTTGTCATGGGAATCTTGCTGTAGAAGCCTCGTCACTGTTGATGTCTTGTCTTTGTCGGGAATCTTCACTGTTGACGTCTTGTCTGTACTGTTGTTGTCAGGAATCTTTACTGTTGACGTCTTGTCTCTGTCAGAGATCTTCACTGTTGCTGTCCTGTCTGTACTGTGGATGTCAGTAATCAATTCTTTTACTGTTGTTGTCCTGTCTTGCACTGTCGGGAATCTTTGTCTTCTTCGTGAAGCCTTGTCTTTTGCGAATTTTTGGAGGATCCAATGTTTGAGGGACCTTTTTTTTTTTTTTTTTTAAATATTACTATTACATATCCATTTGAACTCCGTTGGAATATCTAAATTCTCCTGGTTGAAAGCTATATCCTGTAACAGTTTCATTGCTATGTGTTGTTGTTCTTTGGGAAAGCTAATCCTTGCATTATGGTCTCTGGTGGCGATTATCCTCCTTTCATCTGTCATAATTGAGTAGTTGCTTATGTTCTTGATTAGCTTTCTTGCTTTGTCGACTAGCTCGATAAAACTGCTATACCAGAAGTAATTACAATTGACTCCTTCAATGTTGTATTCTGGGTCAAATTTCTGCCAATGTTCGGGGTAGCCGAACACCCATATCTGATATGGTTGAAAAAACTTTGTCTCTTCTCTCCATCCGACCGTGCTGAATATTTGGAATGTGAACAAATGATGATAATTAATACTTAAGGCTATTTTGTGGTTGAAGAACTTTAGCATTGCTGGTAGCTTGCTCCATTCGTGGTTTCCTCGTAGCCTGTAGCACAGCTGGCTCACGAGCCCCCATTCGACCCCCTGGATGTCCCATAATCCTTCTATCCTGAATTTGAAAAGCTTCGGATGGCTATTCCGAGTTAAAATGATATCTGTCTTATTTTTTGATAAGATTTCTCTTATTTTCTCTCTTTGATCGAGTATCATTGTTTTGATACTCTGGAGGATTTCTTCAGGAAATGCTTGCCTAGCTTCCTCAAGAAGTCGTTTTCTTTTCGTCTTTTCTGACGTAATTGTCTCTTTTCCTTTCTTCGAGCTTTCCTGTAAGATAGTTAGTACATAATTAATTACTATTAATAACTGAACTCGACAGCTCCTTCGACAGCCTCCTGTCGAGACGTCGACCCTGGCATTAGTGGTATACTAAGCTTTTGACTTTTTTCTTTAATACTTGGGCTTAATTTTTTATCTTCTCCTAATAGTCGTGTCAGCAGTGGTTCTCTTATTTCTTCCCTGGTAATCGATCTCCTGGCTATTTCCTTAGTCTGTCTTTTGCTATTACTCCTTATAAGTAAAGGCTGTTTTGAATTATTTCTGATATATAGGCTATTTCCAGAGCTCTGTATTTCTATTCCTCCAAAGTGTTTTGGTTCTTCGGTTTGTATTAGGTCTTCAAGGAACCATTGTCTAGGTACTGTGAGATCTTTTATATTCATTAGTCGGGGTTTGATTTCTTCCTCAAAAGGTTTTGGTTTAAAAATTTCGATTATTTCCCGTTGGTTTGAAACTGTTCTTGCTTCTGTAGTCTGGGTTAACTCATGAATCGTTGTATATTCTATGGCCAGATCGTGTGAGTTGGTTTTCATGTTCATTCCTTGAGTCTTGATTTTTAATCGTACAATATCTATTATATTTGGGTCAGATATGGAGATGAAATAGTTAGGTTTGATATTAAACCATACAGTTTGATTTACTATGTTGGACTGGAAGCCTCCGATTAAAGCCTGGTGGCAATTGGTGAACCGATTGTCCATAACAAGTGTTATTATGGGAATATCTATGCCTGCTCTAAATAGTGCATTAATTTTAATTTGAATCAGGCCAACATGGATATAGCGAATCTCTGGATATTTCTTTTTCCATCTTCGCACCTTTTCACGGCTAAAGATGGGAATGTCTACTCTTCCTCCGGCTGACAAGTTAGCTATTGTATTTCCATTAAAATTTTCGATTATTCTCCTGGAGAAGAAATTGAATCGGGAAATTTTGTAAATTTCTGTTTTCTTTATTAGTTGATGTTTTTTCATTCTGTCGATGTCCTCTGGACTAAAAATTGTTTCTCTACCGACTACATCTCCTAATGTTACACTATCCAGTTCTGACACTGGGGGTGTGATTGGTCCTGAATCTTCATTCATCATGAAAACTAGTTCGTTATCTGAGTCATCTTCGACTTCTAGTTCATAGAGTATTATATCTGTTGGCGTGATTTCTTCTCCTAGACAGACTTTGAGTTCTTGTTCTTCCATATATTTTATCATTCTTTGAGCATTCTTCCCTCTCCTAGGACAGTTTCTAGCAAAATGTCCTTCTTCATCGCATACAAAACATCTGCAATTCTTTTTGTCTTTTTGTTCATGGGGTTCTTTTTGAGTGGATGACTCATCCTTCTTTCTAACGTACTTGTTGCTCCTGACAAACCCTCTACTTCTTGTCCATGGTTTCCATCGAAATCTTTTTCTATATGTTGGTTTTGCCTTTTTCTCACTTCCAATTTTCCATTTTTCGCCAATTATTTTTTCGCAGCACCTTCTGCCTTTAGGGGAATTGCTTATTGTATTTTTTATTTTCTTGTAGGAGTTTATGTTAAGACAGTCATCTTGTATAATTTTAAGCGCGTAGTGTATTCGGTGCCCCAGATTATCCTTTTTCTCTATTCGGTTTAAGTAATCTGGGTATCCGTTTCTTGTTTTAGTGTTCCATGGACTAGGAAGTTTGTGGAAGAATGGATCAAGCCAATTCTGTGCCTTTTCGTAATCTAATTTGTAAAAGTATTTTGAAAATGTCTTGCAGTATTCTTCAAATTCACATATCTCACATAATTCTATCTTGGACAGTGCGTACAAAACTTCTTCTTCCTGAGACTTTTCATCTATGTACCCGCATAAATTTTCTTTAAGGATTTTTATGAAGCCATTGAGGATTTTTTCAAAACTTGCGAACCTATCGTTCTCTCCCCACTCCTTTCGTTTATTTTTTCCTTCTTCTGAGTTTATCCATTGTTTCATCCATTGTAAGACATCTCCCTGCAAAGTTCCTGTACTGTAATCGACAAATCTTTCATTGTCCCATGATCCTTCATGATTTGTGATTACAACGGCTAGAGATTGCGCCCATTCATCTATAACCTTTTGTTTATCTTTAAAGTGTATATTAGATAGATCTAGATAGGTTCCCCCTTGAGATACACTTCTTTTTATTAGATCGTCGATTCTCATACTCCCTCCTATTTGTGGGCTGTTCAAATCTATTGCATTTTTGCTATCTTCCCCTACATGGATTACCTCACTGTCAGAATCAGTTCCTCCCTCGTGTTCATATTCATCGTGTATGGTCATCCCGTAGTCCTCGTTTTCCGAATCTGTGGTGCTTTCTGGTTCTTCCTCACTTTCCAGATTATATATTTCAGGGTCAAAATTAAAGTGATGTAGCAGCTCCCTATTATGTTGGTACGTTTCCTGCATTCTTTTTACTAAGTGATCTCTTTCCTGAACAGTATTGCGTGGGTCCTTATATAGCTCATTCCAACAGTTGATTAGCTCCACAATCGAGTCATGCTCTTTTCTGGAATATTTTCTATCTATTGCTACTGAAAAATGTTCTAAGTGACTATAGTCTCTTCTACTGCTTTCAAATATGCACGATATCGCTAGCCATCTAGGATATCGCGTGGTAGCTAGCTCTGAGCAGCCTATGGTGCCTGAAACCGCCTCCTAAGGGTCACCCTACAAACGCCTACCCGCGGCAACAAAGGGATCGCCTTTAGGAATCTGGGCTTTAAGGTTACTCAAATCTAGAAGAGGATACTTAGAATGTAACTAGGACAGTAATGATGCGGATCTGAGAGTATAGGTCAAGCTTATAGCCCCCAAAAATTTTTCCTAACTTTTTCTGACTTTTTATGATTTTTTAATGTTTTCTGAATTTTCTACGAATATAGAGACTTACAAAAACAAATACATATTATCTAAACAAGACAAATTACTTAATAAAAATTCAGAAACAAACTATACATACCGGAACAGTAGCCCTCACACCGGAGACTCTTTGTACAGACTGCAGACCCCTACCGCCCAAAAGGAACGACCCCCCGGGCTCTGATACCAGCTAAAGCAGAAGAAGGGTCTGCAGTTGAACCAAAAGATGCAGTCGATTCATGAGTTAACCCAGACTGGTATCAGAGCCCGGGGGGTCGTTCCTTTTGGGCGGTAGGGGACTGCAGTCTGTACAAAGAGTCTCCGGTGTGATGGCTACTGTTCCGGTATGTATCGTTTGTTTCTGAATTTTTTCAGTAATTTGTCTTGTTTAGATAATATGTATTTGTTTTTGTAAGTTTCTATATTCGTAGAAAATTCAGAAAACATTAAAAAATCATAAAAAGTCAGAAAAAGATAGGAAAAATTTGGGGAAGGATTTATAACATATATAGCAATTACATGATAGCAAATTTACTATAACTCTGACCTATATTTTCTCACAACCTGTATCAATATTGTCCTAGTTACACTCTAAGTGTCCTTTACTAGAATTGAGTAACCTTAAAGCCCAGATTCCTAAAGTAATCCCTTTGTTGCCGCGGGTAGGCGTTTGTAGGGTGACCCTTAGGAGACGGTTTTAGGCACCATAGGCTATTCAGAGCTAGTTATCCATTAACATCTTAGATGGCTACCGACATGTTGTGCAATTGCGAGATATGTAGAGCAAAGTGCAGTAAATATGACACCATGTATAATGATATATATGGTATAATGAACATCCCCAGTTATTCCAAAATAAAATTTGATGAGGTAGTTCTCCGAATAGAAAGATTAAAAGAAAAGAATAAAAGTCCTGACCTAACTCTAGAAGCCAAAGAGGATCTGACCCAACAACTCAAAGAAATCCATAAAAAATTTAAGGGTCTATTAAGTCATTATGGATATAATCCCAATCAAGAAAACGCTGAGTATCATAGACAGAACTAGAGAGGACGAGAAGGAGGATAATGATGATAATCCAGAAAAAAAGGAAGGTAACGAAGAGGAAACAACAAAAGCAGTAAATAGTATAATTAAGGATAAACAAAATAATAAACAAAATAATGATGTAGAAAGAACAGTTGAAGAAATCATTTTAAATTCCGAAAAGGAAGAATACACGATAAGATTTGATGAGATAATCTTTGCACCAAAACAAGGAAGGAGGTTTAATTATGTTAAAGGAACATTCAGATTCAAGGGCTATAAACAATATTCGTTACATACGCTACTAGATACGGGGGCCACAGTCTCTTCTTGTCGAGAGAATGCCATACCACTAGAAAAATGGGAGCCAATGAAATATCCAATTAAGATAACAGGGATCAGTGCACATAAAACGACTATCCAAAATAAAGCAAAGAACGTGGAAATTTGGCTTAATGAGAAAAAATTTATCATACCAAAACTTTTATGCTTCCCACATATGAATGGAGATATGGTTTTTGCATTTTCATGATACCATCGTAGTATAAGACAGATATCAGGAGATTATCAAGCAGTAGTATACCTATATGTATAATTCCAGAGTAGTAGTAGTGTATAATTTAGTCTGAAAGATAGGATGGCTACTCAAAAATAGCCAGTTAAGTTACACACTACTACTGCTGCAGAGCAGCTGAAGCAGAAGAAGAAGAAAATACAAAGGAAAATACACTCAGGCACACTAATTATACATATAGGTGGTGGAGAACTACAAGGTGTTGGTGGTCTGATCGACAGGCATAAACCAGGCAAGACGGATGGGGGAGGATGAGAGGGTGAGAGAGGATGGTGATGAAGAAGAAGGCGTTGAGGAACTTAAAAGGTGTTGGAGAAGCTTGCTGATGTTTTTGCCGAATTACCGATTTGCCGATTTGCCGATGTCCTCCTCATCCTTCGGAGGCCTTTTTTTATAGACGAGAAGCCTTGCACGAGAAGCCTCTTGGGAATCTTGCTGCAGAAGCCTCGTCACTGTTGATATCTTGTCTTTGTCAGGAATCTTCACTGTTGACGTCTTGTCTGTACTGTTGTTGTCAGGAATCTTTACTGTTGACGTCTTGTCTCTGTCGACGTCTTGTCTGTACTGTTGTTGTCAGGAATCTTTACTGTTGCTGTCCTGTCTGTACTGTGGATGTCAGTAATCAATTCTTTTACTGTTTGTCTTGTACTGTCGGGAATCTTTGTCTTCTCCGTGAAGCCTTGCCTTTTGTGAATTTTTGGAGGATCCAATGTTTGAGGGACCCTTTTTTTTTTTATATAAAGTTAATAAAATTGTCGGATGCTGAAGCTGCTGGGGATGCAAGATTTATCCATTCATTTGTGGATATGTCAGCGTCGTCCCATCCTGTTGGTGTAATTGTCGCCTCTATTCCTTGTTGGTTCAGATATGATCTTGGGACTAATTTTTTCATTCTTAGTTTTCCGTATAGAACGTAGTATTCGAACTTTCCAGATCCTTCTCCAAGTAACCCAACTGCTGGGTTGCCTTCTTCGAATAGTTGTTTTAGAAGTCCTTGTACTGAGACTCCCCTCCTGAAGGCTTCTTCGGTTACGTCGATTTCCACTTCGGCCTCGACATTTGCGTCCATCTCCTCTTCGCCTTGCTGTGTGTTGTTGCACGCTTGTGATCCTTCTAGTGTGGTATTCTCGAACTGCGGCATTTTTTCTGTTTTGTTTGTTGTAACGGGGCCAGGTAACTCTTGTTCTAAAAGTTTACCCATGTTTTTTAGAGATTCGGCCTGTTTAGGGGTTGCTCCCCTAATAGTTCCCTCATTAAGGGTTGATATATATTCCGAGTAGACCTTTTTCAAGGCCTTGAGTTCTGATTCTTGTTTCATTACAAGATTCGCTAAGTTTTCCATGTGCTTACGGAAAGCGCGTCGAGTTCCAATTCCCAGATTTGCTCTCTGGTGGGCTCGCCATGCTCCATTTATTTCGGAGTAAAATGGGGGTGGGATTTCTAATTTGGGAAAGCTCGCTACTTTTGGCTCGAGTATGCAATGGGTAAGATCCCGAATTTCTTCTTCTAAGTATGGATTCTGCCGTGACATTTCCCAGGCTAGGATGACATCTTCTTTGGAGTAGTAATGTCTGCAACATGATCCGTTAAAATCGAATATCTGTTCATAGCACTTTTCCCAGTCTGTGTAGATACCTGGCTGGTACCCCACGAATACAACAAATGCTGCAGGAACAGCAACACTATTTGTTATAGCTTTCCCCTTATCACCTTTCAGCAAAACAAATTTAGTAACTGTTAGGTTGGCTCAGGTAATCTGCGATAAAATTATCCTTTCCTTTAACATGCTTGATTTCGAAGGAATATTGGGCTATCTCATTATACCACTGCATGCGTTTTCCAGAGGTCTTTCTTTTGTTTACCAGAAAATCCCTAACGGCTTTATTATCTGTTCTAATTATAAAATATTCGGGTGCAAGAAATATTTGAAATTTTTGTAGGGCTAATTTTATTGTATATAGTTCCTTTTCAAATATTATCCACTTTAGTTCGTTTGGTTTGAATTTTCCAGAATTATACCCACAAAGTCTCTCGTATTTTAATATTTTTTGTGGTATGCTTCTTTTTCTGAGTCTGATTCCGTTCTGAGATAGGGGTGGATCCTCCTCGTCCCAAATTTCTTTCGGAATTGCTTTTAGTGCACATCCCCAACATTCTTCTGACGCGTCAGTGTCTAAAATCAGTTTATCTCCAGGCTTTGGTAGGTAGACTTCTGGTGCCTTTTCGGCAAGCTGTTTAATTTTTCTTAGAACATTTTTATCTTTATCTGTCCAGGTAAAGTCTTGATTCTTATTTAGCTTTTTTAGTAAAGGTATTTCCTCTTTCGTGAGTTCTCGTAGAAAATTCCTTCCATAATTCAGGAGCCCTAGTAGACTTTGTAGTTGTTTTTTATCTTTTATTTCTTCAGGAAACTCTTTAATTTTTGAAATGATGTGCTTCTGCAGTTGAATGCCATCTTTATCTAGGATAATTCCAAGAAATTCTATTGACTCCTTTTCGATTTCGATCTTTTTTGGTGAGAGTATTATCCCGTGTCTTCTAAAGATGTCACTAATGATCTTTAGATGTCTCTTGTGCTCTTCTTTCGTTTTTGAAAAGACCAAAATATCATCAATGTATACGACACAGAAATCTTTTAAATCATTAAAGATTGAGTCCATCCATCTTTGAAATATCTGTGGTGCGGTGTTTAAACCAAATGGCATGACGTTCCAGTGAAAGTGTCCTCGTGGTGTACTAAATGCTGTTAGAGGCTTCGATTCTTCTGTCATTCTTAGTTGCCAAAAACCAGATTTGCAGTCGAATTTGCTGAATATTCTAGCTCCTTTTGTTAAATTTATTAGGACTTCCTTTCTGGGGATGAAATAACCATCGAATTTTAGATTTTGATTTAGTCTCTTGTAATTGATTACCATTCGTGGCTTCTTTCTTTTTAATTCGTTAAGATTTCTGACCATGAACGCTGGACTAGAGTGAGAGCTAGTGGTCTTCTCTATTAGTCCTGTGTTTATCAGTTCATTTATTTGGTTGTCGAATTCATCTATATCTTGCCTAGTATAGAGCATGGGTTTTACCCTAATGATTATGTTGTCATCTCTTAACTGAATTTTACAAAATCTTGGACTTCGATCCCATAATTTTAATGGATTTTCACTAAAATTTTCACTAAGTGTTTTGTAAAGCCAGTGGGCTTGTTCTAACTCACAAACTGTCTCGCATCTTTTTAATGAGTTTTCATTATCTGGGATACCTTTTGGGGGAGAAAAATCTTCCGTACATTTATATCTAGGTCCTTCTAAGAGTGGCATGTCGATCTTTCGGGTTTGACCACCTTCTTGTTGATGCAAAGACACCATTTGTTTTTCCACAATCATAGGTAGATATTCTCCAATAAAATTGTTTCCTAAAACCATATCTCCATTCATATGTGGGAAGCATAAAAGTTTTGGTATGATAAATTTTTTCTCATTAAGCCAAATTTCCACGTTCTTGGCTTTGTTTTGGATAGTCGTTTTATGTGCACTGATCCCTGTTATCTTAATTGGATATTTCATTGGCTCCCATTTTTCTAGTGGTATGGCATTCTCTCGACAAGAAGAGACTGTGGCCCCCGTATCTAGTAGTGCATGTAACGAATATTGTTTATAGCCCTTGAATCTGAATGTTCTTTTAACATAATTAAACCTCCTTCCTTGTTTTGGTGCAAAGATTATCTCATCAAATCTTATCGTGTATTCTTCCTCTTTGTTAAGGGGTTCTTCGGAATTTAAAATGATTTCTTCAACTGTTCTTTCTACATCATTATTTTGTTTATTATTTTCTTTATCCTTAATTGTACTGTTTACTGCTTTTGTTGTTTCCTCTTCGTTACCTTCCTTTTTTTCTGGATTATCATTATTATCCTCCTTCTCGTCCTCTCTAGTTCTGTCTATGATACTGGGTTCAGTTTTTTCTTGATTGGGATTATATCCATAATGACTTAATAGACCCTTAAATTTTTTATGGATTTCTTTGAGTTGTTGGGTCAAATCCTCTTTGGCTTCTAGAGTTAGGTCAGGACTTTTATTCTTTTCTTTTAATCTTTCTATTCGGAGAGCTACCTCATCAAATTTTTTTTTGGAATAACTGGGGATGTTCATTATACCATATATATCATTATACATGGTGTCATATTTACTGCACTTTGCCCTACATATCTCGCAATTGCACAACATGTCGGTAGCCATCTAAGATGTCAATGGATAACTAGCTCTGAATAGCCTATGGTGCCTAAAATCGTCTCCTAAGGGTCACCCTACAAACGCCTACCCGCGGCAACAAAGGGATTATTTTAGGAATCTGGGCTTTAAGGTTACTCAATTCTAGTAAAGGACACTTAGAGTGTAACTAGAACAATATTGATACAGGTTGTGGGAAAATATAGGTCAGAGTTATAGTAAATTTGCTATCATGTAATTGCTATATATGCTATAAATCCTTCCCCAAATTTTTCCTATCTTTTTCTGATTTTTTAATGTTTTCTGAATTTTCTACAAACATAGAGACTTACAAAAACAAATACATATTATCTAAACAAGACAAATTACAAATGATACATACCGGAACAGTAGCCATCACACCGGAGACTCTTTGTACAGACTGCAGACCCCTACCGCCCAAAAGGAACGTCCCCCCGGGCTCTGATACCAGTTAAAAACATCAGTCTCCATATCAGCCTGGTGATAATACTGTATGTTTCCATATCTCATCCGGCAACTAATCTCTATAACTCTAGAAGCCAAAGAGATTTGACCCAACAACTCAAAGAAATCCATAAAAAATTTAAGGGTCTATTAAGTCATTATGGATATAATCCCAATCAAGAAAAAGCTGAACCCAGTATCATAGACAAAACTAGAGAGGACGAGAAGGAGGATAATAATGATAATCCAGAAAAAAAGGAAGGTAACGAAGAGGAAACAACAAAAGCAGTAAACAGTACAATTAAGGATAAAGAAAATAATAAACAAAATAATGATGTAGAAAGAACAGTTGAAGAAATCATTTTAAATTCCGAAGAACCCCTTAACAAAGAGGAAGAATACACGATAAGATTTGATGAGATAATCTTTGCACCAAAACAAGGAAGGAGGTTTAATTATGTTAAAGGAACATTCAAATTCAAGGGCTATAAACAATATTCGTTATATGCACTACTAGATACGGGGGCCACAGTCTCTTCTTGTCGAGAGAATGCCATACCACTAGAAAAATGGGAGCCAATGAAATATCCAATTAAGATAACAGGGATCAGTGCACATAAAACGACTATCCAAAATAAAGGCAAGAACGTGGAAATTTGGCTTAATGAGAAAAAATTTATCATACCAAAACTTTTATGCTTCCCACATATGAATGGAGATATGGTTTTAGGAAACAATTTTATTGGAGAATATCTACCTATGATCGTGGAAAAACAAATGGTGTCTTTGCATCAACAAGAAGGTGGTCAAACCCGAAAGATCGACATGCCACTCTTAGAAGGACCTAGATATAAATGTACGGAAGATTTTTCTCCCCCAAAAGGTATCCCAGATAATGAAAACTCATTAAAAAGATGCTAGACAGTTTGTGAGTTAGAACAAGCCCACTGGCTTTACAAAACACTTAGTGAAAATTTTAGTGAAAATCCATTAAAATTATGGGATCGAAGTCCAAGATTTTGTAAAATTCAGTTAAGAGATGACAACATAATCATTAGGGTAAAACCCATGCTCTATACTAGGCAAGATATAGATGAATTCGACAACCAAATAAATGAACTGATAAACACAGGACTAATAGAGAAGACCACTAGCTCTCACTCTAGTCCAGCGTTCATGGTCAGAAATCTTAACGAATTAAAAAGAAAGAAGCCACGAATGGTAATCAATTATAAGAGACTAAATCAAAATCTAAAATTCGATGGTTATTTCATCCCCAGAAAGGAAGTCCTAATAAATTTAACAAAAGGAGCTAGAATATTCAGCAAATTCGACTGCAAATCTGGTTTTTGGCAACTAAGAATGACAGAAGAATCGAAGCCTCTAACAGCATTTAGTACACCACGAGGACACTTTCACTGGAACGTCATGCCATTTGGTTTAAACACCGCACCACAGATATTTCAAAGATGGATGGACTCAATCTTTAATGATTTAAAAGATTTCTGTGTCGTATACATTGATGATATTTTGGTCTTTTCAAAAACGAAAGAAGAGCACAAGAGACATTTAAAGATCATTAGTGACATCTTTAGAAGACACGGGATAATACTCTCACCAAAAAAGATCAAAGTCGAAAAGGAGTCAATAGAATTTCTTGGAATTATCCTAGATAAAGATGGCATTCAACTACAGAAGCACATCATTTCAAAAATTAGCTAATCCTTGCATTATGGTCTCTGGTGGCGATTATCCTCCTTCCATCTGTCATAATTGAGTAGTTGCTTATGTTCTTGATTAGCTTTCTTGCTTTGTCGACTAGCTCGATAAAACTGCTATACCAGAAGTAATTATAATTGACTCCTTCAATGTTGTATTCTGGGTCAAATTTCTGCCAATGTTCGGGGTAGCCGAACACCCATATCTGATATGGTTGAAAAAACTTTGTCTCTTCTCTCCATCCGACCATGCTGAATATTTGGAATGTGAGCAAATGATGATATTTAATAGACCCTTAAATTTTTTATGGATTTCTTTGAGTTGTTGGGTCAAATCCTCTTTGGCTTCTAGAGTTAGGTCAGGACTTTTATTCTTTTCTTTTAATCTTTCTATTCGGAGAACTACCTCATCAAATTTTTTTTTTGGAATAACTGGGGA
This sequence comes from Dracaena cambodiana, assembly GCA_036321105.1. NCBI lineage: Eukaryota > Viridiplantae > Streptophyta > Magnoliopsida > Asparagales > Asparagaceae > Dracaena > Dracaena cambodiana. The sequence continues at coordinate 12,177,745 of JAYEPQ010000013.1, read as the reverse complement.
TGTTCATTATACCATATATATCATTATACATGGTGTCATATTTACTACACTTTGCCCTACATATCTCGCAATTGCACAACATGTCGGTAGACATCTAAGATGTCAATGGATAACTAGCTCTGAGTAGCCTATGGTGCCTAAAACCGTCTCCTAAGGGTCACCCTACAAACGCCTACTCGCGGCAACAAAGGGATTACTTTAGGAATCTGGGCTTTAAGGTTACTCAATTCTAGTAAAGGACACTTAGAGTGTAACTAGGACAATATTGATACAGGTTGTGGGAAAATATAGGTCAGAGTTATAGTAAATTTGCTATCATGTAATTGCTATATATGCTATAAATCCTCCCCCAAATTTTTCCTATCTTTTTCTGATTTTTTAATGTTTTCTGAATTTTCTACAAACATAGAGACTTACAAAAATATTCCAACGGAGTTCAAATGGATATGTAATAGTAATATTTAAAAAAAAAAAAAAAAAAATGTCCCTCAAACATTGGATCCTCCAAAAATTCGCAAAAGACAAGACTTCACGAAGAAGACAAAGATTCCTAACAGAGACAAGACGTCAACAGTAAAGATTCCTGACAACAATAGTACAGACAAGACGTCAACAGTGAAGATTCCTGATAAAGACAAAACATCAACAGTGACGAGGCTTCTACAGCAAGATTCCCAGGAGGCTTCTCGTGCAAGGCTTCTCGTCTATAAAAGGAGGCTTCCGAAGGATGAGGAGGACATCGGCAAATCGGCAATTCGGCAATTCGGCAAAAACATCATCAAGCTTCTCCAACACCTTTTAAGTTCCTCAACGCCTTCTCCTTCATCACCATCCTCTCTCACCCTCTCATCCTCCCCCATCCGTCTTGCCTGGTTTATGCCTGCCGATCAGACCACCAACACCTTGTAGTTCTCCACCACCTATATGTATAATTAGTGTGCCTGAGTGTATTTCCCTTTATTTTTTCTTCTTCTTCTGCTTCAGCTGCTCTGCAGCAGTAGTAGTGTGTAACTTTTCTGGTATCAGAGCTGGTATCAGAGCCCTATTCATCATGAAAACTAGTTCGTTATCTGAGTCATCTTCGACTTCTAGTTCATAGAGTATTATATCTGTTGGCGTGACAAGGAGTAATAGCGAAAGACAGCCCGGTAGGAAGTGAAAAACGTTTCCTGCATTCTTCTACAGCAAGATTCCCAGGAGGCTTCTCGTGGGAATCTTCTCCTGGTTTATGCACTAGTTTGCGTCCATCTTCTTCTACTATGGTATACAGATATGAGGGCAAAGTCAATTATAATTACTTCGGGATAATACTCTGATACCAGCTAAGTTACACACTACTACTGCTGCAGCGCAGCTGATGCAGAAGAAGAAGAAAATACAAAGGGAAATACACTCAGGCACACTTAATTATACATATAGGTGGTGGAGAACTACAAGTTGTTGGTGGTCTGATCGGCAGGCATAAACCAGGCAAGACGGATGGGGGAGGATGAGAGGGTGAGAGAGGATGGTGAAGGAGAAGGCGTTGAGGAACTTAAAAGGTGTTGGAGAAGCTTGCTGATGTTTTTGCCGAATTGCCGATTTTCCGATGTTTTCCTCCTCCCTCGGAAGCCTCCTTTTATAGACGAGAAGCCTTGCACGAGAAGCCTCCTGGGAATCTTGCTGTAGAAGCCTCGTCACGGGAATCTTGCTGTAGAAGCCTCGTCACTGTTGATGTCTTGTCTTTGTCAGGAATCTTCACTGTTGATGTCTTGTCTGTACTGTTGTTGTCAGGAATCTTTACTGTTGATGTCTTGTCTCTGTCAGGGATCTTCACTGTTGCTGTCCTGTCTGTACTGTGGATGTCAGTAATCAATTATTTTACTGTTGTTGTCCTGTCTTGCACTGTTGGGAATCTTTGTCTTCTTCGTGAAGCCTTGTCTTTTGCGAATTTGGAGGATCCAATGTTTGAGGGACCCCTTTTTTTTTTTTTTTTTAAAATATTACTATTACATATCCATTTGAACTCCGTTGGAATATCTAAATTCTCCTGGTTGAAAGCTATATCCTGTAACAGTTACATTGCTATGTGTTGTTGTTCTTTCGGAAAGCTAATCCTTGCATTATGGTCTCTGGTGGCGATTATCCTCCTTCCATCTGTCATAATTGAGTAGTTGCTTATGTTCTTGATTAGCTTTCTTGCTTTGTCGACTAGCTCGATAAAACTGCTATACCAGAAGTAATTATAATTGACTCCTTCAATGTTGTATTCTGGGTCAAATTTCTGCCAATGTTCGGGGTAGCCGAACACCCATATCTGATATGGTTGAAAAAACTTTGTCTCTTCTCTCCATCCGACCGTGCTGAATATTTGGAATGTGAACAAATGATGATAATTAATACTTGTGGCTATTTTGAGGTTGAAGAACTTTAGCATTGCTGGTAGCTTGCTCCATTCGTGGTTTCCTCGTAGCCTGTAGCACAGCTGGCTCACGAGCCCCCATTCGACCCCCTGGATGTCCCATAATCCTTCTATCATGAATTTGAAAAGCTTCGGATGGCTATTCTGAGTTAAAATGATATCTGTCTTATTTTTTGATAAGATTTCTCTTATTTTCTCTCTATGATCAAGTATCATTGTTTTGATACTCTCGAGGATTTCTTCAGGAAATGCTTGCCTAGCTTCCTCAAGAAGTCGTTTTCTTTTCGTCTTTTCTGACGTAATTGTCTCTTTTCCTTTTTTCGAGCTTTTCTGTAAGATAGTTAGTACATAATTAATTACTATTAATAACTGAACTCGACAGCTCCTTCGACAGCCTCCTATCGAGGCGTCGACCCTGGCATTAGTGGTATACTAAGCTTTTGACTTTTTTCTTTAATATTTGGGCTTAATTTTTTATCTTCTCCTAATAGTCGTGTCAGCAGTGGTTCTCTTATTTCTTCCCTGGTAATCGATCTCCTATCTATTTCCTTAGTCTGTCTTTCGCTATTACTCCTTGTAAGTAAAGGCTGTTTTGAATTATTTCTGATATATAGGCTATTTCCAGAGCTCTGTATTTCTATTCCTCCAAAGTGTTTTGGTTCTTTGGTTTGTATTAGGTCTTCAAGGAACCATTGTCTAGGTACTGTGAGATCTTTTATATTCATTAGTCGGGGTTTGATTTCTTCCTCAAAAGGTTTTGGTTCAAAAATTTCGATTATTTCCCGTTGGTTTGAAACTGTTCTTGCTTCTGTAGTCTAGGTTAACTCATGAATCGTTGTATATTCTATGGCCAGATCATGTGAGTTGGTTTTCATGTTCATTCCTTGAGTCTTGATTTTTAATCGTACAGTATCTATTATATTTGGGTCAAATATGGAGATGAAATAGTTAGGTTTGATATTAAACCATACCGTTTGATTTACTAAGTTGGACTGGAAGCCTCCGATTAAAGCCTGGTGGCAATTGGTGAACCGATTGTCCATAACAAGTGTTATTATGGGAATATCTATGCCTGCTCTAAATAGTGCATTAATTTTAATTTGAATCAGGCCAACATGGATATAGCGAATCTCTGGATATTTCTTTTTCCATCTTCGCACCTTTTCACGGCTAAAGATGGGAATGTCTACTCTTCCTCCGGCTGACTAGTTAGCTGTTGTATTTCCATTAAAATTTTCGATTATTCTCCTGGAAAAGAAATTGAATCAGGAAATTTTGTAAATTTCTGTTTTCTTTATTAGTTGATGTTTTTTCATTCTGTCGATGTCCTCTGGACTAAAAATTGTTTCTCTTCCGACTACATCTCCTAATGTTACACTATCCAGTTCTGACACTTGGGGTGTGATTGGTCCTGAATCTTCATTCATCATGAAAACTAGTTCGTTATCTGAGTCATCTTCGACTTCTAGTTCATAGAGTATTATATCTGTTGGCGTGATTTCTTCTCCTAGATAGACTTCGAGTTCTTGTTCTTCCATATATTTTATCATTCTTTGAGCATTCTTCCCTCTCCTAGGACAGTTTCTAGCAAAATGTCCTTCTTCATCGCATACAAAACATCTGCAATTCTTTTTGTCTTTTTGTTCATGGGGTTCTTTTTGAGTGGATGACTCATCCTTCTTTCTAACGTACTTGTTGCTCCTGATAAACCCTCTACTTCTTGTCCATGGTTTCCATCGAAATCTTTTTCTATATGGTGGTTTTGCCTTTTTCTCACTTCCAATTTTCCATTTTTCGCCAATTATTTTTTCGCAGCACCTTCTGCCTTTAGGGGAATTGCTTATTGTATTTTTCATTTTCTTGTAGGATTTTATGTTAAGACAGTCATATTGTATAATTTTAAGCGCGTAGTGTATTCGGTGCCCCAGATTATCCTTTTTCTCTATTCGCTTTAAGTAATCTGGGTATCCGTTTCTTGTTTTAGTGTCCCATGGACTAGGATGTTTGTGGAAGAATGGATCAAGCCAATTCTGTGCCTTTTCGTAATCTAATTTGTAAAAGTATTTTGAAAATGTCTTGCAGTATTCTTCAAATTCACATATCTCACATAATTCTATCTTGGACAGTGCGCACAAAACTTCTTCTTCCTGAGACTTTTCATCTATGTACCCGCATAAATTTTCTTTAAGGATTTTTATGAAGTCATTGAGGATTTTTTCAAAACTTGCGAACCTATCGTTCTCTCCCCACTCCTTCCGTTTATTTTTTCCTTCTTCTGAGTTTATCCATTGTTTCATCCATTGTAAGACATCTCCCTGTAAAGTTCCTGTAATGTAATCGACAAATCTTTCATTGTCCCATGATCCTTCATGATTTGTGATTACAACGGCTAGAGATTGCGCCCAGTCATCTATAACCTTTTGTTTATCTTTAAAGTGTATATTAGATAGATCTAGATAGGTTCCCCCTTGAGATACACTTCTTTTTATTAGATCGTCGATTCTCATACTCCCTCCTATTTGTGGGCTGTTCAAATCTATTGCATTTTTGTTATCTTCCCCTACATGGATTACCTCACTGTTAGAATCAGTTCCTCCCTCGTGTTCATATTCATAGTGTATGGTCATCCCGTAGTCCTCGTTTTCCGAATCTGTGGTGCTTTCTGGTTCTTCCTCACTTTCCAGATTATATATTTCAGAGTCAAAATTAAAGTGATGTAGCAGCTCCCTATTTTGTTGGTACGTTTCCTGCATTCTTTTTACTAAGTGATCTCTTTCCTGAACAGTATTGCGTGGGTCCTTATATAGCTCTTTCCAACAGTTGATTAGCTCCACAATCGAGTCATGCTCTTTTCTGGAATATTTTCTATCTATTTGTATCATGTTTATCTGTTCGCTTGGTCTTGTTCGTCTTATACTCGTTCCTAAACCATCGATTCGATCTAATCTTCCTAATATCTCTCTTACTTCTTTGTCGAATTTTGTTATTTCTTTGTCGAATTGTTCTGTGGGATTATCCCGCACGTTTTTACAAAGCTTAGAAATATATATTTCATTTTGTTCTATTGCCTTACTTTGTAATTTTTCTATTTTATTAAATCTACAAACTACGTAATCAAACAGGGTGTTGAGAAAGCTTGTAATATTTGTTAGATTTTTATCTGTTGTTACTGAAAAATGTTCTAAGTGACTATAGTCTCTTCTACTGCTCTCAAATATGCACGGTATATCGCTAGCCATCTAGGATATCGCTTGGTAGCTAGCTCTGAGCAGCCTATGGTGCCTAAAACCGTCTCCTAAGGGTCACCCTACAAACGCCTACCCGCGGCAACAAAGGGATCGCCTTTAAGAATCTGGGATTTAAGGTTACTCAAATCTAGCAGAGGATACTTAGAATGTAACTAGGACAGTAAAGATGCGGATCTGAGAGTATAGGTCAAGCTTATAGCCCCCAAAAATTTTTCCTAACTTTTTCTGACTTTTTATGATTTTTTAATGTTTTCTGAATTTTCTATGAATATAGAGACTTACAAAAACAAATACATATTATCTAAACAAGACAAATTACTTAATAAAAATTCAGAAACAAACGATACATACCAGAGCAGTAGCCATCACACCGGAGACTCTTTGTATAGACTGCAGACCCCTACCGCCCAAAAGGAACGACCCCCCGGGCTCTGATACCAATTATGTATGCGATTCTACTGGTAGCCATCTAAGATGTTAATGGATAACTAGATCTGAGTAGCCTATGGTGCCTAAAACCGTCTCATATTGCTCATATGGTTGAAAAAACTTTGTCTCTTCTCTCCATCCGACCGTGCTGAATATTTGGAATGTAAACAAATGATAATAATTAATAACAAAGAACTTTAGCATTGCTGGTAGCTTGCTCCATTCGTGGTTTCCTCGTAGCCTGTAGCACAGCTGGCTCACGAGCCCCCATTCGACCCCCTGGATGTCCCATAATCCTTCTATCATGAATTTGAAAAGTTTCGGATGGCTATTCTGAGTTAAAATGATATCTGTCTTATTTTTTGATAAGATTTCTCTTATTTTCTCTCTGTGATCGAGTATCATTGTTTTGATACTCTGGAGGATTTCTTCAGGAAATGCTTGCCTAGCTTCCTCAAGAAGTCGTTTTCTTTTCGTCTTTTCTGTCGTAATTGTCTCTTTTCCTTTCTTCGAGCTTTTCTGTAAGATAGTTAGTACATAATTAATTACTATTAATAACTGAACTCGACAGCTCCTTCGACAGCCTCCTGTCGAGACGTTGACCCTGGCATTAGTGGTATACTAAGCTTTTGACTTTTTTCTTTAATATTTGGGCTTAATTTTTTATCTTCTCCTGATAGTCGTGTCAGCAGTGGTTCTCTTATTTCTTCCCTGGTAATCGATCTCCTGGCTATTTCCTTAGTCTGCTTTCGCTATTACTCCTTGTAAGTAAGGCTGTTTTGAATTATTTCTGATATATAGGCTATTTCCAGAGCTCTGTATTTCTATTCCTCCAAAGTGTTTTGGTTCTTTGGTTTGTATTAGGTCTTCAAGGAACCATTGTCTAGGTACTGTGAGATCTTTTATATTCATTAGTCGGGGTTTGATTTCTTCCTTTACTTACAAGGAGTAATAACGAAAGACAGACTAAGGAAATAGCCAGGAGATCGATTACCAGGGAAGAAATAAGAGAAGTAGAAAATTCAGAAAACATAAAAAAATCATAAAAATTTTCAGAAAAAATCAAATAAAAATCATAAAAAAAAAAAAAAAATTTGGGGAAGGATTTATAGCATCTATAGCACTTACATGGTATCAAATTGACTATAACTCTGACCTATATTCTCTCACAATCTGTATCAATACTGTTCTAGTTACACTCTAAGTGTCCCTTACTAGAATTGCTGTAGAAGCCTCTATAGGTGTATATTACGATCTTGTAGCTGCCGATTGTGATCTTGCTGGGTAGAAGTCGAATCTTTGGTACCTGCTGTTTTTGTTGCTGAAGCCCACTTTTTTTTTTTTTTTTTTAATCGCCCATGTTGTCGAGATTTTGTATGCCTTCATCTCCCATTTGTCTTAGCAGATCTGATGGCGTGTATCTTTCTTCCCAATCTGCCATGTCTTGCTGAAGTATTTTGTCCTCTGTCATTTTCTTTTGTCTATAATATTGAATTAATTCCTCATGGGCTGACCTGATAAATTTTGGGACTTTGCAATTTATTTCTTTGTCTATGTAGACTCTGTAGATTTCTGTTTCTGTGGCTATTCTGAATCTATTTCTGCTAATTTTTTTGCCAGTTGAATTCATATGCTATGGTTTTTGCTCTCCAGTGCCTGATTTGTCTAGGGATTTCTCTGTCACAAATTACTCCTCTTTCTTCTCTATCTGGATGTAGGGGATGGGATAGTTTGTGTGTAATCCATGCACTGTGTTTTGTAGGATACCATACTCCATTTATGTATTCTGCTATTATGGTATTAAATTCTATCTTGAGCTGTGGCCTTTTTCCTATGAAAGTTTCTGAAACTGGGAATGCTAAAGAATCTGGGAGTAACGCTATTTGATCTGGATGGCTAATGATTATTTGTGAAACAAATCCCATATCTAAGAAGTCTTTCCAACTATAATCTGTTCCATGAAGTTTTTCCGTTTTTATTTGTCCTAATTGTATTTTCAGTCTGTAGATGCTGTAGGCTAGCTCACATTGGCATTTTGGTTGTGAGAGGTCCATGATGTTGCAGATTTTATTATTGGTGCATTTATTGGCATAATGTATCACCTGGTCTACAGTTACTCCTCTGCATTTTCTTTCCCCCTTTTGAATTCCTTTGAGTATCTGTTGCATATCTCTGGCTTTTTGATAGAAGTTGTCCTGAACTTTCTGGTGAATCTTCTGTCTGATTTCTTCTGGAAGAAAAGATAATTCATCATTTGTTTTAAAAAATAGTCTGGCTTGCATGGCTTCTGTATCTCTAATATTTTGGAGACTCTGTCTTCTATCTTCTGTGCTCGATTCTGTATCATTTTTGTTTGTGAGGCGCTCCTTTTTTTCTTTTTCTTTTTCTTGCTGCAAGCTCTCAGTTAATTGCGTTTGTCGATAGAGATCTTCAACCAACCTTTCTTTTTGTATTTTTAGATTTTTGAAGTGCTTCATAATAACTTGACAATCTCTACATTCTGTTAATACTTCTGGCTCGCTTGTACTCTGTTGGTTTTCTTGAGGCATGAATTCTCTAAGGATTTCGTCAAAATGCCAGGAGGTTGGAATATTATTTTTTGCATACTCTATAGCTTCTTTAACATTATAAAACCCTCTAAACACTGGGTTATCATAGTTTGAGACTAACCTTCTAACTGTGTTCCAATTTTTATAAATCCCTATCTGATGTCCTCTAATTATGACGTAGCATATAAAACTCCGTGATTGGGGTGTCTGGATAATACCTTTAAAATAATAGGCTAGTGCTTTAATTGCTTTAACCTTTTCTTTTGGCTGATCTAATCTTAGATTCCACAAAATATCTAATAGACATTGTTGTACTAAATCTACCTGAAATTCAGTGACTCTGAATGACTCTTTACTCTGAGTGGCATACTGCTTGAGATATATATCCCCAAATTTCATGAACTCTCTGGAATTCATCTGCAATTTTAAACACCAAAGCATTAGTCTGGATAATGCATGCTCAAGTTTTGGTCCGTATCTAGGATCTAAGAACCTTGTCCATAATTTTCTTTTCATTAGTTTATTAATCGCCTTACTATATAGTTGATACATATCGGTTATCTCTGGAATTTTTCGATCAAATCCTTTGTTCGCATACCTAGTCGTTCCTTTTGTATTTTCTCTTTCTTTGACAGGAGGTCCTAAGAATTCTGTACTATTTATGTTTGATCCTATTATTGGTCTTTTTAATTTTCTATGAAAAAGGTATTCATTATGCTTTTCTGTGTATAAATTTTGTTTATGTTGAAAAAGCATATTTCCTTGAAGGGTTCTTGTTACGTGACTTGTAAATTTTTTCTTATCATATGTTTTTTTATTCCTCGTGAATATTATGACCTTTTGCCTAGCTCTAAGGTATTTGTTAGGTAGTTTTAAATAGTCTTTATTCCGTGGTATAATTTTATCATTCCTTGTATTCTTCTTTATTTGTAAGCTATTACTTAATGCTCTAAACCCTTCTTTAACACATATCATTCTTTTGTTAGATCTGTCATTATCTTTTGGTTCTGTCCTGTACTCATCATCTGGGGTCATTCTACTTTTGTTTTGATTTTTAATTGGGTCGTATATCTCAGGGTCAAACCTAAAATAGCGTAACAATCTTTTATGCTGGAGGTATTTGTCTTGTATTCTTTTGGCCAGATAGTTTTTTTGAGTAGTGCTATGTCTATCTTTATACAATTCTTTCCAGCAATTAATTATTTCAAGTTTTGGATTGTATTCTTGTCTGGAGTATATTTCTTTAGTTTGTATTATGTCAATTGGTTGTTTTGGACCAGTTTCTAGTCTCCCAATATGATCTATCCTTCCTACTAGTTCTTTTGTCTTTCGAACTAGTTCATTGTTTCCTATCGTACTCGTCTCTTTCCCGTTGGAGGGTCCTAAGGTAATCTTTTCAGCTGTTCTTTCTACATCATTGTTTTGACAGTTATTCTTTACTAGTTTAATATTATTAATGCGGCCTTCTTTAATTTTACTGTTTACTACTTCTGTTGTTTTCTTATTACTACCTTTCTTTATCTCTGGATTATCATCATTATCTTTCTTTTTGTCCTCTCTAGTTTTGTCTATGATACTGGGTTTAGCCCTTTCTTGATTGGGATCATATCCATAATGACCTAATAGACCTTTAAATTTTTTATGAATTTCTTTGAGTTGTTGGGTCAGATCTTCTTTGGCTTCTAGAGATAGGTCGGGATTTTTATTTTGTTCTTTTAACTTTTATATTCGGAGAACTACATCATCAAATTTTTTTTTGGAATAACTGAGGATGTTCATTATACCATATATATCATTATACATGGTGTCATATCTACTACAACTTGTTCTACATATCTCGCAATCGCACAATATGCCGGTAGCCATCCAAGATATCGGTGGAAAACTAGCTCCGAGTAGCCTATGGTGCCTAAAACCGTCTCCTAAGGGTCACCCTACAAACGCCTATCCGCGGCAACAAAGAGTTTACTTTAGGAATCTGGGCTTTAAGGTTACTCAATTCTAGTAAGGGACACTTAGAGTGCAACTAGGGCAATAATGATGCGGGTTGTGAAAGTATAGATCAAAATTATAGTCTATTTGATACCGTATAAGTGCTATATGTGCTATAAATCCTTCCCTAATTTTTCGGATTTACTATAGTAGCCTTTTTTTAATTTTTCTGAATTTTAAAAAAATTATCTAAACTCTTTGTTTAGATAATAGAGACTAAACTCTTTGTAAGTCTAAACTATTTTCTTTAATTGATCTCCTGGCTATGTGTCGAATGACTTGGATTTCTTCAGGAAATCTTTACTGAAGAACACGTATCCTCTGCTAGATTTGATAAAAATTATAATTTGCTCCAGATAAGGAATATAAACTTATCTGGAGCCACCAAACATTATTTAGAATATCCAAAATAAAGCCAAGAACGTGGAGATTTCCTGAGGAGAAATTAGGAAATCTTTGGTAGTACTATATCCAAAAGCAACCAGAATATAGGTCTGATAAGCCTAGCTTCCTCAAGAAGTCGTTTTCTTTTCGTCTTTTCTGACGTAATTGTCTCTTTTCCTTTCTTCGAGCTTTTCTGTAAGATAGTTAGTACATAATTAATTACTATTAATAACTGAACTCGACAGCTCCTTCGACAGCCTCCTGTCGAGACGTCGACCCTGGCATTAGTGGTATACTAAGCTTTTGACTTTTTTCTTTAATATTTGGGCTTAATTTTTTATCTTCTCCTAATAGTCGTGTCAGCAGTGGTTCTCTTATTTCTTCCCTGGTAATCGATCTCCTGGCTATTTCCTTAGTCTGTCTTTCACTATTACTCCTTGTAAGTAAAGGCTGTTTTGAATTATTTCTGATATATAGGCTATTTCCAGAGCTCTGTATTTCTATTCCTCCAAAGTGTTTTGGTTCTTTGGTTTGTATTAGGTCTTCTAGGAACCCAGCCCCGCTACAACAAACAAATCAGAGAAAGCGCTACAGTCCGAATTAGAAGGATCACAAGCATGCAACAATACACAGCAAGGCGAAGAGGAGATGGACGCGGATGTCGAGGTCGAAGTATTTGCCGACGCAACCGAAGAAGTCTTCAGCAGGGGAGTCTCAGTAACCACGAAGAGGCTGTACTGTTGCTTCGTAGTATAATTCCAGAGCAGTAGTATCATTTATGTCGAGGTCGAAGAGAGTGAATTTTACAATTTTGAATATACAACTATTAATAACTGAATTCGAAAATGATAAAATAGGAGAAGATGCTTTAAAAGTCTACATTAGAAAAGAAATCGTCCTTTCTGATATAGTGCTCTATAGACATAAGAACAATTCAGAGTTTGAGATAATCCATATAATAAATAAGTCAGATATAATCACACTCCTAACGTCAAGAGATGCAGACAGAAGACAAACGGCCTCTAATCCAGGATACATCAAAAGATAAGTAATAAATAATAATAAATTCTTAGTAACAGAAAACAATAATGATACATCAATCAAGATTTTGAGGAAGAAAAACATGGTGAGAGCTATAACAAATAGTATTTCAGCAGCATTTATTGTATACGAAGAATACCAACCAGGTATATACACAATACAGGATAAATGTTATAAACAGGTATTCAACAAACATCATTACTCTTGTAAGAATACTATATCACTTCAGAAAGAAAAAACAAAAGTGATAAGACAAAGATTCCCAGAGCTAAAAGAAGCCTGGAAATTACACCAAAGAATAAATCATGCTGCTAAAAATCATCAAGCAGTATATAAGGTAAAGATCACAAAGAAGCTACTCATCCTCACTCAATCAAGATTGCAGTTTAGGTTCTCGGCAAAAGAAGATCTGCGGGTGCGCAACACTTCCAAAGATAGGATGATCAAAGAAGTAGATATCAACAGAAGTATCGATCTCCGCAATGGTAAGAACATTATCCAACAACAATATAAACGAGTATTCAAATGTAAAACATGCAGCAAACAGTTCACTTCGTTCCAAGCACTTGGAGGCCACCGGACAAGTCACAAAAGGACAAGATCAGAAAAAATACACGAAAAAGAAAAGAGACCTAAAATACACAAGTGTTCCATCTATGAAATCGAGTTTACGAACGGGAATGCACTTGGAGGGCATATGAAGACACATAGAGCTAGAAAAGATCAAGGGGATTCTAGTGTCAAAAATAATCTGTGTCTAGATCTGAGCTTGGGATCTTCCAGCCATGTCAACAAAGTAAAACGACCTTGCATATCTAGGTATGGCAAAAATCTCAGCATCTGGTAATTTATATACCTACTCATATAAAAATATTATATTAAAAAAAAAAAAAAACTGTGTAGTGTAAGGAGATAAAAGGAATTCTGTAATAACCAAAAGATTGCTAAACGGATTAGTTTGGCATATAAGTCCAAATGAAGTCCTTAACAACTCATCATGCTGAGAGAAATAGCATGGCTAGCCCAACTCAAACGGTAGTTGGTAAAGGCAAATCAAATCCGTTGATAGCTGGGAGTTTGCTAAAAACTCCATATCATTTGAAAATCCTGATGAAGTTTCCGGCGACGAAATTATTTACAAAAGAAAATAGATAAACAAAGCCTGATATGACAAAAGTAGCCTAACATGGCAAGTTCATGATGGATGAAGTAGGCTAAAACTTCACAAAGAAGGAATGTAAAGGCTTCACAAGAAAGGAATCAAAAGACATCATAGATTCTCTACAACATAAAGACAAGGGGAGCCTAATATATTCAAAGGAAAAAGGAAAAGATTAGATTTATGGGAAGCCCTTGTTCAACAAAAGCATCCGGTTCCTGACAGCAACAGAACAGGACAAGACATCAACAGTGGAGATTCCCGACAGCAACAGTACAGACATGACATCAACAGTAGAGATTCCTGACAGCAACAGTACAGACAAGACATCAACAGTAGAGATTCCTGACATCAACAGTACAGACAAGACGTCAACAGTGAAGATTCCTGACAGAGACAAGACGTCAACAGTGAAGACTCATGACGAGGCTTCCACAGCAAGATTCTCAAGAGGCTTCTCGTGCAAGGAAGGTCGGCTATAAAAGGAGGCCTCCGAGGGACGAGGAAAACATCGGCAAATCGGCAATTCGGCAAAAACATCAGCAAGCTTCTCCAACACCTTTTAGGTTCCTCAACGCCTTCTCCTTCATCACCATCCTCTCTCACCCTCTCATCCTCCCCCATCCGTCTTGCCTGGTTTATGCCTGCCGATCAGACCACCAACACATTGTAGTTCTCCACCACCTATATGTATAATTAGTGTGCCTGAGTGTATTTCCCTTTGTATTTTCTTCTTCTTCTGCTTCAGCTGCTCTGCAGCAGTAGTAGTGTGTAACTTAACTGGTATCAGAGCCCGGGGGGTCGTTCCTTTTGGGCGATAGGGGTCTGCAGTCTGTACAAAGAGTCACCGGTGTGATGGCTACTGTTCCGGTATGTATCGATTGTTTCTGAATTTTTATTAAGAAATCTGTCTTGTTTAGATAATATGTATTTGTTTTTGTAAGTCTCTATATTTGTAGAAAATTCAGAAAACATTAAAAAATCATAAAAATTTTCAGAAAAAATCAAATAAAAATCATAAATAAAAAAAAAATTTTGGGGAAGGATTTATAGCATCTATAGCACTTACGTGGTATCAAATCGACTATAACTCTGACCTATATTCTCTCACAATCTGTATCAATACTGTTCTAGTTACACTCTAAGTGTCCCTTACTAGAATTGAGTATCCTAAAAGCCCAGATTCCTAAAGTAATCTCTTTGTTGCCACGGATAGGCGTTTGTAGGGTGAGCAATAGGAGACGGTTTTAGGCACCATAGGCTACTCAGAGCTAGTTATCCATTGACATCTTAGATGGCTACCGACATGTTGTGCAATTGCGAGATATGTGGAGCAAAGTGCAGTAAATATGACACCATGTATAATGATATATATGGTATAATGAACATCCCCAGTTATTCCAAAAAAAATTTGATGAGGTAGTTCTCCAAATAGAAAGATTAAAAGAAAAGGATAAAAGTCCCGATCTAACTCTAGAAGCCAAAGAAGATCTGAACCAACAACATCACTTAGTAAAAAGAATGCAGGAAACGTACCAACAAAATAGGGAGCTGCTACATCACTTTAATTTTGACCCTGAAATATATAATCTGGAAAGTGAGGAAGAACCAGAAAGCACCACAGATTCGGAAAACGAGGACTACGGGATGACCATACACGATGAATACGAACACGAGGGAGGAGCTGATTCCGACAGTGAGGTAATCCATGTAGGGGAAGATAGCAAAAATGCAATAGATTTGAACAGCCCACAAATAGGAGGGAGTATGAGAATCGACGATCTAATAAAAAGAAGTGTATCTCAAGGGGGAACCTATCTAGATCTATCTAAAATACACAGGAGGCTTCTACAACAAGATTCTCGTGACGAGGCTTCTACAACAAGATTCCCAGGAGGCTTCTCGTGCAAGGCTTCTCGTCTATAAAAGGAGGCTTTCGAAGGATGAGGAGGACATCGGCAAATCGGCAAATCGGCAGTTCGGCAAAAACATCAGCAAGCTTCTCCAACACCTTTTAGGTTCCTCAACGCCTTCTCCTTCATCACCATCCTCTCTCACCCTCTCATCCTCCCACATCCGTCTTGCCTGATTTATGCCTGCCGATCAGACCACCAACACCTTGGTAGTTCTCCACCACCTATATGTATAATTAGTGTGCCTGAGTGTATTTCCCTTTGTATTCTCTTCTTCTTCTGCTTCAGCTGCTCTGCAGCAGTAGTAGTGTGTAACATAACTGGTATCAGAGCCCAAGGGGTCGTTCCTTTTGGGCGGTAGGGGTCTGCAGTCTGTACAAAGAGTCTCCGGTGTGATGGCTACTGTTCCGGTATGTATCGCTTGTTTCTGAGTTTTTATTAAGTAATTTGTCTTGTTTAGATAATATGTATTTGTTTTTGTAAGTCTCTATGTTTGTAGAAAATTCAGAAAACATTAAAAAATCAGAAAAAGATAGGAAAAATTTGGGGAAGGATTTATAGCATATATAGCAATTACATGATAGCAAATTTACTATAACTCTGACCTATATTTTCCCACAACCTGTATCAATATTGTCCTAGTTACACTCTAAGTGTCCTTTACTAGAATTGAGTAATCTTAAAGCCCAGATTCCTAAAGTAATCCCTTTGTTGCCACGGGTAGGCATTTGTAGGGTGACCCTTAGGAGACGGTTTTAGGCACCATAGGCTACTCAGAGCTAGTTATCCATTGACATCTTAGATGGCTACCGACATGTTGTGCAATTGCGAGATATGTAGGGCAAAGTGCAGTAAATATGACACCATGTATAATGATATATATGGTATAATGAACATCCCCAGTTATTCCAAAAAAAATTTGATGAGGTAGTTCTCCGAATAGAAAGATTAAAAGAAAAGAATAAAAGTCCTGACCTAACTCTAGAAGCCAAAGAGGATTTGACCCAACAACTCAAAGAAATCCATAAAAAATTTAAGGGTCTATTAAGTCATTATGGATATAATCCCAATCAAGAAAAAGCTGAACCCAATATCATAGACAGAACTAGAGAGGACGAGAAGGAGGATAATAATGATAATCCAGAAAAAAAGGAAGGTAACGAAGAGGAAACAACAAAAGCAGTAAACAGTATAATTAAGGATAAAGAAAATAATAAACAAAATAATGATGTAGAAAGAACAGTTGAAAAAATCATTTTAAATTCCGAAGAACCCCTTAACAAAGAGGAAGAATACACGATAAGATTTGATGAGATAATCTTTGCACCAAAACAAGGAAGGAGGTTTAATTATATTAAAGGAACATTTAGATTCAAGGGGTATAAACAATATTCGTTACATGCACTACTAGATACGGGGGCCACAGTCTCTTCTTGTCGAGAGAATGCCATACCACTAGAAAAATGGGAGCCAATGAAATATCCAATTAAGATAACAGGGATCAGTGCACATAAACGACTATCCAAAACAAAGCCAAGAACGTGGAAATTTGGCTTAATGAGAAAAAATTTATCATACCAAAACTTTTATGCTTCCCACATATGAATGGAGATATGGTTTTAGGAAACAATTTTATTGGAGAATATCTCAAGAAACAGTACAGACACAGATTAATCTTTCTTTGCCAGTTGAATTCATATGCTGTGGTTTTTGCTCTCTAGTGCTTGATTTGTCTAGGGATTTCTCTGTCACAAGACCAACTAGTTACATTCTTCCACAAACTTCCAGTTAAGTTACACACTACTACTGCTGCAGAGCAGCTGAAGCAGAAGAAGAAGAAAATACAAAGGGAAATACACTCAGGCACACTAATTATACATATAGGTGGTGGAGAACTAAAAGGTGTTGGTGGTCTGATCGGTAGGCATAAACCAGGCAAGACGGATGGGGGAGGATGAGAGGGTGAGAGAGGATGGTGATGAAGGAGAAGGTGTTGAGGAAGCTAAAAGATGTTGGAGAAGCTTGCTGATGTTTTTGCCGAATTGCTGATTTACCGATGTCTTCCTCGTCCCTTGGATGCCTCCTTTTATAGCCGACCTTCCTTGCACGAGAAGCCTCTTGAGAATCTTGCCGAGGACGCCTCGTCACAAGTCTTCACTGTTGACGTCTTGTCTCTGTCAGGAATCTTCACTGTTGACGTTTTGTCTGTACTGTTGTTGTCAGGAATCTCTACTGTTGACGTCTTATCTGTACTGTTGCTGTCGGGAATCTTCACTGTTGACGTCTTGTCTGTACTGTTGCTGTCGGGAATCTCTACTGTTGACGTCTTGTCGGGAATCTGTACTGTTGCTGTCCGGAATCTCCACTGTTGATGTTTTGCACGAGAAGCCTCTGGAGAAACTTGTTGTGGAAGTTTTGTCTCGTATTGTTGGTTGCTGGGTAGAAGTCAAATCTTTGGTAACTGCTGTTTTTTTTTTTTTTTTTTTTTTTTTTTTAATCGCCCATGTTGTCGAGATTTTGTATGCCTTCATCTCCCATTTGTCTTAGCAGATCTGATGGCGTGTATCTTTCTTCCCAATCTGCCATGTCTTGCTGAAGTATTTTGTCCTCTGCCATTTTCTTTTGTCTATAATATTGAATTAATTCCTCATGGGCTGACCTGATAAATTTTGGGACTTTGCAATTTATTTCTTTGTCTATGTAGACTCTGTAGATTTCTGTTTCTGTGGCTATTCTGAATCTATTTCCGCTATTTTTTTGCCAGTTGAATTCATATGCTATGGTTTTTGCTCTCTAGTGCCTGATTTGTCTAGGGATTTCTCTGTCACAAATTACTCCTCTTTCTTCTCTATCTGGATGTAGGGGATGGGATAGTTTGTGTGTAATCCATGCACTGTGTTTTGGAGGATACCATACTCCATTTATGTATTCTGCTATTATGGAATCAAATTCTATCTTGAGCTGTGGCCTTTTTCCTATGAAAGTTTCTGAAACTGGGAATGCTAAAGAATCTGGGAGTAACTCTATTTGATCTGGATGGCTAATGATTATTTGTGAAACAAATCCCATATCTAAGAAGTCTTTCCAACTATAATCTGTTCCATGAAGTTTTTCCGTTTTTATTTGTCCTAATTGTATTTTCAGTCTGTAGATGCTATAGGCTGGCTCACATTGGCATTTTGGTTGTGAGAGGTCCATGATGTTGCAGATTTTATTATTGGTGCATTTATTGGCATAATGTATCACCTGGTCTACAGTTACTCCTCTGCATTTTCTTTCCCCCTTTTGAATTCCTTTGAGTATCTGTTGCATATCTCTGGCTTTTTGATAGAAGTTGTACTGAACTTTCTGGTGAATCTTCTGTCTGATTTCTTCTGGAAGAAAAGATAATTCATCATTTGTTTTAAAAAATAGTCTGGCTTGCATGGCTTCTGTATCTCTCATATTTTGGAGACTCTGTCTTCTATCTTCTGTGCTCGATTCTGTATCATTTTTGTTTGTGAGGCGCTCCTTTTTTTCTTTTTCTTTTTCTTGCTGCAAGCTCTCAGTTAATTGCGTTTGTCGATAGAGATCTTCAACCAACCTTTCTTTTTGTATTTTTAGATTTTTGAAGTGCTTCATAATAACTTGACAATCTCTACATTCTGTTAATACTTCTGGCTCGCTTGTACTCTGTTGGTTTTCTTGAGGCATGAATTCTCTAAGGCTTTCGTCAAAATGCCAGGAGGTTGGAATATTATTTTTTTGCATACTCTATAGCTTCTTTAACATTATAAAACCCTCTAAACACTGGGTTATCATAGTTTGAGACTAACCTTCTAACAGTGTTCCAATTTTTATAAATCCCTATATGATGTCCTCTAATTATGACGTAGCATATAAAACTCTGTGATTGGGGTGTCTGGATAATACCTTTAAAATAATAGGTTAGTGCTTTAATTGCTTTAACCTTTTCTTTTGGCTGATCTAATCTTAGATTCCACAAATTATCTAATAGACATTGTTGTACTAAATCTACCTGAAATTCAGTGACTCTGAATGACTCTTTACTCTGAGTGGCATACTGCTTGAGATATATATCCCCAAATCTCATGAACTCTCTGGAATTCATCTGCAATTTTAAACACCAAAGCATTAGTCTGGATAATGCATGCTCAAGTTTTGGTCCGTATCTAGGATCTAAGAACCTTGTCCATAATTTCCTTTTCATTAGTTTATTAATCGCCTTACTATATAGTTGATACATATCGGTTATCTCTGGAATTTTTCGATCGAATCCTTTGTTCGCATACCTAGTCGTTCCTTTTGTCTTTTCTCTTTCTTTGACAGGAGGTCCTAAGAATTCTGTACTATTTATGTTTGATCCTATTATTGGTCTTTTTAATTTTCTATGAAAAAGGTATTCATTATGCTTTTCTGTGTATAAATTTTGTTTATGTTGAAAAAGCATATTTCCTTGAAGGGTTCTTGTTACGTGACTTGTAAATTTTTTCTTGTCATACGTTTTTTTATTCTTCGTGAATATTATGACCTTTTGCCTAGCTCTAAGGTATTTGTTAGGTAGTTTTAAATAGTCTTTATTCCGTGGTATAATTTTATCATTCCTTGTATTCTTCTTTATTTGTAAGCTATTACTTAATGCTCTAAACCCTTCTTTAACACATATCATTCTTTTGTTAGATCTGTCATTATCTTTTGGTTCTGTCCTGTACTCATCATCTGGGGTCATTCTACTTTTGTTTTGATTTTTAATTGGGTCGTATATCTCAGGGTCAAACCTAAAATAGCGTAACAATCTTTTATGCTGGAGGTATTTGTCTTGTATTCTTTTGGCCATATAGTTTTTTTGAGTAGTGCTATGTCGATCTTTATACAATTCTTTCCAGCAATTAATTATTTCAAGTTTTGGGTTGTATTCTTGTCTGGAGTATATTTCTTTAGTTTGTATTATATCAATTGGTTGTTTTGGACCAGTTTCTAGTCTCCCAATATGATCTATCCTTCCTACTAGTTCTTTTGTCTTTCGAACTAGTTCATTGTTTCCTATCGTACTCGTCTCTTTCCCGTTGGAGGGTCCTAAGGTAATCTTTTCAGCTGTTCTTTCTACATCATCGTTTTGACAGTTATTCTTTACTAGTTTAATATTATTAATGCGGCCTTCTTTAATTGTACTGTTTACTACTTCTATTGTTTTCTTATTACTACCTTTCTTTATTTCTGGATTATCATCATTATCTTCCTTTTTGTCCTCTCTAGTTTTGTCTATGATACTGGGTTTAGCCCTTTCTTGATTGGGATCATATCCATAATAACCTAATAAACCTTTAAATTTTTTATGAATTTCTTTGAGTTGTTGGTTCAGATCTTCTTTGGCTTCTAGAGATAGGTCGGGATTTTTATTTTGTTCTTTTAACTTTTCTATTCGGAGAACTACATCATCAAATTTTTTTTTGGAATAACTGGGGATGTTCATTATACCATATATATCTTATACATGGTGTCATATCTACTACAACTTGTTCTACATATCTCGCAATCGCACAATATGCCGGTAGCCATCCAAGATATCGGTGGAAAACTAGCTCCGAATAGCCTATGGTGCCTAAAACCGTCTCCTAAGGGTCACCCTACAAACGCCTATCTGTGGCAACAAAGAGTTTACTTTAGGAATCTGGGCTTTAAGGTTACTCAATTCTAGTAAGGGACACTTAGAGTGCAACTAGGGCAATAATGATGCGGGTTGTGAAAGTATAGATCAAAATTATAGTCTATTTGATACCGTATAAGTGCTATATGTGCTATAAATCCTTCCCTAATTTTTTGGATTTACTATAGTAGCCTTTTTTTAATTTTTCTGAATTTTTTTTTCAGAAACATACAGTATTATCTAATAAAAATTCAGAAAGAAATAGTACATACCGAAACAGTAGCCACCACACCGGAGACTCTGTGTACAGACTGCAGACCCCTACCGCCCAAAAGGAACGACCCCCCGGGCTCTGATACCAGTTTGTAGATGACTGAAGGGGGGTCATTGTTGTCTTTTGAGCTGGTATCAGAGCCCGGGGGGTTGTTTCTTCTCGACACCGGGAATCTATGATGTCTTTTGAGCTGGTATCAGAGCCCCGGGGGGTCGTTCCTTTTGGGCGGTAGGGGTCTGCAGTCTGTACAAAGAGTCTCCGGTGTGATGGCTACTGTTCCGGTATGTATCATTTGTTTCTGAATTTTTATTAAGTAATTTGTCTTGTTTAGATAATATGTATTTGTTTTTGTAAGTCTCTATATTCGTAGAAAATTCAGAAAACATTAAAAAATCATAAAAAGTCAGAAAAAGTTAGGAAAATTTTTTGGGGGCTATAAGCTTGACCTATACTCTCAGATCCGCATCATTACTGTCCTAGTTACATTCTAAGTATTCTCTGCTAGATTTGAGTAACCTTAAAGCCCAGATTTCTAAAGGCGATCCCTTTGTTGCCGCGGGTAGGCGTTTGTAGGGTGACCCTTAGGAGACGGTTTTAGACACCATAGGCTGCTCAGAGCTAGCTACCAAGCGATATCCTAGATGGCTAGCGATATACCGTGCATATTTGAGAGCAGTAGAAGAGACTATAGTCACTTAGAACATTTTTCAGTAACAACAGATAAAAATCTAACAAATATTACAAGCTTTCTCAACACCCTGTTTGATTACGTAGTTTGTAGATTTAATAAAATAGAAAAATTACAAAGTAAGGCAATAGAACAAAATGAAATATATATTTCTAAGCTTTGTAAAAACGTGCGGGATAATCCCACAGAACAATTCGACAAAGAAATAACAAAATTCGACAAAGAAGTAAGAGAGATATTAGGAAGATTAGATCGAATCGATAGTTTAGGAACGAGTATAAGACGAACAAGACCAAGCGAACAGATAAACATGATACAAATAGATAGAAAATATTCCAGAAAAGAGCATGACTCGATTGTGGAGCTAATCAACTGTTGGAAAGAGCTATATAAGGACCCACGCAATACTGTTCAGGAAAGAGATCACTTAGTAAAAAGAATGCAGGAAACGTACCAACAAAATAGGGAGCTGCTACATCACTTTAATTTTGACCCTGAAATATATAATCTGGAAAGTGAGGAAGAACCAGAAAGCACCACAGATTCGAAAAACGAGGACTACGGGATGACCATACACGATGAATACGAACACGAGGGAGGAACTGATTCCGACAGTGAGGTAATCCATGTAGGGGAAGATAGCAAAAATGCAATAGATTTGAACAACCCACAAATAGGAGGGAGTATGAGAATCGACGATCTAATAAAAAGAAGTGTATCTCAAGGGGGAACCTATCTAGATCTATCTAATATACACTTTAAAGATAAACAAAAGGTTATAGATGACTGGGCGCAATCTCTAGCCGTTGTAATCACAAATCATGAAGATCATGGGACAATGAAAGATTTGTCGATTACATTACAGGAACTTTACAGGGAGATGTCTTACAATGGATGAAACAATGGATAAACTCAGAAGAAGGAAAAAATAAACGGAAGGAGTGGGGAGAGAACGATAGGTTCGCAAGTTTTGAAAAAATCCTCAATGACTTCATAAAAATCCTTAAAGAAAATTTATGCGGGTACATAGATGAAAAGTCTCAGGAAGAAGAAGTTTTGTACGCACTGTCCAAGATAGAATTATATGAGATATGTGAATTTGAAGAATACTGCAAGACATTTTCAAAATACTTTTACAAATTAGATTACTAAAAGGCACAGAATTGGCTTGATCCATTCTTCCACAAACTTCCTAGTCCATGGGACACTAAAACAAGAAACGGATACCCAGATTACTTAAAGTGAATAGAGAAAAAGGATAATCTGGGGCACCGAATACACTACGCGCTTAAAATTATACAAGATGACTGTCTTAACATAAAATCCTACAAGAAAATGAAAAATACAATAAGCAATTCCCCTAAAGGCAGAAGGTGCTGCGAAAAAATAATTGGCGAAAAATGGAAAATTGGAAGTGAGAAAAAGGCAAAACCACCATATAGAAAATGATTTCGATGAAAACCATGGACAAGAAGTAGAGGGTTTGTCAGGAGCAACAAGTACGTTAGAAAGAAGGATGAGTCATCCACTCAAAAAGAACCATATGAACAAAAAGACAAAAAGAATTGCAGATGTTTTGTATGCGATGAAGAAGGATATTTTGCTAGAAACTGTCCTAGGAGAGGGAAGAATGCTCAAAGAATGATAAAATATATGGAAGAATAAGAACTCGAAGTCTGTCTAGGAGAAGAAATCACGCCAACAGATATAATACTCTATGAACTAGAAGTCGAAGATGACTCAGATAACGAACTAGTTTTCATGATGAATGAAGATTCAGGACCAATCACACCCCCAGTGTCAGAACTGGATAGTGTAACATTAGGAGATGTAGTCGGAAGAGAGACAATTTTTAGTCCAGAGGACATCGACATAATGAAAAAACATCAACTAATAAAGAAAACAGAAATTTACAAAATTTCCCGATTCAATTTCTTCTCCAGGAGAATAATCGAAAATTTTAATGGAAATACAACAGCTAACTTGTCAGCCGGAGGAAGAGTAGACATTCCCATCTTTAGCCGTGAAAAGGTGCGAAGATGGAAAAAGAAATATCCAGAGATTCGCTATATCCATGTTGGCTTGATTCAAATTAAAATTAATGCACTATTTAGAGCAGGCATAG
Organism: Dracaena cambodiana; assembly: GCA_036321105.1. Lineage (NCBI taxonomy): Eukaryota > Viridiplantae > Streptophyta > Magnoliopsida > Asparagales > Asparagaceae > Dracaena > Dracaena cambodiana. The sequence goes on along the minus strand of JAYEPQ010000013.1, from coordinate 12,153,895 downwards.
ATATTCCCATAATAACACTTGTTATGGACAATCGGTTCACCAATTGCCACCAGGCTTTAATCGGAGGCTTCCAGTCCAACTTAGTAAATCAAACTGTATGGTTTAATATCAAACCTAACTATTTCATCTCCATATCTGACCAAATATAATAGATACTGTACGATTAAAAATCAAGACTCAAGGAATGAACATGAAAACCAACTCACACGATCTGGCCATAGAATATACAATGATTCATGAGTTAACCCAGACTACAGAAGCAAGAACAGTTTTAAACCAACGGGAAATAATCGAAATTTTTGAACCAAAACCTTTTGAGGAAGAAATCAAACCCCGACTAATGAATATAAAAGATCTCACAGTACCTAGACAACGGTTCCTTGAAGACCTAATACAAACCGAAGAACCAAAACACTTTGGAGGAATAGACATACAGAGCTCTGGAAATAGCCTATATATCAGAAATAATTCAAAACAGCCTTTACTTATAAGGAGTAATAGCGAAAGACAGACTAAGGAAATAGCCAGGAGATCGATTACCAAGGAAGAAATAAGAGAACCACTGCTGACACGACTATTAGGAGAAGATAAAAAATTAAGCCCAAATATTAAAGAAAAAAGTCAAAAGCTTAGTATACCACTAATGCCAGGGTCGACGTCTCGACAGGAGGCTGTCGAAGGAGCTGTCGAGTTCAGTTATTAATAGTAATTAATTATGTACTAACTATCTTACAGAAAAGTTCGAAGAAAGGAAAAGAGACAATTACGTCAGAAAAGACGAAAAGAAAACGACTTCTTGAGGAAGCTAGGCAAGCATTTCCTGAAGAAATCCTCTAGAGTATCAAAACAATGATACTCGATCACAGAGAGAAAATAAGAGAAATCTTATCAAAAAATAAGACAAATATCATTTTAACTCGGAATAGCCATCCGAAGCTTTTCAAATTCATGATAGAAGGATTATGGGACATCCAGGGGGTCGAATGGGGGCTCGTGAGCCAGCTGTGCTACAGGCTACGAGGAAATCACGAATGGAGCAAGCTACCAGCAATGCTAAAGTTCTTCAACTACAAAATAGCCACAAGTATTAATTATCATCATTTGTTCACATTCCAAATATTCAGCACGGTCGGATGGAGAGAAGAGACAAAGTTTTTTCAACCATATCAGATATGGGTGTTCGGCTACCCCGAACATTGGCAGAAATTTGACCCAGAATACAACATTGAAGGAGTCATTTATAATTACTTCTGGTATAGCAGTTTTATCAAGCTAGTCGACAAAACAAGAAAGCTAATCAAGAACATAAGCAACTACTCAATTATGACAGATGGAAGGAGGATAATCGCCACCAGAGACTATAATGCAAGGATTAGCTTTCCGAAAGAACAACAACACATAGCAATGAAACTGTTACAGGATATAGCTTTCAACCAAGAGAATTTAGATATTCCAACGGAGTTCAAATGGATATGTAATAGTAATATTTAAAAAAAAAAAAAAAAAAAAAAAAAAGGGTGTCCCACAAACATTGGATCCTCCAAATTCCCAAAAGACAAGGCTTCACGAAGAAGACAAAGATTCCCGACAGTGCAAGACAGGACAACAACAGTAAAAGAATTGATTACTGACATCCACAGTACAGACAGGACAGCAACAGTGAAGATCCCTGACAGAGACAAGACATCAACAGTAAAGATTCTTGACAACAACAGTACAGACAAGACGTCAACAGTGAAGATTCCTGACAAAGATAAGACATCAACAGTGACGAGGCTTCTACAGCAAGATTCCCGTGACGAGGCTTCTACAGCAAGATTCCCAGGAGGCTTCTCGTGCAAGGCTTCTCGTCTATAAAAGGAGGCTTCCGAAGGATGAGGAGGACATCGGCAATTCGGCAAAAACATCAGCAAGCTTCTCCAGCACCTTTTAGGTTCCTCAACGCCTTCTTCTTCATCACCATCCTCTCTCTTCCTCTCATCATCTCCCATCTGTCTTGCCTGGTTTATGCCTGCCGATCAGACCACCAACAATTTGGAGTTCTCCACCACCTATATGTATAATTAAGTGTGCCTGAGTATATTTTCCTTTGTATTTTCTTCTTCTTCTGCATCAGCTGCACTGCAGCAGTAGTAGTGTGTAACTTAGCTGGTATCAGAGCCCGGGGGGTCGTTCCTTTTGGGCAGTAGGGGTCTGCAGTCTGACAAAGAGTCTCCGGTGTGATGGCTACTGTTCCGGTATGTATCGTTCGTTTCTGAATTTTTATTAAGTAATTTGTCTTGTTTAGATAATATGTATTTGTTTTTGTAAGTCTCTATATTCGTAGAAAATTCAGAAAACATTAAAAAATCATAAAAAGTCAGAAAACGTTAGGAAAAATTTTTGGGGGCTATAAGCTTGTCCTATACTCTCAGATCCGCATCATTACTGTCCTAGTTACATTCTAAGTATCCTCTGCTAGATTTGAGTAATCTTAAAGCCCAGATTCCTAAAGACGATCCCTTTGTTGCCGCGGGTAGGCGTTTGTAGGGTGACCCTTAGGAGACGGTTTTAGGCATTATAGGCTGCTCAGAGCTAGCTACCAAGCAATATCCTAGATGGCTAGCGATATACCGTGCATATTTGAGAGCAGTAGAAGAGACTATAGTCACTTAGAATATTTTTCAGTAGCAACAGATAAAAATCTAACAAATATTACAAGCTTTCTCAACACCCTGTTTGATTACGTAGTTTGTAGATTTAATAAAATAAAAAAATTACAAAGTAAGGCAATAGAACAAAATGAAATATATATTTCTAAGCTTAGTAAAAACGTGCGGGATAATCCCACAGAACAATTCGACAAAGAAATAACAAAATTCGACAAAGAAGTAAGAGAGATATTAGGAAGATTAGATCGAATCGATAGTTTAGGAACGAGTATAAGACGAACAAGACCAAGCGAACAGATAAATATGATACAAATAGATAGAAAATATTCCAGAAAAGAGCATGACTCGATTGTGGAGCTAATCAACTGTTGGAAAGAGCTATATAAGGACCCACACAATACTGTTAAGGAAAGAGATCACTTAGTAAAAAGAATGCAGGAAACGTACCAACAAAATAGGGAGCTGCTACATCACTTTAATTTTGACCCTGAAATATATAATCTGGAAAATGAGGAAGAACCAGAAAGCACCACAGATTCGGAAAACGAGGACTACGGGATGACCATACACGATGAATACGAACACCAGGGAGGAACTGATTCCGACAGTGAGGTAATCCATGTAGGGGAAGATAGCAAAAATGCAATAGATTTGAACAGCCCACAAATAGGAGGGAGTATGAGAATCGACGATCTAATAAAAAGAAGTGTATCTCAAGGGGGAACCTATCTAGATCTATCTAATATACACTTTAAAGATAAACAAAAGGTTATAGATGACTGGGCGCAATCTCTGGCCGTTGTAATCACAAATCATGAAGGATCATGGGACAATGAAAGATTTGTCGATTACATTACAGGAACTTTACAGGGAGATGTCTTACAATGGATGAAACAATGGATAAACTCAGAAGAAGGAAAAAATAAACGGAAGGAGTGGGGAGAGAACGATAGGTTCGCAAGTTTTGAAAAAATCCTCAATGACTTCATAAAAATCCTTAAAGATAATTTATGCGGGTACATAGATGAAAAGTCTCAGGAAGAAGAAGTTTTGCACGCACTGTCCAAGATAGAATTATGTGAGATATGTGAATTTGAAGAATACTGCAAGACATTTTCAAAATACTTTTACAAATTAGATTACTAAAAGGCACAGAATTGGCTTGATCCATTCTTCCACAAACTTCCTAGTCCATGGGACACTAAAACAAGAAACGGATACCCAGATTACTTAAAGCGAATAGAGAAAAAGGATAATCTGGGGCACCGAATACACTACGCGCTTAAAATTATACAAGATGACTGTCTTAACATAAAATCCTACAAGAAAATGAAAAATACAATAAGCAATTCCCCTAAAGGCAGAAGGTGCTGCGAAAAAATAATTGGCGAAAAATGGAAAATTGGAAGTGAGAAAAAGGCAAAACCACCATATAGAAAAAGATTTCGATGGAAACCATGGACAAGAAGTAGAGGGTTTGTCAGGAGCAACAAGTACGTTAGAAAGAAGGATGAGTCATCCACTCAAAAAGAACCCCATGAACAAAAAGACAAAAAGAATTGCAGATGTTTTGTATGCGATGAAGAAGGACATTTTGCTAGAAACTGTCCTAGGAGAGGGAAGAATGCTCAAAGAATGATAAAATATATGGAAGAACAGGAACTCGAAGTCTGTCTAGGAGAAGAAATCACGCCAACAGATATAATACTCTATGAACTAGAAGTCGAAGATGACTCAGATACCGAACTAGTTTTCATGATGAATGAAGATTCAGGACCAATCACACCCCCAGTGTCAGAACTGGATAGTGTAACATTAGGAGATGTAGTCGGAAGAGAAACAATTTTTAGTCCAGAGGACATCGACAGAATGAAAAAACATCAACTAATAAAGAAAACAGAAATTTACAAAATTTCCCGATTCAATTTCTTCTCCAGGAGAATAATCGAAAATTTTAATGGAAATACAATAGCTAACTTGTCAGCAGGAGGAAGAGTAGACATTCCCATCTTTAGCCGTGAAAAGGTGCGAAGATGGAAAAAGAAATATCCAGAGATTCGCTATATCCATGTTGGCCTGATTCAAATTAAAATTAATGCACTATTTAGAGCAGGCATAGATATTCCCATAATAACACTTGTTATGGACAATCGGTTCACCAATTGCCACCAGGCTTTAATCGGAGGCTTCCAGTCCAACTTAGTAAATCAAACTGTATGGTTTAATATCAAACCTAACTATTTCATCTCCATATCTGACCCAAATATAATAGATACTGTACGATTAAAAATCAAGACTCAAGGAATGAACATGAAAACCAACTCACACGATCTGGCCATAGAATATACAACGATTCATGAGTTAACCCAGACTACAGAAGCAAGAACAGTTTCAAACCAACGGGAAATAATCGAAATTTTTGAACCAAAACCTTTTGAGGAAGAAATCAAAACCCGACTAATGAATATAAAAGATCTCACAGTACCTAGACAATGGTTCCTTGAAGACCTAATACAAACAAAAGAACCAAAACACTTTGGAGGAATAGAAATACAGAGCTCTGGAAATAGCCTATATATCAGAAATAATTCAAAACAGCCTTTACTTACAAGGAGTAATAGCGAAAGACAGACTAAGGAAATAGCCAGGAGATCGATTACCAGGGAAGAAATAAGAGAACCACTGCTGACACGACTATTAGGAGAAGATAAAAAATTAAGCCCAAATATTAAAGAAAAAAGTCAAAAGCTTAGTATACCACTAATGCCAGGGTCGACGTCTCGACAGGAGGCTGTCGAAGGAGCTGTCGAGTTCAGTTATTAATAGTAATTAATTATGTACTAACTATCTTACAGAAAAGCTCGAAGAAAGGAAAAGAGACAATTACGTCAGAAAAGACGAAAAGAAAATGACTTCTTGAGGAAGCTAGGCAAGCATTTCCTGAAGAAATCCTCCAGAGTATCAAAACAATGATACTCGATCACAGAGAGAAAATAAGAGAAATCTTATCAAAAAATAAGACAGATATCATTTTAACTCGGAATAGCCATCCGAAGCTTTTCAAATTTATGATAGAAGGATTATGGGACATCCAGGGGGTCGAATGGGGGCTCATGAGCCAGCTGTGCTACAGGCTACGAGGAAACCACGAATGGAGCAAGCTACCAGCAATGCTAAAGTTCTTCAACCACAAAATAGCTGCAAGTATTAATTATCATCATTTGTTCACATTCAAAATATTCAGCACGGTCGGATGGAGAGAAGAGACAAAGTTTTTTCAACCATATCAGATATGGGTGTTCGGCTACCCCGAACATTGGCAGAAATTTGACCCAGAATACAACATTGAAGGAGTCAATTATAATTACTTCTGGTATAGCAATTTTATCGAGCTAGTCGACAAAGCAAGAAAGCTAATCAAGAACATAAGTAACTACTCAATTATGATAGATGGAAGGAGGATAATCGCCACCAGAGACCATAATGCAAGGATTAGCTTTCCGAAAGAACAACAACACATAGCAATGAAACTGTTACAGGATATAGCTTTCAACCAGGAGAATTTAGATATTCCAACGGAGTTCAAATGGATATGTAATAGTAATATTTAAAAAAAAAAAAAAAAACGGGGGGTCCCTCAAACATTGGATCCTCCAAATTCGCAAAAGACAAGGCTTCACGAAGAAGACAAAGATTCCCGACAGTGCAAGACAGGACAACAAAAGTAAAAGAATTGATTACTGACATCCACAGTACAGACATGACAGCAACAGTGAAGATTCCTGACAGAGACAAGACGTCAACAGTGAAGATTCCTGACAACAACAGTACAGACAAGACGTCAACAGTGAAGATTCCTAACAAAGACAAGACGTCAACAGTGACGAGGCTTCTACAGCAAGATTCCCGTGACGAGGCTTCTACAGCAAGATTCCCAGGAGGCTTCTCATGCAAGGCTTCTCGTCTATAAAAGGAGGCTTCCGAAGGATGAGGAGGACATCGGCAATTCGGCAAAAATATCAGCAAGCTTCTCCAACACCTTTTACGTTCCTCAATGCCTTCTCCTTCATCACCATCCTCTCTCACCCTCTCATCCTCCCCCATCCGTCTTGCCTGGTTTATGCCTGCCGATCAGACCACCAACACCTTGTAGTTCTCCACCACCTATATGTATAATTAGTGTGCCGAGTGTATTTCCCTTTGTATTTTCTTCTTCTTCTGCTTCAGCTGCTCTGCAGCAGTAGTAGTGTGTAACTTAGCTGGACAATCGGTTCACCAATTGCCACCAGGCTTTAATCGGAGGCTTCCAGTCCAACTTAGTAAATCAAACTGTATGGTTTAATATCAATTCATGGAGACATGTTGTGCAAATAAAGTGAGGAAGAACCAAAAGCTTAGTATACCGACATGTTGTGGAATAACTTGGGATTTATGGATTTCTTTGAGTTGTTGGGTTAGATCTTCTTTGGCTTCTAGAGTTAGGTCGGGACTTTTATCCTTTTCTTTTAATCTTTCTATTCGGAGAACTACCTCATCAAAATTTTTTTTGGAATAACTGGGGATGTTCATTATACCATATATATCAGTATACATGGTGTCATATTTACTGCACTTTGCTCTACATATCTCACAATGCAGAGCAGCTGAAGTAGCAATGGCTACTGTTGCTATATATGCTATAAAACATGTTCTTGATTAACTATAGTTCTGTCTATGATATAGCAATTACATAGCTGTAGAGCAAAGTAATGTTTTACAATGGAACCTAACTGAAGTAGCAATGGCTACTGTTGCTGTCCCTTTGTACAGAGCAGCAGCCCGGGGGATGAAGAATTAGTGTGCTCTTGTCCCATATAGTGTGGCTATCTAACCAAAACTGGTATCAGAGCCCGGGGGGTCGTTCCTTTTGGGCGGTAGGGGTCTGCAGTCTGTACAAAGAGTCTCCGGTGTGATGGCTACTGTTCCGGTATGTATCGTTTGTTTCTGAATTTTTTAAGTAATTTGTCTTGTTTAGATAATATGTATTTGTTTTTGTAAGTCTCTATATTCGTAGAAAATTCAGAAAACATTAAAAAATCATAAAAAGTCAGAAAAAGATAGGAAAAATTTTGGGGAAGGATTTATAGTATCTATAGCACTTACGTGGTATCAAATTGACTATAACTCTGACCTATATTCTCTCACAATCTGTATCAATACTGTTCTAGTTACACTCTAAGTGTCCCTTACTAGAATTGAGTATCCTAAAAGCCCAGATTCCTAAAGTAATCCCTTTGTTGCCACGGATAGGCGTTTGTAGGGTGAGCAATAGGAGACGGTTTTAGGCACCATAGACTACTCAGAGCTAGTTATCCATTGACATCTTAGATGGCTACCGACATGTTGTGTAATTGCGAGATATGTAGAGCAAAGTGCAGTAAATATGACACCATGTATAATGATATATATGGTATAATGAACATCCCCAGTTATTCCAAAAAAAATTTGATGAGGTAGTTCTCCGAATAGAAAGATTAAAAAAAAAGGATAAAAGTCCCGACCTAACTCTAGAAGCCAAAGAAGATCTGACCCAACAACTCAAAGAAATCCATAAAAAATTCAAGGGTCTATTAAGTCATTTCGGATATGGTTCTAATCAAGAAAAAGTTAAACCCGATATCATAAAAATAACTAAAGAAGATGAAAAGGTAAATAATAGTAATCCTCCTGTAAAAGATGAATGTAATAACCTATTACAAGTTAGTAACCAAAAAGACAATAATAATCAAAGAAGTCTCTCACAAAGTCCAAAAGAGAATAGTTACCAAAGTAATGATATAGAAAGAATAGTTGAAGAAGTCATCTTAAAATCCGAAGAACCCCTTAACAGAGAAGATGATAATAATCTAAACGGTCCCTCTGAAACTAAACATCTAACGAAAAATAGTTACTTAGGAAAGTTAGATCAAATTGACAGATTAGGAACTAGTTCAAAACAAGATAAACCAAATCAACCAATAAATATTGTGCAAGCTGAGAAAACATACTCTAGAGAAGAATACAACTCAATACTTGAAATAATTAATTGCTGGAAAGAGTTGTATAGGGATCAAAATAGTACCATTCAAGAGAAAGAATATCTGGTGAATAGGATACAAGAGACATACCTCCAACATAAAGGTTTGTTACACTATTTTAAGTTTGACCCTGGGATATACAATTTAAAAAAAGACCTAGAAAATGAGAGCATCACTAATCCAGAAAATGAAGACTGTGAAATAATTACAAATGATGAGTACAGGACAGAATCTAAAGAAAATATCAAATCTGACAATAAGCTGATTGATTCAATAGAAAACAAGGCTTATGCAATATCTAAAAATGAACTACGTGATACATGTGAATTCGAAGAATACTGCAAAATGTTCTCAGAATACTTAGAATACAATAGGACACAAAACTGGATTGATCCGTTCCTTCGCACATTTCCAAGCCCACGCGATACGAAAACACAAAGCAGATATCTGGAATACCTAAAACAAATAAAGAAAGAGAACAATCTAATACACTATATTCATAACACAGAATCTTATAAGGAAGTGAAAAATGTAACCAGTAACTCTCCTAAAAAGAAAAAATACCGTAATAACGAGAAATGGAAAAAAGGAAGAAAGAAGAGACCAAAAACATCTGAAGAAAATAAAAAGGATAAAAAGCAACGACAGAACCTACTAAAACTGCTGAATTATGGGGAAAATTTTGAAAAGAAACTATCAAAGCAAGAAAAGTCACTATTAAAAAAGATAAATAAAAATCGAGATTTTATTTGGATAGATGAAAAAAGGAGAACTTTAATACAGCAAACTGAAAATACCCAAAAGAGTTACCCACCTAAACTAATATCTAGAAAACCATGGAAAGACAAAAAAGTATTTATCAAGAGTAACAAGTATATCCAGAAGTGTGATGAATCCTCTACACAAATGGGTAAGAGAGAATACAAGTATTTTGAATATAACGAAAAGGGACACTGTCCTAAAATAGGAGAAGATGCTTTAAAAGTCTACATTAGAAAAGAAATCATCCTTTCTGATATAGTGCTCTATAGACATAAGAACAATTCAGAGTTTGAGATAATCCATATAATAAATAAGTCAGATATAATCACACTCCTAACGTCAAGAGATGCAGACAGAAGAAAAACGGCCTCTAATCCAGGATACATCAAAAGATAAGTAATAAATAATAATAAATTCTTAGTAACAGAAAACAATAATGATACATCAATCAAGATTTTGAAGAAGAAAAACATGGTGAGAGCTATAACAAATAGTATTTCAGCAGCATTTATTGTATACGAAGAATACCAACCAGGTATATACACAATACAGGATAAATGTTATAAACAGGTATTCAACAGACATCATTACTCTTGTAAGAATACTATATCACTTCAGAAAGAAAAAACAAAAGTGATAAGACAAAGATTCCCAGAGCTAAAAGAAGCCTGGAAATTACACCAAAGAATAAATCATGCTGCTAAAAATCATCAAGCAGTATATAAGGTAAAGATCACAAAGAAGCTACTCATCCTCACTCAATCAAGATTGCAGTTTAGGTTCTCGACAAAAGAAGATCTGCGGGTGCGCAACACTTCCAAAGATAGGATGATCAAAGAAGTAGATATCAACAGAAGTATCGATCTCCGCAATGGTAAGAACACTATCCAACAACAATATAAACGAGTATTCAAATGTAAAACATGCAGCAAACAGTTCACTTCGTTCCAAGCACTTGGAGGCCACCGGACAAGTCACAGAAGGACAAGATCAGAAAAAATACACGAAAAGGAAAAGAGACCTAAAATACACAAGTGTTCCATCTGTGAAATCGAGTTTACGAACGGGAATGCACTTGGAGGGCATATGAAGACACATAGAGCTAGAAAAGATCAAGGGGATTCTAGTGTCAAAAATAATTTGTGTCTAGATCTGAGCTTGGGATCTTCCAGCCATGGTAACAAAGTAAAACGACCTTGCATATCTAGGTATGGCAAAAATCTCAGCATCTGGTAATTTATATGCCTACTCATATAAAAATATTATATTTAAAAAAAAAAAAAAAAAAAACTGTATAGTGTAAGGAGATAAAAGGAATTTTGTAATAACCAAAAGATTGCTAAACGGATTAGTTTGGCATATAAGTCCAAATGAAGTCCTTAACAACTCATCATGCTGAGAGAAATAGCATGGCTAGCCCAACTCAAACGGTAGTTGGTAAAGGCAAATCAAATCCGTTGATAGCTGGGAGTTTGCTAAAAACTCCATATCATTTGAAAATCCTGATGAAGTTTCCGGCGACGAAATTATTTACAAAAGAAAATAGATAAACAAAGCCTGATATGACAAAAGTAGCCTAACATGGCAAGTTCATGATGGATGAAGTAGGCTAAAACTTCACAAAGAAGGAACGTAAAGGCTTCACAAGAAAGGAATCAAAAGACATCATAGATTCTCTACAACATAAAGACAAGGGGAGCCTAATATATTCAAAGGAAAAAGGAAAAGATTAGATTTATGGGAAGCCCTTGTTCAACAAAAGCATCCGGTTCCTGACAGCAACAGAACAGGACAAGACGTCAACAGTGGAGATTCCCGACAGCAACAGTACAGACATGACATCAACAGTAGAGATTCCTGACAGCAACAGTACAGACAAGACATCAACAGTAGAGATTCCTGACATCAACAGTACAGACAAGACGTCAACAGTGAAGATTCCTGATAGAGACAAGACGTCAACAGTGAAGACTCGTGACGAGGCTTCCACAGCAAGATTCTCAAGAGGCTTCTCATGCAAGGAAGGTCGGCTATAAAAGGAGGCCTCCGAGGGACGAGGAAAACATCGGCAAATCGGCAATTCGGCAAAAATATCAGCAAATTTCTCCAACACCTTTTAGGTTCCTCAACGCCTTCTTCTTCATCACCATCCTCTCTCTCCCTCTCATCATCTCCCATCTGTCTTGCCTGGTTTATGCCTGTCGATCAGACCACCAACAACTTGTAGTTCTCCACCACCTATATGTATAATTAAGTGTGCCTGAGTGTTGACGTCTTGTCTGTACTGTATAAGGGTCAGTACATATCTCGCAATTGCACAACATGTCCATGTTTGTAGAATCCTCCAACAAGAGCAGACATTTTTTGTTGGTACGTATCGGTGATACGGGGTCTTGTCTCTGTCAGAGATCTTCACTGTTGCTGTTCTGTCTGTACTGTGGATGTCAGTAATCAATTCTTTTACTATTGTTGTCCTGTCTTGCACTGTCGGGAATCTTTGTCTTCTTCGTGAAGCCTTGTCTTTTGCGAATTTGGAGGATCCAATGTTTGAGGGACCCCTTTTTTTTTTTTTTTTTAAATATTACTATTACATATCCATTTGAACTCCGTTGGAATATCTAAATTCTCCTGGTTGAAAGCTATATCCTGTAACAGTTTCATTGCTATGTGTTGTTGTTCTTTCGGAAAGCTAATCCTTGCATTATGGTCTCTGGTGGCGATTATCCTCCTTCCATCTGTCATAATTGAGTAGTTGCTTATGTTCTTGATTAGCTTTCTTGTTTTGTCGACTAGCTCAATAAAACTGCTATACCAGAAGTAATTATAATTGACTCCTTCAATGTTGTATTCTGGGTCAAATTTCTGCCAATGTTCGGGGTAGCCGAACACCCATATCTGATATGGTTGAAAAAACTTTGTCTCTTCTCTCCATCCGACCGTGCTGAATATTTGGAATGTGAACAAATGATGATAATTAATACTTGTGGCTATTTTGTGGTTGAAGAACTTTAGCATTGCTGGTAGCTTGCTCCATTCGTGGTTTCCTCGTAGCCTGTAGCACAGCTGGCTCACGAGCCCCCATTCGACCCCCTGGATGTCCCATAATCCTTCTATCATGAATTTGAAAAGCTTCGGATGGCTATTCCGAGTTAAAATGATATCTGTCTTATTTTTTGATAAGATTTCTCTTATTTTCTCTCTGTGATCGAGTATCATTGTTTTGATACTCTGGAGGATTTCTTCAGGAAATGCTTGCCTAGCTTCCTCAAGAAGTCGTTTTCTTTTCGTCTTTTCTGACGTAATTGTCTCTTTTCCTTTCTTCGAGCTTTTCTGTAAGATAGTTAGTACATAATTAATTACTATTAATAACTGAACTCGACAGCTCCTTCGACAGCCTCCTGTCGAGACGTCGACCCTGGCATTAGTGGTATACTAAGCTTTTGACTTTTTTCTTTAATATTTGGGCTTAATTTTTTATCTTCTCCTAATAGTCGTATCAGCAGTTGTTCTCTTATTTCTTCCCTGGTAATCGATCTCCTGGCTATTTCCTTAGTCTGTCTTTCGCTATTACTCCTTGTAAGTAAAGGCTGTTTTGAATTATTTCTGATATATAGGCTATTTCCAGAGCTCTGTATTTTTATTCCTCCAAAGTGTTTTGGTTCTTTGGTTTGTATTAGGTCTTCAAGGAACCATTGTCTAGGTACTGTGAGATCTTTTATATTCATTAGTCGGAGTTTGATTTCTACCTCAACAGGTTTTGGTTCAAAAATTTCGATTATTTCCCGTTGGTTTGAAACTGTTCTTGCTTCTGTAGTCTGGGTTAACTCATGAATCGTTGTATATTCTATGGCCAGATCGTGTGAGTTGATTTTCATGTTCATTCCTTGAGTCTTGATTTTTAATCGTACAGTATCTATTATATTTGGGTCAGATATGGAGATGAAATAGTTAGGTTTGATATTAAACCATACAGTTTGATTTACTAAGTTGGACTGGAAGCCTCCGATTAAAGCCTGGTGGCAATTGGTGAACCGATTGTCCATAACAAGTGTTATTATGGGAATATCTATGCCTGCTCTAAATAGTGCATTAATTTTAATTTGAATCAGGCCAACATGGATATAGCGAATCTCTGGATATTTCTTTTTCCATCTTCGCACCTTTTCACGGCTAAAGATGGGAATGTCTACTCTTCCTCCGGCTGACAAGTTAGCTGTTGTATTTCCATTAAAATTTTCGATTATTCTCCTGGAGAAGAAATTGAATCGGGAAATTTTGTAAATTTCTGTTTTCTTTATTAGTTGATGTTTTTTCATTCTGTCGATGTCCTCTGGACTAAAAATTGTTTCTCTTCCGACTACATCTCCTAATGTTACACTATCCAGTTCTGACACTGGGGGTGTGATTGGTCCTGAATCTTCATTCATCATGAAAACTAGTTCGTTATCTGAGTCATCTTCGACTTTTAGTTCATAGAGTATTATATCTGTTGGCGTGATTTCTTCTCCTAGACAGACTTCGAGTTCTTGTTCTTCCATATATTTTATCATTCTTTGAGCATTCTTCCCTCTCCTAGGACAGTTTCTAGCAAAATGTCCTTCTTCATCGCATACAAAACATCTGCAATTCTTTTAGTCTTTTTGTTCATGGGGTTCTTTTTGAGTGGATGACTCATCCTTCTTTCTAACGTACTTGTTGCTCCTGACAAACCCTCTACTTCTTGTCCATGGTTTCCATCGAAATCTTTTTCTATATGGTGGTTTTGCCTTTTTCTCACTTCCAATTTTCCATTTTTCGCCAATTATTTTTTCGCAGCACCTTCTGCTTTTAGGGGAATTGCTTATTGTATTTTTCATTTTCTTGTAGGATTTTATGTTAAGACAGTCATCTTGTATAATTTTAAGCGCGTAGTGTATTCGGTGCCCCAGATTATCCTTTTTCTCTATTCGCTTTAAGTAATCTGGGTATCCGTTTCTTGTTTTACTGTCCCATGGACTAGGAAGTTTGTGGAAGAATGGATCAAGCCAATTCTGTGCCTTTTCGTAATCTAATTTGTAAAAGTATTTTGAAAATGTCTTGCAGTATTCTTCAAATTCACATATCTCACATAATTCTATCTTGGACAGTGCGTACAAAACTTCTTCTTCCTGAGACTTTTCATCTATGTACCCGCATAAATTTTCTTTAAGGATTTTATGAAGTCATTGAGGATTTTTTCAAAACTTGCGAACCTATCGTTCTCTCCCCACTCCTTCCGTTTATTTTTTCCTTCTTCTGAGTTTATCCATTGTTTCATCCATTGTAAGACATCTCCCTGTAAAGTTCCTGTAATGTAATCGACAAATCTTTCATTGTCCCATGATCCTTCATGATTTGTGATTACAACGGCTAGAGATTGCGCCCAGTCATCTATAACCTTTTGTTTATCTTTAAAGTGTATATTAGATAGATCTAGATAGGTTCCCCCTTGAGATACACTTCTTTTTATTAGATCGTCGATTCTCATACTCCCTCCTATTTGTGCGCTGTTCAAATCTATTGCATTTTTGCTATCTTCCCCTACATGGATTACCTCACTGTCGGAATCAGTTCCTCCCTCGTGTTCGTATTCATTGTGTATGGTTATCCCGTAGTCCTTGTTTTCCGAATCTGTGGTGCTTTCTGGTTCTTCCTTACTTTCCAGATTATATATTTCAGGGTCAAAATTAAAGTGATGTAGCAGCTCCCTATTTTGTTGGTACATTTCCTGCATTCTTTTTACTAAGTGATCTCTTTCCTGAACAGTATTGCGTGGGTCCTTATATAGCTCTTTCCAACAGTTGATTAGCTCCACAATCGAGTCATGCTCTTTTCTGGAATATTTTCTATCTATTTGTATCATGTTTATCTGTTCGCTTGGTCTTGTTCGTCTTATACTCATTCCTAAACCATCGATTCGATCTAATCTTCCTAATATCTCTCTTACTTCTTTGTCGAATTTTGTTATTTCTTTGTCGAATTGTTCTGTGGGATTATCCCGCACGTTTTTACAAAGCTTAGAAATATATATTTCATTTTGTTCTATTGCCTTACTTTGTAATTTTTCTATTTTATTAAATCTACAAACTACGTAATCAAACAGGGTGTTGAGAAAGCTTGTAATATTTGTTAGATTTTTATCTGTTGCTACTGAAAAATGTTCTAAGTGACTATAGTCTCTTCTACTGCTCTCAAATATGCACGGTATATCGCTAGCCATCTAGGATATCGCTTGGTAGCTAGCTCTGAGCAGCCTATGGTGCCTAAAACTGTCTCCTAAGGGTCACCCTACAAACGCCTACCCGCGGCAACAAAGGGATCGCCTTTAGGAATCTGGGCTTTAAGGTTACTCAAATCTAGCAGAGGATACTTAGAATGTAACTAGGACAGTAATGATGCAGATCTGAGAGTATAGGTCAAGCTTATAGCCCCCAAAAATTTTTCCTAACCTTTTCTGACTTTTTATGATTTTTTAATGTTTTCTGAACTTTCTACGAATATAGAGACTTACAAAAACAAATACATATTATCTAAACAAGACAAATTACTTAATAAAAATTCAGAAACAAACGATACATACCGGAACAGTAGTCATTACACCGGAGACTCTTTGTACAGACTGCAGACCCCTACCGCCCAAAAGGAACGACCCCCCGGGCTCTGATACCAGTTAAACTTGTATACTCTAATTCAGAATACCATGGCTACTGTTGCTGTCGGGAATCTCAGATCGATAAAATTTTTATTAAGAAGTTGAACCCGGGGGGATGTTGGAAAAGAGTATGACTCGATTATACATATAGTTGGTGGAGAACTACAAGGCATAGAATCGGCAGGCATAATTCCCTTTGTGCTCTGATACCAGCTAAGTTACACACTACTACTGCTGCAGAGCAGCTGAAGCAGAAGAAGAAGAAAATATAAAGGGAAATACACTCAGGCACACTAATTATACATATAGGTGGTGGAGAACTACAAGGTGTTGGTGGTCTGATCGGCAGGCATAAACCAGGCAAGACGGATGGGGGAGGATGAGAGGGTGAGAGAGGATGGTGATGAAGGAGAAGGTGTTGAGGAACCTAAAAGGTGTTGGAGAAGCTTGCTGACGTTTTTGCCGAATTGCCGATTTGCCGATTTGCCGATGTCCTCCTCATCCTTCGGAAGCCTCTTTTTATAGGCGAGAAGCCTTGCACGAGAAGCCTCCTGGGAATCTTGCTGTAGAAGCCTTGTCACGGGAATCTTGCTGTAGAAGCCTCGTCACTGTTGATGTCTTGTCTTTGTCAGGAATCTTCACTATTGACGTCTTGTCTGTACTGTTGTTGTCAGGAATCTTTACTGTTGACGTCTTGTCTCTGTCAGGGATCTTCACTGTTGCTGTCCTGTCTGTACTGTGGATGTCAGTAATCAATTCTTTTACTGTTGTTGTCCTGTCTTGCACTGTCGGGAATCTTTGTCTTCTTCGTGAAGCCTTGTCTTTTGCGAATTTGGAGGATCCAATGTTTGAGGGACCCCTTTTTTTTTTTTTTTTTTTTTAAATATTACTATTACATATCCATTTGAACTCCGTTGGAATATCTAAATTCTCCTGGTTGAAAGCTATATCCTGTAACAGTTTCATTGCTATGTGTTGTTGTTCTTTCGGAAAGCTAATCCTTGCATTATGGTCTCTGGTGGCGATTATCCTCCTTCCATCTGTCATAATTGAGTAGTTGCTTATGTTCTTGATTAGCTTTCTTGTTTTGTCGACTAGCTCGATAAAACTGCTATACCAGAAGTAATTATAATTGACAACTTCAATGTTGTATTCTGGGTCAAATTTCTGCCAATGTTCGGGGTAGCCGAACACCCATATCTGATATGGTTGAAAAAACTTTGTCTCTTCTCTCCATCCGACCGTGCTGAATATTTGGAATGTGAACAAATGATGATAATTAATACTTGCGGCTATTTTGTGGTTGAAGAAATTTAGCATTGCTGGTAGCTTGCTCCATTCGTGGTTTCCTCGTAGCCTATAGCACAGCTGGCTCACGAGCCCCCATTCGACCCCCTGGATGTCCCATAATCCTTCTATCATGAATTTGAAAAGCTTCGGATGGCTATTCCGAGTTAAAATGATATATGTCTTATTTTTTGATAAGATTTCTCTTATTTTCTCTCTGTGATCGAGTATCATTGTTTTGATACTCTGGAGGATTTCTTCAGGAAATGCTTGCCTAGCTTCCTCAAGAAGTCGTTTTCTTTTCGTCTTTTCTGACGTAATTGTCTCTTTTCCTTTCTTCGAGCTTTTCTATAAGATAGTTAGTACATAATTAATTACTATTAATAAGTGAACTCGACAGCTCCTTCGACAGCCTCTTGTCGAGACGTCGACCCTGGCATTAGTGGTATACAAAGCTTTTGACTTTTTTCTTTAATATTTGGGCTTAATTTTTTATCTTCTCCTAATGGTCGTGTCAACAGTGGTTCTCTTATTTCTTCCCTGGTAATCGATCTCCTGGCTATTTCCTTAGTCTGTCTTTCGCTATTACTCCTTGTAAGTAAAGGCTGTTTTGAATTATTTCTGATATATAGGCTATTTCCAGAGCTCTGTATTTCTATTCCTCCAAAGTGTTTTGGTTCTTTGGTTTGTATTAGGTCTTCAAGGAACCATTGTCTAGGTACTGTGAGACCTTTTATATTCATTAGTCGGGGTTTGATTTCTTCCTCAAAAGGTTTTGGTTCAAAAATTTCGATTATTTCCCGTTGGTTTGAAACTGTTCTTGCTTCTGTAGTCTGGGTTAACTCATGAATCGTTGTATATTCTATGGCCAGATCGTGTGAGTTGGTTTTCATGTTCATTCCTTGAGTCTTGATTTTTAATCGTACAGTATCTATTATATTTGGGTCAGATATGGAGATGAAATAGTTAGGTTTGATATTAAACCATACAGTTTGATTTACTAAGTTGGACTGGAAGCCTCCGATTAAAGCCTGGTGGCAATTGGTGAACCGATTGTCCATAACAAGTGTTATTATGGGAATATCTATGCCTGCTCTAAATAGTGCATTAATTTTAATTTGAATCAGGCCAACATGGATATAGCGAATCTCTGGATATTTCTTTTTCCATCTTCGCACCTTTTCACGGCTAAAGATGGGAATGTCTACTCTTCCTCCGGCTGACAAGTTAGCTGTTGTATTTCCATTAAAATTTTCGATTATTCTCCTGGAGAAGAAATTGAATCGGGAAATTTTGTAAATTTCTGTTTTCTTTATTAGTTGATGTTTTTTCATTCTTTCGATGTCCTCTGGACTAAAAATTGTTTCTCTTCCGACTACATCTCCTAATGTTACACTATCCAGTTCTGACACTGGGGGTGTGATTGGTCCTGAATCTTCATTCATCATGAAAACTAGTTCGTTATCTGAGTCATCTTCGACTTCTAGTTCATAGAGTATTATATCTGTTGGCGTGATTTCTTCTCCTAGACAGACTTCGAGTTCTTATTCTTCCATATATTTTATCATTCTTTGAGCATTCTTCCTTTTCCTAGGACAGTTTCTAGCAAAATGTCCTTCTTCATCGCATACAAAACATCTGCAATTCTTTTTGTCTTTTTGTTCATGGGGTTCTTTTTGAGTGGATGACTCATCCTTCTTTCTAACGTACTTGTTGCTCCTGACAAACCCTCTACTTCTTTGTCGAATTTTGTTATTTCTTTGTCGAATTGTTCTGTGGGATTATCCCGCACGTTTTTACAAAGCTTAGAAATATATATTTCTTTTTGCTCTATTGCCTTACTTTGTAATTTTTCTATTTTATTAAATCTACAAACTACGTAATCAAACAGGGTGTTGAGAAAGCTTGTAATATTTGTTAGGTTTTTATCTGTTGCTACTGAAAAATATTCTAAGTGACTATAGTCTCTTCTACTGCTCTCAAATAAGCACGGTATATCGCTAGCCATCTAGGATATCGCTTGGTAGCTAGCTCTGAGCAGCCTATGGTGCCTAAAACCGTCTCCTAAGGGTCACCTTACAAACGCCTACCCGTGGCAACAAAGGGATCGCATTTAGGAATCTGGGTTTTAAGGTTACTCAAATCTAGCAGAGGATACTTAGAATGTAACTAGGACAGTAATGATGCGGATCTGAGAGTATAGGTCAAGCTTATAGCCCCCAAAAATTTTTCCTAACTTTTTCTGACTTTTTATGATCTTTTAATGTTTTCTGAATTTTCTACGAATATAGAGACTTACAAAAACAAATACATATTATCTAAACAAGACAAATTACTTAATAAAAATTCAGAAACAAACGATACATACCGGAACAGTAGCCATCATACCGGAGACTCTTTGTACAGACTACAGACCCCTACCGCCCAAAAGGAACGACCCCCCGGGCTCTGATACCAGCTTTTATCTTCCAGCCATGTCAACAAAGTAAAACGACCTTGCATATCTAGGTATGGCAAAAATCTCAGCATCTGGTAATTTATATACCTACTCATATAAAAATATTATATTAAAAAAAAAAAAAAAAAAAAACTGTGTAGTGTAAGGAGATAAAAAGAATTCTGTAATAACCAAATGATTGCTAAACGGATTAGTTTGGCATATAAGTCCAAATGAAGTCCTTAACAACTCATCATGCTGAGAGAAATAGCATGGCTAGCCCAACTCAAACGGTAGTTGGTAAAGACAAATCAAATCCGTTGATAGCTGGGAGTTTGCTAAAAACTCCATATCATTTGAAAATCCTGATGAAGTTTCCGGCGACGAAATTTTTTACAAAAGAAAATAGATAAACAAAGCCTGATATGACAAAAGTAGCCTAACATGGCAAGTTCATGATGGATGAAGTAGGCTAAAACTTCACAAAGAAGGAACGTAAAGGCTTCACAAGAGTGGGGAGAGAACGATAGGTTCGCAAGTTTTGAAAAAATCCTCAATGACTTCATAAAAATCCTTAAAGAAAATTTATGCGGGTATATAGATGAAAAGTCTCAGGAAGAAGAAGTTTTGTACTTACTGTCCAAGATAGAATTATGTGAGATATGTGAATTTGAAGAATACTGCAAGACATTTTCAAAATACTTTTACAAATTAGATTACAAAAAGGCACAGAATTGGCTTGATCCATTCTTCCACAAACTTCCTAGTCCATGGGACACTAAAACAAGAAACGGATACCCAGATTACTTAAAGCGAATAGAGAAAAAAGATAATTTGGGGCACCGAATACACTACGCGCTTAAAATTATACAAGATGACTATCTTAACATAAAATCCTACAAGAAAACATTAAAAAAAAAAAATTTCTTTCGGAATTGCTTTTAGTGCACATCATCAACATTCTTCTGACGCGTCAGTGTCTAAAATCAGTTTATCTCCAGGCTTTGGTAGGTAGACTTCTGGTGCCTTTTCGGCAAGCTGTTTAATTTTTCTTAGAACATTTTTATCTTTATCTGTCCAGGTAAAGTCTTGATTCTTATTTAGCTTTTTTAGTAAAGGTATTTCCTCTTTCGTGAGTTCTCGTAGAAAATTCCTCCCATAATTCAGGAGCCCTAGTAGACTTTATAGTTGTTTTTTATCTTTTATTTCTTCAGGAAACTCTTTAATTTTTGAAATGATGTGCTTCTGTAGTTGAATGCCATCTTTATCTAGGATAATTCCAAGAAATTCTATTGACTCCTTTTCGATTTCGATCTTTTTTGGTGAGAATATTATCCCGTGTCTTCTAAAGATGTCACTAATGATCTTTAGATGTCTCTTGTGCTCTTCTTTCGTTTTTGAAAAGACCAAAATATCATCAATGTATACGACACAGAAATCTTTTAAATCATTAAAGATTGAGTCCATCCATCTTTGAAATATCTGTGGTGCGGTGTTTAAACCAAATGGCATGACGTTCCAGTGAAAGTGTCCTCGTGGTGTACTAAATGCTGTTAGAGGCTTCGATTCTTCTGTCATTCTTAGTTGCCAAAAACCAGATTTGCAGTCGAATTTGCTGAATATTCTAGCTCCTTTTGTTAAATTTATTAGGACTTCCTTTCTGGGGATGAAATAACCATCGAATTTTAGATTTTGATTTAGTTTCTTGTAATTGATTACCATTCTTGGCTTCTTTCTTTTTAATTCGTTAAGATTTCTGACCATGAACACTGGACTAGAGTGAGGGCTAGTGGTCTTCTCTATTAGTCCTGTGTTTATCAGTTCATTTATCTGGTTGTCGAATTCATCTATATCTTGCCTAGTATAGAGCATGGGTTTTACCCTAATGATTATGTTGTCATCTCTTAACTGAATTTTACAAAATCTTGGACTTCGATCCCATAATTTTAATGGATTTTCACTAAAATTTTCACTAAGTGTTTTGTAAAGCCAGTGGGCTTGTTCTAACTCACAAACTGTCTCGCATCTTTTTAATGAGTTTTCATTATCTGGGATACCTTTTGGGGGAGAAAAATCTTCCGTACATTTATATCTAGGTCCTTCTAAGAGTGGCATGTCGATCTTTCGGGTTTGACCACCTTCTTGTTGATGCAAAGACACCATTTGTTTTTCCACGATCATAGGTAGATATTCTCCAATAAAATTGTTTCCTAAAACCATATCTCCATTCATATGTGGGAAGCATAAAAGTTTTGGTATGATAAATTTTTTCTCATTAAGCCAAATTTCCACGTTCTTGCCTTTGTTTTGGATAGTCGTTTTATGTGCACTGATCCCTGTTATCTTAATTGGATATTTCATTGGCTCCCATTTTTCTAGTGGTATGGCATTCTCTCGACAAGAAGAGACTGTGGCCCCATATCTAGTAGTGCATGTAACGAATATTGTTTATAGCCCTTGAATCTGAATGTTCCTTTAACATAATTAAACCTCCTTCCTTGTTTTGGTGCAAAGATTATCTCATCAAATCTTATCGTGTATTCTTCCTCTTTGTTAAGGGGTTCTTCGGAATTTAAAATGATTTCTTCAACTGTTCTTTCTACATCATTATTTTGTTTATTATTTTCTTTATCCTTAATTGTACTGTTTACTGCTTTTGTTGTTTCCTCTTCGTTACCTTCCTTTTTTTCTGGATTATCATTATTATCCTCCTTCTCGTCCTCTCTAGTTCTGTCTATGATACTGGGTTCAGCTTTTTCTTGATTGGGATTATATCCATAATGACTTAATAGACCCTTAAATTTTTTATGGATTTCTTTGAGTTGTTGGGTCAAATCCTCTTTGGCTTCTAGAGTTAGGTCAGGACTTTTATTCTTTTCTTTTAATCTTTCTATTCGGAGAACTACCTCATCAAATTTTTTTTTTGTAATAACTGGGGATGTTCATTATACCATATATATCATTATACATGGTGTCATATTTACTGCACTTTGCCCTGCATATCTCGCAATTGCACAACATGTCAGTAGCCATCTAAGATGTCAATGGATAACTAGTCTGAGTAGCCTATGGTGCCTAAAACCGTCTTCTAAGGGTCACCCTACAAACGCCTACCCGCGGCAACAAAGGGATTACTTTAGGAATCTGGGCTTTAAGATTACTCAATTCTAGTAAAGGACACTTAGAGTGTAACTAGGACAATATTGATACAGGTTGTGGGAAAATATAGGTCAGAGTTATAGTAAATTTGCTATCATGTAATTGCTATATATGCTATAAATCCTTCCCCAAATTTTTCCTATCTTTTTCTGATTTTTTAATGTTTTCTGAATTTTCTACAAACATAGAGACTTACAAAAACAAATACATATTATCTAAACAAGACAAATTACTTAATAAAAACTCAGAAACAAACGATACATACCGGAACAGTAGCCATCACACCGGAGACTCTTTGTACAGACTGCAGACCCCTACCGCCCAAAAGGAACGTAGGGGTCTACAACGATTCATGAGTTAACCCAGACTACAGAGCTATTGCACAACATGTTCGTTCCGGTGGTTGTTCTTATGTATAACTCAAGAACGCCTTCTTGAGTCTGATACTCAAAGAAGATACTATGTATTTAACTGTTGACGTAGACAGGCTGATACCAGCTATGGTATCTTAACTTAAATTGTATATCCCCGGGCTTTGTAGTTTATATTAAAGACTTAACAGGTATTGTGGGCTCTGATACCAGTTAAGTTACACACTACTACTGCTGCAGTGCAGCTGATGCAGAAGAAGAAGAAAATACAATGGGAAATACACTCAGACATACTTAATTATACATATAGGTGGTGGAGAACTACAAGTTGTTGGTGGTCTGATCGGCAGGCATAAACCAGGCAAGACAGATAGGAGATGATGAGAGGGAGAGAGAGGATGGTGATGAAGAAGAAGGCGTTGAGGAACCTAAAAGGTGTTGGAGAGGCTTGCTGATGTTTTTGCCGAATTGCCGATTTGCCGATTTGCCGATTTGCCGATGTCTTCCTCGTCCCTCGGATGCCTCCTTTTATAGCCGACCTTTCTTGCACGAGAAGCCTCTTGAGAAACTTGCCGAGGATGCCTTGTCACGAGTCTTCACTGTTGACGTCTTGTCTCTGTCAGGAATCTTCACTGTTGACGTCTTGTCTGTACTGTTATTGTCAGGAATCTCTACTATTGACGTCTTGTCTGTACTGTTGCTGTCGGGAATCTCTACTGTTGATGTTTTTTGATTCCTTTCTTGTGAAGCCTTTACGTTCCTTTTTTGTGAAGTTTTAGCCTACTTCATCCATCATGAACTTGCCATGTTAGGCTTCTTTTGTCATATCAGGCTTTGTCTATCTATTTTCTTTTGTAAATAATTTCGTCGCCGGAGACTTCATCAGGATTTTCAAATGATATGGAGTTTTTAGCAAACTCCCAGCTATCAACGAATTTGATTTGCCTTTACCAACTACCGTTTGAGTTGGGCTAGCCATGCTATTTCCCACAGCATGATGAGTTGTTAAGGACTTCATTTGGACTTATATGCCAAACTAATCCGTTTAGCAATCTTTTGGTTATTACAGAATTCTTTTTATCTCCTTACACTACACAGTTTTTTTTTTTTTTTATAATATTTTTATATGAGTAGGTATATAAATTACAAGAGGCTGAGATTTTTGCCATACCTGGAAATGCAAGGTCGTTTTACTTTGTTGACATGGCTGGAAGGTCCCAAGCTCAGATCTAGACACAGATCATTTTTGACACTAGAATCCCCTTGATCTTTTCTAGCTCTATGTGTCTTCATATGCCCTCCAAGTGCATTCCCGTTCATAAACTCGATTTCACAGATGAAACACTTGTGTATTTTAGGTCTCTTTTCTTTTTCGTGTATTTTTTCTGACCTTGTCCTTCTGTGACTTGCCCGGTGACCTCCAAGTGCTTGGAACGAAGTGAACTGTTTGCTGCATGTTTTACATTTGAATACTCGTTTATATTGTTGTTGGATAGTATTCTTACCATTGCGGAGATCGATACTTCTGTTGACATCTACTTCTTTGATCATCCTATCTTTGGAAGTGTTGCGCACCCGCAGATCTTCTTTTGCCAAGAACCTAAACTGCAATCTTGATTGAGTGAGGATGAGTAGCTTCTTTGTGATCTTTACCTTATATACTGCTTGATGATTTTTAGCAGCATGATTTATTCTTTGGTGTAATTTCCAGGCTTCTTTTAGCTCTGGGAATCTTTGTCTTATCACTTTTGTTTTTTCTTTCTAAACTGATATAGTATTCTTACAAGAGTAATGATGTCTGTTGAATACCTGTTTATAACATTTATCCTGTATTGTGTATATACCTGGTTGGTATTCTTCGTATACAATAAATGCTGCTGAAATACTATTTGTTATAGCTCTCACCATGTTTTTCTTCTTCAAAATCTTGATTGATGTATCATTATTGTTTTCTGTTATTAAGAATTTATTATTATTTATTACTTGTCTTTTGATGTATCCTGGATTAGAGGCCGTTTTTCTTCTGTCTGCATCTCTTGATGTTAGGGGTGTGATTATATCTGATTCATTTATTATATGGATTATCTCAAACTTTGAATTGTTCTTATGTCTATAGAGCACTATATCAGAAAGGATGATTTCTTTTCTAATGTAGACTTCTAAAGCATCTTCTCCTATTTTAGGACAGTGTCCCTTTTCGTTATATTCAAAATACTTGTATTCTCTCTTACCCATTTGTGTAGAGGATTCATCACACTTCTGGATATACTTGTTACTCTTGATAAATACTTTTTTGTCTTTCCATGGTTTTCTAGATATTAGTTTAGGTGGGTAACTCTTTTGGGTATTTTCAGTTTGCTGTATTAAAGCTCTCTTATTTTTATCTATCCAAATAAAATCTCGATTTTTATTTATCTTTTTTAATAGTGACTTTTCTTGCTTTGATAGTTTCTTTTCAAAATTTTCCCCATAATTCAGCAGTTTTAGTAGGTTCTGTTATTGCTTTTTATCCTTTTTATTTTCCTCAGATGTTTTTGGTCTCTTTTTTCTTCCTTTTTTCCATTTCTCGTTATTACGGTATTTTTTCTTTTTAGGAGAGTTATTGGTTACATTTTTCACTTCCTTATGAGATTCTGTGTTATGAATATAGTGTCTTAGATTGTACTCTTTCTTTATTTGTTTTAGGTATTCCAGATATCTGCTTTGTGTTTTCGTATCGCATGGGCTTGGAAATGTGCGAAGGAACGGATCAATCCAGTTTTGTGTCCTATTGTATTCTAAGTATTCTGAGAACATTTTGCAGTATTCTTTTAATTCACATGTATCACGTAGTTCATTTTTAGATATTGCATAAGCCTTGTTTTCTATTAACTTGTATAAGTTTTCTTTAAAGGGGATATCCTCAGATCCAATTGATTCGCTATTTTCATCCCACTCTTTTTGCGAATTTATCCATTGTCCTATTCTTAGCAAATCATCTCCTTGTAATATTCTCGTAATGTCCCATGATTCTTTATGATTTGTGATCACAATGGTTAGGGATTGTGCCCAGTTGTTTATATTCTTGAAATATTTTTTGGACAAATCTAGACCATTAATCTTTTGCTTATTTTCTATTGAATCAATCAGCTTATTGTCAGATTTGATATTTTCGTTAGATTCTGTCCTGTACTCATCATTTGTAATTATTTCACAGTCTTCATTCTCTGGATTAGTGATGCTCTAATTTTCTAGGTCTTTATTTAAATTGTATATCCCAGGGTCAAACTTAAAATAGTGTAACAAACCTTTATGTTGGACGTATGTCTCTTGTATCCTATTCACCAGATATTCTTTCTCTTGAATGGTACTATTTTGATCCCTATACAACTCTTTCCAGCA
Source organism: Dracaena cambodiana (assembly GCA_036321105.1). Classification (NCBI taxonomy): domain Eukaryota; kingdom Viridiplantae; phylum Streptophyta; class Magnoliopsida; order Asparagales; family Asparagaceae; genus Dracaena; species Dracaena cambodiana. Next base: position 12,127,121 of record JAYEPQ010000013.1, on the reverse strand, counting down.
ATTAATTATTTCAAGTATTGAGTTGTATTCTTCTTTGGAGTATGTTTTCTCAGCTTGCACAATATTTATTGGTTGATTTGGTTTATCTTGTTTTGAACTAGTTCCTAATCTGTCAATTTGATCTAACTTTCCTAAGTAACTATTTTTTGTTAGATGTTTAGTTTCAGAGGGACCGTTTAGATTATTATCCTCTTCTCTGTTAAGGGGTTCTTCGGATTTTAAGATGACTTCTTCAACTGTTCTTTCTATATCATCACTTTGGTAACTATTCTCTTTTGGACTTTGTGAGAGACTTCTTTGATTATTATTGTCTTTTTGGTTACTAACTTGTAATAGGTTATTACATTCATCTTTTTCAGGAGGATTACTATTATTTACCTTTTCGTCTTCTTTAGTTATTTTTATGATATCGGGTTCAACTTTTTCTTGATTAGAACCATATCCGAAATGACTTAATAGACCCTTGAATTTTTTATGGATTTATTTGAGTTGTTGGGTTAGATCTTCTTTGGCTTCTAGAGTTAGGTCGGGACTTTTATCCTTTTCTTTTAATCTTTCTATTCGGAGAACTACCTCATCAAATTTTTTTTTGGAATAACTGGGGATGTTCATTATACCATATATATCATTATACATGGTGTCATATTTACTGCACTTTGCTCTACATCTTGCAATTGCACAACATGTCGGTAGCCATCTAAGATGTTAATGGATAACTAGCTCTGAGTAGCCTATGGTGCCTAAAACCGTCTCCTATTGCTCACCCTACAAACGCCTATCCGTGGCAACAAAGGGATTACTTTAGGAATCTGGGCTTTTAGGATACTCAATTCTAGTAAGGGACACTTAGAGTGTAACTAGAACAGTATTGATACAGATTGTGAGAGAATATAGGTCAGAGTTATAGTCAATTTGATACCACGTAAGTGCTATAGATGCTATAAATCCTTCCCCAATTTTTTGTTTTTTTTATTTTTATTTGATTTTTATTTGATTTTTTCTGAATTTTCTACAAATATAGAGACTTACAAAAACAAATACATATTATCTAAACAAGACAGATTACTTAATAAAAATTTAGAAACAAACGATACATACCGGAACAGTAGCCATCACACCGGAGACTCTTTGTACAGACTGCAGACCCTACCGCCCAAAAGGAACGACCCCCCGAAACCACCATATAGAAAAAGATTTGGATGGAAACCATGGACAAGAAGTAGAGGGTTTGTCAGGAGCAACAAGTACGTTAGAAAGAAGGATGAGTCATCCACTCAAAAAGAACCCCATGAACAAAAAGACAAAAAGAATTGCAGATGTTTTGTATGCGATGAAGAAGGACATTTTGCTAGAAACTATCCTAGGAGAGGGAAGAATGCTCAAAGAATGATAAAATATATGGAAGAACAAGTACTCGAAGTCTGTCTAGGAGAAGAAATCACGCCAACAGATATAATACTCTATGAACTAGAAGTCGAAGATGACTCAGATAACGAACTAGTTTTCATGATGAATGAAGATTCAGGACCAATCACACCCCCAGTGTCAGAACTGGATAGTGTAACATTAGGAGATGTAGTCGGAAGAGAAACAATTTTTAGTCCAGAGGACATCGACAGAATGAAAAAAATATCAACTAATAAAGAAAACAGAAATTTACAAAATTTCCTGATTCAATTTCTTCTCCAGGAGAATAATCGAAAATTTTAATGGAAATACAACAGCTAACTTGTCAGCCGAAGGAAGAGTAGACATTCCCATCTTTAGCCGTGAAAAGGTGCGAAGATGGAAAAAGAAATATCCAGAGATTCGCTATATCCATGTTGGCCTGATTCAAATTAAAATTAATGCACTATTTAGAGCAGGCATAGATATTCCCATAATAACACTTGTTATGGACAATCGGTTCACCAATTGCCACCAGGCTTTAATCGGAGGCTTCCAGTCCAACTTAGTAAATCAAACTGTATGGTTTAATATCAAACCTAACTATTTCATCTCCATATCTGACCCAAATATAATAGATACTGTACGATTAAAAATCAAGACTCAAGGAATGAACATGAAAACCAACTCACACGATCTGGCCATAGAATATACAACGATTCATGAGTTAACCCAGACTACAGAAGCAAGAACAGTTTCAAACCAACGGGAAATAATCGAAATTTTTGAACCAAAACCTTTTGAGGAAGAAATCAAAACCCGACTAATGAATATAAAAGATCTCACAGTACCTAGACAATGGTTCCTTGAAGACCTAATACAAACAAAAGAACCAAAACACTTTGGAGGAATAGAAATACAGAGCTCTGGAAATAGCCTATATATCAGAAATAATTCAAAACAGCCTTTACTTACAAGGAGTAATAGCGAAAGACAGACTAAGGAAATAGCCAGGAGATCGATTACCAGGGAAGAAATAAGAGAACCACTGCTGACACGACTATTAGGAGAAGATAAAAAATTAAGCCCAAATATGAAAGAAAAAAGTCAAAAGCTTAGTATACCACTAATGCCAGGGTCGACGTCTCGACAGGAGGCTGTCGAAGGAGCTGTCGAGTTCAGTTATTAATAGTAATTAATTATGTACTAACTATCTTACAGAAAAGCTCGAAGAAAGGAAAAGAGACAATTACGTCAGAAAAGACGAAAATAAAACGACTTCTTGAGGAAGCTAGGCAAACATTTCCTGAAGAAATCCTCCAGAGTATCAAAACAATGATACTCGATCACAGAGAGAAAATAAGAGAAATCTTATCAAAAAATAAGACAGATATCATTTTAACTCGGAATAGCCATCCGAAGCTTTTCAAATTCATGATAGAAGGATTATGGGACATCCAGGGGGTCGAATGGGGGCTCGTGAGCCAGCTGTGCTACAGGCTACGAGGAAACCACGAATGGAGCAAGCTACCAACAATGCTAAAGTTCTTCAACCACAAAATAGCCACAAGTATTAATTATCATCATTTGTTCACATTCCAAATATTCAGCACGGTCGGATGGAGAGAAGAGACAAAGTTTTTTCAACCATATCAGATATGGGTGTTCGGCTACCCCGAACATTGGCAGAAATTTGACCCAGAATACAACATTGAAGGAGTCATTTATAATTACTTCTGGTATAGCAGTTTTATCGAGCTAGTCGACAAAACAAGAAAGCTAATCAAGAACATAAGCAACTACTCAATTATGACAGATGGAAGGAGGATAATCGCCACCAGAGACCATAATGCAAGGATTAGCTTTCCGAAAGAACAACAACACATAGCAATGAAACTGTTACAGGATATAGCTTTCAACCAGGAGAATTTAGATATTCCAACGGAGTTCAAATGGATATGTAATAGTAATATTTAAAAAAAAAAAAAAAAGAAAAGAAGGGGTCCCTCAAACATTGGATCCTCCAAATTCGCAAAAGACAAGGCTTCACGAAGAAGACAAAGATTCTCGATAGTGCAAGACAGGACAACAACAGTAAAAGAATTGATTACTGACATCCACAGTACAGACAGGACAGCAACAGTGAAGATCTCTGATAGAGACAAGACGTCAACAGTAAAGATTCCTGACAACAACAGTACAGACAAGATGTCAACAGTGAAGATTCCTGACAAAGACAAGACATCAACAGTGACGAGGCTTCTATAGCAAGATTCCCGTGACGAGGCTTCTACAGCAAGATTCCCAGGAGGCTTCTCGTGCAAGGCTTCTCGTCTATAAAAGGAGGATTCCGAAGGATGAGGAGGACATCGGCAATTCGGCAAAAACATCAGCAAGCTTCTCCAACACCTTTTAGGTTCCTCAACACCTTCTCCTTCATCACCATCCTTTCTCACCCTCTCATCCTCCCCCATCCGTCTTGCCTGGTTTATGCCTGCCGATTAGACCACCAACACCTTGTAGTTCTCCACCACCTATATGTATAATTAGTGTGCCTGAGTGTATTTCCCTTTGTATTTTCTTCTTCTTCTACTTCAGCTGCTCTGCAGTAGTAGTAGTGTGTAACTTAGCTGGTATCAGAAGAATGTTGGGGATGTGCACTAAAAGCAATTCCGAAAGAAATTTGGGACGAGAGGATCCACCCCTATCTCAGAACGGAATCAGACTCAGAAAAAGAAGCATACCACAAAAAATATTAAAATACGAGAGACTTTGTGGATATAATTCTGGAAAATTCAAACCAAACGAACTAAAGTGGATAATGTTTGAAAAGGAACTATATACAATAAAATTAGCCCTACAAAAATTTCAAATATTTCCCAGGAGGCTTCTCGTGCAAGGCTTCTCATCTATAAAAGGAGGCTTCCGAAGGATGAGGAGGACATCGGCAAATCGGCAATTCGGCAAAAACATCAGCAAGCTTCTCCAACACCTTTTAAGTTCCTCAATGCCTTCTCCTTCATCACCATCCTCTCTCACCCTCTCATCCTCCCCCATCCGTCTTGCCTGGTTTATGCCTGTCGATCAGACCACCAGCTGTTACAAACATAGACCAGTTATTTATTTATTATATGGATACACAAAGAGAATGTAGTTAGATTTTTAAGGCATAAACCAGCAATTTATCATACCCCGAATGAAGTCGCAAATACACTCAGGCACACTACTTGGTTTAATTTTTTTTTTTTATTATTTTTTTAATATTACTATTACATATCCATTTGAACTCCGTTGGAATATCTAAATTCTCCTGGTTGAAAGCTATATCCTGTAACAGTTTCATTGCTATGTGTTGTTGTTCTTTCGGAAAGCTAATCCTTGCATTATGGTCTCTGGTGGCGATTATCCTCCTTCCATCTGTCATAATTGAGTAGTTGCTTCTGTTCTTGATTAGCTTTCTTGTTTTGTCGACTAGCTCGATAAAACTGCTATACCAGAAGTAATTATAATTGACTCCTTCAATGTTGTATTCTGGGTCAAATTTCTGCCAATGTTCGGGGTAGCCGAACACCCATATCTGATATGGTTGAAAAAACTTTGTCTCTTCTCTCCATCCGACCGTGCTGAATATTTGGAATGTGAACAAATGATGATAATTAATACTTGCGGCTATTTTGTGGTTGAAGAACTTTAGCATTGCTGGTAGCTTGCTCCATTCGTGGTTTCCTCGTAGCCTATAGCACAGCTGGCTCACGAGCCCCCATTCGACCCCCTGGATGTCCCATAATCCTTCTATCATGAATTTGAAAAGCTTCGGATGGCTATTCCGAGTTAAAATGATATCTGTCTTATTTTTTGATAAGATTTCTCTTATTTTCTCTCTGTGATCGAGTATCATTGTTTTGATACTCTGGAGGATTTCTTCAGGAAATGCTTGCCTAGCTTCCTCAAGAAGTCGTTTTCTTTTCATCTTTTCTGACGTAATTTTCTCTTTTCCTTTCTTCGAGCTTTTCTGTAAGATAGTTATTACATAATTAATTACTATTAATAACTGAACTCGACAGCTCCTTCGACAGCCTCCTGTCGAGACGTCGACCCTGGCATTAGTGGTATACTAAGCTTTTGACTTTTTTCTTTATTATTTGGGCTTAATTTTTTATCTTCTCCTAATAGTCGTGTCAGCAGTGGTTCTCTTATTTCTTCCCTGGTAATCGATCTCTTGGCTATTTCCTTAGTCTGTCTTTCGCTATTACTCTTTGTAAGTAAAGGCTGTTTGGAATTATTTCTGATATATAGGCTATTTCCAGAGCTCTGTATTTCAATTCCTCCAAAGTGTTTTGGTTCTTTGGTTTGTATTAGGTCTTCAAGGAACCATTGTCTAGGTACTGTGAGATCTTTTATATTCATTAGTCGGGGTTTGATTTCTTCCTCAAAAGGTTTTGGTTCAAAAATTTCGATTATTTCCCGTTGGTTTGAAACTGTTCTTGCTTCTGTAGTCTGGGTTAACTCATGAATCGTTGTATATTCTATGGCCAGATCGTGTGAGTTGGTTTTCATGTTCATTCCTTGAGTCTTGATTTTTAATCGTACAGTATCTATTATATTTGGGTCAGATATGGAGATGAAATAGTTAGGTTTGATATTAAACCATACAGTTTGATTTACTAAGTTGGACTGGAAGCCTCCGATTAAAGCCTGGTGGCAATTGGTGAACCGATTGTCCATAACAAGTGTTATTATGGGAATATCTATGCCTGCTCTAAATAGTGCATTAATTTTAATTTGAATCAGGCCAACATGGATATAGCGAATCTCTGGATATTTCTTTTTCCATCTTCGCACCTTTTCACGGCTAAAGATGGGAATGTCTACTCTTCCTCCGGCTGACAAGTTAGCTGTTGTATTTCCATTAAAATTTTCGATTATTCTCCTGGAGAAGAAATTGAATCGGGAAATTTTGTAAATTTCTGTTTTCTTTATTAGTTGATATTTTTTCATAAACTAGATGTCCTCTGGACTAAAAATTGTTTCTCTTCCGACTACATCTCCTAATGTTACACTATCCAGTTCTGACACTGGGGGTGTGATTGGTCCTGAATCTTCATTCATCATGAAAACTAGTTCGTTATCTGAGTCATCTTCGACTTCTAGTTCATAGAGTATTATATCTGTTGGCGTGATTTCTTCTCCTAGACAGACTTCGAGTACTTGTTCTTCCATATATTTTATCATTCTTTGAGCATTCTTTCCTCTCCTAGGATAGTTTCTAGCAAAATGTCCTTCTTCATCGCATACAAAACATCTGCAATTCTTTTTGTCTTTTTGTTCATGGGGTTCTTTTTGAGTGGATGACTCATCCTTCTTTCTAACGTACCTGTTGCTCCTGACAAACCCTCTACTTCTTGTCCATGGTTTCCATCGAAATCTTTTTCTATATGGTGGTTTTGCCTTTTTCTCACTTCCAATTTTCCATTTTTCGCCAATTATTTTTTCGCAGCACCTTCTGCCTTTAGGTGAATTGCTTATTGTATTTTTCATTTTCTTGTAGGATTTTATGTTAAGACAGTCATCTTGTATAATTTTAAGCGCGTAGTGTATTCGGTGCCCCAGATTATCCTTTTTCTCTATTTGCTTTAAGTAATCTGGGTATCCGTTTCTTGTTTTAGTGTCCCATGGACTAGGAAGTTTGTGGAAGAATGGATCAAGCCAATTCTGTGCCTTTTCGTAATCTAATTTGTAAAAGTATTTTGAAAATGTCTTGCAGTATTCTTCAAATTCACATATCTCACATAATTCTATCTTGGACAGTGCGTACAAAACTTCTTCTTCCTGAGACTTTTCATCTATGTACCCGCATAAATTTTCTTTAAGGATTTTTATGAAGTCATTGAGGATTTTTTCAAAACTTGCGAACCTATCGTTCTCTCCCCACTCCTTCCATTTATTTTTTCCTTCTTCTGAGTTTATCCATTGTTTCATCCATTGTAATACATCTCCCTGTAAAGTTCCTGTAATGTAATCGACAAATCTATCATTGTCCCATGATCCTTCATGATTTGTGATTACAATGGCTAGAGATTGCGCCCAGTCATCTATAACCTTTTGTTTATCTTTAAAGTGTATATTAGATAGATCTAGATAGGTTCCCCCTTGAGATACACTTCTTTTTATTAGATCGTCGATTCTCATACTCCCTCCTATTTGTGGGCTGTTCAAATCTATTGCATTTTTGCTATCTTCCCCTACATGGATTACCTCACTGTCGGAATCAGTCCTTGTTTTCCGAATCTGTGGTGCTTTCTGGTTCTTCCTCACTTTCCAGATTATATATTTCAGGGTCAAAATTAAAGTGATTTAGCAGCTCCCTATTTTGTTGGTACGTTTCCTGCATTCTTTTTACTAAGTGATCTCTTTCCTGAAAAGTATTGCGTGGGTCCTTATATAGCTGTTTCCAACAGTTGATTAGCTCCACAATCGAGTCATGCTCTTTTCTGGAATATTTTCTATCATTTGTATCATGTTTATCTGTTCGCTTGGTCTTGTTCGTCTTATACTCGTTCCTAAACCATCGATTCGATCTAATCTTCCTAATATCTCTCTTACTTCTTTGTCGAATTTTGTTATTTCTTTGTCGAATTGTTCTGTGGGATTATCCCGCACGTTTTTACAAAGCTTAGAAATATATATTTCATTTTGTTCTATTGCCTTACTTTGTAATTTTTCTATTTTATTAAATCTACAAACTACGTAATCAAACAGGGTGTTGAGAAAGCTTGTAATATTTGTTAGATTTTTATCTGTTGCTACTGAAAAATGTTCTAAGTGACTATAGTCTCTTCTACTGCTCTCAAATATGCACGGTATATCGCTAGCCATCTAGGATATCGCTTGGTAGCTAGCTCTGAGCAGCCTATGGTGCCTAAAACCATCTCCTAAGGGTCACCCTACAAACGCCTACCCGCGGCAACAAAGGGATCGCCTTTAGGAATCTGGGTTTTAAGGTTACTCAAATCTAGCAGAGGATACTTAGAATGTAACTAGGACAGTAATGATGCGGATCTGAGAGTATAGGTCAAGCTTATAGCCCCCAAAAATTTTTCCTAACTTTTTCTGACTTTTTATGATTTTTTAATGTTTTCTGAATTTTCTACGAATATAGAGACTTACAAAAACAAATACATATTATCTAAACAAGACAAATTACTTAATAAAAATTTAGAAACAAACGATACATACCGGAACAGTAGCCATCACACCGGAGACTCTTTGTACAGACTGCAGACCCCTACCGCCCAAAAGGAACGACCCCCCGGGCTCTGATACCAGCTAAGTTACACACTACTACTGCTGCAGTGCAGCTGATGCAGAAGAAGAAGAAAATACAAAGGGAAATACACTCAGGCACACTGAATTATACTTATAGGTGGTGGAGAACTACAAATTGTTGGTGGTCTGATCGGCAGGCATAAACCAGGCAAGACAGATGGGAGATGATGAGAGGGAGAGAGAGGATGGTGATGAAGAAGAAGGCGTTGAGGAACCTAAAAGGTGTTGGAGAAGCTTGCTGATGTTTTTGCCGAATTGCCGATTTGCCGATTTGTCGATTTGCCGATGTTTTCCTTGTCCCTCGGAGGCCTCCTTTTATAGCCGACCTTCCTTGCACGAGAAGCCTCTTGGGAATCTTGCTGTGGAAGCCTCGTCACGATTCTTCACTGTTGACGTCTTGTCTCTGTCAGGAATCTTCACTGTTGACGTCTTGTCTGTACTGTTGATGTCAGGAATCTCTACTGTTGATGTCTTGTCTGTACTGTTGCTGTCAGGAATCTCTACTGTTGATGTCATGTCTGTACTGTTGCTGTCGGGAATCTCCACTGTTGACGTCTTGTCCTGTTCTGTTGCTGTCAGGAACCGGATGCTTTTGTTGAACAAGGGCTTCCCATAAATCTAATCTTTTCCTTTTTCCTTTGAATATATTAGGCTCCCCTTGTCTTTATGTTGTAGAGAATCTATGATGTCTTTTGATTCCTTTCTTGTGAAGCCTTTACGTTTCTTCTTTGTGAAGTTTTAGCCTACTTCATCCATCATGAACTTGCCATGTTAGGCTACTTTTGTCATATCAGGCTTTGTTTATCTATTTTCTTTTGTAAATAATTTCGTCGCCGGAAACTTCATCAGGATTTTCAAATGATATGGAGTTTTTAGCAAACTCCCAGCTATCAACGGATTTGATTTGACTTTACCAACTACCGTTTGAGTTGGGCTAGCCATGCTATTTCTCTCAGCATGATAAGTTGTTAAGGACTTCATTTGGACTTATATGCCAAACTAATCCGTTTAGCAATCTTTTGGTTATTACAGAATTCCTTTTATCTCCTTACACTACACAGTTTTTTTTTTTTTTTTTAAATATAATATTTTTATATGAGTAGGTATATAAATTACCAGATGCTGAGATTTTTGCCATACCTAGATATGCAAGGTCGTTTTACTTTGTTGACAATACTGGAAGATCCCAAGCTCAGATCTAGACACAGATTATTTTTGACACTAGAATCCCCTTGATCTTTTCTAGCTCTATGTGTCTTCATATGCCCTCCAAGTGCATTCCCGTTCGTAAACTCGATTTCACAGATGGAACACTTGTGTATTTTAGGTCTCTTTTCTTTTTCGTGTATTTTTTCTGATCTTGTCCTTCTGTGACTTGTCCGGTGGCCTCCAAGTGCTTGGAACGAAGTGAACTGTTTGCTGCATGTTTTACATTTGAATACTCGTTTATATTGTTGTTGGATAGTGTTCTTACCATTGCGGAGATCGATACTTCTGTTGATATCTACTTCTTTGATCATCCTATCTTTGGAAGTGTTGCGCACCCGCAGATCTTCTTTTGCCGAGAACCTAAACTGCAATCTTGATTGAGTGAGGATGAGTAGCTTCTTTGTGATCTTTACCTTATATACTGCTTGATGATTTTTAGCAGCATGATTTATTCTTTGGTGTAATTTCTAGGCTTCTTTTAGCTCTCGGAATCTTTGTCTTATCACTTTTGTTTTTTCTTTCTGAAGTGATATAGTATTCTTAAAAGAGTAATGATGTCTGTTGAATACCTGTTTATAACATTTATCCTGTATTGTGTATATACCTGGTTGGTATTCTTCGTATACAATAAATGCTGCTGAAATACTATTTGTTATAGCTCTCACCATGTTTTTCTTCTTCAAAATCTTGATTGATGTATCATTATTGTTTTCTGTTACTAAGAATTTATTATTATTTATTACTTATCTTTTGATGTATCCTGGATTAGAGGCCGTTTTTCTTCTGTCTGCATCTCTTGATGTTAGGAGTGTGATTATATCTGACTTATTTATTATATGGATTATCTCAAACTCTGAATTGTTCTTATGTCTATAGAGCACTATATCAGAAAGGATGATTTCTTTTCTAATGTAGACTTTTAAAGCATCTTCTCCTATTTTAGGACAGTGTCCCTTTTCGTTATATTCAAAATACTTGTATTCTCTCTTACCCATTTGTGTAGAGGATTCATCACACTTCTGGATATACTTGTTACTCTTGATAAATACTTTTTTTGTCTTTCCATGGTTTTCTAGATATTAGTTTAGGTGGGTAACTCTTTTGGGTATTTTCAGTTTGCTGTATTAAAGTTCTCTTATTTTCATCTATCCAAATAAAATCTCGATTTTTATTTATCTTTTTTAATAGTGACTTTTCTTGCTTTGATAGTTTCTTTTCAAAATTTTCCCCATAATTCAGCAGTTTTAGTAGGTTCTGTCGTTGCTTTTTATCCTTTTTATTTTCTTCAGATGTTTTTGGTCTCTTCTTTCTTCCTTTTTTCCATTTCTCGTTATTACGGTATTTTTTCTTTTTAGGAGAGTTACTGGTTACATTTTTCACTTCCTTATAAGACTCTATGTTATGAATATAGTGTATTAGATTGTTCTCTTTCTTTATTTGTTTTAGGTATTCCAGATATCTGCTTTGTGTTTTCGTATCGCGTGGGCTTGGAAATGTGCGAAGGAACGGATCAATCCAGTTTTGTGTCCTATTGTATTCTAAGTATTCTGAGAACATTTTGCAGTATTCTTTGAATTCACATGTATCACGTAGTTCATTTTTAGATATTGCATAAGCCTTGTTTTCTATTGAATCAATCAGCTTATTGTCAGATTTGATATTTTCTTTAGATTCTGTCCTGTACTCATCATTTGTAATTATTTCACAGTCTTCATTTTCTGGATTAGTGATGCTCTCATTTTCTAGGTCTTGTTTTAAATTGTATATCCCAGGGTCAAACTTAAAATAGTGTAACAAACCTTTATGTTGGAGGTATGTCTCTTGTATCCTATTCACCAGATATTGTTTCTCTTGAATGGTACTATTTTGATCCCTATACAACTCTTTCCAGCAATTAATTATTTCAAGTATTGAGTTGTATTCTTCTCTGGAGTATGTTTTCTCAGCTTGCACAATATTTATTGGTTGATTTGGTTTATTTTGTTTTGAACTAGTTCCTAATCTGTCAATTTGATCTAACTTTCCTAAGTAACTATTTTTCGTTAGATGTTTAGTTTCAGAGGGACCGTTTAGATTATTATCCTCTTCTCTGTTAAGAGGTTCTTCGAATTTTAAGATGACTTCTTCAACTGTTCTTTCTATATCATTACTTTGGTAACTATTCTCTTTTGGACTTTGTGAGAGACTTCTTTGATTATTATTGTCTTTTTGGTTACTGACTTGTAATAGGTTATTACATTCATCTTTTACAGGAGGATTACTATTATTTACCTTTTCATCTTCTTTAGTTATTTTTATGATATCGGGTTTAACTTTTTCTTGATTAGAACCATATCCGAAATGACTTAATAGACCCTTGAATTTTTTATGTATTTCTTTGAGTTGTTAGGTCAGATCTTCTTTGGCTTCTAGAGTTAGGTCGGGACTTTTATCCTTTTCTTTTAATCTTTCTATTCGGAGAACTACCTCATCAAATTTTTTTTGGAATAACTGGGGATGTTCATTATACCATATATATCATTATACATGGTGTCATATTTACTGCACTTTGCTCTACATATCTCGCAATTGCACAACATGTCGGTAGCCATCTAAGATGTCAATGGATAACTAGCTCTGAGTAGCCTATGGTGCCTAAAACCGTCTCCTATTGCTCACCCTACAAACGCCTATCCGTGGCAACAAAGGGATTATTTTAGGAATCTGGGCTTTTAAGATACTCAATTCTAGTAAGGGACACTTAGAGTGTAACTAGAACAGTATTGATACAGATTGTGAGAGAATATAGGTCAGAGTTATAGTCAATTTGATACCACGTAAGTGCTATAGATGCTATAAATCCTTCTCCAAAAAAATTTTTTTTTAAACAAGACAAATTACTTAATAAAAATTCAGAAACAAACGATACATACCGGAACAGTAGCCATCACACCGGAGACTCTTTGTACAGACTGCAGACCCCTACCGCCCAAAAGGAACGACCCCCCGGGCTCTGATACCAGCTGGGCGGTAGGGGTCTGCAGTCTGTACAAAGAGTCTCCGGTGTGATGGCTACTGTTCCGGTATGTATCATTTGTTTCTGAATTTTTATTAAGTAATTTGTCTTGTTTAGATAATATGTATTTGTTTTTGTAAGTCTCTATATTCGTAGAAAATTCAGAAAACATTAAAAAATCATAAAAAGTCAGAAAAAGTTAGGAAAAATTTTTGGGGGCTATAAGCTTGACCTATACTCTCAGATCCGCATCATTACTGTCCTAGTTACATTCTAAGTATCCTCTGCTAGATTTGAGTAACCTTAAAGCCCAGATTCCTAAAGGCGATCCCTTTGTTGCCGCGGGTAGGCGTTTGTAGGGTGACCCTTAGGAGACGGTTTTAGGCACCATAGGCTGCTCAGAGCTAGCTACCAAGCGATATCCTAGATGGCTAGCGATATACCGTGCATATTTGAGAGCAGTAGAAGAGACTATAGTCACTTAGAACATTTTTCAGTAGCAACAGATAAAAATCTAACAAATATTACAAGATTTCTCAACACCCTGTTTGATTACGTAGTTTGTAGATTTAATAAAATAGAAAAATTACAAAGTAAGGCTATTGAACAAAATGAAATATATATTTCTAAGCTTTGTAAAAACGTGCGGGATAATCCCACAGAACAATTCGACAAAGAAATAATAAAATTCGACAAAGAAGTAAGAGAGATATTAGGAAGATTAGATCGAATCGATGGTTTAGGAACGAGTATAAGACGAACAAGACCAAGCGAACAGATAAACATGATACAAATAGATAGAAAATATTCCAGAAAAGAGCATGACTCGATTGTGGAGCTAATCAACTGTTGGAAAGAGCTATATAAGGACCCACGCAATACTGTTCAGGAAAGAGATCACTTAGTAAAAAGAATGCAGGAAACGTACCAACAAAATAGGGAGCTGCTACATCACTTTAATTTTGACCCTGAAATATATAATCTGGAAAGTGAGGAAGAACCAGAAAGCACCACATATTCGGAAAACGAGGACTACGGGATGACCATACACGATGAATACGAACACGAGGGAGGAACTAATTCCGACAGTGAGGTAATCCATGTAGGGGAAGATAGCAAAAATGCAATAGATTTGAACAGCCCACAAATAGGAGGGAGTATGAGAATCGACGATCTAATAAAAAGAAATGTATCTCAACGGGGAACCTATCTAGATCTATCTAATATACACTTTAAAGATAAACAAAAGGTTATAGATGACTGGGCGCAATCTCTAGCTGTTGTAATCACAAATCATGAAGGATCATGGGACAATGAAAGATTTGTCGATTACATTACAGGAATTTTACAGGGAGATGTATTACAATGGATGAAACAATGGATAAACTCAGAAGAAGGAAAAAATAAATGGAAGGAGTGGGGAGAGAACGATAGGTTCGCAAGTTTTGAAAAAATCCTCAATGACTTCATAAAAATCCTTAAAGAAAATTTATGCGGGTACATAGATGAAAAGTCTCAGGAAGAAGAAGTTTTGTACGCACTGTCCAAGATAGAATTATGTGAGATATGTGAATTTGAAGAATACTGCAAGACATTTTCAAAATACTTTTACAAATTAGATTACGAAAAGGCACAGAATTGGCTTGATCCATTCTTCCACAAACTTCCTAGTCCATGGGACACTAAAACAAGAAACAGATACCCAGATTACTTAAAGCGAATAGCGAAAAAGGATAATCTGGGGCACCGAATACACTACGCGCTTAAAATTATACAAGATGACTGTCTTAACATAAAATCCTACAAGAAAATGAAAAATACAATAAGCAATTCCCCTAAAGGCAGAAGGTGCTACGAAAAAATAATTGGCGAAAAATGGAAAATTGGAAGTGAGAAAAAGGCAAAACCACCATATAGAAAAAGATTTCGATGGAAACCATGGACAAGAAGTAAAGGGTTTGTCAGGAGCAACAAGTACGTTTGAAAGAAGGATGAGTCATCCACTCAAAAAGAACCCCATGAACAAAAAGACAAAAAGAATTGCAGATGTTTTGTATGCGATGAAGAAGGACATTTTGCTAGAAACTGTCCTAGGAGAGGGAAGAATGCTCAAAGAATGATAAAATATATGGAAGAACAAGAACTCGAAGTCTGTCTAGGAGAAGAAATCACGCCAACAGATATAATACTCTATGAACTAGAAGTCGAAGATGACTCAGATAACGAACTAGTTTTCATGATGAATGAAGATTCAGGACCAATCACACCCCCAGTGTCAGAACTGGATAGTGTAACATTAGGAGATGTAGTCGAAAGAGAAACAATTTTTAGTCCAGAGGATATCGACAGAATGAAAAACATCAACTAATAAAGAAAACAGAAATTTACAAAATTTCCCGATTCAATTTCTTCTCCAGGAGAATAATCGAAAATTTTAATGGAAATACAACAGCTAACTTGTCAGCCGGAGGAAGAGTAGACATTCCCATCTTTAGCCGTGAAAAGGTGCGAAGATGGAAAAAGAAATATCCAGAGATTCGCTATATCCATGTTGGCCTGATTCAAATTAAAATTATTGCACTATTTAGAGCAGGCATAGATATTCCCATAATAACACTTGTTATGGACAATCGGTTCACCAATTGCCACCAGGCTTTAATCGGAGGCTTCCAGTCCAACTTAGTAAATCAAACTGTATGGTTTAATATCAAACCTAACTATTTCATCTCCATATCTGACCCAAATATAATAGATACTGTACGATTAAAAATCAAGACTCAAGGAATGAACACACGATCTGGCCATAGAATATACAACGATTCATGAGTTAACCTAGACTACAGAAGCAAGAACAGTTTCAAACCAACGGGAAATAATCGAAATTTTTGAACCAAAACCTTTTGAGGAAGAAATCAAACCCCGACTAATGAATATAAAAGATCTCACAGTACCTAGACAATGGTTCCTTGAAGACCTAATACAAACCGAAGAACCAAAACACTTTGGAGGAATAGAAATACAGAGCTCTGGAAATAGCCTATATATCAGAAATAATTCAAAACAGCCTTTACTTACAAGGAGTAATAGCGAAAGACAGACTAAGGAAATAGCCAGGAGATCGATTACCAGGGAAGAAATAAGAGAACCACTGCTGACACGACTATTAGGAGAAGATAAAAAATTAAGCCCAAATATTAAAGAAAAAAGTCAAAAGCTTAGTATACCACTAATGCCAGGGTCGACGTCTCGACAGGAGGCTGTCGAAGGAGCTGTCGAGTTCAGTTATTAATAGTAATTAATTATGTACTAACTATCTTACAGAAAAGCTCGAAGAAAGGAAAAGAGACAATTACGTCAGAAAAGACGAAAAGAAAACGACTTCTTGAGGAAGCTAGGCAAGCATTTCCTGAAGAAATCCTCCAGAGTATCAAAACAATGATACTCGATCACAGAGAGAAAATAAGAGAAATCTTATCAAAAAATAAGACAGATATCATTTTAACTCGGAATAGCCATCCGAAGCTTTTCAAATTCATGATAGAAGGATTATGGGACATCCAGGGGGTCGAATGGGGGCTCGTGAGCCACCTGTGCTACAGGCTACGAGGAAACCACGAATGGAGCAAGCTACCAGCAATGCTAAAGTTCTTCAACCACAAAATAGCCGCAAGTATTAATTATCATCATTTGTTCACATTCCAAATATTCAGCACGGTCGGATGGAGAGAAGAGACAAAGTTTTTTCAACCATATCAGATATGGGTGTTCGGCTACCCCGAACATTGGCAGAAATTTGACCCAGAATACAACATTGAAGGAGTCAATTATAATTACTTCTGGTATAGCAGTTTTATCGAGCTAGTCGACAAAACAAGAAAGCTAATCAAGAACATAAGCAACTACTCAATTATGATAGATGGAAGGAGGATAATCGCCACCAGAGACCATAATGCAAGGATTAGCTTTCCGAAAGAACAACAACACATAGCAATGAAACTGTTACAGGGTATAGCTTTCAACCAGGAGAATTTAGATATTCCAACGGAGTTCAAATGGATATGTAATAGTAATATTAAAAAAAAAAAAAGGGGTCCCTCAAACATTGGATCCTCCAAATTCGCAAAAGACAAGGCTTCACGAAGAAGACAAAGATTCCCGACAGTGCAAGACAGGACAACAACAGTAAAAGAATTGATTACTGACATCCACAGTACAGACAGGACAGCAACAGTGAAGATTCCTGACAGAGACATGACGTCAAAAGTAAAGATTCCTGACAACAACAGTACAGGCAAGACGTCAACAGTGAAGATTCCTGACAAAGACAAAACATCAACAGTGACGAGGCTTCTACAGCAAGATTCCCGTGACTGGACTTCTACAGCAAGATTCCCAGGAGGCTTCTCGTGCAAGGCTTCTCGTCTATAAAAGGAGGCTTCCGAAGGATGAGGAGGACATCGGCAAATCGGCAATTCGGCAAAAACATCAGCAAGCTTCTCCAACACCTTTTAGGTTCCTCAACACCTTCTCCTTCATCACCATCCTCTCTCACCCTCTCATCCTCCCCCATCCGTCTTGCCTGGTTTATGCCTGCCGATCAGGCCACCAACACCTTGTAGTTCTCCACCACCTATATGTATAATTAGTGTGCCTGAGTGTATTTCCCTTTGTATTTTCTTCTTCTTCTGCTTCAGCTGCTCTGCAGCAGTAGTAGTGTGTAACTTAGCTGGTATCAGAGCTATCCCCTAAAGCCCCCAAAAGCCCACAAATGAACAGTGACCTAATAAAGTAAAAAATCGGTTTTAGGCGTTTGATCAGACCACCTTCTATTTATGGCGGTAGGGCTCTGATACCAGTTAAGTTACACATTACTACTGCTGCAGTGCAGCTGATGCAGAAGAAGAAGAAAATACAAAGGGAAATACACTCAGGCACACTTAATTATACATATAGGTGGTGGAGAACTACAAATTGTTGGTGGTCTGATCGGCAGGCATAAACCAGGCAAGACAGATGGGAGATGATGAGAGGGAGAGAGAGGATGGTGATGAAGAAGAAGGCGTTGAGGAACCTAAAAGGTGTTGGAGAAGCTTGCTGATGTTTTTGCCGAATTGCCGATGTCCTCCTCATCCTTCGGAGGCCTCCTTTTATAGACGAGAAGCCTTGCACGAGAAGCCTCTTGGGAATCTTGCTGCAGAAGCCTCGTCACTGTTGATGTCTTGTCTTTGTCAGGAATCTTCACTGTTGACGTCTTGTCTGTACTATTGTTGTCAGGAATCTTTACTGTTGACGTCTTGTCTGTTCTGTTGACGTCTTGTCTGCACTGTTGTTGTCAGGAATCTTTACTGTTGACATCTTGTCTCTGTCGACGTCTTGTCTGTACTGTTGTTGTCAGGAATCTTTACTATTGCTGTCCTGTCTGTACTGTGGATGTCAGTAATCAATTCTTTTACTGTTTGTACTGTCGGGAATCTTTGTCTTCTCCGTGAAGCCTTGCCTTTTGTGAATTTTTGGAGGATCCAATGTTTGAGGGACCTTTTTTTTTTTTTTTTTTTATATAAAGTTAATAAAATTGTCGGATGCTGAAGCTGCTGGGGATTCAAGATTTATCCATTCATTTGTGGATATGTCAGCGTCGTCCCATCCTGTTGGTGTAATTGTCGCCTCTATTCCTTGTTGGTTCAGATATGATCTTGGGACTAATTTTTTCATTCTTAGTTTTCCGTATAGAATGTAGTATTCGAACTTTCCAGATCCTTCTCCAAGTAACCCAACTGCTGGGTTGCCTTCTTCGAATAGTTGTTTTAGAAGTCCTTGTACTGAGACTCCCCTCCTGAAGGCTTCTTCGGTTACGTCGATTTCCACTTCGGCCTCGACATTTGCGTCCATCTCCTCTTCGCCTTGCTGTGTGTTGTTGCACGCTTGTGATCCTTCTGGTGTGGTATTCTCGAACTGCGGCATTTTTTTCTGTTTTGTTTGTTGTAACGGGGCCAGGTAACTCTTGCTCTAAAAGTTTACCCATGTTTTTTAGAGATTCGGCCTGTTTAGGGGTTGCTCCCCTAATAGTTCCCTCATTAAGGGTTGATATATATTCCGAGTAGACCTTTTTCAAGGCCTTGAGTTCTGATTCTTGTTTCATTACAAGATTCGCTAAGTTTCCCATGTGCTTACGGAAAGCGCGTCGAGTTCCAATTCCTAGATTTGCTCTCTGGTGGGCTCGCCATGCTCCATTTATTTCGGAGTAAAATGGGGGTGGGATTTCTAATTTGGGAAAGCTCGCTACTTTTGGCTCGAGTATGCAATGGGTGAGATCTCGAATTTCTTCTTCTAAGTATGGGTTCTGCCGTGACATTTCCCAGGCTAGGATGGCATCTTCTTTGGAGTAGTAATGTCTGCAACATGATCCGTTAAAATCGAATATCTGTTCATAGAACTTTTCCCAGTCTGTGTAGATACCTGGCTGGTACCCCACGAATACAACAAATGCTGCAGGAACAGGAACACTATTTGTTATAGCTTTCCCCTTATCACCTTTCTGCAAAACAAATTTAGTAACTGTTAGGTCGGCTCAGGTAATCTGCGATAAAATTATCCTTTCCTTTAACATGCTCGATTTCGAAGGAATATTGGGCTATCTCATTATACCACTGCATGCGTTTTCCAGAGGTCTTTCTTGTGTTTACCAGAAAATCCCTAACGGCTTTATTATCTGTTCTAATTATAAAATATTCGGTTGCAAGAAATATTTGAAATTTTTGTAGGGCTAATTTTATTGTATATAGTTCCTTTTCAAATATTATCCACTTTAGTTCGTTTGGTTTGAATTTTCTAGAATTATACCCACAAAGTCTCTCGTATTTTAATATTTTTTGTGGTATGCTTCTTTTTCTGAGTCTGATTCCGTTCTGAGATAGGGGTGGATCCTCCTCGTCCCAAATTTCTTTCGGAATTGCTTTTAGTGCACATACCCAACATTCTTCTGACGCGTCAATGTCTAAAATCAGTTTATCTCCAGGCTTTGGTAGGTAGACTTCCGGTGCCTTTTCGGCAAGCTGTTTAATTTTTCTTAGAACTTTTTTATCTTTATCTGTCCAGGTAAAGTCTTGATTCTTATTTAGCTTTTTTAGTAAAGGTATTTCCTCTTTCGTGAGTTCTCGTAGAAAATTTCTCCCATAATTCAGGAGCCCTAGTAGACTTTGTAGTTGTTTTTTATCTTTCATTTCTTCAGGAAACTCTTTAATTTTTGAAATGATGTGCTTCTATAGTTGAATGCCATCTTTATCTAGGATAATTCCAAGAAATTCTATTGACTCCTTTTCGATTTCGATCTTTTTTGGTGAGAGTATTATCCCGTGTCTTCTAAAGATGTCACTAATGATCTTTAGATGTCTCTTGTGCTCTTCTTTCGTTTTTGAAAAGACCAAAATATCATCAATGTATACGACACAGAAATCTTTTAAATCATTAAAGATTGAGTCCATCCATCTTTGAAATATCTGTGGTGCGGTGTTTAAACCAAATGGCATGACGTTCCAGTGAAAGTGTCCTCGTGGTGTACTAAATGCTGTTAGAGGCTTCGATTCTTCTGTCATTCTTAGTTGCCAAAAACCAGATTTGCAGTCGAATTTGCTGAATATTCTAGCTCCTTTTGTTAAATTTATTAGGACTTCCTTTCTGGGGATGAAATAACCATCGAATTTTAGATTTTGATTTAGTCTCTTGTAATTGATTACCATTCGCGGCTTCTTTCTTTTTAATTCGTTAAGATTTCTGACCATGAATGCTGGACTAGAGTGAGGGCTAGTGGTCTTCTCTATTAGTCCTGTGTTTATCAGTTCATTTATCTGGTTGTCGAATTCATCTATATCTTGCCTAGTATAGAGCATGGGTTTTACCATAATGATTATGTTGTCATCTCTTAACTGAATTTTACAAAATCTTGGACTTCGATCCCATAATTTTAATGGATTTTCACTAAAATTTTCACTAAGTGTTTTGTAAAGCCAGTGGGCTTGTTCTAACTCACAAACTGTCTCGCATCTTTTTAATGAGTTTTCATTATCTGGGATACCTTTTGGGGGAGAAAAATCTTCCGTATATTTATATCTAGGTCCTTCTAAGAGTGGCATGTCGATCTTTCGGGTTTGACCACCTTCTTGTTGATGCAAAGACACCATTTGTTTTTCCACGATCATAGGTAGATATTCTCCAATAAAATTGTTTCCTAAAACCATATCTCCATTCATATGTGGGAAGCATAAAAGTTTTGGTATGATAAATTTTTTCTCATTAAGCCAAATTTCCACGTCCTTGGCTTTGTTTTGGATAGTCGTTTTATGTGCACTGATCCCTGTTATCTTAATTGGATATTTCATTGGCTCCCATTTTTCTAGTGGTATGGCATTCTCTCGACAAGAAGAGACTGTGTCCCCCGTATCTAGTAGTGCATGTAACGAATATTGTTTATAGCCCTTGAATCTGAATGTTCCTTTAACATAATTAAACCTCCTTCCTTGTTTTGGTGCAAAGATTATCTCATCAAATCTTATCGTGTATTCTTCCTCTTTGTTAAGGGGTTCTTCGGAATTTAAAATGATTTCTTCAACTGTTCTTTCTACATCATTATTTTGTTTATTATTTTCTTTATCCTTAATTGTACTGTTTACTGCTTTTGTTGTTTCCTCTTCGTTACCTTCCTCTTTTTCTGGATTATCATTATTATCCTCCTTCTCGTCCTCTCTAGTTCTGTCTATGATACTGGGTTCAGCTTTTTCTTGATTGGGATTATATCCATAATGACTTAATAGACTCTTAAATTTTTTATGGATTTCTTTGAGTTGTTGGGTCAAATCCTCTTTGGCTTCTAGAGTTAGGTCAGGACTTTTATTCTTTTCTTTTAATCTTTCTATTCGGAGAACTACCTCATCAAATTTTTTTTTGGAATAACTGGGGATGTTCATTATACCATATATATCATTATACATGGTGTCATATTTACTGCACTTTGCCCTGCATATCTCGCAATTGCACAACATGTCGGTAGCCATCTAAGATGTCAATGGATAACTAGCTCTGAGTAGCCTATGGTGCCTAAAACCGTCTCCTAAGGGTCACCCTACAAACGCCTACCCGCGGCAACAAAGGGATTACTTTAGGAATCTGGGCTTTAAGGTTACTCAATTCTAGTAAAGGACACTTAGAGTGTAACTAGGACAATATTGATACAGGTTGTGGGAAAATATAGGTCAGAGTTATAGTAAATTTGCTATCATGTAATTGCTATATATGCTATAAATCCTTCCACAAATTTTTCCTATCTTTTTCTGATTTTTTAATGTTTTCTGAATTTTCTACAAACATAGAGACTTACAAAAACAAATACATATTATCTAAACAAGACAAATTACTTAATAAAAACTCAGAAACAAACGATACATACCGAAACAGTAGCCATCACACCGGAGACTCTTTGTACAGACTGCAGACCCCTACCACCCAAAAGGAACGTCCCCCCGGGCTCTGATACCAGTTAAGTTACACACTACCACTGGCAAGAACTACAAATCATAAAGTTATTACATTCTTGTCATAAAGTTACATTCTTGGAGAACGACCCCCCGGGCTTATAACTACAAATCATAAAGTTACTACAGTTACATTCTAAGTATCCTCTGCTTAGATAATATTCTTAACTGGTATCAGAGCCCGGGGGGTCGTTCCTTTTGGGCGGTAGGGGTCTGCAGTCTGTACAAAGAGTCTCCGGTGTGATGGCTACTGTTCCGGTATGTATCGTTTGTTTCTGATTTTTTATTAAGTAATTTGTCTTGTTTAGATAATATGTATTTGTTTTTGTAAGTCTCTATATTCGTAGAAAATTCAGAAAACATTAAAAAATCATAAAAAGTCAGAAAAAGTTAGGAAAATTTTTTGGGGGCTATAAGCTTGACCTATACTCTCAGATCCGCATCATTACTGTCCCAGTTACATTCTAAGTATCCTCTGCTAGATTTGAGTAACCTTAAAACCCAGATTCCTAAAGGCGATCCCTTTATTGTCGCGGGTAGGCGTTTGTAGGGTGACCCTTAGGAGACGGTTTTAGGCACCATACGCTGCTCAGAGCTAGCTACCAAGCGATATCCTAGATATATACCGTGCATATTTGAGAGCAGTAGAAGAGACTATAGTCACTTAGAACATTTTTCAGTAGCAACAGATAAAAATCTAACAAATATTACAAGCTTTCTCAACACCCTGTTTGATTACGTAGTTTGTAGATTTAATAAAATAGAAAAATTACAAAGTAAGGCAATAGAACAAAATGAAATATATATTTCTAAGCTTTGTAAAAACGTGCGGGATAATCCCACAGAACAATTCGACAAAGAAATAACAAAATTCGACAAAGAAGTAAGAGAAATATTAGGAAGATTAGATCGAATCGATGGTTTAGGAACGAGTATAAGACGAACAAGACCAAGCGAACAGATAAACATGATACAAATATATAGAAAATATTCCAGAAAAGAGCATGACTCGATTGTGGAGCTAATCAACTGTTGGAAAGAGCTATATAAGGACCCACGCAATACTGTTCAGGAAAGAGATCACTTAGTAAAAAGAATGCAGGAAACGTACCAACAAAATAGGGAGCTGCTACATCACTTTAATTTTGACCCTGAAATATATAATCTGGAAAGTGAGGAAGAACCAGAAAGCACCACAGATTCGGAAAACGAGGACTACGGGATGACCATACATGATGAATACGAACACGAGGGAGGAACTGATTCTGACAGTGAGGTAATCCATGTAGGGCAAGATAGCAAAAATGCAATAGATTTGAACAGCCCACAAATAGGAGGGAGTATGAGAATCGACGATCTAATAAAAAGAAGTGTATCTCAAGGGGGAACCTATCTAGATCTATCTAATATATACTTTAAAGATAAACAAAAGGTTATAGATGACTGGGCGCAATCTCTAGCCGTTGTAATCACAAATCATGAAGGATCATGGGACAATGAAAGATTTGTCGATTACATTACAGGAACTTTACAGGGAGATGTCTTACAATGGATGAAACAATGGATAAACTCAGAAGAAGGAAAAAATAAACGGAAGGAGTGGGGAGAGAACGATAGGTTAGCAAGTTTTGAAAAAATCCTCAATGACTTCATAAAAATCCTTAAAGAAAATTTATGCGGGTACATAGATGAAAAGTCTCAGGAAGAAGAAGTTTTGTACGCACTGTCCAAGATAGAATTATGTGAGATATGTGAATTTGAAGAATACTTCAAGACATTTTCAAAATACT
This sequence comes from Dracaena cambodiana, assembly GCA_036321105.1. Classification (NCBI taxonomy): domain Eukaryota; kingdom Viridiplantae; phylum Streptophyta; class Magnoliopsida; order Asparagales; family Asparagaceae; genus Dracaena; species Dracaena cambodiana. The sequence continues at coordinate 12,102,891 of JAYEPQ010000013.1, read as the reverse complement.
TTTACAAATTAGATTACGAAAAGGCACAGAATTGGCTTGATCCATTCTTCCACAAACTTCCTAGTCCATGGGACACTAAAACAAGAAATGGATACCCAGATTACTTAAAGCGAATAGAGAAAAAGGATAATCTGGGGCACCGAATACACTACGCGCTTAAAATTATACAAGATGACTGTCTTAACATAAAATCATACCAGAAAATAAAAAATACAATAAGCAATTCCCCTAAAGGCAGAAGGTGCTGCGAAAAAATAATTGGCGAAAAATGGAAAATTGGAAGTGAGAAAAAGGCAAAACCACCATATAGAAAAAGATTTCGATGGAAACCATGGACAAGAAGTAGAGGGTTTGCCAGGAGCAACAAGTACGTTAGAAAGAAGGATGAGTCATCCACTCAAAAAGAACCCCATGAACAAAAAGACAAAAAGAATTGCAGATGTTTTGTATGCGATGAAGAAGGACATTTTGCTAGAAACTGTCCTAGGAGAGGGAAGAATGCTCAAAGAATGATAAAATATATGGAAGAACAGGAACTCAAAGTCTGTCTAGGAGAAGAAATCACGCCAACAGATATAATACTCTATGAACTAGAAGTCGAAGATGACTCAGATAACGAACTAGTTTTCATGATGAATGAAGACTCAGGACCAATCACACCCCCAGTGTCAGAACTGGATAGTGTAACATTAGGAGATGTAGCCGGAAGAGAAATAATTTTTAGTCCAGAGGACATCGACAGAATGAAAAAACATCAACTAATAAAGAAAACAGAAATTTACAAAATTTCCCGATTCAATTTCTTCTCCAGGAGAATAATCGAAAATTTTAATGGAAATACAACAGCTAACTTGTCAGCCGGAGGAAGAGTAGACATTCCCATCTTTAGCCGTGAAAAGGTGCGAAGATGGAAAAAGAAATATCCAGAGATTCGCTATATCCATGTTGGCCTGATTCAAATTAAAATTAATGCACTATTTAGAGCAGGCATAGATATTCCCATAATAACACTTGTTATGGACAATCGGTTCACCAATTGCCACCAGGCTTTAATCGGAGGCTTCCAGTCCAACTTAGTAAATCAAACTGTATGGTTTAATATCAAACCTAACTATTTCATCTCCATATCTGACCCAAATATAATAGATACTGTACGATTAAAAATCAAGACTCAAGGAATGAACATGAAAACCAACTCATACGATCTGGCCATAGAATATACAACGATTCATGAGTTAACCCAGACTACAGAAGCAAGAACAGTTTCAAACCAACGGGAAATAATCGAAATTTTTGAACCAAAACCTTTTGAGGAAGAAATCAAAACCCGACTAATGAATATAAAAGATCTCACAGTACCTAGACAATGGTTCCTTGAAGACCTAATACAAACAAAAGAACCAAAACACTTTGGAGGAATAGAAAGAGCTCTGGAAATAGCCTATATATCAGAAATAATTCAAAACAGCCTTTACTTACAAGGAGTAATAGCGAAAGACAGACTAAGGAAATAGCCAGGAGATCGATTACCAGGGAAGAAATAAGAGAACCACTGCTGACACGACTATTAGGAGAAGATAAAAAATTAAGCCCAAATATGAAAGAAAAAAGTCAAAAGCTTAGTATACCACTAATGCCAGGGTCGACGTCTCGACAGGAGGCTGTCGAAGGAGCTGTCGAGTTCAGTTATTAATAGTAATTAATTATGTACTAACTATCTTACAGAAAAGCTCGAAGAAAGGAAAAGAGACAATTACGTCAGAAAAGACAAAAAGAAAACGACTTCTTGAGGAAGCTAGGCAAACATTTCCTGAAGAAATCCTCCAGAGTATCAAAACAATGATACTCGATCACAGAGAGAAAATAAGAGAAATCTTATCAAAAAATAAGACAGATATCATTTTAACTCGGAATAGCCATCCGAAGCTTTTCAAATTCATGATAGAAGGATTATGGGACATCCAGGGGGTCGAATGGGGGCTCGTGAGCCAGCTGTGCTACAGGCTACGAGGAAACCACGAATGGAGCAAGCTACCAGCAATGCTAAAGTTCTTCAACCACAAAATAGCCACAAGTATTAATTATCATCATTTGTTCACATTCCAAATATTCAGCACGGTCGGATGGAGAGAAGAGACAAAGTTTTTTCAACCATATCAGATATGGGTGTTCGGCTACCCCGAACATTGGCAGAAATTTGACCCAGAATACAACATTGAAGGAGTCATTTATAATTACTTCTGGTATAGCAGTTTCATCGAGCTAGTCGACAAAACAAGAAAGCTAATCAAGAACATAAGCAACTACTCAATTATGACAGATGGAAGGAGGATAATCGCCACCAGAGACCATAATGCAAGGATTAGCTTTCCGAAAGAACAACAACACATAGCAATGAAACTGTTACAGGATATAGCTTTCAACCAGGAGAATTTAGATATTCCAACGGAGTTCAAATGGATATGTAATAGTAATATTTAAAAAAAAAAAAAAAAAAAAAAGAAGGGGTCCCTCAAACATTGGATCCTCCAAATTCGCAAAAGACAAGGCTTCACGAAGAAGACAAAGATTCTCGATAGTGCAAGACAGGACAACAACAGTAAAAGAATTGATTACTGACATCCACAGTACAGACAGGACAGCAACAGTGAAGATCTCTGATAGAGACAAGACGTCAACAGTAAAGATTCCTGACAACAACAGTACAGACAAGATGTCAACAGTGAAGATTCCTGACAAAGACAAGACATCAACAGTGACGAGGCTTCTATAGCAAGATTCCCGTGACGAGGCTTCTACAGCAAGATTCCCAGGAGGCTTCTCGTGCAAGGCTTCTCGTCTATAAAAGGAGGCTTCCGAAGGATGAGGAGGACATCGGCAATTCGGCAAAAACATCAGCAAGCTTCTCCAACACCTTTTAGGTTCCTCAACACCTTCTCCTTCATCACCATCCTTTCTCACCCTCTCATCCTCCCCCATCCGTCATGCCTGGTTTATGCCTGCCGATCAGACCACCAACACCTTGTAGTTCTCCACCACCTATATGTATAATTAGTGTGCCTGAGTGTATTTCCCTTTATATTTTCTTCTTCTTCTACTTCAGCTGCTCTGCAGTAGTAGTAGTGTGTAACTTAGCTGGTATCAGAAGAATGTTGGGGATGTGCACTAAAAGCAATTCCGAAAGAAATTTGGGACGAGGAGGATCCACCCCTATCTCAGAACGGAATCAGACTCAGAAAAAGAAGCATACCACAAAAAATATTAAAATACGAGAGACTTTGTGGATATAATTCTGGAAAATTCAAACCAAACGAACTAAAGTGGATAATGTTTGAAAAGGAACTATATACAATAAAATTAGCCCTACAAAAATTTCAAATATTTCCCAGGAGGCTTCTCGTGCAAGGCTTCTCATCTATAAAAGGAGGCTTCCGAAGGATGAGGAGGACATCGGCAAATCGGCAATTCGGCAAAAACATCAGCAAGCTTCTCCAACACCTTTTAAGTTCCTCAATGCCTTCTCCTTCATCACCATCCTCTCTCACCCTCTCATCCTCCCCCATCCGTCTTGCCTGGTTTATGCCTGCCGATCAGACCACCAGCTGTTACAAACATAGACCAGTTATTTATTTATTATATGGATACACAAAGAGAATGTAGTTAGATTTTTAAGGCATAAACCAGCAATTTATCATACCCCGAATGAAGTCGCAAATACACTCAGGCACACTACTTGGTTTAATTTTTTTTTTTATTATTTTTTTAATATTACTATTACATATCCATTTGAACTCCGTTGGAATATCTAAATTCTCCTGGTTGAAAGCTATATCCTGTAACAGTTTCATTGCTATGTGTTGTTGTTCTTTTGGAAAGCTAATCCTTGCATTATGGTCTCTGGTGGCGATTATCCTCCTTCCATCTGTCATAATTGAGTAGTTGCTTCTGTTCTTGATTAGCTTTCTTGTTTTGTCGACTAGCTCGATAAAACTGCTATACCAGAAGTAATTATAATTGACTCCTTCAATGTTGTATTCTGGGTCAAATTTCTGCCAATGTTCGGGGTAGCCGAACACCCATATCTGATATGGTTGAAAAAACTTTGTCTCTTCTCTCCATCCGACCGTGCTGAATATTTGGAATGTGAACAAATGATGATAATTAATACTTGCGGCTATTTTGTGGTTGAAGAACTTTAGCATTGCTGGTAGCTTGCTCCATTCGTGGTTTCCTCGTAGCCTATAGCACAGCTGGCTCACGAGCCCCCATTCGACCCCCTGGATGTCCCATAATCCTTCTATCATGAATTTGAAAAGCTTCGGATGGCTATTCCGAGTTAAAATGATATCTGTCTTATTTTTTGATAAGATTTCTCTTATTTTCTCTCTGTGATCGAGTATCATTGTTTTGATACTCTGGAGGATTTCTTCAGGAAATGCTTGCCTAGCTTCCTCAAGAAGTCGTTTTCTTTTCGTCTTTTCTGACGTAATTGTCTCTTTTCCTTTCTTCGAGCTTTTCTGTAAGATAGTTATTACATAATTAATTACTATTAATAACTGAACTCGACAGCTCCTTCGACAGCCTCCTGTCGAGACGTCGACCCTGGCATTAGTGGTATACTAAGCTTTTGACTTTTTTCTTTATTATTTGGGCTTAATTTTTTATCTTCTCCTAATAGTCGTGTCAGCAGTGGTTCTCTTATTTCTTCCCTGGTAATCGATCTCTTGGCTATTTCCTTAGTCTGTCTTTCGCTATTACTCTTTGTAAGTAAAGGCTGTTTGGAATTATTTCTGATATATAGGCTATTTCCAGAGCTCTGTATTTCTATTCCTCCAAAGTGTTTTGGTTCTTTGGTTTGTATTAGGTCTTCAAGGAACCATTGTCTAGGTACTGTGAGATCTTTTATATTCATTAGTCGGGGTTTGATTTCTTCCTCAAAAGGTTTTGGTTCAAAAATTTCGATTATTTCCCGTTGGTTTGAAACTGTTCTTGCTTCTGTAGTCTGGGTTAACTCATGAATCGTTGTATATTCTATGGCCAGATCGTGTGAGTTGGTTTTCATGTTCATTCCTTGAGTCTTGATTTTTAATCGTACAGTATCTATTATATTTGGGTCAGATATGGAGATGAAATAGTTAGGTTTGATATTAAACCATACAGTTTGATTTACTAAGTTGGACTGGAAGCCTCCGATTAAAGCCTGGTGGCAATTGGTGAACCGATTGTCCATAACAAGTGTTATTATGGGAATATCTATGCCTGCTCTAAATAGTGCATTAATTTTAATTTGAATCAGGCCAACATGGATATAGCGAATCTCTGGATATTTCTTTTTCCATCTTCGCACATTTTCACGGCTAAAGATGGGAATGTCTACTCTTCCTCCGGCTGACAAGTTAGCTGTTGTATTTCCATTAAAATTTTCGATTATTCTCCTGGAGAAGAAATTGAATCGGGAAATTTTGTAAATTTCTGTTTTCTTTATTAGTTGATATTTTTTCATAAACTAGATGTCCTCTGGACTAAAAATTGTTTCTCTTCCGACTACATCTCCTAATGTTACACTATCCAGTTCTGACACTGGGGGTGTGATTGGTCCTGAATCTTCATTCATCATGAAAGCTAGTTCGTTATCTGAGTCATCTTCGACTTCTAGTTCATAGAGTATTATATCTGTTGGCGTGATTTCTTCTCCTAGACAGACTTCGAGTACTTGTTCTTCCATATATTTTATCATTCTTTGAGCATTCTTTCCTCTCCTAGGATAGTTTCTAGCAAAATGTCCTTCATCGCATACAAAACATCTGCAATTCTTTTTGTCTTTTTGTTCATGGGGTTCTTTTTGAGTGGATGACTCATCCTTCTTTCTAACGTACCTGTTGCTCCTGACAAACCCTCTACTTCTTGTCCATGGTTTCCATCGAAATCTTTTTCTATATGGTGGTTTTGCCTTTTTCTCACTTCCAATTTTCCATTTTTCGCCAATTATTTTTTCGCAGCACCTTCTGCCTTTAGGGGAATTGCTTATTGTATTTTTCATTTTCTTGTAGGATTTTATGTTAAGACAGTCATCTTGTATAATTTTAAGCGCGTAGTGTATTCGGTGCCCCAGATTATCCTTTTTCTCTATTTGCTTTAAGTAATCTGGGTATCCGTTTCTTGTTTTAGTGTCCCATGGACTAGGAAGTTTGTGGAAGAATGGATCAAGCCAATTCTGTGCCTTTTCGTAATCTAATTTGTAAAAGTATTTTGAAAATGTCTTGCAGTATTCTTCAAATTCACATATCTCACATAATTCTATCTTGGACAGTGCGTACAAAACTTCTTCTTCCTGAGACTTTTCATCTATGTACCCGCATAAATTTTCTTTAAGGATTTTTATGAAGTCATTGAGGATTTTTTCAAAACTTGCGAACCTATCGTTCTCTCCCCACTCCTTCCATTTATTTTTTCCTTCTTCTGAGTTTATCCATTGTTTCATCCATTGTAATACATCTCCCTGTAAAGTTCCTGTAATGTAATCGACAAATCTATCATTGTCCCATGATCCTTCATGATTTGTGATTACAATGGCTAGAGATTGCGCCCAGTCATCTATAACCTTTTGTTTATCTTTAAAGTGTATATTAGATAGATCTAGATAGGTTCCCCCTTGAGATACACTTCTTTTTATTAGATCGTTGATTCTCATACTCCCTCCTATTTGTGGGCTGTTCAAATCTATTGCATTTTTGCTATCTTCCCCTACATGGATTACCTCACTGTCGGAATCAGTCCTTGTTTTCCGAATCTGTGGTGCTTTCTGGTTCTTCCTCACTTTCCAGATTATATATTTCAGGGTCAAAATTAAAGTGATTTAGCAGCTCCCTATTTTGTTGGTACGTTTCCTGCATTCTTTTTACTAAGTGATCTCTTTCCTGAAAAGTATTGCGTGGGTCCTTATATAGCTCTTTCCAACAGTTGATTAGCTCCACAATCGAGTCATGCTCTTTTCTGGAATATTTTCTATCATTTGTATCATGTTTATCTGTTCGCTTGGTCTTGTTCGTCTTATACTCGTTCCTAAACCATCGATTCGATCTAATCTTCCTAATATCTCTCTTACTTCTTTGTCGAATTTTGTTATTTCTTTGTCGAATTGTTCTGTGGGATTATCCCGCACGTTTTTACAAAGCTTAGAAATATATATTTCATTTTGTTCTATTGCCTTACTTTGTAATTTTTCTATTTTATTAAATCTACAAACTACGTAATCAAACAGGGTGTTGAGAAAGCTTGTAATATTTGTTAGATTTTTATCTGTTGCTACTGAAAAATGTTCTAAGTGACTATAGTCTCTTCTACTGCTCTCAAATATGCACGGTATATCGCTAGCCATCTAGGATATCGCTTGGTAGCTAGCTCTGAGCAGCCTATGGTGCCTAAAACCATTTCCTAAGGGTCACCCTACAAACGCCTACCCGCGGCAACAAAGGGATCGCCTTTAGGAATCTGGGTTTTAAGGTTACTCAAATCTAGCAGAGGATACTTAGAATGTAACTAGGACAGTAATGATGCGGATCTGAGAGTATAGGTCAAGCTTATAGCCCCCAAAAATTTTTCCTAACTTTTTCTGACTTTTTATGATTTTTTAATGTTTTCTGAATTTTCTACGAATATAGAGACTTACAAAAACAAATACATATTATCTAAACAAGACAAATTACTTAATAAAAATTTAGAAACAAACGATACATACCGGAACAGTAGCCATCACACCGGAGACTCTTTGTACAAACTGCAGACCCCTACCGCCCAAAAGGAACGACCCCCCGGGCTCTGATACCAGCTAAGTTACACACTACTACTGCTGCAGTGCAGCTGATGCAGAAGAAGAAGAAAATACAAAGGGAAATACACTCAGGCACACTGAATTATACTTATAGGTGGTGGAGAACTACAAATTGTTGGTGGTCTGATCGGCAGGCATAAACCAGGCAAGACAGATGGGAGATGATGAGAGGGAGAGAGAGGATGGTGATGAAGAAGAAGGCGTTGAGGAACCTAAAAGGTGTTGGAGAAGCTTGCTGATGTTTTTGCCGAATTGCCGATTTGCCGATTTGTCGATTTGCCGATGTTTTCCTTGTCCCTCGGAGGCCTCCTTTTATAGCCGACCTTCCTTGCACGAGAAGCCTCTTGGGAATCTTGCTGTGGAAGCCTCGTCACGATTCTTCACTGTTGACGTCTTGTCTCTGTCAGGAATCTTCATTGTTGACGTCTTGTCTGTACTGTTGATGTCAGGAATCTCTACTGTTGATGTCTTGTCTGTACTGTTGCTGTCAGGAATCTCTACTGTTGATGTCATGTCTGTACTGTTGCTGTCGGGAATCTCCACTGTTGACGTCTTGTCCTGTTCTGTTGCTGTCAGGAACCGGATGCTTTTGTTGAACAAGGGCTTCCCATAAATCTAATCTTTTCCTTTTTCCTTTGAATATATTAGGCTCCCCTTGTCTTTATGTTGTAGAGAATCTATGATGTCTTTTGATTCCTTTCTTGTGAAGCCTTTACGTTTCTTCTTTGTGAAGTTTTAGCCTACTTCATCCATCATGAACTTGCCATGTTAGGCTACTTTTGTCATATCAGGCTTTGTTTATCTATTTTCTTTTGTAAATAATTTCGTCGCCGGAAACTTCATCAGGATTTTCAAATGATATGGAGTTTTTAGCAAACTCCCAGCTATCAACGGATTTGATTTGACTTTACCAACTACCGTTTGAGTTGGGCTAGCCATGCTATTTCTCTCAGCATGATAAGTTGTTAAGGACTTCATTTGGACTTATATGCCAAACTAATCCGTTTAGCAATCTTTTGGTTATTACAGAATTCCTTTTATCTCCTTACACTACACAGTTTTTTTTTTTTTTTTTAAATATAATATTTTTATATGAGTAGGTATATAAATTACCAGATGCTGAGATTTTTGCCATACCTAGATATGCAAGGTCGTTTTACTTTGTTGACAATACTGGAAGATCCCAAGCTCAGATCTAGACACAGATTATTTTTGACACTAGAATCCCCTTGATCTTTTCTAGCTCTATGTGTCTTCATATGCCCTCCAAGTGCATTCCCGTTCGTAAACTCGATTTCACAGATGGAACACTTGTGTATTTTAGGTCTCTTTTCTTTTTCGTGTATTTTTTCTGATCTTGTCCTTCTGTGACTTGTCCGGTGGCCTCCAAGTGCTTGGAACGAAGTGAACTGTTTGCTGCATGTTTTACATTTGAATACTTGTTTATATTGTTGTTGGATAGTGTTCTTACCATTGCGGAGATCGATACTTCTGTTGATATCTACTTCTTTGATCATCCTATCTTTGGAAGTGTTGCGCACCCGCAGATCTTCTTTTGCTGAGAACCTAAACTGCAATCTTGATTGAGTGAGGATGAGTAGCTTCTTTGTGATCTTTACCTTATATACTGCTTGATGATTTTTAGCAGCATGATTTATTCTTTGGTGTAATTTCTAGGCTTCTTTTAGCTCTCGGAATCTTTGTCTTATCACTTTTGTTTTTTCTTTCTGAAGTGATATAGTATTCTTAAAAGAGTAATGATGTCTGTTGAATACCTGTTTATAACATTTATCCTGTATTGTGTATATACCTGGTTGGTATTCTTCGTATACAATAAATGCTGCTGAAATACTATTTGTTATAGCTCTCACCATGTTTTTCTTCTTCAAAATCTTGATTGATGTATCATTATTGTTTTCTGTTACTAAGAATTTATTATTATTTATTACTTATCTTTTGATGTATCCTGGATTAGAGGCCGTTTTTCTTCTGTCTGCATCTCTTGATGTTAGGAGTGTGATTATATCTGACTTATTTATTATATGGATTATCTCAAACTCTGAATTGTTCTTATGTCTATAGAGCACTATATCAGAAAGGATGATTTCTTTTCTAATGTAGACTTTTAAAGCATCTTCTCCTATTTTAGGACAGTGTCCCTTTTCGTTATATTCAAAATACTTGTATTCTCTCTTACCCATTTGTGTAGAGGATTCATCACACTTCTGGATATACTTGTTACTCTTGATAAATACTTTTTTGTCTTTCCATGGTTTTCTAGATATTAGTTTAGGTGGGTAACTCTTTTGGGTATTTTCAGTTTGTTGTATTAAAGTTCTCTTATTTTCATCTATCCAAATAAAATCTCGATTTTTATTTATCTTTTTTAATAGTGACTTTTCTTGCTTTGATAGTTTCTTTTCAAAATTTTCCCCATAATTCAGCAGTTTTAGTAGGTTCTGTCGTTGCTTTTTATCCTTTTTATTTTCTTCAGATGTTTTTGGTCTCTTCTTTCTTCCTTTTTTCCATTTCTCGTTATTACGGTATTTTTTCTTTTTAGGAGAGTTACTGGTTACATTTTTCACTTCCTTATAAGACTCTATGTTATGAATATAGTGTATTAGATTGTTCTCTTTCTTTATTTGTTTTAGGTATTCCAGATATCTGCTTTGTGTTTTCGTATCGCGTGGGCTTGGAAATGTGCGAAGGAACGGATCAATCCAGTTTTGTGTCCTATTGTATTCTAAGTATTCTGAGAACATTTTGCAGTATTCTTTGAATTCACATGTATCACGTAGTTCATTTTTAGATATTGCATAAGCCTTGTTTTCTATTGAATCAATCAGCTTATTGTCAGATTTGATATTTTCTTTAGATTCTGTCCTGTACTCATCATTTGTAATTATTTCACAGTCTTCATTTTCTGGATTAGTGATGCTCTCATTTTCTAGGTCTTGTTTTAAATTGTATATCCCAGGGTCAAACTTAAAATAGTGTAACAAACCTTTATGTTGGAGGTATGTCTCTTGTATCCTATTCACCAGATATTGTTTCTCTTGAATGGTACTATTTTGATCCCTATACAACTCTTTCCAGCAATTAATTATTTCAAGTATTGAGTTGTATTCTTCTCTGGAGTATGTTTTCTCAGCTTGCACAATATTTATTGGTTGATTTGGTTTATTTTGTTTTGAACTAGTTCCTAATCTGTCAATTTGATCTAACTTTCCTAAGTAACTATTTTTCGTTAGATGTTTAGTTTCAGAGGGACCGTTTAGATTATTATCCTCTTCTCTGTTAAGAGGTTCTTCGGATTTTAAGATGACTTCTTCAACTGTTCTTTCTATATCATTACTTTGGTAACTATTCTCTTTTGGACTTTGTGAGAGACTTCTTTGATTATTATTGTCTGTTTGGTTACTGACTTGTAATAGGTTATTACATTCATCTTTTACAGGAGGATTACTATTATTTACCTTTTCATCTTCTTTAGTTATTTTTATGATATCGGGTTTAACTTTTTCTTGATTAGAACCATATCCGAAATGACTTAATAGACCCTTGAATTTTTTATGTATTTCTTTGAGTTGTTAGGTCAGATCTTCTTTGGCTTCTAGAGTTAGGTCGGGACTTTTATCCTTTTCTTTTAATCTTTCTATTCGGAGAACTACCTCATCAAATTTTTTTTGGAATAACTGGGGATGTTCATTATACCATATATATCATTATACATGGTGTCATATTTACTGCACTTTGCTCTACATATCTCGCAATTGCACAACATGTCGGTAGCCATCTAAGATGTCAATGGATAACTAGCTCTGAGTAGCCTATGGTGCCTAAAACCGTCTCCTATTGCTCACCCTACAAACGCCTATCCGTGGCAACAAAGGGATTATTTTAGGAATCTGGGCTTTTAGGATACTCAATTCTAGTAAGGGACACTTAGAGTGTAACTAGAACAGTATTGATACAGATTGTGAGAGAATATAGGTCAGAGTTATAGTCAATTTGATACCACGTAAGTGCTATAGATGCTATAAATCCTTCTCCAAAATTTTTTTTTTTTAAACAAGACAAATTACTTAATAAAAATTCAGAAACAAACGATACATACCGGAACAGTAGCCATCACACCGGAGACTCTTTGTACAGACTGCAGACCCCTACCGCCCAAAAGGAACGACCCCCCGGGCTCTGATACCAGCTGGGCGGTAGGGGTCTGCAGTCTGTACAAAGAGTCTCCGGTGTGATGGCTACTGTTCCGGTATGTATCATTTGTTTCTGAATTTTTATTAAGTAATTTGTCTTGTTTAGATAATATGTATTTGTTTTTGTAAGTCTCTATATTCGTAGAAAATTCAGAAAACATTAAAAAATCATAAAAAGTCAGAAAAAGTTAGGAAAAATTTTGGGGGCTATAAGCTTGACCTATACTCTCAGATCCGCATCATTACTGTCCTAGTTACATTCTAAGTATCCTCTGCTAGATTTGAGTAACCTTAAAGCCCAGATTGCTAAAGGCGATCCCTTTGTTGCCGCGGGTAGGCGTTTGTAGGGTGACCCTTAGGAGACGGTTTTAGGCACCATAGGCTGCTCAGAGCTAGCTACCAAGCGATATCCTAGATGGCTAGCGATATACCGTGCATATTTGAGAGCAGTAGAAGAGACTATAGTCACTTAGAACATTTTTCAGTAGCAACAGATAAAAATCTAACAAATATTACAAGCTTTCTCAACACCCTGTTTGATTACGTAGTTTGTAGATTTAATAAAATAGAAAAATTACAAAGTAAGGCTATTGAACAAAATGAAATATATATTTCTAAGCTTTGTAAAAACGTGCGGGATAATCCCACAGAACAATTCGACAAAGAAATAATAAAATTCGACAAAGAAGTAAGAGAGATATTAGGAAGATTAGATCGAATCGATGGTTTAGGAACGAGTATAAGACGAACAAGACCAAGCGAACAGATAAACATGATACAAATAGATAGAAAATATTCCAGAAAAGAGCACGACTCGATTGTGGAGCTAATCAACTGTTGGAAAGAGCTATATAAGGACCCACGCAATACTGTTCAGGAAAGAGATCACTTAGTAAAAAGAATGCAGGAAACGTACCAACAAAATAGGGAGCTGCTACATCACTTTAATTTTGACCCTGAAATATATAATCTGGAAAGTGAGGAAGAACCAGAAAGCACCACATATTCGGAAAACGAGGACTACGGGATGACCATACACGATGAATACGAACACGAGGGAGGAACTGATTCCGACAGTGAGGTAATCCATGTAGGGGAAGATAGCAAAAATGCAATAGATTTGAACAGCCCACAAATAGGAGGGAGTATGAGAATCGACGATCTAATAAAAAGAAATGTATCTCAACGGGGAACCTATCTAGATCTATCTAATATACACTTTAAAGATAAACAAAAGGTTATAGATGACTGGGCGCAATCTCTAGCTGTTGTAATCACAAATCATGAAGGATCATGGGACAATGAAAGATTTGTCGATTACATTACAGGAATTTTACAGGGAGATGTATTACAATGGATGAAACAATGGATAAACTCAGAAGAAGGAAAAAATAAATGGAAGGAGTGGGGAGAGAACGATAGGTTCGCAAGTTTTGAAAAAATCCTCAATGACTTCATAAAAATCCTTAAAGAAAATTTATGCGGGTACATAGATGAAAAGTCTCAGGAAGAAGAAGTTTTGTACGCACTATCCAAGATAGAATTATGTGAGATATGTGAATTTGAAGAATACTGCAAGACATTTTCAAAATACTTTTACAAATTAGATTACGAAAAGGCACAGAATTGGCTTGATCCATTCTTCCACAAACTTCCTAGTCCATGGGACACTAAAACAAGAAACAGATACCCAGATTACTTAAAGCGAATAGCGAAAAAGGATAATCTGGGGCACCGAATACACTACGCGCTTAAAATTATACAAGATGACTGTCTTAACATAAAATCATACAAGAAAATAAAAAATACAATAAGCAATTCCCCTAAAGGCAGAAGGTGCTACGAAAAAATAATTGGCGAAAAATGGAAAATTGGAAGTGAGAAAAAGGCAAAACCACCATATAGAAAAAGATTTCGATGGAAACCATGGACAAGAAGTAAAGGGTTTGTCAGGAGCAACAAGTACGTTAGAAAGAAGGATGAGTCATCCACTCAAAAAGAACCCCATGAACAAAAAGACAAAAAGAATTGCAGATGTTTTGTATGCGATGAAGAAGGACATTTTGCTAGAAACTGTCCTAGGAGAGGGAAGAATGCTCAAAGAATGATAAAATATATGGAAGAACAAGAACTCGAAGTCTGTCTAGGAGAAGAAATCACGCCAACAGATATAATACTCTATGAACTAGAAGTCGAAGATGACTCAGATAACGAACTAGTTTTCATGATGAATGAAGATTCAGGACCAATCACACCCCCAGTGTCAGAACTGGATAGTGTAACATTAGGAGATGTAGTCGAAAGAGAAACAATTTTTAGTCCAGAGGATATCGACAGAATGAAAAACATCAACTAATAAAGAAAACAGAAATTTACAAAATTTCCCGATTCAATTTCTTCTCCAGGAGAATAATCGAAAATTTTAATGGAAATACAACAGCTAACTTGTCAGCCGGAGGAAGAGTAGACATTCCCATCTTTAGCCGTGAAAAGGTGCGAAGATGGAAAAAGAAATATCCAGAGATTCGCTATATCCATGTTGGCCTGATTCAAATTAAAATTAATGCACTATTTAGAGCAGGCATAGATATTCCCATAATAACACTTGTTATGGACAATCGGTTCACCAATTGCCACCAGGCTTTAATCGGAGGCTTCCAGTCCAACTTAGTAAATCAAACTGTATGGTTTAATATCAAACCTAACTATTTCATCTCCATATCTGACCCAAATATAATAGATACTGTACGATTAAAAATCAAGACTCAAGGAATGAACACACGATCTGGCCATAGAATATACAACGATTCATGAGTTAACCCAGACTACAGAAGCAAGAACAGTTTCAAACCAACGGGAAATAATCGAAATTTTTGAACCAAAACCTTTTGAGGAAGAAATCAAACCCCGACTAATGAATATAAAAGATCTCACAGTACCTAGACAATGGTTCCTTGAAGACCTAATACAAACCGAAGAACCAAAACACTTTGGAGGAATAGAAATACAGAGCTCTGGAAATAGCCAATATATCAGAAATAATTCAAAACAGCCTTTACTTACAAGGAGTAATAGCGAAAGACAGACTAAGGAAATAGCCAGGAGATCGATTACCAGGGAAGAAATAAGAGAACCACTGCTGACACGACTATTAGGAGAAGATAAAAAATTAAGCCCAAATATTAAAGAAAAAAGTCAAAAGCTTAGTATACCACTAATGCCAGGGTCGACGTCTCGACAGGAGGCTGTCGAAGGAGCTGTCGAGTTCAGTTATTAATAGTAATTAATTATGTACTAACTATCTTACAGAAAAGCTCGAAGAAAGGAAAAGAGACAATTACGTCAGAAAAGACGAAAAGAAAACGACTTCTTGAGGAAGCTAGGCAAGCATTTCCTGAAGAAATCCTCCAGAGTATCAAAACAATGATACTCGATCACAGAGAGAAAATAAGAGAAATCTTATCAAAAAATAAGACAGATATCATTTTAACTCGGAATAGCCATCCGAAGCTTTTCAAATTCATGATAGAAGGATTATGGGACATCCAGGGGGTCGAATGGGGGCTCGTGAGCCACCTGTGCTACAGGCTACGAGGAAACCACGAATGGAGCAAGCTACCAGCAATGCTAAAGTTCTTCAACCACAAAATAGCCGCAAGTATTAATTATCATCATTTGTTCACATTCCAAATATTCAGCACGGTCGGATGGAGAGAAGAGACAAAGTTTTTTCAACCATATCAGATATGGGTGTTCGGCTACCCCGAACATTGGCAGAAATTTGACCCAGAATACAACATTGAAGGAGTCAATTATAATTACTTCTGGTATAGCAGTTTTATCGAGCTAGTCGACAAAACAAGAAAGCTAATCAAGAACATAAGCAACTACTCAATTATGACAGATGGAAGGAGGATAATCGCCACCAGAGACCATAATGCAAGGATTAGCTTTCCGAAAGAACAACAACACATAGCAATGAAACTGTTACAGGGTATAGCTTTCAACCAGGAGAATTTAGATATTCCAACGGAGTTCAAATGGATATGTAATAGTAATATTAAAGAAAAAAAAAGGGGTCCCTCAAACATTGGATCCTCCAAATTCGCAAAAGACAAGGCTTCACGAAGAAGACAAAGATTCCCGACAGTGCAAGACAGGACAACAACAGTAAAAGAATTGATTACTGACATCCACAGTACAGACATGACAGCAACAGTGAAGATTCCTGACAGAGACATGACGTCAAAAGTAAAGATTCCTGACAACAACAGTACAGGCAAGACGTCAACAGTGAAGATTCTTGACAAAGACAAAACATCAACAGTGACGAGGCTTCTACAGCAAGATTCCCGTGACTGGACTTCTACAGCAAGATTCCCAGGAGGCTTCTCGTGCAAGGCTTCTCGTCTATAAAAGGAGGCTTCCGAAGGATGAGGAGGACATCGGCAAATCGGCAATTCGGCAAAAACATCAGCAAGCTTCTCCAACACCTTTTAGGTTCCTCAACACCTTCTCCTTCATCACCATCCTCTCTCACCCTCTCATCCTCCCCCATCCGTCTTGCCTGGTTTATGCCTGCCGATCAGACCACCAACACCTTGTAGTTCTCCACCACCTATATGTATAATTAGTGTGCCTGAGTGTATTTCCCTTTGTATTTTCTTCTTCTTCTGCTTCAGCTGCTCTGCAGCAGTAGTAGTGTGTAACTTAGCTGGTATCAGAGCTATCCCCTAAAGCCCCCAAAAGCCCACAAATGAACAGTGACCTAATAAAGTAAAAAATCGGTTTTATGCGTTTGATCAGACCACCTTCTATTTATGGCGGTAGGGCTCTGATACCAGTTAAGTTACACATTACTACTGCTGCAGTGCAGCTGATGCAGAAGAAGAAGAAAATACAAAGGGAAATACACTCAGGCACACTTAATTATACATATAGGTGGTGGAGAACTACAAATTGTTGGTGGTCTGATCGGCAGGCATAAACCAGGCAAGACAGATGGGAGATGATGAGAGGGAGAGAGAGGATGGTGATGAAGAAGAAGGCGTTGAGGAACCTAAAAGGTGTTGGAGAAGCTTGCTGATGTTTTTGCCGAATTGCCGATGTCCTCCTCATCCTTCGGAGGCCTCCTTTTATAGACGAGAAGCCTTGCACGAGAAGCCTCTTGGGAATCTTGCTGCAGAAGCCTCGTCACTGTTGATGTCTTGTCTTTGTCAGGAATCTTCACTGTTGACGTCTTGTCTGTACTATTGTTGTCAGGAATCATTACTGTTGACGTCTTGTCTGTTCTGTTGACGTCTTGTCTGTACTGTTGTTGTCAGGAATCTTTACTGTTGACGTCTTGTCTCTGTCGACGTCTTGTCTGTACTGTTGTTGTCAGGAATCTTTACTATTGCTGTCCTGTCTGTACTGTGGATGTCAGTAATCAATTCTTTTACTGTTTGTACTGTCGGGAATCTTTGTCTTCTCCGTGAAGCCTTGCCTTTTGTGAATTTTTGGAGGATCCAATGTTTGAGGGACCTTTTTTTTTTTTTTTTTTTATATAAAGTTAATAAAATTGTCGGATGCTGAAGCTGCTGGGGATTCAAGATTTATCCATTCATTTGTGGATATGTCAGCGTCGTCCCATCCTGTTGGTGTAATTGTCGCCTCTATTCCTTGTTGGTTCAGATATGATCTTGGGACTAATTTTTTCATTCTTAGTTTTCCGTATAGAATGTAGTATTCGAACTTTCCATATCCTTCTCCAAGTAACCCAACTGCTGGGTTGCCTTCTTCGAATAGTTGTTTTAGAAGTCCTTGTACTGAGACTCCCCTCCTGAAGGCTTCTTCGGTTACGTCGATTTCCACTTCGGCCTCGACATTTGCGTCCATCTCCTCTTCGCCTTGCTGTGTGTTGTTGCACGCTTGTGATCCTTCTGGTGTGGTATTCTCGAACTGCGGCATTTTTTTCTGTTTTGTTTGTTGTAACGGGGCCAGGTAACTCTTGCTCTAAAAGTTTACCCATGTTTTTTAGAGATTCGGCCTGTTTAGGGGTTGCTCCCCTAATAGTTCCCTCATTAAGGGTTGATATATATTCCGAGTAGACCTTTTTCAAGGCCTTGAGTTCTGATTCTTGTTTCATTACAAGATTCGCTAAGTTTCCCATGTGCTTACGGAAAGCGCGTCGAGTTCCAATTCCTAGATTTGCTCTCTGGTGGGCTCGCCATGCTCCATTTATTTCGGAGTAAAATGGGGGTGGGATTTCTAATTTGGGAAAGCTCGCTACTTTTGGCTCGAGTATGCAATGGGTGAGATCTCGAATTTCTTCTTCTAAGTATGGGTTCTGCCGTGACATTTCCCAGGCTAGGATGGCATCTTCTTTGGAGTAGTAATGTCTGCAACATGATCCGTTAAAATCGAATATCTGTTCATAGAACTTTTCCCAGTCTGTGTAGATACCTGGCTGGTACCCCACGAATACAACAAATGCTGCAGGAACAGGAACACTATTTGTTATAGCTTTCCCCTTATCACCTTTCTGCAAAACAAATTTAGTAACTGTTAGGTCGGCTCAGGTAATCTGCGATAAAATTATCCTTTCCTTTAACATGCTCGATTTCGAAGGAATATTGGGCTATCTCATTATACCACTGCATGCGTTTTCCAGAGGTCTTTCTTGTGTTTACCAGAAAATCCCTAACGGCTTTATTATCTGTTCTAATTATAAAATATTCGGTTGCAAGAAATATTTGAAATTTTTGTAGGGCTAATTTTATTGTATATAGTTCCTTTTCAAATATTATCCACTTTAGTTCGTTTGGTTTGAATTTTCTAGAATTATACCCACAAAGTCTCTCGTATTTTAATATTTTTTGTGGTATGCTTCTTTTTCTGAGTCTGATTTCGTTCTGAGATAGGGGTGGATCCTCCTCGTCCCAAATTTCTTTCGGAATTGCTTTTAGTGCACATCCCCAACATTCTTCTGACGCGTCAATGTCTAAAATCAGTTTATCTCCAGGCTTTGGTAGGTAGACTTCCGGTGCCTTTTCGGCAAGCTGTTTAATTTTTCTTAGAACTTTTTTATCTTTATCTGTCCAGGTAAAGTCTTGATTCTTATTTAGCTTTTTTAGTAAAGGTATTTCCTCTTTCGTGAGTTCTCGTAGAAAATTTCTCCCATAATTCAGGAGCCCTAGTAGACTTTGTAGTTGTTTTTTATCTTTCATTTCTTCAGGAAACTCTTTAATTTTTGAAATGATGTGCTTCTATAGTTGAATGCCATCTTTATCTAGGATAATTCCAAGAAATTCTATTGACTCCTTTTCGATTTCGATCTTTTTTGGTGAGAGTATTATCCCGTGTCTTCTAAAGATGTCACTAATGATCTTTAGATGTCTCTTGTGCTCTTCTTTCGTTTTTGAAAAGACCAAAATATCATCAATGTATACGACACAGAAATCTTTTAAATCATTAAAGATTGAGTCCATCCATCTTTGAAATATCTGTGGTGCGGTGTTTAAACCAAATGGCATGACGTTCCAGTGAAAGTGTCCTCGTGGTGTACTAAATGCTGTTAGAGGCTTCGATTCTTCTGTCATTCTTAGTTGCCAAAAACCAGATTTGCAGTCGAATTTGCTGAATATTCTAGCTCCTTTTGTTAAATTTATTAGGACTTCCTTTCTGGGGATGAAATAACCATCGAATTTTAGATTTTGATTTAGTCTCTTGTAATTGATTACCATTCGCGGCTTCTTTCTTTTTAATTCGTTAAGATTTCTGACCATGAACGCTGGACTAGAGTGAGGGCTAGTGGTCTTCTCTATTAGTCCTGTGTTTATCAGTTCATTTATCTGGTTGTTGAATTCATCTATATCTTGCCTAGTATAGAGCATGGGTTTTACCATAATGATTATGTTGTCATCTCTTAACTGAATTTTACAAAATCTTGGACTTCGATCCCATAATTTTAATGGATTTTCACTAAAATTTTCACTAAGTGTTTTGTAAAGCCAGTGGGCTTGTTCTAACTCACAAACTGTCTCGCATCTTTTTAATGAGTTTTCATTATCTGGGATACCTTTTGGGGGAGAAAAATCTTCCGTATATTTATATCTAGGTCCTTCTAAGAGTGGCATGTCGATCTTTCGGGTTTGACCACCATCTTGTTGATGCAAAGACACCATTTGTTTTTCCACGATCATAGGTAGATATTCTCCAATAAAATTGTTTCCTAAAACCATATCTCCATTCATATGTGGGAAGCATAAAAGTTTTGGTATGATAAATTTTTTCTCATTAAGCCAAATTTCCACGTCCTTGGCTTTGTTTTGGATAGTCGTTTTATGTGCACTGATCCCTGTTATCTTAATTGGATATTTCATTGGCTCCCATTTTTCTAGTGGTACGGCATTCTCTCGACAAGAAGAGACTGTGTCCCCCGTATCTAGTAGTGCATGTAACGAATATTGTTTATAGCCCTTGAATCTGAATGTTCCTTTAACATAATTAAACCTCCTTCCTTGTTTTGGTGCAAAGATTATCTCATCAAATCTTATCGTGTATTCTTCCTCTTTGTTAAGGGGTTCTTCGGAATTTAAAATGATTTCTTCAACTGTTCTTTCTACATCATTATTTTGTTTATTATTTTGTTTATCCTTAATTGTACTGTTTACTGCTTTTGTTGTTTCCTCTTCGTTACCTTCCTTTTTTTCTGGATTATCATTATTATCCTCCTTCTCGTCCTCTCTAGTTCTGTCTATGATACTGGGTTCAGCTTTTTCTTGATTGGGATTATATCCATAATGACTTAATAGACCCTTAAATTTTTTATGGATTTCTTTGAGTTGTTGGGTCAAATCCTCTTTGGCTTCTAGAGTTAGGTCAGGACTTTTATTCTTTTCTTTTAATCTTTCTATTCGGAGAACTACCTCATCAAATTTTTTTTTGGAATAACTGGGGATGTTCATTATACCATATATATCATTATACATGGTGTCATATTTACTGCACTTTGCCCTGCATATCTCGCAATTGCACAACATGTCGGTAGCCATCTAAGATGTCAATGGATAACTAGCTCTGAGTAGCCTATGGTGCCTAAAACCGTCTCCTAAGGGTCACCCTACAAACGCCTACCCGCGGCAACAAAGGGATTACTTTAGGAATCTGGGCTTTAAGGTTACTCAATTCTAGTAAAGGACACTTAGAGTGTAACTAGGACAATATTGATACAGGTTGTGGGAAAATATAGGTCAGAGTTATAGTAAATTTGCTATCATGTAATTGCTATATATGCTATAAATCCTTCCACAAATTTTTCCTATCTTTTTCTGATTTTTTAATGTTTTCTGAATTTTCTACAAACATAGAGACTTACAAAAACAAATACATATTATCTAAACAAGACAAATTACTTAATAAAAACTCAGAAACAAACGATACATACCGAAACAGTAGCCATCACACCGGAGACTCTTTGTACAGACTGCAGACCCCTACCGCCCAAAAGGAACGTCCCCCCGGGCTCTGATACCAGTTAAGTTACACACTACCACTGGCAAGAACTACAAATCATAAAGTTATTACATTCTTGTCATAAAGTTACATTCTTGGAGAACGACCCCCCGGGCTTATAACTACAAATCATAAAGTTACTACAGTTACATTCTAAGTATCCTCTGCTTAGATAATATTCTTAACTGGTATCAGAGCCCGGGGGGTCGTTCCTTTTGGGCAGTAGGGGTCTGCAGTCTGTACAAAGAGTCTCCGGTGTGATGGCTACTGTTCCGGTATGTATCGTTTGTTTCTGAATTTTTATTAAGTAATTTGCCTTGTTTAGATAATATGTATTTGTTTTTGTAAGTCTCTATATTCGTAGAAAATTCAGAAAACATTAAAAAATCATAAAAAGTCAGAAAAAGTTAGGAAAATTTTTTGGGGGCTATAAGCTTGACCTATACTCTCAGATCCGCATCATTACTGTCCCAGTTACATTCTAAGTATCCTCTGCTAGATTTGAGTAACCTTAAAACCCAGATTCCTAAAGGCGATCCCTTTATTGTCGCGGGTAGGCGTTTGTAGGGTGACCCTTATGAGACGGTTTTAGGCACCATACGCTGCTCAGAGCTAGCTACCAAGCGATATCCTAGATATATACCGTGCATATTTGAGAGCAGTAGAAGAGACTATAGTCACTTAGAACATTTTTCAGTAGCAACAGATAAAAATCTAACAAATATTACAAGCTTTCTCAACACCCTGTTTGATTACGTAGTTTGTAGATTTAATAAAATAGAAAAATTACAAAGTAAGGCAATAGAACAAAATGAAATATATATTTCTAAGCTTTGTAAAAACGTGCGGGATAATCCCACAGAACAATTCGACAAAGAAATAACAAAATTCGACAAAGAAGTAAGAGAAATATTAGGAAGATTAGATCGAATCGATGGTTTAGGAACGAGTATAAGACGAACAAGACCAAGCGAACAGATAAACATGATACAAATATATAGAAAATATTCCAGAAAAGAGCATGACTCGATTGTGGAGCTAATCAACTGTTGGAAAGAGCTATATAAGGACCCACGCAATACTGTTCAGGAAAGAGATCACTTAGTAAAAAGAATGCAGGAAACGTACCAACAAAATAGGGAGCTGCTACATCACTTTAATTTTGACCCTGAAATATATAATCTGGAAAGTGAGGAAGAACCAGAAAGCACCACAGATTCGGAAAACGAGGACTACGGGATGACCATACATGATGAATACGAACACGAGGGAGGAACTGATTCTGACAGTGAGGTAATCCATGTAGGGCAAGATAGCAAAAATGCAATAGATTTGAACAGCCCACAAATAGGAGGGAGTATGAGAATCGACGATCTAATAAAAAGAAATGTATCTCAACGGGGAACCTATCTAGATCTATCTAATATATACTTTAAAGATAAACAAAAGGTTATAGATGACTGGGCGCAATCTCTAGCCGTTGTAATCACAAATCATGAAGGATCATGGGACAATGAAAGATTTGTCGATTACATTACAGGAACTTTACAGGGAGATGTCTTACAATGGATGAAACAATGGATAAACTCAGAAGAAGGAAAAAATAAACGGAAGGAGTGGGGAGAGAACGATAGGTTAGCAAGTTTTGAAAAAATCCTCAATGACTTCATAAAAATCCTTAAAGAAAATTTATGCGGGTACATAGATGAAAAGTCTCAGGAAGAAGAAGTTTTGTACGCACTGTCCAAGATAGAATTATGTGAGATATGTGAATTTGAAGAATACTTCAAGACATTTTCAAAATACTTTTACAAATTAGATTACGAAAAGGCACAGAATTGGCTTGATCCATTCTTCCACAAACTTCCTAGTCCATGGGACACTAAAACAAGAAATGGATACCCAGATTACTTAAAGCGAATAGAGAAAAAGGATAATCTGGGGCACCGAATACACTACGCGCTTAAAATTATACAAGATGACTGTCTTAACATAAAATCCTACCAGAAAATAAAAAATACAATAAGCAATTCCCCTAAAGGCAGAAGGTGCTGCGAAAAAATAATTGGCGAAAAATGGAAAATTGGAAGTGAGAAAAAGGCAAAACCACCATATAGAAAAAGATTTCGATGGAAACCATGGACAAGAAGTAGAGGGTTTGTCAGGAGCAACAAGTACGTTAGAAAGAAGGATGAGTCATCCACTCAAAAAGAACCCCATGAACAAAAAGACAAAAAGAATTGCAGATGTTTTGTATGCGATGAAGAAGGACATTTTGCTAGAAACTGTCCTAGGAGAGGGAAGAATGCTCAAAGAATGATAAAATATATGGAAGAACAGGAACTCAAAGTCTGTCTAGGAGAAGAAATCACGCCAACAGATATAATACTCTATGAACTAGAAGTCGAAGATGACTCAGATAACGAACTAGTTTTCATGATGAATGAAGACTCAGGACCAATCACACCCCCAGTGTCAGAACTGGATAGTGTAACATTAGGAGATGTAGCCGGAAGAGAAATAATTTTTAGTCCAGAGGACATCGACAGAATGAAAAAACATCAACTAATAAAGAAAACAGAAATTTACAAAATTTCCCGATTCAATTTCTTCTCCAGGAGAATAATCGAAAATTTTAATGGAAATACAACAGCTAACTTGTCAGCCGGAGGAAGAGTAGACATTCCCATCTTTAGCCGTGAAAAGGTGCGAAGATGGAAAAAGAAATATCCAGAGATTCGCTATATCCATGTTGGCCTGATTCAAATTAAAATTAATGCACTATTTAGAGCAGGCATAGATATTCCCATAATAACACTTGTTATGGACAATCGGTTCACAAATTGCCATCAGGCTTTAATCGGAGGCTTCCAGTCCAACTTAGTAAATCAAACTGTATGGTTTAATATCAAACCTAACTATTTCATCTCCATATCTGACCCAAATATAATAGATACTGTACGATTAAAAATCAAGACTCAAGGAATGAACATGAAAACCAACTCACACGATCTGGCCATAGAATATACAACGATTCATGAGTTAACCCAGACTACAGAAGCAAGAACAGTTTCAAACCAACGGGAAATAATCGAAATTTTTGAACCAAAACCTTTTGAGGAAGAAATCAAACCCCGACTAATGAATATAAAAGATCTCACAGTACCTAGACAATGGTTCCTTGAAGACCTAATACAAACCGAAGAACCAAAACACTTTGGAGGAATAGAAATACAGAGCTCTGGAAATAGCCTATATATCAGAAATAATTCAAAACAGCCTTTACTTACAAGGAGTAATAGCGAAAGACAGACTAAGGAAATAGCCAGGAGATCGATTACCAGGGAAGAAATAAGAGAACCACTGCTGACACGACTATTAGGAGAAGATAAAAAATTAAGCCCAAGTATTAAAGAAAAAAGTCAAAAGCTTAGTATACCACTAATGCCAGGGTCGACGTCTCGACAGGAGGCTGTCGAAGGAGCTGTCGAGTTCAGTTATTAATAGTAATTAATTATGTACTAATTATCTTACAGGAAAGCTCGAAGAAAGGAAAAGAGACAATTACGTCAGAAAAGACGAAAAGAAAACGACTTCTTGAGGAAGCTAGGCAAGCATTTCCTGAAGAAATCCTCCAGAGTATCAAAACAATGATACTCGATCACAGAGAGAAAATAAGAGAAATCTTATCAAAAAATAAGACATATATCATTTTAACTCGGAATAGCCATCCGAAGCTTTTCAAATTCATGATAGAAGGATTATGGGACATCCAGGGGGTCGAATGGGGGCTCGTGAGCCAGCTGTGCTATAGGCTACGAGGAAACCACGAATGGAGCAAGCTACCAGCAATGCTAAAGTTCTTCAACCACAAAATAGCCGCAAGTATTAATTATCATCATTTGTTCACATTCCAAATATTCAGCACGGTCGGATGTAGAGAAGAGACAAAGTTTTTTCAACCATATCAGATATGGGTGTTCGGCTACCCCGAACATTGGCAGAAATTTGACCCAGAATACAACATTGAAGGAGTCAATTATAATTACTTCTGGTATAGCAGTTTTATCGAGCTAGTCGACAAAGCAAGAAAGCTAATCAAGAACATAAGCAACTACTCAATTATGACAGATGGAAGGAGGATAATCGCCACCAGAGACCATAATGCAAGGATTAGCTTTCCGAAAGAACAACAACACATAGCAATGAAACTGTTACAGGATATAGCTTTCAACCAGGAGAATTTAGATATTCCAACGGAGTTCAAATGGATATGTAATAGTAATATTTAAAAAAAAAAAAAAAAAAGGGTCCCTCAAACATTGGATCCTCCAAATTCGTAAAAGACAAGGCTTCACGAAGAAGACAAAGATTCCCGACAGTGCAAGACAGGACAACAACAGTAAAAGAATTGATTACTGACATCCACAGCACAGGCAGGACAACAACAATGAACATCCCTGATAGAGACAAGACGTCAACAGTAAAGATTCCTGACAACAATAGTACAGACAAGACGTCAACAGTGAAGATTCCTGACAAAGACAAGACATCAACAGTGACGAGGCTTCTACAGCAAGATTCCTAGGAGGCTTCTCGTGCAAGGCTTCTCGTCTATAAAAGGAGGCTTTCGAAGGATGAGGAGGACATCGGCAATTTGGCAAAAACATCAGCAAGCTTCTCCAACACCTTTTAGCTTCCTCAACGCCTTCTCCTTCATCACCATCCTCTCTCTCCCTCTCATCCTCCCCCATCCGTCTTGCCTGGTTTATGCCTGCCGATCAGACCACCAACACCTTGTAGTTCTCCACCACCTATATGTATAATTAAGTGTGCCTGAGTGTATTTCCCTTTGTATTTTCTTCTTCTTCTGCATCAGCTGCACTGCAGCAGTAGTAGTGTGTAACTTAACTGGTATCAGAGCGATATACCTTTATGATTTTTAGGAGACGGTTTGACACTAGAATTCCTATCGTACTCGAACCTATCGTTCTCTCCCCACTTCAGACCGGTTAAAAAAAAATCCTTGGCTCTGATACCAGCTAAGTTACACACTACTACTGCTGCAGAGCAGCTGAAGCAGAAGAAGAAGAAAATACAAAGGGAAATACACTCAGGCACACTAATTATACATATAGGTGGTGGAGAACTACAAGGTGTTGGTGGTCTGATCGGCAGGCATAAACCAGGAAAGACGGATGGGGGAGGATGAGAGGGTGAGAGAGGATGGTGATGAAGGAGAAGGCGTTGAGGAACCTAAAAGGTGTTGGAGAAACTTGCTGATGTTTTTGCCGAATTGCCGATGTCCTCCTCATCCTTCGGAAGCTTCCTTTTATAGACGAGAAGCCTCCTGGGAATCTTGCTATAGAAGCCTCGTCACGGGAATCTTGCTGTAGAAGCCTCGTCACTGTTGATGTCTTGTCTTTGTCAGGAATCTTCACTGTTGACGTCTTGTCTGTACTATTGTTGTCAGGAATCTTTACTGTTAACGTCTTGTCTCTGTCAGGGATCTTCACTGTTGCTGTCCTGTCTGTACTGTGGATGTCAGTAATCAATTCTTTTACTGTTGTTGTCCTGTCTTGCACTGTCGGGAATCTTTGTCTTCTTCGTGAAGCCTTGTCTTTTGCGAATTTGGAGGATCCAATGCTTGAGGGACCCCTTTTTTTTTTTTTTTTTTTAATATTACTATTACATATCCATTTGAACTCCGTTTGAATATCTAAATTCTCCTGGTTGAAAGCTATATCCTGTAACAGTTTCATTGCTATGTGTTGTTGTTCTTTCGGAAAGCTAATCCTTGCATTATGGTCTCTGGTGGCGATTATCCTCCTTCCATCTGTCATAATTGAGTAGTTGCTTATGTTCTTGATTAGCTTTCTTGTTTTGTCGACTAGCTCGATAAAACTGCTATACCAGAAGTAATTATAATTGACTCCTTCAATATTGTATTCTGGGTCAAATTTCTGCCAATGTTCGGGGTAGCCGAACACCCATATCTGATATGGTTGAAAAAACTTTGTCTCTTCTCTCCATCCGACCGTGCTGAATATTTAGAATGTGAACAAATGATGATAATTAATACTTGCGGCTATTTTGTGGTTGAAGAACTTTAGCATTGCTGGTAGCTTGCTCCATTCATGGTTTCCTCGTAGCTTGTAGCACAGCTAGCTCACGAGCCCCCATTCGACCCCCTGGATGTCCCATAATCCTTCTATCATGAATTTGAAAAGCTTCGGATGGCTATTCCGAGTTAAAATGATATCTGTCTTATTTTTTGATAAGATTTCTCTTATTTTCTCTCTGTGATCGAGTATCATTGTTTTGATACTCTGGAGGATTTCTTCAGGAAATGCTTGCCTAGCTTCCTCAAGAAGTCGTTTTCTTTTCGTCTTTTCTGACGTAATTGTCTCTTTTCCTTTCTTTGAGCTTTTCTATAAGATAGTTAGTACATAATTAATTACTATTAATAACTGAACTCGACAGCTCCTTCGACAGCCTCCTGTCGAGACGTCGACCCTGGCATTAGTGGTATACTAAGCTTTTGACTTTTTTCTTTAATATTTGGGCTTAATTTTTTATCTTCTCCTAATAGTCGTGTCAGCAGTGGTTCTCTTATTTCTTCCCTGGTAATCGATCTCCTGGCTATTTCCTTAGTCTGTCTTTCGCTATTACTCCTTGTAAGTAAAGGCTGTTTTGAATTATTTATGATATATAGGCTATTTCCAGAGCTCTGTATTTCTATTCCTCCAAAGTGTTTTGGTTCTTCGGTTTGTATTAGGTCTTCAAGGAACCATTGTCTAGGTACTGTGAGATCTTTTATATTCATTAGTCGGAGTTTGATTTCTTCCTCAAAAGGTTTTGGTTCAAAAATTTCGATTATTTCCCGTTGGTTTGAAACTGTTCTTGTTTCTGTAGTCTGGGTTAACTCATGAATCGTTGTATATTCTATGGCCAGATCGTGTGAGTTGGTTTTCATGTTCATTCCTTGAGTCTTGATTTTTAATCGTACAGTATCTATTATATTTGGGTCAGATATGGAGATGAAATAGTTAGGTTTGATATTAAACCATACAGTTTGATTTACTAAGTTGGACTGGAAGCCTCCGATTAAAGCCTGGTGGCAATTGGTGAACCGATTGTCCATAACAAGTGTTATTATGGGAATATCTATGCCTGCTCTAAATAGTGCATTAATTTTAATTTGAATTAGGCCAACATGGATATAGCGAATCTCTGGATATTTCTTTTTCCATCTTCGCACCTTTTCATGGCTAAAGATGGGAATGTCTACTCTTCCTCCGGCTGACAAGTTAGCTGTTGTATTTCCATTAAAATTTTCGATTATTCTCCTGGAGAAGAAATTGAATCGGGAAATTTTGTAAATTTCTGTTTTCTTTATTAGTTGATGTTTTTTCATTCTGTCGATGTCCTCTGGACTAAAAATTGTTTCTCTTCCGACTACATCTCCTAATGTTACACTATCCAGTTCTGACACTGGGGGTGTGATTGGTCCTGAATCTTCATTCATCATGAAAACTAGTTCGTTATCTGAGTCATCTTCGACTTCTAGTTCATAGAGTATTATATCTGTTGGCGTGATTTCTTCTCCTAGACAGACTTCGAGTTCGTGTTCTTCCATATATTTTATCATTCTTTGAGCATTCTTCCCTCTCCTAGGACAGTTTCTAGCAAAATGTCCTTCTTCATCGCATACAAAACATCTGCAATTCTTTTTGTCTTTTTGTTCATGGGGTTCTTTTTGAGTGGATGACTCATCCTTCTTTCTAACGTACTTGTTGCTCCTGACAA
This sequence comes from Dracaena cambodiana, assembly GCA_036321105.1. NCBI lineage: Eukaryota > Viridiplantae > Streptophyta > Magnoliopsida > Asparagales > Asparagaceae > Dracaena > Dracaena cambodiana. Next base: position 12,073,545 of record JAYEPQ010000013.1, on the reverse strand, counting down.
ACCCTCTACTTCTTGTCCATGGTTTCCATCGAAATCTTTTTCTATATGGTGGTTTTGCCTTTTTCTCACTTCCAATTTTCCATTTTTCGCCAATTATTTTTTCGCAGCACCTTCTGCCTTTAGGGGAATTGCTTATTGTATTTTTCATTTTCTTGTAGGATTTTATGTTAAGACAGTCATCTTGTATAATTTTAAGCTCGTAGTGTATTCGGTGCCCCAGATTATCCTTTTTCTCTATTCGCTTTAAGTAATCTGGGTATCCGTTTCTTGTTTTAGTATCCCATGGACTAGGAAGTTTGTGGAAGAATGGATCAAGCCAATTCTGTGCCTTTTCGTAATCTAATTTGTAAAAGTATTTTGAAAATGTCTTGCAGTATTCTTCAAATTCACATATCTCACATAATTCTATCTTGGACAGTGCATACAAAATTGGACTATAACTGGGGACAATATTGATACAGGTTGTGGGAAAATATAGGTCAGAGTTATAGTAAATTTGCTATCATGTAATTGCTATATATGCTATAAATCCTTCCCCAAAATTTTCCTATCTTTTAATGATTTTTTAATGTTTTCTGAATTTTCTACGAATATAGAGACTTACAAAAACAAATACATATTATCTAAACAAGACAAATTACTTAATAAAAATCTTGATTATATTTGGGTTAACTGGTATTCGTCAAGGGGTTAACTATAGCCCGGGCTCTGATTCCAGTTGCACTCTGATAGCAGACCCCTACATTCTCTGATAATATTTGAAATGGAGTTTTTAACTGGTATCAGAGCCCGGGGGGACGTTCCTTTTGGGCGGTAGGGGTCTGCAGTCTGTACAAAAAGTCTCCGGTGTGATGGCTACTGTTCCGGTATGTATCGTTTGTTTCTGAGTTTTTATTAAGTAATTTGTCTTGTTTAGATAATATGTATTTGTTTTTGTAAGTCTCTATGTTTGTAGAAAATTCAGAAAACATTAAAAAATCATAAAAAGTCAGAAAAAGTTAGAAAAAAATTTTTGGGGGCTATAAGCTTGACCTATACTCTCAGATCCGCATCATTACTGTTCTAGTTACATTCTAAGTATGCTCTGCTAGATTTGAGTAACCTTAAAGCCCATATTCCTAAAGGCGATCCCTTTGTTGCCGCGGGTAGGCGTTTGTAGGGTGACCCTTAGGAGACGGTTTTAGGCACCATAGACTGCTCAGAGCTAGCTACCAAGCGATATCCTAGATGTCTAGCGATATACCGTGCATATTTGAGAGCAGTAGAAGAGACTATAGTCACTTAGAACATTTTTCAGTAGCAACAGATAAAAATCTAACAAATATTACAAGCTTTCTCAACACCCTGTTTGATTACGTAGTTTGTAGATTTAATAAAATAGAAAAATTACAAAGTAAGGCAATAGAACAAAACGAAATATATATTTCTAAGCTTTGTAAAAACGTGCGGGATAATACCACAGAACAATTCGACAAAGAAATAACAAAATTCGACAAAGAAGTAAGAGAGATATTAGGAAGATTAGATCGAATCGATGGTTTAGAAACGAGTATAAGACGAACAAGACCAAGCGAACAGATAAATATGATACAAATAGATAGAAAATATTCCAGAAAAGAGCATGACTCGATTGTGGAGCTAATCAACTGTTGGAAAGAGCTATATAAGGACCCACGCAATACTGTTCAGGAAAGAGATCACTTAGTAAAAAGAATGCAGGAAACGTACCAACAAAATAGGGAGCTGCTACATCACTTTAATTTTGACCCTGAAATATATAATCTGGAAAGTGAGGAAGAACCAGAAAGCACCACAGATTCGGAAAACGAGGACTACGGGATGACCATACACGATGAATACGAACACGAGGGAGGAACTGATTCCGACAGTGAGGTAATCCATGTAGGGGAAGATAGCAAAAATGCAATAGATTTGAACAGCCCACAAATAGGAGGGAGTATGAGAATCGACGATCTAATAAAAAGAAGTGTATCTAAAGGGGGAACCTATCTAGATCTATCTAATATACACTTTAAAGATAAACAAAAGGTTATAAATGACTGGGCACAATCTCTAGCCATTGTAATCACAAATCATGAAGGATCATGGGACAATGAAAGATTTGTCGATTACATTACAGGAACTTTACAGGGAGATGTCTTACAATGGATGAAACAATGGATAAACTCAGAAGAAGGAAAAAATAAATGGAAGGAGTGGGGAGAGAACGATAGGTTCGCAAGTTTTGAAAAAATCCTCAATGACTTCATAAAAATCCTTAAAGAAAATTTATGTGGGTACATAGATGAAAAGTCTCAGGAAGAAGAAGTTTTGTACGCACTGTCCAAGATAGAATTATGTGAGATATGTGAATTTGAAGAATACTGCAAGACATTTTCAAAATACTTTTACAAATTAGATTACGAAAAGGCACAGAATTGGCTTGATCCATTCTTCCACAAACTTCCTAGTCCATGGGACACTAAAACAAGAAACAGATACCCAGATTACTTAAAGCGAATAGCGAAAAAGGATAATCTGGGGCACCGAATACACTACGCGCTTAAAATTATACAAGATGACTGTCTTAACATAAAATCCTACAAGAAAATGAAAAATACAATAAGCAATTCCCCTAAAGGCAGAAGGTGCTACGAAAAAATAATTGGCGAAAAATAGAAAATTCGAAGTGAGAAAAAGGCAAAACCACCATATAGAAAAAGATTTCGATGGAAACCATGGATAAGAAGTAAAGGGTTTGTCAGGAGCAACAAGTACGTTAGAAAGAAGGATGAGTCATCCACTCAAAAAGAACCCCATGAACAAAAAGACAAAAAGAATTGCAGATGTTTTGTATGCGATGAAGAAGGACATTTTGCTAGAGACTGTCCTAGGAGAGGGAAGAATGCTCAAAGAATGATAAAATATATGGAAGAACACGAACTCGAAGTCTGTCTAGGAGAAGAAATCACGCCAACAGATATAATACTCTATGAACTAGAAGTCGAAGATGACTCAGATAACAAACTAGTTTTCATGATGAATGAAGATTCAGGACCAATCACACCCCCAGTGTCAGAACTGGATAGTGTAACATTAGGAGATGTAGTCGGAAGAGAAACAATTTTTAGTCTAGAGGACATCGACAGAATGAAAAAACATCAACTAATAAAGAAAACAGAAATTTACAAAATTTCCCGATTCAATTTCTTCTCCAGGAGAATAATCGAAAATTTTAATGGAAATACAACAGCTAACTTGTCAGCCGGAGGAAGAGTAGACATTCCCATCTTTAGCTTTGAAAAGGTGCGAAGATGGAAAAAGAAATATCCAGAGATTCGCTATATCCATGTTGGCCTGATTCAAATTAAAATTAATGCACTATTTAGAGCAGGCATAGATATTCCCATAATAACACTTGTTATGGACAATCGGTTCACTAATTGCCACCAGGCTTTAATTGGAGGCTTCCAGTCCAACTTAGTAAATCAAACTGTATGGTTTAATATCAAACCTAACTATTTCATCTCCATATCTGACCCAAATATAATAGATACTGTACGATTAAAAATCAAGACTCAAGGAATGAACATGAAAACCAACTCACACGATCTGGCCATAGAATATACAACGATTCATGAGTTAACCCAGACTACAGAAGCAAGAACAGTTTCAAACCAACGGGAAATAATCGAAATTTTTGAACCAAAACCTTTTGAGGAAGAAATCAAACTCCGACTAATGAATATAAAAGATCTCACAGTACCTAGACAATGGTTCCTTGAAGACCTAATACAAACCAAAAAACCAAAACACTTTGGAGGAATAGAAATACAGAGCTCTGGAAATAGCCTATATATCAGAAATAATTCAAAACAGCCTTTACTTACAAGGAGTAATAGCGAAAGACAGACTAAGGAAATAGCCAGGAGATCGATTACCAGGGAAGAAATAAGAGAACCACTGCTGACACGACTATTAGGAGAAGATAAAAAATTAAGCCCAAATATTAAAGAAAAAAGTCAAAAGCTTAGTATACCACTAATGCCAGGGTCGACGTCTCGACAGGAGGCTGTCGAAGGAGCTGTCGAGTTCAGTTATTAATAGTAATTAATTATGTACTAACTATCTTACAGGAAAGCTCAAAGAAAGGAAAAGAGACAATTACGTCAGAAAAGACGAAAAGAAAACGACTTCTTGAGGAAGCGAGGCAAGCATTTCCTGAAGAAATCCTCCAGAGTATCAAAACAATGATACTCGATCACAGAGAGAAAATAAGAGAAATCTTATCAAAAAATAAGACAGATATCATTTTAACTCGGAATAGCCATCCAAAGCTTTTCAAATTCATGATAGAAGGATTATGGGACATCCAGGGGGTCGAATGGGGGCTCGTGAGCCAGCTGTGCTACAGGCTACGAGGAAACCACGAATGGAGCAAGCTACCAGCAATGCTAAAGTTCTTCAACCACAAAATAGCCGCAAGTATTAATTATCATCATTTGTTCACATTCCAAATATTCAGCACGGTCGGATGGAGAGAAAAGACAAAGTTTTTTCAACCATATCAGATATGGGTGTTCGGCTACCCCGAACATTGGCAGAAATTTGACCCAGAATACAACATTGAAGGAGTCAATTATAATTACTTCTGGTATAACAGTTTTATCGAGCTAGTCGACAAAACAAGAAAGCTAATCAAGAACATAAGCAACTACTCAATTATGACAGATGGAAGGAGGATAATCGCCACCAGAGACCATAATGCAAGGATTAGCTTTCCGAAAGAACAACAACACATAGCAATGAAACTGTTACAGGATATAGCTTTCAACCAGGAGAATTTAGATATTCCAACGGAGTTCAAATGGATATGTATTAGTAATATTTAAAAAAAAAAAAAAAAAAAAAGGGGTCCCTCAAACATTGGATCCTCCAAATTCGCAAAAGACAAGGCTTCACGAAGAAGACAAAGATTCCCGACAGTGCAAGACAAGACAACAACAGTAAAAGAATTGATTACTGACATCCACAGTACAGGCAGGACAGCAACAATCAAGATCCCTGACAGAGACAAGACGTCAACAGTAAAGATTCCTGACAACAACAGTACAGACAAGACGTCAACAGTGAAGATTCCTGACAAAGACAAGACATCAACAGTGACGAGGCTTCTACAGCAAGATTCCCGTGACGAGGCTTCTACAGCAAGATTCCCAGGAGGCTTCTCGTGCAAGGCTTCTCGTCTATAAAAGGAGGCTTCCGAAGGATGAGGAGGACATCGGCAATTCGGCAAAAACATCAGCAAGCTTCTCCAACAACTTTTAGGTTCCTCAACGCCTTGTTCTTCATCACCATCCTCTCTCTCCCTCTCATCATCTCCCATCTGTCTTGCCTGGTTTATGCCTGCCGATCAGACCACCAACAATTTGTAGTTCTCCACCACCTATATGTATAATTAAGTGTGCCTGAGTGTATTTCCCTTTGTATTTTCTTCTTCTTCTGCATCAGCTGCACTGCAGCAGTAGTAGTGTGTAACTTAACTGGTATCAGAGCTGGTATCAGAGCTTATAGTATTTGATCGAGAAGCTGGTATCAGAGCCCGGGGGGTCGTTCCTTTTGGGCGGTAGGGGTCTGCAGTCTGTACAAAGAGTCTCCGGTGTGATTGCTACTGTTCCGGTATGTATCGTTTGTTTCTGAATTTTTATTAAGTAATTTGTCTTGTTTAGATAATATGTATTTGTTTTTGTAAGTCTCTATATTTGTAGAAAATTTAGAAAACATTAAAAAATCATAAAAAGTCAGAAAAAGTTAGGAAAAATTTTTGGGGGTTATAAGCTTGACCTATACTCTCAAATCCGCATCATTACTGTCCTAGTTACATTCTAAGTATCCTCTGCTAGATTTGAGTAATCTTAAAGCCCAGATTCCTAAAAGCGATCCCTTTGTTGCTGCGGGTAGGCGTTTGTAGGTTGACCCTTAGGAGACGGTTTTAGGCACCATAGGCTGCTCAGAGCTAGCTACTAAGCGATATCCTAGATGGCTAGCGATATACCATGCGTATTTGAGAGCAGTAGAAGAGACTATAGTCACTTAGAACATTTTTCAGTAGCAACAGATAAAAATCTAACAAATATTACAAGCTTTCTCAACACCCTGTTTGATTACGTAGTTTGTAGATTTAATAAAATAGAAAAATTACAAAGTAAGGCAATAGAACAAAATGAAATATATATTTCTAAGCTTTGTAAAAACGTGCGGGATAATCCCACAGAACAATTCGATAAAGAAATAACAAAATTCGACAAAGAAGTAAGAGAGATATTAGGAAGATTAGATCGAATCGATGGTTTAGGAACAAGTATAAGACGAACAAGACCAAGCGAACAGATAAACATGATACAAATAGATAGAAAATATTCCAGAAAAGAGAATGACTCGATTGTGGAGCTAATCAACTGTTAGAAAGAGCTATATAAGGACCCACGCAATACTGTTCAGGAAAGAGATCACTTAGTAAAAAGAATGCAGGAAACGTACCAACAAAATAGGGAGCTGCTACATCACTTTAATTTTGACCCTGAAATATATAATCTGGAAAGTGAGGAAGAACCAGAAAGCACCACAGATTCGGAAAACGAGGACTACGGGATGACCATACACGATGAATACGAACACGAGGGAGGAACTGATTCCGACAGTGAGGTAATCCATGTAGGGGAAGATAGCAAAAATGCAATAGATTTGAACAGCCCACAAATAGGAGGGAGTATGAGAATCGACGATCTAATAAAAAGAAGTGTATCTAAAGGGGGAACCTATCTAGATCTATCTAATATACACTTTAAAGATAAACAAAAGGTTATAAATGACTGGGCACAATCTCTAGCCATTGTAATCACAAATCATGAAGGATCATGGGACAATGAAAGATTTGTCGATTACATTACAGGAACTTTACAGGGAGATGTCTTACAATGGATGAAACAATGGATAAACTCAGAAGAAGGAAAAAATAAACGGAAGGAGTGGGGAGAGAACGATAGGTTCGCATGTTTTGAAAAAATCCTCAATGACTTCATAAAAATCCTTAAAGAAAATTTATGCGGGTACATAGATGAAAAGTCTCAGGAAGAAGAAGTTTTGTACGCACTGTCCAAGATAGAATTATGTGAGATATGTGAATTTGAAGAATACTGCAAGACATTTTCAAAATACTTTTACAAATTAGATTACGAAAAGGCACAGAATTGGCTTGATCCATTCTTCCACAAACTTCCTAGTCCATGGGATACTAAAATAAGAAACGGATACCCAGATTACTTAAAGCGAATACAGAAAAAGGATAATCTGGGGCACCGAATACACTACGAGCTTAAAATTATACAAGATGACTGTCTTAACATAAAATCCTACAAGAAAATGAAAAATACAATAAGCAATTCCCCTAAAGGCAGAAGGTGCTGCGAAAAAATAATTGGCGAAAAATGGAAAATTGGAAGTGAGAAAAAGGCAAAACCACCATATAGAAAAAGATTTCGATGGAAACCATGGAAAAGAGTAGAGGGTTTGTCAGGAGCAACAAGTACGTTAGAAAGAAGGATGAGTCATCCACTCAAAAAGAACCCCATGAACAAAAAGACAAAAAGAATTGCAGATGTTTTGTATGCGATGAAGAAGGACATTTTGCTAGAGACTGTCCTAGGAGAGGGAAGAATGCTCAAAGAATGATAAAATATATGGAAGAACAGGAACTCGAAGTCTGTCTAGGAGAAGAAATCACGCCAACAGATATAATACTCTATGAACTAGAAGTCGAAGATGACTCAGATAACGAACTAGTTTTCATGATGAATGAAGACTCAGGACCAATCACACCCCCAGTGTCAGAACTGGATAGTGTAACATTAGGAGATGTAGTCGGAAGAGAAACAATTTTTGAACCAAAACCTTTTGAGGAAGAAATCAAACCCCGACTAATGAATATAAAAGATCTGACAGTACCTAGACAATGGTTCCTTGAAGACCTAATACAAACCGAAGAACCAAAACACTTTGGAGGAATAGAAATACAGAGCTCTGGAAATAGCCTATATATCAGAAATAATTCAAAACAGCCTTTACTTACAAGGAGTAATAGCGAAAGACAGACTAAGGAAATAGCCAGGAGATCGATTACCATGGAAGAAATAAGAGAACCACTGCTGACACGACTATTAGGAGAAGATAAAAAATTAAGCCCAAATATTAAAGAAAAAAGTTAAAAGCTTAGTATACCACTAATGCCAGGGTCGACGTCTCGACAGGAGGCTGTCGAAGGAGCTGTCGAGTTCAGTTATTAATAGTAATTAATTATGTACTTACTATCTTACAGAAAAGCTCGAAGAAAGGAAAAGAGACAATTACGTCAGAAAAGACGAAAAGAAAACGACTTCTTGAGGAAGCGAGGCAAGCATTTCCTGAAGAAATCCTCCAGAGTATCAAAACAATGATACTCGATCACAGAGAGAAAATAAGAGAAATCTTATCAAAAAATAAGACAGATATCATTTGAACTCGGATAGCCATCCGAAGCTTTTCAAATTCATGATAGAAGGATTATGGGACATCCAAGGGGTCGAATGGGGGCTCATGAGCCAGCTGTGCTACAGGCTACGAGGAAACCACGAATGGAGCAAGCTACCAGCAATGCTAAAGTTTTTCAACCACAAAATAGCCGCAAGTATTAATTATCATCATTTGTTCACATTCCAAATATTCAGCACGGTCGGATGGAGAGAAGAGACAAAGTTTTTTCAACCATATCAGATATGGGTGTTCGGCTACCCCGAACATTGGTAGAAATTTGACCCAGAATGCAACATTGAAGGAGTCAATTATGATTACTTCTGGTATAGCAGTTTTATCGAGCTAGTCGACAAAGCAAGAAAGCTAATCAAGAACATAAGCAACTACTCAATTATGACAGATGGAAGGAGGATAGTCGCCACCAGAGACCATAATGCAAGGATTAGCTTTCCGAAAGAACAACAACACATAGCAATGAAACTATTACAGGATATAGCTTTCAACCAGGAGAATTTAGATATTCCAACAGAGTTCAAATGGATATGTAATAGTAATATTTCAAAAAAAAAAAAAAAAAAAGGTCCCTCTAACATTGGATCCTCCAAAAATTCGCAGAAGACAAGGCTTCACGAAGAAGACAAAGATTCCTGACAGAGACAAGACGTCAACAGTAAAGATTCCTGACAACAACAGTACAGACAAGACGTCAACAGTGAAGATTCCTGACAAAGACAAGACATCAACAGTGACGAGGCTTCTACAGCAAGATTCCCAGGAGGCTTCTCGTGCAAGGCTTCTCATCTATAAAAGGAGGCTTCCGAAGGATGAGGAGGACATCGGCAAATTGGCAAATCGGCAATTCGGCAAAAACATCAGCAAGCTTCTCCAACACCTTTTAAGTTCCTCAACGCCTTCTCCTTCATCGCCATCCTCTCTGATACCAGTTAAGTTACACACTACAACTGCTACAGAGCAGCTGAAGCAGAAGAAGAAGAAAATACAAAGGGAAATACACTCAGGCACACTAATTATACATATAGGTGGTGGAGAACTACAAGGTGTTGGTGGTCTGATCGGCAGGCATAAACCAGGCAAGACGGATGGGGGAGGATGAGAGGGTGAGAGAGGATGGTGATGAAGGAGAAGGCGTTGAGGAACCTAAAAGGTGTTGGAGAAGCTTGCTGATGTTTTTACCGATTTGCCGATTTGCCGATGTCCTCCTCATCCTTCAGAAGCCTCCTTTTATAGACGAGAAGCCTTGCACGAGAAGCCTCCTGGGAATCTTGCTGTAGAAGCCTCGTCACTGTTGATATCTTGTCTTTGTCAGGAATCTTCACTGTTGACGTCTTGTCTGTACTGTTGTTGTCAGGAATCTTTACTGTTGACGTCTTGTCTCTGTCAGGGATCTTCACTGTTGCTGTCCTTTCTGTACTGTGGATGTCAGTAATCAATTCTTTTATTGTTGTTGTCCTGTCTTGCACTGTCGGGAATCTTTGTCTTCTTCGTGAAGCCTTGTCTTTTGCGAATTTGGAGGATCCAATGTTTGAGGGACCCCCTTTTTTTTTTTTTTTTTTTTTTTTTAAATATTACTATTACATATCCATTTGAACTCCGTTGGAATATCTAAATTCTCCTGGTTGAAAGCTATATCCTGTAACAGCTTCATTGCTATGTGTTGTTGTTCTTTCGGAAAGCTAATCCTTGCATTATGGTCTTTGGTGGCGATTATCCTCCTTCCATCTGTCATAATTGAGTAGTTGCTTATGTTCTTGATTAGCTTTCTTTCTTTGTCGACTAGCTCGATAAAACTGCTATACCAGAAATAATTATAATTGACTCCTTCAATGTTGTATTCTGGGTCAAATTTCTGCCAATGTTCGGGGTAGCCGAACACCCATATCTAATATGGTTGAAAAAACTTTGTCTCTTCTCCCCATCCGACCATGCTGAATATTTGGAATGTGAACAAATGATGATAATTAATACTTGCGGCTATTTTGTGGTTGAAGAACTTTAGCATTGCTGGTAGCTTGCTCCATTCGTGGTTTCCTCGTAGCCTGTAGCACAGCTGGCTCACGAGCCCCCATTCGACCCCCTGGATGTCCCATAATCCTTCTATCATGAATTTGAAAAGCTTCGGATGGCTATTCCGAGTTAAAATGATATCTGTCTTATTTTTTGATAAGATTTCTCTTATTTTCTCTCTGTGATCGAGTATCATTGTTTTGATACTCTGGAGGATTTCTTCAGGAAATGCTTGCCTAGCTTCCTCAAGAAGTCTTTTTCTTTTCGTCTTTTCTGACGTAATTGCTCTTTTCCTTTCTTCGAGCTTTCCTGTAAGATAGTTAGTACATAATTAATTACTATTAATAACTGAACTCGACAGCTCCTTCGACAACCTCCTGTCGAGACGTCGACCCTGGCATTAGTGGTATACTAAGCTTTTGACTTTTTTCTTTAATACTTGGGCTTAATTTTTTATCTTCTCCTAATAGTCGTGTCAGCAGTGGTTCTCTTATTTCTTCCCTGGTAATCGATCTCCTGGCTATTTCCTTAGTCTGTCTTTCGCTATTAGTCCTTGTAAGTGAAGGCTGTTTTGAATTATTTCTGATATATAGGCTATTTCCAGAGCTCTGTATTTCTATTCCTCCAAAGTATTTTGGTTCTTCGGTTTGTATTAGGTCTTCAAGGAACCATTGTCTAGGTACTGTGAGATCTTTTATATTCATTAGTCGGGGTTTGATTTCTTCCTCAAAAGGTTTTGGTTCAAAAATTTCGATTATTTCCCGTTGGTTTGAAACTGTTCTTGCTTCTGTAGTCTGGGTTAACTCATGAATCGTTGTAAATTCTATGGCCAGATTGTGTGAGTTAGTTTTCATGTTCATTCCTTGAGTCTTGATTTTTAATCGTACAGTATCTATTATATTTGGGTCAGATATGGAGATGAAATAGTTAGGTTTGATATTAAACCATACAGTTTGATTTACTAAGTTGGACTGGAAGCCTCCGATTAAAGCCTGGTGGCAATTGGTGAACCGATTGTCCATAACAAGTGTTATTATGGGAATATCTATGCCTGCTCTAAATAGTGCATTAATTTTAATTTGAATCAGGCCAACATGGATATAGCGAATCTCTGGATATTTCTTTTTCCATCTTCGCACCTTTTCACAGCTAAAGATGGGAATGTCTACTCTTCCTCCGGCTGACAAGTTAGCTGTTGTATTTCCATTAAAATTTTCGATTATTCTCCTGGAGAAGAAATTGAATCGGGAAATTTTGTAAATTTCTGTTTTCTTTATTAGTTGATGTTTTTTCATTCTGTCGATGTCCTCTGGACTAAAAATTATTTCTCTTCCAACTACATCTCCTAATGTTACACTATCCAGTTCTGACACTGGGGGTGTGATTGGTCCTGAGTCTTCATTCATCATGAAAACTAGTTCGTTATCTGAGTCATCTTCGACTTCTAGTTCATAGAGTATTATATCTGTTGGCGTGATTTCTTCTCCTAGACAGACTTCAAGTTCCTGTTCTTCCATATATTTTATCATTCTTTGAGCATCCTTCCCTCTCCTAGGACAGTTTCTAGCAAAATGTCCTTCTTCATCGCATACAAAACATCTGTAATATTTTTGTCTATTTGTTCATGGGGTTCTTTTTGAGTGGATGACTCATCCTTCTTTCTAACGTTCTTGTTGCTCCTGACAAACCCTCTACTTCTTGTCCATGGTTTCCATCGAAATCTTTTTCTATATGGTGGTTTTGCCTTTTTCTCACTTCCAATTTTTCATTTTTCGCCAATTATTTTTTCGCAGCACCTTCTGCCTTTAGGGGAATTGCTTATTGTATTTTTCATTTTCTTGTAGGATTTTATGTTAAGACAGTCATCTTGTATAATTTTAAGCGCGTAGTGTATTCAGTGCCCCAGATTATCCTTTTTCTCTATTCGCTTTAAGTAATCTGGGTATCCGTTTCTTGTTTTAGTGTCCCATGGACTAGGAAGTTTGTGGAAGAATGGATCAAGCCAATTCTGTGCCTTTTCGTAATCTAATTTGTAAAAGTATTTTGAAAATGTCTTGCAGTATTCTTCAAATTCACATATCTCACATAATTCTATCTTGGACAGTGCGTACAAAACTTCTTCTTCCTGAGACTTTTCATCTATGTACCCGCATAAATTTTCTTTAAGGATTTTTATGAAGTCATTGAGGATTTTTTCAAAACTTGCGAACCTATCGTTCTCTCCCCACTCCTTCCGTTTATTTTTTCCTTCTTCTGAGTTTATCCATTGTTTCATCCATTGTAAGACATCTCCCTGTAAAGTTCCTGTAATGTAATCGACAAATCTTTCATTGTCCCATGATCCTTCATGATTTGTGATTACAACGGCTAGAGATTGCGCCCAGTCATCTATAACCTTTTGTTTGTCTTTAAAGTGTATACTAGATAGATCTAGATAGGTTCCCCCTTGAGATACACTTCTTTTTATTAGATCGTCGATTCTCATACTCCCTCCTATTTGTGGGCTGTTCAAATCTATTGCATTTTTGCTATCTTCCCCTACATGGATTACCTCACTGTCAGAATCAGTTCCTCCCTCGTGTTCGTATTCATCGTGTATGGTCATCCCGTAGTCCTCGTTTTCCGAATCTGTGGTGCTTTCTGGTTCTTCCTCACTTTCCAGATTATATATTTCAGGGTCAAAATTAAAGTGATGTAGCAGCTCCCTATTTTGTTGGTACGTTTCCTGCATTCTTTTTACTAAGTGATCTCTTTCCTGAACAGTATTGCGTGGGTCCTTATATAGCTCTTTCCAACAGTTGATTAGCTCCACAATCGAGTCATGCTCTTTTCTGGAATATTTTCTATCTATTTGTATCATGTTTATCTGTTCGCTTGGTCTTGTTCGTCTTATACTCGTTCCTAAACCATCGATTCGATCTAATCTTCCTAATATCTCTCTTACTTCTTTGTCGAATTTTGTTATTTCTTTGTCGAATTGTTCTGTGGGATTATCCCGCACGTTTTTCAAAGCTTAGAAATATATATTTCATTTTGTTCTATAGCCTTACTTTGTAATATTTCTATTTTATTAAATCTACAAACTACGTAATCAAACAGGGTGTTGAGAAAGCTTGTAATATTTGTTAGATTTTTATCTGTTGCTACTGAAAAATGTTCTAAGTTGCTATAGTCTCTTCTACTGCTCTCAAATATGCACAGTATATCGCTAGCCATCTAGGATATCGCTTGGTAGCTAGCTCTGAGCAGCCTATGGTGCCTAAAACTGTCTCCTAAGGGTCACCCTACAAACGCCTACCCGCAGCAACAAAGGGATCGCCTTTAAGAATCTGGGCTTTAAGGTTACTCAAATCTAGCAGAGGATACTTAGAATGTAACTAGGACAGTAATGATGCGGATCTGAGAGTATAGGTCAAGCTTATAGCCCCCAAAAATTTTTCCTAACTTTTTCTGACTTTTTATGATTTTTTAATGTTTTCTGAATTTTCTACGAATATAAAGACTTACAAAAACAAATGCATATTATCTAAACAAGACAAATTACTTAATAAAAATTCAGAAACAAACGATACATACCGGAATAGTAGCCATCACACCGGAGACTCTTTGTACAGACTGCAGACCCCTACCGCCCAAAAGGAACGACCCCCCGGGCTCTGATACCAGTTAATCAAGAACATGTTTTATAGCATATATAGCAAGAGTCTCCGTTTGGGCGGTAGGGGTGAAATAACCATCGAATATTTTAATATATCAACAGAAGTATCAGAGCTAATATGTATTTGCCTGTGTATATTCGTAAATAACTTAGTAGATGACTGTCTATGATGAACATCCCCATATAATGAACATCCCCATATATAGCAATTATTTCAGCAGTAGTAGTGTGTAACATAGCTGGTATCAGAGCCCGGGGGGTCGTTCCTTTGTGCGGTAGGGGTCTGCAGTCTGTACAAAGAGTTTCCGATGTGATGGCTACTGTTCCGGTATGTATCGTTTGTTTCTGAATTTTTATTAAGTAATCTGTCTTGTTTAGATAATATGTATTTGTTTTTGTAAGTCTCTATATTTGTAGAAAATTCAGAAAAAATCAAATAAAAATCAAATAAAAATCAAAAAAAAAAATAAAAAATTGGGGAAGGATTTATAGCATCTATAGCACTTACGTGGTATCAAATTGACTATAACTCTGACCTATATTCTCTCACAATCTGTATCAATACTGTTCTAGTTACACTCTAAGTGTCCCTTACTAGAATTGAGTATCCTAAAATCCCAGATTCCTAAAGTAATCCCTTTGTTGCCACGGATAGGCGTTTGTAGGGTGAGCAATACGAGACGGTTTTAGGCACCATAGGCTACTCAGAGCTAGTTATCCATTAACATCTTAGATGGCTATCGATATGTTGTGCAATTGCGAGATATGTAGAGCAAAGTGCAGTAAATATGACACCATGTATAATGATATATATGGTATAATGAACATCCCCAGTTATTCCAAAAAAAAATTTGATGAGGTAGTTCTCCGAATAGAAAGATTAAAAGAAAAGGATAAAAGTCCCGACCTAACTCTAGAAGCCAAAGAAGATCTGACCCAACAACTCAAAGAAATCCATAAAAAAATCGCTATTAAGTCATTTCGGATATGGTTCTAATCAAGAAAAAGTTGAACCCGATATCATAAAAATAACTAAAGAAGACGAAAAGGTAAATAATAGTAATCCTCCTGTAAAAGATGAATGTCATAACCTATTACAAGTCAGTAACCAAAAAGACAATAATAATCAAAGAAGTCTCTTACAAAGTCCAAAAGAGAATAGTTACCAAAGTGATGATATAGAAAGAACAGTTGAAGAAGTCATCTTAAAATCCGAAGAACCCCTTAACAGAGAAGAGGATCATAATCTAAACGGTCCCTCTGAAACTAAACATCTAACGAAAAATAGTTACTTAGGAAAGTTAGATCAAATTGACATATTAGGAACTAGTTCAAAACAAGATAAACCAAATCAACCAATAAATATTGTGCAAGCTGAGAAAACATACTCCAAAGAAGAATACAACTCAATACTTGAAATAATTAATTCCTGGAAAGAGTTGTATAGGGATCAAAATAGTACCATTCAAGAGAAAGAATATCTGGTGAATAGGATACAAGAGACATACCTCCAACATAAATGTTTGTTACACTATTTTAAGTTTGACCCTGGGATATACAATTTAAATAAAAGACCTAGAAAATGAGAGCATCACTAATCCAGAGAATGAAGACTGTGAAATAATTACAAATGATGAGTACATGACAGAATCTAAAGAAAATATCAAATCTGACAATAAGCTGATTGATTCAATAGAAAATAAGCAAAAGATTAATGGTCTAGATTTGTCCAAAAATATTTCAAGAATATAAACAACTGGGCACAATCCCTAACTATTGTGATCACAAATCATAAAGAATCATGGGACATTACGAGAATATTACAAGGAGATGATTTGCTAAGAATAGGACAATGGATAAATTCGTAAAAAGAGTGGGATGAAAATAGCGAATCAATTGGATCTGAGGATATCCCCTTTAAAGAAAACTTATATAAGTTAATAGAAAACAAGGCTTATGCAATATCTAAAAATGAACTACGTGATACATGTGAATTCAAAGAATACTGCAAAATGTTCTCAGAATACTTAGAAAACAATAGGACACAAAACTGGATTGATCCGTTCCTTCGCACATTTCCAAGCCCATGCGATACGAAAACACAAAGCAGATATCTGGAATACCTAAAACAAATAAAGAAAGAGTACAATCTAAGACACTATATTCATAACACAGAATCTTATAAGGAAGTGAAAAATGTAACCAATAACTCTCCTAAAAAGAAAAAATACCGTAATAACGAGAAATGGAAAAAAGGAAGAAAAAAGAGACCAAAAACATATGAGGAAAATAAAAAGGATAAAAAGCAACAACAGAACCTACTAAAACTGCTGAATTATGGGGAAAATTTTGAAAAGAAACTATCAAAGCAAGAAAAGTCACTATTAAAAATGATAAATAAAAATCGAGATTTTATTTGGATAGATGAAAATAAGAGAGCTTTAATACAGCAAACTGAAAATACCCAAAAGAGTTACCCACCTAAACTAATATCTAGAAAACCATGGAAAGACAAAAAAGTATTTATCAAGAGTAACAAGTATATCCAGAAGTGTGATGAATCCTCTACACAAATGGGTAAGAGAGAATACAAGTATTTTGAATATAACGAAAAGGGACACTGTCCTAAAATAGGAGAAGATGCTTTAGAAGTCAACATTAGAAAAGAAATCATCCTTTCTGATATAGTGCTCTATAGATATAAGAACAATTCAAAGTTTGAGATAATCCATATAATAAATGAATCAGATATAATCACACCCCTAACGTCAAGAGATGCAGACAGAAGAAAAACGGCCTCTAATCCAGGATACATCAAAAGACAAGTAATAAATAATAATAAATTCTTAATAACAGAAAACAATAATGATACATCAATCAAGATTTTGAAGAAGAAAAACATGGTGAGAGCTATAACAAATAGTATTTCAGCAGCATTTATTGTATACGAAGAATACCAACCAGGTATATACACAATACAGGATAAATGTTATAAACAGGTATTCAACAGACATCATTACTCTTGTAAGAATACTATATCACTTCAGAAAGAAAAAACAAAAGTGATAAGACAACGATTCCCAGAGCTAAAAGAAGCCTGGAAATTACACCAAAGAATAAATCATGCTGCTAAAAATCATCAAGCAGTATATAAGGTAAAGATCACAAAGAAGCTACTCATCCTCACTCAATCAAGATTGCAGTTTAGGTTCTTGGCAAAAGAAGATCTGCGGGTGCGCAACACTTCCAAAGATAGGATGATCAAAGAAGTAGATGTCAACAGAAGTATCGATCTCCGCAATGGTAAGAACACTATCCAACATCAATATAAACGAGTATTCAAATGTAAAACATGCAGCAAACAGTTCACTTCGTTCCAAGCACTTGGAAGCCACCGGGCAAGTCACAGAAGGACAAGGTCAGAAAAAATACACGAAAAAGAAAAGAGACCTAAAATACACAAGTGTTTCATCTGTGAAATCGAGTTTATGAACGGGAATGCACTTGGAGGGCATATGAAGACATATAGAGCTAGAAAAGATCAAGGGGATTCTAGTGTCAAAAATGATCTGTGTCTAGATCTGAGCTTGGGACCTTCCAGCCATGTCAACAAAGTAAAACGACCTTGCATTTCCAGGTATGGCAAAAATCTCAGCCTCTAGTAATTTATATACCTACTCATATAAAAATATTATATTAAAAAAAAAAAAAAAGTGTGTAGTGTAAGGAGATAAAAAGAATTCTGTAATAACCAAAAGATTGCTAAACGGATTAGTTTGGCATATAAGTCCAAATGAAGTCCTTAACAACTCATCATGCTGAGGGAAATAGCATGGCTAGCCCAACTCAAACGGTAGTTGGTAAAGGCAAATCAAATCCGTTGATAGCTGGGAGTTTACTAAAAACTCCATATCATTTGAAAATCCTGATGAAATCTCCGGCGACGAAATTATTTACAAAAGAAAATAGATAGACAAAGCCTGATATGACAAAAGTAGCCTAACATGGCAAGTTCATGATGGATGAAGTAGGCTAAAACTTCACAAAGAAGGAACGTAAAGGCTTCACAAGAAAGGAATCAAAAAACATCAACAGTAGAGATTCCCGACAGCAACAGTACAGACAAGACGTCAACAGTAGAGATTCCTGACAATAACAGTACAGATAAGACGTCAACAGTGAAGATTCCTGACAGAGACAAGACGTCAACAGTGAAGACTCGTGACGAGGCGTCCTCGGCAAGTTTCTCAAGAGGCTTCTAATGCAAGAAAGGTCGGCTATAAAAGGAGGCATCCGAGGGACGAGGAAGACATCGGCAATTCGGCAAAAACATCAGCAAGCTTCTCCAACACCTTTTAGGTTCCTCAACGCCTTCTTCATCACCATCCTCTCTCACCCTCTCATCCTCCCCCATCCGTCTTGCCTGGTTTATGCCTACCGATCAGACCACCAACACCTTGTAGTTCTCCACCACCTATATGTATAATTAGTGTGCCTGAGTGCATTTCCCTTTGTATTTTCTTCTTCTTCTGCTTCAGCTACTAAAAAAAAAAATGGGCTTCAGCAACAAAAACAGCAGGTACCAAAGATTCGACTTCTACCCAGCAACCAACGATACGAGACAAAACTTCCACAACAAGTTTCTCCAGAGGCTTCTCGTGCAAAACATCAACAGTGGAGATTCCGGACAGCGACAATACAGATTCCCGACAAGACGTCAACAGTAGAGATTCCCGACAGCAACAGTACAGACAAGACGTCAATAGTGAAGATTCCCGACAGCAACAGTACAGACAAGACGTCAACAGTAGAGATTCCTGACAATAACAGTACAGACAAGACGTCAACAGTGAAGATTCCTGACAGAGACAAGACGTCAACAGTGAAGACTCGTGGCGAGGCGTCCTCGGCAAGATTCTCAAGATGCTTCTCGTGCAAGGAAGGTCGGCTATAAAAGGAGGCATCCGAGGGACGAGGAAGACATCGGCAAATCGGCAAAAACATCAGCAAGCTTCTCCAACACCTTTTAGGTTCCTCAACGCCTTCTCCTTCATCACCATCCTCTCTCACCCTCTCATCTGAATAGGATACAAGAGACATACCTCCAACATAAAGGTTTGTTACACTATTTTAAGTTTGACCCCGGTATCAGAGCAGTTAAGGTTCTTCTTCTCCAGCATGGTTCATTGCTCTGATACCAGTTAAGTTACACACTACTACTGCTGCAGTGCAGCTGATGCAGAAGAAGAAGAAAATACAAAGGGAAATACACTCAGGCACACTTAATTATACATATAGGTGGTGGAGAACTACAAATTGTTGGTGGTCTGATCGGCAGGCATAAACCAGGCAAGACAGATGGGAGATGATGAGAGGGAGAGAGAGGATGGTGATGAAGAAGAAGGCGTTGAGGAACCTAAAAGGTGTTGGAGAAGCTTGCTGATGTTTTTGCCGAATTGCCGATTTGCCGATTTGCCGATGTCTTCCTCGTCCCTCGGATGCCTCCTTTTATAGCCGACCTTTCTTGCACGAGAAGCCTCTTGAGAAACTTGCCGAGGACGCCCCGTCACGAGTCTTCACTGTTGACGTCTTGTCTCTGTCAGGAATCTTCACTGTTGACGTCTTGTCTGTACTGTTATTGTCAGGAATCTCTACTGTTGACGTCTTGTCTGTACTGTTGCTGTCGGGAATCTCTACTGTTGATGTTTTTTGATTCCTTTCTTGTGAAGCCTTTACGTTCTTTCTTTGTGAAGTTTTAGTCTACTTCATCCATCATGAACTTGCCATGTTAGGCTACTTTTGTCATATCAGGCTTTGTCTATCTATTTTCTTTTGTAAATAATTTCGTCGCCGGAGACTTCATCAGGATTTTCAAATGATATGGAGTTTTTAACAAACTCCCAGCTATCAACGGATTAGATTTGCCTTTACCAACTACCGTTTGAGTTGGGCTAGCCATGCTATTTCCCTCAGCATGATGAGTTGTTAAGGACTTCATTTGGACTTATATGCCAAACTAATCCGTTTAGCAATCTTTTGGTTATTACAGAATTCTTTTTATCTCCTTACACTACACAGTTTTTTTTTTTTTTTTTTTTTATAATATTTTTATATGAGTAGGTATATAAATTACTAGAGGCTGAGATTTTTGCCATACCTGGAAATGCAAGGTCGTTTTACTTTGTTGACATGGCTGGAAGGTCCCAAGCTCAGATCTAGATACAGATCATTTTTGACACTAGAATCCCCTTGATCTTTTCTAGCTCTATGTGTCTTCATATGCCCTCCAAGTGCATTCCCGTTCATAAACTCGATTTCACAGATGAAACACTTGTGTATTTTAGGTCTCTTTTCTTTTTCGTGTATTTTTTCTGACCTTGTCCTTCTGTGACTTGCCCGGTGGCCTCCAAGTGCTTGGAACGAAGTGAACTGTTTGCTGCATGTTTTACATTTGAATACTCGTTTATATTGTTGTTGGATAGTGTTCTTACCATTGAGGAGATCGATACTTCTGTTGACATCTACTTCTTTGATCATCCAATCTTTGGAAGTGTTGCGCATCCGCAGATCTTCTTTTGCCAAGAACCTAAACTGCAATCTTGATATAGTGAGGATGAGTAGCTTCTTTGTGATCTTTACCTTATATACTGCTTGATGATTTTTAGCAGCATGATTTATTCTTTGGTGTAATTTCCAGGCTTCTTTTAGCTTTGGGAATCTTTGTCTTATCACTTTTGTTTTTTCTTTCTGAAGTGATATAGTATTTTTACAAGAGTAATGATGTCTGTTGAATACCTGTTTATAACATTTATCCTGTATTGTGTATATACCTGGTTGGTATTCTTCGTATACAATAAATGCTGCTGAAATACTATTTGTTATAGCTCTCACCATGTTTTTCTTCTTCAAAATCTTGATTGATGTATCATTATTGTTTTCTGTTATTAAGAATTTATTATTATTTATTACTTGTCTTTTGATGTATCCTGGATTAGAGGCCGTTTTTCTTCTGTCTGCATCTCTTGACGTTAGGGGTGTGATTATATCTGATTCATTTATTATATGGATTATCTTAAACTTTGAATTGTTCTTATGTCTATAGAGCACTATATCAGAAAGGATGATTTCTTTTCTAATGTAGACTTCTAAAGCATCTTCTCCTATTTTAGGACAGTGTCCCTTTTCGTTATATTCAAAATACTTGTATTCTCTCTTACCCATTTGTGTAGAGGATTCATCACCCTTCTGGATATACTTGTTACTCTTGATAAATACTTTTTTGTCTTTCCATGGTTTTCTAGATATTAGTTTAGGTGGGTAACTCTTTTGGGTATTTTCAGTTTGCTGTATTAAAGCTCTCTTATTTTCATCTATCCAAATAAAATCTCGATTTTTATTTATCTTTTTTAATAGTGACTTTTCTTGCTTTGATAGTTTCTTTTCAAAATTTTCCCCATAATTCAGTAGTTTTAGTAGGTTCTGTTGTTGCTTTTTATCCTTTTATTTTCCTCAGATGTTTTTGGTCTCTTTTTCTTCCTTTTTTCCATTTCTCGTTATTACAGTATTTTTTCTTTTTAGGAGAGTTATTGGTTACATTTTTCACTTCCTTATAAGATTCTGTGTTATGAATATAGTGTCTTAGATTGTACTCTTTCTTTATTTGTTTTAGGTATTCCAGATATCTGCTTTGTGTTTTCGTATCGCATGGGCTTGGAAATGTGCGAAGGAACGGATCAATCCAGTTTTGTGTCCTATTGTATTCTAAGTATTCTGAGAACATTTTGCAGTATTCTTTGAATTCACATGTATCACGTAGTTCATTTTTAGATATTGCATAAGCCTTGTTTTCTATTAACTTGTATAAGTTTTCTTTAAAGGGGATATCCTCAGATCCAATTGATTCGCTATTTTCATCCCACTCTTTTTGCGAATTTATCCATTGTCCTATTCTTAGCAAATCATCTCCTTGTAATATTCTCGTAATGTCCCATGATTCTTTATGATTTGTGATCACAATGGTTAGGGATTGTACCCAGTTGTTTATATTCTTGAAATATTTTTTGGACAAATATAGACCATTAATCTTTTGCTTATTTTCTATTGAATCAATCAGCTTATTGTCAGATTTGATATTTTCTTTAGATTCTGTCCTGTACTCATCATTTGTAATTATTTCACAGTCTTCATTCTCTGGATTAGTGATGCTCTCATTTTCTAGGTCTTTATTTAAATTGTATATCCCATGGTCAAACTTAAAATAGTGTAACAAACCTTTATGTTGGAGGTATGTCTCTTGTATCCTATTCACCAGATATTCTTTCTCTTGAATGGTACTATTTTGATCCCTATACAACTCTTTCCAGCAATTAATTATTTCAAGTATTGAGTTGTATTCTTCTTTGGAGTATGTTTTCTCAGCTTGCACAATATTTATTGGTTGATTTGGTTTATCTTGTTTTGAACTAGTTCCTAATCTGTCAATTTGATATAACTTTCCTAAGTAACTATTTTTTGTTAGATGTTTAGTTTCAGAGGGACCGTTTAGATTATTATCCTCTTCTCTGTTAAGGGGTTCTTCGGATTTTAAGATGACTTTTTCAACTGTTCTTTCTATATCATCACTTTGGTAACTATTCTCTTTTGGACTTTGTGAGAGACTTCTTTGTTTATTATTGTCTTTTCGGTTACTGACTTGTAATAGGTTATTACATTCATCTTTTACAGGAGGATTACTATTATTTACCTTTTCGTCTTCTTTAGTTATTTTTATGATATCGGGTTCAACTTTTTCTTGATTAGAACCATATCCGAAATGACTTAATAGACCCTTGAATTTTTTATGGATTTCTTTGAGTTGTTGGGTCAGATCTTCTTTGGCTTCTAGAGTTAGGTCGGGACTTTTATCCTTTTCTTTTAATCTTTCTATTCGGAGAACTACCTCATCAAATTTTTTTTTGGAATAACTGGGGATGTTCATTATACCATATATATCATTATACATGGTGTCATATTTACTGCACTTTGCTCTACATATCTCGCAATTGCACAACATGTCGGTAGCCATCTAAGATGTTAATGGATAACTAGCTCTGAGTAGCCTATGGTGCCTAAAACCGTCTCCTATTGCTCACCCTACAAATGCCTATCCGTGGCAACAAAGGGATTACTTTAGGAATCTGGGCTTTTAGGATACTCAATTCTAGTAAGGGACACTTAGAGTGTAACTAGAACAGTATTGATACAGATTGTGAGAGAATATAGGTCAGAGTTATAGTCAATTTGATACCACGTAAGTGCTATAGATGCTATAAATCCTTCCCCAATTTTTTATTTTTTATTTTATTTTTATTTGATTTTTATTTGATTTTTTCTGAATTTTCTACAAATATAGAGACTTACAAAAACAAATACATATTATCTAAACAAGACAGATTACTTAATAAAAATTCAGAAACAAACGATACATACCGGAACAGTAGCCATCACACCGGAGACTCTTTGTACAAACTGCAGACCCCTACCGCCCAAAAGGAACGACCCCCCGGGCTCTGATACCAGTTAATATTCAGAGCCCCGGGGGTAGTTCCTTTTCGCGGTAGGGGTCTGCAGTCTGTACAAAGAGTCTCCGGTGTGATGGCTACTGTTCCGGTATGTATCGTTTGTTTCTGAATTTTTATTAAGTAATTTGTCTTGTTTAGATAATATGTATTTGTTTTTGTAAGTCTCTATATTCGTAGAAAATTAAAAAAACATTAAAAAATCATAAAAAGTCAGAAAAAGTTAGGAAAATTTTTTTGGGGCTATAAGCTTGACCTATACTCTCAGATCCGCATCATTACTGTCCTAGTTACATTCTAAGTATCCTCTGCTAGATTTGAGTAACCTTAAAGCCCAGATTCCTAAAGGCGATCCCTTTGTTGCCGCGGGTAGGCGTTTGTAAGGTGACCCTTAGGAGACGGTTTTAGGCACCATAGGCTGCTCAGAGCTAGCTACCAAGCGATATCCTTGATGGCTAGCGATATACCGTGCATATTTGAGAGCAGTAGAAGAGACTATAGTCACTTAGAACATTTTTCAGTAGCAACAGATAAAAATCTAACAAATATTACAAGCTTTCTCAACACCCTGTTTGATTACGTAGTTTGTAGATTTAATAAAATAGAAAAATTACAAAGTAAGGCAATAGAACAAAATGAAATATATATTTCTAAGCTTTGTAAAAACGTGCGGGATAATCCCACAGAACAATTCGACAAAGAAATAACAAAATTCGACAAAGAAGTAAGAGAGATATTAGGAAGATTAGATCGAATCGATGGTTTAGGAACGAGTATAAGACGAACAAGACCAAGCGAACAGATAAACATGATACAAATAGATAGAAAATATTCCAGAAAAGAGCATGACTCGATTGTGGAGCTAACTAACTGTTGGAACGAGCTATATAAGGACCCACGGTAGAAAATTCAGAAAACATTAAAAAATCATAAAAAGTCAGAAAAAGTTAGGAAAAATTTTTGGGGGCTATAAGCTTGACCTATACTCTCAGATCCGCATCATTACTGTCCTACTTACATTCTAAGTATCCTCTGCTAGATTTGAGTAACCTTAAAGCCTAGATTCCTAAAGGCGATCCCTTTGTTGCCGCGGGTAGGCGTTTGTAGGGTGACCCTTAGGACACGATGAATAGGAACACGAGGGAGGAACTGATTCCGACAGTGAGGTAATCCATGTAGGGGAAGATAGCAAAAATGCAATAGATTTGAACAGCCCACAAATAGGAGGGAGTATGAGAATCGACGAATAATTTTGCGACTAATTATTGTTGTTGGATAGTGTCCTGTTTGTACTGTGGTCTGATTATAAGACCCCGCAATAATGATGCGGGTTGTGAAAGTATAGATCAAAATTATAGTCTATTTGATACCGTATAAGTGCTATATGTGCTATAAATCTTCCCTAATTTTTCGGATTTACTATAGTAGCCTTTTTTTTAATTTTTCTGAATTTTTTTTTTCAGAAACATACAGTATTATCTAATAAAAATTCAGAAACAAATAATACATACCGGAACAGTAGCCATCACACCGGAGACTCTGTGTACAGACTGCAGATCTCTACCGCCCAAAAGGAACGACCCCCCGGGCTCTGATACCAGTTAAGTTACACACTACTACTGCTGCAGTGCAGCTGATGCAAGAGAAGAAGAAGATACAAAGGGAAATACACTCAGGCACACTTTTTTTTTTTTTTTTTAAATATTACTATTACATATCCATTTGAACTCCGTTGGAATATCTAAATTCTCCTGGTTGAAAGCTATATCCTGTAACAGTTTCATTGCTATGTGTTGTTGTTCTTTCGGAAAGCTAATCCTTGCATTATGGTCTCTCGTGGCGACTATCCTCCTTCCATCTGTCATAATTTAGTAGTTGCTTATGTTCTTGATTAGCTTTCTTGCTTTATCGACTAGCTCGATAAAACTGCTATACCAGAAGTAATTATAATTGACTCCTTCAATGTTGTATTCTGGGTCAAATTTCTGCCAATGTTCGGGGTAGCCGAACACCCATATCTGATATGGTTGAAAAAACTTTGTCTCTTCTCTCCATCTGACCGTGCTGAATATTTGGAATGTGAACAAATGATGATAATTAATACTTGCGGCTATTTTGTGGTTGAAAAACTTTAGCATTGCTGGTAGCTTGCTCCATTCATGGTTTCCTCGTAGCCTGTAGCACAGCTGGCTCACGAGCCCCCATTCGACCCCTTGGATGTCCCATAATCCTTCTATCATGAATTTGAAAAGCTTCGGATGGCTATTCCGAGTTAAAATGATATCTGTCTTATTTTTTGATAAGATTTCTCTTATTTTCTCTCTGTGATCGAGTATCATTGTTTTGATACTCTGGAGGATTTCTTCAGGAAATGCTTGCCTAGCTTCCTCAAGAAGTCATTTTCTTTTCGTCTTTTCTGACGTAATTGTCTCTTTTCCTTTCTTCGAGCTTTCCTGTAAGATAGTTAGTACATAATTAATTACTATTAATAACTGAACTCGACAGCTCCTTCGACAGCCTCCTGTCGAGACGTCGACCCTGGCATTAGTGGTATACTAAGCTTTTGACTTTTTTCTTTAATACTTGGGCTTAATTTTTTATCTTCTCCTAATAGTCGTGTCAGCAGTGGTTCTCTTATTTCTTCCCTGGTAATCGATCTCCTGGCTATTTCCTTAGTCTGTCTTTCGCTATTACTCCTTGTAAGTAAAGGCTGTTTTGAATTATTTCTGATATATAGGCTATTTCTAGAGCTCTGTATTTCTATTCCTCCAAAGTGTTTTGGTTCTTCGGTTTGTATTAGGTCTTCAAGGAACCATTGTCTAGGTACTGTGAGATCTTTTATATTCATTAGTCGGGGTTTGATTTCTTCCTCAAAAGGTTTTGGTTCAAAAATTTCGATTATTTCCCGTTGGTTTGAAACTGTTCTTGCTTCTGTAGTCTGAGTTAACTCATGAATCGTTGTATATTCTATGGCCAGATCGTGTGAGTTGGTTTTCATGTTCATTCCTTGAGTCTTGATTATTAATCGTACAGTATCTATTATATTTGGATCAGATATGGAGATGAAATAGTTAGGTTTGATATTAAACCATACAGTTTGATTTACTAAGTTGGACTGGAAGCCTCCGATTAAAGCCTGGTGGCAATTGGTGAACCGATTGTCCATAACAAGTGTTATTATGGGAATATCTATGTTACTACGTAATCAAACAGGGTGTTGAGAAATTGTCATTTGTGGGCAGCTGATATAGTGCTTTATAGACATAAGAACAATTCAAAGTTTGAGATAATCCATATAATAAATGAATCAGATATAATCACACCCCTAACGTCAAGAGATGCAGACAGAACAAAAACGGCCTCTAATCCAGGATACATCAAAAGACAAGTAATAAATAATAATAAATTCTTAATAACAGAAAACAATAATGATACATCAATCAAGATTTTGAAGAAGAAAAACATGGTGAGAGCTATAACAAATAGTATTTCAGCAGCATTTATTGTATACGAAGAATACCAACCAGGTATATACACAATACAGGATAAATGTTATAAACAGGTATTCAACAGACATCATTACTCTTGTAAGAATACTATCCAGCTAAGTTATACATTACTACTGCTGCAGAGCAGCTGAAGCAGAAGAAGAAGAAAATACAAAGGGACCGTTTAGATTATTATCGCTAGCCATCTAGGATATCGCTTGGTAGCTAGCTCTGAGCAGCCTATGGTGCCTAAAACCGTCTCCTAAGGGTCACCCTTTAAAAGTCTACATTAGAAAAGAAAACATCCTTTCTTATATAGTGCTCTATAGACATAAGAACAATTCAGAGTTTGAGATAATCCATATAATTACTATTAATAACTGAACTCGACAGCTCCTTCGACAGCCTCCTGTCGAGACGTCGGCAAATCGGCAATTCGGCAAAAACATCAGCAAGTTTCTCCAACACCTTTTAGGTTCCTCAACGCCTTCTCCTTCATCACCATCCTCTCTCACCCTCTCATCCTCCCCCATCCGTCTTGCCTGGTTTATGCCTGCCGATCAGACTACCAACTCCTTGTAGTTCTCCACCACCTATATGTCAGTTAAGTTACACACTACTACTGCTGCAGTGCAGCTGATGCAGAAGAAGAAGAAAATACAAAGGGAAATACACTCAGGCACACTAATTATACATATAGGTGGTGGAGAACTACAAATTGTTGGTGGTCTGATCGGCAGGCATAAACCAGGCAAGACAGATGGGAGATGATGAGAGGGAGAGAGAGGATGGTGATGAAGAAGAAGGCGTTGAGGAACCTAAAAGGTGTTGGAGAAGCTTGCTGATGTTTTGCCGAATTGCCGATTCACATGTATCACGTAGTTCATTTTTAGATATTGCATAAGCCTTGTTTTCTATTAACTTGTATAAGTTTTCTTTAAAGGGGATATCCTCAGATCCAATTGATTCGCTATTTTCATCCCACTCTTTTGAAGAATACTGCAAGACATATTTCCCTTTGTACAGACTGCAGACCCCTACCGCCTAAAAGGAACGACCCCCCGGGCTCTGATACCAGTTAAGTTACACACTACTACTGCTGCAGTGCGTAAGCCAGTCTGCTTTTGGGCAATAGGGGTCTGCAGTCTGTACAAAGAGTCTCCGGTGTGATGGCTACTGTTCCGATATGTATCGTTTGTTTCTGAATTTTTATTAAGAAATCTGTCTTGTTTAGATAATATGTATTTGTTTTTGTAAGTCTCTATATTTGTAGAAAATTCAGAAAACATTAAAAAATCATAAAAATTTTCAGAAAAAATCAAATAAAAATCATAAAAAAAAAAAATTTTGGGGAAGGATTTATAGCATCTATAGCACTTACGTGGTATCAAATTGACTATAACTCTAACCTATATTCTCTCACAATCTGTATCAATACTGTTCTAGTTACACTCTAAGTGTCCCTTACTAGAATTGAGTATCCTAAAAGCCCAGATTCCTAAAGTAATCCCTTTGTTGCCACGGATAGGCGTTTGTAGGGTGAGTAATAGGAGACGGTTTTAGGCACCATAGGCTACTCAGAGCTAGTTATCCATTGACATCTTAGATGGCTACCGACATGTTGTGCAATTGCGAGATATGTAGAGCAAAGTGCAGTAAATATGACACCATGTATAATGATATATATGGTATAATGAACATCCCCAGTTATTCCAAAAAAAAATTTGATGAGGTAGTTCTCCGAATAGAAAGATTAAAAGAAATGGATAAAAGTCCCTACCTAACTCTAGAAGCCAAAGAAGATCTGACCCAACAACTCAAAGAAATCCATAAAAAATTCAAGGGTCTATTAAGTCATTTCGGATATGGTTCTAATCAAGAAAAAGTTAAACCCGATATCATAAAAATAACTAAAGAAGATGAAAAGGTAAAAATGCAATAGATTTGAACAGCCCACAAATAGGAGGGAGTATGAGAATCGACGATCTAATAAAAAGAAGTGTATCTCAAGGGGGAACCTATCTAGATCTATCTAGTATACACTTTAAAGATAAAGAAAAGGTTATAGATGACTGGGCCCAATCTCTAGCCGTTGTAATCACAAATCATGAAGGATCATGGGACAATGAAAGATTTGTCGATTACATTACAGGAACTTTACAGGGAGATGTCTTACAATGTATGAAACAATGGATAAACTCAGAAGAAGGAAAAAATAAACGGAAGGAGTGGGGAGAGAACGATAGGTTCGCAAGTTTTGAAAAAATCCTCAATGACTTCATAAAAATCCTTAAAGAAAATTTATGCGGGTACATAGATGAAAAGTCTCAGGAAGAAGAAGTTTTGTACGAACTGTCCAAGATAGAATTATGTGAGATATGTGAATTTGAAGAATACTGCAAGACATTTTCAAAATACTTTTACAAATTAGATTACGAAAAGGCACAGAATTGGCGTGATCCATTCTTCCACAAACTTCCTAGTCCATGAGACACTAAAACAAGAAACGGATACCCAGATTACTTAAAGCGAATAGAGAAAAAGGATAATCTGGGGCACCGAATACACTACGCGCTTAAAATTATACAAGATGACTGTCTTAACATAAAATCCTACAAGAAAATGAAAAATACAATAAGCAATTCCCCTAAAGGCAGAAGGTGCTGCGAAAAAATAATTGGCGAAAAATGAAAAATTGGAAGTGAGAAAAAGGCAAAACCACCATATAGAAAAAGATTTCGATGGAAACCATGGACAAGAAGTAGAGGGTTTGTCAAGAGCAACAAGTACATTAGAAAGAAGGATGAGTCATCCACTCAAAAAGAACCCCATGAACAAAAAGACAAAAAGAATTGCAGATGTTTTGTATGTGATGAAGAAGGACATTTTGCTAGAAACTGTCCTAGAAAAGGGAAGAATGCTCAAAGAATGATAAAATATATGGAAGAACAAGAACTCGAAGTCTGTCTAGGAGAAGAAATCACGCCAACAGATATAATACTCTATGAACTAGAAGTCGAAGATGACTCAGATAACGAACTAGTTTTCATGATGAATGAAGATTCAGGACCAATCACACCCCCAGTGTCAGAACTGGATAGTGTAACATTAGGAGATGTAGTCGGAAGAGAAATAATTTTTAGTCCAGAGGACATCGACAGAATGAAAAAACATCAACTAATAAAGAAAACAGAAATTTACAAAATTTCCCGATTCAATTTCTTCTCCAGGAGAATAATCGAAAATTTTAATGGAAATACAACAGCTAACTTGTCAGCCGGAGGAAGAGTAGACATTCCCATCTTTAGCCATGAAAAGGTGCGAAGATGGAAAAAGAAATATCCAGAGATTCGCTATATCCATGTTGGCCTAATTCAAATTAAAATTAATGCACTATTTAGAGCAGGCATAGATATTCCCATAATAACACTTGTTATGGACAATCGGTTCACCAATTGCCACCAGGCTTTAATCGGAGGCTTCCAGTCCAACTTAGTAAATCAAACTGTATGGTTTAATATCAAACCTAATTATTTCATCTCCATATCTGACCCAAATATAATAGATACTGTACGATTAAAAATCAAGACTCAAGGAATGAACATGAAAACCAACTCACACGATCTGGCCATAGAATATACAACGATTCATGAGTTAACCCAGACTACAGAAGCAAGAACAGTTTCAAACCAACGGGAAATAATCGAAATTTTTGAACCAAAACCTTTTGAGGAAGAAATCAAACCCCGACTAATGAATATAAAAGATCTCACAGTATCTAGACAATGGTTCCTTGAAGACCTAATACAAACCGAAGAACCAAAACAATTTGGAGGAATAGAAATACAGAGCTCTGGAAATAGCCTATATATCAGAAATAATTCAAAACAGCCTTTACTTACAAGGAGTAATAGCGAAAGACAGACTAAGGAAATAGCCAGGAGATCGATTACCAGGGAAGAAATAAGAGAACCACTGCTGACACGACTATTAGGAGAAGATAAAAAATTAAGCCCAAGTATTAAAGAAAAAAGTCAAAAGCTTAGTATACCACTAATGCCAGGGTCGACGTCTCGACAGGAGGCTGTCGAAGGAGCTGTCGAGTTCAGTTATTAATAGTAATTAATTATGTACTAACTATCTTACAGGAAAGCTCGAAGAAAGGAAAAGAGACAATTACGTCAGAAAAGACGAAAAGAAAACGACTTCTTGAGGAAGCTAGGCAAGCATTTCCTGAAGAAATCCTCCAGAGTATCAAAACAATGATACTCGATCACAGAGAGAAAATAAGAGAAATCTTATCAAAAAATAAGACAGATATCATTTTAACTCGGAATAGCCATCCGAAGCTTTTCAAATTCATGATAGAAGGATTATGGGACATCCAGGGGGTCGAATGGGGGCTCGTGAGCCAGCTGTGCTACAGGCTACGAGGAAACCACGAATGGAGCAAGCTACCAGCAATGCTAAAGTTCTTCAACCACAAAATAGCCGCAAGTATTAATTATCATCATTTGTTCACATTCCAAATATTCAGCACGGTCGGATGGAGAGAAGAGACAAAGTTTTTTCAACCATATCAGATATGGGTGTTCGGCTACCCCGAACATTGGCAGAAATTTGACCCAGAATACAACATTGAAGGAGTCAATTATAATTATTTCTGGTATAGCAGTTTTATCGAGCTAGTCGACAAAGCAAGAAAGCTAATCAAGAACATAAGCAACTACTCAATTATGATAGATGGAAGGAAGATAATCGCCACCAGAGACCATAATGCAAGGATTAGCTTTCCGAAAGAATAACAACACATAGCAATGAAACTGTTACAGGATATAGCTTTCAACCAGGAGAATTTAGATTTTCCAACGGAGTTCAAATGGATATGTAATAGTAATATTTAAAAAAAAAAAAAAAAAAAAAGGGGTCCCTCAAACATTGGATCCTCCAAAAATTCGCAAAAGACAAGGCTTCACGAAGAAGACAAAGATTCCTGACAGAGACAAGACGTCAACAGTAAAGATTCCTGACAACAACAGTACAGACAAGACGTCAACAGTGAAGATTCCTGACAAAGACAAGACATCAACAGTGACGAGGCTTCTACAGCAAGATTCCCAGGAGGCTTCTCGTGCAAGGATTCTCGTCTATAAAAGGAGGCTTCCGAAGGATGAGGAGGACATCGGCAAATCGGCAATTCGGCAAAAACATCAGCAAGCTTCTCCAACACCTTTTAAGTTCCTCAATGCCTTCTCCTTCATCACCATCCTCTCTCACCCTCTCATCCTCCCCCATCCGTCTTGCCTGGTTTATGCCTGCCGATCAGACCACCAACAACTTGTAGTTCTCTACCACCTATATGTATAATTAAGTGTGCCTGAGTGTATTTCCCTTTGTATTTTCTTCTTCTTCTGCATCAGCTGCACTGCAGCAGTAGTAGTGTGTAACTTAGCTGGTATCAGAGCCCGGGGGGTCGTTCCTTTTGGGCGGTAGGGGTCTGCAGTCTGTACAAAGAGTCTCCGGTGTGATGGCTACTGTTCCAGTATGTATCGTTTGTTTCTGAATTTTTTAAGTAATTTGTCTTGTTTAGATAATATGTATTTGTTTTTGTAAGTCTCTATATTCGTAGAAAATTCAGAAAACATTAAAAAATCATAAAAGTCAGAAAAAGATAGGAAAAATTTGGGGAAGGATTTATAACATATATAGCAATTACATGATAGCAAATTTACTATAACTCTGACCTATATTTTCTCACAACCTGTATCAATATTGTCCTAGTTACACTCTAAGTGTCCTTTACTAGAATTGAGTAACCTTAAAGCCCAGATTCCTAAAGTAATCCCTTTGTTGCCGCGGGTAGGCGTTTGTAGGGTGACCCTTAGGAGACGGTTTTAGGCACCATAGGCTACTCAGAGCTAGTTATCCATTAACATCTTAGATGGCTACCGACATGTTGTGCAATTGCGAGATATGTAGAGCAAAGTGCAGTAAATATGATACCATGTATAATGATATATATGGTATAATGAACATCCCCAGTTATTCCAAAAAAAAATTTGATGAGGTAGTTCTCCGAATAGAAAGATTAAAAGAAAAGGATAAAAGTCCCGACCTAACTCTAGAAGCCAAAGAAGATCTGACCCAACAACTCAAAGAAATCCATAAAAAATTCAAGGGTCTATTAAGTCATTTCGGATATGGTTCTAATCAAGAAAAAGTTGAACCCGATATCATAAAAATAACTAAAGAAGACGAAAAGGTAAATATAAGTAATCCTCCTGTAAAAGATGAATGTAATAACCTATTACAAGTCAGTAACCAAAAACACAATAATAATCAAAGAAGTCTCTCACAAAGTCCAAAAGAGAATAGTTACCAAAGTGATGATATAGAAAGAACAGTTGAAGAAGTCATCTTAAAATCCGAACAACCCCTTAACAGAGAAGAGGATAATAATCTAAACGGTCCCTCTGAAACTAAACATCTAACGAAAAATAGTTACTTAGGAAAGTTAGATCAAATTGACAGATTAGGAACTAGTTCAAAACAAGATAAACCAAATCAACCAATAAATATTGTGCAAGCTGAGAAAACATACACCAAAGAAGAATACAACTCAATACTTGAAATAATTAATTGCTGGAAAGAGTTGTATAGGGATCAAAATAGTACCATTCAAGAGAAAGAATATCTGGTGAATAGGATACAAGAGACATACCTCCAACATAAAGGTTTGTTACACTATTTTAAGTTTGACCCTGGGATATACAATTTAAATAAAGACCTAGAAAATGAGAGCATCACTAATCCAGAGAATGAAGACTGTGAAATAATTACAAATGATGAGTACAGGACAGAATCTAAAGAAAATATCAAATCTGACAATAAGCTGATTGATTCAATAGAAAATAAGCAAAAGATTAATGGTCTAGATTTGTCCAAAAAATATTTCAAGAATATAAACAACTGGGCACAATCCCTAACCATTGTGATCACAAATCATAAAGAATCATGGGACATTACGAGAATATTACAAGGAGATGATTTGCTAAGAATAGGACAATGGATAAATTCGCAAAAAGAGTGGGATGAAAATAGCGAATCAATTGGATCTGAGGATATCCCCTTTAAAGAAAACTTATACAAGTTAATAGAAAATAAGGCTTATGCAATATCTAAAAATGAACTACGTGATACATGTGAATTCAAAGAATACTGCAAAATGTTCTCAGAATACTTAGAATACAATAGGACACAAAACTGGATTGATCCGTTCCTTCGCACATTTCCAAGCCCATGCGATACGAAAACACAAAGCAGATATCTGGAATACCTAAAACAAATAAAGAAAGAGTACAATCTAAGACACTATATTTATAACACAGAATCTTATAAGGAAGTGAAAAATGTAACCAATAACTCTCCTAAAAAGAAAAAAATACCGTAATAACGAGAAATGGAAAAAAGGAAGAAAAAAGAGACCAAAAACATCTGAGGAAAATAAAAAGGATAAAAAGCAACAACAGAACCTACTAAAACTGCTGAATTATGGGGAAAATTTTGAAAAGAAACTATCAAAGCAAGAAAAGTCACTATTAAAAAAGATAAATAAAAATCGAGATTTTATTTGGATAGATGAAAATAAGAGAGTTTTAATACAGCAAACTGAAAATACCCAAAAGAGTTACCCACCTAAACTAATATCTAGAAAACCATAGAAAGACAAAAAAGTATTTATCAAGAGTAACAAGTATATCCAGAAGTGTGATGAATCCTCTACACAAATGGGTAAGAAAGAATACAAGTATTTTGAATATAACGAAAAGGGACACTGTCCTAAAATAGGAGAAGATGCTTTAGAAGTCTACATTAGAAAAGAAATCATCCTTTCTGATATAGTGCTCTATAGACATAAGAACAATTCAAAGTTTGAGATAATCCATATAATAAATGAATCAGATATAATGACACCCCTAACGTCAAGAGATGCAGACAGAAGAAAAACGGCCTCTAATCCAGGATACATCAAAAGACAAGTAATAAATAATAATAAATTCTTAATAACAGAAAACAATAATGATACATCAATCAAGATTTTGAAGAAGAAAAACATGGTGAGAGCTATAACAAATAGTATTTCAGCAGCATTTATTGTATACGAAGAATACCAACCAGGTATATACACAATACAGGATAAATTTTATAAACAGGTATTCAACAGACATCATTACTCTTGTAAGAATACTATATCACTTCAGAAAGAAAAAATAAAAGTGATAAGACAAAGATTCCCAGAGCTAAAAGAAGCCTGGAAATTACACCAAAGAATAAATCATGCTGCTAAAAATCATCAAGCAGTATATAAGGTAAAGATCACAAAGAAGCTACTCATCCTCACTCAATCAAGATTGCAGTTTAGGTTCTCGGCAAAAGAAGATCTACGGGTGCGCAACACTTCCAAAGATAGGATGATCAAAGAAGTAGATATCAACAGAAGTATCGATCTCCGCAATGGTAAGAACACTATCCAACAACAATATAAACGAGTATTCAAATGTAAAACATGCAGCAAACAGTTCACTTCGTTCCAAGCACTTGGAGGCCGCCGGACAAGTCACAGAAGGACAAGATCAGAAAAAATACACGAAAAAGAAAAGAGACCTAAAATACACAAGTGTTCCATCTGTGAAATCGAGTTTACGAACGGGAATGCACTTGGAAGGCATATGAAGACACATAGAGCTAGAAAAGATCAAGGGGATTCTAGTGTCAAAAATAATCTGTGTCTAGATCTGAGCTTGGGATCTTCCAGCCATGTCAACAAAGTAAAACGACCTTGCATATCTAGGTATGGCAAAAATCTCAGTATCTGGTAATTTATATACCTACTCATATAAAAATATTATATTTAAAAAAAAAAAAAAAAAAAACTGTGCAGTGTAAGGAGATAAAAGGAATTCTGTAATAACCAAAAGATTGCTAAACGGATTAGTTTGGCATATAAGTCCAAATGAAGTCCTTAACAACTCATCATGCTGAGAGAAATAGCATGGCTAGCCCAACTCAAACGGTAGTTGGTAAAGGCAAATCAAATCCGTTGATAGCTGGGAGTTTGCTAAAAACTCCATATCATTTGAAAATCCTGATGAAGTTTCCGGCGACGAAATTATTTACAAAAGAAAATTAATAAACAAAGCCTGATATGACAAAAGTAGCCTAACATGGCAAGTTCATGATGGATGAAGTAGGCTAAAACTTCACAAAGAAGGAACGTAAAGGCTTCACAAGAAAGGAATCAAAAGACATTATAGATTCTCTACAACATAAAGACAAAGGAAGCCTAATATATTCAAAGGAAAAAGGAAAAGATTAGATTTATGGGAAGCCCTTGTTCAACAAAAGCATCCGGCTCCTGACAACAACAGAACAGGACAAGACGTCAACAGTAGAGATTCCCGACAGCAACAGTACAGACATGACATCAACAGTAGAGATTCCTGACAGTAACAGTACAGACAAGACATCAACAGTAGAGATTCCTGACATCAACAGTACAGACAAGAGGTCAACAGTGAAGATTCCTGACAGAGACAAGACGTCATCAGTGAAGACTCGTGACGAGGCTTCCACAGTAAGATTCTCAAGAGGCTTCTCATGCAAGGAAGGTCGGCTATAAAAGGAGGCCTCCGAGGGACGAGGAAAACATCGGCAAATCGGCAAATCGGCAAAAACATCAGCAAGCTTCTCCAACACCTTTTAGGTTCCTCAACGCCTTCTTCTTCATCACCATCCTCTCTCTCCCTCTCATCATCTCCCATCTGTCTTGCCTGGTTTATGCCTGCCGATCAGACCACCAACAACTTGTAGTTCTCCACCACCTATATGTATAATTAAGTGTGTCTGAGTGTATTTCCCTTTGTATTTTCTTCTTCTTCTACATCAGCTGCACTGCAGCAGTAGTAGTGTGTAACTTAACTGGTATCAGAGCTGCAGGAACAGGAATACTATTTGTTATAGCTTTCCCCTTATCACCTTTCTGCAAAACAAATTTAGTAACTGTTAGGTCGGCTCAGGTAATCTGCGATAAAATTATCCTTTCCTTTAACATGCTCGATTTTGAAGGAATATTGGGCTATCTCATTATACCACTGCATGCGTTTTCCAGAGGTCTTTATTGTGTTTACCAGAAAATCCCTAACGGCTTTATTATCTGTTCTAATTATAAAATATTCGGGTGCAAGAAATATTTGAAATTTTTGTAGGGCTAATTTTATTGTATATAGTTCCTTTTCAAATATTATCCACTTTAGTTCGTTTGGTTTGAATTTTCCAGAATTATACCCACAAAGTCTCTCGTATTTTAATATTTTTTGTGGTATGCTTCTTTTTCTGAGTCTGATTCCGTTCTGAGATAGGGGTGGATCCTCCTCGTCCCAAATTTCTTTCGGAATTGCTTTTAGTGCACATCCCCAATATTCTTCTGACGCGTCAGTGTCTAAAATCAGTTTATCTCCAGGCTTTGGTAGGTAGACTTCTGGTGCCTTTTCGGCAAGCTGTTTAATTTTTCTTAGAACATTTTTATCTTTATCTGTCCAGGTAAAGTCTTGATTCTTATTTAGCTTTTTTAGTAAAGGTATTTCCTCTTTCGTGAGTTCTCGTAGAAAATTCCTCCCATAATTCAGGAGCCCTAGTAGACTTTGTAGTTGTTTTTTATCTTTTATTTCTTCAGGAAACTCTTTAATTTTTGAAATGATGTGCTTCTGTAGTTGAATGCCATCTTTATCTAGGATAATTCCAAGAAATTCTATTGACTCCTTTTCGATTTTGATCTTTTTTGGAGAGAGTATTATCCCGTGTCTTCTAAAGATGTCACTAATGATGTTTAGATGTCTCTTGTGCTCTTCTTTCGTTTTTGAAAAGACCAAAATATCATCAATGTATACGACACAGAAATCCTTTAAATCATTAAAGATTGAGTCCATCCATCTTTGAAATATCTGTGGTGCGGTGTTTAAACCAAATGGCATGACGTTCCAGTGAAAGTGTCCTCGTGGTATACTAAATGTTGTTAGTGGCTTCGATTCTTCTGTCATTCTTAGTTGCCAAAAACCAGATTCGCAGTCGAATTTGCTGAATATACTAGCTCCTTTTGTTAAATTTATTAGGACTTCCTTTCTGGGGATGAAATAACCATCGAATTTTAGATTTTGATTTAGTCTCTTGTAATTGATTACCATTCGTGGCTTCTTTCTTTTTAATTCGTTAAGATTTCTGACCATGAACGCTGGACTAGAGTGAGGGCTAGTGGTCTTCTCTATTAGTCCTGTGTTTATCAGTTCATTTATCTGGTTGTCGAATTCATCTATATCTTGCCTAGTATAGAGCATGGGTTTTACCCTAATGATTATGTTGTCATCTCTTAACTGAATTTTACAAAATCTTGGACTTCGATCCCATAATTTTAATGGATTTTCACTAAAATTTTCACTAAGTGTTTTGTAAAGCCAGTGGGCTTGTTCTAACTCACAAACTGTCTCGCAACTTTTTAATGAGTTTTCATTATCTGGGATACTTTTTGGGGGAGAAAAATCTTCCGTACATTTATATCTAGGTCCTTCTAAGAGTGGCATGTCGATCTTTCGGGTTTGGCCACCTTCTTGTTGATGCAAAGACACCATTTGTTTTTCCACGATCATAGGTAGATATTCTCCAATAAAATTGTTTCCAAAAACCATATCTCCATTCATATGTGGGAAGCATAAAAGTTTTGGTATGATAAATTTTTTCTCATTAACCCAAATTTCCACGTTCTTGGCTTTATTTTGGTGGTCTGATCGGCAGTGCTAAAGTTCTCCAACACCTTTTGTTTCAGGATCGGCATACTCCTTTTTGAGAAATATAGGATGGTGATTAGATCTGGGTTTTTGAGCACTGTCGAATGGTTGAATGGTATCCATGTTTTTCCCTGACAGAGAAAAAAGGATTTTAGGCACCATACACTATTTTGTTGGTACGTTTGTACAGACTTAAAATACTTCACTGGTATCAAAGCCCGGGGGGTCGTTCCTTTTGGGCGGTAGGGGTCTGCAGTCTGTACAAAGAGTCTCCGGTGTGATAGCTACTGTTCCAGTATGTATCGTTTGTTTCTGAATTTTTATTAAGTAATTTGTCTTGTTTAGATAATATGTTTCTGAATTTGTATTTGTTTTTGTAAGTCTCTATGTTTGTAGAAAATTCAGAAAACATTAAAAATCATAAAAAGTCGGAAAAAGATAGGAAAAATTTGGGGAAGGATTTATAGCATATATAGCAATTACATGATAGCAAATTTACTATAGCTCTGACCTATATTTTCTCTCAACCTGTATCAATATTGTCCTAGTTACACTCTAAGTGTCCTTTACTAGAATTGAGTAACCTTAAAGCCCAGA
This sequence comes from Dracaena cambodiana, assembly GCA_036321105.1. Classification (NCBI taxonomy): domain Eukaryota; kingdom Viridiplantae; phylum Streptophyta; class Magnoliopsida; order Asparagales; family Asparagaceae; genus Dracaena; species Dracaena cambodiana. The sequence goes on along the minus strand of JAYEPQ010000013.1, from coordinate 12,033,815 downwards.
TTCCTAAAGTAATCCCTTTGTTGCCGCAGGTAGGCGTTTGTAGGGCGACCCTTAGGAGACGGTTTTAGGCACCATAGGCTACTCAGAGCTAGTTATCCATTGACATCTTAGATGGCTACCGACATGTTGTGCAATTGCGAGATATATAGAGCAAAGTGCAGTAAATATGACACCATGTATAATGATATATATGGTATAATGAACATCCCCAGTTATTCCCAAAAAAAATTTGATGAGGTAGCTCTCCGAATAGAAAGATTAAAAGAAAAGAATAAAAGTCCTGACCTAACTCTAGAAGCCAAAGAGGATTTGACCCAACAACTCAAAGAAATCCATAAAAAATTTAAGGGTCTATTAAGTCATTATGGATATAATCCCAATCAAGAAAAAGTTGAACCCGATATCAGAAAAATAACTAAAGAAGACGAAAAGGTAAATAATAGTAATCCTCCTGTAAAAGATGAATGTAATAACCTATTACAAGTCAGTAACCAAAAAGACAATAATAATCAAAGAAGTCTCTCAAAAAGTCCAAAAGAGAATAGTTACCAAAGTGATGATATAGAAAGAACAGTTGAAGAAGTCATCTTAAAATCCGAAGAACCCCTTAACAGAGAAGAGGATAATAATCTAAACGGTCCCTCTGAAACTAAACATCTAACGAAAAATAGTTACTTAGGAAAGTTAGATCAAATTGACAGATTAGGAACTAGTTCAAAACAAGATAAACCAAATCAACCAATAAATATTGTTCAAACATACTCCAGAGAAGAATACAACTCAATACTTGAAATAATTAATTGCTGGAAAGAGTTGTATAGGGATCAAAATAGTACCATTCAAGAGAAAGAATATCTGGTGAATAGGATACAAGAGACATACCTCCAACATAAAGGTTTGTTACACTATTTTAAGTTTGACCCTGGGATATACAATTTAAATAAAGACCTAGAAAATGAAAGCATCACTAATCCAGAGAATGAAGACTGTGAAATAATTACAAATGATGAGTACAGGACAGAACCAAAAGATAATGACAGATCTAACAAAAGAATAATATGTGGGTTTAGAGCATCAAGTAATAGTTTACAAATAAAGAAGAATACAAGGAATGATAAAATTATACCACGGAATAAAGACTATTTAAAACTACCTAACAAATACCTTAGAGCTAGGCAAAAGGTCATAATATTCACGAAGAATAAAATAACATATGATAAGAAAAAATTTACAAGTCACGTAACAAGAACCCTTCAAGGAAACATGCTTTTTCACCATAAACAAAATTTATACACAGAAAAGCATAATGAATACCTTTTTCATAGAAAATTAAAAAGACCAATAATAGGATCAAACATAAATAGTACAGAAGTCTTAGGACCTCCTGTCAAAGAAAGAGAAAAGACAAAAGGAACGACTAGGTATGCGAACAAAGGATTCGATCGAAAAATTCCAGAGATAACCGATATGTATCAACTATACAGTAAGGCGATTAATAAACTAATGAAAAGGAAATTATGGACAAGGTTCTTAGATCCTAGATACGGACCAAAACTTGAGCATGCATTATCCAGACTAATTCTTTGGTGTTTAAAATTGCAGATGAATTCCAGAGAGTTCATGAGATTTGGGGATATATATCTCAAGCAGTATGCCACTCAGAGTAAAGAGTCATTCAGAATCACTGAATTTTAGGTAGATTTAGTACAACAATGTCTATTAGATAATTTGTGGAATGTAAGATTAGATCAGCCAAAAGAAAAGGTTAAAGCAATTAAAGCACTAGCCTATTATTTTAAAGGTATTATCCAGACACCCCAATCACGGAGTTTTATATGCTACGTCATAATTAGAGGACATCAGATAGTGATTTTTTAAAATTGGAACACAGTTAGAAGGTTAGTCTCAAACTATGATAACCCAGTGTTTAGAGGGTTTTATAATGTTAAAGAAGCTATAGAGTATGCGAAAAATAATATTCCAACCTCCTGGCATTTCGACGAAAGCCTTAGAGAATTCATGCCTCAAGAAAACCAACAGAGTACAAGCGAGCCAGAAGTATTAACAAAATGTGAAGATTGTCAAGTTATTATGAAGCACTTCAAAAATCTAAAAATACAAAAAGAAAGGTTGGTTGAAGATCTCTATCGACAAACACAATTAACTGAGAGCTTGCAGCAAGAAAAAGAAAAAGAAAAAAAGGAGCGCCTCACAAACAAAAATGAAACAGAATCGAGCACAGAAGATAGAAGACAGAGTCTCCAAAATATGAGAGATACAGAAGCCATGCAAGCCAGACTATTGTTTAAAACAAATGATGAATTATCTTTTCTCCCAGAAGAAATCAGACAGAAGATTCACCAGAAAGTTTAGGAAAACTTCTATCAAAAAGCCAGAGATATGCAACAGATACTCAAAGGAATTCAAAAGGGGGAAAGAAGATGCAGAGGAGTAAATGTAGACCAGGTGATACATTATGCTAATAAATGCACCAATAATAATATCTGCAACATCATGGACCTCTCACAACCAAAATGCCAATGTGAGCTAGCCTACAACATCTACAGACTGAAAATACAATTAGGACAAATAAAAACGGAAAAGCTCCATGGAACAGATTATAGTTGGAAAGATTTCTTAGATATGAGATTTGTTTCACAAATAATCATTAGCCATCCAGATCAAATAGAGTTACTCCCATATTCTTTAGCATTCCCAGTTTCAGAAGCTTTCATTGGAAAAAGGCCAAAACTCAAGATAGAATTTGATTCCATAATAGCAGAATACATAAATGGAGTATGGTATCCTACAAAACACAGTGCATGGATTACACACAAACTAGCCCATCCCCTACATCCAGATAGAGAAGAAAGAGGAGTAATTTGTGACAGAGAAATCCCTAGACAAATCAGGCACTGGAGAGCAAAAACCATAGCATATGAATTCAACTGGCAAAAAAATAGCAGGAATAGATTCAGAATAGCCACAGAAACAGAAATCTACAGAGTCTACATAGACAAAGAAATAAATTGCAAAGTCCCAAAATTTATCAGGTCAGCCCATGAGGAATTAATTCAATATTATAGACAAAAGAAAATGGCAGAGGACAAAATACTTCAGCAAGACATGGCAGATTGGGTAGAAAGATATACACCATCAGATCTGCTAAGACAAATGGGAGATGAAGGCATACAGAACCTCGACAACATGGGCGATTTAAAAAAAAAAAAAAGGGGGGGGCTCCCTCAAACCCTAACATTGGATCCTAGGCTTCAGCAACAAAAACAGCAGGTACCAAAGATTCGACTTCTACAACAGAATCCCAGCAATCAACAAAACGAGACAAAATTTCCACAGCAAGTTTCTCCAGAGGCTTCTCGTGCAAGACGTCAACAGTGAAAATTCCTGACAGCAACAGTACAGATTCCTGACGAGACGTCAACAGTGAAGATTCCTGACAAAGACAAGACATCAACAGTGGAGAGTCCGGACAGCAACAGTACAGATTCCCGACAAGACGTCAACAGTAGAGATTCCCGACAGCAACAGTACAAGACATGACATCAACAGTAGAGATTCCCGACAGCAACAATACAGACAAGACGTCAACAGTAGAGATTCCTGACATCAACAGTACAGACAAGACGTCAACAGTGAAGATTCCTGACAGAGACAAGACGTCAACAGTGAAGACTCGTGACGAGGCTTCCCCAGCAAGATTCCCAGGAGGCTTCTCGTGCAAGGCTTCTCGTCTATAAAAGGAGGCTTCCGAAGGATGAGGAGGACATCGGAAATTCGGCAAAAAACATTAGCAAGCTTCTCCAACACCTTTTAAGTTCCTCAACGCCTTCTTCTTCATCACCATCCTCTCTCTCTCTCTCATCATCTCCCATCTGTCTTGCCTGGTTTATGCCTGCCGATCAGACCACCAACAACTTGTAGTTCTCCACCACCTATATGTATAATTAAGTGTGCCTGAGTGAATTTTCCTTTGTATTTTCTTCTTCTTCTGCTTCAGCTGCTTTGCAGCAGTAATAGTGTGTAGTTAACTGGTATCAGAGCTAAAATTGCCGATCTTTCCAACAGTTGATTAGCTCCACAATCGAGTCATGCTCTTTTCTGGAATATTTTCTATCTATTTGTATCATGTTTATCTGTTCGCTTGGTCTTGTTCGTCTTATACTTGTTCCTAAACCATCGATTCGATCTGATCTTCCTAATATCTCTCTTACTTCTTTGTCGAATTTTGTTATTTCTTTGTCGAATTGTTCTGTGGGATTATCCCGCACGTTTTTACAAAGCTTAGAAATATATATTTCAGTTAAGTACACACACTACTACTGCTGTAGTGCAGCTGATGCAGAAGAAGAAGAAAATACAAAGGGAAATACACTCAGGCACACTTAATTATACATATAGGTGGTGGAGAACTACAATTTGTTGGTGGTCTGATCGGCAGGCATAAACCAGGCAAGACGGATAGGGGAGGATAAGAGGGTGAGAGAGGATGGTGATGAAGAAGAAGGCGTTGAGGAACTTAAAAGGTGTTGGAGAAGCTTGCTGATGTTTTTGCCGAATTGCCGATTTGCCGATGTCCTCCTCATCCTTCGGAAGCCTCCTTTTATAGACGAGAAGCCTTGCATGAGAAGCCTCCTGGGAATCTTGTTGTAGAAGCCTTGTCACTGTTGATGTCTTGTCTTTGTCAGGAATCTTCACTGTTGACGTCTTGTCTGTACTGTTGTTGTCAGGAATCTTTACTGTTGACGTCTTGTCTCTGTCAGAGATCTTCACTGTTGCTGTCCTGCCTGTACTGTGGATGTCAGTAATCAATTCTTTTACTGTTGTTGTCCTGTCTTGCACTGTCGGGAATCTTTGTCTTCTTCGTGAAGCCTTGTCTTTTGCGAATTTGGAGGATCCAATGTTTGAGGGACCCTTTTTTTTTTTTTTTTTTAAATATTACTATTACATATCCATTTGAACTCCATTGGAATATCTAAATTCTCCTGGTTGAAAGCTATATCCTGTAACAGTTTCATTGCTATGTGTTGTTGTTCTTTCGGAAAGCTAATCCTTGCATTATGGTCTCTGGTGGCGATTATCCTCCTTCTATCTGTCATAATTGAGTAGTTGCTTATGTTCTTGATTAGCTTTCTTGCTTTGTCGACTAGCTCGATAAAACTGCTATACCAGAAGTAATTATAATTGACTCCTTCAATCCTCGTAGCCTATAGCACAGCTGGCTCACGAGCCCCCATTCGACCCCCTGGATGTCCCATAATCCTTCTATCATGAATTTGAAAAGCTTCGGATGGCTATTCCGAGTTAAAATGATATCTGTCTTATTTTTTGATAAGATTTCTCTTATTTTCTCTCTGTGATCGAGTATCATTGTTTTGATACTCTGGAGGATTTCTTCAGGAAATGCTTGCCTAGCTTCCTCAAGAAGTCGTTTTCCTTTCGTCTTTTCTGACGTAATTGTCTCTTTTCCTTTCTTCGAGCTTTCCTGTAAGATAGTTAGTACATAATTAATTACTATTAATAACTGAACTCGACAGCTCCTTCGACAGCCTCCTGTCGAGACGTCGACCCTGGCATTAGTGGTATACTAAGCTTTTGACTTTTTTCTTTAATACTTGGGCTTAATTTTTTATCTTCTCCTAATAGTCGTGTCAGCAGTGGTTCTCTTATTTCTTCCCTGGTAATCGATCTCCTGGCTATTTTCTTAGTCTGTCTTTCGCTATTACTCCTTGTAAGTAAAGGCTGTTTTGAATTATTTCTGATATATAGGCTATTTCCAGAGCTCTGTATTTCTATTCCTCCAAAGTGTTTTGGTTCTTCGATTTGTATTAGGTCTTCAAGGAACCATTGTCTAGGTACTGTGAGATCTTTTATATTCATTAGTCGGGGTTTGATTTCTTCCTCAAAAGGTTTTGGTTCAAAAATATCGATTTTTTCCCGTTGGTTTGAAACTATTCTTGCTTCTGTAGCCTGGGTTAACTCATGAATTGTTGTATATTCTATGGCCAGATCGTGTGAGTTGGTTTCATGTTCATTCCTTGAGTCTTGATTTTTAATCGTACAGTATCTATTATATTTGGCTCAGATATGGAGATGAAATAGTTAGGTTTGATATTAAACCATACAGTTTGATTTACTAAGTTGGACTGGAAGCCTCCGATTAAAGCCTGGTGGCAATTGGTGAACCGATTGTCCATAACAAGTGTTATTATGGGAATATCTATGCCTGCTCTAAATAGTGCATTAATTTTAATTTGAATTAGGCCAACATGGATATAGCGAATCTCTGGATATTTCTTTTTCCATCTTCGCACCTTTTCACGGCTAAAGATGGGAATGTCTATTCTTCCTCCGGCTGACAAGTTCGCTGTTGTATTTCCATTAAAATTTTCGATTATTCTCCTGGAGAAGAAATTGAATCGGGAAATTTTGTAAATTTCTGTTTTCTTTATTAGTTGATGTTTTTTAATTCTGTCGATGTCCTCTGGACTAAAAATTGTTTCTCTTCCGATTACATCTCCTAATGTTACACTATCCAGTTCTGACACTGGGGGTGTGATTGGTCCTGAATCTTCATTCATCATGAAAACTAGTTCGTTATCTGAGTCATCTTCGACTTCTAGTTCATAGAGTATTATATCTGTTGGCGTGATTTCTTCTCCTAGACAGACTTCGAGTTCCTGTTCTTCCATATATTTTATCATTCTTTGAGCATTCTTCCCTCTCCTAGGACAGTTTCTAGCAAAATGTCCTTCTTCATCGCATACAAAACATCTGCAATTCTTTTTGTCTTTTTGTTCATGGGGTTCTTTTTGAGTGGATGACTCATCCTTCTTTCTAACGTACTTGTTGCTCCTGAAAAACCCTCTACTTCTTGTCCATGGTTTCCATCGAAATCTTTTTCTATATGGTGGTTTTGCCTTTTTCTCACTTCCAATTTTCCATTTTTCGCCAATTATTTTTTCGCAGCACCTTCTGCCTTTACGGGAATTGCTTATTGTATTTTTCATTTTCTTGTAGGATTTTATGTTAAGACAGTCATCTTGTATAATTTTAAGCGCGTAGTGTATTCGGTGCCCCAGATTATCCTTTTTCTCTATTCGCTTTAAGTAATCTGAATATCCGTTTCTTGTTTTAGTGTCCCATGGACTAGGAAGTTTGTGGAAGAATGGATCAAGCCAATTCTGTGCCTTTTCGTAATCTAATTTGTAAAAGTGTTTTGAAAATATCTTGCAGTATTCTTCAAATTCACATATCTCACATAATTCTATCTTGGACAGTGCGTACAAAACTTCTTCTTCCTGAGACTTTTCATCTATGTACCCGCATAAATTTTCTTTAAGGATTTTTATGAAGTCATTGAGGATTTTTTCAAAACTTGCGAACCTATCGTTCTCTCCCGACTCCTTCCGTTTATTTTTTCCTTCTTCTGAATTTATCCATTGTTTCATCCATTGTAAGACATCTCCCTGTAAAGTTCCTGTAATGTAATCGACAAATCTTTCATTGTCCCATGATCCTTCATGATTTGTGATTACAACGGCTAGAGATTGCGCCCAGTCATCTATAACCTTTTGTTTATCTTTAAAGTGTATATTAGATAGATCTAGATAGGTTCCCCCTTGAGATACACTTCTTTTTATTGGATCGTCGATTCTCATACTCCCTCCTATTTGTGGGCTGTTCAAATCTATTGCATTTTTGCTATCTTCCCCTACATGGATTACCTCACTGTCAGAATCAGTTCCTCCCTCGTGTTCGTATTCATCGTGTATGGTCATCCCGTAGTCCTCGTTTTCCGAATCTGTGGTGCTTTCTGGTTCTTCCTCACTTTCCAGATTATATATTTCAGGGTCAAAATTAAAGTGATGTAGCAGCTCCCTATTTTGTAGGTACGTTTCCTGCATTCTTTTTACAAAGTGATCTCTTTCCTGAACAGTATTGCGTGGGTCCTTATATAGCTCTTTCCAACAGTTGATTAGCTCCACAATCGAGTCATGCTCTTTTCTGGAATATTTTCTATCTATTTATATCATGTTTATCTGTTCGCTTGGTCTTGTTCGTCTTATACTCGTTCCTAAACCATCGATTCGATCTAATCTTCCTAATATCTCTCTTACTTCTTTGTCGAATTTTGTTATTTCTTTGTCGAATTGTTCTGTGGGATTATCCCGCACGTTTTTACAAAGCTTAGAAATATATTTTTCATTTTGTTCTATTGCCTTACTTTGTAATTTTTCTATTTTATTAAATCTACAAACTACGTAATCAAACAGGGTGTTGAGAAAGCTTGTAATATTTGTTATATTTTTATCTGTTGCTACTGAAAAATGTTCTAAGTGACTATAGTCTCTTCTACTGCTCTCAAATATGCACGGTATATCGCTAGCCATCAAGGATATCGCTTGGTAGCTAGCTCTGAGCAGCCTATGGTGCCTAAAACCGTCTCCTTAGGGTCACCCTACAAACGCCTACCCGCGGCAACAAAGGGATCGCCTTTAGGAATCTGGGCTTTAAGGTTACTCAAATCTAGCAGAGGATACTTAGAATGTAACTAGGACAGTAATGATGCGGATCTGAGAGTATAGGTCAAGCTTATAGCCCCCAAAAATTTTTCCTAACTTTTTCTGACTTTTTATGATTTTTTAATGTTTTCTGAATTTTCTACGAATATAGAGACTTACAAAAACAAATACATATTATCTAAACAAGACAAATTACTTAATAAAAATTCAGAAACAAACGATACATACTGGAATAGTAGCCATTACACCGGAGACTCTTTGTACAGACTGCAGACCCCTACCGCCCAAAAGGAACGACCCCTCGGGCTCTGATACCAGTTAACTACACACTATTACTACTGCAAAGCCCGGAGGGACATTTATTGCCAATGTTCGGGGTACCAGTTAATTAATTACTATTAACTGGTATCAGAGCCCGGGGGGTCGTTCCTTTTGGGCGGTAGGGGTCTGCAGTCTGTACAAAGAGTCTCCGGTGTGATGGCTACTGTTCCGGTATGTATCGTTTGTTTCTGAATTTTTATTAAGTAATTTGTCTTATTTAGATAATATGTATTTGTTTTTGTAAGTCTCTATATTTGTAGAAAATTCAGAAAACATTAAAAAATCATAAAAAGTCAGAAAAAGTTAGGAAAAATTTTTGGGGGCTATAAGCTTGACCTATACTCTCAGATCCGCATCATTACTGTCCTAGTTACATTCTAAGTATCCTCTGCTAGATTTGAGTAACCTTAAAGCCCAGATTCCTAAAGGTGATCCCTTTGTTGCCGCGGGTAGGCGTTTGTAGGGTGACCCTTAGGAGACGGTTTTAGGCACCATAGGCTGCTCAGAGCTAGCTACCAAGCGATATCCTAGATGGCTAGCGATATACCGTGCATATTTGAGAGCAGTAGAAGAGACTATAGTCACTTAGAATATTTTTAAGTAGCAACAGATAAAAATCTAACAAATATTACAAGCTTTCTCAACACCCTGTTTGATTACGTAGTTTGTAGATTTAATAAAATAGAAAAATTACAAAGTAAGGCAATAGAACAAAATGAAATATATATTTCTAAGCTTTGTAAAAACGTGCGGGATAATCCCACAGAACAATTCGACAAAGAAATAACAAAATTCGACAAAGAAGTAAGAGAGATATTAGGAAGATTAGATCGAATTGATGGTTTAGGAACGAGTATAAGACGAACAAGACCAAGCGAACAGATAAACATGATACAAATAGATAGAAAATATTCCAGAAAAGAGCATGACTCGATTGTGGAGCTAATCAACTGTTGGAAAGAGCTATATAAGGACCCACGCAATACTGTTCAGGAAAGAGATCACTTAGTAAAAAGAATGCAGGAAACGTACCAACAAAATAGGGAGCTGCTACATCACTTTAATTTTGACCCTGAAATATATAATCTGGAAAGTGAGGAAGAACCAGAAAGCACCACAGATTCGGAAAACGAGGACTACGGGATGACCATACACGATGAATACGAACACGAGGGAGGAACTGATTCTGACAGTGAGGTAATCCATGTAGGGGAAGATAGCAAAAATGCAATAGATTTGAACAGCCCACAAATAGGAGGGAGTATGAGAATCGACGATCTGATAAAAAGAAGTATATCTCAAGGGGGAACCTATCTAGATCTATCTAATATACACTTTAAAGATAAACAAAAGGTTATAGATGACTGGGCGCAATCCCTAGCGTTGTAATCACAAATCATGAAGGATCATGGGACAATGAAAGATTTGTCGATTACATTACAGGAACTTTACAGGGAGATGTCTTACTGTAACGGCCACTTTTCATTGTGCTCATTTCACTTCAAAAAAAAAAAAAAAAAAAAAAAAAAAAATTATTAAACTGAATTAAAATTTAGAAATCTGAAAAAAATAAATAAATAAATAATAATTTAAATATAAAAAAAATATATATAATGGGGTTGTTGGAGGGAAATCTAAACAGTTAGAAGGATATCAATCTTATCCGAAAAAGATTCGTTTGTTGGATCTCAACCAAATAGGTTATATCCTAACCTAAAGATAAATAAGGATCTAAAATCCGTTCTCACCTCTCTTCTATTCTGGAACGCTGGAAATCTCAGGACGTACGGGAAGAGGAAGAGGAACGCAGGTCAGAAAAGAAAAGGGAAGGGGGAGGCGACTCAATTAAAGGTGAGTTTTTAAACTCACTTAACATGCTATGCTTCCTATTTTATTTAGATGCATAGATATTAAATCGAAAATAGTCCTCCAATATTTGTAAAAAAATTGTTTATGAATTTTGTGAAAAAAAAAAAAAGGAAGAAGGAAGAAGTTATAATTACCTTGCTGCTATGTTTACAATTTACTATGCTGCTATGTTTACTATGCTGTAAACTAATGTTTACTAGTCCTCTAATATTTACTATGCTGCTATGTTGACTTAATTACTTCGTTAGCTGTTTAATCAAATTATAATTTGATTAATAATTCATAAATCATGATCAATTCATTTGGGTTCTTCTTCACCTTTTTCTTTTCCACCCCCGCATCTCCTTGTGCTCCTTCTTCGGCTCCACTTTCACATTTTCCTGTGCTTCTTCTGCTTCCATTTCCACACCTGCTTGAGTTTCCTCCTCTTCTTCCTTTCCTGCCTCTGCTACTGCTCCTTCTTCTCCTTCTTCTCCTTTATTTATTATTTTTTTTTTCTGCTTTTGCGTCGGCTGCTGCTGCCCTTCTTCTTTAATTAGTTGCACTGATATTTCGACTTCGGAGAAATTTTAAATGCGCAATCGAAAATTCATGTAATTGTACAACCCATGCAATTGAAGATAATAGAATTGAAAGCAACCCAACTATGCCAGCAAATAGAACCTCAAAATTTCCAAAAGAATAAAATCTCAAAATTTCTTGTTAAACAAACATGAACTATGTAGCCAAAATATGCCAGCAAAAGGGACCAGGTGTGGTACCTAACCCGAATCACCCGCAACCCTAACTTGGGAAAGTCTCGGGGTAGGGTCGGCGAGATGATCCGGTCGAACCCAACGCCGGTGGCCGCTGACGATCTTGACTCCATCGATCTCTGCTGCTGCCCTCGTCGGTTGAAGCTTTGGGTTAGAGTCGACGAGGCGATTCAGCCGAGACGAGCGCAGGTGTTCGTCGACGATCTCGGCTTTATCAATCTCTGCCATCGTCTTGTTGGATTGAAGACTTCTCCTTTTCTTTTTTTTTTTATTGAATTTTTCTTGTTTTCCTTACTTCTTTTCCTTCTCCTTTTAGCTTATGCTTCTGCGTCTGCTGCTGCATCTCTCCTTCCTTCCCTTCCCTGTTTGGTTGTAATTTCAATGAAACTTTAGGAAATTCTAAGTGAGCACCTATTTCACTAGTGAGCACCATTTCCCCTATGTTGTAAACCACTTTATTATTTAGTATGTGGTGCGCATTTAGACTACCTGCAACAACTTTTAGGGAATTCTAAGTGAGCACCTATTTCACTAGTGAGCACCATTTCCCCTATGTTGTAAACCACTTTATTATTTAGTATGTGGTGCGCATTTAGACTACCTGCAACAACTTTTAGGGAATTCTAAGTGAGCACCTATTTCACTAGTGAGCACCATTTCCCCTATGTTGTAAATTACTTTATTAAATGGGTTGTGGTGTGCAGGTAGAACTACCTGGTTGTAGTGCAGGAAACTCTTGGGAGTTCTAAACGCGCACATCTCTGCTAGTGAGCATCATTTCCCTATGTTGTAATTCCCCTTAATTTTATAGTATTAGGTGCGCATCTAGAACTACCTCAATATTGCAGGAAAACTTTAGGGAATTCTAAATGCACACATATTTTACTAGTGAACACTACTTTTTCTATACTGCAATTTACTCTACTATATAGAATGGGGTGCGCATTTAGTAATTCTACTTTTTCTTCTTTTTTTGCCTGTTTCGGCTACTGCTGCCTCTCTTTCTCCTTGCAATGATAAGTCAACTTTAGGAAATTCTAAATGCACACATATTTAGTAGTGAGCCCCATTTTTCCTACATTATAAATCACTTTGTTATACATCATATTGGAAATAAAGCCCGAAAAGACACCGTATAAATGCAATTGTTATTGTATAAGATTGGTGATAGATAATTAAATTACCGCAACGTTATATTGTCACTGATATTGTTACTGTTCACTGAACTCTAATTATTATCACCAATCTACATACTGAACTGAAATTTACTGAAATCATAAATTATATTGAAATTGATAATTAACACCGAACTTGATATACACTGGGGACTTGGGGGAAAATTTAGGTTTGTATGAATTAGATGGCTGAACGTAACTGTACTGTGCCACTGTTTCCCATTTTTGGGAGGATCGGGATAGGCTCCGATCAACTTACTGTTCCGTTTTCCCGGGGGTAGACGGGGATGCGTTCAGACCAGCTATATTCATATTTCCTGAATTTTCAAATACCATAACTAAAAGACATTACTGTAAAAATTTAAAAGATATCGATTAAAATAATAGTAATGATAAGCATAAATACGTAAAACCTTCTGTCCTTCATTTGCATGATTGTTCCTGACAGTGAGATATTATTATTCATTATTTTTTTGTTGTTCTTTAAATTATTGAATATTGGGTTGCTTTGCTGACGATCCTGGTTATGCATGACCAGATGCAGGCCTCTATCAAGAGGTAGATCCACCAGTGGCAGGACAGGATATGTTGTACTTCCAGGAACAAGCAGATCTGCAGGATTGATCACTTCCTTTTATTAGCTGCTTTCTATTTAGAGAAATGTAATAAGTCCACACGGCACTATATTTAGTTTTCATTTGAGACAGTCTCTTTCTTTTCAGAAAGAATTTATCTGTGGTGACTTTTGTTAATTTTATTTTGAGGAAATTTATTATTGCTTTGTTTTGATAAAGAAAAAAAAAATTCATTTAGTTTCTGCATGTTATTCATATTAAATTGCAAATGGTGACTGTAATATTTTGTTTGAGGCTCGTCGAGTTATCATTCGACGCCGAACGTTCCAACTTCCCATACTACTGGAAGTGGGGCGTTACACTTACAATGGATGAAACAATGGATAAACTCAGAAGAAGGAAAAAATAAACGGAAGGAGTGGGGAGAGAACGATAGGTTCGCAAGTTTTGAAAAAATCCTCAATGACTTCATAAAAATCCTTAAAGAAAATTTATGCGGGTACATAGATGAAAAGTCTCAGGAAGAAGAAGTTTTGTACGCACTGTCCAAGATAGAATTATGTGAGATATGTGAATTTGAAGAATACTGCAAGACATTTTCAAAATACTTTTACAAATTAGATTACGAAAAGGCACAGAATTGGCTTGATCCATTCTTCCACAAACTTCCTAGTCCATGGGATACTAAAACAAGAAACGGATACCAAGATTACTTAAAGCGAATAGAGAAAAAGGATAATCTGGGGCACCGAATACACTACGCGCTTAAAATTATACAAGATGACTGTCTTAACATAAAATCCTACAAGAAAATGAAAAATACAATAAGCAATTCCCCTAAAGGCAGAAGGTGCTGCGAAAAAATAATTGGCGAAAAATAGAAAATTGGAAGTGAGAAAAAGGCAAAACCACCATATAGAAAAAGATTTCAATGGAAACCATGGACAAGAAGTAGAGGGTTTGTCAGGAGCAACAAGTACGTTATAAAGAAGGATGAGTCATCCACTCAAAAAGAACCCCATGAACAAAAAGACAAAAAGAATTGCAGATGTTTTGTATGCGATGAAGAAGGACATTTTGCTAGAGACTGTCCTAGGAGAGGGAAGAATGCTCAAAGAATGATAAAATATATGGAAGAACAGGAACTCGAAGTCTGTCTAGGAGAAGAAATCATGCCAACAGATATAATACTCTATGAACTAGAAGTCGAAGATGACTCAGATAACGAACTAGTTTTCATGATGAATGAAGATTCAGGACCAATCACACCCCCAGTGTCAGAGCTGGATAGTGTAACATTAGGAGATGTAGTCGGAAGAGAAACAATTTTTAGTCCAGAGGACATCGACAGAATGAAAAAACATCAACTAATAAAGAAAACAGAAATTTACAAAATTTTCCGATTCAATTTCTTCTCCAGGAGAATAATCGAAAATTTTAATGGAAATACAACAGCTAACTTGTCAGCCGGAGGAAGAGTAGACATTCCCATCTTTAGCCGTGAAAAGGTGCGAAGATGGAAAAAGAAATATCCAGAGATTCGCTATATCCATGTTGGCCTGATTCAAATTAAAATTAATGCACTATTTAGAGCAGGCATAGATATTCCCATAATAACACTTGTTATGGACAATCGGTTCACCAATTGCCACCAGGATTTAATCGGAGGCTTCCAGTCCAACTTAGTAAATCAAACTGTATGGTTTAATATCAAACCTAACTATTTCATCTCCATATCTGACCCAAATATAATAGATACTGTACGATTAAAAATCAAGACTCAAGGAATGAACATGAAAACCAACTCACACGATCTGGCCATAGAATATACAACGATTCATGAGTTAACCCAGACTACAGAAGCAAGAACAGTTTCAAACCAACGGGAAATAATCAAAATTTTTGAACCAAAACCTTTTGAGGAAGAAATCAAACCCCGACTAATGAATATAAAAGATCTCACAGTACCTAGACAATGGTTCCTTGAAGACCTAATACAAACCGAAGAACCAAAACACTTTGGAGGAATAGAAATACAGAGCTCTGGAAATAGCCTATATATTAGAAATAATTCAAAATAGCCTTTACTTACAAGGAGTAATAGCGAAAGACAGACTAAGGAAATAGCCAGGAGATCGATTACCAGGGAAGAAATAAGAGAACCACTGCTGACACGACTATTAGGAGAAGATAAAAAATTAAGCCCAAGTATTAAAGAAAAAAGTCAAAAGCTTAGTATACCACTAATGCCAGGGTCGACGTCTCGACAGGAGGCTGTCGAAGGAGCTGTCGAGTTCAGTTATTAATAGTAATTAATTATGTACTAACTATCTTACAGGAAAGCTCGAAGAAAGGAAAAGAGACAATTACGTCAGAAAAGACGAAAAGAAAACGACTTCTTGAGGAAGCTAGGCAAGCATTTCCTGAAAAAATCCTCCAGAGTATCAAAACAATGATACTCGATCACAGAGAGAAAATAAGAGAAATCTTATCAAAAAATAAGACAGATATCATTTTAACTCGGAATAGCCATCGGAAGCTTTTCAAATTCATGATAGAAGGATTATGGGACATCCAGGGGGTCGAATGGGGGCTCGTGAGCCAGCTGTGCTACAGGCTACGAGGAAACCACGAATGGAGCAAGCTACCAGCAATGCTAAAGTTCTTTAACCACAAAATAGCCGCAAGTATTAATTATCATCATTTGTTCACATTCCAAATATTCAGCACGGTCGGATGGAGAGAAGAGACAAAGTTTTTTCAACCATATCAGATATGGGTGTTCGGCTACCCGAACATTGGCAGAAATTTGACCCAGAATACAACATTGAAGGAGTCAATTATAATTACTTCTGGTATAGCAGTTTTATCGAGCTAGTCGACAAAGCAAGAAAGCTAATCAAGAACATAAGCAACTACTCAATTATGACAGATGGAAGGAGGATAATCGCCACCAGAGACCATAATGCAAGGATTAGCTTTCCGAAAGAACAACAACACATAGCAATGAAACTGTTACAGGATATAGCTTTCAACCAGGAGAATTTAGATATTCCAACGGAGTTCTAATGGATATGTAATAGTAATATTTTAAAAAAAAAAAAAAAAAAAAAAAAAAGCTCCCTCAAACATTGGATCCTCCAAAAATTCGTAAAAGACAAGGCTTCACGAAGAAGACAAAGATTCCTGACAGAGATAAGACGTCAACAGTAAAGATTCCTGACAACAACAGTACAGACAAGACGTCAACAGTGAAGATTCCTGACAAAGACAAGACATCAACAGTGACGAGGCTTCTACAGCAAGATTCCCAGGAGGCTTCTTGTGCAAGGCTTCTCGTCTATAAAAGGAGGCTTCTGAAGGATGAGGAGGACATCGGCAAATCGGCAATTCGGCAAAAATATCAGCAAGCTTCTCCAACACCTTTTAAGTTCCTCAACGCCTTCTCCTTCATCACCATCCTCTCTCACCCTCTCATCCTCCCCCATCCGTCTTGCCTGGTTTATGCCTGCCGATCAGACCACCAACACCTTGTAGTTCTCCACCACCTATATATATAATTAGTGTGCCTGAGTGTATTTCCCTTTGTATTTTCTTCTTCTTCTACTTCAGCTGCTCTGCAGCAGTAGTAGTGTGTAACTTAACTGGTATCAGAGCCTTTCTGATAACTATTCTACTACTTTGTACAGAGCAAATACATATTAATTATTGCCTGCCGATCAGACAGGACAGCAACAGTGAAGATCCCCCCGGGCTGATCGGCATTACTTTGCATATCAGTTAAGTTTGTATTTGCTTACAAAAACAAATATACCACCTTTAGGGTAATCTCTACATATCTAACTGCTGGTATACCAGTTAGATATATAAATTCTTATATATCATTGTCAGAGCCCCCGGGCTCTGACAAGAAGAAGCCTTGTCTTCTTCTTGATGAGATTCTAGCTCTGAGTAGCCTGTAGTGCAGATGATGCAGAAGAAGCCCTGGAATAATTTTAGAGATTACTGGTGTATTAGCCGACAAAATATATAATCATTACCATACAGACTGCAGACCCCTACCGCCCAAAAGGAACGACCCCCCGGGCTCTGATACAAGTTAAGTTACACACTACTACTGCTGCAGAGCAGCTGAAGCAGAAGAAGAAGAAAATACAAAGGGAAATACACTCAGGTACACTTAATTATACATATAGGTGGTGGAGAATTACAAGTTGTTAGTGGTCTGATCGGCAGGCATAAACCAGGTAAGACGGATGGGAGAGGATGAGAGGGTGAGAGAGGATGGTGATGAAGGAGAAGGCGTTGAGGAACTTAAAAGGTGTTGGAGAAGCTTGCTGATGTTTTTGCCGAATTGCCGATTTGCCGATGTTTTCCTCGTCCCTCGGAGGCCTCCTTTTATAGCCGACCTTCCTTGCACGAGAAGCCTCTTGAGAATCTTGCTGTGGAAGCCTCGTCACGAGTCTTCACTGTTGACGTCTTGTCTCTGTCAGGAATCTTCACTGTTGACGTCTTGTCTGTACTGTTGATGTCAGGAATCTCTACTGTTGATGTCTTGTCTGTACTGTTGCTGTCAGGAATCTCTACTGTTGATGTCATGTCTGTACTGTTGCTGTCGGGAATCTCCACTATTGACGTCTTATCCTGTTCTGTTGCTGTCAGGAACCGGATGCTTTTGTTGAACAAGGGCTTCCCATAAATCTAATCTTTTCCTTTTTCCTTTAAATATATTAGGCTCCCCTTGTCTTTATGTTGTAGAGAATCTATGATGTCTTTTGATTCCTTTCTTGTGAAGCCTTTACGTTCCTTCTTTGTGAAGTTTTAGCCTACTTCATCCATCATGAACTTGCCATGTTAGGCTACTTTTGTCATATCAGGCTTTGTTTATCTATTTTCTTTTGTAAATAATTTCGTCGCCGGAAACTTCATTAGGATTTTCAAATGATATAGAGTTTTTAGCAAACTCCCAGCTATCAACGGATTTGATTTGCCTTTACCAACTACCGTTTGAGTTGGGCTAGCCATGCTATTTCTCTCAGCATGATGAGTTGTTAAGGACTTCATTTGGACTTATATGCCAAACTAATCCGTTTAGCAATCTTTTGGTTATTACAGAATTCCTTTTATCTCCTTACACTACACAGTTTTTTTTTTTTTTAAATATAATATTTTTATATGAGTAGGTATATAAATTACCAGATGCTGAGATTTTTGCCATACCTAGATATGCAAGGTCGTTTTACTTTGTTGACATGGCTGGAAGATCCCAAATTCAGATCTAGACACAGATTATTTTTGACACTAGAATCCCCTTGATCTTTTCTAGCTCTATGTGTCTTCATATGCCCTCCAAGTGCATTCCCGTTCGTAAACTCGATTTCACAGATGGAACACTTGTGTATTTTAGGTCTCTTTTCTTTTTCGTGTATTTTTTCTGATCTTGTCCTTCTGTGACTTGTCCGGTGGCCTCCAAGTGCTTGGAACGAAGTGAACTGTTTGCTGCATGTTTTACATTTGAATACTCGTTTATATTGTTGTTGGATAGTGTTCTTACCATTGCGGAGATCGATACTTCTGTTGATATCTACTTCTTTGATCATCCTATCTTTGGAAGTGTTGCGCACCCGCAGATCTTCTTTTGCCGAGAACCTAAACTGCAATCTTGATTGAGTGAGGATGAGTAGCTTTTTTGTGATCTTTACCTTATATACTGCTTGATGATTTTTAGCAGCATGATTTATTCTTTGGTGTAATTTCCAGGCTTCTTTTATCTCTGGGAATCTTTGTCTTATCACTTTTGTTTTTTCTTTCTGAAGTGATATAGTATTCTTACAAGAGTAATGATGTCTGTTGAATACCTGTTTATACATTTATCCTGTATTGTGTATATACCTGGTTGGTATTCTTCGTATACAATAAATGCTGCTGAAATACTATTTGTTATAGCTCTCACCATGTTTTTCTTCTTCAAAATCTTGATTGATGTATCATTATTGTTTTCTGTTACTAAGAATTTATTATTATTTATTACTTATCTTTTGATGTATCCTTGATTAGAGGCCGTTTTTCTTCTGTCTGCATCTCTTGACGTTAGGAGTGTGATTATATCTGACTTATTTATTATATGGATTATCTCAAACTCTGAATTGTTCTTATGTCTATAGAGCACTATATCAGAAAGGATGATTTCTTTTCTAATGTAGACTTTTAAAGCATCTTCTCCTATTTTAGGACAGTGTCCCTTTTCGTTATATTCAAAATACTTGTATTCTCTCTTACCCATTTGTGTAGAGGATTCATCACACTTCTGGATATACTTGTTACTCTTGATAAATACTTTTTTGTCTTTCCATGGTTTTCTAGATATTAGTTTAGGTGGCTAACTCTTTTGGGTATTTTCAGTTTGCTGTATTAAAGTTCTCTTATTTTCATCTATCCAAATAAAATCTCGATTTTTATTTATCTTTTTTAATAGTGACTTTTCTTGCTTTGATAGTTTCTTTTCAAAATTTTCCCCATAATTCAGCAGTTTTAGTAGGTTTTGTCGTTGCTTTTTATCCTTTTTATTTTCTTCAGATGTTTTTGGTCTCTTCTTTCTTCCTTTTTTCCATTTCTCGTTATTACGGTATTTTTTCTTTTTAGGAGAGTTACTGGTTACATTTTTCACTTCCTTATAAGATTCTGTGTTATGAATATAGTGTATTAGATTGTTCTCTTTCTTTATTTGTTTTAGGTATTCCAGATATCTGCTTTGTGTTTTCGTATCGCGTCGGCTTGGAAATGTGCGAAGGAACGGATCAATCCAGTTTTGTGTCCTATTGTATTCTAAGTATTCTGAGAACATTTTGCAGTATTCTTTGAATTCACATGTATCACGTAGTTCATTTTTAGATATTGCATAAGCCTTGTTTTCTATTGAATCAATCAGCTTATTGTCAGATTTGATTTTTTCTTTAGATTCTGTCCTGTACTCATCATTTGTAATTATTTCACAGTCTTCATTTTCTGGATTAGTGATGCTCTCATTTTCTAGGTCTTTTTTTAAATTGTATATCCCAGGGTCAAACTTAAAATAGTGTAACAAACCTTTATGTTGGAGATATGTCTCTTGTATCCTATTCACCAGATATTCTTTCTCTTGAATGGTACTATTTTGATCCCTATACAACTCTTTCCAGCAATTAATTATTTCAAGTATTGAGTTGTATTCTTCTCTGGAGTATGTTTTCTCAGCTTGCACAATATTTATTGGTTGATTTGGTGTATCTTGTTTTGAACTAGTTCCTAATCTGTCAATTTGATCTAACTTTCCTAAGTAACTATTTTTCGTTAGATGTTTAGTTTCAGAGGGACCGTTTAGATTATTATCCTCTTCTCTGTTAAGGGGTTCTTCGGATTTTAAGATAACTTCTTCAACTGTTCTTTTTATATCATTACTTTGGTAACTATTCTCTTTTGGACTTTGTGAGAGACTTCTTTGATTATTATTGTCTTTTTGGTTACTGACTTGTAATAGGTTATTACATTCATCTTTTACAGGAGGATTACTATTATTTACCTTTTCGTCTTCTTTAGTTATTTTTATGATATCGGGTTTAACTTTTTCTTGATTAGAACCATATCCGAAATCACTTAATAGACCCTTGAATTTTTTATGGATTTCTTTGAGTTGTTGGGTCAGATCTTCTTTGGCTTCTAGAGTTAGGTCGGGACTTTTATCCTTTTCTTTTAATCTTTCTATTCGGAAAACTACCTCATCAAATTTTTTTTTGGAATAACTGGGGATGTTCATTATACCATATATATCATTATACATGGTGTCATATTTACTGCACTTTGCTCTACATATCTCGCAATTGCACAATATGTCGGTAGCCATCTAAGATGTCAATGGATAACTAGCTCTGAGTAGCCTATGGTGCCTAAAACCGTCTCCTATTACTCACCCTACAAACGCCTATCCGTGGCAACAAAGGGATTACTTTAGGAATCTGGGCTTTTAGGATACTCAATTCTAGTAAGGGACACTTAGAGTGTAACTAGAACAGTATTGATACAGATTATGAGAGAATATAGGTCAGAGTTATAGTCAATTTGATACCACGTAAGTGTTATAGATGCTATAAATCCTTCCCCAAATTTTTCCTATCTTTTTCTGACTTTTTATGATTTTTTAATGTTTTCTGAATTTTCTACGAATATAGAGACTTACAAGAACAAATACATATTATCTAAACAAGAAAAATTAATTAAAAAATTCAGAAACAAACGATACATACCAGAACAGTAGCCATCACACCGGAGACTCTTTGTACAGACTGCAGACCCCTACCGCCCAAAAGGAACGACCCCCCGGGCTCTGATACCAGTTAAGTTACACACTACTACTGCTGCAGTGCAGCTGATGCAGAAGAAGTCCTGGGATAATCCAAAAGTACCTGGACAATGGTTTGCCGATTTTTCTACGAATGCGAGGATTCTAGTGTCAGAGTCAGTAGGAATCTTTGGCTACTACAGTCCCCATAATTCAGCAGTTTTCTAGTAAAGGCTACTTTTTTATTATAAATCCATTACATTACAATTTAATTGTAATGTAATCGAACAAAATCGCACCCCCAGAATATATATTAGGCTCCCCTTAACTTAACTGGTATCAGAGCCCGGGGGGTCGTTCCTTTTGGGCAATAGGGGTCTGCAGTCTGTACAAAGAGTCTCCGGTGTGATGGCTACTGTTCCGGTATGTATCGTTTGTTTCTGAATTTTTTAAGTAATTTTTCTTGTTTAGATAATATGTATTTGTTTTTGTAAGTCTCTATATTCGTAGAAAATTCAGAAAACATTAAAAAATCATAAAAAGTCAGAAAAAGATAGGAAAAATTTGGGGAAGGATTTATAACATATATAGCAATTACATGATAGCAAATTTACTATAACTCTGACCTATATTTTCTCACAACCTGTATCAATATTGTCCTAATTACACTCTAAGTGTCGTTTACTAGAATTGAGTAACCTTAAAGCCCAGATTCCTAAAGTAATCTCTTTGTTGCCACGGGTAGGCGTTTGTAGGGTGACCCTTAGGAGACGGTTTTAGGCACCATAGGCTACTCAGAGCTAGTTATCCATTGACATCTTAGATGGCTACCGACATGTTGTGCAATTGCGAGATATGTAGAGCAAAGTGCAGTAAATATGATACCATGTATAATGATATGTATGGTATAATGAACATCCCCAGTTATTCCAAAAAAAAATTTGATGAGGTAGTTCTCCGAATAGAAAGATTAAAAGAAAAGAATAAAAGTCCTGACCTAACTCTAGAAGCCAAAGAGGATCTGACCCAACAACTCAAAGAAATCCATAAAAAATTTAAGGGTCTATTAAGTCATTATGGATATAATCCCAATCAAGAAAAAGCTGAACCAAGTATCATAGACAGAACTAGAGAGGACGAGAAGGAGGATAATGATGATAATCCAGAAAAAAAGGAAGGTAACGAAGAGGAAACAACAAAAGCAGTAAACAGTACAATTAAGGATAAAGAAAATAATAAACAAAATAATGATGTAGAAAGAACAGTTGAAGAAATCATTTTAAATTCCGAAAAGGAAGAATACACGATAAGATTTGATGAGATAATCTTTGCACCAAAACAAGGAAGGAGGTTTAATTATGTTAAAGGAACATTCAGATTCAAGGGCTATAAACAATATTCGTTACATGCGCTACTAGATACGGGGGCCACAGTCTCTTCTTGTCGAGAGAATGCCATACCACTAGAAAAATGGGAGCCAATGAAATATCCAATTAAGATAACAGGGATCAGTGCACATAAAACGACTATCCAAAATAAAGCCAAGAACGTGGAAATTTGGCTTAATGAGAAAAAATTTATCATACCAAAACTTTTATGCTTCCCACATATGAATGGAGATATGGTTTTAGGAAACAATTTTATTGGAGAATATCTACCTATGATCGTGGAAAAACAAATGGTGTCTTTGCATCAACAAGAAGGTGGTCAAACCCGAAAGATCGACATGCCACTCTTAGAAGGACCTAGATATAAATGTACGGAAGATTTTTCTCCCCCAAAAAGTATCCCAGATAATGAAAACTCATTAAAAAGATGCGAGACAGTTTGTGAGTTAGAACAAGCCCACTGGCTTTACAAAACACTTAGTGAAAATTTTAGTGAAAATCCATTAAAATTATGGGATCGAAGTCCAAGATTTTGTAAAATTCAGTTAAGAGATGACAACATAATCATTAGGGTAAAACCCATGCTCTATACTAGGCAAGATATAGATGAATTCGACAACCAGATAAATGAACTGATAAACACAGGACTAATAGAGAAGACCACTAGCCCTCACTCTAGTCCAGCGTTCATGGTCAGAAATCTTAACGAATTAAAAAGAAAGAAGCCACGAATGGTAATCAATTACAAGAGACTAAATCAAAATCTAAAATTCGATGGTTATTTCATCCCCAGAAAGGAAGTCCTAATAAATTTAACAAAAGGAGCTAGAATATTCAGCAAATTCGACTGCAAATCTGGTTTTTGGCAACTAAGAATGACAGAAGAATCGAAGCCACTAACAGCATTTAGTACACCACGAGGACACTTTCACTGGAACGTCATGCCATTTGGTTTAAACACCGCACCACAGATATTTCAAAGATGGACAGACTCAATCTTTAATGATTTAAAGGATTTCTGTGTCGTATACATTGATGATATTTTGGTCTTTTCAAAAACGAAAGAAGAGCACAAGAGACATCTAAAGATCATTAGTGACATCTTTAGAAGACACGGGATAATACTCTCTCCAAAAAAGATCGAAATCGAAAAGGAGTCAATAGAATTTCTTGGAATTATCCTAGATAAAGATGGCATTCAACTACAGAAGCACATCATTTCAAAAATTAAAGAGTTTCCTGAAGAAATAAAAGATAAAAAACAACTACAAAGTCTATTAGGGCTCCTGAATTATGGGAGGAATTTTCTACGAGAACTCACGAAAGAGGAAATACCTTTACTAAAAAAGCTAAATAAGAATCAAGACTTTACCTGGACAGATAAAGATAAAAATGTTCTAAGAAAAATTAAACAGCTTGCCGAAAAGGCACCAGAAGTCTACCTACCAAAGCCTGGAGATAAACTGATTTTAGACACTGACGCGTCAGAAGAATATTGGGGATGTGCACTAAAAGCAATTCCGAAAGAAATTTGGGACGAGGAGGATCCACCCCTATCTCAGAACGGAATCAGACTCAGAAAAAGAAGCATACCACAAAAAATATTAAAATACGAGAGACTTTGTGGGTATAATTCTGGAAAATTCAAACCAAACGAACTAAAGTGGATAATATTTGAAAAGGAACTATATACAATAAAATTAGCCCTACAAAAATTTTAAATATTTCTTGCACCCGAATATTTTATAATTAGAACAGATAATAAAGCCGTTAGGGATTTTCTAGTAAGCACAAGAAAGACCTCTGGAAAACGCATGCAGTGGTATAATGAGATAGCCCAATATTCCTTCGAAATCGAGCATGTTAAAGGAAAGGATAATTTTATCGCAGATTACCTGAGCCGACCTAACAGTTATTAAATTTGTTTTGCAGAAAGGTGATAAGGGGAAAGCTATAACAAATAGTATTCCTGTTCCTGCAGCATTTGTTGTATTCGTGGGGTACCAGCCAGGTATCTACACAGACTGGGAAAAGTGCTATGAACAGATATTCGATTTTAACGGATCATGTTGCAGACATTACTACTCCAAAGAAGATGCCATCCTAGCCTGGGAAATGTCACGGCAGAACCCATACTTAGAAGAAGAAATTCGAGATCTCACCCATTGCATACTCGAGCCAAAAGTAGCAAGCTTTCCCAGATTAGAAATCCCACCCCCATTTTACTCCGAAATAAATGGAGCATGGCGAGCCCACCAGAGGGCGAATCTGGGAATTGGAACTCGACGCGCTTTCCGTAAGCACATGGGAAACTTAGCGAATCTTGTAATAAAACAAGAATCAGAACTCAAGGCCTTGAAAAAGGTCTGCTCGGATTATATATCAACCCTTAATGAGGGAACTATTAGGGGAACAATCCCTAGACAGGCTGAAACTCTAAAAAACATGGGTAAACAATTAGAACAAGAGTTACCCAGCCCCGCTACAACAAACAAATCAGAGAAAGCGCTACAGTCCGAATTAGAAGGATCACAAGCATGCAACAATACACAGCAAGGCGAAGAGGAGATGGATGCGGATGTCGAGGTCGAAGTAGAAGTCGACGCAACCGAAGAAGCCTTCAGCAGGGGAGTCTCAGTACAAGGACTTCTAAAACAACTATTCGAAGAAGGCAACCCAGCAGTCGGGTTACTTGGAGAAGGATCTGGAAAGTTCGAATACTACGTTTTATACGGAAAACTAAAAATGAAAAAATTAGTCCCAAGATCATATCTGAATCAACAAAGAGAATTAGAGGCAATGATTACACCAACAGGATGGGACGACGCTGACATATCCACAAATGGATGGCTGGATCCTGAAACTCCAGAAGCTTCAGTATCCGACAACTTTATTAAATTTTTGTAAAAAAAAAAAAAAAAAAAAAAATGGGCTTCAGCAACAAAAACAGCAGGTACCAAAGATTCGACTTCTACCCAGCAACCAACGATATGAGACAAAACTTCCACAACAAGTTTCTCCAGAGGCTTCTCGTGCAAAACATCAACAGTGGAGATTCCGGACAGCGACAGTATAGATTCCCGACAAGACGTCAACAGTAGAGATTCCCGACAGCAACAGTACAGACAAGACATCAACAGTGAAGATTCCCGACAGCAACAGTACAGACAAGACGTCAACAGTAGAGATTCCTGACAATAACAGTACAGACAAGACGTCAACAGTGAAGATTCCTGACAGAGACAAGACGTCAACAGTGAAGACTCGTGGCGAGGCGTCCTCGGCAAGATTCTCAAGAAGCTTCTCGTGCAAGGAAGGTCGGCTATAAAAGGAGGCATCCGAGGGACGAGGAAGACATCGGCAATTCGGCAAAAACATCAGCAAGCTTCTCCAACACCTTTTAGGTTCCTCAACGCCTTCTTCTTCATCACCATCCTCTCTCTCCCTCTCATCATCTCCCATCTGTCTTACCTGGTTTATGCCTGCCGATCAGACCACCAACAATTTGTAGTTCTCCACCACCTATATGTATAATTAAGTGTGCCTGAGTGTATTTCCCTTTGTATTTTCTTCTTCTTCTGCATCAGCTGCACTGCAGCAGTAGTAGTGTGTAACTTAACTGGTAAAGACAAGACGTCGACAGAGACAAGACGTCAACAGTAAAGATTCCTGACAACAGTGAACATTTTTTTTAACTGGTATCAGAGCCCGGGGGGTCGTTCCTTTTGGGCGGTAGGGGTCTGCAGTCTGTTCAAAGAGTCTCCGGTGTGATGGCTACTGTTCCGGTATGTATCGTTTGTTTCTGAATTTTTATTAAGTAATTTGTCTTGTTTAGATAATATGTATTTGTTTTTGTAAGTCTCTATATTCGTAGAAAATTCAGAAAACATTAAAAAATCATAAAAAGTCAGAAAAAGTTAGGAAAAATTTTTGGGGGCTATAAGCTTGACCTATACTCTCAGATCCGCATCATTACTGTCCTAGTTACATTCTAAGTATCCTCTGCTAGATTTGAGTAACCTTAAAGCCCAGATTCCTAAAGGCGATCCCTTTGTTGCCGCGGGTAGGCGTTTGTAGGGTGACCCTTAGGAGACGGTTTTAGGCACCATAGGCTGCTCAGAGCTAGCTACCAAGCGATATCCTAGATGGCTAGCATATACCGTGCATATTTGAGAGCAGTAGAAGAGACTATAGTCACTTAGAACATTTTTCAGTAGCAACAGATAAAAATCTAACAAATATTACAAGCTTTCTCAACACCCTGTTTGATTACGTAGTTTGTAGATTTAATAAAATAGAAAAATTACAAAGTAAGGCAATAGAACAAAATGAAATATATATTTCTAAGCTTTGTAAAAACGTGTGGGATAATCCCACAGAACAATTCGACAAAGAAATAACAAAATTCGACAAAGAAGTAAGAAAGATATTAGGAAGATTAGATCGAATCGATGGTTTAGGAACGAGTATAAGACGAACAAGACCAAGCGAACAGATCAACATGATACAAATAGATAGAAAATATTCCAGAAAAGAGCATGACTCGATTGTGGAGCTAATCAACTGTTGGAAAGAGCTATATAAGGACCCACGCAATACTGTTCAGGAAAGAGATTACTTAGTAAAAAGAATGCAGGAAACGTACCAACAAAATAGGGAGCTGCTACATCACTTTAATTTTGACCCTGAAATATATAATCTGGAAAGTGAGGAAGAACCAGAAAGCACCACAGATTCGGAAAACGAGGACTACGGGATGACCATACACGATAAATACGAACACGAGGGAGGAACTGATTCTGACAGTTAGGTAATCCATGTAGGGGAAGATAGCAAAAATGCAATAGATTTGAACAGCCCACAAATAGGAGGGAGTATGAGAATCGACGATATAATAAAAAGAAGTGTATCTCAAGGGGGAACCTATCTAGATCTATCTAATATACACTTTAAAGATAAACAAAAGGTTATAGATGACTGGGCGCAATCTCTAGCCATTGCAATCACAAATCATGAAGGATCATGGGACAATGAAAGATTTGTCGATTACATTACAGGAACTTTACAGGGAGATGTCTTACAATGGATGAAACAATGGATAAACTCAGAAGAAGGAAAAAATAAACGGAAGGAGTGGGGAGAGAACGATAAGTTCGCAAGTTTTGAAAAAATCCTCAATGACTTCATAAAAATCCTTAAAGAAAATTTATGCGGGTACATAGATGAAAAGTCTCAGGACGAAGAAGTTTTGTACGCACTGTCCAAGATAGAATTATGTGAGATATGTGAATTTGAAGAATACTGCAAGACATTTTCAAAATACTTTTACAAATTAGATTACGAAAAGGCACAGAATTGGCTTGATCCATTCTTCCACAAACTTCCTAGTCCATGGGACACTAAAACAAGAAACGGATACCCAGATTAATTAAACCGAATAGAGAAAAAGGATAATCTGGGGCACCGAATACACTACGCGCTTAAAATTATACAAGATGACTGTCTTAACATAAAATCCTACAAGAAAATGAAAAATACAATAAGCAATTCCCCTAAAGGCAGAAGGTGCTGCGAAAAAATAATTGGCGAAAAATGGAAAATTGGAAGTGAGAAAAAGGCAAAACCACCATATAGAAAAAGATTTCGATGGAAACCATGGACAAGAAGTAGAGGGTTTGTCAGGAGCAACAAGTACGTTAGAAAGAAGGATGAGTCATCCACTCAAAAAGAACCCCATGAACAAAAAGACAAAAAGAATTGCAGATGTTTTGTATGCGATGAAGAAGGACATTTTGCTAGAAACTGTCCTAGGAGAGGGAAGAATGCTCAAAGAATGATAAAATATATGGAAGAACAAGAACTCGAAGTCTGTCTAGGAGAAGAAATCACGCCAACAGATATAATACTCTATGAACTAGAAGTCGAAGATGACTCAGATAACGAACTAGTTTTCATGATGAATGAAGATTCAGGACCAATCACACCCCCAGTGTCAGAACTGGATAGTGTAACATTAGGAGAGGTAGTCGGAAGAGAAACAATTTTTAGTCCAGAGGACATCGACAGAATGAAAAAACATCAACTAATAAAGAAAACAAAAATTTACAAAATTTCCCGATTCAATTTCTTCTCCAGGAGAATAATCGAAAATTTTAATGGAAATACAACAGCTAACTTGTCAGCCGGAGGAAGAGTAGACATTCCCATCTTTAGCCGTGAAAAGGTGCGAAGATGGAAAAAGAAATATCCAGAGATTCGCTATATCCATGTTGGCCTGATTCAAATTAAAATTAATGCACTATTTAGAGCAGGCATAGATATTCCCATAATAACACTTGTTATGGACAATCGGTTCACCAATTGCCACCAGGCTTTAATCGGAGGCTTCCAGTCCAACTTAGTAAATCAAACTGTATGGTTTAATATCAAACCTAACTATTTCATCTCCATATCTGACCCAAATATAATAGATACTGTACGATTAAAAATCAAGACAGAAGGAATGAACATGAAAACCAACTCACACGATCTGGCCATAGAATATACAACGATTCATGAGTTAACCCAGACTACAGAAGCAAGAACAGTTTCAAACCAACGGGAAATAATCAAAATTTTTGAACCAAAACCTTTTGAGGAAGAAATCAAACCCCGACTAATGAATATAAAAGATCTCACAGTACCTAGACAATGGTTCCTTGAAGACCTAATACAAACCGAAGAACCAAAACACTTTGGAGGAATAGAAATACAGAGCTCTGGAAATAGCCTATATATCAGAAATAATTCAAAACAGCCTTTACTTACAAGGAGTAATAGCGAAAGACAGACTAAGGAAATAGCCAGGAGATCGATTACCAGGGAAGAAATAAGAGAACCACTGCTGACACGACTATTAGGAGAAGATAAAAAATTAAGCCCAAGTATTAAAGAAAAAAGTCAAAAGCTTAGTATACCACTAATGCCAGGGTCGACGTCTCGACAGGAGGCTGTCGAAGAAGCTGTCGAGTTCAGTTATTAATAGTAATTAATTATGTACTAACTATCTTACAGGAAAGCTCGAAGAAAGGAAAAGAGACAATTACGTCAGAAAAGACGAAAAGAAAACGACTTCTTGAGGAAGCTAGGCAAGCATTTCTAGAAGAAATCCTCCAGAGTATCAAAACAATGATACTCGATCACAGAGAGAAAATAAGAGAAATCTTATCAAAAAATAAGATAGATATCATTTTAACTCGGAATAGCCATCCGAAGCTTTTCAAATTCATGATAGAAGAATTATGGGACATCCAGGGGGTCGAATGGGGGCTCGTGAGCCAGCTGTGCTACAGGCTACGAGGAAACCACGAATGGAGCAAGCTACCAGCAATGCTAAAGTTCTTCAACCACAAAATAGCCGCAAGTATTAATTATCATCATTGGTTCACATTCCAAATATTCAGCACGGTCGGATGGAGAGAAGAGACAAAGTTTTTTCAACCATATCAGATATGGGTGTTCGGCTACCCCGAACATTGGCAGAAATTTGACTCAGAATACAACATTGAAGGAGTCAATTATAATTACTTCTGGTATAGCAGTTTTATCGAGCTAGTCGACAAAGCAAGAAAGCTAATCAAGAACATAAGCAACTACTCAATTATGACAGATGGAAGGAGGATAATCGCCACCAGAGACCATAATGCAAGGATTAGCTTTCCGAAAGAACAACAACACATAGCAATGAAACTGTTACAGGATATAGCTTTCAACCAGGAGAATTTAGATATTCCAACGGAGTTCAAATGGATATGTGATAGTAATATTTAAAAAAAAAATAAATAAATAAAGGGGGTCCCTCAAACATTGGATCCTCCAAATTCGCAAAAGACAAGGCTTCACGAAGAAGACAAAGATTCGCGACAGTGCAAGACAGGATTAATTACTGACATCCACAGTACAGACAGGACAGCAACAGTGAAGATCCCTGACAGAGACAAGACGTCAATAGTAAAGATTCCTGACAACAGTACAGACAAGACGTCAACAGTGAAGATTCCTGACAAAGACAAGACATCAACAGTGACGAGGCTTCTACAGCAAGATTCCCGTGACGAGGCTTCTACAGCAAGATTCCCAGGAGGCTTCTCGTGCAAGGCTTCTCGTCTATAAAAGGAGGCTTCCGAAGGATGAGGAGGACATCGGCAAATCAGCAATTCGGCAAAAACATCAGCAAGCTTCTCCAACACCTTTTAAGTTCCTCAACGCCTTCTCCTTCATCACCATCCTCTCTCACCCTCTCATCCTCCCCCATCCGTCTTGCCTGGTTTTTGCCTGCCGATCAGACCACCAACACCTTGTAGTTCTCCACCACCTATATGTATAATTAGTGTGCCTGAGTGTATTTCCCTTTGTATTTTCTTCTTCTTCTGCTTCAGCTGCTCTGCAGCAGTAGTAGTGTGTAACTTAACTGGTATCAGAGCCCGGGGGGTCATTCCTTTTGGGCGGTAGGGGTCTGCATTCTGTACAAAGAGTCTCCGGTGTGATGGCTACTGTTCCGGTATGTATCGTTTGTTTCTGAATTTTTTAAGTAATTTGTCTTGTTTAGATAATATGTATTTGTTTTTGTAAGTCTCTATATTCGTAGAAAATTCAGAAAACATTAAAAAATCATAAAAAGTCAGAAAAAGATAGGAAAAATTTGGGGAAGGATTTATAACATATATAGCAATTACATGATAGCAAATTTACTATAACTCTGACCTATATTTTCTCACAACCTGTATCAATATTGTCCTAGTTATACTCTAAGTGTCCTTTACTAGAATTGAGTAACCTTAAAGCCCAGATTCCTAAAGTAATCCCTTTGTTGCCACGGGTAGGCGTTTGTAGGGTGACCCTTAGGAGACGGTTTTAGGCACCATAGGCTACTCAGAGCTAGTTATCCATTGACATCTTAGATGGCTACAGACATGTTGTATAATTGCGAGATATGTAGAGCAAAGTGCAGTAAATATGACACCATGTATAATGATATATATGGTATAATGAACATCCCTAGTTATTCCAAAAAAAAATTTGATGAGGTAGTTCTCCGAATAGAAAGATTAAAAGAAAAGAATAAAAGTCCTGACCTAACTCTAGAAGCCAAAGAGGATCTGACCCAACAACTCAAAGAAATCCATAAAAAATTTAAGGGTCTATTAAGTCATTATGGATATAATCCCAATCAAGAAAAAGCTAAACCCAGTATCATAGACAGAACTAGAGAGGACGAGAAGGAGGATAATGATGATAATCCAGAAAAAAAGGAAGGTAACGAAGAGGAAACAACAAAAGCAGTAAACAGTACATTTAAGGATAAAGAAAATAATAAACAAAATAATGATGTAGAAAGAACAGTTGAAGAAATCATTTTAAATTCCGAAAAGGAAGAATACACGATAAGATTTGATGAGATAATCTTTGCACCAAAACAAGGAAGGAGGTTTAATTATGTTAAAGGAACATTCAGATTCAAGGGCTATAAACAATATTCGTTACATGCGCTACTAGATACGGGGGCCACAGTCTCTTCTTGTCGAGAGAATGCCATACCACTAGAAAAATGGGAGCCAATGAAATATCCAATTAAGATAACAGGGATCAGTGCACATAAAACGACTATCCAAAATAAAGCCAAGAACGTGGAAATTTGGCTTAATGAGAAAAAATTTATCATACCAAAACTTTTATGCTTCCCACATATGAATGGAGATATGGTTTTAGGAAACAATTTTATTGGAGAATATCTACCTATGATCGTGGAAAAACAAATGGTGTCTTTGCATCAACAAGAAGGTGGTCAAACCCGAAAGATCGACATGCCACTCTTAGAAGGACCTAGATATAAATGTACGGAAGATTTTTCTCCCCCAAAAAGTATCCCAGATAATGAAAACTCATTAAAAAGATGCGAGACAGTTTGTGAGTTAGAACAAGCCCACTGGCTTTACAAAACACTTAGTGAAAATTTTTGTGAAAATCCATTAAAATTATGGGATTGAAAGCCAAGATTTTGTAAAATTCAGTTAAGAGATGACAACATAATCATTAGGGTAAAACCCATGCTCTATACTAGGCAAGATATAGATGAATTCGACAACCAGATAAATGAATTGATAAACACAGACTAATAGAGAAGACCACTAGCCCTCACTCTAGTCCAGCGTTCATGGTCAGAAATCTTAACGAATTAAAAAGAAAGAAGCCACGAATGGTAATCAATTACAAGAGACTAAATCAAAATCTAAAATTCGATGGTTATTTCATCCCCAGAAAGGAAGCCCTAATAAATTTAACAAAAGGAGCTAGAATATTCAGCAAATTCGACTGCGAATCTGGTTTTTGGCAACTAAGAATGACAGAAGAATCGCAGCCACTAACAGCATTTAGTACACCACGAGGACACTTTCACTGGAACGTCATGCCATTTGGTTTAAACACCGCACCACAGATATTTCAAAGATGGATGGACTCAATCTTTAATGATTTAAACGATTTCTGTGTCGTATACATTGATGATATTTTGGTCTTTTCAAAAACGAAAGAAGAGCACAAGAGACATCTAAAGATCATTAGTGACATCTTTAGAAGACACGGGATAATACTCTCTCCAAAAAAGATCGAAATCGAAAAGGAGTCAATAGAATTTCTTGGAATTATCCTAGATAAAGATGGCATTCAACTATAGAAGCACATCATTTCAAAAATTAAAGAGTTTCCTGAAGAAATAAAAGATAAAAAACAACTACAAAGTCTACTAGGGCTCCTGAATTATGGGAGGAATTTTCTACGAGAACTCACGAAAGAGGAAATACCTTTACTAAAAAAGCTAAATAAGAATCAAGACTTTACCTGGACAGATAAAGATAAAAATGTTCTAAGAAAAATTAAACAACTTGCCGAAAAGGCACCAGAAGTCTACCTACCAAAGCCTGGAGATAAACTGATTTTAGACACTGACGCGTCAGAAGAATATTGGGGATGTGCACTAAAAGCAATTCCGAAAGAAATTTGGGACGAGGAGGATCCACCCCTATCTTAGAATGGAATCAGACTCAGAAAAAGAAGCATACCACAAAAAATATTAAAATACGAGAGACTTTGTGGGTATAATTCTGGAAAATTCAAACCAAACGAACTAAAGTGGATAATATTTGAAAAGGAACTATATACAATAAAATTAGCCCTACAAAAATTTCAAATATTTCTTGCACCCAAATATTTTATAATTAGAACAGATAATAAAGCCGTTAGGAATTTTCTGGTAAACACAAGAAAGACCTCTGGAAAACGCATGCAGTGGTATAATGAGATAGCCCAATATTCCTTCGAAATCGAGCATGTTAAAGGAAAGGATAATTTTATCGTAGATTACCTGAGCCGACCTAACAGTTACAAAATTCTTTTTGCAGAAAGGTGATAAGGGGAAAACTATAACAAATAGTATTCCTGATCCTGCAGTATTTGTTGTATTCGTGGGGTACCAGCCAGGTATCTACACAGACTGGGAAAAGTGCTATGAACAGATATTCGATTTTAACGGATCATGTTGCAGACATTACTACTCCAAAGAAGATGCCATCCTAGCCTGGGAAATGTCACGGCAGAACCCATACTTAGAAGAAGAAATTCGAGATCTCACCCATTGCATACTCGAGCCAAAAGTAGCAAGCTTTCCCAGATTAGAAATCCCACCCCTATTTTACTCCAAAATAAATGGAGCATGGCGAGCCCACCAGAGGGCGAATCTGGGAATTGGAACTCGACGCGCTTTCCGTAAGCACATGGGAAACTTAGCGAATCTTGTAATAAAACAAGAATCAGAACTCAAGGCCTTGAAAAAGGTCTGCTCGGATTATATATCAACCCTTAATGAGGGAACTATTAGGGGAACAACCCCTAGACAGGCTGAAACTCTAAAAAACATGGGTAACAATTAGAACAAGAGTTACCCAGCCCCGCTACAACAAACAAATCAGAGAAAGCGCTACAGTCCGAATTAGAAGGATCACAAGCATGCAACAATACACAGCAAGGCGAAGAGGAGATGGATGCGGATGTCGAGGTCGAAGTAGAAGTCGACGCAACCGAAGAAGCCTTCAGCAGGGGAGTCTCAGTACAAGGACTTCTAAAACAACTATTCGAAGAAGGCAACCCAGCAGTCGGGTTACTTGGAGAAGGATCTGGAAAGTTCGAATACTACGTTTTATACGGAAAACTAAAAATGAAAAAATTAGTCCCAAGATCATATCTGAATTAACAAAGAGAATTAGAGGCAATGATTACACCAACAGGATGGGACGACGCTGACATATCCACAAATGGATGGCTGGATCCTGAAACTCCAGAAGCTTCAGTATCCGACAACTTTATTAAATTTTTGTAAAAAAAAAAAAAAAAAAAAAATGGGCTATGGCAACAAAAACAGCAGGTACCAAAGATTCGACTTCTACCCAGCAACCAACGATACGAGACAAAACTTCCACAACAAGTTTCTCCAGAGGCTTCTCGTGCAAAACATCAACAGTGGAGATTCTGGACAGCGACAGTACATATTCCCGACAAGACGTCAACAATAGAGATTCCCGACAGCAACAGTACAGACAAGACGTCAACAGTGAAGATTCCCGACAGCAACAGTACAGACAAGACGTCAACAGTAGAGATTCCTGACAATAACAGTACAGACAAGACGTCAACAATGAAGATTCCTGACAGAGACAAGACGTCAACAGTGAAGACTCATGGCGAGGCGTCCTCGGCAAGATTCTCAAGAGGCTTCTCGTGCAAGGAAGGTCGGCTATAAAAGGAGGCATCCGAGGGACGAGGAAGCCATCGGCAAATCGACAATTCGGCAAAAACATCAGCAAGCTTCTCCAACACCTTTTAGGTTCCTCAACGCCTTCTCCTTCATCACCATCCTCTCTCACCCTCTCATCCTCCCCCATCCGTCTTGCCTGGTTTATGCCTGCCGATCAGACCACCAACACCTTGTAGTTCTCCACCACCTATATGTATAATTAGTGTGCCTGAGTGTATTTCCCTTTGTATTTTCTTCTTCTTCTGCTTCAGCTGCTCTGCAGCAGTAGTAGTGTGTAACTTAACTGGTATCAGAGCCTGAAATATATAATCTCCTTGTAATGGATGGTTCAATTGCACATCGGCAAATCTGTACAAAGAGTGTTAATGTAAGTAATCTGTCAATTTGAAATCACATGGAGGCCATCGGGGTTTGATATTAAACCATACAGTTTGATTTACTAAGTTGGACTGGAAGCCTCCGATTAAAGCCTGGTGGCAATTGGTGAACCGATTGTCCATAACAAGTGTTATTATGGGAATATCTATGCCTGCTCTAAATAGTGAATTAATTTTAATTTGAATCAGGCCAACATGGATATAGCGAATCTCTGGATATTTCTTTTTCCATCTTCGCACCTTTTCACGGCTAAAGATGGGAATGTCTACTCTTCCTCCGGCCAGGTATATACACAATACAGGATAAATGTTATAAACAGGTATTCAACAGACATCATTACTCTTGTAAGAAAGCTTGTAATATCTGGTGAATAGGATACTTAGAATACTGTATAACTTTGATACCAGCTAATTACCTGAGTGTTAATTTGATACTGTTCCTTGTTAACTGGTATCAGAGCCCGGGGGGTCGTTCCTTTTGGGCGGTAGGGGTCTGCAGTCTGTACAAAGAGTCTCTGGTGTAATGGCTACTGTTCCGGTATGTATCGTTTGTTTCTGAATTTTTATTAAGTAATTTGTCTTGTTTAGATAATATGTATTTGTTTTTGTAAGTCTCTATATTCGTAGAAAATTCAGAAAACATCCTCTAATTTTAGCTGCCGAGGGTTAACTATAACTCTGTTGTTATAGTTATAGTTCTGATAAAAGCCTGAATGCTCCTGATATTTCTCCAGTTATTCCAAAAATTATAATGGAAATACAACAGCTAACTTGTCAGCCAAAGGAAGAGTAGACATTCCCATCTTTAGCCGTGAAAAGGTGCGAAGAAATATCATGTAAAAATTAGTTTTACCTGCTTAGTAGTAGCTCTGGAATTATACACTACTACTACTACAGCAAGATTTCTTCTGTCACTGTACCAGTTAGTACCCTCTATTTCTTGATAATCGCAAGTCCTGAGAACAGTTCCTTGATACCAGTTAAGTTACACACTACTATTGCTGCAGTGCAGCTGATACAGAAGAAGAAGAAAATACAAAGGAAAATACACTCAGGCACACTTAATTATACATATAGGTGGTGGAGAACTACAAGTTGTTGGTGGTCTGATCGGCAGGCATAAACCAGGCAAGACAGATGGGAGATGATGAGAGGGAGAGAGAGGATGGTGATGAAGAAGAAGGCGTTGAGGAACCTAAAAGGTGTTGGAGAAGCTTGCTGATGTTTTTGCCGAATTGCCGATGTCCTCCTCATCCTTCGGAAGCCTCCTTTTATAGATGAGAAGCCTTGCACGAGAAGCCTCCTGGGAATCTTGCTGTAGAAGCCTCGTCACTGTTGATGTCTTGTCTTTGTCAGAAATCTTCACTGTTGACGTCTTGTATGTACTGTTGTTGTCAGGAATCTTTACTGTTGACGTCTTGTCTCTGTCAGGGATCTTCACTGTTGCTGTCCTGCCTGTACTGTGGATGTCAGTA
The DNA here is from genome assembly GCA_036321105.1 of Dracaena cambodiana. Lineage (NCBI taxonomy): Eukaryota > Viridiplantae > Streptophyta > Magnoliopsida > Asparagales > Asparagaceae > Dracaena > Dracaena cambodiana. The sequence goes on along the minus strand of JAYEPQ010000013.1, from coordinate 11,996,179 downwards.
ACCAATTCTTTTACTGTTGTTGTCCTGTCTTGCACTGTCGGGAATCTTTGTCTTCTTCGTGAAGCCTTGTCTTTTGCGAATTTGGAGGATCCAATGTTTGAGGGACCCCTTTTTTTTTTTTTTTTTTTTAAATATTACTATTACATATCCATTTGAACTCCGTTGGAATATCTAAATTCTCCTGGTTGAAAGCTATATCCTGTAACAGTTTCATTGCTATGTGTTGTTGTTCTTTCGGAAAGCTAATCCTTGCATTATGGTCTCTGGTGGCGATTATCCTCCTTCCATCTGTCATAATTGAGTAGTTGCTTATGTTCTTGATTAGCTTTCTTGCTTTGTCGACTAGCTCGATAAAACTGCTATACCAGAAGTAATTATAATTGACTCCTTCAATATTGTATTCTGGGTCAAATTTCTACCAATGTTCGGGGTAGCCGAACACCCATATCTGATATGGTTGAAAAAACTTTGTCTCTTCTCTCCATCCGACCGTGCTGAATATTTGGAATGTGAACAAATGATGATAATTAATACTTGCGGCTATTTTGTGGTTGAAGAACTTTAGCATTGCTGGTAGCTTGCTCCATTCGTGGTTTCCTCGTAGCCTGTAGCACAGCTGGCTCACGAGCCCCCATTCGACCCCCTGGATGTCCCATAATCCTTCTATCATGAATTTGAAAAGCTTCGGATGGCTATTCTGAGTTAAAATGATATCTGTCTTATTTTTTGATAAGATTTCTCTTATTTTCTCTCTGTGATCGAGTATCATTGTTTTGATACTCTGGAGGATTTCTTCAGGAAATGCTTGCCTAGCTTCCTCAAGAAGTCGTTTTCTTTTCGTCTTTTCTGACGTAATTGTCTCTTTTCCTTTCTTCGAGCTTTCCTGTAAGATAGTTAGTACATAATTGATTACTATTAATAACTGAACTCGACAGCTCCTTCGACAGCCTCCTGTCGAGACGTCGACCCTGGCATTAGTGGTATACTAAGCTTTTGACTTTTTTCTTTAATACTTGGGCTTAATTTTTTATCTTCTCCTAATAGTCGTGTCAGCAGTGGTTCTCTTATTTCTTCCCTGGTAATCGATCTCCTGGCTATTTCCTTAGTCTGTCTTTCGCTATTAGTCCTTGTAAGTAAAGGCTGTTTTGAATTATTTCTGATATATAGGCTATTTCCAGAGCTCTGTATTTCTATTCCTCCAAAGTGTTTTGGTTCTTCGGTTTGTATTAGGTCTTCACGGAACCATTGTCTAGGTACTGTGAGATCTTTTATATTCATTAGTCGGGGTTTGATTTCTTCCTCAAAAGGTTTTGGTTCAAAAATTTTGATTATTTCCCGTTGGTTTGAAACTGTTCTTGCTTCTGTAGTCTGGGTTAACTCATGAATCGTTGTATATTTTATGGCCAGATCGTGTGAGTTGGTTTTCATGTTCATTCCTTGAGTCTTGATTTTTAATCGTACACTATCTATTATATTTGGGTCAGATATGGAGATGAAATAGTTAGGTTTGATATTAAACCATACAGTTTGATTTACTAAGTTGGACTGGAAGCCTCCGATTAAAGCCTGGTGGCAATTGGTGAACCGATTGTCCATAACAAGTGTTATTATGGGAATATCTATGCCTGCTCTAAATAGTGCATTAATTTTAATTTGAATCAGGCCAACATGGATATAGCGAATCTCTGGATATTTCTTTTCCCATCTTCGCACCTTTTCACGGCTAAAGATGGGAATGTCTACTCTTCCTCCGGCTGACAAGTTAGCTGTTGTATTTCCATTAAAGTTTTCGATTATTCTCCTGGAGAAGAAATTGAATCGGGAAATTTTGTAAATTTCTGTTTTCTTTATTAGTTGATGTTTTTTCATTCTGTCGATGTCCTCTGGACTAAAAATTGTTTCTCTTCCGACTACATCTCCTAACGTTACACTATCCAGTTCTGACACTGGGGGTGTGATTGGTCCTGAATCTTCATTCATCATGAAAACTAGTTCGTTATCTGAGTCATCTTCGACTTCTAGTTCATAGAGTATTATATCTGTTGGCGTGATTTCTTCTCCTAGACAGACTTCGAGTTCCTGTTCTTCCATATATTTTATCATTCTTTGAGCATTCTTCCCTCTCCTAGGACAGTTTCTAGCAAAATGTCCTTCTTCATCGCATACAAAACATCTGCAATTCTTTTCGTCTTTTTGTTCATGGGGTTCTTTTTGAGTGGATGACTCATCCTTCTTTCTAACGTACTTGTTGCTCCTGACAAACCCTCTACTTCTTGTCCATGGTTTCCATCGAAATCTTTTTCTATATGGTGGTTTTGCCTTTTTCTCACTTCCAATTTTCCATTTTTCACCAATTATTTTTTCGCAGCACCTTCTGCCTTTAGGGGAATTGCTTATTGTATTTTTCATTTTCTTGTAGGATTTTATGTTAAGACAGTCATCTTGTATAATTTTAGGCGCGTAGTGTATTCGGTGCCCCAGATTATCCTTTTTCTCTATTCGCTTTAAGTAATCTGGGTATCCGTTTCTTGTTTTAGTGTCCCATGGACTAGGAAGTTTGTGGAAGAATGGATCAAGCCAATTCTGTGCCTTTTCGTAATCTAATTTGTAAAAGTATTTTGAAAATGTCTTGCAGTATTCTTCAAATTCACATATCTCACATAATTCTATCTTGGACAGTGCGTACAAAACTTCTTCTTCCTGAGACTTTTCATCTATGTACCCGCATAAATTTTCTTTAAGGATTTTTATGAAGTCATTGAGGATTTTTTCAAAACTTGCGAACCTATCATTCTCTCCCCACTCCTTCCGTTTATTTTTTCCTTCTTCTGAGTTTATCCATTGTTTCATCCATTGTAAGACATCTCCCTGTAAAGTTCCTGTAATGTAATCGACAAATCTTTCATTGTCCCATGATCCTTCATGATTTGTGATTACAACGGCTAGAGATTGCGCCCAGTCATCTATAACCTTTTGTTTATCTTTAAAGTGTATATTAGATAGATCTAGATAGGTTTCCCCTTGAGATACACTTCTTTTTATTAGATCGTCGATTCTCATACTCCCTCCTATTTGTGGGCTGTTCAAATCTATTGCATTTTTGCTATCTTCCCCTACATGGATTACCTCACTGTCAGAATCAGTTCCTCCCTCGTGTTCGTATTCATCGTGTATGGTCATCCCGTAGTCCTCGTTTTCCGAATCTGTGGTGCTTTCTGGTTCTTCCTCACTTTCCAGATTATATATTTCAGGGTCAAAATTAAAGTGATGTAGCAGCTCCCTATTTTGTTGGTACGTTTCCTGCATTCTTTTCACTAAGTGATCTCTTTCCTGAACAGTATTGCGTGGGTCCTTATATAACTCTTTCCAACAGTTGATTAGCTCCACAATCGAGTCATGCTCTTTTCTGGAATATTTTCTATCTATTTGTATCATGTTTATCTGTTCGCTTGGTCTTGTTCGTCTTATACTCGTTCCTAAACTATTGATTCGATCTAATCTTCCTAATATCTCTCTTACTTCTTTGTCGAATTTTGTTATTTCTTTGTCGAATTGTTCTGTGGGATTATCCCGCACGTTTTTACAAAGCTTAGAAATATATATTTCATTTTGTTCTATTGCCTTACTTTGTAATTTTTCTATTTTATTAAATCTACAAACTACGTAATCAAACAGGGTGTTGAGAAAGCTTGTAATATTTGTTAGATTTTTATCTGTTGCTACTGAAAAATGTTCTAAGTGACTATAGTCTCTTCTACTGCTCTCAAATATGCACGGTATATCGCTAGCCATCTAGGATATCGCTTGGTAGCTAGCTCTGAGCAGCCTATGGTGCCTAAAACTGTCTCCTAAGGGTCACCCTACAAACGCCTACCCGCGGCAACAAAGGGATCGCCTTTAGGAATCTGGGCTTTAAGGTTACTCAAATCTAGCAGAGGATACTTAGAATGTAACTGGGACAGTAATGATGCGGATCTGAGAGTATAGGTCAAGCTTATAGCCCCCAAAAAATTTTCCTAACTTTTTCTGACTTTTTATGATTTTTTAATGTTTTCTGAATTTTCTACGAATATAGAGACTTACAAAAACAAATACATATTATCTAAACAAGACAAATTACTTAATAAAAATTCAGAAACAAACGATACATACCGGAACAGTAGCCATCACACCGGAGACTCTTTGTACAGACTGCAGACCCCTACCGCCCAAAAGGAACGACCCCCCGGGCTCTGATTCCCAGAGCTAATAGAAGCCTGGAAATTACACCAAAGAATAAATCATGCTCCTAAAAATCATCAAGCAGTATATAAGGTAAAGATCACAAAGAAGCTACTCATCCTCACTCAATCAAGATTGCAGTTTAGGTTCTTGGCAAAAGAAGATCTGCGGGTGCGCAACACTTCCAAAGATAGGATGATCAAAGAAGTAGATGTCAACAGAAGTATCGATCTCCGCAATGGTAAGAACACTATCCAACAACAATATAAACGAGTATTCAAATGTAAAACATGCAGCAAACAGTTCACTTCGTTCCAAGCACTTGGAGGCCACCGGGCAAGTCACAGAAGGACAAGGTCAGAAAAAATACACGAAAAAGAAAAGAGACCTAAAATACACAAGTGTTTCATCTGTGAAATCGAGTTTATGAACGGGAATGCACTTGGAGGGCATATGAAGACACATAGAGCTAGAAAAGATCAAGGGGATTCTAGTGTCAAAAATGATTTGTGTCTAGATCTGAGCTTGGGATCTTCCAGCCATGTCAACAAAGTAAAGCGACCTTGCATTTCCAGGTATGGCAAAAATCTCAGCCTCTAGTAATTTATATACCTACTCATATAAAAATATTATATTAAAAAAAAAAAAAAAAAACTGTGTAGTGTAAGGAGATAAAAAGAATTCTGTAATAACCAAAAGATTGCTAAATGGATTAGTTTGGCATATAAGTCCAAATGAAGTCCTTAACAACTCATCATGCTGAGGGAAATAGCATGGCTAGCCCAACTCAAACGGTAGTGCCCAACTCAAACGGTAGTTGGTAAAGGCAAATCAAATTCGTTGATAGCTGGGAGTTTGCTAAAAACTCCATATCATTTGAAAATCCTGATGAAGTCTCCGGCGACGAAATTATTTACAAAAGAAAATAGATAGACAAAGCCTGATATGACAAAAGTAGCCTAACATGGCAAGTTCATGATGGATGAAGTAGGCTAAAACTTCACAAAGAAGGAACGTAAAGGCTTCACAAGAAAGGAATAAAAAAACATCAGCAGTAGAGATTCCCGACAGCAACAGTACAGACAAGACGTCAACAGTAGAGATTCCTGACAATAACAGTACAGACAAGACGTCAACAGTGAAGATTCGTGACAGAGACAAGACGTCAACAGTGAAGACTCGTGATGAGGCGTCCTCGGCAAGTCTCTCAAGAGGCTTCTCGTGCAAGAAAGGTCGGCTATAAAAGGAGGCATCCGAGGGACGAGGAAGACATCGGCAAATCGGCAAATCGGCAATTCGGCAAAAAACATTAGCAAGCTTCTCCAACACCTTTTAAGTTCCTCAACGCCTTCTTCTTCATCACCATCCTCTCTCTCTCTCTCTCATCATCTCCCATCTGTCTTGCCTGGTTTATGGCAACAAAGGGATCGCCTTTAGGAATCTGGGCTTTAAGGTTACTCAAATCTAGCAGAGGATACTTAGAATGTAACTGGGACAGTAATGATGCGGATCTGAGAGTATAGGTCAAGCTTATAGCCCCCAAAAAATTTTCCTAACTTTTTCTGACTTTTTATGATTTTTTAATGTTTTCTGAATTTTCTACGAATATAGAGACTTACAAAAACAAATACATATTATCTAAACAAGACAAATTACTTAATAAAAATTCAGAAACAAACGATACATACCGGAACAGTAGCCATCACACCGGAGACTCTTTGTACAGACTGCAGACCCCTACCGCCCAAAATGAACGACCCCCCGGGCTCTGATTCCCAGAGCTAATAGAAGCCTGGAAATTACACCAAAGAATAAATCATGCTGCTAAAAATCATCAAGCAGTATATAAGGTAAAGATCACAAAGAAGCTACTCATCCTCACTCAATCAAGATTGCAGTTTAGGTTCTTGGCAAAAGAAGATCTGCGGGTGCGCAACACTTCCAAAGATAGGATGATCAAAGAAGTAGATGTCAACAGAAGTATCGATCTCCGCAATGGTAAGAACACTATCCAACAACAATATAAACGAGTATTCAAATGTAAAACATGCAGCAAACAGTTCACTTCGTTCCAAGCACTTGGAGGCCACCGGGCAAGTCACAGAAGGACAAGGTCAGAAAAAATACACGAAAAAGAAAAGAGACCTAAAATACACAAGTGTTTCATCTGTGAAATCGAGTTTATGAACGGGAATGCACTTGGAGGGCATATGAAGACACATAGAGTTAGAAAAGATCAAGGGGATTCTAGTGTCAAAAATGATTTGTGTCTAGATCTGAGCTTGGGATCTTCCAGCCATGTCAACAAAGTAAAGCGACCTTGCATTTCCAGGTATGGCAAAAATCTCAGCCTCTAGTAATTTATATACCTACTCATATAAAAATATTATATTAAAAAAAAAAAAAAAAACTGTGTAGTGTAAGGAGATAAAAAGAATTCTGTAATAACCAAAAGATTGCTAAATGGATTAGTTTGGCATATAAGTCCAAATGAAGTCCTTAACAACTCATCATGCTGAGGGAAATAGCATGGCTAGCCCAACTCAAACGGTAGTGCCCAACTCAAACGGTAGTTGGTAAAGGCAAATCAAATTCGTTGATAGCTGGGAGTTTGCTAAAAACTCCATATCATTTGAAAATCCTGATGAAGTCTCCGGCGACGAAATTATTTACAAAAGAAAATAGATAGACAAAGCCTGATATGACAAAAGTAGCCTAACATGGCAAGTTCATGATGGATGAAGTAGGCTAAAACTTCACAAAGAAGGAACGTAAAGGCTTCACAAGAAAGGAATAAAAAAACATCAGCAGTAGAGATTCCCGACAGCAACAGTACAGACAAGACGTCAACAGTAGAGATTCCTGACAATAACAGTACAGACAAGACGTCAACAGTGAAGATTCGTGACAGAGACAAGACGTCAACAGTGAAGACTCGTGATGAGGCGTCCTCGGCAAGTCTCTCAAGAGGCTTCTCGTGCAAGAAAGGTCGGCTATAAAAGGAGGCATCCGAGGGACGAGGAAGACATCGGCAAATCGGCAAATCGGCAATTCGGCAAAAAACATTAGCAAGCTTCTCCAACACCTTTTAAGTTCCTCAACGCCTTCTTCTTCATCACCATCCTCTCTCTCTCTCTCTCTCATCATCTCCCATCTGTCTTGCCTGGTTTATGGCTGCCGATCAGACCACCAACAACTTGTAGTTCTCCACCACCTATATGTATAATTAAGTGTGCCTGAGTGTATTTTCCTTTGTATTTTCTTCTTCTTCTGCTTCAGCTGCTTTGCAGCAGTAATAGTGTGTAGTTAACTGGTATCAGAGCAGAACGGATCAATCCAGTTTTGTGTCCTATTGTATTCTAAGTATTCTGAGAACATTTTGCAGTATTCTTTGAATTCACATGTATCACGTAGTTCATTTTTAGATATTGCATAAGCCTTGTTTTCTATTAACTTGTATAAGTTTTCTTTAAAGGGGATATCCTCAGATCCAATTGATTCGCTATTTTCATCCCACTCTTTTTGCGAATTTATCCATTGTCCTATTCTTAGCAAATCATCTCCTTGTAATATTCTCGTAATGTCCCATGATTCTTTATGATTTGTGATCACAATGGTTAGGGATTGTGCCCAGCTGTTTATATTCTTGAAATATTTTTTGGACAAATCTAGACCATTAATCTTTTGCTTATTTTCTATTGAATCAATCAGCTTATTGTCAGATTTGATATTTTCTTTAGATTCTGTCATGTACTCATCATTTGTACTTATTTCATAGTCTTCATTCTCTGGATTAGTGATTCTCTCATTTTCTAGGTCTTTATTTAAATTGTATATCCCAGGGTCAAACTTAAAATAGTGTAACAAACCTTTATGTTGGAGGTATGTCTCTTGTATCCTATTCACCAGATATTCTTTCTCTTGAATGGTACTATTTTGATCCCTATACAACTCTTTCCAGCAATTAATTATTTCAAGTATTGAGTTGTATTCTTCTTTGGAGTATGTTTTCTCAGCTTGCACAATATTTATTGGTTGATTTGGTTTATCTTGTTTTGAACTAGTTCCTAATCTGTCAATTTGATCTAACTTTCCTAAGTAACTATTTTTCGTTAGATGTTTAGTTTCAGAGGGACCGTTTAGATTATTATCCTCTTCTCTGTTAAGGGGTTCTTCGGATTTTAAGATGACTTCTTCAACTGTTCTTTCTATATCATCACTTTGGTAACTATTCTCTTTTGGACTTTGTGAGAGACTTCTTTGATTATTATTGTCTTTTTGGTTACTGACTTGTAATAGGTTATTACATTCATCTTTTACAGGAGGATTACTATTATTTACCTTTTCGTCTTCTTTAGTTATTTTTATGATATCGGGTTCAACTTTTTCTTGATTAGAACCATATCCGAAATGACTTAATAGACCCTTGAATTTTTTATGGATTTCTTTGAGTTGTTGGGTTAGATCTTCTTTGGCTTCTAGAGTTAGGTCGAGACTTTTATCCTTTTCTTTTAATCTTTCTATTCGGAGAGCTACCTCATCAAATTTTTTTTTTGGAATAACTTGGGATGTTCATTATACCATATATATCATTATACATGGTGTCATATTTACTGCACTTTGCTCTACATATCTCGCAATTGCACAACATGTCGGTAGCCATCTAAGATGTTAATGGATAACTAACTCTGAGTAGCCTATGGTGCCTAAAACCGTCTCCTATTGCTTACCCTACAAACGCCTATCCGTGGCAACAAAGGGATTACTTTAGGAATCTGGGCTTTTAGGATACTCAATTCTAGTAAGGGACACTTAGAGTGTAACTAGAACAGTATTGATACAGATTGTGAGAGAATATAGGTCAGAGTTATAGTCAATTTGATACTACGTAAGTGCTATAGATGCTATAAATCCTTCCACAATTTTTTTTTTTGATTTTTATTTGATTTTTTCTGAATTTTCTACAAATATAGAGACTTACAAAAACAAATACATATTATCTAAACAAGACAGATTACTTAATAAAAATTCAGAAACAAACGATACATACCGGAACAGTAGCCATCACACCGGAGACTCTTTGTATAGACTGCAGACCCCTACCGCCCAAAAGGAATGACCCCCCGGGCTCTGATACCAGTTAAGTACACACTATTACTGGCCGTTTTTCTTCTGTCTGCATCTCTTGATGTTAGGGGTGTGATTATATCTGATTCATTTATTATATGGATTATCTCAAACTTTGAATTGTTCTTATGTCTATAGAGCACTATATCAGAAATGATGATTTCTTTTCTAATGTAGACTTCTAAAGCATCTTCTCCTATTTTAGGACAGTGTCCCTTTTCGTTATATTGGGGAGTTTGTGGAAGAATGGATCAAGCCAATTCTGTGCCTTTTCGTAATCTAATTTGTAAAAGTATTTTGAAAATGTCTTGCAGTATTCTTCAAATTCACATATCTCACATAATTCTATCTTGGACAGTGCGTACAAAACTTTTTCTTCCTGAGACTTTTCATCTATGTACCCGCATAAATTTTCTTTAAGGATTTTTATGAAGTCATTGAGGATCTTCACTGTTGCAGTCCTGTCTGTACTGTGGATGTCAGTAATCAATTTTTTTACTGTTGTTGTCCTGTCTTGCACTGTCGGGAATCTTTGTCTTCTTCGTGAAGCCTTGTCTTTTGCGAATTTGGAGGATCCAATGTTTGAGGGACCCTTTTTTTTTTTTTTTTTTTTTTAAATATTACTATTACATATCCATTTGAACTCCGTTGGAATATCTAAATTCTCCTGGTTGAAAGCTATATCCTGTAACAGGTTGTCTAATCGGCAAATCGGTAACTATATTATCCTCCTGGTTGAAAGCGATATGGTTGAAAGCTATATACTGGTATCAGAGCCCGGGGGGTCGTTCCTTTTGGGCGGTAGGGGTCTGCAGTCTGTACAAAGAGTCTCCGGTGTAATGGCTACTGTTCCGGTATGTATCGTTTGTTTCTGAATTTTTATTAAGTAATTTATCTTGTTTAGATAATATGTATTTGTTTTTGTAAGTCTCTATATTCGAAGAAAATTCAGAAAACATTAAAAAATCATAAAAAGTCAGAAAAAGTTAGGAAAAATTTTTGGGGGCTATAAGCTTGACCTATACTCTCAGATCCGCATCATTACTGTCCTAGTTACATTCTAAGTATCCTCTGCTAGATTTGAGTAACCTTAAAGCCCAGATTCCTAAAGGCGATCCCTTTGTTGCCGCGGGTAGGCGTTTGTAGGGTGACCCTTAGGAGACGGTTTTAGGCACCATAGGCTGGTCAGAGCTAGCTACCAAGCGATATCCTAGATGGCTAGCGATATACCGTGCATATTTGAGAGCAGTAGAAGAGACTATAGTCACTTAGAACATTTTTCAGTAGCAACAGATAAAAATCTAACAAATATTACAAGATTTCTCAACACCCTGTTTGATTACGTAGTTTGTAGATTTAATAAAATAGAAAAATTACAAAGTAAGGCAATAGAACAAAATGAAATATATATTTCTAAGCTTTGTAAAAACGTGCGGGATAATCCTACAGAACAATTCGACAAAGAAATAACAAAATTCGTCAAAGAAGTAAGAGAGATATTAGGAAGATTAGATCGAATCGGTGGTTTAGGAACGAGTATAAGACGAACAAGACCAAGCGAACAGATAAACATGATATAAATAGATAGAAAATATTCCAGAAAAGAGCATGACTCGATTGTGGAGCTAATCAACTGTTGGAAAGAGCTATATAAGGACCCACGCAATACTGTTCAGGAAAGAGATCACTTAGTAAAAAGAATGCATGAAACGTACCAACAAAATAGGGAGCTGCTACATCACTTTAATTTTGACCCTGAAATATATAATCTGGAAAGCGAGGAAGAACCAGAAAGCACCACAGATTCGGAAAATGAGGACTACGGGATGACCATACACGATGAATACGAACACGAGGGAGGAACTGATTCCGACAGTGAGGTAATCCATGTAGGGGAAGATAGCAAAAATGCAATAGATTTGAACAGCCCACAAATAGGAGGGAGTATGAGAATCGACGATCTAATAAAAAGAAGTGTATCTCTAGGGGAAACCTATCTAGATCTATCTAATATACACTTTAAAGATAAACAAAAGGTTATAGATGACTGGGCGCAATCTCTAGCCGTTGTAATCACAAATCATGAAGGATCATGGGACAGTGAAAGATTTGTCGATTACATTACAGGAACTTTACAGGGAGATGTCTTACAATGGATGAAACAATGGATAAACTCAGAAGAAGGAAAAAATAAACGGAAGGAGTGGGGAGAGAACGATAGGTTCGCAAGTTTTGAAAAAATCCTCAATGACTTCATAAAAATCCTTAAAGAAAATTTTTGCGGGTACATCGATGAAAAGTCTCAGGAAGAAGAAGTTTTGTACGCACTGTCCAAGATAGAATTATGTGAGATATGTGAATTTGAAGAATACTGCAAGACATTTTCAAAATACTTTTACAAATTAGATTACGAAAAGGCACAGAATTGGCTTGATCCATTATTCCACAAACTTCCTAGTCCATGGGACACTAAAACAAGAAATGGATACCCAGATTACTTAAAGCGAATAGAGAAAAAGGATAATCTGGGGCACCGAATACACTACGCGCTTAAAATTATACAAGATGACTGTCTTAACATAAAATCCTACAAGAAAATGAAAAATACAATAAGCAATTCCCCTAAAGGCAGAAGGTGCTGCGAAAAAATAATTGGCAAAAAATGGAAAATTGGAAGTGAGAAAAAGGCAAAACAACCATATAGAAAAAGATTTCGATGGAAGCCATGGACAAGAAGAAGAGGGTTTGTCAGGAGCAACAAGTACGTTAGAAAGAAGGATGAGTCATCCACTCAAAAAAAACCCCATGAACAAAAAGACAAAAAGAATTGCAGATGTTTTGTATGCGATGAAGAAGGACATTTTGCTAGAAACTGTCCTAGGAGAGGGAAGAATGCTCAAAGAATGATAAAATATATGGAAGAACAAGAACTCGAAGTCTGTCTAGGAGAAGAAATCACGCCAACAGATATAATACTCTATGAACTAGAAGTCAAAGATGACTCAGATAACGAACTAGTTTTTATGATGAACGAAGATTCAGGACCAATCACACCCCCAGTGTCAGAACTGGATAGTGTAACATTAGGAGATGTAGTCGGAAGAGAAACAATTTTTAGTCCAGAGGACATCGACAGAATGAAAAAACATCAACTAATAAAGAAAACAGAAATTTACAAAATTTCCCGATTAAATTTCTTCTCCAAGAGAATAATCGAAAATTTTAATGGAAATACAACAGCTAACTTGTCAGCCGGAGGAAGAGTAGACATTCCCATCTTTAGCAGTGAAAAGGTACGAAGATGGAAAAAGAAATATCCAGAGATTCGCTATATCCATGTTGGCCTGATTCAAATTAAAATTAATGCACTATTTAGAGCAGGCATAGATATTCCCATAATAACACTTGTTATGGACAATCGGTTCACCAATTGCCACCAGGCTTTAATCGGAGGCTTCCAGTCCAACTTAGTAAATCAAACTGTATGGTTTAATATCAAACCTAACTATTTCATCTCCATATCTGACCCAAATATAATAGATAATGTACGATTAAAAATCAAGACTCAAGGAATGAACATGAAAACCAACTCACACGATCTGGCCATAGAATATACAATGATTCATGAGTTAACCCAGACTACAGAAGCAAGAACAGTTTCAAACCAACGGGAAATAATCAAAATTTTTGAACCAAAACCTTTTGAGGAAGAAATCAAACCCCGACTAATGAATATAAAAGATCTCACAGTACCTAGACAATGGTTCCTTGAAGACCTAATACAAACCAAAGAACCAAAACACTTTGGAGGAATAGAAATACAGAACTCTGAAAATAGCCTATATATCAGAAATAATTCAAAACAGCCTTTACTTACAAGGAGTAATAGCGAAAGACAGACTAAGGAAATAGCCAGGAGATCGATTACCAGGGAAGAAATAAGAGAACCACTGCTGACACGACTATTAGGAGAAGACAAAAAATTAAGCCCAAATATTAAAAAAAAAAGTCAAAAGCTTAGTATACCACTAATGCCAGGGTCGACGTCTCGACAGGAGGATGTCGAAGGAGCTGTCGAGTTCAGTTATTAATAGTAATTAATTATGTACTAACTATCTTACAGAAAAGCTCGAAGAAAGGAAAAGAGACAATTACGTCAGAAAAGACGAAAAGAAAACGACTTCTTGAGGAAGCTAGGCAAGCATTTCCTGAAGAAATCCTCCAGAGTATCAAAACAATGATACTCGATCACAGAGAGAAAATAAGAGAAATCATATCAAAAAATAAGACAGATATCATTTTAACTCGGAATAGCCATCCGAAGCTTTTCAAATTCATGATAGAAGGATTATGGGATATCCAGGGGGTCGAATCGGGGCTCGTGAGCCAGCTGTGCTACAGGCTACGAGGAAACCACGAATGGAGCAAGCTACCAGCAATGCTAAAGTTCTTCAACCACAAAATAGCCGCAAGTATTAATTATCATCATTTGTTCACATTCCAAATATTCAGCACGGTCGGATGGAGAGAAGAGACAAAGTTTTTTCAACCATATCAGATATGGGTGTTCGGCTACCCCGAACATTGGCAGAAATTTGACCCAGAATACAACATTGAAGGAGTCAATTATAATTACTTCTGGTATAGCAGTTTTATCGAGCTAGTCGACAAAACAAGAAAGCTAATCAAGAACATAAGAACTACTCAATTATGACAGATGGAAGGAGGATAATCGCCACCAGAGACCATAATGCAAGGATTAGCTTTCCGAAAGAACAACAACACATAGCAATGAAACTGTTACAGGATATAGCTTTCAACCAGGAGAATTTAGATATTCCAACGGAGTTCAAATGGATATGTAATAGTAATATTTAAAAAAAAAAAAAAAAAAAAAAGGGGGTCCCTCAAACATTGGATCCTCCAAATTCGCAAAAGACAAGGCTTCACGAAGAAGACAAAGATTCCCGACAGTGCAAGACAGGACAACAACAGTAAAAGAATTGATTACTGACATCCACAGTACAGACAGACAGCAATAGTGAAGATCCCTGACAGAGACAAGACGTCAACAGTAAAGATTCCTGACAACAATAGTACAGAGAAGACGTCAACAGTGAAGATTCCTGACAAAGACAAGACATCAACAGTGACGAGGTTTCTACAGCAAGATTCCCGTGACGAGGCTTCTACAGCAAGATTCCCAGGAGGCTTCTCGTGCAAGGCTTCTCGTCTATAAAAGGAGGCTTCCGAAGGATGAGGAGGACATCGGCAATTCAGCAAAAACATCAGCAAGCTTCTCCAACACCTTTTAGGTTCCTCAACACCTTCTCCTTCATCACCATCCTCTCTCACCCTCTCATCCTCCCCCATCCGTCTTGTCTGGTTTATGCCTGCCGATCAGACCACCAACACCTTGTAGTTCTATACCACCTATATGTATAATTAGTGTGCCTGAGTGTATTTCCCTTTGTATTTTCTTCTTCTTCTGCTTCAGCTGCTCTGCAGCAGTAGTAGTGTGTAACTTAGCTGGTATCAGAGCTATGTCAACAAATAAAGAAGATTGTCCTATACTCTCAGATTAAGTTTTGTCTCTACAGACCTCCTATTGCTCACCCCCCGGGCTCTGATACCAGTTAAGTTACACACTACTACTGCTGCAGAGCAGCTGAAGCAGAAGAAGAAGAAAATACAAAGGGAAATACACTCAGGCACACTAATTATACATATAGGTGGTGGAGAACTACAAGGTGTTGGTGGTCTGATCGGCAAGCATAAACCAGGCAAGACGGATGGGGGAGGATGAGAGGGTGAGAGAGGATGGTGATGAAGGAGAAGGCGTTGAGGAACCTAAAATGTGTTGGAGAAGCTTGCTGATGTTTTTGCCGAATTGCCGATTTGCCGATTTGCTGATGTTTTCCTCGTCCCTCGGAGGCCTCCTTTTATAGCCGACCTTCCTTGCACGAGAAGCCTCTTGAGAATCTTGCTGTGGAAGCCTCGTCACGAGTCTTCACTGTTGACGTATTGTCTCTGTCAGGAATTTTCACTGTTGACGTCTTATCTGTACTGTTGATGTCAGGAATCTCTACTGTTGATGTCTTGTTTGTACTGTTGCTGTCAGGAATCTCTACTGTTGATGTCATGTCTGTACTGTTACTGTCAGGAATCTCCACTGTTGACGTCTTGTCCTGTTCTGTTGCTGTCAGGAACCGGATGCTTTTGTTGAACAAGGGCTTCCCATAAATCTAATCTTTTCCTTTTTCCTTTGAATATATTAGGCTCCCCTTGTCTTTATGTTGTAGAGAATCTATGATGTCTTTTGATTCCTTTCTTGTGAAGCCTTTACGTTCCTTCTTTGTGAAGTTTTAGCCTACTTCATCCATCATGAACTTGCCATGTTTGGCTACTTTTGTCATATCAGGCTTTGTTTATCTATTTTCTTTTGTAAATAATTTCGTCGCCGGAAACTTCATCAGGATTTTCAAATGATATGGAGTTTTTAGCAAACTCCCAGCTATCAACGGATTTGATTTGGCTTTACCAACTACCATTTGAGTTGGGCTAGCCATGCTATTTCTCTCAGCATGATGAGTTGTTAAGGACTTCATTTGGACTTATATGCCAAACTAATCCGTTTAGCAATCTTTTGGTTATTACAGAATTCCTTTTATCTCCTTACACTACACAGTTTTTTTTTTTTTTTTTAAATATAATATCTTTATATGAGTAGGTATATAAATTACCAGATGCTGAGATTTTTGCCATACCTAGATATGCAAGGTCGTTTTACTTTGTTGACATGGCTGGAAGATCCCAAGCTCAGATCTAGACACAGATTATTTTTGACACTAGAATCCCCTTGATCTTTTCTAGCTCTATGTGTCTTCATATGCCCTCCAAGTGCATTCCCGTTCGTAAACTCGATTTCACAGATGGAACACTTGTGTATTTTAGGTCTCTTTTCTTTTTCGTGTATTTTTTCTGATCTTGTCCTTCTGTGACTTGTCCGGTGGCCTCCAAGTGCTTGGAACGAAGTGAACTGCTTGCTGCATGTTTTACATTTGAATACTCGTTTATATTGTTGTTGGATAGTGTTCTTACCATTGCGGAGATCGATACTTCTGTTGATATCTACTTCTTTGATCATCCTATCTTTGGAAGTGTTGCGCACCCGCAGATCTTCTTTTGCCGAGAACCTAAACTGCAATCTTGATTGAGTGAGGATGAGTAGCTTTTTTGTGATCTTTACCTTATATACTGCTTGATGATTTTTAGTAGCATGATTTATTCTTTGGTGTAATTTCCAAGCTTCTTTTAGCTCTGGGAATCTTTGTCTTATCACTTTTGTTTTTACTTTCTGAAGTGATATAGTATTCTTACAAGAGTAATGATGTCTGTTGAATACCTGTTTATAACATTTATCCTGTATTGTGTATATACCTGGTTGGTATTCTTCGTATACAATAAATGCTGCTGAAATACTATTTGTTATAGCTCTCACCATGTTTTTCTTCTTCAAAATCTTGATTGATGTATCATTATTGTTTTCTGTTACTAAGAATTTATTATTATTTATTACTTATCTTTTGATGTATCCTGGATTAGAGGCCGTTTTTCTTCTGTCTGCATCTCTTGACGTTAGGAGTGTGATTATATCTGACTTATTTATTATATGGATTATCTCAAACTCTGAATTGTTCTTATGTCTATAGAGCACTATATCAGAAAGGATGATTTCTTTTCTAATGTAGACTTTTAAAGCATCTTCTCCTATTTTAGAACAATGTCCCTTTTCGTTATATTCAAAATACTTGTATTCTCTCTTACCCATTTGTGTAGAGGATTCATCACACTTCTGGATATACTTGTTACTCTTGATAAATACTTTTTTGTCTTTCCATGGTTTTCTAGATATTAGTTTAGGTGGGTAACTCTTTTGGGTATTTTCAGTTTGCTGTATTAAAGTTCTCTTATTTTCATCTATCCAAATAAAATCTCGATTTTTATTTATCTTTTTTAATAGTGACTTTTCTTGCTTTGATAGTTTCTTTTCAAAATTTTCCCCATAATTCAGCAGTTTTAGTAGGTTCTGTCGTTGCTTTTTATCCTTTTTATTTTCTTCAGATGTTTTTGGTCTCTTCTTTCTTCCTTTTTTCCATTTCTCGTTATTACGGTATTTTTTCTTTTTAGGAGAGTTACTGGTTACATTTTTCACTTCCTTATAAGATTCTGTGTTATGAATATAGTGTATTAGATTGTTCTCTTTCTTTATTTGTTTTAGGTATTCCAGATATCTGCTTTGTGTTTTCGTATCGCGTGGGCTTGGAAATGTGCGAAGGAACGGATCAATCCAGTTTTGTGTCCTATTGTATTCTAAGTATTCTGAGAACATTTTGCAGTATTCTTTTAATTCACATGTATCACGTAGTTCACTTAGAACATTTTTCAGTAGCAACAGATAAAAATCTAACAAATATTACAAGCTTTCTCAACACCCTGTTTGATTACGTAGTTTGTAGATTTAATAAAATAGAAAAATTACAAAGTAAGGCAATAGAACAAAATGAAATATATATTTCTAAGCTTTGTAAAAACATGCGGGATAATCCCACAGAACAATTCGACAAAGAAATAACAAAATTCGACAAAGAAGTAAGAGAGATATTAGGAAGATTAGATCGAATCGATGGTTTAGGAACGAGTATAAGACGAACAAGACCAAGCGAACAGATAAACATGATGCAAATGATAGAAAATATTCCAGAAAAGAGCATGACTCGATTGTGGAGCTAATCAACTGTTGGAAAGAGCTATATAAGGACCCACGCAATACTGTTCAGGAAAGAGATCACTTAGTAAAAAGAATGCAGGAAACGTACCAACAAAATAGGGAGCTGCTACATCACTTTAATTTTGACCCTGAAATATATAATCTGGAAAGTGAGGAAGAACCAGAAAGCACCACAGATTCGGAAAACGAGGACTACGGGATGACCATACACGATGAATACGAACACGAGGGAGGAACTGATTCCGACAGTGAGGTAATCCATGTAGGGGAAGATAGCAAAAATGCAATAGATTTGAACAGCCCACAAATAGGAGGGAGTATGAGAATCGACGATCTAATAAAAAGAAGTGTATCTCAAGGGGGAACCTATCTAGATCTATCTAATATACACTTTAAAGATAAACAAAAGGTTATAGATGACTTGGCAATCTCTAGCCGTTGTAATCACAAATCATGAAGGATCATGGGACAATGAAAGATTTGTCGATTACATTACAGGAACTTTACAGGGAGATGTCTTACAATGGATGAAACAATGGATAAACTCAGAAGAAGGAAAAAATAAACGGAAGGAGTGGGGAGAGAACGATAGGTTCGTAAGTTTTGAAAAAATCCTCAATAACTTCATAAAAATCCTTAAAGAAAATTTATGCGGGTACATAGATGAAAAGTCTCAGGAAGAAGAAGTTTTGTACGCACTGTCCAAGATAGAATTATGTGAGATATGTGAATTTGAAGAATACTGCAAGACATTTTCAAAATACTTTTACAAATTAGATTAGGAAAAGGCACAGAATTGGCTTGATCCATTCTTCCACAAACTTCCTAGTCCATGGGACACTAAAACAAGAAACGGATACCTAGATTACTTAAAGCGAATAGAGAAAAAGGATAATCTGGGGCACCGAATACACTACGCGCTTAAAATTATACAAGATGACTGTCTTAACATAAAATCCTACAAGAAAATGAAAAATATAATAAGCAATTCCCCTAAAGGCAGAAGGTGCTGCGAAAAAATAATTGGCGAAAAATGGAAAATTGGAAGTGAGAAAAAGGCAAAACCACCATATAGAAAAAGATTTCGATGGAAACCATGGACAAGTAGTAGAGGGTTTGTCAGGAGCAACAAGTACGTTAGAAAGAAGGATGAGTCATCCACTCAAAAAGAACCCCATGAACAAAAAGACAAAAAGAATTGCAGATATTTTGTATGCGATGAAGAAGGACATTTTGCTAGAAACTGTCCTAGGAGAGGGAAGAATGCTCAAAGAATGATAAAATATATGGAAGAACAAGAACTCGAAGTCTGTCTAGGAGAAGAAATCACGCCAACAGATATAATACTCTATGAACTAGAAGTCGAAGATGACTCAGATAACGAACTAGTTTTCATGATGAATGAAGATTCAGGACCAATCACACCCCCAGTGTCAGAACTGGATAGTGTAACATTAGGAGATGTAGTCGGAAGAGAAACAATTTTTAGTCCAGAGGACATCGACAGAATGAAAAAACATCAACTAATAAAGAAAACAGAAATTTACAAAATTTCCCAATTCAATTTCTTCTCCAAGAGAATAATCGAAAATTTTAATGGAAATACAACAGCTAACTTGTCAGCCGGAGGAAGAGTAGACATTCCCATCTTTAGCCGTGAAAAGGTGCGAAGATGGAAAAAGAAATATCCAGAGATTCGCTATATCCATGTTGGCCTGATTCAAATTAAAATTAATGCACTATTTAGAGCAGGCATAGATATTCCCATAATAACACTTGTTATGGACAATCAGTTCACCAATTGCCACCAGGATTTAATCGGAGGCTTCCAGTCCAACTTAGTAAATCAAACTGTATGGTTTAATATCAAACCTAACTATTTCATCTCCATATCTGACCCAAATATAATAGATACTGTACGATTAAAAATCAAGACTCAAGGAATGAACATGAAAACCAACTCACACGATCTGGCCATAGAATATACAACGATTCATGAGTTAACCCAGACTACAGAAGCAAGAACAGTTTCAAACCAACGGGAAATAATCAAAATTTTTGAACCAAAACCTTTTGAGGAAGAAATCAAACCCCGACTAATGAATATAAAAGATCTCACAGTACCTAGACAATGGTTCCTTGAAGACCTAATACAAACCGAAGAACCAAAACACTTTGGAGGAATAGAAATACAGAGCTCTTGAAATAGCCTATATATCAGAAATAATTCAAAACAGCCTTTACTTACAAGGAGTAATAGCGAAAGACAGACTAAGGAAATAGCCAGGAGATCGATTACCAGGGAAGAAATAAGAGAACCACTGCTGACACGACTATTAGGAGAAGATAAAAAATTAAGCCCAAATATTAAAGAAAAAAGTCAAAAGCTTAGTATACCACTAATGCCAGGGTCGACGTCTCGACAGGAGGCTGTCGAAGGAGCTGTCGAGTTCAGTTATTAATAGTAATTAATTATGTACTAACTATCTTACAGAAAAGCTCGAAGAAAGGTAAAGAGACAATTACGTCAGACAAAAACGACTTCTTGAGGAAGCTAGGCAAGCATTTCCTGAAGAAATCCTCCAGAGTATCAAAACAATGATACTCGATCACAGAGAGAAAATAAGAGAAATCTTATCAAAAAATAAGACAGATATCATTTTAACTCGGAATAGCCATCCAAAGCTTTTCAAATTCATGATAGAAGGATTATGGGACATCCAGGGGGTCGAATGGGGGCTCGTGAGCCAGCTGTGCTATAGCAACAGTACAGACAAGCTGTATAAATTTTCTTTAACCGCAGATCTTCTTTTGTTGTTATGGTGCTATGTTAGGCTACTTTTGGTTCAAAAATTTCGATTATTTCCCGTTGGTTTGAAACTGTTCTTGCTTCTGTAGTCTGGGTTAACTCATGAATCGTTGTATATTCTATGGCCAGATCGTGTGAGTTAGTTTTCATGTTCATTCCTTGAGTCTTGATTTTTAATCGTACAGTATCTATTATATTTGGGTCAGATATGGAGATGAAATAGTTAGGTTTGATATTAAACCATACAATCTTTACCTTATATACTGCTTGATGATTTTTAGCAGCATGATTTATTCTTTGGTGTAATTTCCAGGCTTCTTTTAGCTCTGGGAATCTTTGTCTTATCACTTTTGTTTTTTCTTTCTGAAGTGATATAGTATTCTTACAAGAGTAATGATGTCTGTTGAATACCTGTTTATAACATTTATCCTGTATTATGTATATACCTGGTTGGTATTCTTCGTATACAATAAATGCTGCTGTAATACTATTTGTTATAGCTCTCACCATGTTTTTCTTCTTCAAAATCTTGATTGATGTATCATTATTGTTTTCTGTTATTAAGAATTTATTATTATTTATTACTTGTCTTTTGATGTATCCTGGATTAGAGGCCGTTTTTCTTTTGTCTGCATCTCTTGACGTTAGGGGTGTGATTATATCTGATTCATTTATTATATGGATTATCTAAAACTTTGAATTGTTCTTATGTCTATAGAGCACTATATCAGAAAGGATGATTTCTTTTCTAATGTAGACTTCTAAAGCATCTTCTCCTATTTTAGGACAGTGTCCCTTTTCGTTATATTCAAAATACTTGTATTCTCTCTTACCCATTTGTGTAGAGGATTCATCACACTTCTGGATATACTTGTTACTCTTGATAAATACTTTTTTGTCTTTCCATGGTTTTCTAGATATTAGTTTAGGTGGGTAACTCTTTTGGGTATTTTCAGTTTGCTGTATTAAAGCTCTCTTATTTTCATCTATCCAAATAAAATCTCGATTTTTATTTATCTTTTTTAATAGTGACTTTTCTTGCTTTGATAGTTTCTTTTCAAAATTTTCCCCATAATTCACCAGTTTTAGTAGGTTCTGTTGTTGCTTTTTATCCTTTTTATTTTCCTCAGATGTTTTTGGTCTCTTTTCTCTTCCTTTTTTCCATTTCTCGTTATTACGGTATTTTTTCTTTTTACGAGAGTTATTGGTTACATTTTTCACTTCCTTATAAGATTCTGTGTTATGAATATAGTGTCTTAGATTGTACTCTTTCTTTATTTGTTTTAGGTATTCCAGATATCGGCTTTGTGTTTTCGTATCGCATGGGCTTGGAAATGTGCGAAGGAACGGATCAATCCAGTTTTGTGTCCTATTGTATTCTAAGTATTTTGAGAATATTTTGCAGTATTCTTTGAATTCACATGTATCACGTAGTTCATTTTTAGATATTGCATAAGCCTTGTTTTCTATTAACTTGTATAAGTTTTCTTTAAAGGGGATATCCTCAGATCCCCCCCTTTCTCTCCCGTCTGACAGCCAATTCAGACGATCTTTCGGAGAAACAAGTGCGCTGCATCCTAGTGTAGTGGCTAGAAGGAATTCCGTTGATGACGGTGCAGCTCCGTCGGAGGTCGTTTGAGAAAATACAAAAAACTCCGTCATCGTTCTTTTTTTTATCATCCCATCCTACCCTCCGATACCGACGAAAGCGATGAAGGTCTATCACGAAGGGAATGACAGCCGTCGTTGGAGATAAACAGTCAATGAGTCTAGGACGACTCATTCGACGAGGCGTGTGATAGCATGATAGCAGATCGATCCACCCATATTGTATTTACCATATTCGACATGACGGTAGAAGTGACAACACCTTCTGATGTTGCTCTCTTTCTAATCCGACGAAAAGTGTAGCTGTGAACCAGAGAATTACCCCGGGATTGATCGTCGTAAACCTACCGTCTGTGTTTCCCCATGATAGCGAGTAGTAGATCTCCGGTTTGATTGCCTCTCTGAGTTGCTGCTCGCTCTCGACGTCATGCATCCTGACATTAGTGCAACCTGTCACGTCACACGATCTTCACGGCCTACGACAAGAGGATACGAAAGGAGGAAGGAATGGGTTCGGACTCCCGTTGAATGAGGAAAACTATACCAGATTTACATTGTTAAGCAATTCAGGGCTGGAGCTATTGGCAATCCTTCTCCTTCAAGATTTAGGAGACTCGACGATGCCTTGAATCCGGGATCTTCCCTTTCGAAACTGGGAAAGTGCGTCGGATTTTCTGGTGGTGAACGGGCACCCTTCCTGCTTTCTTTTCGAATTCAACTGTAATAGAAATGGGGCTGGAGGACGGAGCATGTCATCCGACGGAGAGGGTGCTCATGTCGAATATGGCGTCGACGGGGTCCTGCCACTATGAGAGATTGGACGGCCCGTCAACGCGCTTGTGGTAGAAGGTAGATAAGTAGAGCTAGATCCTATTTACCTGACGCCGACGCACTAGCCCCGACGAATCCCGATCCGAGGCCAAAGGAAGAATGTGGTCCATCCGTCGTTCTAGATCGTCATAAGCCTTCATCGTTCTCACGACGACTCCCACAGCCCAATGATTCCTAGAGTGATTGGTTCAAATCCGTGAAAAAAGAAGAGGGTAGGACTGAGTGAGAGAGGAGCAATATCACGTCAGCTTTATCCCAACCCGAACTCAGCCTCGAACGATTCCTTCGGAATAAATAGGATCCCACTCCGCTGTGGAGGGGTGGTTGTGCTCTCATGGAGTCGGGCTTTGACGCAACCAGCGTCTGATGAGAAAAATCAACGCTCTCATCACCAGAGCTCTTTCCATCGGCATGCGACTTATCATGCTCTCAGCACGTCGGATTGGCACCTCAAACTTTCTATCTGTATGAGTTCGATCAAAAGAGTATGGTACTGGCATTTAGAGCATCCTCCTCCTGTGTTCTCATTACCTGACGGTGGGCCGTCTATAGATATAAAGCCAGTGAGAGAGGGGCCTTCGGACAAAGAGGGTCTATGGTGGAAGGCCTGTTTGGATTGAAGAGAGGGAGGGAAGTGAAGAGGACTCTACCATGAGGGCCGCAGCCTGACGATAGCACAAACACTTGAGACATGATAATGAGATAATATGGGAGACTATTCAGCATCTTTTCTTCCTTCCATTGACAGAGGGTTCGGGATTCGTCGAACGCCAGTCAATGGTAGATCACTACAGAATCTGTTCTTAAATCACCCGGGATGCTCTTGACAGATGAGAGAAGAAGAGATTGAAAGGCATACCTCGTCAGATCCTCCGCTATAGATCCTAGGCCCTGACAAGATTCCCTCGACTCAGGCTCAGTTGCAGCATCGGTTGTAGCTTCGACAGAATGGTAGTCACTATCAATCGTCGGCTGAAACTACCTCTTTCCCTCTTCCTTTGCGTCGGAAAGCACACGACGGGTTAGGCTTCCGCTACACTTAGAGATATCAAAATATCTCTCTCACTGCATTCAGGAGTGTGGAGGGGATTGAGCCTTCTAGCGTAACCTTCCCCCCGAAAGGGGGAGAGGGCCACTCACGCGAGTACGGCTTCTAGTAGTGACGGAAGGCACATAGAATGCCGCTTCTCTCTCTATGCTATTCTCATGTATGCTCTCGACGATCATGGGTTCTGTTCTCTGTCTTTTCAAAAAGAGATTATTTGCAAGGCTTGCAGAAGGAAGGATTTCAGACTATCTAGATCCTGCTATACCGAAGACAGGCGAGTGGAAATTCCCTCTCCCCTCCTATCATTCTGTCGATTCCATTCTCCTGTCTGTCCGGAGAATTTGCCATCCGACATAGACCCGTCAGTAGAGAACAACAAATGCCTGTTGTTCTGGCACACAGATCCACGACGAATGGGGCCTTTTAGCAGATATAATGTACTGAGGCTATAGACGTGAGAGATGGTCGCTCACCATGCATCAGAAATCTGGTTGGTAATAACTCCAGCTCTGTAGAGCAGCGTCGGTAGCTCGTGAGGTGCAGGAGATGGACCGTCGCAGGTTCAAATCCTATCTTCGCAAGCCCTTCATCCCCCCTTCGATGCGTCGGCCTAGGATTTCGAATTCCAGCTCGTCTTCTAGTTTGTATTCTGGATCTTAGTCTGACGTCGATTGCTTGGGATTGCTTTTCTTCTTGCTCTCTTTCGTTTTCAATCTCTTTTTTTGGGGAGAGTTTTCAGAAAGAGATGTGTGGAATGGGCCAGAAGGAGGGTGTTAGCTAGCTCGACCAGCAGGGGAAGCGATGTTGCAGGGAATAGGGATTGGGGGTTGGCATCAGCCTATGCAAACAGTAGCCTCGTTGAACGCCCATTCATTGAGTTTTGTCGGATCAGTAGCTTCAGTGGGACCCTCTTTCCTCATGTGACTATGGGTTCCACATGAAGGAATAGCAAAAGAGGCTAAAGTGAGAGCATGAGTCTTCTCGATTCTGATTAGGTTCTCCTTCTCAGTCACCTCTATCCCCTTCCATATGGTCCGTGGAGCAAGAGAATACATGCACAACCATCTGAGAGGCGACGGTATGCGGAGAAGTGGCCAGCCGACCTCCTGAAGATGGGATCTTCGGACTCGTGATCGTGACCAATTGACCCTCAATGTATTGAGAGCCCCGTCGACATTCCTTTCCAGAGAAGGATGCTAAGACCTTGACGGATTGGATTGGAGGGAAAAGAAGATGAGGCCCATACGTTTGCGGAGAAGGTTGAGATGGAACGAGAGCGCTCAATGAGGCCGTGGATCACAAGCTGAGAGTCTTAAGATGTGCTATGTCGATCATCATCAGTCAGTCAAATAAGCGACGCCTTTCTTTGTAGGAATATTTAGATCTGACGAATTGCATATATAGAGAAGTGTGTCGCTTCTCTTCGAGTGAATCTACTTTGATTGAAGTAGACGTGCTCCCTTTTTTTCTCAGTTCATTTAGGACCCATGTGAGCATTATCAGACTTGTGATTAATCATATGTTTTTCTATGGAGTAATCAAAAGTGCTCAGAATCTGACCACAGTCAGTGGTACCCACGTTCTTCCGTGCCCGAGATTCAATCAGTATGCACGACAAAGTCTGAGGATCGATCGTATGGTTTCTGTTTGCCCTTTTGGTTGGTTACCATTGGGTTGCTAGAGATCGTAGGCTTTGGGATTTACGCTTCACTCTCCATAGAGTGATCAAAAGCTATACGAGGCGAGTTCAAATCCGTGAATTGGTTCAAATCTGTGACGTTGATCCTCTGCATTTCAGGACGAATGATTTTTCTTTTAGGGTCCTGCTGAAAATGAAAAACTTTTTCCAGTTCATGCACCCCTTTCCGTTGTTGTGCCTTTTTTCTGGGGTGCGTTCATCATTCCCAAATACATGCTGTCAAAAAAAAAAAGGTAACAACAGTCCGTCTTCTATCATTATCACGAGTTCCTGACCTGACGAACATAGACGGCAGGAGAAGTCCGTCGCAGCCAGTCATCATGAGTAAACTGTCGCAAAGGATGTCGGAAGGCATTGGAGGAGTTGGTTTACAGCATCCCGATCTGTCGATTTGAACTCCGGTTTTGACAAAAGTTGACCTCTACTTGTTAGCAGCTTCGCTTGTTTTTGCTTTCTGCTTTCTATGTCATTGCTTCCCTGTGTCTTCTTCCTCCTTCTAAAAATCCTGAATCGAGGCCAATAATGACGAGTCTTCGTTGACTAAGAATGCCTCGTTCTCTCCTTTTTAGGGCTTTGACAGCGTCAATAGTTGGTAAATAATCTTCTGACTTCAGAGCGGGATAAGTAAGTTGGAAGAGTACGTTAGGGTTCGCCTCTTTAGGGTGCTTATCCTGCTCCCTAGCTTATGGAGTGGAGTGGGAGTTTTTCCGAACATAATTTGGAGGGGATAAATACCACTTCGTCGATTCAGTTGTCGTTGAATGATACTGGTCAAATGCTGAATTTTCCCTATCAACGTCTTTCGTCAGGATTCTTCGAGTTGACGCTCAGTAGAAAGGGTGTATCGGTAGCTCGGGAGATGGGGACCCGTCCCGTCGGAACCGTATTCACCGGGGACTGAGGCGACAATGGCTACTGAGGGGGCAGCAGCAAGCCCTGCCGGCGAAAGCCTCAAGGCACGACTTCTTTTTATTTAGATAAATCCCCATCGTTGTCAGGTTTGAAGCTAGGTTCACTGGAGTGTGTCCCCTAGGTCTCATGGGTCGGTCCGAAGGGGTGTTCAGTTCGTATGTCGGAAATGGAATACAGAAAGATGTTTTAGGAGGAGATCTCTTAATTTCTGAATATTCCATCTCTGACAAAATTAAAACAGAAATAGACCGACGGGAAGAAAGAAGTTCATACTCTATATACCGTACGTCAGAAGCCGAGTTTCATATTTGCGTATCCGGCGTGAGGAGACTGAAATGTCGAAGCATTTTAATGATATCTTCCGTAAAATAGTAATTTCCAAGCGGATTGGAAGCAGATAAGCGGAGTGGTCCGTGAAAAGCTTTCTTCGAAGATTCAAGACATGCTCCTCAGAGAAGTTACAGCTTCAGAAGTGGGGAAGGTTGGGCCATAGCTACTAGGAGAAAAGCATGACCTCTTCGACGATCTGGGATAGATATTTCCGATGATATCCATGGTCCAACCTCGAAATGGCCGACGGCTTGATAATAGGGTAGGAATTGGAAGCCGGCTTGCACTGGATTGGTCCATACCTCTGGCAGGCATAGCAGCTCGTCAGCATGTGCTATACAATCTGACAGGACCGTAGGCCAGTAGTGGCCATGTCTCCAGATCAACCAACGCATCTTCACAAACCCATATGCCCCATGTCAGGGGAGTCCCTTTTTTTTATGAGCGGAATAGAAGCGTCAGAGGAGAGCGCGGGAGTGCACACTTCCATTGATGTGCTTCACCGATCGACGGAATCTTTTTTACATTGATTAGTCAGACCAAACGGAGAGACCAATGCTACTCATTCTGATCTCAGCTGCTATGTCTCTTTCTCCAAATTGATATACAATTTCTCCCGTCGCAAGACTTCCAGTACACATTGTACATGATTCAGGTGTTAATTCTCATCCACATTTTCATATGATTAGATTGGGCCATAGCTAGGTGTGAACCAAATTGATTGAAAACATAGTCCCATCAGCACAAACAAGTACTAAGTAACAACGTTCGACTTGTATATTTCTTGGCCTGTCTCAACTCTATTCCTTCCTGTTGTCTTGGCGAAGACTGTGGTATCAGTTCTTTGCTTGCATCCTTCGAAGACATCACCGAGATTTTCATATATAATGAAGGCGAAATCATTATATCAGATCATTAGTGAAAAAGGACCAACGACGTTGAATGGAGGAGTCGATCAAGGCAGTCGGATATCAATTATCACTTACCCTGCGTTAGTAGAGTGAGGAGTGAACGGATGTATTCCACAGTGCCGCTAACGGAACTCGTCTATTGATTGTGTTTATATAGTCGCTTCTCCTTACAACTCTTCCTTTCCTGTTCTCGTGCCCTTTCCTAAGCCCGACGGGCCACGTTCTTAACTCTATTACCTTCTACTTTAACTTTGACACTTCTCTTTTACCCTTAACTTCTCACTGTGAAACTTCTATATATATAACTTTAACAAGTAAGCCAGTCTAAGACCCCGTCACGTTATCACATAAGTACGTAAATGACCTCTCCCGTTTCCTTATCAGTTGAGTACTTAACAGCACCTACACTCAATGAGTATAGTACCGATGGGTGATAGAGACTCTTCTACAAGTGCACAAGTGTATCGTCATATATGACGGATAGGGGGGGATAAGCGTACAAGAAAGCCCCTCCTCCGGAAAATAGAAGTTGCGGAGTTCTACCAATTGTTTATTCGTAGTGGCTTGAATAAATCCAACGAAGAATCCCTTGCGTCGATAGGACTTGAGGTTCTAAATCCGACGATGAAATCTCGATGCATCAAATGTGGAAAGTTGCCTATCAACTAGCTCTAAAGGCCGAGGAAAAGCTAAAGAGAAGGACCACAAGGAGGCATCAAAGATGATAGGAGATCGACCAACGGGAGACGTGACGGGAGCTCGATCGACCCGTCGATTCTAACCCTCAGAGAGTGAAGTGTCAGAAATCCCGTGTCCAATGGCTGAATCTTGGAGACCAGAACTCTAGCTTTTTCTTTAAGTCCATAAAGAATCAATATAATCGGAGCAAGGTTGTCTATATTTGTGGAGAGGATGATAATACATCATGTTTATATTCGGGATATTACCTTCCATAATCATTTCTCTCTTCTATTGTATCACGGTGGGGACCCTACGAAAAAAAGATTCTCCCAATGAGTGCTCCTTTCTCTCTGGTATGCGTCGGATACTACGAATGACTAGAGAGCAAGTGAGAACAGAGCGGACACGTACATCTTCATCCGAGTTTACCCGTGAATTGGGGGAAGCCCTGGGGCGTGAGATACCTCGTTATCTCTTATCTTTTCCACCGGAATCACACGAGAAGGCAGTTGAATGTCAAATCGAATGAACAGGTTGATCAACTACTCAATTTTAGTTGTAGATTGACCTGACAATGGCAGGCAGTAATCGAACCCGCACAACTCATGGGCAGCTGGTGTATGATGCAAATAATGACATGACTATAAAAGAGCCAGTTCAAGTTCTAACTGGGCCAGTTAGAAGAGCACGAAAAAATAATTTTAAAGATGCACTTAATGGACTGATTCAAGAGGTTTGGGCTCATGCAAAATCTTGGAGGCCCATTCAGGTTGGTTCACGTGTTCAACAAAGATGCATCAATATGATTTAACTACTAGAAAAATCCGGACAAATTAAGGGTTGATTGTTTCCTTTTGTTTCGTTTTTATTTCTGATTGTCTCCTTTTTGTTTCGTTTCTATTTCTGATTGTTTCTTTTTTTATTATGGGCGTGTGATTAGCCAAATTAAGGGGCTGATTGTTTCCTTTTATTTTGTTTTTATTTCTGGAACTTTTCTTGTATTTTTTTAGCCTATTAATAGGCGTCTAATGGAATAGAAGGAGGATAGTTTTCTGGAAATTAGTGAGATTTTATTCTCTTTGGTTCTTTGAAGGACTATTCGAGCTTATCGGAATTCTTCCGTGGCGTTCATCATCGACTTATCAAGCAGATTTCCACTACCGTTTGTGGCGTCTTTCTTATACCAGGTTCTTGTTTCGCATTAAACAATGGGTTGAGGTCAATTATGCCGAGGTTCTTAATTTTGTTGAAGCAACGGGTCGATGTCTCCCATCAAAATCCGCTCGAGACGTTCTTGGATTTTCCTTTTGTTTTACGGGTCTTGTTATTCTTGACGGGGTTTGCATCAGTGTATCACATGGCGAACTACTGTCTATTTTACTTCCATATTCTCGAAGCGAAGCGCTTTCTGAAAAAACCCAAGACATAGCCAACGACGGGTATTGTACCGGGTTTTGTTATTCTCCGTCAATCTTCTGTTCCGGGCATACTGCAACCCGGCGGCCCTCCTTCGACGGCCGGTTGGATGAAGTAAAGTCTTCTATCCTCGTCCGCCACTCTCGTTTGGAACAGATTGCTCCATTTGTCCAGTTTCAAGCCAGCCGAGAAGCGAACGGGGAGAACGCGATAGCCAAATTAGGCCTCGAAGCCCACGCCTTGTTGAGAGAGAGAGAGAGAACCGGGCCGACCGCAAGACAATACCGTTTGTGGATGGAAATCCGACGGAGGCAATCCAACGAAGTCCCCTCGCCTATCAACAAGAGAAGAGTGTTTATCCACGACTTTCAGTACATAATACTGTTTCGATGTGAGACTCGTCTTCTTTTGGTTTCGGGTGTCCTGAGGTCTTAATCCCGGTTCGACAATTGGATTATCGAGATGCTATCTAATTGAGAGAAACTGCTTTGCTTCTCATTCGTGTGGTCTCGGTCGATTGATCTATACATAACATTCATGGGGAGCTATTGACGACTACGAGGTGGAACTCTGAGAAAGGCAGGGGGGACTCGACGCTCGTCCCCTCGCTATCGGACCTGTAATGGGACTGTTTGTTGGATTATTGAAGTGGACTACTCAGTCCACGACAAAAAGGGCGTAGCATCGCCAACTGTGTCTTTGTCTTTGCTTTCGTATTGTAGAAGTCTTGTCACGAATCATACTGTAGAAGTCTTGTCACGAATCTTCACTGTTGATATCTTTTCGTTATCAGGAATCTCTTTTGCTAGTGTCTTTGTTGCTTTACTGTTGATGTCATGAGATTTTTTTTGTATATTTACAGAAAATTATTTAAAGAGTATATCTTTACTATTGATTTTGACCAATTGCTTAATTTTCCATCATGTTGTCAAGATTCTGTATGCCTTCTTCTCCCATGTGTCCTAGTAGATCTGGAGGTATATATTCTTCTACCCATTCTGCCATGTCCTGTTGAAGTAATCTGTCTTCATTCATTTTCTTTTCTCTATAGTATTGAATTAATTCTTCATGAGCTGACCTTACACTCTTAGGGACCTTACAAATAATTTCTTTATCTACATAGACTCTGTAGATTTATGTTTCTGTGGCTAGTCTGAAGCTATTTGCACTGTATCTCTGCCAGTTGAATTCATATGCTATGGTTTTTACTCTCCAGTGCCTAATCTGTCTTGGAATCTCCCTCTCACAAACTACTCCTCTTTCCTCTGTATCTGGATGTAGAGGATAGGTTACCAGGAAAATACAACACTACTACTACTACTACTGTCACACAGCTGAAGCAGAAAAAGAAGAAAATACAAAGAGAAATACACTCAGGCACACTTAATTATACATATGGGTGGTGGATAACTATAAGTGGATGGTGGGTTGATCGGAAGGCATAAACCAAGCAAGACGGGTGGAAGAGGATGAGAGGGTGAGAGAGGATGGTGATGAGGAGAGGGATCTGTTGAGGAGCTTCTGTAGTTTTTGTTGGATTGCTTAAGATGAAATAATTACTCCTTCTTTTGCTTTCTTGCTCTCTGTCTTTCACTTCCCTCGGAGGCTCCTTTTATAGATGTCTTCTTTGCACGAGAAGCCATTTGAAGAATCTTTCTGTGGAAGTCTCATCACGAGCCTTTACTGTTGACGTCTTGTCTCTGTCAGGAATCTTTACTGTTGACGTCTTGTCTCTGTCAGGAATACTGTTGACGTCTTGTCTCTGTCAGAAATCTTTACTGTTGACGTCTTGTCTCTGTCAGGAATCCTCACTTTGAGCCGGGTCTTTATGAAAAATTGATGTAGCCTGTACCTTTTTTTTTTTTTGGATATATCAGGTTCTCATTGTCTTTCGTGTGAAGCTTTGATGAAAAATGGGAGCCCACATATTTGATTGTATTAGGCTACTCCTGTCTTTATCAGGCATTCACTTGGTTTTTCTTGGAAGGAATCTTTGTGAAACTGATGCTTAGAGAGAATTTCTGTTTTTGTCAGGCTTCTTTTGTCAATGTTGTTGTAGAGATTATGATATGAGATTTTTAGCAAACCTCCAGCTATCAATAGATTTGACTTGCATTTACCAACTACCGTTTGAGTTGGGCTAGCCATGCCATTCCCCTCGGCATGATGAGTTTGTCAAGGATTTCATTTGTGCTATATGCCAAACTAATCTTTTTAGTATTATATATGTATATAACCTCTCTTTTTTTTTTTTTTTTTTGACTAGTCGCTCATGTTGTCAAAATTTTGTATGTCTTCATCTCCCTTGTTTCTGAGTAGATCCGATGGTGTATATTCTTCTACCCATTCTGCCATGTTTTGCTGAAGAAATCTGTCTTCTCCCCTTTTCTTTTGTCTATAGTACTGAATTAATTCCTCATGGGCTGACCTGATAAACTTTGGGACCCTACAAACAATTTCTTTGTCTACATAGACTCTGTAGATTTCAGTTCCTGTGGCTAGTCTGAATCTGTTTCCACTGTATTTTTGCCAGTTGAATTCATATGCTATGGTTTTTACTCTCCAGTGCCTGATTTGCCTTGGGATCTCTCTGTTACAAACTACTTCTCTTTCTTCTCTATCTGGATGCAGGGGATGGGCTGGTCTGTGTGTAATCCATGCACTGTGCTTTGTGGGATACCGTACTCCTTTTATGTATTCTGCTATTATGGAATCGAATTCTATCTTGAGTTGTGGTTCCTTTCCTATAAAAGCTTCTGAAACTGGAATTGCTAGTGAATCAGGGAGTAACTCTACATGATCTGGACGACTAATGATTA
Organism: Dracaena cambodiana; assembly: GCA_036321105.1. Lineage (NCBI taxonomy): Eukaryota > Viridiplantae > Streptophyta > Magnoliopsida > Asparagales > Asparagaceae > Dracaena > Dracaena cambodiana. The sequence continues at coordinate 11,962,976 of JAYEPQ010000013.1, read as the reverse complement.
TTTGTGAAACAAATCCCATATCTAAGAAGTCTTTCCAGCTATAATTGGTTCCGTGGAGTTTTTCTGTTTTCATTTGGCCTAATTGAATATTTAGTCTGTAGACGTCATAAGCTAACTCACATTGGCATTTTGGTTGTGTGGGGTCCATGATGCTGCAGTTTGTATTGTTGTTGACGCACCTATCGGTGTTGGCATAATGTATCACTTGCTCTACAGTTACTCCTCTGCATCTTTTTTCTCTTTTTTGGATTTCTCTGAGTATCTGCTGCATGTCTTCGGCTTTCTTATAGAAATTGTCTTGAACTTTCTGGTGAATGTTTTGCCTGATATCTTCTGGAAGAAAAGATAGCTCATCGTTTGTTTTAAAGAATAATCTGGCTTGCATGGGTTCTGTATCTCTCGTATTTTGGGGGCTCTCTCTTCTTTCCTTTTCTCTCATATTTTTGAGGCCCTCATTTTCTTTCTGCAAGCTCACTGTTAACTGTGTTTGTTCACAAAGCTCTTCAACTAATCTCTCCTTCTGTATTTTTAAATTTTTAAAGTGTTTCATAATGACTTGACAATCTCTATACTCTGTTGACAATTCTATATTACTTATACTCTGTTGACTCTCTTGTAGCATAAATTCTTTAAGGCTTTCATTGAAATGCCAGGGGGTTGGAATATTATTTTTTGCACATTCTATGGCTTCTTTAACATTATAAAAACCTCTAAACACTGGGTTATTAAAATTTGAAACTAATCTCTTAACTATATTCCAATTTTTGTAAATTCCTACTTGATGACATCTAAGTATGACGTAGTAAATAAAACTTCGTGACTGAGGTGTCTGGATAATTCCTTTGAAATACTAAGCTAATGCTTTTATTACTTTAACCTTCTCTTTTGGCTGATCTAGTCTTAGATTCCATAAATTATCTAATAGACATTGTTGTACTAAATCTACCTGAAATTCAGTGATTCTGAATGACTCTTTACTCTGAGTGGCATACTGCTTAAGATATATATCTCCAAATCTCATGAACTCTCTGGAATTCATCTGCAAATTTAAACACCAAAGAATTAATCTAGATAATTTCTTTGTAATTTTATGCTCAAACTTTGATCTGTATTTATGTCCTACAAATTTTGTCTGTCTACATATTTTCCTTTTTTCTATCTTGAATATTAATTTAATAATTAGCGCATAGGTTATTTATGTAATTTTACGATCGAATCTTTCGCTTGCACATTTATTTATTCTTTTTACTCTTCCTTTGTTGGAAGGCTCTATTTTATGACTTGAGGGTTTCGTACCGTATTTGTTTGATATTATTATTCTTTCATCTATTAGTCCCCTTAGCTTTTGATGGAAAAAATGATTATTATCTGCCTTTGTGTATAAATTTTTTTTTACGATTCTTCTAAAGTAAAAAATATCTTTTGTCCTTTGTAGTGTGTTTCCTTGAAGAATTCCTCTCATGTGATTTACAAATCTATTTTCATCCTGTATCCTTTTATATTCTTTAAATTCGCATATATCACATAGTCCAGTTTTAGATATTCTATAAAGTATTATTTTGTCACAAGCCTTGTCGTCTATTATCCTGCATAAATTTTCTTTTATAGGGTTAATGGAGATATCCTCAGATCCAATTGGTTTATAGTTTTCATCCCATTCCTTCTGTGAATTTACCCATTGTCTCATTTTTAGTAAAACATCTCCTTGTAATATTCTCGTAATGTCCCATGATTCTATATAATTTGTGATTACGATGGTTAGGGATTGTGCCCAGTCGTTTATATCCTTGAAATGTACTTTGGGCAAGTCTAGATCATTAATCCTGTGGTCACTTTTCATTAAATTAATCAGCTTATTGTTAGATTCGATATTTTCTTTAGATTTTGTCCTGTACTCATCACCTGTAGTCTTTCTATAATTTTTGACGAATGAATTTGTGTTTCTTATTTGATTTTCAGCTAAGTTGTTTATTCCAGGGTCAAAATTAAAATACCATAACAAATCTTTATACTGGAGGTATGTCTCATGTATCCTATTAACCAGATAGTTTTTCTCTTGAGAGGTGCTATTTTGATCCTTATACAATTCTTTCCAGCAATTGATTATCTCAAGTATCGAGTCGTATTCTTGTTTGGAGTATGTCATATTAACTTGTTGACTTGGACTCTTTTGTTTTGAATTAGTTCCTAATCTGTCAATGTGATCTAATTTTCCTTCTGAAAGTACTTTATCATATCCTATCATACATTCTTCTACTCTATCAGATCTCAAGATGAATTCTTCGTTTGTTTTCTCTATCTTATATCTACTTTCTATTTGACTTTGTGATAGGTTATTACATTCATTTTCCTTATCTTCGTTAGGGAGTTCTTCGCAATTTAAGATAATCTCTTCAACTGTTCTTTCTACATCACTAATATCATTTTGGTAACTATTATCTTTAGATTGCAAAAGATCTTCCTTCACCTTAGTTATACTGTTTACTGTTTCTGTTGTTTCTTCTTTACTACCTTCTTCCTTTCTTACCAGCATATTTTCACTATTTTCCTTTTCGTCCTTTTTAGTGTTATTTATGATATTGGGTTCATCCTTTTCTTGACTAGGTTTATATCCAAAATGACTTAATAGACCCTTGAATTTTTTATAAATTTCTTTGAGTTGTTGGGTCAGATCTTCTCTGTCTTCTAGAGTTAGGTCGGGACTTTTATCCTGTTCTTTTAATCTTTCTATTCGGAGAACTACATCATTAAATTTCTATTTGGAATATCTCGGGGTGTTCATCGTATCATATATATCATTATATATGGCGTCATATTTGCTACACTTTGCTCTACATATCTCGCAATTGCACAACATGTCGGTAGCCATCTAAGATGTCAGTGGGTAACTAGCTCTGAGTAGCCTATGGTGCCTAAAACCGTCTCCTAAGGATCACCCTACAAACGCCTACCCGCTGCAACAAAGAGATTACTTCAGGAATCTGGGCTTTTAGAATACTCAATTCTAGTAAACGACACTTAGAATGTAACTAGGACAATATTGATACAGGTTGTGAGAAAATATAGGTTAGAGTTATAGAATTTTTGCTACAGTAATTTAGCTACAGTAACTTTTTTTATTTTTTCAGAATTTTCTACAATATAGAACAAACATAGAGACTTATCTAAACATACATAACAAATACAGATTACTTAATAGAAATTCATAATCATACAGAACATACCAGAACAGTAGCCATCAGACCGGAGACTTTGTGTTACAGACTGCAGACCCCTACCGTCCAAAAAAGGAACGTCCCCCCGGGCTCTGATACCAGGGAACGTTCCTTTTTGGGCGGTAGGGGTCTGCAGTCTGTACAAAGAGTCTCAGGTGTGATGGCTACTGTTCCGGTATATACTGTTTGTTTTCGAAGTTTTAAAGCTATCTGTATTTGTTAGATAAGTCTCTATGTTACTGTATTTGTTAGCTATCTGCAGTCTGTACAATAAGTCTCTATGTTCCGGTAGTTTCTAAATTTTTATCTATGTTAGATAAATTTCTATGTTTGATTTATATTAAATTCGTAGAAAAAATCATAAAAAATAAAAAAAATCAAAAAAGTTACTGTAGCTAAAGTACTGTAGCAAAAATCTCATTGACTAATAGAAAATGTCACTGTAGCAAAATCCGAAAAAATCATAAAAATCAGAAAAAATCAGGAAAAATTTGGGGAAGAATTATAACATCTATAACACTTACATGGTATCAAATTGACTATAACTCTGACCTATATTTTCTCACAACCTGTATCAATACTGTCCTAGTTACACTCTAAGTGTCCCTTACTAGAATTGAGTATCCTAAAAGCCTAAATTCTTAAACCAGTCCCTTTGTTGCCACGGTTAGGCGTTTGTAGGGTGAACGATAGGAAACGGTTTTAGGCACCATAAGCTACTCGGGCTAGTTATTCACTGACATCTTAGATGGCTACCGACATGTTGTGCAATTGCGAGATATGTAGAGCAAAGTGTAGTAAATACGACACCATGTATAATGATATATATAATATGATGAATACCCCAAAATATTCCAAAAAAAAATTTGATGAGGTAGTTCTCCGAATAGAAAGATTAAAAGAACAAGATAAAAATCCCAACTTAACTCCAGAAGATAAAGAAGATCTAACCCAACAGCTCAAAGAAATCTATAAAAAATTTAACAGACTATTAAGTCATTTCGGATATAATTCTAATCAAGAAAAGGTTGAACCCGATATCATAACAATAACTAAAGAAGACGAAAAGGTAAATGTTGAAAGTAATAGTAATCTTCCCGTAAAAGAGAAAAATGAATGTAATAATCTACCACAAGTCAGTAACCAAAAAGATAATAATAATCAAAGTAGTCTCTCACAAAGTCCATTAGAAAATATACATAAAGTAGAGGAAACAGTAGGAAAGTTAGATCAAATTGACAGATTAGGAACTGGTTCAAAACAAGATAAACCAAGTCAACCAATAAATATGATGCAAGCTAAGAAAATATACTCTAGAGAAGAATACAACTCAATACTTGAGATAATTAATTGCTGGAAAGAGTTGTATAGGGATCAAAATAGTACCACTTAAGAGAAAGAATATCTGGTGAATAGGATACAAGAGACATATCTCCAACATAAAAGTTTGTTACGCTATTTTAAATTTGACCCTGGGATATATAACTTAAATGAAGACCTAGAAAATGAGAGTATCACGAATCCAGAGAATGAAGACTGTGGAGTGATTACAGATGATGAGTACATGACAGAATCTAAAGAATCTATCGAATCTGACAATAAGCTGATTAAAAGTGACCAAAGGATTAGTGATCTAGAGCTGCCCAAAGGACATTTCAATGATATAAACGACTGGGTATAATCCCTAACCATCGTGATCACAAATCATAAAGAATCATGGGACATTAGGAGAATATTACAAGGAGGTGATTTGCTAAGGATAGGACAATGGATAAATTCGCAAAAGAGTGGGATGAAAACAGTAAATCAATTGGACCAGAGGATATCCCCATCAAAGAAAATTTATGCAAGATAATAGAAAACAAGGCTTATGCAATATCTAAAATTGAACTATGTGATACATGCGAATTCAAAGAATACTGCAAAATGTTCTCAGAATATTTAGAATACAATAAGACACAAAACTGGATTGATCCGTTCCTTCGCACATTTCCAAGCCCATGGGATACAAAAACACAAAACAGATATCTAAAATACCTAAAACAAATAGAGAAAGAGAACAGACTAAGATACTATATTCAAAATACAGAATCTTATACGGAAGCGAAAAATGCAATCAGTAACTATCCTAAAAAGAGGAAATACTGTAATAACGAGAAATGGAAAAAAGGAAGAAAGAAAAGACCAAAAAAGGAAAAGGATAAAGGGCAACAACAGAGCATAGTAGAACTACTGAATTGTGGAAATAATTTTCAAAAGAAACCGTCCAAGCAAGAAAAGCCACTATTAAAAAAGATAAATAAAAATCGAGGTTTTATCTGGACGGATGAAGATAAAAGAATTTTAAAACAGCAAGCTGATAATACCCAAAAGGTTTACCCACCTAAACTAGTATCTAGAAAACCATGGAGAGACAAAAAAGGATTTATCAAGAGTAACAAGTATATCGAGAAGTGTGATGAATCCTCTACACAAATAGGTAAGAAAGAATACAAGTATTTTAGATATAACGAAAAGGGGCACTGTCCTAAAATAGGAGAAGATACTCAAAAGATGATAAAGTATAATTTAGAAGTCTACATTGGAAAAGAAATCATCCTATCTGATATAGTGCTCTGCAGACATAAGAATAATTCAGAGTTTGAGATAATCCCTATAATAAATAACGAGACAGATATAACCACACTACTAACGTCAAAATTAAGTAACTTAACGTTAAGAGATGCAGACAGAAGAAAAACGGCCTCTAATCCAGGATACATCAAAAGACAAGTATTAAATAATAATAAATTATTAATAACAGAAAACAATAATGATACATCAATCAAGATTTTGAAGAAGAGAAACATGGTGAGAGCTATAACAAATAGTATCTCAGCAGTATTTATTGTATACGTAAAATACCGACCAGGTATATACACAATACGGGATAAACAGGTACTCAACAGACACCATTACCCCTGTAAGAATGCTATATCACTTCAGACAGAAAAAAACAAAAGTGATAAGACAAAGTATTCCCATAGCTAAAAGAAGGCTGGAAATTACACCAAAGAATAAATCATGCTGCTAAAAATCATCAAGCAGTATATAAGGCAAAGATCACAAAGAAGCTACTCATCCTCACTAAATCAAGATTGCAGTTTAGGATCTTGGCAAAAGAAGATCTGCAGGTGCGCAACACTTCCAAAGATAGGATGATCAAAGAAGTAGATGTCGACAGAAGTATCGATCTCCGTAATGGTAAGAACACTATCCAACAACAATATAAACGAGTATTCAAATGTAAAACATGCAGCAAACAGTTCACTTCTTTCCAAGCACTTGGAGGCCACCGGGCAAGTCACAGAAGGTCAAGGTCAGAAAAAATACATGAAAAAGAAAAGAGACCTAAAAAACACAAGTGTTCCATCTGTGAAATCGAGTTTATGAACGGGAATGCACTTGGAGGGCACATGAGGACACATAGAGCTAGAAAAGATCAAGGAGATTCTAGTGCCAAAAATGATCTGTGTCTAGATCTGAGCTTGGGATCTTCCAGCCATGTCAACAAAGTAAAACGACCTTGCATTTCCAGGTATGGCAAAAATCTCAGCCTCTAGTAATTTATATAGTTATCTGTATGTATACTCGTATAAAAATATTATATAAATATAGCCTATTCAAAAAAAAAAAGCGATAAAAGGAATTCTGAAAAAACCAAAAGATTGCTGAAAGGATTAGTTTGGCACATAAGTCCAAACGAAGTTCTTAACAACTCATCATGCTGAGGGGAATAGCATGGCTAGCCCAACTCAAACGGTAGTTGGTAAAGGCAAATCAAATCCGTTGATAGCTGGGGGTTTGCTAAAAATTTCATATAATTTGACAATTCCTCTTGGGATTGCTACAACTCATCATGCCGAGGGGAATGGCATGGCTAATCCAACTCAAACGGTAGTTGGTAAAGACAAGTCAAATCCGTTGCTAGCTGGAGGTTTGCTAAAAATCTCATATCATAATCTCTACAACAACATTGACAAAAGAAGCCTGACAAAGCAGAAATTCTCTCTAAGCATCAGTTTCACAAAAGATTCCTTCCAAGAAAAACCAAGTGAATGCCTGATAAAGACAGGAGTAGCCTAATACAATCAAATATGTGGGCTCCCATTTTTCATCAAAGCTTCACACGAAAGACAATGAGAGCCTGATATATCAAAAAAAAAAAAAAGGTACAGGCTACATCAATTTTTCATAAAGACCCGGCTCAAAGTGAGGATTCCTGACAGAGACAAGACGTCAACAATAAAGATTCCTGACAAAGAAGCCTCCTTTACTGTTGACGTCTTGTCTCTGTCAGGCACCTTTACTGTTGACGTCTTGTCTCTGTCTGGCATCTTTACTATTGACGTCTTGTCTTGTCTCTGTCAGGCATCTTTACTGTTGACATCTTGTCTTGTCTCTGTCAGGCATCTTTACTGTTAACATCTTGTCTTGTCTCTGTCAGGCATCTTTACTGTAGATGTCAGGAATCTTTACTGTAGAAGTCTTTGTCACGAATCTGTACTGTTGCTGTCAGGGATCATACTGTAGACTGATGCAAGGGCTTCTTCTTGATGAAGCTTTTTGATGGGGCCCGTATATCTAATCTCTTTTCTTTTGGATGTATTAGGCTCCCCTTGTCTTTTTGTTGAGATATCTTTTTCATGTGAAGCTTAAGATCCGACGAGGGAGAGTTAGGAATCTTCTCTGTGGATATCTCATCAGTTGACTTGTAATGGTTTCTTCTTGATGAAGCATGCCTCTTTTTCTTTTGGTTTTTGTCTGTATCAGGCATCCTTCTATCTCTATCAGGCTTCCTTTGTTAGTATTGTTGTAGAGATTTCATGATGAAATTGCCATGTTAGTCTTCTTTTTGTCATATTAGGCCATTTTTTGTCATATTAGGCTTTGTTTGTCTATTTTCTTTTGTATATAATTTCATCGCCAGAGACTTTATTAGGAATTGTCAAGTAATATGGAATTTTTAGCAAACTCCCAACTATCAATGGATTTGATTTGCCTTTACCAACTACCGTTTGAGTTGGGCTAGTCATGCTATTCCCCTCAGCATGATGAGTTGTTATGGTCTTCATTTGGACTCATATGGAATTTTTAGCAAATCCCCAGCTATCAACGGATTTGGTTTGCTTTTACCAACTACCGTTTGAGTTGGGCTAGCCATACTATTCCCCTCAGCATGATGAGTTGTTAAGGACTTCATTTGGACTTATATGCCAAACTAATCCTTTCAGTAGTTTTTTTGTTTTTACAAAATTCTCTCCTTTTTTTTTTTCTTTTAGGCTATATCTATAATATATTTTTATAAGAGTATACTTACAAATAATTATATAAATTACCAGAGGCTGAGTTTTTTGCCATACCTGGAAATGCAAGGCCGTTTTACTTTATTGACATGGCTGGAAGATCCCAAGCTCAGATCTAGACACAATTCATTTTTGGCACTAGAGTCTTTATGATTTTTTTTTCTAGCTCTGTGTCCTCATGTGCCCTCCAAGTGCATTCCCATTCATAAACTCGACTCCACAAATGGAACACTTGTGTATTTTAGGTCTCTTTTCTTTTTCATGTATTTTTTCTAACCTTGACCTTCTGTGACTTGCCCGGTGGCCTCCAAGTGCTTGGAATGAAGTGAACTGTTTGCTGCAAGTTATATATTTGAATACTCGTTTATATTGTTGTTGGATAGTATTCTTACCGTTACGGAGATCGATACTTTTGTTGACATCTACTTCTTTGACCATCCTATCTTTGGAAGTGTTGCGCTCCTGCAGATCTTCTTTTGTCAAGATCCTAATCTGCAATCTTGATTTAGTGAGGATGAGTAGCTTCCTTGTGATATTTGCCTTATATACTGCTTGATAATTTTCAGCAGCACGATTTATTCTTTGGTGTAATTTCCAGGCTTCTTTTAGCTCTGGGAATCTTTGTCTTATCACTTTTGTTTCTTCTGTCTGAAGTGATATAGTATTCTTACAGGAGTTTTTATCCCATATTGTGTATATACCTGGTTGGTATTCCACGTATACAATAAATACTGATGAAATACTATTTGTTATAGCTCTCACCATGTTTCTCTTCTTCAAAATCTTGATTGATGTATCATTATTGTTTTCTGTTATTAAGAATTTATAATTTTTTATTTCTTGTGTTTTGATGTATCTTGGACTAGAGTCCGTTTTTCTTCTATCTGTATCTCTTAAAGTTAAGTTACTTAATCTTGACGTTAGGAGTGTGATTATATCTGTCTCGTTGTTTATTATAGTGATTATCTCAAACTCTGAATTGTTCTTATGTCTGTAGAGCACTATATCAGAAAGAATGATTTCCTTTTCAGTGTAGACCTCTAGATTATGTTTTATCATCTTTTGAGTATCTTCTCTTTTTTTAGGACAGTGCCCCTTTTCGTTATATGTAAAATACTTGTATTCTCTCTTACCCATTTGTGTAGAAGATTTATCACACTTCTGGATATATTTGTTACTCTTGATAAATCCTTTTTTGTCTTTCCATGGTTTTCTAGATACTAGTCTAGGTCGGTAATCCTTTTGGGTATTTTTAGCTTGCTGTTTTAAAATTCTTTTATCTTCATCCGTCCAGATAAAACCTCGATTTTTATCTGTCTTGTTTAATAGTGGCTTTTCTTGCTTGGACAGATTCTTTTGAAAATTATCTCCACAATTCGGCAGTTCTAGTAGGCTCTGCTGTTGCTTTTTATCTTTTTCCTTTTTTGGTCTTTTCTTTCTTCCTTTTTTCCATTTCTCGTTATTACAGTATTTCCTCTTTTTAGGAGAGTTACTGTTTTCATTTTTCACTTCCGTATATGATTCTGTATTATGGATATAGTATCTTAGTTTGTTCTCTTTCTCTATTTGTTTTAGGTATTCTAGATATCTGTTTTGTGTTTTCGTATCCCATAGACTTGGAAATGTGTGAAGGAACAGATCAATCCAGTTTTGTGTCCTATTGTATTCTAAGTATTCTGAGAACATTTTGCAGTATTCTTTGAATTCGCATGTATCACATAGTTCAATTTTAGATATTGCATAAGCCTTTTTTTCTATATTCTCAGATCCAATTGATTCACTGTTTTCATCCCACTCTTTTTGCGAATTTATCCATTGTCCTATCCTTAGCAAATCATCTCCTTGTAATATCCTCGTAATGTCCCATGATTCTTTATGATTTGTGATTACAATGGTCAGGGATTGTGCCCGGTCGTTTATATCCTTAAAATGTAGTTTGGGCAAATCTAGATCACTAATCCTCAGGTCACTTTCCATTGAATCAATCAGTTTATTGTCAGATTCGATTTCTTCTTTAGATTCTGTCCTGTACTCATCATCTGTAATCACTCCACAGTCTTTATTCTCTGGATTCGTGATGCTCTCTTTTTCTAGGTCTTTATTCTCTGGATTCGTGATGCTCTCTTTTTCTAGGTCTTTATTTAAGTTGTATATCCCAGGGTCAAACTTAAAATAGTGTAACAAACCTTTATGTTGGAGGTATGTCTCTTGTATCCTATTCACCAGATATTCTTTCTCTTGAATGATGCTATTTTGATCCCTATACAACTCTTTCCAGCAATTAATTATTTCATGTATGGAGTTGTATTCTTCTCTGGAGTATGTTTTCTCAGCTTGCATCATATTTATTGGTTGACTTGGTTTATCTTGTTTTGAACTAGTTCCTAATCTGTTGATTTGATCTAACTTTCCTACTGTTTCTTCGTATCCTATTGTACACTCTTCTTCATAATCTAAGATGAATTCTTCAACTGTTTTTTCTACATCATTACTTTGGTAACTATTCTCTATTGGACTTTGTGAGAGACTACTTTGACTATTATTATCTTTTCGGTTACTGTCTTGTGTTAGGTTATTATATTCATTTTCCTCTTTTACAAGAAGATTATTATTACTTTCTAAATTTACCTTTTCATCTTCTTTAGTTATTTTATTATTGGGTTTGACTTCTTCCTGGTTTGATTTATATCCAAAATAAACTAGTAGTCCCTTGAATTTTTTATGGATTTCTTTGAGTTGTTGGGTTAGATCTTCTTTGACTTTTAGAGTTAGGTTGGGATTTTTATCTTGTTCTTTTAATCTATCTATTCGGAGAACTACCTCATCAAATTTTTTTTTTGAATATCTCGGGGTGTTCATCATATCATATATATCATTATTCATGGTGTCGTATTTACTACACTTTGCTCTACATTCCTCGCAATTGCACAACATGTCGGTAGCCATCTAAGATATCTGTGGATAACTAGCCTTGAGTAGCCTATGGTGCCCAAAACCGTTTCCTATTGCTCACCCTACAAACGCCTAACCGCGGCAAGAAAGGGATTACTTTAGGAATCTGGGCTTTTAGGATACTCAGTTCTAGTAAGGGACAGTTAGATTGTAACTAGGACAGTATTGATACAGGTTATGAGAGAATATAGGTCAGAGTTATAGTCAATTTGATACCACGTAAGTGCTATAGATGCTATAAATCCTTCCCCAATTTTTTCCTAATTTTTATGATTTTTATTTGATTTTTTCGGATTTTGCTACAGTGACATTTTCTAGTTTTCGGAGGATTTTTCCTACAGTAATTTAGCTACAGTAAATTTTTTGATTTTTTCGGAATTTTTTATGATTTTTTCTACGGATTCTCTACAACAAGCACATAAATTTATCTAACACACAGAAACAAATACATGTAGTATTTTCACTGTAACACACAAACTTATCTAACAAATACAGATAGCTTAATAAAAATTCGGAAACATACAGTACCTACCGGAACAGTAAAACATAGAGACTTATTGTACAGACTGTAGATAGTTAACAAACAAATAGTGCATACATATAACTTTATAGAAATTCAGAAACTTAACAGAACATACCAGAACAATAACCATCACAACGGAGACTCTGTGTTATAGACTGCAGACCCCTACCGCCCAAAAAAGGAACATCCCCCAGGGCTCTGATACCAGGGGTTATTACAACAACCTGGTACTACTGAGGGTAACAGATTTGCTACAGTGTGGTAGTGTGTCACTGGTACTACTGAGGGTTCCGTACCATACCAGGGGGACGTTCCTTGCAAATTTCTCACCCAACTCAATATACGGAACATTTTCCTGGTATCAGAGCCCGGGGGGACGTTCCTTTTTTGGACGGTAGGGGTCTGCAGTCTGTAACACAGAGTCTCCGGTGTGATGGCTACTGTTCCGGTATGTTCTGTATGATTCTGAATTTCTATTAAATAATCTGTATTTGTTTATGTATGTTTAGATAAGTCTCTATGTTTGTTCTATATTGTAGAAAATTCTGAAAAAATCAAAAAAGTTACTGTAGCTAAATTACTGTACAAAAATCCTCCGAAAATTAGAAAAAGTCACTGTAGCAAAATCAGAAAAATTAGAAAAAATTGGGGAAGGATTTGTAGCATCTATAGCACTTACATGGTATCAAATTGACTATAACTCTGACCTATATTTTCTCACAACCTGTATCAATATTGTCCTAGTTACACTCTTAGTGTCCTTTACTAGAATTGAGTATCCTAAAAGCCTAGATTACTGAAGTAATCCCTTTGTTGCCGCGGGTAGGCGTTTGTAGGGTGATCCTTAGGAGATGGTTTTAGGCACCATAGGCTACTCAGAGCTAGTTACCCACTGACATCTTAGATGGCTACCGACATGTTGTGCAATTGCGAGATATGTAGAGCAAAGTGTAATAAATATGACGCCATATATAATGATATTTATGATACGATGAACACCCCGAGATATTCCAAATAGAAATTTGATGATGTAGTTCTCCGAATAGAAAGATTAAAAGAACAGGATAAAAGTCCCGACCTAACTCTAGAAGACAGAGAAGATCTGACCCAACAACTCAAAGAAATTTATAAAAAATTCAAGGGTCTATTAAGTCATTTTGGATATAAACCTATTCAAGAAAAGGATGAACCCAATATCTTAAATAACCCTAAAAAGGACGAAAAGGAAAATAGTGAAGATATCCCGGTAAGAAAGGAAGAAGGTAGTAAAGAAGAAACAACATAAACAGTAAACAGTATAACTAAGGTGAAGGAAGATCTTTTGCAATCTAAAGATAATAGTTACCAAAATGATATTAGTGATGTAGAAAGAACAGTTGAAGAGATTATCTTAAATTGCGAAGAACCCCCTAACGAAGATAAGGAAAATGAATGTAATAACCTATCACAAAGTCAAATAGAAAGTAGATATAAGATAGAGAAAACAAATGAAGAATTCATCTTGAGATCTGATAGAGTAGAAGAATGTATGATAGGATATGATAAAGTACTTTCTGAAGGAAAATTAGATCACATTGACAGATTAGAAACTAATTCAAAACAAAAGAGTCCAAGTCAACAAGTTAATATGACATACTCCAGATAGGAATACGACTCGATACTTGAGATAATCAATTGCTAGAAAGAATTGTATAAGGATCAAAATAGCACCTCTCAAGAGAAAAACTATCTGGTTAATAGGATACATGAGACATACCTCCAGTATAAAGATTTGTTACGGTATTTTAATTTTGACCCTGGAATAAACAACTTAGCTGAAAATCAAATAAGAAACACAAATTCATTCGTCAAAAATTATAGAAAGACTACAGGTGATGAGTATAGGACAGAATCTAGAGAAAATATCGAATCTAACAATAAGCTGATTAATTTAATGAAAAGTGACCACATGATTAATGATCTAGACTTGCCCCAAGTACATTTCAAGGATATAAACGACTGGGCACAATCCTTAACCATCGTAATCACAAATTATAAAGAATCATGGGACATTACGAGAATATTACAAGGAGATGTTTTACTAAAAATGAGACAATGGGTAAATTTACAGAAGGAATGGGATGAAAACAATAAGCCAATTGGATATGAGGATATCTCCATTAACCCTATAAAAGAAAATTTATGTAGGATAATAGATGACAAGGCTTGTGACAAAATAATACTTTATGCAATATCTAAAACTGGACTATGTGATATATGTGAATTCAAAGAATACAAAAGGATACAGGATGAAAATAGATTTATAAATCACATGAGAGGAATTCTTCAAGGAAACACGCTACAAAGGACAAAAGATATTTTTTACCTTAGAAGAATCGTAAAAAGAAATTTATACACAAAGGCAGATAATAATCATTTTTTCCATCAAAAGCTAAGGGGACAAATAGATGAAAGAATAATAATATCAAACAAATACGGTACGGAACCCTCAGGTCATAAAATAGAGCCTTCCAACTAAGGAAGAGTAAAAAGAATAAATAAATGTGCAAGCGAAAGATTCGATCGTAAAATTACAGAAATAACCTATGCGGTAATTATTAAATTAATATTCAAGATAGAAAAAAGGAAAATATGTAGACAGACAAAATTTATAGGACATAAATACAGATCAAAGTTTGAGCATAAAATTACAAAGAAATTATCTAAACTAATTCTTTGGTGTTTAAATTTGCAGATGAATTCCAGAGAGTTCATGAGATTTGGAGATATATATCTCAAGCAATATGCCACTCAGAGTAAAGAGTCATTCAGAATCACTGAATTTCAGGTAGATTTAGTACAACAATATCTATTAGATAATTTATGGAATCTAAGACTAGATCAGCCAAAAGAGAAGGTTAAAGTAATAAAAGCATTAGTTTATTATTTAAAAGGAATTATCCAGACACCTCAGTCACGAAGTTTTATTTGCTACGTCATACTTAGAGGTCATCAAGTAGGAATTTACAAAAATTGGAATATAGTTAAGAGATTAGTTTCAAATTTTAATAACCCAGTGTTTAGAGGTTTTTATAATGTTAAAGAAGCCATAGAATGTGCAAAAAAATAATATTCCAACCCCCTGGCATTTCGATGAAAGCCTTAAAGAATTTATGCCACAAGAGAGTCAACAGAGTATAAGTAATATAGAATTGTCAACAGAGTGTAGAGATTGTCAAGTCATTATGAAACACTTTAAAAATCTAAAATACAGAAGGAGAGATTAGTTGAAGAGCTCTGTGAACAAACACAGTTAACAGTGAGCTTGCAGAAAGAAAATGAGGGCCTCAAAAATATGAGAGAAAAGGAAAGAAGAGAGAGCCCCCAAAATACGAGAGATACAGAACCCATGCAAGCCAGATTATTCTTTAAAACAAATGATGAGCTATCTTTTCTTCCAGAAGATATCAGGCAAAACATTCACCAGAAAGTTCAAGACAATTTCTATAAGAAAGCCGAAGACATGCAGCAGATACTCAGAGAAATCCAAAAAAGAGAAAGAAGATGCAGAGGAGTAACTGTAGAGCAAGTGATACATTATGCCAACACCGATAGGTGTGTCAACAGCAATACAAACTGCAGCATCATGGACCCCACACAACCAAAATGCCAATGTGAGTTAGCTTATGGTATCTACAGACTAAATATTCAATTGGGCCAAATGAAAACAGAAAAACTCCATGGAACCAATTATAGCTGGAAAGACTTCTTAGATATGGGATTTGTTTCACAAATAATCATTAGTCGTCCAGATCATGTAGAGTTACTCCCTGATTCACTAGCAATTCCAGTTTCAGAAGCTTTTATAGGAAAGGAACCACAACTCAAGATAGAATTCGATTCCATAATAGCAGAATACATAAAAGGAGTATGGTATCCCACAAAGCACGGTGCATGGATTACACAGACTAGCCCATCCCCTGCATCCAGATAGAGAAGAGAAGTAGTTTGTAACAGAGAGATCCTAAGGCAAATCAGGCACTGAAGAGCAAAAACCATAGCATATGAATTCAACTGGCAAAAATACAGTGGAAACAGATTCAGACTAGCCACAGGAACTGAAATCTAAAGAGTCTATGTAGACAAAGAAATTGTTTGTAGGGTCACAAAGTTTATCAGGCCAGCCCATGAGGAATTAATTCAGTACTATAGATAAAAAAAAAGAGAAGAAGACAGATTTCTTCAGCAAGACATGGCAGAATGGGCAGAAGAATATACACCATCGGATCTACTCAGAAACATGGGAGATGAAGGCATACAAAATTTTGACAACATGAGCGACTAGTCAAAAAAAAAAAAAACAAAGAGAGAGGTTATATACATATATAATACTAAAAGGATTAGTTTGGCATATAGCACAAATGAAATCCTTGACAAACTCATCATGCCGAGGGGAATGGCATGGCTAGCCCAACTCAAACGGTAGTTGGTAAAGGCAAGTCAAATCCGTTGATAGCTGGAGGTTTGCTAAAAATCTCATATCTCTACAACAACATTGACAAAAGAAGCCTGACAAAAACAGAAATTCTCTCTAAGCATCAGTTTCACAAAGATTCCTTCCAAGAAAAACCAAGTGAATGCCTGATAAAGACAGGAGTAGCCTAATACAATCAAATATGTGGGCTCCCATTTTTCATCAAAGCTTCACACGAAAGACAATGAGAGACTGATATATCCAAAAAAAAAGGTACAGGCTACATCAATTTTTCATAAAGACCCAGCTCAAAGTGAGGATTCCTGACAGAGACAAGACGTCAACAGCAAAGATTCCTGACAGAGACAAGACGTCAACAGTATTCCTGACGGAGACAAGATGTCAACAGTAAAGATTCCTGACAGAGACAAGACGTCAACAGTAAAGGCTCGTGACGAGGCTTCCACAGAAAGATTCTTCAAATGGCTTCTCGTGCAAGGAAGACATCTATAAAAGGAGCCTCCGAGGGAAGTGAAAGACGGAGAGAAAGCAAGCAAAAGAAGGAGAAATTATTTCATCCTAAGCAATCCAACAAAAACTACAGAACCTCCTCAACAGATCCCTCTCCTCATCACCATCCTCTCTCACCCTCTCATCCTCTTTCACCCGTCTTGCCTGGTTTATGCCTTCCGATCAACCCACCATCCACTTATAATTATCCACCACCCATATGTATAATTAAGTGTGCCTGAGTGTATTTCTCTTTGTATTTTCTTCTTTTTCTGCTTCAGCTGTGTGACAGTAGTAGTAGTAGTGTGTTTCCCTGGTATCAGAGCCCGGAGGGACGTTCCTTTTTGGGCGGTAGGGGTCTGCAGTCTGTACAAAGAGTCTACGGTGTGATGGCTACTGTTCCGCTATGTACTGTTTGTTTCTGAAGTTTTAAAGCTATCTGTATTTGTTAGATAAGTCTCTATGTTACTGTATTTGTTAGCTATCTGCAGTCTGTACAATAACTTTTTTGATTTTTTTCGGAATTTTTTATGATTTTTTCTGCGAATTCAATATAAATCAAACATAGAAATTTATTTAACCTAGATAAAAATTCAGAAACTACCGGAACATAGAGACTTATTGTACAGACTGCAGATAGCTAACAAATACAGTAACATAGAGACTTATCTAACAAATACAGATAGCTTTAAAACTTCAAAAACAAACAGTACATACCGGAACAGTAGCCATCACACCGGAGACTCTTTGTACAGACTGCAGACCCCTACCGCCCAAAAAGGAACGTCCCCCACGGGCTCTGATACTAGGGAAAACAAAACACACTACACACAGCAGAAGCAGAAGAAGAAAATACAAAGGAAAATACACTCAGGCACACACTAATTATACATAAAGGCGGATGGAAGTGGATGAGAGCGGATGGAAGTGGATGAGAGGGTGATGATGAGGTAGAGGAGAAGCTCTGTTGTTTTTGTTGGATTGCTGATCTTTTCTCTCTTTGTTCTCCTCCTTTTGCTTATTTGCTCTCTGTCCTTCACTTCCCTCGAAGGCTCCTTTTATAGATGTCTTCCTTGCACGAGAAGCCATTTGAAGAATCTTTCTGTGGAAGCCTCGTCACGAGTCTTCACTATTGACGTCTTGTTTCTGCCAGGAATATTTACTGTTGACGTCTCGTCTCTGTCAGGAATACTGTTGACACCTTGTCTCTGTCAGGAATCTTTACTATTGACGTCTTGTCTCTATCAGGAATCCTTACTGTTGATTTGGAGACTAATGCAAGGGCTTCTTCTCGATGAAGCTTTTTGATGGGGCCCGTACATCTAATCTTTTTTTTTTGGATATATTAGGCTCCATTTGTCCTTTTGTTGGGATATCTCTTTCATGTGAAGCTTAAGATCCGATGAGGGAGAGTCAGGAATCTTCCCTGTAGATGTCTCATCAGATGACTTGTAATGGTTTCTTCTTGATGAAGTATGCCTCTTTTCCTTTTGATTTTCGTCTGTATCAGGCATCCTTCTGTCTCTATCAGACTTCCTTTGTTAACATTGTTGTAGAGATTTTATGATGAAATTGCTACATTAGACTTCTTTTGTCATATTAGGCTATATCAGGCTTTGTTTGTAGATAATTTCATTGCCAGAGACTTCATCTGGAATTGTCAAATAATATGGAATTTTTAGCAAACCCCCAACTATCAACGGATT
This sequence comes from Dracaena cambodiana, assembly GCA_036321105.1. Classification (NCBI taxonomy): domain Eukaryota; kingdom Viridiplantae; phylum Streptophyta; class Magnoliopsida; order Asparagales; family Asparagaceae; genus Dracaena; species Dracaena cambodiana. Next base: position 11,944,272 of record JAYEPQ010000013.1, on the reverse strand, counting down.
TGATTTGCCTTTACCAACTACCGTTTGAGTTGGGCTAGCCATGCTATTCCTCTCAGCATGATGAGTTGTTAAGGTCTTCATTTGGACTCATATGGAATTTTTAGCAAATCCCCAGCTATCAACGGATTTGATTTGCCTTTAACAACTACCGTTTGAGTTGGGCTAGCCATGCTATTCCCCTCAGCAGGATGAGTTGTTAAGAACTTCGTTTGGACTTATGTACCAAACTAATCCTTTATTAATCATTTGGTTTTTACAGAATTCCTTTAATCTTTTTTTTTTTTTTGAATAGGCTATAATATTTTTATACGAGTATACATACAGATAATTATATAAATTACCAGAGGCTGAGATTTTTGCCATACCTAGAAATGCAAGGTCATTTTACTTTGTTGACATGGCTGGAAGATCCCATGCTCAGATCTAGACACAGATCATTTTTGGCACTAGAATCTCCTTGATCTTTTCTAGCTCTATGTGTCCTCATGTGCCCTCCAAGTGCATTCCCGTTCATAAACTCGATTTCACAGATGGAACACTTGTGTATTTTAGGTCACTTTTCTTTTTCATGTATTTTTTCTGACCTTGACCTTCTGTGACTTGCCTGGTGGCCTCCAAATGCTTGGAACGAAGTGAACTGTTTGCTGCATATTTTACATTTGAATACTCGTTTATATTGTTGTTGGAAAGTGTTCTTACCATTATGGAGATCGATATTTCTGTCGACATCTATTTCTTTGATCATCCTATCTTTGGAAGTGTTGCGCACCTGCAGATCTTCTTTTGCCAAGATCCTAAACTGCAATCTTGATTTAGTGAGGATGAGTAGTTTCTTTGTGATCTTTGTCTTATATACTGCTTGATGGTTTTTAGCATCATGATTTATTCTTAGATGTAATTTCCAAGCTTCTTTTAGCTCTGGGAATACTTTGTCTTATCACTTTTGTTTTTTCTGTCTGAAGTGATATAGCATTCTTACAGGGGTAATGGTGTCTGTTGAGTACCTGTTTATCCCGTATTGTGTATATACCTGGTCAGTATTCTACGTATACAATAAATACTGCTGAGATACTATTTGTTATAGCTCTCACCATGTTTCTCTTTTTCAAAATCTTGATTGATGTATCATTATTGTTTTCTGTTATTAAGAATTTATTATTATTTATTACTTGTCTTTTGATGTATTTTGGATTAGAGGCCGTTTTTCTTCTGTCTGCATCTCTTAACGTTAAGTTACTTAATCTTGACGTTAGGAGTGTGGTTATATTTGTCTCGATATTTATTATAGGGATTATCTCAAACTCTAAATTATTCTTATGTCTGCAGAGCACTATATCAGATAGGATGATTTCTTTTCCAATGTAGACTTCTAAATTATGCTTTATCATCTTTTTAGCATCTTCTACTATTTTAGGACAGTGCCCCTTTTCGTTATATCTAAAATACTTCTATTCTTTCTTACCCATTTGTGTAGAGGATTCATCACACTTCTCGATATACTTGTTACTCTTGATAAATACTTTTTTGTCTCTCCATGGTTTTCTAGATACTAGTTTATGTGGGTAAACCTTTTGGGTATTTTCAGCTTGCTATTTTAAAATTCTTTTATCTTCATCCGTCCAGATAAAACCTCGATTTTTATTTATCTTTTTTAATAGTGGCTTTTCTTGCTTGGACGGTTTCTTTTGAAAATTATTTCCACAATTCAGTAGTTCTACTAGGCTCTGTTGTTGCCATTTATCCTTTTCCTTTTTTGGTCTTTTCTTTCTTCCTTTTTTCCATTTCTCGTTATTACAGTATTTCCTCTTTTTAGGAGAGTTACTGATTGCATTTTTCGCTTTCGTATAAGATTCTGTATTTTGAATATAGTATCTTAGTCTGTTCTCTTTCTCTATTTGTTTTAGGTATTCTAGATATCTGTTTTGTGTTTTTGTATCCCATGGGCTTGGAAATGTGCGAAGGAACGGATCAATCTAGTTTTGTGTCCTATTGTATTCTAAATATTCTGAGAATATTTTGCAGTATTCTTTGAATTCGCATGTATCACATAGTTCAATTTTAGATATTGCATAAGCCTTGTTTTCTATTATCTTGCATAAATTTTCTTTGATGGGGATATCCTCTGGTCCAATTGATTTACTATTTTCATCCCACTCTTTTTGTGAATTTATCCATTGTCCTATCCTTAGCAAATCATCTCCTTGTAATATTCTCCTAATGTCCCATGATTCTTTATGATTTGTGATCATGATGGTTAGGGATTGTGCCCAGCCGTTTATATCCTTGAAATGTCCTTTGGGCAGCTCTAGATCACTAATCCTTTGGTCATTATTAATCAGCTTATTGTTAGATTCGATAGATTCTTTGGATTATGTCCTGTACTCATCATCTGTAATCACTCCACAGTCTTCATTCTCTGGATTCGTGATACTCTCATTTTCTAGGCCTTCATTTAAATTGTATATCCCAGGGTCAAGCTTAAAATAGCGTAACTAACTTTTATGTTGGAGATATGTCTCTTGTATCCTATTCGCCAGATATTCTTTCTCTTGAGTGGTGCTATTTTGATCCCTATACAACTCTTTCCAGCAATTAATTATCTCAAGTATTGAGTTGTATTCTTCTCTGGAGTATGTTTTCTCAGCTTGCATCATATTTATTGGTAGACTTGGTTTATCTTGTTTTGAACTAGTTCCTAATCTGTCAATTTGATCTAACTTTCCTACTGTTTCCTCTACTTTATGTATATTTTCTAATGGACTTTGTGAGAGACTACTTTGATTATTATTATCTTTTTGGTTACTGACTTGTGGTAGATTATTACATTCATTTTTCTCTTTTACGGGAAGATTACTATTACTTTCTACATTTACCTTTTCGTCTTCTTTAGTTATTATTATGATATCGGGTTCAACCTTTTCTTGATTAGAATTATATCCGAAATGACTTAATAGTCCCTTAAATTTTTTATAGATTTCTTTAAGCTGTTGGGTTAGATCTTCTTTATCTTCTGGAGTTAAGTTGGGATTTTTATCTTGTTCTTTTAATCTTTCTATTCGGAGAACTACCTCATCAAATTTTTTTTTGGAATATTTTGGGGTGTTCATCATATCATATATATCATTATACATGGTGTCGTATTTACTACACTGTACTCTACATATCTCGCAATTGCATAACATGTCGGTAGCCATCTAAGATGTTAGTGAATAACTAGCCCTGAGTAGCCTATGGTGCCTAAAACCGTTTCCTATCGTTCACCCTACAAACGCCTAACCGTGACAACAAAGGGATTGTTTTAGGAATCTGGAATTTTAGGATACTCAATTCTAGTAAGGGACACTTAAAGTTTAAGTAGGACAGTATTGATACATGTTGTGAGAAAATATAGGTCAGAGTTATAGTCAATTTGATACCATGTAAGTGCTATATAGATGCTATAATTACTTCCCCAAATTTTTCCTGATTCTTTCTGATTTTTATGATTTTTTCGGATTTTGCTACAGTGACATTTTCTAATTTTCGGATGAATTTTGCTACAGTACGTTAACTACAGTAACTTTTTTGATTTTTTCAGAATTTTCTACAATATAGAACAAACATAGAGACTTATCTAAACATACCCAAAAAGAAACATTTATGGTATCAGAGCCTGTGTGTAATCCATGCACTGTGCTTTGTGAGATACCATACTCTTTTAATGTATTCTGCTATTATGGAGTCGAATTCTATCTTGAGTTGTGGCTTTTTATATGTAAAAGCCTCTGAGACCGGAAATGCCAAAAAATCTCGGAGTAACTCTTCATGATCTGGGTGACTATTGATTATTTGTGAAACAAATCCCATATCTAGGAAGTCTTTCCAACTATAGTCTGTTCCATGGACTTTCTCCGTCTTCATTTGGCCTAATTGTATAAATAGTCTATAGATGCTATAGGCTAACTCACATTGGCATTTCGGTTGTGAGAAGTCCATGATACTGCAGTTTGAATTGATGTTGATGCATCTATCGGTGTTGGCATAATGTATCACTTGGTCTACAGCTACTCCTCTGCATTTTCTTTCTCCTTTTTGGATTCTTTGAGTATCTGTTGCATGTCTTTGGTTTTTCTATAGAAATTGTCCTGAACTTTCTAGTGAATGTTTCGTCTAACATCTTCTGGAAGAATAGATAATTCATCATTTGTTTTAAAAAATAATCTGGCTTGCATGACTTCCGTATTTCTCATATATTGGAGGCTCTCTCTTTTATCTTTTACACTTGATTCTATTTCACTTTTATTTGTGAGACACTCCTTTCTTTCTTTTTCGTATCTTTGAGGCTCTCATTTTCCTTTTGCAAGCTCATAATTATCTGTGTTTGTTCACAGAGATTTTCAACCAATTTATCTTTTTGTATCTTCAGATTTTTAAAGTGCTTCATAATAATTTGACAATCTTTACATTCTGTTGATGATTCTAGATTACTTGAATTCTGTTGACTCTCTTGTGGGTTCATAAATTCTTTAAGGCTTTCATCGAAATACCAAGTAATTGGAATATTATTTTTTGCATATTCTATAACTTCTTTAACATTATAAAAATCTTTAAATACTGGATTATCAAAATTTGAGACTAATCTTCTAACTGTATTCCAGTTTCTGTAAATTCCTAGTTGAAGCCCTCTAAGTATGACATAGCATATAAAACTCCGTGACTGAGGTGTCTCGATAATACCTTTAAAATAATAAGCTAATGTTTTGATTACTTTAACCTTCTCTTTTGGCTGATCTAATCTTAAATTCCTCAAATTATCTAGTAGACATTGTTTTATTAAATCTACCTGAAATTCAGTGATTATGAATGTCTCTTTACTCTGTGTTGCATACTACTTGAGATAAATATCTCCAAATCTCATAAATTCTCTGGGATTCATCTGCAGAATTAAATACCAAAGAATTAGTCTAGATAATTTTTTTGTAATTATATACTCAAATTTTAGTATATATCTATGATTTATGAATTTCGTCCATCTATGACTACATAATTTAACAATTGCTATACAATCTATCTGTCGATATGCATTAGTTATTCCTGGAGTTTCACAATTGAATTTTCCGCTTGCATATCTAGTTATTCTCTTTATTTTTTCTTTGTTAAAAAGCTCTATTCTATGTCCTAAGAACTTTGTATTGTTTTTGTTTGATCCTATTTTACGAATAATTATTCCTTTATCTATTATCCTCTTTTGATGGAAAAAATGTTTTTGTGCCTTTGTGTATAAATTTTCTTTTATGATTTCTACAAGGTCAAAAATATCTTCAATCCTTTGTAACACATTTCCTTGAGGGACTCCTTTCATGTAATTTACAAATCTTTCTTTATCCCGTGTTCTTTCATGATTTGTGAATATTATGACCTTTTGCCTATTCTTAAAGTGTACATTAGACAGTTTCAGATGAATTCTATTTCGTGGCTTACTTTTTGAATCATTTGAGTTTTCAAACATTTTCCTGACACATATCAGCTTATTGTCAGGATTCGCATTTCCTTCAGATTCTGTCTTGTACTTATCATGTATAACTATTCCATTCTCGTCTTTATTCAAGTTGTACATCCCAAGGTTAATTTTAAAATGATGTAACAAGCCTTCATATTGATTGTATGCTTCTTGTACTCTCTTTTCTAGTTGGTATTTCTCCTGAATGGTGCTATTTTGATCCCTATACAACTCTTTCCAGTAGTTAATCAGCTCAACTATTGAGTCGAATTTTTTTTTGGAGTATGTTTTCTGCTTCATATTAATTTGTTAACTTGGTCTCATTTGTTTTGAACTGATTCCTAAACTGTTAATGTAATCTAACTTTCCTACTACCCCCTTTGTCTCTAGTTCTGGAATAGGAATTATTTCATTGTATCTGTTTTCTTTGTCAAAAGGTTCTTCAGAGCATAAGATGAATTCCTTATATTTACTTCCTTGGTAATTAATCCTTATTAGATTTTCGGTTTGTGAGGAACAGCTTAGGTTATTATTATCCTCTATGATTGCCTCATTATTCTTTATTCACTTAGTTTGCAAGAGATTTTTGATGTTGTTTTCCTTCACTATTTCTTTATCCTTTTTTACTGGAATATTACTATTATTTTCTTTATTCGCCTTTTCGTCCTCATCAGTTTTGTTTATGATATTAGGTTCAACCTTTTCCGTACTAGACTTATATCCAAAATGACTTAATAGATCCTTAAATTTTTTATAGACTTCTTTGAGTTGTTCAGTTGGATTTTCTTTGGCTTCTAAAGGTATGTTGGGACTTTTACCTTATTCTTTTAATCTTTCTATTCAGAGAACTATCTCAAATTTTTTTTTTGGAATACCTTGGAGTGTTCAACATATCATATATATCATTATACTTGATGTCGTATGGACTACAATCCGCTCTACATATCTCGCAATTGCATAATATGCCGGTAGCCATCTAAGATGTCAGTGGGTAACTAGCTCTGAGTAGCCTATGGTGCCTAAAACCATCTCCTGAGGATCACCCTACAAACGCCTACCACGGTAACAAAGGTTACGCTTAGGAATCTGGGTTTTAAAATTACTCAAATCTAGTAGGGGACACTTAAAATGAAACTAGGACAATAATCATGCAAGTTGTAAGATAATATAGGTCGGTGTTATAGTTAGTCTGATACCACTACGTGTTATAAATGTTATAAATCCTTCCCCAAAATTTTCCAATTTTCCTGACTTTTTACTCAATTTTTTCGGAATTTTTATGATTTTTTTGTGATTTTTTACGAATTTTTTGAAAATAAATTCACACAAGGTAAATCAAATAAAGAGATTTATCTAACACACCAAAACAAAAACAGATAACTTTATAAAAATTCGGAACATACATTACATACAAAAATAGTAGCCATCAAACCGGAGATCTTTTGAACAGACTGCAGACCCCTACCGCCCAAAAACAAACGTTTGGGCTCTGATACCAGATGGTTGCACACTACTACTACTATCACACACTAATGCAGAATGGGTATCAGATGTCACCCAAAAACTTCACCACCATTTTGGTCAGGAACCGCCCAAAAAGGAACAACCATCTGGTATCACACTAATGCCCAAACGGTATGTGTGGCAGTACATACCGTTCCTTTTTGGGCGGTAGAGCTCTGATACCAGATGCCTGTACACTATTACTACTGTCACACTAATACAGAACGGAAAACTAATATAAAGCTAATACACTCGGCACACTTAATTATACATATAGGTGGTGGAGAACTACAAGTGGTTGGTGGTTTGATCGGCAGGTATAAAACTGGCAAAACGGATGGGAGAGGATGAGGGGGTGATAGAGGGTGGTGATGCAGAAAAGGAGGCGTTGAGGAGTTTAAGGTGTTGTGGAACCTTGCTTCTATTTTTGCCGATTAGCCGATGATTATCCCATCCTTCGGAAGCCCCTTTTATAAACGACCTTGCTTACATGAGAAGCCTCTTAAGACTCTTGCTGTAAAAGTCTCGTCACGAGTCTTCACTGTTGACGTCTTGTCGTTGTCAGGAATCTTCACTGTTGATGTCTTGTTGTCGTCAGGAATCATACTGTAGAAGTCTTGTTATGAATTTGCACTGTTGATATCAGGAATCATACTGTAAAAGTCTTGTCACGAATCACACTAATGATGTCTTGAATTTTCACTGTTGATGTAGCCATCAGGAATCTCTTCTGCTGGTGTCTTTTTTTTATATTATTTTTACATATCAATTCGAACTCTGTTGGGATATCTAAATTTTTCTGGTTGAAACATATATCTTATAATAGCTTCATTGTTGTGTGGCTCTGTCCTTTCGGAATGCTAAATTTTGCATGATAGTCCTTTGTGGCGACTATCCTTCTTCCGTCTGTCATGATTGAGTAACTGCTAATATTTTTGATAAGTTTTCTTACTTTGTCGACCAGCTAAATGAAACTGCTACACCAGAAATAATTATAATTGACTCCTTCGATGTTGTATTTAGGGTCAAATTTTTGCCATTGCTCGGGGTAGCCGAATATCCATATTTGATATGGCTGGAAAAACTTTGTCTCTTCTCTCCATCCAAGCATGCTGAATATTTGGAAGGTGAACAAATGATGATAATTAATACTTGTGGCTAGTTTGAAGGTGAAAAATCTTATCATTGCTAGTAGTTTGCACCATTCATATTCTCCTCGAAGTCTGAAGCACAGCTGGCTTATAAGCCCCCATTCGACTCCTTAGATATCCCACATTCCTTCTTTCATGAATATAAAAAGATTTGCGTAGTTATTTCGGGCCAAGATAATATTTGTTTTATTTTTTGACAAGATTCTCCTGATATTCTCTTTGTGATCAAGCGTCATTGTTTTATACTCAAAAAGATTTCTTCGGGAAATGCCTGTCTAGCTTTCTCAAGAGTTTGTACTGTTTTTGTATTTTCTGACATAATTATTTATTTTCTTTTCTTCGGTATTTCCTGTAAAATGTTAGTTTATAATTATTTACACATATGAAAAATTACCATTAATAAATGAACTCGACAGCCTCTTGCCGAGACGTCGACCCTGGCATGAGAGGTATACTGAGTTTTTAGCCTATTTCTTTAATGTTTGGGTTTAATTTTTGATCTTCTCCTAGTTGTCGTGACAGTATTGACTCTCTTATTTCCTTCCTGGTACTAGATCTTATAGCTACTTGATGTGATATTTACTGCAAGTGCACAGTATCGGTGTAGCGCTGTACAGATCATCCCACAGGGATCTAAGGTGTTTTTGCGATTCTTACTTTTCCTATAATTCTATCGGACTAACCAAAGTTTCTAGGTTGAAAATTAGAGTTATTCTAATTAGCCAAAGATCTAGAATCCACTAGTTTCCAATCATATTCTTACTTCTATTATCTTATTCTTTCATAAAAAGATGATCTTTTAGTTTAATTTTTATTTAAAGTGCCCTAAGTATGAGCTATCAAGTGGTGTGTAAGTATAACTCATCAAAAATACTACTTTTCATAAAAACAAACCAAATATTTAGATAATTCAATAAAAAGATAAAATCAACAACCCCAAACCCTAACTAAGTATAGGTTATTAAGAAACCTAATTCAAGTATAACCTATCAAAGTCTTAATCTTCGAGTTCTTTTATTTTAATTTTTTTATAGAAAAATCATGTCTTTATTATTTTATTTAAGAAGAAAATACTAGAGAGAAATTACATGGTGGATTCTAATTTCATCTACATCCTAGAGTTAAACTAAATTAGGTACACATGATTCTCGTAAGCAAAATTAAATTTCTATTCATGAAAGCAATTATATCTAATCTAGAAAGCAAATAAATCTAAACTAGAAGCAATTAACTTTATCTAGAAAGTAAAGAAAGATTAGAAAACAATGGCTTATCTCTGGAGCATGGTATTGTGGGCGCCACCTGTTTAGCAAAATCCTTATTTTATTAATTTAAAACGAGTACAAAACTTTAGGATTTTCTTTAGAATACAAGGATACGGCCAATATATAGGATTCGGAAATCAAACCCTAATTCTAACATAACTGAAAAACTAAAAAATTACGATGAATCCACTGACAAAAATTCAGCGCATGGAGCCCACATTGGGCCACCATTTGGCGGCTAAAATCGCTAATTAGCGGCTAATTTAAGTGAAAAATTCTTGAAATTTTTTCCACGTGAAACTCTTGTCTTGTACGTTTTATTTTCCTGACTGTATTCGACTTTAAGTCTCTGCAGCATCATAGTCTCGTAGTCTTACCCACTTTAGAAACTTTTCAGACTTTGATTTTCTATTCCAACTCTGATTTCATACCATCTCCTTGTACGAATCGGATTACCTAAAAAAGACACTAAAAATACCCGAGTAGCATTTATTTATATAAAAAATAGATAAAATATGGGAGAAAAAATACAATATATTATATTCATCACACCCCCACACCTATCTTTTGCTAGTCCTCGAGCAAAATCTAAAGCTAAGAAGAAAAGGAAAAATCCTAACTCACTTTCGCAAGAATCGCAATTGCACTTAGCACGTGCAACAAGGTTTTAAACCCCTAGGTTACCCTAGTAGACGAGTGTTGTCTCGTGAGGGTTTGCAGTGAATATACCTACAAAATTTAAAAAAAAAATAGATTAAGAAATAAAGAAAAGAAAAATAAGAATAACCGAAAATTAAGAAAAATAAAAAATTTATACAAAAGAAAGAAAAATCTTTTTTTTAATAATATTTTCATCAATTAATCTCACTAATATACAAGCTCAAGAACGCATTTAGATGATCAATTTTCAAATCAAGCGTCATATCTGATACACTTATCCTTTTAATCAAAAATTTAAATCATATTTTTCAATACCCACTAACAGATAATTCATTGGCTCCTATACAACTACGTGCACGTGTGATAGTTTATTTCGGCCTTGGACTCCAACTCTAACTCATGATTCATCTCCTCTCTCATAACAAAATTTTTTCCTTTTTTTTCTTTTTTTAAGAATATTTCACCTTTAATGCGAATATTCACGCTTGCTTAGGCACAACGTACCTGATTACTCAGTTCATACTCTTTTCTTTTTCTTTTTTAAAATATTTCACTTTTCATGCGAATATTCACGCTTACTTAGGCGCAAAGTACCCGATTACTTAGATCATACTCTATTTTCACTCTTGAGGCTATTGCCTTAATACCAGGCGCACCCTATTATTTTATCACTCTCGAGGCTATTGCCTTAATACCAGGCTCACCCCATTATTTTATTCTCACTTTTTTTCTTTTTTTTTGTTTAGAGAGAGAAAACTTACTCAATCGTTATCATCTTTATCCTTAACCTAATAAACTATTTTGAAGTGAAAAATAGATGTATACTTGCCTCAAAACTACTGTTAGCGATATTTATTTTTCGGATTTTAATCTTTTTCATAAAATTCAAAGTGTATCATCCAACCTACTCTCCTATCCAATTTCAAATCTAAATTTGTTCATTTATCTGTAATTAGGTTGATCTATTGATAAAATACATAAATTTATTGTTAAATTTATTTTTTATTAATTTTTTTCAGTTTTTTTCAGTTTTTATAAAAATTTTTCAGTTAGTTCCCTAAAAACTACCCAAAGTGTAAAATAAAAAAACCCAAAAATCTAAAAAAAATAAAATCCTAAAAATAAAAATAGAATCCTAAAAATCCTAAAAAATAAAAATCTCCTAATCCACTCCCCCACACCTAAACTTGTGTATGCCCTCATACACGAGCCAAGTGTGGTAAAATAAATATGAAAACTATTATACAAATACTATACAAATAATGAGAGTCGTAAAAGTTACGATCTCAATATCCTCACCCAATTAACGCATGGAAAGTGGTTACGACCTCTCGATCATTTCCCACTTTCATAGTGTGTGCATTTTAAACGTGAAGTGGGTGCATTATTATATGTCATCAATCTCCTACAAGTCACAAAATTACATGTCTGTAGCTTATGCCGTCCTCGGTTTTTCTTTGTCCACATGTAAGCATTAACAATTGGGTTAAAGAATTCTTTATTATAAACCTGCCAATCATCGTTAGTAACAAGCATATATGTAGAAATATTGTGAGATGAGAAGAGTGCTACATAATCACATGAATGTGGTGGTGGCTCTTCTAACTCACGAAGTAATGCGAGCTCCTCTGCAAGCAAATCCTCAAAAGTTTGCTCATAAATTAATGGAACATTTGTACAAGTATCATCATACATAGAATCAGTATGTGCTAATTCATCTAATAATATGAGCTCATTTTTTAACAATTGCTCAAATGAGGGTTCATCATCAGTGCAAGAGGTCAAATGAGAGTACAGATTATGAATCATGTTGACCTCAATGAGGGAGCTCGTTGTGTACTCATCCATATTAAATATGTTCAATGCCACAGTCATATTCCCAAGCGATAACTTCATAAGGCCACTCCTACAATCAATTAATGCATTTGATGTTGTAACAAATGGTCTACCCAAGATAACGGGAATTTGATTCCGTGGATTGGAGATCGGCTTAGTTTCTAAGACAATAAAATCTACAGGAAAGATAAACTCACCGACCTTAATGAGCACATCTTCAACCATACCAAGTGGTCTCTTGATCGAACGATCAGCTAGCTGTAATGTGAGCTTGGTAGGTTGAAGTTTTCCTAACCCAGTTGCTGATAAACAGTGTAAGGAAGCAAGTTGACACTTGCCCCTAAATCAAGCAATGCCCTATCAAATGTAGTGTTCCGAATGGTGCATGAGATTGTAGGGGAACCTGGATCTTTGTACTTGATAGGTAAGGAGTTAAAGAGGATATGTGATATATTTGCTGCAACAAAAATTTTCTCAGGAATATTTCTTGCTCGTTTCTTAGTACACAAATCCCTGAGGAACTTAGCATAAATAGGAACCTGTTGTATAATATCAAGGAGTGGAATATTAACCTTTACCTGCTGAAATGTTTCAAGAATCTTTTCTACTTGCGGTGAAGACTTCCTAAGCCGATTGGGATATGGTACTTTCGGCTTATGAACAGGTTCTTCCAAATGATCATGTGACTGTAATTGAGGTGATGGAGATAGTCGTGGAGAAAGGGGTGGAAGAGATGATGTAGCCTGCGGATAGTAGGAGTGGGATCAGGGGGCATGGCTACATTATTGTCCACTTGCTTGCCAGATCTAAGCGTGTGAATGGCATTGTATTGGTGGACATGCGACTGATTGGAATTTGAGGAACTGGCATTAGGGTTCGTTATAGATTGACTTGGAAAGGTACCCTGGCCACGTTCACTCATCTGACTCGCTAATTGTCCAACCTGCTGCTCTATATTCTTTATAGATTGAGAGTTCACGAGCAGTTGCTGACCTGTACTTTGAATAAAGTCAGTTGACACTTTTATAAGATTTTGCATGTATGTGTCAAGGTTGGACATATGCGTGTCAAATTTGGAATGAGACTTGAGAAGATTTCCAACGTGCTTCTTAAGTGACTGAAGTCGCTTTTCTTGTTCATTATTAGACCCCTGTTGTGGATGTGAATGGTTTTGTGCAGGTGGTCTATTCTGGTTGTTCCCATAATTTGAAGCGTTTGGGTGTTGATAAACACCCACATTTGCTCTCGGGAACTGACCATTGACTGGAGGCTGCATGTTAAGGTTAAGGGCCCCTTGATATTAACCTTGACCCCATGATAGATTTGGATGGTTCCTCCAGACAGGATTGTATGTAGGAGAATAAGAATTGTTCATTGGTTGTTGATACAAGGCGTTAGCCTGTTCAAGTGTGGGACCCATGAGATTCATTAATAATGGACACTCCTCCATAACATGATTCGGAGTTCCACAATTAAAGTATGTGGGAACTTGAATTTGATTTACCTGACCCACCGGTGGAGCACTAGGAGTCTCCAATGCCTCAATTCTCCTCATAAGGGCTGCAATCTTAGTTTCGACAGCTATAGAGCTTCGACGCTATGGATACCACCCTTATGAGCAGAAGTTGATGCACTGGGCTTCTCAGTAGGACTCTCCCACTGCATACTCTTCCACGATAGGTCCTCAAGAAAGTTCCATGCTTCATCCTCATTCTTTCTCATGAACTCCCCCTGACACATTGACTCAAAAAGAGTTTTGGATGTGTAATCGAGTTTTCGTACATGATTTGACACAACCGCCACTTTTCTATCGCATGGTAGGGGCACTGAACTAAAAAATCCTGGAACCATTCTAAGTATTTCCAGAAGGGTTCTTCCAGCACTTGACGGAATTGATTAATTTGATTTCGTATTCTTGTCGTCTTATGCGTGGGATAATACTTTTTAAGAAACACTTTAACGAATTCATCCCAAGTAGTGATTGAATCAGTAGGCATACTATACAACCACTTCTTGGTATTATCCTTAAGTGCAAAGGGGATGAAGCGGAGCTTAATTGCATCCTCCGATAAGTGTTGCAGTTTAATTATTACGCATACTTCCTGAAATTCACTGATAACAAGATATGCATCTTCTAAATCAGAACCAGTGAATTTAGGAAGCATATTAATGTACTGCGGTTTCAACTCATAGTGATTACCCACTGCGTGTGGAAGTTTGATGCATGATGGCAATGATGTACGCAACGGGTAACATCAATCCTGAAGGATCGGGATCGGTTGGTCTATCTTGACTCCCATGAACAAATCTGATCTCACAAGTCGACCAAATTGATCACAGGTCCAATGTGGCATGAACCAGTGACCATGAGTGCATGCGTGAATTTCCTAAACTAATGCAAGAAGTGGGGTGTGGTAGAGAGATAAAACAGTGGAATAGATAATGATCAAATAGCAAATATGATTTCTACAGTGCCTAATATTTTTTTCGGATTTTTTTAAAAAAAACTAGAGAACCAAAATACAGAACTGGAGAAAATTAGAGCTCAGAATTTACCAAAGAAGCCGCTACAGAGTGGTATTTGCCGCTGAATAGCGGTCAAACCAGAGAGTTTGACTCTCTGGTTTCTGCTGCATAGATCTGAGGCTTTTTCGATCCTTTTTATCTTCCTGTATCTGCACTTTATGGTCCCTGCACACTCAACACACACTGTTAATCCGTAAAACGTTAGAAAAAGCAAGAAAAACACCGTCGATCCACGGTAACGGCGCCAAAAACTTGATGTGATATTTACTGCAAGTGCAGAGTGTCGGTGTAGCGCTGTACATGTCGTCCCAAAGGGATCTAAGGTGTTTTTGTGATTCTTACTTTTCCTATAGTTCTATCGGACTAACCAAAGATTCTAGGTAGAAGATGAGACTTATTCTAATTAGCCTAAGATCTAAAATTCACTAGTTTCCAACCATATTCTTACTTCTATTATCTTCTTCTTTCATAAAAAAGTGATCTTTTAGTTTAATCTTTATTTAAAGTGCCCTAAGCATGAGCTATCAAGTGGTGTGCAAGTATAACTCATCAAAAATACTATTTTTCATAAAAACAAACTAAATCTTTAGATAATTCAATGAAAAGGATAAAATCAACAACCCCAAACCCTAACTAAGTATAGACTATCAAGAAACCTAATTCAAGTATAACCTATCAAAGTTTTAATCTTCGAGTTCTTGTATTTTAATCTTTTGATATAAAAATCATGTCTTTATTATTTTATTTAAGAAGAAAACACTAGAGAGCAATTACATGGTAGATTCTAGTTTCATCTACATCCTAAAGCTAAACTAAATTAGCTATACATGATTCTAGTAAGCAAAATTAAATTTCTATTCATGAAAGCAATTAAATCTAATCTAGAAAGCAAATAAATCTAAACTAGAAGCAATTAACTCTATCTAGAAACTAAATAAAAATAAGAAAATAATGGCTTACCTCTGGAGCACTGTATTGTCGCCGCCACCCCTTTAGCAAAACCCTAATTTTATTAATTTAAAACGAGTACAAAACTTCAGGATTCTCTTTAAAATACAAAGATATGGCCAATATATAGGCTTCGGAAATCAAACCCTAATTCTAACATAACTGAAAAACTAAAAAAGTATTATGAATCCACCGACAAAAATTCAGTGCATGGGGCCCACATTAGGCAGCTATTTGGCGTCTAAAACCGCTAATTAGCGGCTAATTTAAGTGAAAATTTCTTGAAATATTTATACGTGAAACTCTTGTCTTGTACGTTTTATTTTCCTGACTGTATTCAACTTTGAGTCTCTGCAACATTATAGTCTCGTAATCTTACCCACTTTAGAAACTTTTCGGACTTTGATTTCCTATTCCAACTCTGATTTCATGCCATCTCCTTGTACGAATCGGATTACCTGAAAAACATACTAAAAGTACCTGAGTAGCATTTATTTATATACAAAAATAGATAAAATATGAGAGGAAAAAATACAATATATGATATTCATCACTACTTCTCTAGTTTTTCTTTCACTATTACTTCTTGTTAGTAAATGTTGCTTTGAATTATTTTTAATATATAGGCTGTTTCCAGAACTTTGTATTTCTACCCCTCCAAAGTATTTTGGTTTTTCAGTTTGTATTAAATCATCGAGAAACCATTGTCTAGGTACCGTGAGATCCTTTATATTCATTAGTCGGGGTTAGATTTCTTCCTCAAAAGGTTTTGATTCAAATATTTCGATTATTTCTTTTTAATCTGAAACTGTTCTTGCCTCTGTGGTCTGGGTCAATTCATGAATCGTCGTATATTCTATGGCCAGATCGTGTGAGTTGGTTTTCATGTTCATTCCATGGGTCTTAATCTTTAGTCGTACAGTGTCTATTATGTTTGGATCTGATATAGAGATAAAGTAGTTGGATCAGATATTGAACCATACAGTTTGATTTATTAGATTGGATTGGAAACCCCTCTTAGTGCTTTGTGGCAATTGGTGAATCGATTGTCAATTATGAGTGTTATTATAGGGATGTCTATGCCAGCTCTAAACAATACATTAATTTTGATTTGAATTAGGCCAACGTGGATATAGCGAATTTCTGGATATTTCTTGTTCCATCTTCGTACCTTTTCTCGACTAAAGATGGGGATGTCTACTCTTCCTCCGGCTGATAAATTTGTTGTTGTGTTTCCGTTAAAATTTTTGATTATTCTTCTAGAAAAGAAATTGAACCATGAAATTTTGTATATTTCTGTTTTCTTTATTTGTTTATGTTTGTTCATTCTATCGATGTCCTCTGGACTAAAAACTGTTTCCCTTCCGATTATATCTCCTAATGTTATATTGTCCAGTTCTGATATCGGGGGTGTGATAGAACCTAATTCTTCGTTCATCATGAAAACTAGTTCGGCGTCTGAATCATCTTCGATTTCAAGTTCATATAGTATTATATCTGTCGGCAAGATTTTTTCACCCAAACAGATTTCAAGTTCTTGTTCCTCCATATATTTTATCATTTTTTGAGCATTTTTTCCTCTCATAGGACAATCTCTAGCAAAATGTCCTTTTCATCGCATACAAAGCATCTGCAACTCTTCTTGTCCCTTGTGCAGAGGATTCTCTTTGTGCAAAAGACTCGTCCCTCTTTTAAATATATTTATTGCTTCTAACAAATCCTCTACTCTGTCCATGGTTTCCATCGAAAGCTTTTCTAAATGTTGGTTTTGGTTTTTTCTCACTTCCTATTTTTTATTTTTTGCCAATTAATTTTTTGCAGCACCTTCTTCTTTTAGGAGAGTTACTTATTGTGTTCTTCATTTTCTTGTAGGATTTTATATTAAGACAGTCGTCTTATATTATTTTAAGCGCATAGTGTATACGGTGCCCCAAATTATCCTTTTTCTCAATTCATTTTAAGTAGTCTGGGTATCCGTTTCTTGTTTTGGTTTCCCATGGACTAGGAAGCTTAGAAAAAAGGATCAAGCCAATTTTGTAACTTATCGTATTCCAATTTGTAAAAGTATTTTGAGAATGTTTTGCAGTATTCTTCGAATTCACATATCTCGCATAATTCAATTTTAGACAGCGCATATAGAACCTCTTCTTCTTGAGATTTATCATCTATGTACCCACATAAATTCTCTTTGATGATTTTTATGAAAACATTGAGGATTTTATCAAAACTTGTGAACCTATCGCTTTCTCCTCACTTCTTCCATTTACTTTTTCCTTCTGCTGAATTTATCCATTGTTTCATCCATTGCAAAATATCTCCTTGTAATGTTCCCGTAATGTAATCGACAAATCTTTCATTGTCCTATGATCCTTCATGATTTGTGATTACAACGGCTAGGGATTGCGCCCAGTCTTCTATACCTTTTTGTTTATCCTTGAAATGTACATTGGATAGATCTAGATAGGTTCCTCCTTGGAATACACTTCTTTTTATTAAATCATCGATCCCCATACTCCCTCCTATCTGTAGGTTGTTTAAATATGCTATAGTTTTGCTATCCTCTCTAACATGTATCACCTCACAGTCAGATTCAATTCCTTTCTTGTGTTCAGACTTGTATTCATCGTGTATAGTCATTCCGTAGTCCTCGTTATCTGAACTTGTGGTGCTTTCTGGCACTTCTTCACTTTTTAGGTTATATATTGTGGATCAAAATTAAAATAGTGTAGCAGCTTTTTATTTTGTAGATAGGTTTTTTGCATCCTACTTACTAGATGGTCTCTCTCCTAAACAGTATTGCATGGATCTCTATATAACTCTTTCCAACAGTTAATAGTTCCATAATCGAGTCATGCTCTTTTCTTGAGTATTTTCTATCTACTTGTATCATTTTTATCTGTTCACTTGGTTTCTTTTGTTTTGAGCTTATTCCTAAACCATCAATTCGATCTAGTCTTCCTAATATCTTTCTTACCTCCTTGTCGAATTTTGTTACTTCTCTATCGAATTGTTCTGTGGGATTGCCTTGAACGGTTTTACAAAATATAGAAACATATATTTCATTTTGTTCTATCACCTTATCTAATCATTTTTCTATCTTATTAAACCTATAAACTATATAACCAATAAGCGTGTTGAGAAAACTTGTAATATTTATTAGGTTTTTATCTGTTGCCACTGAAAAATGTTCTAAGTGATTATAATCTCTTCTAGAGCTCTCAAATATGCATAGTATATCAGTAGCCATCTATGATGTCGCTTGGTAGCTAGCTCTGAGTAGCCTACGGTGCCTAAAATCGTCTCCTGAGAGTCACCCTACAAACGCCTACCCGCAGTAACAAAGGGATCACTTTAGGAATCTGGGTTTTAAGGTTACTCAATTCTAGCAGGAGACACTTAAAATGAAATTAAGATAGTAATCATGCAAGTTGTGAGATAATATAGGTCGGTGTTATAGTTAATCTGATAACACGTACGTGGTATCATATTGACTATAACACCGACCTATATTATCTCACAACTTGCATGATTACTGTCCTAGTTCATTCTAAGTGTCTCCTGTTAGAATTGAGTAACCTTAAAGCCCAGATTCTTAAAGTGATCCCTTTGTTGCCGCGGGTAGGCATTTGTAGGGTGATTCTCAGGAGACGGTTTTAGGCACCGTAGGCTACTCAAAGCTAGCTACCAAGCGACATCCTAGATAGCTACTGATATAACCATGCATATTTGAGAGCTCTAGAAGAGATTATAGTCACTTAGAACATTTTTTAGTAGCAACAGATAAAAACCTAATCAATATTACAAGTTTTATCAACACCCTTATTGATTATACAGTTTATAGGTTTAATAAGATAGAAAAACGATTAGATAAGGTGATAGAACAAAATGAAATATATGTTTCTATATTTTGTAAAATCGTTCAAGGCAATCCCACAGAACAATTCGACAGAGAAGTAACAAAATTTGACAAGGAGGTAAGGGAGATATTAGGAAGACTAGATCGAATTGACGGTTTAGGAACAAGCTCAAAACAAAAGAAACTAAGTGAACAGATAAACATGATGCAAGTAGATAGAAAATACTCCAGAAAAGAGTATGACTCGATTGTGGAACTAATTAACTGTTGGAAAGAGTTATATAGGGATCAATGCAATACTGTTCAGGAGAGAGACCATCTAGTAAGTAGGATGTAAGAAACCTACCTACAAAATAAAGAGTTGCTACACCATTTTAATTTTGATCTAGAAATATAAAACCTAGAAAGTGAAGAAGAGCCAGAAAGCACCACAAATTCAGATAACGAGGACTACGGATGACTATACACGATGAATACGAGTCTGAACACGAGAAAGGAATTGCATCTGACAGTGAGGTGATACATGTTGGAGAGGATAGCAAAACTACAGCAGATTTAAACAACCTATAGATAGGAGGGAGTATGGGGATCGATGATTTAATAAAAAGAAGTGTATCCCAAGGAGGAACATATCTAGATCTATCCAATGTTTATTTCAAGGATAAACAAAAAGATATAGAAGACTGGGCGCAATCCCTAGCCGTTGTAATCACAAATCATGAAGGATCATGGGACAATGAAACATTTGTCGATTACATTACAGGAACATTACAAGGAGATGTTTTGCAATGGATGAAACAATGGATAAATTCAGAAGAAGGAAAAAGTAAATAGAAGGAGTGGGAAGAAAGCAATAGGTTCACAAGTTTTGAAAAAATCTTCAATGATTTCAACAAAAATCATCAAAGAGAATTTTTATGTGGGTACATAGATGATAAAGCTCAGGAAGAAGAGGTTCTATATGCACTGTCCAAAATTGAATTATGTGAGATATGTGAATTCGAAAAATACGGCAAAACATTCTCAAAAATACTTTTACAAATTGGAATACGATAAGGCACAAAATTGGCTTGATCCTTTTTTTCACAAGTTTCCTAGTCCATGGGATACCAAAACAAGAAACGGATATCCAGACTCTTAAAACGAATTGAGACAAAGGATAATTTGGGGCACCGTATACACTATACACTTAAAATAATACAAGACGACTGTCTTAATATAAAATCCTACAAGAAAATGAAGAACACAATAAGTAACTCTCCTAAAAGAAGAAGGTGTTGCAAAAAAATAATTGGTGACAAAATGGAAAATAGGAAGTGAGAAAAAGCCAAAACCAACATTTAGAAAAAGTTTTCGATGGAAACCATGGATAAGAAGTAGAGGATTTGTCAGAAGCAATAAATATGTTAGAAAGAGGGACGAGTCTTCTGCACAAAGTGAATCCTCTGCACAAAGGGACAAGAAGAGATGCAGATGCTTTGTATGCGATGAAGAAGGACATTTTGCTAGAGATTGCCCTAAGAGAGGAAAAAAATGCTCAAAAATTACAAATATATGGAGGAACAAGAACTTGAAATTTGTCTGGGTGAAGAAATCTTGCCGACAGATATAATAGTATATGAACTTGAGATCGAAGATGATTCATACGCCGAACTAGTTTTTATGATGAACGAAGAATTAGGTCCTATCACACCCCCGGTATCAGAACTGGACAATATAACATTAGGAGATGTAGTCGGAAGGGAAACAGTTTTTAGTTCAGAGGACATCGATAGAATAAAAAAACATCAACAAATAAAGAAAACAGTAATATACAAAATTTCAAAGTTCAATTTCTTTTCTAGAAGAATAATCAAAAATTTTAACGGAAACACAACAACAAATCTGTCGACCGGAGGAAGAGTAAACATCCCCATCTTTAGTCGAGAAAAGGTACGAAAATGGAAAAAGAAATATCCAGAAATTTGCTATATCCACGTTGGCCTAATTCAAATCAAAATTAATGCACTGCTTAGAGCTGGCATAGACATCCTTATAATAACACTCGTAATGGACAATCGATTCACCAATTGCCACCAAGCACTAATAAGGGGTTTCCAATCCAATCTAGTAAATCAAACTGTATGGTTCAGTATCCGACCCAACTACTTTATCTCTATATCAGACCCAAACATAATAGACACTGTACGACTAAAGATTAAGACCCAAGGAATGAATATGAAAACCAACTCACACGATCTGGCCATAGAATATACGACGATTAATGAATTGATCCAGACCACAGAGACAAGAACAGTTTCAAATCAAAGAGAAATAATCGAAATATTTGAGCCAAAACATTTTGAGGAAGAAATCAAACACCGACTAATGAATATAAAGGATCTCATGGTACCTAGACAATAGTTTCTCGAAACTTTAATACAAACTGAAGAACCAAAACACTTTGGATGTGTAGAAATACAAAGTTCTGGAAACAGCCTATATATTAAAAATAATTCAAAGCAACCTTTACTAACAAGAAGTAATAGTGAAAGGAAAACTAGAGAAGTAGCCAGAAGATCTAGTACCGGGAGGAAATAAGAGAGCCAGTGCTGGCACGACTACTAGGAGAAGATCAAAATTTAAACCCAAATATTAAAAAAATAGGCCGAAAACTCAGTATACCTCTCATGCCAGGGTCGACGTCTCGGCAAGAGGCTGTCGAGTTCAGTTATTAATGGTAATTTTTCATATGTGTAAATAATTATGAACTAATCATTTTACAGGAAAACCTAAAGAAAAGAAAAGAAATAATTATGTCAGAAAAGACAAAAAGAGTACAAACTCTTGAGAAAACTAGACAGGCATTTCCCGAAGAAATCTTTTTGAGTATCAAAACAATGACGCTCGATCACAAAAAGAATATCATGAGAATCTTGTCAAAAATAAAACAGATATTATCTTGGCCCGAACTAACTACCCAAAACTTTTTAAATTCATGAAAGAAGGAATGTGGGATATCCAAGGAGTCGAATGGGGGCTTATAAGCCAGCTAAGCTTCAGACTACGAGGAGAACATGAATGGTACAAACTACCAGCAATGATAAGATTTTTCACCCGCAAGCTAGCCATAATATTAATTATCGTCATTTGTTCACCTTCCAAATATTCAGCATGTTTGGGTGGAGAGAAGAGACAAATTTTTTCCAGCCATATCAAATATGGATATTCGGCTACCCCGAGCAATGGTAAAAATTTGATCCCAAATACAATATCGAAGGAGTCAATTATAATTATTTCTGTTGTAACAGTTTTATTGAGCTGGTCGACAAAACAAGAAAACTTATCAAAAATATTAGCAGCTACTCAATCATGACAGACGGAAGAAGGATAGTCGCCACAAAGGACTATCATGCAAAATTTAGCATTTCGAAAGGACAGAGCCCCAGAGCAATGAAGCTATTATAAGACATAGCTTTCAATCAGAAAAATTCAGATATCCCAACAGAGTTCGAATGGATATGTAAAAATAATATATAAAAAAAAAGACACCAGCAGAAGAGATTCCTGATGGCGACATCAACAGTGAAGATTTAAGACATCAACAGTGATGATTCGTGATAAGAATTCTACAGTATGACTCCTGATATCAACAGTGCAGATTCTTGACAAGACTTCTACAGTATGATTCCTGACGACGACAAGATATCAACAGTGAAGATTCCTGGCTACGACAAGACATTAATAGTGAAGACTCGTGACGAGACTTCTACAGCAAGTTTCTCAAGAGGCTTCTCATGCAAAGAAGGTCGTCTATAAAAGGGGCTTCCGAAGGATGGGATAATCATCGGCTAATCGGTAAAAACAGAAGCAAACTTCCACAACACCTTAAACTCCTCAACGCCTCCTTTTCTGCATCACCACCCTCTCTCACCCTCTCATCCTCTCCCATCCGTTTTGCCAGTTTTATGCCTGCCGATCAAACCACCAACCACTTGTAGTTTTCCACCACCTATATGTATAATTAAGTGTGCCTGAGTGTATTAGGTTTATATTAGCTTTCTGTTCTGCATTAGTGTGTGGCAGTAGTAGTAGTGTGCAACCATCTGGTATCAAATATGTTTGGAAAATCTTATCAACCACTCAGGCACTGTTCCAATATGTACTGTATTTGTAGAGATGTGTGACATGTGGTTGGTGGCTAGTGTGCAAAAAGAACTGGCTTATAAGCCCGGGCTCTGTTTTCAGAAAGGAACATACAGCTCTGATACCAGATGGTTGCACACTACTACTACTGTCACACACTAATGCAGAACGGAAATCTAATACAAAACTAATACACTCAGGCACACTTAGTGTAATACATATAAGTGGTGGAGAACTACAAGTGGTTGGTGGTTTGATTGGCAGGTATAAAACTGGCAAAACGGATGGGAGAGGATGAAGGGGTGAGAGAGGGTGGTGATGCAGAAAAGGAGGCATTGAGGAGTTTAAGATGTTGTGGAAGCTTGCTTCTGTTTTTACCGATTAGCCGATAATTATCCCATCCTTCGGAAACCCCTTTTATAGACGACCTTTCTTACATGAGAAGCCTCTTGAGAATCTTACTGTAGAAGTCTCGTCACGAGTCTTTAGTATTGACGTCTTGTCGTTGCCAAGAATCTTCACTGTTGATGTTTTGTTATCGTCAGGAATCATACTATAGAAATCTTGTCACGAATCTACGCTGTTGATGTCAGGAATCATACTGTAGAAGTCTTGTCACGAATTTTCACTGTTATTGCCATTGTCAGGAATTTCTTTTTTGTTGCTTTACTGTTGATGTCATCAGTTTTTTTTTAAAATAGTTTTTATATTTTACAGGAAATTAATGAAATTATCGGATACTGAAGTTTCTATCGATCTTGGTGATGCGAGATCCATCCATTCTTTTGTGGATAGGACAGGGTCGTCCCATCCTGTTGGCACGATTGTCGTTTCTGGTGTTTTTTGTTGGTTCAGTTATGATTTTGGGACTAATTTTTTCACTTTTGGTTTTCCATAAAGAACATTGTATTCGAACCTTCCAGACTCTTCTCTGAGTAGCCCAACAGCCAAGTTGCCTTCAACATATAGTTGTTTTAGTAGCCTCTGTACAGAAACTCCCCTGCTGAGGGCTTTTTCGATTATGTCGACTTCTACTTCAGTCTTGACCTCCATGTCCATCTCTTCTTCGGCCTGCTGTATAGAATTGTTGCATGCTTGCGATCCTTCTGGCGCTATATTCTCGAACTGTAATGTCTCCTTTGATCTGTTTGATGCAGCGAGGCTGGGTAACTCTTTTTCTAAAAGTTTACCCATATTTTCTAAGAGATTAATTTGTTTAGGAGTTGCTTCCCTAATGATTCCCTCATTGAGGGTTGTTATATAATCTAAGCAAACCTTTTTCAAGGACTCGAGTTCTAATTCTTGTTTCATTACAAGATTTGCTAAGTTTCCCATGTGCTTGCGGAAGACACGACGAGTTCCAATTCCCAGATTTTCCTTCTGGTGAGCTCGCTAGGCTCCATTTATTTCAGAGTAAAATGGGGTGGGATCTCCAACTTGGGAAAACTCGCTATTTTCTGCTCGAGCATATGATGGGCGAGATCACGAATCTCTTCCGCTAAGTATTGGTTCTGTCGTGATATCTCCCAGGCTAGGATGACATCCTCTTTCGAGTAGTAATGCCTGCAACAGGATCCATTGAAATCGAATACCTGGTCGTAGCATTATTCCCAGTTTATGTAGATACCCGGCGATATCCCACGAATGCGATGAATTCTGCTGGAATAGGAACACTACTTGCTACAGTCTTCCCCTTATCGTTCTTCTGCAAAATAAATTAATAAATTACTAATATCTTACTTAGTAATTACTTATTCTTTACTCGTTAGGTCGGCTTAGATAATCTGCAATAAAATTATCGTTTCCATTAACATGCTCAATCTCGATGGAGTATTGGGCTATCTCATTATATCATTGCATGCGTTTTCCAGAGGTTTTTCTCGTATTTACTAGAAAATCTCTGACGGCCTTATTATCTGTTCTAATAATAAAATATTCGGGTGCAAGAAATATTTGAAATTTCTGTAGGGCTATTTTTATAGTGTATAGTTCCTTCTCGAATATTATCCATTTTAATTCGTTTGGTTTGAATTTTCCAGAGTTGTACCCACAAAGTCTCTCATATTTTAATATTTTTTGTGGTATGCTTCTTTTTCTGAGTCTGATTCCATTCTGAGATAGGGGTGGATCTTCTTCGTCCCAATTTTCTTTCGGGATTGCTTTTAGTGCACATCCCCAATATTCATCCTATGCATCGGTGTTTAAAATCAGTTTATCTACTGTTTTTGGCAAGTAGACTTCCGGTGCATTTTCGACGAGCTGCTTAATTTGTCTTAGAACCTTTTTATCGTTGTCTGTCCAGATAAAATCTTGATTTTTATTTAGGTTTTTCAGTAGAGGTATTTCTTCCTTCGTAAGTTCTCGTAGGAAATTTCTTCCATAATTCAATAGCCCTAATAAACTTTGTAGATGTTTTTTTATCTTTTATTTTTTCGGGAAATTCCTTAATTTTTGAAATGATATGCTTTTGTAGTTGTTTAGGATAATTTCAAGAAATTCTATTGACTCTTTTTCGATTTCAATCTTTTTTGGAGAGAGTATTATCCCGTGTCTTTCAAAAATGTCACTAATGATCTTTAGGTGTCTCTTATGATCTTCTTTTGTTTTTGAAAAAACCAAAATGTCATCAATGTACACGACACAGAAATTCTTTAAGTTATTAAAGATTGAGTCCATCCATCTTTGAAATATCTGTGGTGCGGTGTTTAACCCAAATGGCATGACATTCCAGTGAAAGTGTCCTCGTGGCGTACTAAATGTTGTTAGTGGTTTCGATTCCTCCGTCATTTTTAGTTGCCAGAAACCAGACCTACAGTGGAACTTACTGAATACTCTAGACCCTTTTGTTAAATTTATTAAGACTTCCTTTCTAGGGATAAAATACCCATCGAATTTTAGATTTTGGTTTAATCTTTTGAAATTAATTACCATTCGTGGCTTTTTTCTTTTTAATTTATTAAGATTTCTAACCATGAATGCTGGACTAGAGTGAACGCTAGTGGTTTTTTCTATAAGGCCTGTACTTAAAAGTTCACTTATTTGATTATCGAATTCATCTATATCTTGCCTAGTATAGAGCATGGGTTTTACCCTGATGATTACATTGTCGTCTCTTAACTGAATTTTGCAAAATCTTGGGCTCCGATCCCATAACTTTAATGGATCTTCACTTAAATTTTCGCTAAGTTTTATAAAGCCAGTGGGTTTGATCTAGCTCATAAATTGCTTCGCAACTTTTTGATGGATTTTCACTGTCTGGGATACTTTTGGGGGGGAATCTTCTGTACACATATACCTAGGTCCCTGCAAGAGTGGCATGTTGACCCTTTGTGGTTGGTTATCCTCTTGTTGATGTAAAGACACCATTTATTTTTCTACAATCATTGGTAAATACTCTCCAATGAAATTGTTTCCTAAAACCATGTCCCCATTCATATGTGGAAAACATAAGAGTTTTGGTATAATGAAATTTCAACGTTCTTGGATTTGTTTTGGATAGTTGTTTTATGCGCACTGATCCATGTTATTTTAATTGGATATTTTATTGGTTCCCATTTCTGTAGTGGTATGGCATTTTCTCGACAAGAACAAACTGTAGCCCCTGTATCTAGTAGCGCGTGTAATGAATATTATTTATAACCCTTAAATCTGAATGTTCCTTTAACCTAATTAAACCTTCTTCATTGTTTTGGGGCAAAGATTATCTCGTCAAATCGTATCGTATATTCCTCTTCTCTGTTAGGAGGTTCTTCAGAATTTAAAATAACCTCTTTATTTGTTCTTTCTGCCTCATAAATATCTCCTTGGTAACTATTCTTTATTGGTTTAGTTTGCAAAAGATTTTTGATGTTGTTTTCCTTCACTATTTCTTTGTCCATTTTAGTTATGTTGTTTATTACATTTGTTGTTTCTTTTCTATCTTCTCCCTTTTTTACTGGAATATTACTATTATTCGTTTTTTCGTCCTCTTTAGTTTTTATATTAGGTTCAACCTTTTTCTGATTGGGCTTATATCCAAAATGACTTAGTAGACCCTTAAATTTTTTATAGACTTCTTCGAGTTGTTTAGTTGGATTTTCTTTGGATTCTAAAGGTAAGTTGGGACTTTTACCTTATTCTTTTAATCTTTCTAATCGAAAAACTACCTCATCAAATTTTTTTTGGAATACCTTGGAGTGTTCATCATATCATATATATCATTATACTTGATATCGTATGGACTATAATCCGCTCTACATATCTCACATTTGCATAACATACCGGTAGCCATCTAAAATGTCAGTGGATAACTAGCTCTGAGTAGTCTATGGTGCCTAAAACCGTCTCCTGAGGATCACCCTACAAACGCCTACCACGACAACAAAGGTTACGCTTAGGAATCTGGGCTTTTAGATTACTCAAATCTAGCAGGGGACACTTAGAGTGAAACTAGGACAGTAATTATGCAACTTGTGAGATAATATAGGTCGGTGTTATAGTCAATCTGATACCACGTACGTGTTATAAATGCTATAAATCCTACCCCAATTTTTTTTCGAATTTTCCTGACTTTTTACTCAATTTTTTAAGAATTTTTATGATTTTTTGGCGATTTTTTACCAAGTTTTTGAAAATAAATTCACACAAGGTAAATCAAACAAAGAGATTTATCTAACACACCAAAACAAATACAGATAACTTTATAAAAATTCAGAACATACAGTACATACCGAAACAGTAGCCATCAAATCAGAGATCTTTTGTACATACTGCAGACCTCTACCGCCCAAAAAGGAACGCCCGGGCTTTGTTACCAGATGTCCATCTCTTCCGAAATGGCATTAGTGTAATACATCAGGTATCACACTAATGTAACACATTAGTGTGTGACAGTAGGCGAATATTGCTTGAATCCCTATTATTTCAGCAGGCCGAAGATAAGATCTTCTGATAATCATCTGGTATCAGAGCCCGAGCGTTCCTTTTTGGGCTGTAGGGGTCTGCAGTCTGTACAAAATATCTCCGGTTTGATGGCTACTATTCCAGTATGTACTGTATGTTCTGAATTTCTGTATTTATTTTGGTGTGTTAGATAATCTCTTTATTTTATTTACCTTGTGTGAATTTATTTTCTAAAAATTCGTAAAAAAAAAGGCAAAAAATCAAAAAATTCTGAAAAAATTGAGTAAAAAGTCAGGAAAATTGGAAAAATTTGGGGAAGGATTTATAGCATTTATAAAACGTACGTGCTATTAGATTGAATATAACACCGACCTATATTATCTCACAACTTGCATGATTACTATCCTTGCCGTGGTAGGCGTTTGTAGGGTGATCCTTAGGAGACGGTTTTAGGCACTATAAGCTACTCAGAGATAGATGGCTACCGGCATCTTAGATGGCTACCGGCATATTATGCAATTGCGAGATATGTAGAGCGGATTGTAGTGCATACGACATCAAGTGTAATGATATATATGATATGATGAACACTCCAAGGTATTCCAAAAAAAAATTTGATGAGATAGTTCTCCAAATAGAAAGATTAATAGAATAAGGTCAATATACCTTCAGAAGCCAAAGAAAATCTAATTGAACAACTCGAAAAAGTCTATAAAAAATTTAAGAGTCTACTAAGTCATTTTGGATATAAGCCTAATCATGAATAGGTTGAACCTAATATCATAAAGAAAACTGAAGAGGACGAAAAGGCGAATAAAAAAAATAATAGTAATATTCCAGTAAAAAAGGATAAAGAAATAGTGAAGGAAAACAACATCAAAAATCTCTTGCAAACTAAGCCAATAAAGAATAATGAGGCAATCATAGAGGATAATAATAACCTAAATTGTCCCAAACAAACGGAAAATCTAATAAGGGATAATTACCAAGAAAGTAAATATAAGAAATTCATCTTATGCTCTGAAATAATTCCTATTCCAGAACTAGAGACAAAGGGGGTAGTAGGAAAGTTAGATTACGTTGACAGTTTAGGAACTAGTTCAAAACAAATGAGACCAAGTCAACAAATTAATATGAAGCAGAAAACATACTCTAAAAAAGAATTCGACTCAATAGTTGAGCTGATTAACTACTGGAAAGAGTTGTGTAGGGACCAAAATAACACCATTCAGGAGAAATACCAACTAGAAAAAGAGTACAAGAAACATACAACCAATATGAAGGCTTGTTATATCATTTTAAAATTAACATTGGGATATACAACTTGAATAAAGACGAGAATGGAATAGCTATACATGATAAGTACAAGACAGAATTTGAAGGAAATGCCAATCCTGACAATAAGGTGATATGTGTCGAGAAAATGTTTAAAAACTCAAATGATTCAAAGAGTAAGCCATGAAATAGAATTCATCTGAAACTGTCTAATATACACTTTAAGAATAGGCAAAAGATCATAATATCCACAAATCACGAAAGAACATGAAATAAAAAAAGATTTGTAAATTGCATGACAGGAGTCCCTCAAGGAAATGTGTTACAAAGGATTCAAGATATTTTTGACCTTGTAGAAATCATAAAAGAAAATTTATACACAAAGGCACAAAATGAATATTTTTTCCATCAAAAGAGGATAATAGATAAAGGAATAATTATTCGTAAAATAGGATCATACAAAAACAATATAAAGTTCTTAGAACATAGAATAGAGCTTTTTAACAAAGAAAAATAAAGAGAATAACTAGATATGCAAGTGGAAAATTCGATTGTGAAACTCCAGAAATAACTAATGCATGTCTACAGATAGATTGTATAGCAATTGTTAAATTATGTAGTCATAGATAGACGAAATTCATAGATCATAGATACAGACCAAAATTTTAGCATATAATTACAAAAAAATTATTTAGACTAATTCTTTGGTATTTAATTATGCAGATGAATCCAGAGAGTTCTTCATGAGATTTGGAGATATTTATCTCAAGCAGTATGCAACACAGAGTAAAGAGACATTCAGAATCACTGAATTTCAGGTAGATTTAATACAACAATGTTTACTAGATAATTTGTGGAATTTAAGACTAGATCAGCCAAAAGAGAAGGTTAAAGTAATCAAAACATTAGCTTATTATTTTAAAGGTATTATCGAGACACCTCAGTCACGGAGTTTTATATACTATGTCATATTTAGAGGGCATCAGTAGGAATTTACAGAAACTGGAATACAGTTAGAAGATTAGTCTCAAATTTTGATAATCCAGCATTTAAAGGTTTTTATAATGTTAAAGAAGCCATAGAATATGCAAAAAATAATATTCCAATTTCTTGGTATTTCGATGAAAGTCTTACAGAATTTATGAACCCACAAGAGAGTCAACAGAGTTCAAGAATCTAGAATCACCAATAGAATGTAAATATTGTCAAACTATTATGAAGCACTTTAAAAATCTGAAGATACAAAAAAATAAATTGGTTGAAAATCTCTGTGAACAAACACAGATAATTATGAACTTGCGAAAGGAAAATGAGAGCCTCAAAGATACGAGAGAAAAAGAAAGAAAGGAGTGCCTCACAAATAAGAGTGAAATAGAATCAAGTGTAAAAGATAAAAGGGAGAGCCTCCAATATATGAGAAATACAGAAGTTATGCAAGCCAGATTATTCTTTAAAACAAATGATGAATTATCTATTCTTCCAGAAGATATCAGACGAAATATTCACCAGAAAGTTCAGGATAATTTCTATAGAAAAGCCAAAAACATGCAACAGCCGAAAAGGAGAAACAAAATGCATAGGAGTAGCTGTAGACCAAGTGATACATTATGCCAACACCGTAGTAGTAGTGTTGTAACTTAATCCTAGTATCAGAGCCCGGGGGGACGTTCCTTTTCGGCGGTAGGGGTCTGCAGTCTATACAAAGAGTCTCCGGTGTGATGGCTACTGTTCCGGTATGTACTGTTAGTTTCTGAAGTTTTTAAACCTATCTGTATTTGTTTCTATGTGTTAGATAAATCTCTATGTTTGTTTTAAATTCGTAGAAAAAATCATAAAAAATTCCGAAAAAATCAAGTAAAAATCAGAAAAAATTAGGGAAAAATTGGGAAAGGATTTATAGCATTTATAGCACTTATATGGTATCAAGTAAACTATAGCTTTGACCTATGTTTTCTCACAACCTGTATCTACTGTCCTACTTACACTCTAAGTGTCTCTTACTAGAATTGAGTAATCTTAAAGCCCAGATTTCTAAAGTAATCCCTTGTTGCCGCGGATATGCGTTTGTAGGGTGATCCTTAGGAGACGGTTTTAGGCACCATAGGCTACTCAGAGCTAGTTATACACTAACATCTTAGATGGCTACCGGCATATTGTGCAATTGCGAGATATGTAGAGCAAGTTGTAGTAAATATGACAGTATATATAATGATATATATGATATGATGAACACCCCAAGATATTCTAAAAAAAAATTGATGAGATAGTTCTCCGAATAGAAAAATTAAAAGAACAGGATAAAAGTTCCAACCTAATTTTAAAAGCCAAAGAAGATCTGACCCAACAACTCAAAGAAATCCATAAAAAATTTAAGGGACTATTAAGTCATTTTGGATATAATCCTAATCAAGAAAAGGTTGAACCCGATATCATAA
Organism: Dracaena cambodiana; assembly: GCA_036321105.1. Classification (NCBI taxonomy): domain Eukaryota; kingdom Viridiplantae; phylum Streptophyta; class Magnoliopsida; order Asparagales; family Asparagaceae; genus Dracaena; species Dracaena cambodiana. The sequence continues at coordinate 11,912,332 of JAYEPQ010000013.1, read as the reverse complement.
ACAAAACTAATAAGGACGAAAAGGAAAATAATGATGATAATCCAGAAAAAAAGGAAGGTAGTGAAGAACAAACAACAAAAGCAGTAAACAGTACAATTAAGGATAAAGAAAAGGTAAAGGAAGAAAATAGTTACCAAAATAATGATGTAGAAAGAACAGTTGAAGAGATTATCCTAAATTCCGAAGAACCCCATAACAAAGAAGAAGAATACACGATAAGATTTGATGAGATAATCTTTGCTCCAAAATAAGGAAGAAGATTTAATTATGTTAAAGGAACATTCAGATTTAAGGGCTATAAACAATATTCATTACACGCACTGCTAGATACAGGGGCCATAGTCTCTTCTTGTCGAGAAAATGCCATACCACTAGAAAAATGGGAACCAATGAAATATCCAATTAAAATAACAGGGATCAGTGCACATAAAACAACTATCCAAAGCAAAGCTAAGAACGTGGAAATTTGGCTTAACGAGAAAAAATTCATTATACCAAAACTCTTATGCTTTCCACATATGAACGGAGACATGGTTTTAGGAAATAATTTTATTGGAGAGTATTTACCTATGATTGTAGAAAAACAAATGGTGTCTTTACATCAACAAGAGGGTAATGAAACCCGAAGGGTTGATATGCCACTTTTAGAAGGACCTAGGTATAAGTGTACTGAAGATTTTTCCCCTCCAAAAGGTACCCCAGACAGTGAAAACTCATTAAAAAAATGAGAAATAATTTATGAGTTAGATCAAACCCACTGGCTTTACAAAACACTTAGTGAGAATTTTAGTGAAAATCCATTAAAGTTATGGGATCGAAGTCCAAGATTTTGTAATAATTCAGTTAAAAGACGACAACATAATTATTAGGGTAAAACCCATGCTCTATACTAGGCATGATATAGATGAATTCGATAATCAAATAAATGAACTTTTAAGCACAGGCCTAATAGAGAAAACCACTAGCTCTCACTCTAGCCCAGCATTTATGGTCAGAAATCTTAATGAATTAAAGAGAAAAAAGCCACGAATGGTAATTAATTACAAGAGACTAAACTAAAATCTAAAATTCGATGGTTATTTTATCCCTAGAGAGGAAGTCCTAATAAACTTAACGAAAGGATCTAGAGTATTCAGTAAATTTGACTGTAAATCTGGTTTCTGGCAACTAAAAATGACGGAGGAATCGAAACCACTAACAGCATTTAGTACGCCACGAGGGCACTTTCACTGGAATGTCATGCCATTTGGGTTAAACACCTCACCACAGATATTTCAAAAATGGATGGACTCAATCTTTAATAATTTAAAGGATTTCTGTGTCGTATACATTGATGACATTTTGGTTTTTTCAAAAACAAAAGAAGAGCACAAGACGCATCTAAAGATCATTAGTGACATCTTTAGAAGACATGGGATAATACTTTCTCCAAAAAAGATCGAAATCGAGAAGGAGTCAATAGAATTTCTTGGAATTATCCTAGACAAAGATGGAATTCAACTACAGAAGCACATCATTTTAAAAATTAAGAAGTTTTCCGAAGAAATAAAAGATAAAAAAACAACTACAAAGTCTGCTAGGGCTATTGAATTATGGGAGAAATTTCCTATGAGAACTTACGAAAGAAGAAATACATTTACTAAAAAAGCTAAATAAAAATCAAGATTTTATCTGGACAGACAAAGATAAAAATGTTCTAAAACAAATTAAGCAGCTCGCCGAGAAGGCTCCAGAAGTCTACCTACCAAAACCTGGAGATAAACTGATTTTAGATACAGATGCGTCAGAAGAATATTGGGGATGTGCACTAAAAGAAATTCCGAAAGAAAATTGGGACGAAAAGAATCCACCTCTATCTCAGAACGGAATTAGACTCAGAAAAGAAGCATACCACAAAAGATATTAAAGTATGAGAGACTTTGTGGGTATAATTCTGGAAAATTCAAACCAAACGAACTAAAGTGGATAATATTTGAAAAGGAACTATACACTATAAAATTAGCCCTACAGAAATTTCAAATATTCCTCGCACCCGAATATTTTATAATTAGAACAGATAATAAAGCCGTTAGGGATTTTCTGGTGAACACAAGAAAGACCTCTGGGAAACGCATGCAATGGTATAATGAGATAGCCCAATACTCCTTCGAAATCGAGCATGTTGAAGGAAAGGATAATTTTATCGCAGATTACTTAAGCTGACCTAACAATTACTAAATAAAATATTAGTAACTTATAAATTTATTTTGTAGAAAAGTGATAAGGGGAAGGCTATAGCAAATAGTATTCCTGTTCCAGCAGCATTTGTCGTATTCGTGGGGTACCAGCCGGGTATCTACACAAACTGGGAAAAATGCTATGAGCAGGATTCGATTTTAACGGATCCTGTTGCAGACATTACTACTCAAAAGAAGATGCCATCCTAGCCTGGGAGATATCACGACAGAACTCATACTTAGCAGAAGAAGTTCGTGATCTCGCCTATTACATGCTCGAGCCAAAAATAGCGAACTTTCCCAAGTTGGAAATTCCACACCCATTTTACTCCGAAATAAATGGAGCATGGCGAGCCCACCAGAAGGCAAATCTGGGAATTGGAACTCGTCGTGCTTTCCGCAGGCACATGGGAAACTTAGCAAATCTTGTAATGAAACAAGAATCAGAACTCAAGGCCTTGAAAAAGGTCTGCTCGGATTAAATAACAACCCTCAATGAGGGAACTATTAGGGGAGCAACCTCTAGACAGGCTGAAGCCTTAGAAAACATGGGTAAACTTTTAGAACAAGAGTTACCCAGCCTCGTTACATCAAACAAATCAGAGGAAGTGCCGCAGTTCGAGAATACAGCACCAGAAGGATCGCAAACATGCAACAATACACAGCAAACTGAAGAAGAGATGGACGCGGAGGTCGAGGCCGAAGTGGAAATTGACATAACCGAAGAAGCCCTCAGCAGGGGAGTCTGTGTACAAAGGCTTCTAAAACAACTATTCGAAGAAGGCAATCCAGCAGTTGGGTTGCTTGGAGAAGGATCTGGGAAGTTCGAATACTATGTTCTATACGAAAAACCAAAAATGAAAAAATTAGTCCCAAAATCGCATCTGAACCAACAAGAAACACCAGAGGCAACGATTGCACCAACAGGATGGGACGACCCTAACCTATCCACAAATGGATGAATGGATCTTGCATCCCCAGAAACTTCAGCATCCGACAATTTTATTAACTTCTTGTAAAAAAAAAAAGGCTCCCTCAAATCCTAAACATCGGATCCTCCAAAGCTTCACAAAAAAAAGACAACACTAGACGATAAGTATCAAAGATTCGTAGCAAGACTTCTAAAGTAAAGATTCCTGGCAACAACAGTACGGTTCTGACAGATTCGTGACAAAGAATTCTACAGTAAAGATTCAACAGTGCAGATTCGAGACAAGACACCAACAGTGAAGATTCTTGATAAGGATAAGACGTCAATAGTGAAGACTCATGACAAGGTTTCTACAGCAAGATTCTCAAGAGGCTTCTCGTGCAAGGGAGTTCGTCTATATAAGGAGGCTTCCGAAGGATGAGAAAGACATCGGTAATTCGGCAAAAACATCAGCAAGCTTCTCCAACACCTTTTAAGTTCCTCAACGCCTTCTTGTTCATCTCCATCCTCCCTCACCCTCTCATTCTCTCCCATCCGTCTTGCCTGGTTTATGCCTGCCTATTAGACCACTAACAATTTGTAGTTCTCCACCACCTATATGTATAATTAGTGTGCCTGAGTGTATTTCCCTTTGTATTTTCTTCTTCTTCTGCTTCAGCTATGTGACAGTAGTAGTAGTGTTGTAACTTAATCCTGTTAAAAGGTGTTAGAGAAGCTTGCTGATGTTTTTGCCGAATTGCCGATGTCTTTCTCATCCTTCGGAAGCCTCCTTATATAGACGAACTCCCTTACACGAGAAGCCTCTTGAGAATCTTGCTGTAGAAGCCTTGTAATGAGTCTTCACTGTTGACGTCTTGTCCCTGTCAGGAATCTTTACTGTTGGTGTCTTCGAATCTGCACTGTTGATGTCAGGAATCTTTACTGTAGAATTCTTGTCACGAATCTTTTGGTGCTTGTCGTTTAGTGCTGTCTTTTTTGTGAAGTCTTGGAGGATCCGATGTCTAGGATTTCTGAGGGAGCCTTTTTTTTTCATATATTATTATTACATATCCACTTGAACTCTGTTGGGATATCTAAATTCTTCTGGTTGAAAGCTATATCTTGTAACAGCTTCATTGCCTTGTGTTTTTGTTCTTTTGGAAAACTAAACTTTGCATTATAGTCCTTCGTGGCGACTATCCTTCTTCCATCGGTCATGATTGAGTAATTGCTGATATTTCTGATAAGCTTTCTTGCTCTGTCGACTAGCTCGATAAAACTGCTATGCCAGAAATAATTATAATTGACTCATTCAATGTTGTATTTTGGGTCAAATTTCTGTCATTGCTCAGGGTAGCCGAATATCCATATTTGATATGGCTGGAAAATTTTTGTCTCTTCCCTCCATCCAACCATGCTGAATATTTGGAAGGTGAAAAAATGATGATAATTAATACTTGTGGCTAGTTTGTGGCTGAAAAATCTTAATATTGCTGGTAGTTTGCACCATTCGTGTTCTCCTAGTAGTCTGTAGCACAGTTGGCTTACGAGCCCCCATTCGACTCCTTGGATGTCCCACATTCCTTCTTTCATGAATTTAAAAAGTTTCGGATAGTTATTCTGGGCTAGAATAATATCTGTTCTATTTTTTGACAAGATTCCTCTTATATTTTCTTTGTGATCAAGCGTCATTGTTTTGATACTCAGGAAGATTTCTTCAGGAAATACTTGTCTAGCTTCCTCAAGAATTTGTTTTCTTTTTGTCTTTTCTGACACAATCATCTCTTTTCCTTTCTTCGGGTTTTCCTGTAAGATAGTTAGTACATAATTATCTACTTATGAAAAATTACTATTAATAACTGAACTCGACAGCTCCTTCGACAGCCTCTTGCCGAGACGTCGACCCTGGCATGAGGGGTATACTGAGCTTTTGGCTTATTTCTTTAATGTTTGGGCTTAATTTTTGATCTCCTCCTAATAATCGTGACAACATTGGTTCTCTTATTTCTTCCCTGGTAATTGATCTCCTAGCCACTTCTCTCGTTTGTCTTTCACTATTACTTCTTGTAAGTAAAGGTTGTTTTGAATTATTTTTGATATATAGGCTATTTGCAGAACTTTGTATTTCTACCCCTCCAAAGTATTTTGGTTCTTCGGTTTGTATTAAATCTTCAAGGAACCATTGTCTAGGTACCGTGAGATCTTTTATATTCATTAGTCGGGGTTTGATTTCTTCCTCAAAGGTTTTGGTTCAAATATTTCGATTATTTCCCGTTGGTTTGAAACTGTTCTTGCCTCTGTGGTCTGAGTTAATTCTTGAATCGTTGTATATTCTATGGCCAGATCGTGTGAGTTGGTCTTCATGTTCATTCGTTGGGTCTTGATTTTTAGTCGTACAATATCTATTATGTTTGGGTCAGATATAGAGATAAAATAGTTGGGTCGGATTTTGAACCATACGGTTTGATTTACTAGATTAGATTGAAAGCCTCCTATTAAAGCCTGATGGCAATTGGTGAATCGATTGTCCATTACGAGTGTTATCATAGGAATATCTATGCCTGCTCTAAATAGTGCATTAATTTTAATTTGAATCAGGCCAACGTGGATATAGCGAATTTCTGGATATTTCTTTTTCCATCTTCGTACCTTTTCACGACTAAAGATTGGAATGTCTGCTCTTCCTCTGGCTGACAAATTTGCTGTTGTGTTTCCGTTAAAATTTTCGATTATTCTTCTGGAGAAGAAATTGAACCGTGAAATTTTGTAAATTTCTGTTTTCTTTATTAGTTGATGTTTTTTCATTCTGTTGATATCCTCTGGACTAAAAATTGTTTCTCTTCCGACCACATCTTCTAATGTTATATTGTCTAGTTCTGATACTGGGGGTGTGATTGGACCCAAATCTTCATTCATCATGAAAACTAGTTCGTCATCCGAATCATCCTCGACCTCAAGTTCATAAAGTATTATATCTGTTGGCGTGATTTCTTCACCCAAACAGATTTCAAGTACCTGTTCCTCCATATATTTTATCATTTTTTGAGCATTCTTTCCTCTCCTAGGACAATCCCTAGCAAAATGTCCCTCTTCATCGCATACAAAGCATCTGCAATTCTTTTTATCCTTTTGTGCAGGGGGTTCTCTTTGTGTAGACGGCTCATCTTTCTTTCTAACATATTTATTATTTCTGACAAACCCTCTACTTTTTGTCCATGGTTTCCATCGAAATCTTTTTCTAAATGTTGGTTTTGCCTTTTTCTCACTTCCTATTTTTTATTTTTCGCCAATTATTTTTTTGCAGCACCTTCTTCCTTTAGGGGAGTTACTTATTGTATTTTTTATTTTTTTTTGTAGGATTTTATATTAAGACAGTCGTCTTGTATAATTTAAGCGCATAGTGTATTTGGTGCCCCAAATTATCCTTCTTTTCAATTCGCTTTAAATAGTCTGTGTATCCATTTCTTGTTTTGGTATTCCATGGACTAGGAAGTTTGTGGAAGAAAGGATCAAGCAAATTCTATGCCTTATCGTAATCTAATTTGTAAAAGTATTTTGAGAATGTTTTGCAGTATTTTTCGAATTCACATATCTCGCATAATTCAATTTTGGACAGTGCATACAAAACTTCTTCTTCTTAAGACTTTTCATCTATGTACCCACATAAATTTTCTTTAATGATTTTTATGAAATCATTGAGAATTTTTTCAAAACTTGCGAACCTATCGCTTTCTCCCCACTCCTTCCGTTTACTTTTTCCTTCTTCTGAGTTTATCCATTGTTTCATCCACTGTAAGACATCTCCTTGTACAGTTCCTATAATGTAATTGACAAATCTTTCATTGTCCCATGATCCTTCATGATTTGTGATTACGACGGTTAGAGATTGTGCCCAGTCATCTATAATATTTTGTTTATCTTTGAAATGTATATTGGATAGATCTAGATAGGTTTCCCCTTAGGATATGCTTCTTTTTATTAAATCGTCGATCCTCATACTCCCTCCTATTTGTGGGTTGTTTAAATCTATTGCAGTTTTGCTATCTTCCCCTACATGTATCACCTCACTGTCAGAATCAATTCCTTTCTCGTGTTCAGACTCGTATTCATCGTGTATAGTCATCCCGTAGTCTTCGTTATCTGAATCTGTGGTGCTTTCTGCCTCTTCTTCACTTTCTAGGTTATATATTTTAGGATCAAAATTAAAATGGTGTAGCAGCTCCTTATTTTGTTGGTAGGTCTCTTGCATTCTATTTACTAGATGGTCTCTTTCCTGAACAGTATTGCGTGGTTCCTTATATAGCTCTTTCCAACAGTTAATTAGCTCCACAATCGAGTCATGCTCTTTTCTGGAGTATTTTCTATCTACTTGCATCATGTTTATCTGTTCGCTCGGTTTCTTTTGTCTTAAGCTTGTTCCTAAACCATCAATTCGATCTAATCTTCCTAATATTTCTCTTACTTCCTTGTCGAATTTTGTTATTTCTCTATCGAATTGTTCTGAAGGATTATCTCGAACGGTTTTACAAAGCTTAGAAATATATATTTCATTTTGTTCTATTATCTTATCTAGTCGTTTTTCTGTCTTATTAAACCTACAAACTACATAATCAAACAGGGTGTTGAGAAAACTTATAATATTTGTTAGATTGTTATCTGTTGCTACTGAAAAATATTCTAAGTGACTATAATCTCTTCTACAGCTCTCAAATATGCATGGTATATCACTAGCCATCTAGGATATCGCTTGGTAGCTAGCTCTGAGTAGCCTATGGTGCCTAAAACCGTCTCTTGAGGGTCACCCTACAAACGCCTATCCGCAGCAACAAAGGGATCACTTTAGGAATCTGGGCTTTAAGGTTACTCAAATCTAGCAGGGGATACTTAGAATGACAATAGGACAGTAATCACGCAAGTTGCGAGATAATATAAGTCGGTATTATAGTCAATTTGGTCCCGTGTAATTTCCTAAATTTTTTATGATTTTTTCTACAAATTTAAAACAAATATAGAGATTTATCTAACACATAGAAACAAATACAGATAGCTTTAAAAACTTCAGAAACTAACAGTACATACCGGAATAGTAGCCATCACACCGGAGACTCTGTACAGACTGCAGACCCCTACAGCCCAAAAGGAACGTTCCCTCTGGGCTCTGATACCAGGATTAAGTTACAGCACTACTACTACTGTCACACAGCGGAAGCAGAAGAAGATGATAATACAAAGGGAAATACACTCAGGCACACTTAATTATACATATAGGTGGTGGAGAACTACAAGTTGTTCGTGGTCTTATCGGCAGGCATAAACCAGGCAAGACGGATGGGAGAGGATAAGAGGGTGAGGGAGGATGGATATGAAGAAAAAGGCATTGAGGAACTTAAAAGGTGTTGATGTATCAACATCAATTCAAACTACAGCATCATGGACTTCTCACAACCGAAATGCCAATGTGACTTAGCCTATAGCATCTACAGACTAAATATACAATTAGTCCAAATGAAGATGGAGAAACTCCATGGAACATACTATAGTTGGAAAGACATCCTAGATATGGGATTTGTTTCACAAATAATCATTAGTCACCCAGATCATGCAGAGTTACTCACAGATTCTTTGGCATTTCCAGTCTTAGAGGCTTTTACATATAAAAAGCCACAGCTCAAGATAGAATTCGACTCCATAATAGTAGAATATATTAAAGGAGTATGGTATCCCACAAAGCACAGTGCATGGATTACACACAGGCTAGCCCATCCTCTACATCCAGATACAGAGGAAAGAAGAGTAGTTTGTGACAGGGAGATTCCAAGACAGATCAGGCACTAGAGAGCAAAAACCATAGCATATGAATTTAATTGGTAGAGATATAGTGCAAATGATTCAGACTGGCCACAAAAACAGAAATCTATAGAGTCTATGTAGATAAAGAAATTATTTGTAAGGTCCCTAAGAGTGTCAGATCAGCTCATGAAGAATTAATTCAATACTATAGAGAAAAGAAAATGAAAGAAGACAGATTACTTTAACAGGACATGGCAGAATGGTAGAAGAATATATACCACCAGATCTACTAGGAAACATGGGAGAAGAAGGTATACAAAATCTTGACAACATGATGGAAAATTAAGGAACTGGTCAAAATCAACAGTAAAGATATACTCTTTAAATAATTTTCTGTAAATATAGTGCAAAAAAAAAAATCTCATGACATCAACAGTAAAGCAACAAAGACACCAGCAAAAGAGATTCCAGATAACGATAAGACATCAACAGTGAAGATTCGTGATAAGACTTTTACAGTATGATTCCTGACATCAACAGTGCAAATTCGTGACAAGACTTCTGCAGTATGATTCCTAACGACGACAAGACATCAACAGTGAAGATTCCTGGCAACGACAAGACGTCAACAGTGAAGACTCGTGACGAGACTTCTACAGCAAGATTTTCAAGAGGCTTCTCATGGAAGGAATGTCATTTATAAAAGGGGCTTCCGATGGATGGGATAATCATCGGCTAATCGGCAAAAACAGAAGCAAGCTTCCACAACATCTTAAACTCCTCAACGCCTCCTTTTCTGCATCACCACCCTCTCTCACCCCCTCATCCTCTCCCATCCGTTTTGTCAGTTTTATGTCGTCGATCAAACCACCAACCACTTGTAGTTTTTCACTACCGATATGTATAATTAAATGTGCCTAAGTGTATTAGTTTTGTATTAGCTTTCTGTTCTGCATTAGTGTGTGACAGTAGTAGCAGTAGTGTGCAACCATATGGTATCAGAGCCCGGGCGTTCCTTTTTGGGTGATAGGGGTCTGCAGCCTGTACAAAAGATCTCTGGTTTGATGGCTACTGTTCCGCTATGTACTGTATGTTCTGAATTTTTATAAAGTTATCTGTATTTGTTTTGGTGTGTTAGATAAATCTCATTGTTTGATTTACCTTGTGTGAATTTATTTTCAAAACATTCGTAAAAAATTGCCAAAAAATCATAAAAATTTCGAAAAAATTGAGTAAAATGTCAGAAAAATTAAAAAAATTTGGGGAAGGATTTATAGCATTTATAACACGTATGTGGTATCAGATTGACTATAACACCGACCTATATTATCTCACAACTTGCATGATTACTATCCTAGTTTCATTCTAAGTGTCTCCTGCTAGAATTGAGTAACCTTAAAGCCCAGATTGCTAAAATGATCCCTTTGTTGCCGCGGGTAGGCGTTTGTAGTGTGACCCTTAGGAGACGGTTTTAGGCACCATAGGCTACTCAGAACTAGCTACCAAGCGATATCCTAAATGGCTACTGATATACCATGCATATTTGATAGCTCTAGAAGAGATTATAGTCACTTAGAACATTTTTTAGTAGCAACAGATAAAAACTTAATAAATATTATAAGTTTTCTCAACACCCTTATTGATTATATAGTTTATAGGTTTAATAAGATAGAAAAATGAGGGCGTCACAAGCTTGTTTTTGAACCCAGAGATTGGGTGTGGTTGCATATGAGAACAGAGAGAATTCCGGCACAAAGACGTTCCAAACTGCTTCCAAGAGGGGATGGTCATTTCCAAGTTCTAGAGCGCATCAATGATAACGCTTACAAATTAGATTTGCCTGGTGAGTACAATGTTAGTGCTACTTCCAATGTTACTGATTTGAGTCCTTTTGATATAGGTGATGATTTGAGGGCAAATCCTTTTCAAGAGGAGGGGAAAGATGCAAATAATGGCATGACCACAAAGGAGCCAGTTCAAGTTCCAACTGGGCCGGTTACAAGAGCATGAGAAATGAAATTCAAAAATGCATTTAATGGGCTGATTCAAAAGGTTTGGGCTCAAGTAAATTTGTGGAGGCCCATTGAGGATGGTTCATGTATTCAACAAAGATGCATCAACATGATTCAACTACTAGAAGAATCCGGTCAAAACTGATTGTTTCCTTCCCTATTGTGGGCGTGTGATCAGTCAAATTAAGAGCTGATTGTTTCCTTTTGTTTCGTTTCTGTTTCTAATTGTTTCCTTTTTTTATTATGGACGTATGATAAGCCAAATTAAGGGCTAATTGTTTCCTTTTATTTTGTTTCTATTTCTTGAACTTTTCTTGTATTTTTTTTAGCCTATAAATAGGCGTCTAATGGAATAGAAGAGACATAGTTTTCAGATAATTGGTAAAATTTTATTTTCTTAGGTTCTTTGAAAGACTATTCGAACTTATCGGAATTCTTCCGTGGCGTTCATAATCGACTTATCAAATGGCTTTCCACTACCGTTTGTGGCGTCTTCCTTATACCAAAATTCTTGTTTCGCATTAAACAACGGGTTGAGGTCACTTATACCGAGATTCTTGTTTTTATTGAAGCAACAGGTCGAGGTCTCCCAACCAAACCTGATCGGGGACGTTCTTGGATTTTCCTCTTGTTTTATGGGTCTCGTTATTCTTAACGGGTTTTGCATCATGTTGAGCTGGGCCCGAGTATGTAATTCCAGCCATGTATCTGGAAGGAACTTTTCATTGGAGTGGAGAAGGGCTTTCAGTTCGTTGCACCCTGTTTTGGCATAGCAGCGAGATGAAGATCTTTTTATCCAATAAAAATAAGAATAGACAAATTTTCTTTTTTATTGGATCGGATCAGAAATCCCATCATTGGATTTTCATCTTTTTGAAAACGTTTTTTTCTATAACCTAAAGGATTCTACATCACAGGATCAGGGGCCCCAGAAGATGAGACTCTAAATTTGTCGAATCAGATGACGGACGCTTTCCATGAATTGCTCCAGCTCTGGTTGGACGCACACCAGTTGTCTCTAGAAAGAGACTGTTCACTAGACCATACCGCAAGCAAACATCAGCTAACGAAAAGAGGGATCCCGTCGACGGTCGGGGAGAGTCTCCTCGGCGGGAATACCAGTCCAAATAGGAAGACGGATCAACAAGTGGTTGATCAACAACTGTTGGCAATAAGAGTGAGCGAACGATGTCTGGTTTCTTCTCCATTGATGTCAAATTCCAGTTTTTTTAACCTCTAACTAAAAGGAGAAGTCAAACCACGTTTAGGGTGTTTACAGAATGCATCTTTGTCTGATCAATCCCTCATGAAGAAGACTCATAGGTAAGACAAAGACATGGGGTTTCGTGGGCATCGAGGGGATTTAAGTCAGGCCGCATCACACAGGTTGGGTCAAACTCTGGTCCCGCCCATGGATCAGATTGCACAATAGGATGCTCTCTTCAAAAAGTGTCTGAGTTCTAGTCCACGCGATCCATTCACAGTCCGAGTCTGTGAAAGATTCCTTCCTCACTAAGTAGTCTTGTTGGTCGTCAAAAGGAGACAGTCGATCCCAGGATGGCGAAAGCTTTTTCCTGGAACGCTATTTCAAGCCGCCCGGTCTGAGATAGTTGGTAGATTGGATAAGAGGGGAGATCCATGAAGGAGTGTCACAAAAGAAACTCGTTGGGCAAAGAGGGCTCAATCTGAAGATGGAGGGTCTTTAGGCACTCGTCCCTTTAGGGCAAGGGGTGGGTCAAAATCATTCTATATGAGGAGCCAGTTGAGATTGAGATATCCACAAGTGGAATCTTTCACTTTTCTTATAGACGCCTTCTCGGCTATTGGTCTTCCGGTCCGGCTTCCTAAACCCACTGGGTCCCTGGCCATGCACATCTCAGGGGAGCATCTCGGATTCAACCTGCGCATATCACTCGACTTTCTTTCTGGGAGAGCCAATAGAGAACTCAATGGTATCGACTTTTGACTCGACTCGTTGAAACAGTCAAAGCTCCTGACTAGCTTTAGAGCACACGACAATTGTTCCCCCTTCGCGCTGTATACGTTAGGTAAGTCAGCAGTGTAATGATGCCAGCCTGTCGAAGAAAGAAAGACCGTTCCATGTTGTACGCAAGAAGTCTACTCCGGGTGGCAAATCGAGTCGTATAAGGGATGGACTTCATAAATCAAACTGTTTGGTTTCATGTAAACGAATTGATGATAAAATAGACGAATGATAGGTCCCGGTACGACGGTGCTTTCGAGCAAGTCATTTCTGATCCCCTCCCATAGGAGGTGACGGAACTGGGACGGAATGCGAGCCAGAGGCAGTGCATCCTTCCCGAAAAGCAGTACGTGTGGATGTGCTTATTGGGGAGTAATCGACTCCACTCGGAGCAGAGTTCATTCGACGGGTGGCAGAGGCATTCTCGACACGACGACGTCCCTCAGTCCTGACAGGCGGTATGCTCATATCTCGATCCGTCACACCGTCAGAGGGAAGCATGGATGACGATCATTTTCCAAATGGACACTCGTCAAATCGACATTTGATTAGCTCCAGTGTATGCATCAGTTAGGTCTTGACGGCGTTGATACATGACTCAGCCATGTCGTTGGGCAAGGAGTCCTTCCATCTTCATTCGAGAAGTGATCATTGGGTGGTCCATCCATCGTACGCCTGTCGAAAGTGACGAAGAAATCTTCCGATAAAACCACTCATTATGCCATCGAGACCTAGTAGATCTGGTCTCGTCAGTACTTTTGACCATACCAAAGCGACGTTTATGAGTGAGTGATGCGATGCTACGGTTCACTACCCCCCCCCCCCTCAACGACCAATCCCGGATCAACGGAAGGACAGGAGCAATGAAAAGGAAAGCAAAGCGATGCTGGCAAGATTAAGAAAAAGCGAACAACGGGTTGAGGTCAATTATACTGAGATTCTTGTTTTTGTTGAAGCATTAGGTCGAGGTCTCCCAACCAAACCTGATCGCGGACGTTCTTGGATTTTCCTCTTGTTTTACAGGTCTCGTTATTCTTAACGGGCTTTGCATCATGTTGAGTCGGGCCCGAGTATGTAATTCCAGCCATGTATCTGGGAGGAACTTTTCATTGGAGTGGAGACGGGCTTTCAGTTCGTTGCACCCTGTTTTGGCATAGCAGCGAGATGAAAATCTTTTTATCCAATAAAAATAAGAATAGGCAAATTTTCTTTTTTATTGGATCGGATCAGAAATCCCAACATTGGATTTTCATCTTTTTGAAAACGTTTTTTTCTATAACCAAAAGGATTCTACATCACAGGATCAGGGCCCCCAGAAGATGAGACTCTAAATTTGTCGAATCAGATGACGGACGCTTTCCATGAATTGCTCCAGCTCTGGTTGGACGCACACCAGTTGTCTCTAGAAAGAGACTGTTCACTGGACCATACCGCAAGCAAACATCAGCTGACGAAAAGAGGGATCCCGTCGACGGTCGGGGCGAGTCTCCTCGGCGGGAATACCAGTCCAGAAAGGAAGACGGATCAACAAGTGGTTGATCAACAACGGTCGGCAATAAGAGTGAGCGAACGATGTCTGGTTTCTTCTCCATTGATGTCAAATTCCAGTTTTTTTAACCTCTAACTAAAAGGAGAAGTCAAACCACGTTTAGGGTGTTTACAGAATGCATCTTTGTCTAATCAATCCCTCATGAAGAAGACTCATAGGTAAGACAAAGACATGGGATTTCGTGGGCATCGAGGGGATTTAAGTCAGGCCGCATCACACAGGTTGGGTCAAACTCTGGTCCCGCACATGGATCAGATTGCACAATAGGATGCTCTCTTCAAAAAGTGTCTGAGTTCTAGTCCACGCGATCCATTCACAGTCCGAGTCTGTGAAAGATTCCTTCCTCATAAAGTAGTCTTGTTGGTCGTCAAAAGGAGACAGTCGATCCCAGGACGGTGAAAGCTTTTTCCAGGAATGCTATTTCAAGCCGCCCGGCTTGAGATAGTTGGTTGATTGGATAAGAGGGGAGATCCATGAAGGGGGTCTCACAAAAGAAACTCGTTGGGCAAAGAGGGCTCAATCTAAAGATGGAGGATCTTTAGGCACTCGTCCCTTTAGGGCAAGAGGTGGGTCAAAATCATTCTATATGAGGAGCCAGTTGAGATTGAGATATCCACAAGTGGAGTCTTTCACTTTTCTTATGTCTGCCTTCTCGGCTATTGGTCTTCCGGTCCGGCTTCCTAAACCCACTGGGTCCCTGGCCATGCACATCTCAGGGGAGCATCTCAGATTCAACCTACGTATATCACTCGACTTTCTTTCTGGGAGAGCCAATAGAGAACTCAACGGTATCGACTTTTGACTCGACTCGTTGAAACAATCAAAGCTCCTGACTAGCTTTAGAGCACATGACAATTGTTCCCCCTTCGCGCTGTATACGTTAGGTAAGTCAGCAGCGTAATGACGCCAGCCTGTCGAAGAAAGAAAGACCGTTCCATGTTGCTCGCAAGCAGTCTACTCCGGGTGGCAAATCGAGTCGTATAAGGGATGGACTTCATAAATCAAACTGTTTGTTTTCATGTAAACGAATTGACGATACAATAGACGAATGATAGGTCCCGGTACGACGGTGCTTTCGAGCAAGTCATTTCTGATCCCCTCCCATAGGAGGTGACGGAACTGGGACGGAATGCGAGCCAGAGGTAGTGCATCCTTCCCGGAAAGCAGTACGTGTGGATGTGCTTATTGGGGAGTAATCGACTCCACTCGGAGCAGAGTTCATTCGACGGGTGGCAGAGGCATTCTCGATACGACGACGTCCCTCAGTCCTGACAGGCGGTATGCTCATATCTCGATCCATCACACCGTCAGAGGGAAGCATGGATGACGATCATTTTCCAAATGGACACTCGTCAAATCGACATTTGATTAGCTCCAGGGTATGCATCAGTTACGTCTTGACGGCGTTGATACATGACTCAGCTGTGTTGTTGGGCAAGGAGTCCTTCCATCTTCATTCGAGAAGTGATCATCGGGTGGTCCATCCATCGTACGCCTGTCGAAAGCGACGAAGAAATCTTCCGATAAAACCACTCATTATGCCATCGAGACCTAGTAGATATGGTCTCGTCAGTACTTTTGACCATACCAAAGCGACGGTTATGAGTGAGTGATGCGATGCTACGGTTCACTACCCCCCCTCAACGACCAATCCCGGATCAACGGAAGGACAGGAGCAATGAAAAGGAAAGCAAAGCGATGCTGGCAAGATTAAGAAAAAGCGAACAACGGGTTGAGGTCAATTATACTGAGATTCTGGTTTTTGTTGAAGCATTAGGTCGAGGTCTCCCAACCAAACCTGATCGCGGACGTTCTTGGATTTTCCTCTTGTTTTACGGGTCTCGTTATTCTTAACGGGCTTTGCATCATGTTGAGCCGGGCCCGAGTATGTAATTCCAGCCATGTATCAGGGAGGAACTTTTCATTGGAGTGGAGAAGGGCTTTCAGTTCGTTGCACCCTGTTTTGGCATAGCAGCGAGATGAAGATCTTTTTATCCAATAAAAATAAGAATAGGCAAATTTTCTTTTTTATTGGATCGGATCAGAAATCCCATCATTGGATTTTCATCTTTTTGAAAACGCTTTTTTCTATAACCAAAAGGATTCTACATCACAGGATCAGGGCCCCCAGAAGATGAGACTCTAAATTTGTCGAATCAGATGACGGACGCTTTCCATGAATTGCTCCAGCTCTGGTTGGACGCACACCAGTTGTCTCTAGAAAGAGACTGTTCACTGGACCATACCGCAAGCAAACATCAGCTGACGAAAAGAGGGATCCCGTCAACGGTCGGGGCGAGTCTCCTCGGTGGGAATACCAGTCCAGAAAGGAAGACGGATCAACAAGTGGTTGATCAACAACTGTCGGCAATAAGAGTGAGCGAACGATGTCTGGTTTCTTCTCCATTAATGTCAAATTCCAGTTTTTTTAACCTCTAACTAAAAGGAGAAGTCAAACCACGTTTAGGGTGTTTACAGAATGCATCTTTGTCTGATCAATCCCTCATGAAGAAGACTCATAGGTAAGACAAAGACATGGGGTTTCGTGGGCATCGAGGGGATTTAAGTCAGGCCGCATCACACAGGTTGGGTCAAACTCTGGTCCCGCCCATGGATCAGATTGCACAATAGGATGCTCTCTTCAAAAAGTGTCTGAGTTCTAGTCCACGCGATCCATTCACAGTCTGAGTCTGTGAAAGATTCCCTCCTCACCAAGTAGTCTTGTTGGTCGTCAAAAGGAGACAGTCGATCCCAAGACGGCGAAAGCTTTTTCCAGGAACGCTATTTCAAGCCGCCCGGCCTGAGATAGTTGGTTGATTGGATAAGAGGGGAGATCCATGAAGGGGGTCTCACAAAAGAAACTCGTTGGGCAAAGAGGGCTCAATCTGAAGATGGAGGGTCTTTAGGCACTCGTCCCTTTAGGGCAAGGGGTGGGTCAAAATCATTCTATATGAGGAGCCAGTTGAGATTGAGATATCCACAAGTGGAGTCTTTCACTTTTCTTATAGACGCCTTCTCGGCTACTGGTCTTACGGTCCGGCTTCCTAAACCCACTGGGTCCCTGGCCATGCACATCTCATGGGAGCATCTCGGATTCAACCTGCGCATATCACTCGACTTTCTTTCTGGGAGAGCCAATAGAGAACTCAACGGTATCGACTTTTGACTCGACTCGTTGAAACAGTCAAAGCTGCTGACTAGCTTTAGAGCACACGACAATTGTTCCCCCTTCGCACTGTATACGTTAGGTAAGTCAGCAGCGTAATGACGCCAGCCTGTCGAAGAAAGAAAGACCGTTCAATGTTGTTCGCAAGCAGTCTACTCCGGGTGGCAAATCGAGTCGTATAAGGGATGGACTTCATAAATCAAACTGTTTGTTATCATGTAAACGAATTGACGATAAAATAGACGAATGATAGGTCCCGGTACGACGGTGCTTTCGAGCAAGTCATTTTTGATCCCCTCCCACAGGAGGTGACGGAAGTGGGACGGAATGCGAGCCAGAGGCAGTTTATCCTTCCCGGGAAGCAGTACGTGTGGATGTGCTTATTGGGGAGTAATCGACTCCACTCGGAGCAGAGTTCATTCGACGGGTGGCAGAGGCATTCTCGACACGACGACGTCCCTCAGTCCTGACAGGCGGTATGCTCATATCTCGATCCGTCACACCGTCAGAGGGAAGCATGGATGACGATCATTTTCCAAATGGACACTCGTCAAATCGACATTTGATTAGCTCCAGTGTATGCATCAGTTAGGTCTTGACGGCGTTGATACATGACTCAGCCGTGTCGTTGGGCAAGGAGTCCTTCCATCTTCATTCGAGAAGTGATCATCGGGTGGTCCATCCATCGTACGCCTGTCGAAAGCGACGAAGAAATCTTCCGATAAAACCACTCATTATGCCATCGAGACCTAGTAGATCTGGTCTCGTCAGTACTTTTGACCATACCAAAGCGACGTTTATGAGTGAGTGATGCGATACTACGGTTCACTACCCTCCCTCAACGACCAATCCCGGGTCAACGGAAGGACAGGTGCAATGAAAAGGAAAGCAAAGCGATGCTGGCAAGATTAAGAAAAAGCGAACAATGGGTTGAGGTCAATTATACTGAGATTCTTGTTTTTGTTGAAACATTAGGTCGAGGTCTCCCAACCAAACCTGATTGCGGACGTTCTTGGATTTTCCTCTTGTTTTACGGGTCTCGTTATTCTTAACTGGCTTTGCATCATGTTGAGCCGGGCCCGAGTATGTAATTCCAGCCATGTATCTGGGAGGAACTTTTCATTGGAGTGGAGAAAGGCTTTCAGTTCGTTGCACCCTGTTTTGGCATAGCAGCGAGATGAAGATCTTTTTATCCAATAAAAATAAGAATAGACAAATTTTTTTTTATTTGATTGGATCAGAAATCCCATCATTGGATTTTCATCTTTTGAAAACGGTTTTTTCTATAACCAAAAGGATTCTACATCACAAGATCAGGGCCCCCAGAAGATGAGACTCTAAATTTGTCGAATCAGATGACAGACGCTTTCCATGAATTGCTCCAGCTCTGGTTGGACGCACACCAGTTGTCTCTAGAAAGAGACTGTTCACTGGACCATACCGCAAGCAAACATCAGCTGACGAAAAGAGGGATCCCGTCGACGGTCGGGGCGAGTCTCCTCGGCGGGAATACTAGTCCAAAAAGGAAGACGGATCAACAAGTGGTTGATCAACAACTGTCGGAAATAAGAGTGAGCGAACGATGTCTGGTTTCTTCTCCATTGATGTCAAATTCCAGTTTTTTTAACCTCTAACTAAAAGGAGAAGTCAAACCACGTTTAGGGTGTTTAAAGAATGCATCTTTGTCTAATCAATCCCTCATGAAGAAGACTCATAGGTAAGACAAAGACATGGGGTTTCGTGGGCATCGAGGGGATTTAAGTCAGGCCACATCACACAGGTTGCGTCAAACTCTGGTCCCGCCCATGGATCAGATTGCACAATAGGATGCTCTCTTCAAAAAGTGTCTGAGTTCTAGTCCACGCGATCCATTCAAAGTCTGAGTCTGTGAAAGATTCCTTCCTCACCAAGTAGTCTTGTTGGTCGTCAAAAGGAGACAGTCGATCCCAGGACGACGAAAGCTTTTTCCAGGAACGCTATTTCAAGTTGCCCGGCCTGAGATAGTTGGTAGATTGGTTAAGAGGGGAGATCCATGAAGGGGGTCTCACAAAAGAAACTCGTTGGGCAAAGAGGGCTCAATCTGAAGATGGAGGGTCTTTAGGCACTCGTCCCTTTAGGGCAAGGGGTGGGTCAAAATCATTCTATATGAGGAGCTAGTTAAGATTGAGATATCCATAAGTGGAGTCTTTCACTTTTCTTATAGACGCCTTCTCGGCTATTGGTCTTCCGGTCCGGCTTCCTAAACCCACTGGGTCCCTGGCCATGCACATCTCAGGGGAGCATCTCGGATTCAACCTGCGCATATCACTCGACTTTCTTTCTGGGAGAGCCAATAGAGAACTCAACGGTATCGATTTTTGACTCGACTCGTTGAAACAGTCAAAGCTCCTGACTAGCTTTAGAGCACACGACAATTGTTCCCCCTTCGCGCTGTATACGTTAGGTAAGTCAGCAGCGTAATGACGCCAGCCTGTCGAAGAAAGAAAGACCGTTCCATGTTGTTCGCAAGCAGTCTACTCCGGGTGGCAAATCGAGTCATATAAGGGATGGACTTCATAAATCAAACTGTTTGTTTTCATGTAAACGAATTGATGATAAAATAGATGAATGATAGGTCCCGGTACGACGGTGCTTTCGAGCAAGTCATTTCTGATCCCCTCCCACAGGAGGTGTCGGAACTGGGACGGAATGCGAGCCAGAGGCAGTGCATCCTTCCCGGGAAGCAGTACTTGTGGATGTGCTTATTGGGGAGTAATATACTCCACTCGGAGCAGAGTTCATTCGACGGGTGGCAGATGCATTCTCGACACGATGACGTCCCTCAGTCCTGACAGGCGGTATGCTAATATCTCGATCCGTCACACCGTCAGAGGGAAGCATGGATGACGATCATTTTCCAAATGGACACTCGTCAAATCGACATTTGATTAGGTCCAGTGTATGCATCAGTTAGGTCTTGACGGCATTGATACATGACTCAGCCGTGTCGTTGGGCAAGGAGTCCTTCCATCTTCATTCGAGAAGTGATCATCGGGTGGTCCATCCATCGTACGCCTGTCGAAAGCGACGAAGAAATCTTCCGATAAAACCACTCATCACGCCATCGAGACCTAGTAGATCTGGTCTCGTCAGTACTTTTGACCATACCAAAGCGACGTTTATGAGTGAGTGATGCGATGCTACGGTTCACTACCCCCCTCAACGACCAATCCCGGGTCAACGGAAGGACAGGTGCAATGAAAAGGAAGGCAAAGCGATGCTGGCAAGATTAAGAAAAAGCGATTGGACAAGCTTCAACGGAGGGAGGATAAAATATAGGAAAGAAAGGGCGAAAGAGAAAGATGAAGCAGTAAAGTTGGTCTCCGGTGGATGCCTCTGAGCCTGCGGCGAGCTCTCTAATAGTTGGGGGGGGCAAGACTGCCTTCGTGACGGTCTAGTTCCAGAGTAACGACACGTCACGGTAAAGTGTCGACTTGACGAAAAAGGAGGAATCTGATGATGCCGCCTTGTTCCAGTCCTTTAGAAAATACCCTTCATCTTCCATCGCAGCCTTCCATTGATTGACTGATTGAGTTCCCCTGGCCGATGACCAGAATGAAGGTAGCCGATGATTTTTTTCGTAAATGAAATGGGATGAAGAGCAGGCCCACGTCACAGCAATGGTCACACGAACAAAGCCATTCAAGAACCTAGACAAACAACGGTCAAAGTTTCCTTGTAACCTAGCCATACCAAGGTTCTTGTTTCGCATTAAACAACGGGTTGAAGTCAATTATACCGAGATTCTTGTTTTTGTTGAAACAACGGGTCGAGGTCTCCCATCCAAACTTGATCAAGGACGTTCTTGAATTTTCCTTTTGTTTTACGAGTCTTGTTATTCTTGACAGGGTTCGCATCAGGCTCGCATAGTTTGTTACGTCAACTCAAAAATTACCAGTTGCATTGGAATCAAGAAAGTTCCGTGGAGTTCATAATTGCATAAGACGGAGTCATAATAGTGGCTTCGACGCATCGAGGCCATAGGAAGTGTCTTGTCTTCCTTACAGATGAAAGTGGCCGTGAGCTTTAGCTAAATTTCTGTATATACGAACCGATTCGACAGATATATGAGCCGTAGGGTTCACAAGAATAGGACCTATGACGCCCGGGTGCAAGGCGTTCCGACGCCCTATACGAGATATAGTACACATACTATTTAGCTTTGATGGAAGGAGCCCTTTTGGTCCGGCTTTGCATCTCGTGATACCATATTGACGAGGAAGAGAGGAAAGAGAGAGGGAAATAGCAATCAATAGGAGAATAACAAGAATAGGGGATTCTTTTGTGGGGAGATCCCTTTCCATCACTTTGTTCATGTGACCATTGCTGTGACGTGGGCCTGCTCTTCATCCCATTTCATTTACGAAAAAAATCATCGGCTACCTTCATTCTGGTCATCGGCCGGGGGAACTCAATCAGTCAATCAATGGAAGGCTGCGATGGAAGATGAAGGGTGTAGAATGATTCACTCTATTCTACTCGTGTTTCACTCAGTATAATCAGCTTTTACCCTCTAATATGCTCACCACTCTTACCTTTTTCCACTCGATAATGCTCTTTCAGTTTTTTTGAAACTATTCGAACAATATTCAAAATTCCAGCAATAATTCAC